>CM037597.1:32956935-34290935 GCA_021018995.1 Chloranthus sessilifolius | reverse complement strand
TACTATGCCAAGTATGGCAGTCCAAGGCTCATGCCGTCCCCTCGCCAGGCTGGTCGGGTGGTGGAGCAGGTTGCTCCATCTGAGCTGGCGGAGCTATGGGGGCTGGCGGGTCTGCTGGAGCTGGCTGGGTGGTCGGAGGTAGCTGCGGCTACTATGGCTGCTCCGGGGGTGAATGGCTGGTCGTAGTCGACGGTGGTGACTATGGTGTCGCGGTCGGCGGAATTGGTGCAGACGTGGAAGTACTAGTGTCGGCGGCACGCGGGCGGAATGCAGCAGGCGGAATAACAGGTGGAGCCTCCTCCACTGGTGGTGCTCCGTCGGCGGGTGGGTCTAGCTGTGGTGGTGGGGGTGGTGGTGGTGCTACAGCTGCGCCAGCTGCAGGGAAGACCTTCTTGAGAAGGTTGTACCACGAGGAGTGTGAGAACCGCTTAATCCGGTCCGTCGCCCGCACCTCGTGGGGCGATATGGTGTAGGCGGGAGCGTCAGAATAGCTCTCCAAAATGCTCAAGTTGAGCCGAGCATAATGCATCTTCCCCTTGGGCCTGAGGTTGCCCTTCATCAACTTGCCCTTCATGTATCGCATCCCCTCAAGGACGATCATGGCGGCATCAAACCAACGGCCTTTGTAGGCCGCGTATAGTGCTTGTTGCACCAACTCCACGTGCTCGGTGTCGTGGCGCATAGGGTATAGATTGCATTTGATAATGGAGTCGAGCATCCACAAATACGGAGGAAGATCCACCCTCCGAACTGAGGTGCCCGAACCCCTCTTCCCCTTGGTCATGTCGCGGATGATCTCCTCGACATCCACCTCCTCTAGGAATGGTGGAAATAGGGTGGTCTCAGGTACAAAATCCAAATAGCACTCAAGTGCTTCATGGATGTGACGGCGCGTGATGGTGTAGTCTCGACCCTCTATATTGGTCAAGACCACGTCATCGGTAGAGCCATCGGTAAGGCCCTGGTAAAACAAATGAACCAACCGAGGGTAGTAGGACCCACGGGTTGGTTTCAATAGGTTGGCGAGACCGGCCTTTTCGAGGTAGTTACGAGCCCAATTGGTCTTAGCTGCCCACCACTCGTTGGGTTGAACCATATTGGTGGGTGGTGATGGCATAGGTGTGGATTCACGTGAAGGCTCATGTGAAGATGCGCCCGTCGACCCGGATATGGTGTCCGATGCCGATGGCGATGGGATCCTCACGGGTGATGGGGTCGGTGGTGGCGGTGCGGCGTTCTTATGCCGTACCGGTAGCTTGGAGGTTGCCTTCTTTAAAGACAAACAAGTTTTCGACGGCATCGTGGTGAAAATTCAAGGAAACTAGGGTTTCCCTAACTCAAATTGAAGAAAGAACGCAATTTAGGGTTTACCGTGGGTTTTGGATGCGGTGGCACACGAATCTGATCCGAAATTGATGGAAAATGCAAACCCTAAAATGCTCGGTCAGTTGGAGAAGAGGAAGAAGAATGGCGCCCAAATGCAAAAGTTTCGAATGAGCACCAAAACCTCAACTCATATATATATAGGTCCTGGTTCGATTAATCGATTTCTCAAAGTTGATTAATCGAGTTTGTAAAACTAGCTAAGCGCTCGAAATCAATTAATCGATAATCAAATCGATTAGTCGAAACACAAAATCAATTAATCGAAATCGTAGCCGTTTAAAATTTCAAAATTTTAGCTCACTGGTGTTAGCCAGTCGATTAATCAAAACCGTTTTCGATTAATCAAAATTTTACAATCGATTAATCGAATTTTACTTCGATTAGTCGAAATCGCATGGTCCTTTAAATTTTTCCTAATTTCTTAAATGACTCGATTAGTCGAATTTCCCAGTTCGATTAATCAAATTCATCATCGATTAGTCGAAATTACTTATAATTCAAATTTTCATCTAAAATCTCTTAAGTTATTCGATTAATCGAATCTCAAGATCGATTAATCGAATTCCAAATTCGATTAATCGAAACCTAGATCAATTAGTCGAATTAAACATAACTTAATTTCTTCAAATGTTAGGCCCACTGGCCTCTGCCAGTCGATTAATCGAATTCCACTATCGATTAATCAAGTTACAAAATCGATTAATCGAATCCCCTCAATTAATGGAAATTTTCTAAATTTTTCATTTGCTTATGTTCTTCCTCACTGGTTGATGCCAGTCGATTAGTCGACCAAAACTCGATTAATCGAATCTTCAAATCGATTAATCGGTTTTACCCGACTCCTCGAATTCTGTTGTTTCTTTTCGTCCTTTATTTCCATGGTGATATTCATCTGAAAATCTTTCGAATTCTCATTGAATATATTGACCAACTGGTCATCATTAAATTACATGGAAAATGAGAATCCGCAAACATTCTTGCGGTGTTACAATGTTGACTCTCAAGTCGTCGCAAACAATGTCGGATACTGTTCCTTCACATTGGCTTCCTGTTCCCACATAGCCTCTTCGGTCGGATGATTTTTCCATCGAACAAGCACTAAGGGGATCACTTTAGTACGTAGTACTTGTTCCTTTCGATCCATGATCTCCGCCGGTTCTTCTATCATCCTCATGTCCTCACACATCTCCAAAGGTTGACTTCCTAACACATGAGATGGATCATTCACGTACTTTCTGAGCATCGATACGTGGAAAATATTATGTACTGATCGTATAACGGTGGCAATCCAATGCGGTAAGCTACTTCGCCTACGCGACCCAAAATTTCAAATGGTCCAAGATAACGGGGACTTAACTTCCCTCGCTTGCCAAACCTCATCACGCCCTTCATAGGCGACACTTTCACAAACACGTGTTCACCCACTTTATAGTCGACATTAGTCCGCTTGATGTCAGCATAACTTTTCTGTCTGCTCTGTACTGACTTCAGTCTTTCTCTGATTATGCATACAACGGTGGCATTTTCTTCAAGTAGTTCTGGCCCTAAAATAAACTTCTCACTTGTTTCTTCCCAGTTGATGGGTGATTTACATCGTCGTCCATGCAGAGCTTCATACGGTGCCATGCCAATGGTCGTTTGGAAACTGTTGTTGTATGCGAATTCGATCAATGGTAGATACTGATCCCAATATCCTTGCATATCTAGCATGCACGCTTTGAGCATGTCTTCTATCACTTGGTTCACTCACTCTGTCAGCCCATCAGTTTGAGGATGGAAAGCTGAACTAAAATCTAGTCGCGTTCCCATTCCTTCTTGAAATTTCTTCCAAAACTTGGACGTATACAGTGGGTCACGATCTGAAACTATGCTGCTCGGAATCCCGTGTAATCTCACGATCTCCTTCATGTATAAGTCTGCCAGTCTTCCTGTCGTATACATCATATTATAAGGCAAAAAGTGCATTGATTTGGTCAATCGATCCACGACTACCCAAATGGCATTGTGTCTCTTGGCAGTGCGCAGTAATCCAACAATGAAATCCATAGAGATCGATTCCCACTTCCATTCTGGTATTGGTAAAGGCTGCAATAGTCCAGCAGGATGCCTATGGTCAATCTTCACCTGCTGACAGGTCAAACACCGTGACACGTATTTGTCCACATCTTGCTTCAAACCTCTCCACCAATAGCTCTTTTTCAAGTCTTGGTACATTTTGGTGCTACAAGGGTGGATAGCATAATTTGACTTGTGGGCTTCATCAAGAATTGTCCGTCTTAGATCGGCATTGTCCGGAATGTAGAGACGACCTTTAAACAATAAGGAACCATCTTCTTTCACTGAAAAGTCCCGCCTGATGCCTTCAATCACGTCTTGATGAATCTTTGTTAACGTCGGATCTTTCATCTGTAGATCATGGATATGCTCAAATATTACTAGTCTCACTGAGATGTTAGCCAAAAAGGATCCGGTAGCTTTCGACTCACTATTTGCATCATAGAGTGCCAGGTCTTCCAATAATTTCCACCGGTTCATACCCAAAATCAAACAAGCTAGCTGAGCTGAACTCTTTTGACTCAAAGCATCGGCTACTACATTAGCCTTGCCTGGATGGTACTGTATAGAACAATCATAATCCTTGATGAACTCCATCCATCTGCGCTGTCTCATGTTGAGCTCCTTCTGTGTAAACAGGTATCTGAGGCTCTTATGATCGGTGAAAATTTCAAACGTCTCACCATACAAGTAATGTCTCCAAATCTTCAGCGCAAAAATGACTGTTGCTAGCTCCAAGTCATGAGTCGAGTAATTTTTCTCGTGTTCTTTCAGCTGTCTTCCATAAGCTATCACCTTCTTGTGTTGGTTGAGCACGCAACCTAAACCATTGTATGACGCATCGCTGTACACTGCGTATCCTCCACTGCCTGAAGGAATCGCTAACACTGGAGCTGAAGTGAGTCTCGTCTTGAGTTCTTGAAAACTCATCTCACATGCCTCACTCCACTCAAACCTTGAATCCTTTCGTGTCAGCTTCGTGAGAGGTCCCGATATCTTTGAAAACCCCTCGACGAAACGTCGATAATAGCTTGCTAATCCAAGAAAACTTCAGACATCGATCACTGTCTTTGGTTGCTCTCATTTAACCACTGCTTCTATCTTTGTTGGATCTACCGTGACACCGTGCTTTGAGACAACATGTCCCAAAAAGCTAACCTCTTCTAACCAAAACTCGTATTTGCTGAGTTTGGCGTATAATTGGTGTTCCCGTAGCGTCTGTAGAGCAATCCTCAAATGTTCTTCGTGTTCCGTCTTGAATTTGGAGTATATCAAAATATCATTAACGAACACTACGACGCAGGAGTTCAGGTGTGGTTTAAACACCCGATTCATCAGATCCATGAATGATGTCAGAGCATTCATCAACCCAAACGGCATCACAAGGAATTCATAGTGTCCATACCGTGCCCTGAAAGCTATCTTCTGGATGTCCTCTGCCTTGACCCTCAACTGATGGTATCCAGATCTCAGGTCGATCTTGGAAAAATACCTCGCTCCTTGCAGTTGATCAAACAGATCGTCAATTCTAGGCAAAGGGTAGCAGTTTTTCACAGTCAGTTTGTTCAGTTGTCGATAGTCAATGCATAGACGCATTAACCCATCCTTCTTCTTAACAAATAAGACCGGTGCCCCCCATGGAGACACGCTCGGTCTGACAAACCCCTTATCCATGAGCTCTTGTAGTTGCTCTTTCAACTCTTTCAACTCAGCCGGAGCCATTCTATATGGTGCTTTTGAAATAGGCTCTGTTCCCGGTGCTAAGTCAATGGCGAATTCTACTTCTCTTTCTGGAGGTAATCCAGGCAATTCCACTGGAAAGATGTCGGCGAAGTCTCGCACAACTGCTATCTCAGAGATGACGTTCTTTTCTTCCTTGTCCTCCTTTAAGAAAGCCAAGTATCCACTGCAACCCTTCCTGATCATTCAATTGGCCCTTACTGCTGAGATTAGTGGCAATTGTGATGACCTCACTCCTTGAAATTGAAATGATCTTCTTGTGTTGGGTCTGAAAATGACAACCTTGTTCTTGCAATCGACTATTGCACAATGTTGCGCCAACCAGTCCATGCCAAGGATCACATCAAACCCTTGCATATCCAGCAGTATCAACTTTGCCTCCAATTCATGCACATCCAGGTCTCGAATTGCTACGATGATGGATTTGCAAGCTAATTCCGTGTCCACTAACTCTCCTGTCAGAATAGACACAGATAGGACAAAATCCAACGCCTCTGGAATAACCTTCATCCTTTTGGAAAATCATGGAGTGACGAATGAGTGGGTAGACCCTGGGTCTATCAGCACTCTAGCGTCATACCCCACGAAGCGTCCTTTCTCATATACAGTTAGCGTACCTATAGTATACATACATACATACAGTAAAGTACATATCAATTTACACCCCTAATTCGCATATAAATTCAGTGTTTAGAGAAAAAAGAAAAAAGAAAATATCTACACTAATTCTTAATGAATGCACCTTCTCTATCTAAAACTTTAATGAATTTGAATTTCCTTTATTTAAAAGAGATCTCACCTTGGATGACGTCATGCACGTTCCCTGCTTCTTGAGCAGTGACTGCATAGGCTCTTCCATGAACGACCGGCTTCCGTACTTGAATGGGTCGTGGCGCTGCAACTGAAGCCGTCTTCCCCTTATCAACCTCGGGGCAATCCTTGATCAAGTGGCCCACCTTGCCACATCGGAAACAACCCCTGGTCCCTGCCCTGCAATCCACTGTCCTATGAGGCTTGCCACACTAGGCACAAGTCTCTAGAGGCGCAGAAGAAACTGTACGAGAACCCTGTGTGATGGTAGTGCCAGTAGACATGGCAGGGCTCTCATAGCGTAAAGGTCTCCCCGACGCAAGTAGTGGAAATCTCTGTTGGTGGTGCTGCTGCGCCGGTCTTCCGAAACCCCCTTGGAACTGTGGTCTCTGATTTTGGGCCACAAACCTCAGCTTTTTATTCGCCGGTTCATAGTTCCCCGTTCTTCCTTGATCATTACTTCCTCTTTGTTGCTCTCTCTGTCTGTATCTATTATTATTCTCCTCTTCAACAACAAGTGCTTTACTTATGACCTCTTCATAGGTCCTTAGCTGAAATGGTGCTACTCCTCCCCTAACTTCCGGCTTCAAGCCTTGCTGAAACCTCTTTGACTTCATCACGTCGATAGCGATGTAATCCGGAGCAAAACGAGCAAGTCGTAGAAACTCCACTTCGTACTCTCTCACGCTCATCCTCCCTTGCACTAACTGTAGAAACTGAATCTCCATTTGGTTTCTTATCACCTCTGAAAAATATTGTTTGTTGAACTCCTCAACAAACTCCTCCCAAGTCCAAGGCAACTTTGGGGTCTCCTGGGCCCTATTCCGTATCACGGACTTCCACCAAGGCCCAGCCTCCCATCTAGCATATAGGTCGCCCATCTAACACTCTCATCCTCCGTGCACGTCAGCACGTTGAATACCTTCTCCATCTCCATTAACCAATTCTCTGCTACCATCGTGTCTACCTGCCCAGAAAATGAAGGAGGTCTCATCCTCCTAAACTCAGTAAAAGACGAAGGCACAGGCAATGTAGGTCCTACAGGCGGTGTAGGTGGTTGCTGCTCTCTCGCTGCATGAGCTGCAAAGGATGCGGCTTGTTGTGCCATGACAGCTGCCATGGTCTCCATGGTGTGCATCATCCTTTGGCACTCCTCTCTATCTTCCTGTCTTTCTCTCACCCTCTCCTATTCTCTCTGATCTCAATCCTGACGATCTCGATCCTCATCTTCTTGTTGTCTACTACTGCTGCCCCTGGGGCCTCATTACCTCCTAAGGGTACTCGATTGGTAGGAGAGATGTAACCATCTCCACTACGCAAACTTCTCTGTTGGCCTCCTCTCGGTCGGCCTCTTCCCCTAGATGACATTGACAACTGCATTTGAAACTAAAGTTTCGTTAGCAGAAGTCCCTATGTTCTGACAAAAAGAAATAATTGTCAAAATTGCTAAAAGAAATTGCTTTGATACCAACTGTGACAGCCCGAATTTCGGCACCCCAAAACCCGTGCCATTAGCACGATCATCTTGACCGTGCCCCTTAGCTATGCACGGAACTTTGGTATATCAAGCAACAATAATGAACTCAAATGATAATAATAAATGCGGAAATAATACCATCATCACATCTCAAAAGACAGTTCTACCTTCATGTTCCTGCATGAATGTAGAACCGATCTGAACCATCGATGATAGCTAATCATCATTGATGGTTCGCCCAAAAGAAAATCTCAATACTTAATTACATGATTTAAACAAAAATCAAGACTTGACATACCAAGCCGTACCAATAATCTCTCAAAACAAAACCCTCAAAATGCACAGTGGAGTCCTCTAGAAGAAGTCCTCTGGAGGTGGCTCTAACTTATCACCAGGTACTGGGTCTGACTCACTAGGGTCCACATCCCCCGAAACCTCAACCGCCGCTAACAATGGACCTGTGACGTATAATCTAAAGGGGTGAACTACATCCTAGCTCAATAGGGAGCAAACACAAGTGAACATATAAATTATAACTCACATATATTCCATGATATGCCATGCATGATGTGTCCATGCAGTTACTGAGAAATATAGTTGAAAAGAAATCACATTTTACTGGAAATTTACACATGTCTTTTAATTAATCATGAATGACACTGAATAAGCCTAAAGAAAAACTTAACCTTTCAACTTAAGTAATCCCCGAGCAATATAGCATCGAGCCCCGATGAGATACCCTTCATCGTCATCTATATAGACAGTTTTAAACGTATTCCCTGGGAATACAATTAGTACCTAAGCCCCTTTCCCCTGGGGATCGGTGGCGGAGTTTCAACTTATCTCAATTCAATACCACTGAGGTGTGCTTACTGTGTACGGATAAGCCTCCGCACTGGCTTACGGTTTCGCCGCCGTATCGGTCACGGATATCCTGCCGCGTCAGTCGTGGGTATCCCGCCACGTGGTGGGGTATCCTATCAAACCTCAAATAACAAAAATATCAGGTGTTTTACTTATAGTTATTCACCGTGTAAGTGTGGTATCTTATATCAGTTAGGCCTTATCAGACATTATTCAATCTTGGATACATCCCTGGAATGTATCCATTCATTTGCATCACACCTGATGCCCTTATTACTTTACTTCCTCATCCCCTGGGGATGGCTCATTATGATTACTTTTATAGATGTCACACACACACCCTTTTCACAAACTCTTAAGCAATAAAAACAGTTTTACGTTGAGTTCTATATCACTACATACATGCTCTTGCAAAATAAAGTACATGTTCAAGGTGTTCCCTACCTCTAGTCTCTGCTAAATCATGCATCAAGGTCCAATGTGGCTCCGTGTGCTCTTGATCACACGTACCACCTATGGTACAACATAACACATACAATACATCACTAAAGATGTAACAAAGAAGGTCCAAGACCCTCTAAGAATCTTAAAGTCAAACTCAAAAGTCAACAAAAACTAGCACGGTCGATTAATCAAATCTGATTCGATTAATCGATTCCCAAAATCGATTAATCGAAATTCAAAGTCGATTAATCGATTCTCAAAATCGATTAATCGAGATTCCCATTCGATTAATCAAATCCCAATTCGATAAATCGAAATTCTCTACTCTATCCATTCGATTCTCAATTCGAGTAATCGAATTCCCAAAATCGATTAATCGATCCCAAATCGATTAATCAAAATTCAAAATCGATTAATCGAAATCCCATTTCGATTAGTCGATTTCCCCAGGTCTTTTTCCTCCATCCACTGGAGTCCACTGGAGGTTCTCAGTCGATTAGTCGACACCAAAATCGATTAATCGAAAATCAAAGTCGATTAATTGAAACTCTGTTCGGTTAATCGAATTTGGGTTCTTTGACCTTTCAACTTCCTGGCGAAAATCGATTAATCGAATCTCAATTTCGATTAATCGAATTGGCCAGATTCAGCCCCCTTTTGGCTGTTCTTCCCAATCTTCTTCCAACAAATTTTTCTTTCTCTTCTAAGCCATTTTCCTATGATTTTAGCTATTTCTAAGTACTATTAAACCTTTTAATCTATGCATTTAATCTACAAGAATTTTACCTTCAATCAATCTCAAATTGATTAAATCAAGTGGATTGGAAAGGCTAGGGTTCCAGCTTTGGCTTGGACGGATCCTTCGCATTGAATCGCCCTTTTAAATGCTTGAATCCCCTTCCAATCACCCACAATAACTCCTAGCTCAACTACCCTTACTTACTTCCTCTCTCTCTTCTTTACTCTCTCTAAAAAACCAAGCAAAAGAGAACTAGGGCTATTAAACCCTTTTATCTCCCCTCTGTCTTGTGAGTTGAGCACATACACCTGAATAGGTGTATGTGACTCCAGCTTTACCTCACTCTCCACTCACTCACTTAAATTCTTACATCTCATCCGTTCATCCTATCCTACGTCAACTAGTGAACTCCTACATGGTCAACCTATGACCAATCGGGCACGGATCTCGAGGTCACTGTTTAACGCATAATTTTTTAGGATATTACAGATAAGCTGAATTCTCATAACTTTAGAATCTTTCTACCTTTCTTTGGAACCTTTTTACCCATAGCCCCATTACAAGCTAAATAAAGTCCCTTTTGATTTATGATTTACAAAAGCATGAGCCTAGTAGAGATATATATATATATAATAAATCCTATGAAAAATTAAGATGCATAAGAAATAGAATTGATTATCTATTTCATGAGATTTATCTTTTTGTCAATTGTCTTTGAAATTATTTCTTATAGACATCATTGAGAGAACCCAATAATTTCAATATTCTGTGAGAATTTGGATGAAAATATTTTCTAAATCTATAGTTTAGAAAAATTTATAATGAATGAATTATTTTTTGGTACGTACACACTTAACACTGTATATGAATAAAAATTATTGAGTATAGGATCAAGGACAAATGCTGGGATGGAAAGTTATAGTCGAAAGAATCATATTTTTGATAATCTAAGCAAACATGTTGTGACGGCCCAGGTTTCCTTACCCCAAAACCTGCGCCGTCGGATCACACATACGATCCAAATTTCAGTGACACTATGGTATCGAAGTACTAACATCACTTTCTGGCAGCTCGATCTTTCTTCACATTAAACTATAGGAAGGATTGGGCCATCACACAATGGTAAGCTTACAAAATTGGTAGCAAGTGCGCAAAGCGGAAATATAACAATGCTATAGCAATAACAAATTGACAAAATAAACCCACAGAACTAGCTACTATATGCACAAGTCCAACATAAACTATGTATCCACCGATGAAGGCCGACCTCCATCTAAACAGTGGATCAAAACATATCATTGTATTTAATTACACATCCCATTTACCATTTATCAAAAACCCCAAAAAGAACTATCCAAGTTCCACTCCAAGCAGCTAGGGGAAATGCTCCTCTGGCAAGTCCTCTTCCTCCGGGTTGTAATCTGGATCATCCTCCCGCTCTGGATCACATTCGAACTCAGCTCCTACAGCTGTGACGTATAGTGAAGTAGTGAGCTACATCCAAGCTCAATAGGGAATAGCAAATGCTAAATTTCAATTTATCATTCTCATTCACGAATCTTGATGAATAATTAAAAATCATACGGTCAAGCAAGGGCTTCTTTAACTAAAAGTAATCAAGTTTCAAAATATTGCATAAGATCAAGCGAGTGTACTCAAAGGCATGGAAACATATAAAACGAGAACATCACTAGAACATGTAGCATAATTTGGAAATAAGATTCGAGTATCAAGCTGTCAAGCCCCTGAGCTGTGTTAACAAGGTCATTTGAACAAAGACATTGACCCCTTGAGCTACGTTAACAAGGTCGCTCAATTCAAGGAGGCCAAGCCCCTGAGCTACATTAACATGGTCACTTGGGTTGAGATGGATTGCCAAGCCCTTGAGTAAATTAACAGGGTAACTTGAGCCGAATTGCCAAGCCCCTGAGCAAGTTAGCAGGGTCACTTGAGCCATCACCAAGTTCCTTGGGCAAGTTAGCAAGGTCACTTGAACCGGATCTTACAATCACAGTGACACGAAATCATGACATGAATCACATAGCATATACACGATTCAAACAATCGAGGATTTAACTGATCAGGACGAGCACACGATATATATCTCCGAGATGAGATACATAAGCTGACAACAATGATACAAGTCACACATAGAATTTGGAATGCGTATCGATGTCATGCAATATCAAATTGAGATGCGTGTACAAAAGCATGCAAATCAAGTGTGTAAATCCATGAAATTATATTCTTCAAAGCATGTCTGTATTCTTGTTTAACATTTATAGAAAATATCATTTTAATACTTGCATCAATAATCATGAACTTCAAGAAAAACACGGTTCTGGCGAGGTGTTCTTCCCTACCTTAAATCGGAAACTCACAAACAAAAGTGTGTAAATTGGAGCTAAACTCTTCTCAATCGTCCCTTATATATCGCCTATAATACAAAATGCACATACTTCATTGGTTAATAAACCATGCCTGTGATAAGTCACGGTCTTGTATGGCATAAATATCACAAAACCAAGCCCCGTCAAAATAGAGCATCTCACTGTGGCGAGATACAAGGTCACCGTGGCGAGCTGTTTAGGTGTGAAATGACTCAAAGATCCTTGCCATGGTGAAATTTTTCCGAGGCGATTTAGCCTTGAATTCTCATCGTGGTGAGCCTGACAGACTTGCCAGCTCCCTGTTACTCCTTCCTCAGTCTAGATTTTGAGTTTTCATGATGGAATTTAGCCTACTTTCACACTCTACTTGTAATATATGACTCTTATTCTACCATTCATAGCTTTCATTTTTTTGGGACGATGCGCCTCTTACTTGTTCTATCGCGCGATCTCTTGGTCGTAGGAGTTTGTCGTTTGGTGAATCTTTGAGAAGATTGTGCTAGCTATGGTTTCTTCACAATCATTGGCCTCTCTGAAGAGATCGAAAGGTTGGGGACTTGTTCTAAGAAAAGATGAGCTGAAGGGAACACAGTTCTCTCTAATTTCTCAATCAATTGCGTCCCATTCATGGCTTTTGCGTGTGGGGTGTATTTGGAACGTGGGTGTTTGATTCAGTGTGGAATCAACACACAATAGTTGAGTGTATGAGTCTTCATTTCAAGGCTACACCCTTGGGTTTTAAACCATGGGCTATGTTACAACTGGGTCCGATTTCTTGGGCTTTTGATTGACGGTCTGGTTTTAAGGCCATCATCACTAGGTCTCACTCACAGGACCCAATTGACTATTGATTATTGCTCACATGGTTTTTAACTGTCGTCCGAAACTTTCGCCTGATGATCTAATGGGTCCTATCCCATAGACACATCATACTCAGTGTATTCGAGTTTGGGAAATTATTAATTTTTTTTTAGGGTGTTACATCTGCCCCTCCTTAAATGAATTTCCGTCCTCGAAAATTGACGATTGTATAAGGGGATGGAGAGCAAGTGATTGGACAATGCTCTAACAGATGATGTTGATCGTGACGCTTAAGTCTTTATATATATGACAATGTGCGAGGTAGTGAGCATTCAGGGCTCCTAGGAGGGATGTGAATGTATTCTTCATTTGGAAAATTCACAGGGAATAACTGCCCTCCAGCAATTGTCGTCGAGCAAGGTAGCTAATTATTAACAGGGATTTACATGCCCTCAATGAGCACTTAATGGATACCCTTCTATATTACGAATGTTGTCATGCTCAAAGGGTTACTACTAAAATTTTGCTACAACGTACAAATAGGGGTGGCGTTGTTCGAAATTCAAACATCTAAGGTGTTGATAGAATATAATAAACACGGAGATGTAAACCACTATAGCTACTTTCATTAACAATGTCATGCCCAATCCAATTTTGTAATCATAATTGACTTAGCTAAGTGCAAGTGCAAATAGGACTATGATTCAACTTGTACTAGGATTGGTTCAATAAGAGATTAGGGCATTTTAATGATACAGAAGATTATTATTGAGCAAAGGTTTACATGCTAATGCAATTGTCTATTCCATTCATTCTACATGATCAATACTAATTTCGTAGGCATTGAAACTTCAAAATTTCTACTGTTATAACTTGTACATTACTGATTTCAAACATTAAAATTGCTCACCTGGTTGTTTCGTCGATTGCGCGGGTGGTTGCCCATCACGGTTTTGAGCTCCAGTCTATGAGGGACCAGCTCTTTGACGCGCTGTACTCTTCGTGTACTCTGAGATGAACCCATGTGCTTGATCTAAAATCGGGGCGTAGGCAGTCCAGTACATGTTTGCCACCCAATGAGTTAGGATTTCATCATGGAAATCCAATCTCTGATGCATCAAATAATTGTTTTGATTGAGGATTTCGAACTGCTCCAAGTTTGGCCTATTTTGGGCTTCAAGAAGTTGAGAAATTTGTAATTGCTGCAACTCCATTTGGCGAGAGAACTCAGCCATTGTAAGGAATTCACCTTGTTGTCCTTGTGGCTAAGGGAGTTGAGAAGGTATAGGTTGTGTGGGTTCAAGTGCGGCCTGTTCGGGTGGTTCTTGTTGCACACCCCCAGCCGGTTGTCAGAAAGCTTTATTTCTCACACTAAAATGACACCTCTTTAAGATCATATTCCATTGCTTCCATGAGAATTTTTCCACATTATCCTTCCTAGTTTCCTCCCTTGCCGGTATCTCATATGGTTCTTCATTGTTGTCATCTTCAAGACCATCAAAGAGTCGAGATATTATTCGAGCATAGGGCAAGGCAGTCAAGGGTTTATTAATAGTGCTCAATGACTCCTTGTTTGCGTACTTTATACCCTGGTACACTACTTGAGGTGTAGAAAACCACCTATCTTCATGTACGGCGAATAGTGTTTGAAGTAACGAGTCCTGTCTCTCTCTCTCTCTCATGCTAAAGGGGGTACAAATTATTGCGGAACACGACATCCAAAAACCACATTCAGTCAGGCAATTGGATTAGGGTCACGGATTGGCCAGAGGCCTAAAGACCACTGGTCATTCCAGCTATAATTTGATTAAATCTTGGCTCCTTGGGTCGGGGAATTTGTAAACCCTGTGTGTTATTGTACTTTGGACTACAGCGCGTGGCTGCGGCAATGTCATACAGGCCCATGTCAAACTTACACCCATCAATTTTCGTAGTGAAGTTTCCATAGGTGTCACCGTCTTTGAAATTCTAGTAAAATAGTTTAACCAGACATGGGTGATAATGGGGCTGGAAGGGTTAATGTAGGGGTTCAAGGTTGGCATGTCTAATGTGGTCTATCGACCAGACTAACATATCGTCGGTAAATAATTATGGGTCAAACAACCATTCAGGTTCAAAGGTCGTATTAGCCCACCATGCCGCCGGTTATTCTTGGCTTGGCGGGAGAGGTTCCGAGCTAGCTGGGGCCTTACCCTTGGCGCTAGCAGAGAGTTTTGGTCGAGAGATCGGGAATTTGGTCGTGGCCATCTTCCTAGTTGCCATGCGAAAGAAAATGGATAGGAAAAAGAGGGTTTCGTGTGGTTTACCTCGCAAGATGGGTTAAATCCAAGGGAAATTGGACTCGGCAAAGCTCGTGCATGTCAATCCTTGAGCTTGGAGAGTTTCGGGGTGAAAGATCAAATGATTTGAATGCAAACAGGCGTTGGTTCACACAGGAGAGAAAACGAGAGAGGGGCTCAGGCTTTAAAAAAAATCCCAAAAATGACAAATGATGGTTTCTCAGGCCCCTTATAAAAGTTCAGTCACCGCGATGACTTTAAGTCCTCGCCGCGGTGAGCCCAATTCTGAAGATGTCGCCGCGGCGAGCTTCAATCTCGCTGCGGCGAGCAACACAGGAACGGATTAGGATCTGTTTTGGGTTCTATTTTAACTCGTAATACATGGGAGATCCGGATATCTATATAGTAGACTTGTACTACCTACACACAGGTGTGCTGAGACTTGTTTATACAGAGTTTTGGTATCCATCGACATATGTGAAACGAGATATTGTAACTATTTGGGGAAATTTTCAAAGTTGCGCGCTATTCTTAATAGGTTGGTGTTAGTTAGACACATTAGGCGTAGATGTTTAGACTCGTTGATCAGTATACATGCAACAAGTTGTTAAATACATGCAATAACGACGTATGAATTCTAGGCCAAATATAAAGATTCCCATTGACTGTCATACTCAAAATATTTATTTGACTTCTCAATATGGCATCATACAGTGAGTGACTCACCTCAGTGAAATAGTAACAGGTATTGTTCTCTAATTCCCACTGTCCGCAAAATTTGCTCCTTGCGGTCCAAGACTTTGACTGGTTCTTCAGTTAGCGTTAAGTCTTCTTGGACTTCTATTGGCTGGTAGTCCAATACGTGTGACGCGTGTCTCACATATTTTCTCATCATTGACATGTGGAACACTTTGTGGATGCTGGACAACTGTGGCTGTAGAGCAATGCGATAGGCCACTTCGCCAACACGACCCAAATTTTCAAAAGGGCCAATATATCAAGGGCTGAGCTTCCCTAGTTTGCCAAATCGCATCACACCCTTTGTCGGTGAGATCTTGACAAACACATGATCTCCAACCAGTAGAGAGCATGATGTTTAGAATCTAACATACTAAATTGACATATGAAATAGCATTGTGTGAAAAGGTCACCTGAAATTCCATGCTTGACCTTTTAAGATCAGCATAACTTTTCTGACGGCTTTGGGCTACTTTTAGTCATTCCCGGATGAGACAAATGGTCTCATTTGTGCTTTCAATGAGTTCGGGGCCCAATAATATTCGCTCTCTGATCTTTTCCCAAGTGATCGGGGATTTACATCGGCGACCATAGAGTGCTTCAAAAGGAGCGATCCCGATGTGCGCCTGGTAACTATTGTTGTAGGCAAATTCAACTAACGACCAGTGTTTATCCCATGACCCTTGGAAATGTAACATACAGGACCGCAACATTTCTTCGATAACCTGATTCACCCTTTCTGTTTTTCCGTTGGTTTGAGGGTGAAAAATTGAGCTGAACTCTAGTTTGGACCCCATCCCCTCTTGAAATCGTTGCCAGAATTGAGATGTATAGAGTGGGTCCTGGTCAGATACTGTGCTTGCGGGTATGCCGTGAAGTCTTACTATCTCCTTCAAGTACAATTCGGCTAATTTGCTGGCCGTGTAGCGTGTACTGTAGAGTAGAAAATGTGCTGATTTTATTAAGCAGTCGACAACTACCCAAATTGCGTTGTCTCCATTTTGTGTCCTTTGTAGCCCGAGTATAAAATCCATAGAAATGTTTTTCCATTTTCATTTGGGTACAGGTAGTGGCTGCAATAGACCAGACGGGTGTCTATGGTCGACTTGAACCTATTGACAAACCAAGCATTTTGCTACGTACTCAGCGACATCTCTCTTCATTCCCTTCCACCATAAGTTCTTCTTCACATTGTGGTACATTTTGGTGCTACCTGAATGTATGACATATGCTGAACTATGGGCCTCTTCCAATATCTCATGTCGTAATTCACTATTGGTCGACACACATAATCGGCCTCTAAACAATATGGAACCGTCGTCCTTGACAGAAAATTCTGGCTGATTTCCATTGTCTATACCCTGTCTGATAGCCATAAGCTCTGGATCTTTTAACTGGCTTTCTCTGATCCTACTGAAGAGGCTTGATTTGATTTTGATATTGGCAAAAAGTGCTCTCGATTCCTTTACTTCGAACGTAGAGAGATCTGAGGTTAACTCCTCAAGTAATTTCCATCTGTGCATTCTAGCCACAAGGAGTGACAGCTGAGCAGATAATTTTTGGCTAAATGCCAACTACCACATTTTCTTTCCCCGGATGATATTGGATGACGCAGTCGTAATCCTTGAGAAATTCCATCCATCTCCTCTGCCTGAGATTCATATCTCTTTGGGTGAAGAGATACTTAAGGCTTTTATGATTAGTGAGGATTTAAAATATTTCACCATAAAGGTAGTGCGTCCATATCTTCAAAGCAAAAATGATCATAGCTAATTACAGGTCATGTGTGGGGTAATTCTTCTCATGATCTTTCAACTGCCTCGAGCCATATGCGACCACTCATTCATGCTGATTCAACACGCAACCTAATCCAGTGTGAGATGCATCGGTGAATACAACAAATCCTCCGCTACCAGATGGTATGGTAAGCATGGGTGTCGAGGTCAGTCTTTTCTTGAGCTCTTGAAAGCTCTTCTCACACTCTTCAGTCAACTCAAATTTGACATTTTTCCGAGTGAGTTACGTGAGCAGTCCAGCAATTTTCGAGAACCCTTCGACAAATCTGAGATAGTAGCCTGCAAGTCCCAGAAAACTATGAACTCAGTGGCAGTTCTGGGTTGTTCCCATTTTAACACAACTTCTAACTTGGATGGATCTACTCTTACACCCGATTCTGAAATAATGTATCCCAAAAATCTCACTTTCTCCAGCCAAAACTCACATCTGCTAAGCTTTGCATATAACTGAGAGTCTCGTAGTGTTTGCAATGCTAGACACAAATGCTGCTCATGTTCCTCTTGGATCCTTGAGTATATGAGAATGTCATCAATGAAGATGACCACACACTGATCCAAATATGGCTTGAATACTCGGTTCATGAGGTCGATGAATGATGATGGTGCATTGGTCAATCCGACTGGTCATTTTTGGAGCATATTCAGCTCTCACCTTCATTTTTGAAGCGGATATCTCATAATGACCATATCTCGTGCGACAGGTCATTTTTGGAGCATATTCAGCTCTCACCTTCATCTGATGGTAACCGGATCGTAGGTCAATCTTAGAGAAAAATTTTGGTCCTTGCAATTGGTCAAAGAGGTCATCAATCCTTGGGAGCGGATATCAATTCATTATGGTCAATTTGTTCAATTGCCGGTAGTCGATGCATAGTCGCATAGACCCATCTTTCTTCTTGACGAACAAAACCTGTGCTCCCCATGGAGACACATTGGGCCTAATAAATCCTCTATCGAGTAATTCTTGCAACTGTTCCTTTAACCCTTTCAACTCAACTAGTGCCATTCGATATGGAACCTTTAACACTGGTTCCGTGCTTGGAGCTACGTCTATTGTAAATTCGACTTCTCTATCCGGTGGTAAACTTGGTAGCTCTTTAGGGAAATTGTCGGGAAACTCACAAGCAATCAGAATGTCAGAAATGTCGACCTTCTGATCCTTTTTTCCTTGTATGAATGTAAGGTATCCTTGTCATCCCTTACTGATCAGTCGTTTGGCTTGGATTGCAGATATAAAAGGTACAATGCCTGGTCGGATGCCAATGAATTTGAATGGCCTATCCTTATTGGGGTAGAGTGTGACAACCTTCTCTAAGCAATCAACCTTAGCTCACAGTTTGGTTAGCCAGTCTATGCCAAGGATGGCATGGAATCCTTGCATTTCGAGCAAGATCAGATCAACCGTTGTTTGGCGATGAGCTTTGGTGACGATGACTGATCGACACACAGTATCCATACTCACTGAATTTCCCGTCGGGGTAGAGATGGCTAAGACAAAATCTAAAGGCTCAGGTGTGAGGCCTATCTCCTCGGTGAAGTTTGGTGTAATAAATGATTGTGTAGACCCCGGGTCTATCAACACTAGTGACTTGTGGTTTGATATATCATTTTCATTGCTCAAATATATGACACCTAGATTCAACAGTCATTATAAAGTTTACTCACATATACTACGTGTTACGGCATAAAATATAATGTTTGTAGGAATTATTTTATTTATGCCCCTTCTTCATCTAAAATGTGAGTAAGTAAATTGGCAATCTCAAGAAAAATCATACCTTGAATGACTTCATTGCCGGCTTGGGCATCATGTACAAAAACCATATATGCCCGGCCTTGTACTGTGGGTCGTGTAGACCTCAGATTTGGCATTGTAGTAGTGTTTGCAACACCTTTCATTTCTGGTCAATCTTTGATGCGGTGCCCCATCTGTCCACATTTAAAACAGCCTCCTGTAGATTTCCAGCACTCCTCGATTTTATGTGGTTCCCACATTTCACAAATACAATTGATGGCGTGGCAAAAGCGGTCTGAGAAGCCATTTTCTGTGTCTTTGCTATCGCAGTATTTGCCGAGCTTGATGTATTGAAAGGTCTTAGAGGTCCTTGGGGTAGAGGCGGCAAATTTTTCGGATCAACAAACCTCATTGATGCCATAGGGGTAGGCGGCATCAAATATCTTGGCCTCTTACTTGCCTGCTCCACACTCATCAGTTGATACTGAGCTTTTCTACTCTTCGCCTGCTCATCTCTTACTTTATATAGCTCTTCGATGTCCCTTTCTGCAATGAGGGCCAATCACACTACCCTCTTGTATGTGGTTGCCTCGAACAATGATATCCATCCTTTGATGGCTGGTTGGAGACCGTACTCAAATTTCTGCATTTTCATTAACTCAGTGCCTACCAATGCTAGTACGAATCGTGAAAAACGAGTAAACTCAATCTCGTATTCCCGCACACTCATTTGACCTACTAAGTTTGCAAATTGGATCTGTAATTGAAGTCTTTCAGTCATCAGAAAGTACTTCTCATGGAAGACTATAGTAAATTCTACCCAAGTCCAGGGTATCCCTGGAGCTCGTGTCCTCTCAATCGATTTCCACCACGGGTCTGCTTCACCCTTGAGTTGGAATGAAGCCCAACTCACCTTCTCCTCTTTCATATAGCGGACTCGTTGCAGTGCCTTCTCAATTTGATTTAACCACTTTTTAGCCTCCATCGAGTCGGCTTGACCATAAAAACTCGGCTATCTCAGTCTCCGGAAGTCCTGAAAACCAAATAGTTGCCTCCTCTCAGCCAAGATTGCCATGGTATTTACCATGGTTTCAAGTAGTTGATGGTTATTCCCCGTGTTATTCGCAGCCTGATTTCCTTGATCTAAGGAATTGCCTAAATTGTTTTCAACCATGGAGGCACGATTGTTGTTGCCTAGAGGAATTGCATTCGGTGGCGTGTGTTAAGTAGTGAAAAATACCATTTTTCACCTCATAACCTGACCTTTAATAGACCTTTGAGTTGACTAATAATGTGTTTTGAGTGTATTTTGTTGATAAGCAATAAACTACAGTCTTAGTGCAGACATTCATCTAAAAAGGCTAAAGAAGCAATCTGCTGCTCAACATGTGCTCATACAGCCCAAAGGCCAGCCAATCAAGTAGTC
This sequence comes from Chloranthus sessilifolius, assembly GCA_021018995.1. Lineage (NCBI taxonomy): Eukaryota > Viridiplantae > Streptophyta > Magnoliopsida > Chloranthales > Chloranthaceae > Chloranthus > Chloranthus sessilifolius. The sequence goes on along the minus strand of CM037597.1, from coordinate 34,270,255 downwards.
CACAAAGCCTTAGAGCTCAATGGCAATGGCATGTGTCTACATGGGCACACATAGGAGTAAGATCAGCTGCATCTGCTGAGGATTGAACCAACTAATAGGCTATTATGTGCTGACAGATGAAGGACATCACCCCAAAGGATGTGTACTAGCTGTAGAAATAAAGGATATAACCTGTCGAGAAGTTGGGCATTTACATCTGAAGCTGTTGAGAGCTTCCCACTACCTGTCGAGAAGTTCTGAAAGTGCATGCTTACCTGTCGAGAGGTTCTGAAGATTGTTTTATAAGCTGTCGAGAGGTATTGAGGTGAAAGAGTGGAGAGTTCGAGAGGTTCCCCATAACCTAACGAGAAGTCAACACCATCCTATCGACACCTTACCAAAAGCTGCAGTCATTGGCACGAGGTTGAGATCAGCCTGTCGAGCATATTCTCCATCCTGTCGAAATCTCAACTGGAGCCTTATAAGAAGTCGACAGGATCTTGTATAACTTGTTGAGAGGATTAAAGGAGCTTAGACAGAAGGAGAGAATTCATGAGAATTGTTATCAATCATGTCGGCAAGTTCACCAGAACTTGTCGAGAAGTCAAGCAACCTATCAAAAACCTTCAGCAACCTGTCAACGTGAATATAAAGAGGACTTAGAACCTATCAAGAGGTTCCCTGAACCTCTCGACAATCGAATTAGGAACTTCTCAGTTCCATTCAAAGTAGTTGCCAGCTTCAAAGCTTTGTGCACACATTCCAAAGCACGTCAACAACCCTTGGGGGTATTTTTAGTACACAACTACGTACGAATGGGAACTCTAACTTCATCACATGCACTTGCCAGTTTCGGACCAATGGGAGAAGAGCTTCTAAAAGAGAAATCAGCCACATCAATAGCTAAGAATAACTAAATTATTCTCCTGAGCTCTGATTGGCTAAAACAGATCTGACGGAAGAGTATAAATAGAGGAGAAATAGCACTAAAAAGATCATCCAGAAATTGAGAGAACCAGAGCCAATTCGAAATTCCATTTCCCTCTAAAACATTCCCTCTCTCTTCTTTCTTCCCCCATTCTCTCCTTAGCCAATCATGGTTTGCTAAACCTCTTCAGTAGTTAGGGTGATGTTGAGAGCAGTAAATTGAGAGTTTCAGAGGCTTTGTAAGGGATTGTATGTTGCACAGATTGCAGATCTGAGCACAATAGGATTGTAAGTTATATTATTACAGTGTAATTATAGTTTTTAAAGTCGATTCTGATCTAAATTTCACTTTTTCGTATTTGATTTCCCTAGATTATATATCCTTGTGGATGCTGGAGCTTGTAGCCAGGCAACCACAGCATCTGCAATAGCTTACCTATTCCAATCAAGATCCTTGAATTGGGACAATCTCTAGGATGATCTGTGACCATTCAAGTGGACATATCATAACCTTAGGATTGCTTCCATTCTTTAGTTGAGATTAGATTCTTATACCTTGCATCTGAGCTTGTAGCCAGATGAAGGATTGTAGAAAATCTATCCTATGCATTGCCTTTGATCCAATTGATTTTCAGTAAAGACCAAAATCTCTAGCTACTGCCCTCCACCTTTTGATTTTAATCTTGCTCTTCATTCCCTTGAATTTGAGTTCAATCAGTTCTCATTTTGTATTTGATTTTTGTAGTTCTTAGTAAAGTGATAAATCTTAGAAACCTCTCCTCTTTCCTGATTTGATTTAGTCGAAATTAGCATAGAGTGCTAGATCTGTCATAGATATGGGGATTTACCTCATTTCCAAGGACATTTCCCTGTGGACCTACCCTGACTTACATATTGAAACTTACAGCAACAGCCCTGGTTCTTGTAGGACTGCTTGCTTACCTTGATCCCATATATCTATACTTTGCCCTTTTAATTTGATGTTTTAACCTTTTAATAGTTATAAGGTAAGCAAGACAACAAGTTTTTAGCGCCGCTGCCGGGGATTTGTGTTTTTGAAAGTGGTCGCTCTAAGTTTTTCTCATTTGAGATTTAGATTTTTAATTGCCTATTTTGTGTTTGACTAATTGCTACTATAGTTTTTTGTAGTTTAATTTTGTGATTGCAGATCTGGATTTGTTGTTTTGAGAGGAGCTTTGTGCTAATTGGAGGAGCAAGCTATGCTAAAGTTTGCATTTCCTAACTCCTTTACATTTTTAGATCTGTAGCATTAGTTGTGTGTTTTTTAATTTATTTTGCTGAAATCTGTGCTTTATTTTCTATGCTGTACTTGTATTTCTGCTATGTATGCTTCTCTTAATCCTAAGATTGCTCCTTTAGATCTTGAAGTTGAGAAACTTCTTAGACCTAAGCAACCCATACACACACTTGTGGTTGATTGTGATTATTCTGCAATCAGTGAGCAACCTAGGACATTGAAAGAATTCAATGCACCAAGTGTAATGACCCGAAAAATCTGAACCCGAACCCGACTGAAATAGTGTGCGTATCCGGCACGGAAAACAAGGTCACCTTAAAAATATTAAATAAATAATGTAAGCATGTCTGAGGTACTGTGTGTGTAAAAGAATCAAGTTAAAAGATTTAATTTAGGCCTTTAGTAGATGAGTCGTGCACCGACGCATCGTGTGCCGCTCAACACCGAAACCAAACTCTATTTCAAGTGGATAAGCCTAACACACTTTTGCAGTGTTATCGCTTCGCACCGAAACCAAACCCTTTAGCTAATTAAAAGGCAAAGCTTCTCAAAGAAGCTTCACCCGGTTGCAAGCCTTGCAAATTTGAAAGCTAGAGAGAGAGAGAGAGAGAGAGAGAGAGCTCCCGTCAACCTTCAAACCCCTTCTTGTGAGATTTCGATCGCGAGATCGCCATCATGAAGGACTCGCACTCGTCGCAAGGCTCGTGACGTCGGTATCGATGGTGTTCCGCCGTTTATAAATCTGGACCGTTCAAGCCCCTTTCGTTAGAAACCCCTATTTCTTTTAAGGAAAAAGAACCCCATTTTCAAAGAGCCGATCACTTTGGAATCGTCTCCCGTGCTTGGAAGAGGTTAAGATCGACGCGTAAGGATGAACGGCATCATCTTGAAGTCCTTGTGATCGATCTCTGTGGATTCATCGTGGAAATCCGAAAGTTTCGTTCCGAAACCCCTTTTGGACAACGATCCTTAAAGGCGCGAAATCGATCGAAGAAAGGTTAGTTTTCTTTGATTTTAATGGTTTAGATTATAGAACAACCCTTGTTTTAGTTTAGTGTGTATTTATGAAGTATTAATGGTGATTGAACAACCATTAGTGGAAGGAGATAAAAAAAAATGGAAGGGAGGTGAACTCCATTAATGTGACTTTTACATCATTGGTGATCGATCACCAAGGTGGTGATCGATCTACAGGAGGGTTGGTGATCGATCACCAAGGTGGTGATCGATCAATCAGTATAAGCCTCATGGGGAACAGTGACCCCAGAAGCAAGAAGTTCATGCCCGAGGTGGTGATCGATCACCAAGGTGGTGATCGATCTACAAGGGAGTTGGTGATCTATCACCAAGGTGGTGATCGATCTACAAGGGAGTTGGTGATCTATCACCGAGGTGGTGATCGATCACCAAGGTGGTGATCGATCTACAAGGGAGTTGGTGATCTATCACCAAGGTGGTGATCGATCTACAAGGGAGTTGGTGATCTATCACCAAGGTGGTGATCGATCTACAAGGGAGTTGGTGATCTATCACCAAGGTGGTGATCGATCAACCTAGACTGTGCCGACCTTTGCTTGATGTTTTGGTCATAACTTTTTACTCCGAACTCCGATTGATGCGATTCTTGTGGCATTGGAAAAAGGACAACTAAATCTACAACTTTCATGAATTAAATAACTAATGAATAAATTGTTTTGATGATCAAAATTGAGCTTGAAGTTTGGCCAAGTTCTAAGTTAGCACGTGTTAACTGAAGTATCGGTATTGCTTCGGTATTTTGGCCATAACTCCTTGTCCCGAACTCCGATTGACGCAATTCTTGATGCGTTGGAAAGAGTACGACGAGATCTAACTCTTTCATGAATTAGCCAAATCTTAAATCAAATGTTTTAATAGTCAAAACGAAGTGGGAAGTTGGGTTAAGTTTTGAATCAACATGAAATTACCCATTTACATCTGCTTTGAGAAAATACTTAAATACGTCAATATTATTAATATTTAGGATCAATTTTATACATCATCATGTGTGTGATGTAGACAAAAGAGTGGAGGCCGTAGATAATAACTTTTGACCGCTTTAGAGAAGCGTTGGATTTGCTTAGAAAGAGGTCCGACCGAGGTAGGGAAAATTCAACTTAAAGTGTATCTAAATTTAATTGCATGATATCTTAACATTGTATTCTATCTCTGATTTTCGAAAGCATGCCTGCATATGCATTAAACTCTGATTCCCGTATTCTGATATCTGTTTCTGTTCTTTGCATATGCTCTGATAATCTGCTCTGATAATCTGATTCATGAGGTAATAAGTATGTATTTGATTTGAGGTTTAATATTCAGACGATCCCCACCGACTCGGCGGTATATCCGTTTCTTGCACAATGTGCAGTTGCTTGAAAATCCTCGGCAAAATATGCACTCCATGTGTGGGGCATTATTGCATTCCTGAAAATTGTTCATTGAACGACGATTGGTTGGGGTTTCCTATCGGCACAAATCTGGCTACCTCGTGATATATATACACGGGAGTTACTTAAGTTAGAGATATGCATGATTTAAGTCATTTAAATATAATAAGCATAGCATTTTGCAAATTCTGAAGTTCTGTTTGCTATTACCAGTTATGCATTCTGATCTCCTGCATGTTTGAGCATCAATCCATACTCTGTTCAGTTTTGTTTCACTTATCGATTTAAGATATGTTCTGCAATCATGTTTAATAAATTAGATGCAAATTAATCGAACTTCTTCTACTGAGCTAGGATGTAGCTCACCCTGCTTTCTGAAATCTTTTAGGTTCTGAGGCTGCAGTGCCCGGCACCGAGAGTGACCCGGATTATCAGCCGGATCCCGAGGCCGAGGCAGAGGACGAGGAGACGGACGTCCAGGCGGACGAGTTTTATCCGTAGCCTGGGTATTGATGCCCGACATTTTGTGCCTTTGATCTTTTGGATTACTGTGTGCCTGGTGGCCACCTTTGTATAAACATATGTAGTTCTACATTTACTTATTTTATGTTAGTCCACATTCCATTTCGGAACCACTATCGGGAACCATTGTTTGGGTGATGTACGTCCATCACCGATGGTTCTTCCTAGTTCCTTTTTGGGAATGTGTATGTTTTTCTTTACATTAAATATAGGTTGACGTGTATTTAGTGTAGAAATTGTTTGACTCAGACTACCGCTGCTCGGATGTGTCCACCTAGCTTCCGCTATACGCGCGGACACGTGTGATCGATCCGGGGATCATCCAGAGTATGATCCTAACGGCACGGATTTCTGGAGACGGAAATCCGGGCTGTTACACCAAGGGTGTACAATTCCCCCTTATGCATTCAATTCCCTACTGTCCTAGGGAACTATGAGATTAAATCTTCCATCACACCGATGCTACCCTCATACCATGGCCTGAGCAAAGAAGACCCTGACAAGCACATTGATGAATTTCTAGGACTATGTACTACTTTCAATATTACAGGTTTGGGGCAGAAAGCAACTAGGTTGAGACTCTTTCCTTTTTCACTAAAGGATAGAGCCCAAACTTGGTTGTCAATGCCCCCAACCAATAGTATTCAGTCTGGGAATGACCTTCCATGTTAATTTTTGGCCATGTTTTTCCCCATCTCCAAAACAAGTTAGTTGAGGAAGAGCGTTATTTCATTTGCTCAACCACAATTGAAGATTGTCACCAGGCATGGGAGAGATTTAAGGAGCTCTTGAAGCAATATCCCCATCATCAAATTCCTGAATGGCAACTTGTTCAAAGTTTCTATCAAGGAATTGATCCCAAGAGCAGGGATATGGTGGATGCCTCATGTGGTGGTACATACCTCCACAAGACAGCTGATGAGGCTTGGGAGTTATTTGATATCATTAGTGAAAAACTCCATGCAAAGGGAGACCTTGTCAAGAGGCTTTGAGACCCCTGTTAGATTCGTGAGAGAGACCACTACAAGAGAGAAAATGTATGAGGTGAGTGGATACAATGATTTAAAAAGGAAAGTGGACAACTTGACTCAAAAGTTTGATAAGCTCATGGGAGAAATGCAGTCTCCAATGGCTACCAAAGTAGAGGAGCCATGTGTGATATGTCAATCCTACACTCACTCCCTTGAGGAATGTCCCTCTGCTGCCTAATTTTCAGACTTTGTGATGGAACATATGAATGCTGCTCAGTCCTTTGGACAACATCCTACTACTGGTTATCATTAGAGAAACCACCCTAATTTGAGGTGGAGATAAGATACCTTCAAAAACCAGCAGCAGCAGCAGTCACAACAACAATTCATGCCTTATAGGGATGCCCAACCATACCAGCAGAATTACTTCCCAAGGTCCTAATACTAACAGCGTATGGCCCAGTCAATGGCTCAACCTGTGCATCAAAGTGCACCAGCCCCTGCACCCTCTAGATCGCTCACATTTGAGGAGCAAGTTCTGGCTTCATTGTAGAATTTGGGCTCTTTGTCTCAAACAGTCAACTCTCATAGCCAAAGCATTAAGCAGATAGAGGACCACCTTGGTCAGCTATCTAATACTTTGACTAAGAGAGAGAAGAGAAGACTGTCTAGTGAGCCCATGAACAACCCCAAAGGGCAGTACATGGTGGGTGAGACTTCTTCACATGAAAAAGGCTAATCTGTCACTACTTTGAGGAGTGAAAGGCTGGTTGATAACCATGTTGGTGTTGAACTTGATGAGAAAAGTGCAGCCCATGATTATATGCAGCAGGAGCGTCATATAAGAAATAAGGGGGGTGTTGATGTGCCCCAACAGAAAACTGAAAACATAAATAAAGAAAAATTTGATAAGCTTGCTAAGACAGCAAATGGGAGATCAGTCCCCCATTTTCCATTTGCCAATGCACTTTAAGCACCTTCTCCTTTTGACAAGGGGAATTCTAAAGTGGAGGAGATGATGGAAACATTCAAACAAGTAAAAATTAACTTTCCTTTACTTGATACTATCAAGCAAGTTCCAGCCTATGCAAAGTTCTTGAAAGAATTGTGCACCTACAAAAGACAATCTAGGATACACTTATCCAAGAAGATTTTTTGTGCTGAGAAAAGGAACCAAGTGTTGTCCATTGCAACCCCAACCAAGCTTCAAGACCCTGGAGCTCCCACAATCCCCTACATCATTGGGGATCATACCATTGAGAAAGCCTTATTAGATTTGGGAGCTAGTGTAAACCTACTTCCATATTAAGTTTATGAGAAGTTAGGCTTGAGAGAATTGAAGCCCATACATGTGGTGCTACAACTAGCTGACAGATCTGAAAGGAGGCCTGTGGGAATGATAGAGGATGTATTAGTTGGGGTTGATAAGTTTTTCTACCCAGCAGATTTTCTGGTGCTTTACATGGCAACAAGCAAGTGCACCACCTCTATATCTTTGATTTTGAGCAGACCCTTCTTGGCCACTACCAATGTTTGTATTCAATGTAGATCATGAGTAATGGAGGTGCCTTTCGACAATATGAAAGTGAAATTAAATATTTACAATGCAGCCAGCCAGCCTTACTTCGATAGTGAGGATTGCTTTTTAATTGATATTTTGGATGAGTTATGGATGAGACTTTGCCCAAGCTACTGCATAGTGATAATTTTTATGATGCTTTTGAGAATGTATGGAGTGAGATTATGGAAGAGAAGGCCCCCACACCCATGGTTCAAGAGGTGAAAGCCTTGATTTCTGAAGTGGGGCCAGCAACCAGGTATCCTCCTTGGAAACCTGTTGTGTTGCCTCTTCCACTACCAACAAAGGCACCTTTGTTGCCTTCTCTCATATGTCCACCAGATGTAGACTTAAAATAGCTACCTAAGACCTTGAAATATGCTTTTTTGGGGGCAAATCAGAAATTTCCAGTGATCATTTCTTCCTCTCTCACTGATGAGCAAGAGGAAGAGCTGTTGTGTGTTTTAAAGAAGTACAAGAGAGCAATAGGCTAGACAATTGCTGACCTTGAGGGTATCAACCCTACTGTGTGCATGCATAAAATCCACTTGGAAGAGGGTTCCAAACCCTCTAGAGAAATACCGAGAAAATTTAACCCCCACGTGCAAGAAGTGGTGATGAAAGAAGTGGTCAAATTATTAGATGCTAGAGTCATCTACCCTATTTCAAATTCTGAATGGGTGGCACCTACTTAGGAGGTCCCTAAGAAATCTAGCATAACTATGGTGGGATAACTGTGGTGAAAACTGATTCTGGTGAGCTAGTTCCAACTAGGGAAACCACATGTTGGAGGGTGTGTATAGACTATCGAAAGCTCAATTTGAAAACCAGAAAAGACCGCTTCCCTTTGCCTTTCATAGACCAGATTTTGGATAAGTTGGCAGGCAAGGCTTTCTATTATTTTCTTGATGGATATTCGTGGTATAACTAAATCCCTGTTGATCCAAAAGTTCAAGAAAAGACAACTTTCACATGCCCATTTGGCACCTTTGCTTATAGAAGGATGCCATTTGGATTGTGCAATGCCCCTGTAACTTTTCAAAGGTGCATGTATGCTATATTTTTTAATATGATTGATAAATTTTTAGAGATATTCATGGATGATTTCTCTATATTTGGAGACAATTTTAGCCAATGTCTACACCATCTCAGCCTTATGTTGCAGAGATGTGAGGAAACCAACTTGGTGCTGAGTTGGGAAAAGAGTCATTTTGTGGTCAATCAAGGCATTGTCCTTGGCCATGTGGTTTCCCACAGAGGCATTGAGGTAGAGAAGACTAAAATTGATATGTTTGCACATTTGTCCCCACCAAAAATTGTGAAACAAGTCAGATCTTTCTTGGGGCATGCTGGTTTCTATAGGAGATTCATCAAAGATTTTAGCAAGATCTCAAAATCTCTTTGTCACCTGTTGTGCCAAGAGGTTCCCTTTGAAGTTAATGATGAATTCCTTATGGCTTTTAAGCTTTTGAAAGGTTGTTTAATCTCTGCACCTATCCTTCAAGCACCTGATTTTTCTTTGCCATTTGAGCTCATGTGTGATGCATCAAATTTTGCTATTAGTGCAGTTTTGGGATAAAGGAAGGATAAGGCACCTTGTGTGATTGCTTATGCAAGCAAAACCATGATTGATGCTCAGTTAAATTATACCACAATTGAGAAGGAATTGTTGACAATTTTCTATGCTTTAGAGAACTTCAGGTCTTATGTGTTGGGATCTAGGATAGTGGTCATCGCTGACCACTCAACCCTGAAATACCTTTTGTCAAAAAAGGATGCTAAGCCAATATTAATAAGATGGATCCTCCTATTATAGGAGTTTGATCTTGAGATTAAGGATAAGAAAGGGATTGAAAATATGGTTACAAACCACCTATCAAGGATCCTAGCTGAAGAGTTTGATAGGCTGCTTATAAATGATTCTTTCCCCGATGAACAACTGTTTACTATCAGTACTTCTACACCTTGGTTTGCAAATATTGTGAACTACTTGGCAGTAGGAAGGATTCCCCCACATTAGAACAAAATGGACAATGAGTTGTTCTTCTCACAGATCAGAATTTACATGTGGGAGGATCCATACTTGTTCAAGCATTGTACAGACCAAGTGGTGAGGAGATGTGTCCCTGATGATGAATTTCACAATATACTAACTATGTGTCATGAACGGGCATGTGGAGGCCACTTCAGCGGGAACAAGACTGCTGCCAAAGTGCTCCAAAGTGGATTTTATTAGCCCACTCTCTTCAAGGATGCATGATAGCATTGTAAATTTTATACCCCAATAAGTATGTCTCCTTTCAGGTTGGTGTATGGCAAAGCATTCCATTTACCAGTAGAGCTTGAGCACAAGGCTTATTGGGCTGTTAAAGCATTGAATATTGATCTAACTTCTGTTGGCATGCACAGGAAACTCCAGCTATCAGAGCAGGAAGAGCTGAGATTGGAGGCCTACTCCAATGCAAGGATCTACAAGGAGAAATTCAAGGCTTTCTATGACCAGTATTTGCTGAGGAAGGAGTTCACAGCTGGCAGCAAGGTATGATTGTTCAACTTTAAATTGATATTTTTTTCAGGTAAGCTGAGATCTAGATGGGAGGGACCTTATATGGTAGAGCATGTATCCCCATCTGGAGCTATTGAAATCAAGGATCCAAGAGATGGTAGGATCATGAAAGTTAATGGTCAAAGGCTCAAGCTCTTTGTTGAAAATATAGTAGAGCCTCTGCTGACCATTCACCTTCAAGAACCTCCCAAGTGTAATTGATTTTCAACAATATAGACTATGTACCATATCTGTTTGTGTTTGTTAGTTGTATTGTTGTTTCTGTTTTCATTATTGTTTGGCATTGTATATATTGGAGGGACCTTATATGGTAGAGCATGTATCTCCATCTAGAGCTACTGAAATCAAGGATCCAAGAGATGGTAGGATCATGAAAGTTAATGGTCAAAGGCACAAGCTCTTTGTTGAAAATATAGTAGAGTCAATGTTGACCATTCACCTTCAAGAACCTCCCAAGTATAATTGATTTTCAACAATGTAGACCATGTACCATATCTGTTTGTGTTTGTCAGTTGTATTATTGTTTTTGTTTTCATTACTGTTTGGCATTGTATATATGTTGCCATGTGTGTTTGGTTTTTACTTGGAATAAGGAATCATATCTGTTTGAGTTAGAAATGGCTCCAAGGCATGAGAAATCCAATGGGAACAGAGTAGGAATGACAAATCTGTGTGGAGAATGGACTAGGAACTGATGAAAATTATTTTTGAACTGAAATACAACCTGTCGAGAGGTGTGGAGAACATTTCAACATGTTCTGAAGGTTCCTGATGTGCATTCCGACAAGATTTGAGACCTATCCAGAGGTTTGAGTAAATTCTCAACATGTTCTGAAGGTGTAAATGTGGAAGTCGACAGGTTCTGAAAGCTGTATGGTATATTTTTGACAGGTTCAGAGTACAAGTGAAGAGGGGTTCCATGAACCTCTCGAATTGATATTTTCTGAAGCCTTGAACTTGTCGAGAGGATTGTGTGAACCTCTCGAGACCTTTAGCTTACCAACCCTACTGATTTTTTTAACCGATTGACAGGTTGCACCAACCTGTCGACACCTTGTCCCCAATCCGGTTGAAACACATTCTGCATTGCTTTAAACCTATCGACAACCAATTTCATCCATTCGACAACTTAGTCTCAGAGCTCTATTCCTCTTTGCCGATTTCCCATTTTCTTCTTCCTCTCCCACCTCACTAGTTTCTACTCCAAGCACCTTGCCATTTTTTCCAAATGCTTCAATTTTCCAAGGGCTACACTTTGCACCTAGTTTGAGCTGGTTTGGTGCCGTATACATCAAGATCTGAAAAACCCTTGGGTTTTTGTGGGTATGCTTTTCTTTAACTTCACTCTGTGATTTATGAGCTTTGTACTTCCATTTTTAAGTTGTTTGGTAATTTGATTGGGCACAAGGAGACTGCTGTGAATTGTTGAAAGTTATTTGTGTGGATTGTTTACCCAATGGCTGACCAAGAGGATACCCTTGCTAAACTTTTCAAAGCCCCTTCCAAATCCGCCACCAAAACCACTAGGAAATCCAGTAGGCCAGCCACAAAGCCCAAGGAGAACCCACCTGCTAAGAGAAAGCTTGTCATGGATAAAGCTAAGAAATCTGACATATCTAAGAAAGCTAAGAAATCTAAGAAGGCCAAAATCAGTGAAAAAATTATTGACAAGGCCCCTGAGGCAGAACCTAATCCTGTGCCTGCAATCCTTGTGCCTGAGCCTAACCTTGAGGCTAAACCTGAAGTCCCATTAAACATATCTACTCCCAATGAATTTGTGGATGTTTTAGGCTTGATCCCTTAGACAATCATTGACATACCCTATTTTTCTAAGGAGGAGTGCAAGGATACCTTGGATTATTTGGTGAAGGCAGGCCTGACACCGTTGATGACCCCACTACAAGAAAAATCATATCCTAGGCTGGTGAAACTGTGATATCAAAACATCAAGAAGAAAACTAAGACAGGTTCAACTGAGCCTTGCCCCTTGTGATTTTAATTGATAACTGGGAGATTGTTGTGGACTAAAGTGATATAGGGTTGGCTTTAGGGGTCCCATCTGTTTTTGATACAGCCTATGGATTAGCAGCACCTGAGAATGTGTCTTTTAAAGTAATGGCCAGACATCTAACTCAAGGCATTGTGGGCTCTGGGGAGTCATTGATAAGGAGGGATTTGCACCCTACCATGCTCTTCATTGACTCAATTCTGAGGAAAAACATCTATGTCAGTGGACATCAACAAGAAAGGAGAACCCCTATAGTGGATGCCTTGTATTTTTTCTCTAAGGGTCAGTTTATGAATGTGTCCAAGCTGGTATTTGAGGCAATGGTAGATGTAAATGAGAAGATCAGAAAAGTACAGGCCTTGCTAGGGCTACCCTACAGCAGGCTCATCACTGCTTTGCTTAAAAAGGGAAAATTTGTGTTTCAAAAGGATGAGCCTGTGGAGAAGGTGACTCCAAAGGTGTTTGGGAAGAGGGCCTGGTTTGCTAGCAGGACCCTAATTGGGAAGAGCAAGAACAAATCAATTGAGAACCCTGCATTGGAAGCATCTCAGGCAGCCACATTAGTAGCTGCACCTGTTATACCCACAGCCCCTTCAGCCAGCTCATCAGCTACAACTGAGACCTCTACAGCAGTTAGAACTGAGCATCCACCCACCTCTATTGGTCCTAGCTCAGTACCTCCACACGTGACATTTGCACCCATACCCATCCCTTCCACTGATGTGCTCTTTTTCAGCTTTGATATGGCCAGCATTTCCATCCCATCACCCTCTCCACCATCCATCTCAGCTCCCCTACCTTTCATTTTAGTTTCCATTACCCCAACAGCTCAGCCACCCTTTCCACTATCACCACATCCACACCTTTGTCAATTCCTCTTACCACAGACCCCTTCCCTACCTTACCTTCACTCCCCATTATAGCAACCTACCAGAGAAGGTCACCTACAACCACTCCAGCCAGCCCATCCATCCCTGATGTTGAACCCTTGAGCCCTACACCATCTACATCAGCTGACCCAGCCATGTCTTATCCACCATTCATACCCTTTGACATTGACCCCACCTTTTCCTTCTTATCCCCACACACCCAGGACCAAGACCATTTAACCACTGAGGGGTATTCATCCCTGACAAATTCCATTATGGACAATATTGGGCATGAATATTCGTCATTACCTGATTCTCCCCAACCAACCTCTCCACAGCCAACCCACTCACAACCTACACCCACCCCACCTTTTCAGCATGCTCCCACATCTCCCTTCCAATACATTATCCCCATTCCACCCACTACCCAACCCCATATCCTACCTGAAGCCTCCACTCAAATCCTCTCCCTTCTCACCACCATCCTAGCCCAGCTCCAAACCAAGACAGCTAACTAAACTGCCATGGCCACCTGTCTCCATGCCATTCAAGCAACTTTAACTACGGCTACCCCTGCACCCACTTCACCTCCATCCCCTCAGCTATCCCCTATAGTCCTAGTTTCCCCTGCTGAGGTGGACCAACCAATCCTTAAACCCTCTACCAGAGATTCCTCCACCCAAATAGACTTTGAGGAAGCAGCTCTGCCTTCTCTACCTTTTACCTATCCTTTCACCACAACTGAATCTATAGCTATGGAAGAGGACTTGCCACTTACCCTTGTTGTACCATCACCACCACCCCCTGAGCTGCCCATTACCCCTTCCTCCATGGATGACCCTCACCATTGGGCCATTGTCCTATATGGCACCAACACTTTCTCCCCTCCACCATCCCTTGCCAAAGCCATTGAGGCCAACCCATATGTCCAGGAGGATGTGAGGTTTTTAGTAGATGCAGTCATGTCGTTGCAACAACAAGCACATCAAGAGGAGATTGATCTAGTTTTGGAGGCTCATAGAGCAAAGGAATGGAAGTTATGGCAGATGGTCCTCAACTCCCTCAACCTGTACAGGACTTATAGGACCAAATCTGACATGCTTGCCAGACTAGTAGAGACCCTCTCCCTCTACTCTACCCTGGGTCCCTCAGGATCCAAAGCCCTTTCCATCAGGGAGCCCCCCATATCCCAAGGTAGTTCAAGATCTCAGAAGCCAGCTGTAAAAAGAACTAAAGAAGGTGCTGCCAGCACTGAGAAGCTAAAGAAGAAAGTGAAGCTCAAGGTGGAGTATGACAAGCTTGCTGCATAGAAAGGATGGGCGCCAATGACCATATCTAGCACTGATTCAGATTCTGATTAGGAGTAGATTGTGTTTAGGATTTGCTTGTAGTCATTAGCCTGTAGTTAGGATTTGTTTGTAAATAGTTTGTTTCTATTTGTACTGTATATATTTATGTTTAGATTATACTGCTTCTGTTGATACTTTGTAATTACTTGTCTACAATAATATTTTTGTTTTATCAATTTCACTGTGTCTCTTGCTTTACTTTATATTTAGCTTTTTTTTTTTATATTTCTTTTGCTCTTATCCTTATATTTCCCTGCTGTGTCTTGTTGATGTCCTTCCAAAATAGTGAGGACACTTCTCCTCGTAGGTTTGGGGGTATGGCAGGGTGTGCCAATGGGATAGTTAATGTTAGTGCAGCAATGTTGAATATAATTTGTAAAAATAAAGTGAATTCCTACCTAATGTTTTTTGAAAATGAGGAAATTTAAAAACTTTTTAAAACTGAATATTGTTGTAGCTCTAACATTGTCATGAAACAAATGTTAGGAATTTTTAAAAATTGATGCTTAGTGAACTTGAAAAAAGAGAAAATTGTGAGGATACCCCCCAGAAATTTGATGAAAGACCATACCCAGTGAGATTTGGGCCTGAATAAAATTTCTTTGAGGAGTGTTTTGGCATTTTTTCTGCTCTGAGGACTGAGTGGATCTAGTTTTGCTCACTAGAAGTTAGGCAAATCCAAATTGAAACACCCTGACAGCATTCACGACATTGAGGACATGAAGTAAGGCCATCCTTTGGACAATTTGAGCCTAAATTTCTGACCTTTGAATTGCCCTTGATACACACCATTTGAGCCTTAAATATCTAAGTTTTTCTTTGATAAAAATCAGAAAAATTGAACCCAAAACCTTAGTAACCTGATGCAGCCTAACCCCATCCTGAGATTTCAGAAGGTGAAGGTGAAAGAGTTGAAGAAGGTAGAGCTGATTTGATATTTTGTTGAAAGAGAAGGAAACACAGTTGATGGCAGTTGTGGCATTCTAGCCCATAAAAATACATAAATATTTGGAAAAATACAAAGAAAAAGCATACAAAAAGAAAAGGAAAAGAAAAAAAATACAAAATACAAAAATAAAAGAGAAGTCACTTCGTTGGCTACATTGAAATGAAGATTAGAAATTGCTCACTTCAAATATGGAAATTAAAAGAAGATGAAGCTTGTGCTGAAATGAAGAAGGTGTGAATGCCACCTCCTTACCTTATTGATTTCTCAAAATTTGAATCCTTTCCTTCCCTTTTTATTCTTCATAAACCTCACCCATAAGCCACATTACAATCCAATAAAAAGACCTTACTGATCTGAAATGGATTGAGCTATCATGTGAAGATGAGGATTTGTTTAATCTATGGTGAAAAGAGTTAGAGGATTTCTCAAATTAGAGCAATGCCTATGCTCATGCTTGCAGTCCTATTTGAGGATTGCAACCGCTCTTGAGCTGTGTGAAATGATGCACCCTTCATGATTATTTTGAGTGACAGCCCTGGTGAGACTTGGGTCGGACATTGAATTTGATGGGGGCATTATCAAAACAAAATTCTCAATGTGATGGTAAGCTCTGCATTATTTTTCATACAAAATACCTTGGCATGAGTTGATTGATTGTGAAGGAATTATAGCAGAGTTTCAGTTTTAAACTGCTAATTTTCTGCTGAGAATCCTCTAAAATTGAATGAACAAGGTGTGAAATGAACTTTATTTTGCTTAAATTTTATTTTTAACATGCTGCATTGATATTAACTGAGTCATTGGAGAAGTTTGTGGGTACCTTCACTGAAAACCCTCAGGAGACTTCACTCCTCCACTAGGGATCACGTAGGGGTTTAAAAGGCTTGATGTATATCCTAAATGCATCTGTGCTCCCTACAGAGGTGGCAATTTTCATTTTCAATAATTATTTTTAATTTCTCCTTTGCTCAGGGACTAGCATAGCTTAGGTTTAGGGGTGTATTAAGCAGTGAAAAATATCATTTTTTACCTCCTAACCTGACCTTTGATAGACCTTTGAGTTGACTAATAATGTGTTTTGAGTGTATTTTGTAGATAAGCAATAAACTACAGTCCTAGTAGAGACATTCATCTAAAAAGGCCAAAGAAGCAATCTGTTGCTCAACATGTGCTCATACAACCCAAAGGCCAGCCAATCAAGCAGTCCACAAAGCCTCAGAGCTCCATGACAATGACATGTGTCCACATGGGCACACATGGGAGCAAGATAAGCTGCATCTGCTAAGGATTGAACCCACTAAGAGGCTACCGTGTGCTGACAGATGAAGGACAACACCCCAAAGGATGTGTACCAGCTATAAAAACAAATGATATAACCTGTCGAGAGGTTAATTTGACCTATCGACAGGTTTGGATGCTTAGAATGAAGCTGTCAAGAGGTTGGGTGTTTACATACGAAGCTGTCGAGAGCTTCCCAGTACCTGTCGAGAAGTTCTGGAAGTGCATGCGTACCTGTCGAGAGGTTCTGAAGATTGGTTTATAAGCTGTTGAGAGGTATTGAGGTGAAAGAGTGGAGAGTTCAAGAGGTGCCCTAGAACCTAACGAGCAGTCAACACCATCCTATCGACACCTTACCTGAAGTTGCAGTCATTGGCGCGAGGTTGAGAGCAACCTGTCGAGCATAATCTCCATCCTGTCAAAAGCTCAACTGGAGCCTTATAAGAAGTCGACTGGGTCCTGTATAAATTGTCGAGAGGATTGAAGGAGCCTGGACAGAAGGAGAGAATTCACGAGAATTATTATCAATCCTATCGACAAGTTCACCAGAACCTGTCGAGAAGTCAAGCAACCTATCGAAAGCCTTCAGCAACTTGTCGATGTGAATACAAAGAGGACTCAAAACCTGTTGAGAGGTTCCCTGAACCTCTCGACAATCGAATTTGGAACTTCTCAGTTCCATTCAAAGTAATTGCCAACTTTAGAACTTTGTACACACATTCCAAAGCAGCTGTGGGTATTTTTGGTACACAACTGGGCACGAATGGGAACTCTAACTTCATCACATGTACTTGCCAGTTTCGGACCAATGGGGGAAGAACTTCTAGAAGAGAAATTATCCACATTAGCAGCTGAGAATAACTAAATTATTCTCTCAAGCTCTGATTGGCTGAAACAGATCTGAGGGAAGAGTATAAATAGAGGAGAAATTGCACTAAAAAGATCATCCATAAATTGAGAGAATCGGAGCCAATTCGAAATTCCATTTCCCTCTAAAAAATTTCCTCTCTCTTCGTTCTTCCCTCATTCTCTCCTTAGCCAATCATGGTTGGCTAAACCTCTTCAGTAGCTGGGCTGAGGTTGAGAGCTATAAATTGAGAGTTGCAGAGGCTTTGTAAGGGATTGTATGTTGCACAGATTGCAGATCTAAGCACAATAGGATTGTAAGTTATATTATTACAGTGTAATTGTAGTTTTTAAAGTTGATTTTGATCTAAATTTCACTTTTTTATATCTGATTTCTCTGGAATAGATATCCCTGTGGATGCTTGAGCTTGTAGCCTGTCACCCACAGCATCTACAATAGCTTACTCGTTCCAATCAAGATCATTGAATTGGGACAATCTCTAGGATGATCTGTGACCATTCAAGTGGACAGATCATAACCTTAGGATTGCTTCAATTCTTTGGTTGAGATTAGATTCTTATACCTTGCATCTAAGCTTATAGCCAGATGAAGGATTGTAGCAAGTCTGTCCTATACATTGCCTTTGATCCAATTGATTTTCAGTAAAGACCAAAATCTCTAGCTGCTGCTCTCCACCTTTTGATTTTAATCTTGTTCTTCATTCCCTTGAATCTGAGTTCAATCAGTTTTGGATCACTTTGCATATAATTTTTGTAGTTCTTAGTAAAGTGACAAATCTTAGAAACCTCTCCTCTTTCCTGTTTTGATTTTGTCTAAATTAAGATAGAGTGCCAGATTGGTCATAGATCAGGAGATTTAACTCATTTCCAAGTACATTTCCTATAAACCTACCGTGACTTACCTATTAAAACTTGTTGCAACTGCCTTGGTTCTTGCAAAACTTTTTGCTTACCTTGATCCCATATATCTATACTTTTTCCTTTTAATTTGATGTTTTAACCCTTTAATAGTAATAAGATAAGCAAGACAACAGCGTGGCGATCCCTTCGCCATTGGTCACACCATTGGTGTGCACAATCCTCAGTCTTCCCCTTCTAGAATCCAGAATCTGTTCAGAATCTAGAATCTATCTAGAATCTAGAATCTGTTCAAAATCCAGAATATGTCTAGAATCCAGAATCTGTTCAGAATCCAAAATCTGTCTAGAATCCAGAATCAGTTCAGAATCCAGAATCTATCCAGAATCCAGTTTTGAATCTAGAACCTGTCCAAAATGCAAAATTTGTTAGGAATTTCAGAATTTGTCTAGGATGCAAGCAATGAATTTATATTCAAATATTGTCTATGTTTAATCATCATGCTTAAATGTTTATTTATGTTCATAATTATTTTATTGCTTAGAATCCATGCAAGCTAGGATATTTGATTTACACAACATAAAACAAGTAGGAATAGATAGAGATTACATATTTATGATGTGTTAAGCCTAAACAAGTGAAAAAGCTATTACATCGATTGATTTTCCATTTTTTTTATGCATGTACATTCATGGCATTCATAAAGGTAAAAGATACGTTTACGACATGACACATAGAAAAAAAATATTTTTATGATTATGATAGAATACCTATGGGCTTATGCTAGAGGAATTAATATGAATAAGAATGACAAGTAATAAAAGTTATGCATCCATGCATTAATGATAAGATCGAAGAGATGGAGAAGGTCTTTAATTTTAAGCTTACTACTTAACTAAAGAGAAGTTGTGTGAAGGTTAACGTAGATACTAATCGAAGGATCAGAGAATATTAGGATAATGATTAAGAAAGAGATAACCATGTCCATTATGTATGCCGATTCGTAAGCATTAAATGTACAATTAAAAATAGTCACACATGAAATTAGGGTAGAGACCTGAGCCATAATGCTTATTTAGATTTAATGCTATGTTTCAGTTTCATTCTATTGCTTTACTTATTCTTTATGTCATATGTTATATTTCTGTTATTGTTTAATTTTATGAGATGATTTGAGTTATGGACCTTTTCTATTAGTCTCATCATGTCTGGTCCATACCAGTTTACTTGGTAAACTGACCCATTATTTGAGATTTCAGGGAGTACAGCTATACATGGAGAGGATAAAGTAGATGCGTCAATGATGATGGAAATCCAGATTTGAGTGAAGAAGGATTTGAAGTTTAGTTTATAAGTTTTCTTCATACATTAGGAAAGATCTTAAGATTTTTATTTCAGATTATATTTATGAACAAGTTCATGTTAATGATGGATTATGCTTGATTTCAGTTTTATTTAATTTAAGGAGTAAGCATATAATATGGTATAATTTAATAAAAGTTCTCTTATTAATGACTTAAATCATAATTTAAATCAATCTCCTAAGCGTTTATAGCTTGGGAGCTGAAATTTTCTAATGGGAACCCCTACCTAACCATTGTCGTTCAATGAACACTTTTTGGAAGATGCTACAAGCCCTTGCGTTATGAGGGCAACTTGTGCCATTCGATATATCATCAACACGGTTCAAAGAATTGAGGGGTTCATTCATGTGAACCTTAAATCAAATGCAGATTCTAACATATAATTTAGTGTATTTTAATACATAGGTAGGTTTTAGAGTTCTGAGTTAAGAATTCAAATGCTATTCAAATTCAAGGCATATTCAAATCAATTTCAGAGTTCTTAATCGTGTTCAAAATTAAATTCATATTATGAAATTTCGCATTGATCGCACCATGGTATTCATATTAATTGAGTGAAACAAATGTAATTAACATTGAGATTCCCTTACCTAAAGTTCAGAACTTTTCCAAGCGATGCAAAATCCCTACTTACTCCTCCTATTCTTAAGCTAGTTCATACAAAGATCATACTACGAGTCAATAGTGCTGAAAAATGAATTGGCTTGAAGTTTCACAGATCTTTTCCAAGAAAGTTGAACGAACCAACAACAGAGCAAATCAATCGATCAATTTCCAAAGGCTGGGAAATTCGATCGATCTATTTCCCCATGTCATTTTACACTTCCCTATTCTATACCCTGTTTTATACAATTCAATCGATCAATTACTAAATCGATCGATCGATTCCTTAATAAATTCAAAGTCGATCGATCTATTTCTAAATCAGTCGATCAGTTTCTCCACCAAAATTTGCATATCCTTGTCCTGTCAAATCAATTGATCGATTCACAAATCGATCGATCAATTTGACAGATTTTGTAGCGCTTCGGGCTTCTCTTTCTCTTGGTCTCTTTTCCCAAATTCAAAGGATCTCCATCCCATTTCACATATGCACATCAATCTAAGTTTAAGACTACCAATAGCACATTTAAAACACTAAGATGTTCACCTTTTGAGGTCATTTACGCGATTCACGATGATTTCAATCGAAAGGGCATTTCGGAGTAAGTCTTGTAGTTTCTTGCAAAAATTGAGATCAAAACATAACCCAATACAATGACTCACACCCATGTACTGATCTTGACCTTCTCAATTATTGAACGAAGCATCCACTCTGATAGGCTCACATTAGTTCCACAACTATTCCTCCCCTCTCATTGATCCACTTAATATCGGAATTCAAAGTTTTCTCGAGGTCAGAGTTAACAAGACTAAACTCTCACAATATCGAAGTCAAATTCCTATCGAAGAATACGGAGGTTGCGAAGTGATCTCGCAATTGAATCTCACAAGAGGGTTTGAAGGAGAAGAAAGCTTTCTCTCTCTCTCTACACTTCTTTCACAAAACAAACCAAAATGAAATATCTTTGATATTTTATTTCTCTTGACTTAAGTTCCAACCTAGTGTTAAGCATACAGACATTGGTTCGGCGTATGTGTTTCAAATCAATGACCACACTGACCTCTGATTCAACTTCTCAGACAGAACATATTCTTATAAGTTAATTATCACCAAAATTTAAGGTGTCATCGTGTGATTTGTCCGACTCGTACACGGAGTCAAGTACATTCGGGTTTCAAAAATTTTCAGGACGTTACCTTCTCCCCTCCTTTAGAAATTTTCGTCCTAAAAAATTCAGCTAGTGCCTTTTGGGTCACCAAAGAACACTCTTCCTAGACCCAATCAGATGCTCAATGAGCGAAAGGACACCTAAGGTGATAGAAATTCTCTGCCTATAGAGACCCCAATCCTATGATTCTCTTATTAATGACTTAAATCATAACTTAAATCAATCTCCCAAGCATTTATAGCTTGGGAGCCGAAGATTTCTGATGGGAACCCCTACCCAACCATCGTCGTTCAATGAACACTTTTCGAAATATGCTACAAGCCCCTGCGTTATGAGGGTAACTTATGCCATTCGAATATACAGTCAACGCGGTTCAAAGAATTGAGGGGTTCATTCATGTGAACCTTAAATCAAATGCGGATTCTAACATATAATTCAGTGCATTTTAATACATAGCAAGGTTTCAGAGTTCTGAGTTAAGAATTCAAATGCTATTCAAATTCAAGGCAGATTCAAATCAATTTCGGAGATCTTAATCATGTTAAAAAGCAAATTCATATTATCACATTTCGGATTGATCGCTGCATAGTATTCATATTAATTAAGACAAACAAATGTAATTAACATTGAGATTCCCTTACCTAAAGTTTGGAGCCTTTCCAAGGATCAAAAATCCCTACTTACTCCTCCAGTTCTTAACCTAGTTCATACAAAGATCATACTACGTGTCCATAGTGTCAAAAAATGGATTGGCTTGAAGTTTCACAAAAGTTTTCAAAGAAAATTAAACCAACCAAAAGCAGAGGAAATCGATCGATCAATTTCCAAAGGCAAGAAAATTCAATCGATCAATTTCCCCATGCCATTTTACACTTCCCTATTCTATACCCTGTTCTATACAATCCAATCAATCGATTCCTTTAGAAACTCAAATTCGATCGATCAATTCCTTCAGAAATTCAAAGTCGATCGATCGATTTCTCTAGAAAAATTTGCATATCCTTGTCATGTCAAATCTAGCGATTAGTTTTGATAGATTCTGTAGCCCTTCGGGCTTCTCTTTCTCTTGGTCTCTTTTCCCAAATTCAAAGGATCCCCATCCCATTTCACATATGCACATCACTCTAAGTTTAAGACTACCAATAACACATTTAAAACACTAAGATGCTCACCTGTCGAGGTCGTTTATGCGGTTCACTATGATTTCAATCGAAAGGGGGTTTAAGAGTAAGTCTTATAGTTTCTTACGGAAATTGGGATCAAAACATAGCCTAATACAACGACTCACACCCATGTACTGATCTTGGCCTTCTCAATTTAGGAACAGAGCATCCACTACGATAGGCTCACATTCTGTAACAACCCAGATTTTCTACCCCAAATTTCATGCCATCCAATTGCGGATCACAACCTCATACAGTGTCATCTTTAGTATCAATAAAGAAACACATATATAGCGGAAGAAAATTTCCATTTCTATACAAAATGTAATGTAATGGAGCCCAACATAAAACCACCGGTGATGGTTGTCCATCACCTAAACAGTGGTACACAATTTGTCTATGCAAAACCAACTCTATCATTTATACAATCACTTAATGTATTAAGTTCAAAATTTCCAAAATCTCACCACTATATTGAATTCAAAACATTTTTCTATGAGAAGAAATCCTTTGGTGGAAGATCTTCTTCTCCCGATACGTAGTCCTGGTTGTTCTCTAGCTCTGGGTCTACGTCACCATCTGCATCTGTGACGTATACTCGGGGTGAGCTAACAGTCTAAGCTCAGTGGAGAAAATCAATATCAATTCACATTTATCGTTACAAAACGTAGATTCAATGACTAATGCTTAAAGTAATTTAAAAGCATTTAAATATTAGTTGGACTTTCAAAAATAGTTCATGTTAAACAAGTCTCAATATCTCATTTTTTTCGTATTCAAAAAAAGGGTCATGTCAGGAGTGGAAAGATATCAGTAAATGGAACACATAAATGGAAACTAAATACATCAATGACGAATCACATCGGTAACGAAACACATAGATAAAGAGGCACCTCATCAGTAATCGGAACACATCAGTAAACACATTACATCATGAACCTAAGCAGCCAATCTTCCAGGCACCGAGCAGCCAATCTTCCCGGCACAAGGTAAAAACCCCGAGCCTCTACCCCTCTCTGGAGCCTCCACTCCTCTGAGAGTTCAATCAGATAGCTCATCAATTTAGAAACACATTTAATATTCAAGACAGTGCAATTACGGAATTTAGCCAATTCGAATTCACATTTGGTGTTCATTTTCAATCTCACATTCAAATCATATCGGTTTCAAATTTGTAAATGATGCAAATATGAATCAAACATTCAAAACATTTAAAGAGTTCAAATTCAAATCAAACTTATTGCATTTCATTCGATCTAATCAAAGCATATATGGAATCAAAACAAAATGTACTTGTGTATAGAAGTTTCCCCATCTAAGTTCTGAAGTTGTACGCTTGCAATAATCCAAAGCCCTAAATGATCGCCTCGATCCTTAATCTACAACACATTATGTTCATACACTATATTTCAATAACTAGAGAAACAATTTTGTCGGTGTTCTCAAAATTGAAGTGGAATCAACAAGTTCGTGCCAACCATGGGTCATGTAGAACATGTCGTAACTTTCCCCTCTATTTCAACCTTTAACACATTTTATTTATGAATTTGTTAATTCACATAAGTTATAAGGATCATTGTCCTCTTTCCAACTCCATGCGAATCGCGCCAATCAGAGTTCGGGGTCAAAATTTATTACCAAAATACCGAGTAGGTGCTGGGCTGTGAATAGTAGCTCACCGAGCGAGTTTGTAGCTCGCCGAGGCAAGGTGTTCAGAATTCCATAGCTCGCTGTGACAATTTTGGAAAATGCTATTTTGGCCTGAATTTCTATGTAGAACTCGCCACGGCCAGGTGTTCAAAAGGCAGCTCTCCGCAACGAGGTACAGAGTGCCCGCGGTGAGACTGACAGAGCTCGCCTTTCTTTGCTTACCCTAAAAATCAACAAAAACCCTTCCCATACACATTGTTCAAGAGCTACACAATTTCTATATAATTATATAATTAAAACATGAATCTTATCTCTTTAATTCATATATATGGAGTTAAGATTGTCAAATCGATGGAAATCGGCGTCGAAGCCCTTGCGTTCTTCCATCAGCTTGAAACCCCTTTCTTATTTCAATCGTAACGGACAGAGATTGAATCCCCTCAACGTGCACAACAACTCAAAGGTTCTCTTGAGTGTAATAGGATGATCTATAGAGAGATCCATGGAGTTTTGGGTTTCAAATGTAAAAAGAGGGTTTGGGGAAATCACTCACTCTCGTGATCGTAGCCGCGTCAAAGATCAGCGTTCTCTTACGGGGGTCTAAGAAGATTTTAGGAAATGGGGAGGGAGATTAACAACACATCTAAGAAGGCAATGGGGATGAAAGCCCTTCTTCCTTCTCTTCTCCTACTCTTCCTTTCCTCTCTCTCTCTTTACAACCGAATGAAAAACCCATGGGTGGGGTTTACTTCTAAGTTTGGGGTGGTTTCGATGTGAAGCCCATACATAGATATAGTGTGTTAGTTCATATGGGGTTGGTTATGTGTGAAGCTAAAACACCAAAGTAATGTGTTGGCTTACATCCATCGGTCCAAAATGTGTGGGGTCCTAAGTGTGTGGCATATTTCGTGCCAAACACGTACACACACATGGTGTATAGGTGTCCAAAATTTCAGGACGTTACACATTCATTCCACAACTATTACTCCCCTCTCATAGATCCACTTAATATCGAAATTCAAAGGTTTCTCGAGGTCGGAGTTAACAAGACTAAACTCTTACAGTACTGTTGTCGATTTCAAGTGTGCTTCCCTTATTGGTTGGTGGTGAAAGTATTTAAGAATTAAACACAGAATGAAATAGGGGATGAATCAGCACAACTCGGAAATCCTAGACCTGCAAGATATAAGGTCTATTGTAGCATGTTTTGATAAGTAAGAGTTTGTCCCACAGGGAAAGGTGATCTAAGGCTCCAAGGGAGCCGTCTCTAGTAGTCCCTCCAGATCTGTCTACAGATCTGGAAGTCCTAAAAGGAGGGGAGTTTGAGGTCACTTATTCTAAGTATTCTAATAACTAAATTACAGAAAGGATTGAGAGGCTGGATGGAGTGTGGAAAATAATTATAAAAAGGTGAGAAATATATTTTTGAGTCAAGATCAGAGGAGTTCTTGTAACTCAGATATAGATCTGATGTTATAGAAATCCTGTCCAGAGGCTACATTATCACCTCTGAGGAGAAAGGATCCAACCCATCGCTACTGCCATGACTCCACCCTTAGGGCTATAGCCTGTCCACTTGAATGGTCACAGACTATCCCATAGGGGAGCCACTATCCAGGGATGAATCAGAACATAACTATTAAATCATTGCAGGCACTATTTCATCCAGGCTACCAGCTCAGGAATACATAGGGAACCTCAACCTCTAAAGTTCCACGTGTGGGGCTAAGGCTGGAAAACCATGATAGCCTGCATACATAGAACCAAAGAAGCGGTTGAGTACAACTTTCAATCCATTGTCCATTGCTTGAGAGAGGCTACAATGGTCCAGTCCACCTACAATCTCTATAACCGGATCGGATCGGCATCCGATGGCGATCTATACAACTATGGGGAGTCTCACTCAGACAATCCTCAAAGACGCTTCTACAAGCTCGGTGAAAAGAAGAAGGATCCATCTTAGATCGGTGGATCGAATCACCCTAAGGCTATAATCATTCACTTAAATGGTCACAGACTATCCGGAGGTTATCCTCCTCACGGAGCCCAAGAAAAACAAGATTATCGGCTACCACCATGTTCACCAAAGGCTCAAGATCCAAGATCCGATGGGGATTTCAGATCTAGTAGGTCCTGTGGTGGGGCTAAGGCTGGAAGACCATGATAGCCCAGACACGCAGGTTACTTGGATCTGAGTGGCCCTTAAAATCAGTCCTCCATTACCTAGGCAATGGCAGATCACAAGGCAGCAGCCTTGCACAGAGCATCTCACAAATCAACAGCAATCCCATAAAGTACAAATCCTATTACCAAATTTCCATTAATCTAACTCAAATACATATACAAAGTCATAGCCAGCAATTGCTGGACTATGGAGAGAAGAAAAGAAAAAGAAAAAGAAAAACTACTTACTGCTAAAAACAAAAGAGAAAAGAAAAGCGATCTGAGATAGGTTCCCAGATACCTAAACCTAAGCTAGGCCTGGGTATATATAGCAGTGGGGTGGCGGCGCATTAGGGTTAGGAAACCCTAATTTTAATGATGCCACATGGCCTTCTACTGATCTTTGGATGCCTCTGGGCGTGTGCACAGAGATTTGAGCGTGGGAATGCGTGCCCTAATCATTGGAAGTTTCCAGAATGCCCTCTGCTGAAGAGATGGAAGTTTGGGTTCAGAGGCTCGCTAGGTAGCTGTAGTTCCCCAGACACCTCGCGTGGTAGCTCATTGCTCTTCGCTAGGATGGTTTGACACTGAAGCTTCAGCCGTCGCGAGGTTGCCTTGGTTTGCTCTTCAGGCAATCACGCGATAGAGAGTTGAGCTCTCGCTGAATTGGAGTTCACGAGGTTCAATAGAAAACGTAGTCTCAAGCGTCGCGAGGTTGCAATTCAAGCAGTCGCGCGGTAGATTAGTCTTCGCTGGGAAGCAGCGCGAGAATTGTGCGAGCGCTTTTCTTTATTTGGACTTCGCGAGTTACCTCGCGAGGTTCTTTTGAGTTCTGACTGTGCGAGGTTCTTTGTCTGACTCAATCTTTGCGAGATGGGCTTTGCCTTCGCCAGGATTCTTTCTTTCTTGAATGGCGCGCGAACTACGTGAGGCGTTCTTCTTCTGAGAATTGTACCCCGTGGCAGCTGCATGAGAAATCTTCTGAAGCACTCTCTCCTCAGCTGTCTTAAGCGATCCTCGCGAGATTGAGAGAAGTCTGCCTTGAACTGCGCGACACTGAGCGCTGTGTTCTACCTTTGATCTTCGTGAGAGCGGCGCGGAGTTGAGTTTCTGAAGCTCCCCAGTCATTCATTTGCACGAGATGTTGCTTATAAAGCCTTGGGAAGCTCAGCTGATCTGCGCGAGGCTTCAAGGTGCATTCTTGCTGAGGGGCATCTGGTGCCAAAGCAGGCTCCATAACAGGGTTCTTGGCCTTATTTCACTGCTGATTATTTCCTGAACAAAAACACTTAAGAGGAGTTTATTAAGTGGCTAAGGGTCTAATCAAAGATTAAGTTAAGGGGTGAAAAGTGGTACTTTTCAGGACTTAACAAATACCGAAGTCGAATTCCTATCGAAGAATACGGAGGTTATGGAGCGATCTCGCAATTGAATCTCACAAGAGGGTTTGAAGGAGAAGAAGAAAGCTTTCTTTCTCACTCACTCTCTCTCTACACTTCTTTCACAAAACAAACCCAAATGAAATATCCTAGATATTTCATTTCTCTTGACTTAAGGTTCCAACATGGTGTTAAGCATACACACATTGGTTCGGTGTATGGGTCAAATCAATGACCACACTAACCTTTAATTCAACTTCTGACACAAAACATATTCTTATAAGTTAATTATCCCGAAAATTGATGGTGTCTTCGTGTGATTTTTCGGACTCGCACACGGAGTAGGGTATGTTCGAGTTTCAGAAATTTTCAGAACATTATAAGAAAAGATCAAAACCAAGTACAAAACAGAGCCGAATTTCAAAGACAAGTTTATATCAAAACAGAATTTGCAATCTTAAGTTCAAAAGGACTAATTCGAATGGTAATTTCATATCAGTTTATATCAAAACTAAATTTGCAACCTTAAGTTCAAAAGGACTAATTCGAAGGGCAATTTCATATCAGACATAAGACTAAATTTCGAAGGCATTTCTCAAAAATAGAAACTAATTTGCAGATGCAATTCGTGTCAAAATAAGGACAAATTTCAAGTTTAGATTCGAATTCATATTCTGAGCTCAATTATCGAATTCAGAGTCGATTATTAGAGTTCTAATTCAGGTTCAGAGTTCAAATTTTTGGATAATGAGTTTAATTGCAAAGTTCGATTATCAAATTCGAATTCAAAGTTTTAGATTTAGAGTTTTATTCCATTTCGTATTTAGTTATTAACTTTCCAATTACATGTTGCTTATTAAGTAATGCATGACTTAAATCGATAACTTAAATAATCTCTAACGCATATAGCGTCAGAAGTGAAGGTAACCGATAGGAATCCCCTTCTATCGTCGTTCAATGAATCATTTTCAGAGACCATTGTCCAGTTCAAATGGACAGATGTACCGCCATACCGGTTCATATGGACGGATATAAAACCGTACCGGTTCAGATGGACAGATTTACCATCATACCGGTTAGAGTCTTAGGGGATTCGTTCATCTAAACCTCAAATCACATGCAGATTCTAAAACATAGTAGGTGCCATTGTTAACATACAAAATATACGTTTGAAATTCATAATCATATTCAATTTCAGAGTCTCATTCAGAATCTTGTTTGAAGTCTTAAAATTGATGCAATGTCCAAAGTGAAGGATTCACGCTCATATTCGATAACTAAATCAAAAAGTGATGTAAAAGCATTTTCTTATGCAACACAAAATTTCAAAAGTCATGAGTTCAAAATCACAACTTTTGAAACGAGTTATATTAGGGAAGTCATAAGTAGAAACAGAACAAATCAGATCATGAGCAGAAATAGAACGAATTGAACTAAAGCATAAATCAAAACATCAGACTAGAGCATCTAATTTCAAACACAATTTGAAGGTATCACAGAGTCTATGAATCGAAGATCAAAAATTGAATTGTACATTGAGTTTTCCCTACCTCGTTACGAGGCACGTGAAGACAATGCAATTATCCTAACGGATGGTTCCGATCCTCAATTTATACCCTATGGCATTCAAAACTATTTATGAAGGATCAGGAAGACATAAACATCAATGTTTCAGAAGGTTCTTCAACGAAAAATCCAAAACAGTCAAAACTGGGGAAGTCGTGCGTGCGATTTCCAAGTCACATGAGCAACTTCACCTGGCACACAAACTCGCGTGTGCGGGAGAAACCAGTTCAATTTTGGCCTGAATTTGGTGTGCATTTCGTGCGTGTGACCTTAACATCTGAAGGCAAGTCACGCACGTGAATTCAAATTTGCGCGAGCAAATTTATGAATTCTTGTGTACTTGCCCGATTTTCAGAAATTTCCTTTGTTCTCTTCTCACATTCAATTCCACACTTAATTGTATAAAAATTCATGAAAATAAATTATCACTTCAAACTACATATTTGCCAGAAGTTCTTACTTCTCAAACGCGTATAAACGATGCACACGATGAATGGCACCGATCACGCCAAAACCCATGCTTCTCTCAAATTTGATGATTTTGAAACCCAATCTTCTTGCGATCTCAAAGGGGTGAAATCGAAGCTCAAATTCCACATATCTTGCCCCATGAAATCGCGAGATCTTTGCGAGAAGCGGATCTTTCAAAAGAGGGTATTAAAAGGAGTTTCCATCTAGAAGAAAGAGGGTTTGGGAAAAATGGGTTCCCCTGCCTTCAAGTTGTCCCCACATCGATGATCAACATTTCTCTTGTGAAAATCAACAATAGAAGAATAGGTTTTGAGGGTGGGATCCACCAAAATGTAAGAGAGTTTCCCTCTCAAGCTCTCACTCTCTTTCTCAAAAACTTTGCAAGTAAAGCTTACGTGAGAAGCTTCTTACCCTTTTATTTTTAGGCCCGATTTTGGTGTTAAGCTATAACACCGCAAAAGAGTGTTAGTCTTATCCACTTAAAAGAGCTTTAGTTCCTGTGTGACTCTAGTACACACATTTTGGGTATTTGTCACTTCTTCAAAAGTTCTAGTTGAGGCCCAAAGTCGGCCCAAATAGTTGGCCCAATTTGTCAACACAACTAGTCGGCCTAATTAGTCGACCCAAATCAATTGGCCCAACTAGTCGACCCAATTGGTTGGCCCAAATAGTTTTGATTATATAATACCTTATCAATATTGTATCTTAAAAGAAAATTGTCTCTAGGTTGGACACGTGCACAGTGCATCGTACCAGACATGCACACTTGGCCTGTGCGCAATGGTACAGATTTACAACACGGGTTTTGGGGACGTCACACAACCGTATTTAAGAACCAGTCAAAAATGAAATCGTAATCTCGAAAGAGTGTATTTGAAGAAGAAAATATGCAATCGTAATTACGACTCTACAAAAGACGCTCAAGACTGGAGGAGACAAAGCAAGCATACGATCGATAGTGCTAATGAATTATACTAGATGAAAAAGAGCAATCGTACTTACGATTGTATATATTAAAGCTTACTTTTGTTGCTGATCATGTGAAGATTGCACCGCCATGTAATGAATAGAAAGAAATCTGAAAATAGAAGTATGCTACCTTACGGATCAGAGAAGATTGGCGAAAGAATTCTGAAGATCTCTGCTATTGAAATTAAGGAGAAAAGTCATGCTTGCATCTACTATCTAGAGCAAGAAAGATTAGGATTAGAAGTTTAGTTAATTAAGGAAACCTTTGTACTAGTTTTCTTTTACTAGGACTCGAATAATGTAAACCGACCCCTTATGATATATAAATAAGAGGGCCTAGTACTGAAAGCAACTTATTGAAGGAATTCTCGGCATCAATTCACGATTGAGGTTGGGTTTCCCAACAACCACCCTTAGCGTAGTTTAGTTTTGATATCCAAGGTTTCTCGAGAGCAATTGACACTTGTGATCGGAGACTGGAAGATTAGAGTAGAGATCTGTAGTTTCTCAAGAGCGATTGACGCTTGTGATTGAGAGATGAAAGATCTTTTTATTGCTTCTAGTTTAGATTTACAGCTTTCATTTACTGCTTTGTAAATAACTGATAGTTCTTGATTTTAATTGAGGCCTAAAGTCTTGAATTTGAAAGATTAGTGTAATGTTATTTTATTTTTTATCTTCAGTTTTCTAGTGTCTGATTAATGCCCAAATTCTGGAAAGTTGCAGATTAGTATAGATCTATATTGAAAGATTTCAAATTTGATTGATGTCCAAATTCTAAGAGAGTTAGATATAGTGTAATGGAATTTTAATTTTTGAAAATATCTGAGAATAAAAGGAAACTGATTGACGACCAAGATCCAAAAGTTTAAAGATTTAGACTTATTTTTCTTGCACTTTAGTTTAATTCAACCATTCTTTATTCTTTAAAGGTAAATAAAAGTTTTTTTTTTTTTTAGATTTTTTACCTTCCTCGTGGGAACAACCCTATCGTTAGTGCTATAATTTCTATTGTACACTTTTAATAGGTTAAGACAGAAAGTAATTCATAGAGCTGTCACATCCACAATTCTTGGCCTGCGATCAACCCAAAATATACTTCACATACGATATTTTTCGTCTAGTTTGGTTTTAAAGAAGAAACCATCTTCTTTATTTTACCTATCAATGAAGGTTTTAATTACGGTCATATACATCAGATGAATGTTACTCTCCTTTCTCATCTTCTTTAGGTAATCCCGAGTTTGTTGAGGGCTTATTGTCTCTTGAACACTTTATATCGACATGTAATTTGTGCTTGTCTGGCTACTTGAAACCTTCAAATGAACATACATATTTTCTCTATATAATTTTTCCCTTTACTGATTTGTAAATGTTACTTTTCATAACATTGAAACCAACTTAATTTTTTCGCGTATAAATTATAGAACTTATATGCCTTATCTTTAGTTTGTAATTTCAAGCCGATATGTGGCTTTCATTCCTCTCAAATATTCTTAGACTCTCTCCAACAATTCACTATTTTGATATCCCTATCACAAGCAAATAAATCTCCTTCGAAAGAAACAATGCCAGGAGTGAGGTTTAAATCAACACTGCCTAAATTAAATTCTTCAATCGAGTTCATTACAGCCCCTACATTAGAAGAAAAGATCGATCAATAACGGGCAATAAGGCAATCACTTCACATAGCAAGTGATGGCGCGACTATTCAGAGGCACCATTGCTTCACATAAGAGGAGATGGTGTGGCTTTTATGAGGCACCATCGCTTCCATCGCTTCACATAAAAAGCAATGGTGAGGCTATGTTGACCGACAACTCTTCACAAAAGAAGCGTCTGCGTCGACGCCAATTTATATATTTTGAATACTTATAATTTTATGATATATACCTTGTAAATAAGTGAACGAAATGATATTGACTCAGCGCTTACTTCTGATGTCACTGTTCTGTGGTTCTATTGATTCAGAGCTCCAGAGAGAGAAAGAGAGTCTATTATATTCTGAATCCATTACAACCTTTGCATTAGAAAAAAAGATCGATAAAAAATGGGCAAATAAGGTAATCGCTTCACATAAGAAGCGATGGCGCGACTATTATGAAGTGTCATCGCTTCCATAACTTCACATAAGAAGTGATGACAATGCTATGCTAAGCCCCAAGTCTTCATTGAATAAGCGTTTGCATCGACGCCGATTTATATATTTTGAATGCTTATAATTTTATGATCTATACCCTCTAAATAAGTGAACAAAGTGATATCGACTCAGTGCTTACCTCTGATGGCACTATTTTGCACTTCTATTGACTCAAAGCACGAGAGAGAGAGAGAGAGAAAAAAAAAGAGAGAGGGTTGTCTTAAAGATGGAGCGAGAGCATTTCCACAGAGTGTACCGCAACTAAGCGAGAGAGAGAGAGAGATCCTAAAGATGGAGGGAGAGGGATGTAGCACAGGCGCCTTTTTTGTAAAGACCCGTATTTTGAACCCGAGTTAGACTGACCCTGTGTGTGTATTCGGCTCGGCAACCGACGTCACCATTTGTTTTGGATTTTTATCTAGATGTGATTGTGCGGACAGATTTTAATTTAGAGCCCATTTGGACCCTCGTGCGAAAGTTGTGCACCGACCTCGGTGTAGCCGCTCAACACCGGACTTGAGTTTTAAAATTAGAAGTGTATAATACATAAGATGTTTGTGTGTGTTTTACTTTGTGAGCAATCCTATTATAAGAAGGAATTGCATTCCCGTATTATACTAGGTTTTGTTAAGAGAGGATAGTTATCCAACCGTGTGAAACTCCGTCTTCTCTCTTCTTCAATCATCGTAGGAGATCGGTTTAGAAAACCTCCTTCTCTAGAACCCTCTTTGTTGAAAACACTTAAACCTTAGAAAGAACTTGAATCATCCTTGGATTCGTAGTTGGCTATTGGGAGAGGTTGAGATCATTGGGGACGTGTTGGAGTTGTCTCTGTGAACTCGTGGGATCGATCGCGGCGCGAATCGTTGAGGAAACCCGTCGGTTTCGTTCCGAAGCTCCATTCGCGTGACTCATTTCTAATCTAGGAATCCTTCGATTAAAAGGTATGCTTTAATTAAACTTTTTGATTAAATCATTAGATTAGCCATGGGTTTTGCTTTGGGATGTATGGGTTTCGATTCGGGTGAAAACGAGCGAAATCGCGACACTGTAGCTCGCTCGAGCGAGCTATTATCATTGCTCGAGCGAGGTATCACCGAACTCCGACATTGCCTTAGTATTTTAGTCATAACTTTTTATCCTGAACTCCGATTGAGACGATTCTTTTTGCGTTAGAAAGCTAATAGAAAACTCTACAACTGTCATGTTTTTCCCAACTCATGAGTCAATCGTCTTTATAGTCAAAAATATATGAGAATGCTCGAGCGAGCTATTATCATCGCTCGAGCGAGGTATCACCAAACTCCGACATTGCCTTAGTATTTTAGTCATAACGTTTATCCCAAACTGCGATTGAGACAATTCTTTTTGCGTTGGAAAGCTAATAGAAAAATCTACAACTTTCATGTTTTGACCAACTCATGGATCAATCGTCTTGATGGTAAAAAATATATGAGAATGTTACATCAAATTCTAGGATTGGCGCAACTTGCCTGTTTTGACTTGTTTTTGAGGAAACACTTAAATAGGTCTATATTATTAGTAATTAGAGTTAATCTTAATGCATGAACGTATATTGTGATGTAGATTGAGGGCGAGAGGCCATCAATAGGACTTTGCTTGACTTCGCATAACTCCGAGTTTTGGTAGGAGAATCTCATCTTTACAGTATTTAATTTTAATTCGCATGGATATTTTGAATTAAAATCTTTGAACTTGCATATGCCATTGAAATCACATCTGTAAGCTGAAATTGATATGAATGACTGAAAATCTAAATCTACCTGAATCTCAAACACGAATCGCTTAAGCTCAAAATCAAATCAAGAACACGAACTATGTATAAGAGACTTGCATCGATTTATATTAGTATCTCCATTTGTTTTATGATTGACTGAACGACCCTCAAAATTCTAACAACTTCTGCACAAGTTTCCCTCATCACGCAGGGGCTTGTTGCATCCTGAAAAAGGGTTCATGAACGACGATGGTAGGTAGGGGTTCCCATCGGCTATATTCCTGCTCTCGAGATATAGTTTACTCGGGAGGTATTTTAAGTTGAGGATTTAGTCATGAATTACTGAACTTTGCATATAGAAGTTAGAGAAACTAAGACATCAAACACCGTGATTCCGTTTTGAAACTGTTTTCACACATTTAGAAATAAATCTTACATATGATTTCTGCACCTAAATTCAGTTTATTATCTGCTTATAGGTTTGACAAGCTATATTCCGATATTTGTTTTGAAACCATGTTAGTTAAAGTAAAATGCCGTAGATGTCTTTCTTCTACTGAGCTTTGTTGGTTAGCTCACTCCGACTATACGTCGCGTGGCTATTCGTACGTGAGAGGGATCCTCACTCACGCTCGAGGAAGAGCTTGAGGTTCCTCCTGAGGAGTTTTTCCCAGTATAGAACTTACTGATTTTCTTATTTGTGGTGAGAGTTAGACTTGAATTTGTGGGCCCATTTTAGTTGGATATCATAGTTTATACTTGACGTTGATTTCTGTTATGAGCCATGTTTCGATGATGGTCGGCCATCATCGGTGGTTCTTTACTTTTAATTGCTTCCGCATTTATTTTAATTATGGATATTTATTGCGCTTTACTCTGATATGTGCCCTGTTTGTCCGGCCTATCGTTTATTCGATAGGTTTACGAACCGGCCTTTCCTATACTTGAGGGATTGGAAAAGTCGGGTCATCACAGTTGGTATCAGAGCCATGGTTTTTTTAGATTCTCTAAGGGCCCATGAGAACCCAACCGTGACCCAGTACAATTCGCATTAGAGTCATGTCGTTAGGTCCAGAATCACTAGTACTGTGTGTGATTGTCTTTACAATCAATGTTGACTGATGTTGTCGTGTTCACAATGACAGATCAGTATGGCCCCAAGATTTAGAGGCAGAGGCAGAGGTAGGACGGTGCCTTTAGAGGACATTCCTGAAGGTGTCGGTACATCAAGGGGAGTTGCCTTCGCATCCGATTCTAATGCAGTCCCTATAGGAGCCGGAGTTGATAGAGGTCAGGGTGAAAGAATGGAACAAGTGTTGGAAAGTCTGGCCACCAACATTGCTCCAAAGATCGCATCTATGGCTCGATCGCCGCAGAATCGCCTAAAGAAGCAGAGCTGATTTCTGCTGGACAACAACAACAATCATCAGGATTTGCTGAATTCAGGAGGATGAGACTTCAAATTTTTCTGGACAGACCGACCCGATGGAAGCTGAAGGTTGGTTGGATGAGATGGAAAAGATCTTCGAGGTGCTTCAGTGCACCGATGTCCAGAAGGTTAGATGGGCAACCTTCAAACTGGATGGACAGGCTGGACCATGGTGGAAGTCCGTGGCTAGACACCGGGAGCAGGAGTTTCCCAATACTCCTTGGACATGGGCTGAGTTTATCGAGGCGTTCAATGATCAGTAATTTCCCAAGATTGTTAGGCATCAGATGGAAGTTCAGTTCATCGAGCTGAAGCAGGGGACAATGTCAGTGCGTGAGTATGGAGATGAGTTCACGCGACTTTCAAGGTTTGCACCTCAACATGTGGCCACCAATATGATGAAGGCTAGAAAATTTTAGCTGGGTCTTAGGCCGAGTATACAAGAGAGCGTGGCTATGTGGGAAATGGAAACATATGGAGGAGTACTGTCAAAGGCCCTCATAGCAGAGGAAGAAATTCAAAAGCGGTTTTTGAGAAGGCCAAATAACAAGGACAGGTTGTACAAGGGCCAGTACTTATGAAAATAAGAGGGCCAAGTTTACAAAGCCGCCAAAGAACCTTATTCAACTCGCATTTTCTAGACCAACATTTTCTTCGGACCGACCCTTATCGTAGATTGGCAGATCATCACTGTGCAATCCGACACCACGCCGGGTTCTACTGACTAGTGGAGCTTCAGTGGCACAGGGATCCTCTCGTGCACCATCTTTTGTTTCGGTCACTATGTGCCTAAGGTGCGGGAAACCACACAAGACCGAGGATTGTAGGAGGAACACTGGAGCGTGTTTTCGGTGTGGCACAATCGGACACATGGTTAAGGATTGTCCTCAGGAGGACAAGGGAAGAACTAGTTCAGCTTCTACCGAGATCGAATTCACCCATCGCTTCATGGTCGAGCTTATGCCGTGATGGCTCAAGAAGCCGAAACATCGAACGACGTGATCCAAGGTATTATTAAAAGTTGAGATGTCTTCTTATTTTATGTGTTATATATAATTGCTTGATATTTAATAAATTTTGTTAATAAGTTATGGATGAACACACATGCTTAGAAACTTTTAATTGAAACGCTTGTCTAAACTAAGGTACCCTTTTTATGCATCGGGGGAGCGATGTAAGCAAAACCGAAGCGCGAGTGTTGATAGACCCTGGGTCTACACATTCTTTTGTTACTCCATTGTTCGCTGAGAAGTTGGGAATCATTCCCAAGGCCCTTGATTTCATCTTGGCAGTGTCAATTCCTACGGGCAACTCAGTGAGCACCGATACCATGTGTCAATCAGTGATTGTGATGATCGAAGACCACGAGACAGTGGCTGATTTGATCATTTTGAGCATGGAAGGGTTCGACGTGATACTAGGGATGGATTGGTTATCTACTTACCATGCGAGCGTGGATTGTCTTCGAAAGATTGTAACATTCCGCCCGCCGAAGAGAAAATCTTTTCGATTTTGCGGAGTCAAATCTTGTGTGATACCGTTTATCTCTGCCATTCGAGCAGACCGTATGATGAGGATGAGGAACGGTGTTGTGGTTATCCGCCTACTTGCAAGATCATAAGGAGGAGAAGAAAATATTGCAGATATTACGATTGCTTGCAGTATTCGATGTTTTTCCAAGATCTACCCGATTACCACCGATGTGAGATTGAGTTTGCGATTGAGTTAGTGCCGGGTACTGAACCAGTATCAAAAACTCCGTATCGAATGGCGCCTGCAGAATTGAAAGAGTTGAAGGAGCAGCTTCAGGAACTGCTAGATAAGGGCTTTATCAGACCGAGTGTGTCACCCTAGGGAGCACCGGTTCTTTTTATAAAGAAGAAAGACGGTTCAATGCGGCTTTGCATCGATTACCGCCAGCTAAATAAGTTGACAATTAAGAACCGTTATCCGCTTCCAAGAATTGATGATCTGTTCGATCCATAAGGTGCAAGGTTCTTCTCAAGATCGACTTGAGGTCGCTACCATCGCTGAAAGTTAAGTTCAAGACATTCGAAGATGCGTCGTAACCCGATATATGGGCACTACGAGTTCTTGGTCATGCCATTTGGGTTGACAAACGCCGCCATTTATGGACTTGATGAACCGGATATTCAAGTCACATTTGGACAAGTCTGTAGTAGTTTTGTAGATGACATCCTCATCTATTCAAAGGCGCGTGAAGTACATGAGCAACATCTGCGAGTGGCTCTACAAACCCTTAGAGACCATCAGTTATATGTAAAACTTAGTAAGTGTGTGTTTTGTCTTGATTTCCTAGGCCATGTTATCTCTCGAGACCGTATTACACTTGACCCAAAGAAAGATTGAGTCAGTGATGAATTGGGAACAGCCAAAGACTGTTACGGAGGTTCGTAGTTTCCTCGGTTTGGTAGGATACTACAGAAGGTTTGTGGAGGGCTTCTCCAAGATATCAGGTCCTCTTATACAACTTAAGAAGAAGAATACTAAATTTGATTGGACAGAGCAAAGGTGAGCAAAGTTTTCAGAACTCAAGAACGATTGACTCGCGCACAAGATTGCTATACCATCGTGCAAGGGAGGCTTTGCGATACAAAGGATGCATCATATGGGGTTTAGTCGTGTGCTTAACTGTAATAAGAGAGTCATTGCTTATGGGTCTAGACAAAAGACCATGAGAAGAATTACCCGACGATGATCTTGAGTTGGCAAAGCAGTGATTTTTGCTCAAAGATCCGGAGGCATTACCTTTATGGGGAGACCTTCATATATTTACGATCATAAGAGTCTCAAGTATCTCTTCTCACAAAGGAGTTGAATATGAGACAGGCGTCGATGGATGGAGTTCTTGAAAGATTATGATTGTACCATCCAAGCACCACCTGGAAAGCAAACGAGTGGCGTATGCGTTAAGTCGGAAGTTCTCCGCTCGCTTATCACATCTCACCGCAAGGGTGCAAGATGGCATCTATTGGAAGATATGGCTCTAAGTAGCATGAGATTTGACGAAAAGGTTCAAAAGTTAATGGCTACACCGGGTGATTCGCTCCACCTCTATGAGAACATTCCCGACTTGGGATGACGGATGATGAACTTATGGCTATCGACGATGTGATTGGGGGAAGCAAAATAGATTTTTCTATCAAAGATGATGGCACTTTGTTGTTTAGAAATCGGGTATGCGTACCAACTAGTACTGAGCTTCAGGACACTATTTTGGAAGAGGCTCATAAGTCTATGTACGCTATTCACCCTGGCAGTACCAAGATGTACCAGGACTTAAAGAAAAGCTTCTGGTGGAGAGGTTTAAAGAAAGATGTCGCTGTGTATGTCTCGAGATGTCTTGTGTGTCAGCAAGTAAAGGTGGATCATCAAAAACTGCAGATCAAGGTAAACCACTACCGATACCTGAGTGGAAATGGGAGGCTATTTCTATGGACTTTATTTTGGGATTGCCAAGAACATTAAAAAAATACAATGCCATCTGGGTCATTGTGGATCGATTGACTAAGTCCGCACACTTCCTTCCTTATAATACGTCGTATACCGCTAACAAGCTCATAGAATTATACATCAAGGAGATAGTTAGGCTGCATGGTATACCGGTCAGTATCGTATTCGATAGAGACCCGATGTACACATCTCAGTTTTGGCAACGATTTCAAGAAGGAATGGGCTCTAGGCTCGATTATAGTACAGCATTCCATCCTCAGACCGATGGGCAGACTGAGAGGGTGAATTAGATTATAGAAGATATGTTACGTGCTTGCATGTTGGATTTTCAGGGGTCATGGGACCAACATTTACCGCTGATCGAGTTCGCCACAATAATAAAGCATTGTGCTAGCATCGGCATGGCACCCTACGAAGCTTTGTATGGACAACGGTGCAGGTCTCCGCTTAATTGGGAAGAAATGGGTGAGAAACTCATTTTAGGTCCCGAGATCGTGGAGAATACAACCGAGACAGTTCGGTTAATTCGTGAGAGACTACGCATTGCTCAAAGTCGTCAGAAGAGCTATGCTGATCTGAAAAGAAACCATGTTGAGTTTAAGGTGGGAGATAACGTATTTGTCAAAATCTCTCCTACAAAAGGTGTGATGCGTTTTGGGAAGCGTGGGAAGCTGAGTCCACACTATGTTGGACCTTTCGAGGTATTGGGCCGAGTCGGCGAGGTTGCCTATCGAGTAGCCTTGCCACCGCAGCTATCGGAAATGCACAACGTGTTTCATGTATCCATGTTACGAAGATATGTTAAAGACCCGACTCACGTATTGGACTACCAGCCCATTGAGCTCCAAGAAGACCATTCCTTGGTTGAGGAACCGATACGAATCTTGGATCGTAAAGAACAAATCTTACGGACAAAGAGCATTCCCTTAGTACCCGTGAAGTGGCGGAACCATTCTTCAGAGGAAGCCACATGGGAGCGTGAAGCGGAGATTCGCGAGCAATTTCCATAACTTTTCGAGTGAAGGTATATTGTAAACTATAGTTATGTAAGAAAATCATACGTACCTTTAAAAAAAAAAAAAAAAAAAAAAAAAAGGGAGAATTTCTTCAAAATCTTTAATGTTAAATTGGTTCATAACATCGATGCTTTACATATATATCTATAACGATCACACAATAAAATCTTAAATGTCATATTTATTCATTCTCGGTTAGAACCGTATGTCTGTTGGAACCCGTGTTATCAGTTAGAACATGTTACTGGGCATGTGATCATGCTTCTGAATAAGTATTCGATTCTGACATCTGAAATTTCTGCTCAAATAATAACCAAAAGGGTGAGGTAGGTGTGTGCTAGGTTTTGTGTCATGGTGAAGTATGCTTCCAGGCACGTGACACTTGTGAAGATATGCATCCATGTACGGATGCAATCCTCTATGGCGATGGGATGCCACACGCAAAGACATCCAGTTACTACGGATCCCGACCCTTGAAAGCGTGCTTAGTGAAGCCTACCGCATCGCGACCAAAGTTCTTTGACTTTAGACTGTTTCGATTTTGCTTTATACTGGTGTTAGGATAAGGACTTACCGCAGTTCGGTTTAGCTATCCGTACATTTTCGAGGACGAAAATTCCTAAGGAGGGTAGAATGTAAAGACCCGTATTTTGAACCCGAGTTAGACTGACCCTGTGTGTGTATTCGGCTCGGCAACCGACGTCACCATTTGTTTTGGATTTTTATCTAGATGTGATTGTGCGGACAGATTTTAATTTAGAGCCCATTTGGACCCTCGTGCGATTTTAAAATTAGAAGTGTATAATACATAAGATGTGTGTGTGTATTTTACTTTGTGAGCAATCCTATTATAAGAAGGAATTGCATTCCCGTATTATACTAGGTTTTGTTAAGAGAGGATAGTTACCCAACCGTGTGAAACTCCGTCTTCTCTCTTCTTCAATCATCGTAGGAGATCGGTTTAGAAAACCTCATTCTCTAGGACCCTCTTTGTTGAAAACACTTAAACCTTAGAAAGAATTTGAATCAACCTTGGATTCGTAGTTGGCTATTGGGAGAGGTTGAGATCATTGGGGGCGTGTTGGAGTTGTCTCTGTGAACTCGTGGGATCGATCGCGACGCGAATCGTTGAGGAAACCCGTCGGTTTCGTTCCGAAGCTCCATTCGCGTGACTCATTTCTAATCTAGGAATCCTTAGATTAAAAGGTACGTTTTAATTAAACTTTTTAATTAAATCATTAGATTAGCCATGGGTTTTGCTTTGGGATGTATGGGTTTCGATTCGGGTGAAAACGAGTGAAATCGCGGCACTGTAGCTCGCCCGAGCGAGCTATTATCATCGCTCGAGAGAGGTATCACCGAACTCCGATATTGCCTTAGTATTTTAGTCATAACTTTTTATTCCGAACTCCGATTGAGACGATTCTTTTTGCGTTAGAAAGATAATAGAAACATCTACAACTTGCATGTTTTGACCAACTCATGAATCAATCATCTTGATAGTCAAAAATATATGAGAATGCTCGAGCGAGCTATTATCATCGCTCGAGCGAGGTATCACCAAACTCCGATATTGCCTTAATATTTTAGTTATAACGTTTATCCCGAACTCCGATTGAGACGATTCTTTTTGCGTTGGAAAGCTAATAAAAAAATCTACAACTTTCATGTTTTGACCAACTCATGGATTAATCATTTTGATGGTCAAAAATATATGAGAATGTTACGTCAAATTCTAGGATTGGCGCAACTTGCCTGTTTTGACTTGTTTTTTAGGAAACACTTAAATAGGTCTATATTATTAGTAATTAGAGTTAATCTTAATGCATGAACGTATATTGTGATGTAGATTGAGGGCGAGAGGCCATCAATAGGACTTTGCTTGACTTCGCATAACTCCGAGTTTTGGTAGGAGAATCTCATCTTTACAGTATTTGATTTTAATTCGCATGGATATTTTGAATTAAAATCTTTGAACTTGCATATGCCATTGAAATCACATCTGTAAACTGAAATTGATATGAATGACTGAAAATCTAAATCTACTCAATCCTCAAACTTGAATCGCTTAAGCTCAAAATCAAATCAAGAACCTCGAACTATGTATAAGAGACTTGCATCCGATTTATATTAGTATCTCAGATTTGTTTTATGATTGACAACGACCTCAAAATTCTCAACAACTTCCCGCACAAGTTTCCCTCATTACGCAAGGGCTTGTTGCATCCTCGAAAAGGGTTCATGAACGACGATGGTAGGTAGGGGTTCCCATCGGCTATATTCCCGCCTCGAGATATAGTTTACTCGGAGGTATTTTAAGTTGAGAATTAAGTCATGAATTATCGAACTTTGCATATAGAAGTTAGAGAAACTAAGACATCAAACACCGTGATCCGTTCTTGAAACTGCTTTTCACACATTTAGAAATAAATCTTACATATGATTTCGCACCTAAATTCAGCTTTATTATCCGCTTATAAGTTTGACAAGCTATATTCGATATTTGTTTTGAAACCATGTTAGTTAAAGTAAAATGTCAGATGTCTTTCTTCATCGAGCTTTGTTGGTCGACGTGGCTATTCGTAGTGAGATCGATCCCTGACTCACGTGCGAGGAAGAGCTTGAGGTTCCTCCTAAGGAGTTTTTCCCAGTATAGAACTTACTGATTTTCTTATTTGTGGTGAGAGTTAGACTTGAATTTGTGGACCCATTTTAGTTGGATATCATAGTTTATACTTGACGTTGATTTCTGTTATGAGCCATGTTTCGATGATGGTCGGCCATCATCGGTGGTTCTTTACTTTTAATTGCTTCCACATTTATTTTAGCTATGGATATTTATTGCGCTTTACTTTGATATGTGCCCTGTTTGTCCGACTTATCATTTATTCGATAGGTTGGCGAACCGGCCTTTCCTATACCTGAGGGATTGGAAAAGTCGGGTCGTCACATTGTTTGAATTCCTTTAGCACCCTAAAAATGTCCTTTTAGTAACAAGCATTCCTTGTCTGTTATTTCATTTTGTCGTGTAGCACTTCACTATCTTTAACAATGGGTTTTAATATTATTGCTTAATTATATATATATATTAATTTTAATTTATTATTTTTAGAAATTTACAGATCAGGATCAAGTTATCTGTTTCGCTACTACAAAAATAAGACTATTAGCACTACTAATTATTAACAAAAAAATTGTCGCTAATACCTTTGCCATTAATAGTTTTGATAGCCTT
Source organism: Chloranthus sessilifolius (assembly GCA_021018995.1). NCBI lineage: Eukaryota > Viridiplantae > Streptophyta > Magnoliopsida > Chloranthales > Chloranthaceae > Chloranthus > Chloranthus sessilifolius. Next base: position 34,226,359 of record CM037597.1, on the reverse strand, counting down.
TAATAATTATTTTGTTAATAGCAGTAGTTTTTCACTGTAAAAACTACCGGTAATAGTTCTATTTTTGAAGTGTATTTAATGGTTAAGAGATCAAGGGGGTTTCAACTAATCTAACCATTAACTCGGCGACCCAATTAAGATAGAGGAAAAAAATAGACGCTTGGCATTTTTAGGTTAAATTAAAAAGGTGCCATTACTTATGAGTACGTAGGTCCTTCCACATAGTTTTAAAAGACTTAATATTCTGATTCTTGTGCCATATGAAATATTATCTAAAGTAGACTGATTTAAAGGCCATGATATAAAGAATCTTACTTCCAAAATATTGGCATGAAACAAAATTTTATTATATGATTCAACCCCGTCGCTATAGATTCACTTATCGCCTTGGACTGCATTGAATCATATGATAAATATTATATTTCGTACTATTCATTTGCTAATATCTTTTGATAATAAATTTCAAATCAAGTAGCTTAGATGGTATTTTTCTATGACACCATTCTCCCAAATACCAAGTCATTCTAGCAAACTTTGTGCCAGTGTCAACTTTTTGTATGCGTAATAACTCCCATTTATAAACGACACTTAATATTAGTAGAGACAAAATTTATATTTGAAACCTCAGCCCGACACATTTCAGCAGACGGTATCTTCAGCCCAAGTCTCAATCAACGTGTATTTTCCAATACCCATTTACAATATTATAAGCTAGGGTGTCCTTCGCCCACACGCACGGGCAAACATACCTCAATCGAGTCTCGTAAGCCATCTTACTTTTTATCCAAGCAAAGTGAAGAAGAGACAACCCATAACAATAAAGTCAAATCATCATGCAATCGATATAATTTAGGACCCATGATCAAAAGACGACAAATCCAACTTTGGTAAAACCATTATAATCAGTATCCTTGATTATTCTAAACATCGAATGATGGGAAGATCATCTTAAAGCATAAATGGACAAATTATGGTTCCACATATTGTAAAAATGGTAATTAAATTGTCAAAAAAAGATTTAAAAAGGATTAATGCTTGAAAGAAAAGTTGTAAATAAGGTCAAAGGATTTTTGGTTTGGACTTGTAGAAGTCAATTTTTTTTAGTGAATTATACACTATGTTGTGTGTTTGCCCTTAACACTAGAAATAATTGCAAGTTAAGTGGATAGAATTGTAAACGCAAAGATCATGATATTTTTTAAGTGAAAATTGTTTTATAAAGAGAGAAGTGTAGAGGAGAAGCTTCACTCTTCTCCCTCTCGTGAGAACCAAAATTTGAAGCCTTTGCAAACCCTTGCTTCTTTGCTTAGATCCTTGGAGATTATAATCCCTCTCCCCATCTTAGCCATTGACAAACCTTGTGATCATCTTCTGATTTGTTTGAGTTATTGAGAAAGAAGGCTAGGGGAGAGTGGATACTTTTGGTGAATGATCCGATTAACCTTTGTCTAAAAGAAGGAGATGGACATTTTGAGTCCATTTGATTGAAGGATTTGTTCCTAATCTTGAATTTTGAGTCAAGGATTTAACTTCAAGAGGTAGGCTTTTAAACACCTTTGATTAAAGTTATTTTTGCTTAGTTAATTTTAGATAAATGATGCATATAGGATAGATAACAGGTTAGTGTTTTGGAAGAAAATTTGCATGAATGAAGACAAGATTTCAAAAACATAGACTTGGACAAATTTGAGGGTCTAAATGAAATTCGAGCATCGGATTAAAATTCGATGATCGAATTTGGAAAAAATTGACTGATGCACTTTTGGGTGATTTGATGCTCGAGTTCAAATTTGACCATCGAATTTGGAATTCGATGATCGAATTCTGCCCTATTTTTTTGATTTTTGGAAATGTTTGGGAAACGGTTATGTTAGCTTCTGTTTGGATCTGTAGACCCTTTTGACACTGTTATGGCGTTAATATTTATAGGTTCTATTTAGAAGTCCACTATGGAGATTTCTTGGTGTAAGCTTAGACCATTTCAAGTCAAGTCAAGGTAGGGGAACCCTAAGACTTAGTTGCATTTTATTCTATGTATTTGGTTATTTTTGTTAAAGCATAAATTCTAAATTTTCTGTTAAGGCAGTATGATTAAGAACTTTTGAACTGTGATATCAATAAGAAACTCAGAAATTTTGGAAATTCCGAACCTCATCTTTGAATTTGAATTTTGTATTAGAACTCAGAAAATCCGAATATGTATTATATACATAAAATCCGATATGTTTAGCATCCGCATTTGATTTTAGGTTCATTAGAACGAAACCCTAGATTTTGCTAACCATGTTGACGGTATTTCAGCCTTGCACAAATTTCCCTCATTATGTACGTGCTTGTTGCACTTTTCAAAAAAGGGTTCATGAACAACGATACTCAGTAGGGTTTTCCATCGGTGATACTCGTGCTCTCATGGTAGTATGTAATTTGAGAGATACAATTAAGTTATAATTTAAGACAAGATGTATGCATTAGATCAGAACTTGAAAACATCATAACTTTAGACATGATAATTTCTCTTTTGTTTCACTGTTTAGAATTGGAATTTAGTCTACGATGCATCTTTTCAAAAATCATATTTGATCCGATTTTTATCTTTGAAAATCTTTACTTATGATAAAATATAATTTAGATAAGTTTCCTCTATTGAGCTTCGATGTTAGCTCATCCCGACTATAGGTCACAGGTGCTGGGACTGATTTAAGCTCAGACGATCTCGATCTAGAGGACTCTGACTATATCCCTGAGGACGAGCTTGAGACCCTAGTGGAGGAGTTTTTTCCGTGATCTAGGCTTGTCTTTTGGTACTTTTTTTGTTAGAATTATTTTGCAATTATGGGCCCAAGGCCTTATTTTGCGTATTTTGATATCACTTGAGGACCATCATTAGGAACCATTGCTTAGGTGATCGGATTGGCTGTCACCGGTGGTTCTTCCTGGTTCCTCTTGGTGATATATTTTTGGTATGAGCTTTTGTCCCTACTTGTTTTTATTTCGATTCATGAAGTTGCTATACGCTTTTGTTTGATATCTATTGAGAAATCAATTGTTGGTGAACCACCTTTGTATAGAATGATTAAAAAAGTCGGGTCATCACATTTTTAGAAAGCTCTATAGGGGAGAGTCCTATCGCGTGATCATCATGGGATTGTCATGGAGGGTTGAAGGATTTGATCTTTAAAATTAACGTCATAGCGAGTGGAGAGAAGAGATCGGATCATTGGAGAAGCAAGAGGGTTTCATGTCAATCTCACACGTAGACATTGTGTGCTCGTGGATCGAGGTAAGATCATGATATATTAGTGTGGATTTAGTTTAGGTTTCATTTGTGTGTGATTTGGAACGAGTAGGATGGATTTTTGTGAATTTTACGAAGTTGGATCGGAGAAGAAGAAACCCACATGAAACGAGTCATACAAGATTTGTCGCAGTGACCCAAAACCTCACCGCGGCGAGTGCCTCTTGATTTTTCAAGCCATTTTTGGCTCTATGCAAGCTCGGCACGATGAGCTTTGAGTGTTTGAAGACCTCTGAAATACTATTCACTATCCCGTGACTTGTTTTGGTTATAATTTTCAATCACTCGACTACGGATTATTGGCATTAAAAGATGATGAAGCCTCATAACTTTTTAATAGAATCAATTTCCTGAATTAAAATATTTAAAAGTCAAAATTGAGTTGGAAGTTGGGACAAGTTCCACATGATCCGAGGTTAGCATGAACTTATCCATTCCGCCTCAGTTTTGAAAAAAAAACTTAAAGAAACTTTGACATGTGGGATTCATTAGTCATTAACATGTGTTTTATGAAATATTTGTGATGTAGATTGAGGGCGAGAAGCCACCGATAGGACCTTGCTTTGTTTCGCACGACTTCAAGATTAGGTAGGGGAAATTCACTATCAATTACATTTTTTACTGTGATTCATAGATATCGTGATATAACCTGTTTTTGTTTTCGATTCATAGGCTCTTGTGATATAAATTGAGTTCCTTATTATTTATGATTTAAGTTTGGAACCTTGAATTCTTTGAAGAGTGTTGAACATCTGAACTTGAAATAGGGACTTGAGATTTTGGTATGGATTGACACCTGCAATTTACATATTTGACTTAAATAATCGTTTAATATGAAATTCATAAATTGATGCCTGGAATCTGATTTGATGTGATAGTCGTTAGAATAAAGTTGTGATCTTAGCAATGAATTTAAAACTTGTTAATCTAACTCTTTTCGAATACTTGGACTGAAAAGTAATAACTTGTTATTGCAATCGAATTTATAAGATGAATGATTTGATGTTAACTCTGATATTGATAGACTGGGCATTGAGCGTACTATATGCATTGATATGAGATTTTCTATACATCTGCAATTGGAGCAAGACGTTATCCGTTTAAACATTGTACATTATGCATACCGACCAAAGACAAGAATTTTTTACATATTGTATAAACCAATGGATAGCTATTGAATGATCAGACATTAACTAGACCGTATATTTTATCCATATAACGATAGATATTGGAAAATGAAGGAAGATATGGACACAATAAGAAAATCTTAGGACCTTGAATTGTAAGATTTGAACACTGTAAGAAGTGAACACTGTGACATGAGAATAAGGAAATTCCGAGAACACTGTAAGATGTAAATAATGGAAACTGAAATACTGTGTTATATGAGTAATTGAAACTAAATTTGAATACCTAATCTACTTCCATTTTTATTTCAAATTGAATATCCACTTTTTTCGTATTTAATTCGATCCTTGAATATCTGCTCAGTTTCATTTTTTTTTCTGTCATTAAATCTATGTGATTATATGATAAGATGTTAATTAAAATTGAGATTCTTCTACTAAGCTTAAACTGTTTGCTCACCCAGACTATACGTCACAGGTGTTGCTCTTGATCAGGACCTTGGACTCAAGGAGAATCCAAGTTTCCTACTCGAGAAAGAAGCTTAATTAGATTTGGTACTGTGACTTCTGAGAATTGAGCTTGGTATATTATAGAGTTTCAGCTGTTGTACGTATTTGTATACCACTATTTGGTGATTGTCTATTATCACTGGTGGTTTGTTTAATTACAGTTCATGTTGGAAATTAGAACTAGAGATTTTAATTATGTCATATATATTATCAACTTTGATTTTCGCATGTGTGTGGATATACCAAGTAAATCATATTTTCAGATCGTGATCTACGATCTGGTGGTCCAAATTTTCCCATTTGGTTGAAAGTTTAAAGTTGGTAAAAAAAAATATATCTCAAACAATGTGTCGGGAAAATTCAAGTTTTCACAGTTGGTATCAGAGCTATGGTGTTAGGTCCTGAAGAACACCATACGAGTGGGTCAACTATGACACGAGGTGTTACAGTTGGTATAAGAGCTTAGGCTTTAGGTCTCATGGGGACTCAGAGCCACAACTTTCTGTTAAGAGACATCGCAGTAGATTCTATCAGGACGTAAGAGACCCAACTGTGACTGTAATATCCCTGATATTTTGACCTATTTTCATTTACCTTGGTAAGCGTGTCCAGAAAATATTGTGGACTATTTTGGATTTTTTGGTAATCTAAGGCTATGATAAGACTTTTGGCATAAGGATTTCGTTTTGAGAGGTGTGCAAGCCATGTAATCTATGACTCACAAAATAGCATTGGTGTTTGTGTTTAACACCGGATAATGTGCAACTTAAGTAGATAAGTTGTAAATAATAAAAATCTAGATATTTTATTTACATAACTTTGGTTATAAGAGAGAGTGCAAGAGAAGTTAACTTCTCTCTCTCGTTGGAAATCAGGCCCTTAAGCCTTGCCTCATTTGATCTTAGATCTAGAAAGCTTGAGAGCTCCTCTCCCCATCTCAACCATTAATTAGCCTTGTGCTTAAAATCTGATCGGTTTGAGCTAGTGGAAGAGAAACATAAAGAAGAGAGTGTCACTGTGTTGATAAGGATCTGTGCAGTGGAGGAAAGTTTATAATGGGCTGATTTGAAGTTTTTTTTTTATTTATTTTTTTTAAACCTTTGTTCTTAGAGATTTTTCCGGTGCATGTATTGGTGCCACGGGATAAAGGATTAAGCGACAAGAGGTAGGCTTTTAAAACCTTCTTATATCCCTTAAATTTTGTTTTGCTTAGAATAATATGTAGTATGTTTAAATGAGATCTATCATGTTTGGAAATGAAGAAAAGAATCACATGAAAGGTTACAAGAAAAAGAAATTGATGGTCGAGTTTTAAATCGACCATCGAATTTGAAATCGATTTAAAATCGCTGAAATGTGTTTTTAGGGGAAATTTTGAATTGAGGGTCGATTTCAAATTCACCATCAAATTTGAAATCGACATCGAATTGAAATTGACGAATTTCGATTTTGTCGGCGTGCTTTGAAATTCATTGGTCAAAATTGAATTCGACCATCGAATTTCAAATTCGACCAACGAATTTAAATTCGACCAACGAATTTAAATTCGACCATCGAATTCTGTCCTGTTTTTGGCATTCAAAAATTTTCAGTTTATTTTCTCAGTAAGCTTTTGGGTTGAATTTTTGGGTTCTATATTAACACTGAGAGTGTTAATATATGTAGGTTTTGACTGTTGGGAGTCCTTGGTGAGGACTGCTTGTGCATTTTTTTGAAACTTCCTTGTTGAGGTAGGGGAACCTTGTATTTAATTTGCATTAAATTATAAGTATAGATTGTTTGACTATTTCAATTAAGAAGGATAAATTTTGGAAATTCTGTTACACACAGCATGAATAAAACTCTGAATATATGACACCAATCGGAAAATTTGGAAACTTTGTTATAACTCAGAACTTTTCAATTTGAACCTCAGAACCTCAGTTAATTTTTGAATCAGAACTTTGAATCAGAACTTTGAAAAATCAGTATATGATATGAATAATAAGCCTTGATATGTGTTAGCATTTACATTTGATTTAGGGTTCATAAGTACGATGCCCTAGATTCTACCAACCGTGTTGACGGTATTACTTTGGCACAAGTTTCCCTTATAGCGTAGGGGCTTGTTGCACTTTAGAAATGGGTTCATGAACGACGATGGTCAGTAGGGTTTTTCCATCGGTTACGTAGTTCGCTCTCATGCTATAGGAAATTTGGGAGATAAAATTAAGTTATAATTTAGGACAAGAAGCCTGCTAATTCAGAAGATTTTCGAACACATCAAAATTATGTTTTCAAGTTTTGACTCAGGATTAGAACTGGAGATTTAGTTTACAAAGCATCATTTGAAAACCATATTTGATCCGATTCCTGCCTTTGAAAACCTTACTTATAATGAAATGCATATAGATCTATTTCCTCTATTGAGCTTGGCTGTTAGCTCACCCTCGACTATATGTCACAGGTGCTGAGACTGACCTTGGGTCAGAGGATCTGGAGGACTCCGATTACATTCCTGAGGAGGAATCGGACATACTAGCTGAGGAGTTCTTTCCGTGATCTTAGATCCTGTATTTTTGGTATTTTGTCTGGATATTATTTTGAATATTGGGCCCTAGGCCATTATTTTAGTTCTTTTGATATGACTCGAGGAACCATTATTGTTAGCCACTATTTTAGGTGATTGGATTGGCCATCACCGGTGGTTCTTCTTGGTTCCTCACAGTGATAAATATTATTTTGTTATAGAAAGTCTTTTTATTTTATATGCTTTGCCTCTGTCTTTAGATCTTTATTTATGTTGACGGCTTCTATTTGTTACGGCTTATTGAGAAATCAATAAGTTGATGAACCGGCCTTTCCTATACCTTAGGGATTGGAATAGTCAGGTCATCACAGTTGGTATCAGAGCAAGGCTCTAGGTTCAGAGTCTTAGGACTAAGGGTTGGATTGTTTTTAACAATCAAGACTGATCTATTGTTATTGTTTTTCAACAATGGCAGATCAGCATGCCTCCACGGTTTAGAGGCAGAGGCCGAGGTATAGAGGGACCTCGTACGGCTCGCATCGAAGAAATAGATGAGGGTGTAGGCACCTCATATGGCAGAGGGAGATCAGATCGCCCTAATGCGATCCGCTGGGAGTCGGACTGACAGAGGAAATGTAGAAGGTGTTGGCATTTTACTAATATGGCTCAACAGATCAGCCATAGATGACAGATGAGATGTCAGACATCACCAGAGGATTCGCAGAGTTTAGGAGGATGAGACCTCCTACATTCTCAGGGCAGACGTATCCGATGGAAGCCGAGGCATGGCTGATGAGATTGAGAAAATATTTGAAGTGCTGCGTACCGATGTAGAAAGTATGGGCATCTTTCAAACTTTTGGGCGAGGCCACCTGTGGTGGAAGTCTGCTTCGGATGAGAGAGCAGACTACCGCAATACTCCATGGACTTGGGAGTTCGTGGAGACGTTTCAACGATCAAGATTTTCCAAGATCGTGACGAATCGGGAGGTCCAATTTATTGAGTTGAAATGTAATGAGATGTCTGCAAAGTAGTATGAATTTGATAGACTTTCCGATTTGCACCCTTAGACGTGGCCACCGAAATGATGAGAGCTCGTAAATTTTAGAGGTTTGAGGCCAATATCTGTGAGAGGGTGTCGATGTGGGAAATGGAGACGTATGCGGGCGTCATGTCCAAGGCCCTCATTGCAGAGGAAGACATTCAAAAGCAGTAATTGAGGCGAGAGCAGGGGAATAAAAATAGGTTTGGCCAGGGACAGCAGAGTGCTTCAGAGCAGGTGAACAAAAGGCCGAGGTTCTCTAAACCTCCTCCCTACCTTAGTCAGCCATCATTTTCTAGACCGGTTGTTGCTTCAGGACCAGTGACGTCTTCCTATCAGAGACCACAGAGTTCGTCACCAGGGCGACCTTTTAGAGCTGGGAGCACTACTGCGAGTGGACCTTCTGTGGCTTAAGGCTCGATGAGAGGATCAGCTGTTACTCCTGTTTCTACCCCAATGTGTGCAAGATGTGGGAAACAACATAAGACAGAGGATTGCAGACGGAACACTGAGGCATGCTTCAGGTGTGGACAGGTTGGTCAAATGATTAAGGACTGTCCTGTTGTTGAGAAAGGACGGACTACGACAGTCTCTACGCAAAAGTCGACACGACCTACAGTTCAAGGTCGGGCTTATGCGGTGACTGCACAGGATTCCCAAATGTCGAATGACGTAATTCAAGGTATCATTAAAGTTGAGATATCATTTATGCATTGATTCTATTATTTATTGTTTAAATTCAAATTCAAGTCATTATGTTAAACCATATTGGAATCATTGTATATAATTAACAAACTTTTTAACTAAAGATACCCTTATGATGAGTCGTCGAGACGACTTGGATAAAATTGAAGCACGAGTACTTATAGACCCTGGGTCTACACACTCGTTTATTACTCCTTCCTTCTCAGAGAAGTTGGGTATTAATCCCGAACCCCTTACTTTCATTCTGGATGTGAAGATTCCTACGGGAAGTTCAGTATGCACTGATACAGCATGTCAGTCAGTCATCGTGATGATTGATGAGCACGAGATAGTGACTGAAATGATTACGTCGGTCGTCGTGATGATTGATGAGCACGAGACAGTGACCGACATGATTTGTAAAATGGATTTCGATGGTCGAATTTTCATAAAATGTCACAGGCAATTTTAAGCCAAAACTGGGCCTGAGACTTTTCTGAGGAAATCGACTGTCGATTTTCAAATCGACCATCGATTTCATAAATCTACCATCGATTTTGAAATCGATGATCGATTTTCTCGATTTAAGTGAGGGGTTTTATTTGTTTTGTCATTTCGGGTTTGCCTCTTTGAGGGTTTGCGCCTAGGGTTTTGTGCGATTTGGTGCTTTGGAGGCTTCTTCATCATTTTGGCCAAAATCAGAGGGGGAAATCAACTGCTAATAGCATCGGGTTTGGATTTCATCCTTTTGGAATCGGATTTGGGGCTCTTCTCAAGGTAAACCCTCACCAACCTAGCTCATTTTGGGTTTTTCTTCCTATTTCTGTTAGCTGTTTGTTATTGTTTCAATGGGGCCTAAGAAACAAGCCCCAACCCCACATCTAAAAGACCAGCTTCTAAAGCTGCGTCTTCTAGCCGATCTAAGCAGGCCGAACAGCCCACACAAACGGCTCCACCACCCACTCAGCCCACCAATCTGTTTCCCCTCCCATGCCTGAGCAGCCAAATGACTTTTGGAGCATCAAAGGCTTCACCACAGAATATATTTTTCACCCCGAGTTGTTTGACCAACAAACAACCACACAATGGGCGGGCGAATACCTCGAAAAAGCCCAGTTGACCTCTCTTTGCACCTCATTTAGCGACCACTTTTATCCCCATCTCGTGCGCCTATTTTACCAGCATATGCGCCGTGAGGACGGGAAGAAAATTTACACGGAAATTGATGGCCGAGATTATACATTTGATCTCGAGGACATGGCAGTGGCACTCCGTTTCCCTTTGCAACACTCCCAAACCATGGGGTTAGGTCCTCCTTTCCTCAAACCAGTCCGCTTTGAGGACGTAATTGCCCAAATGACCCAAGGTCGCCATGGATCCGGTAAATCCATTGTCACCATACATATGCCGGAGTCAATGTGGATTTTTGACAAAAATTTTAAGGCCACACTTTACCCTTTTGGTCATCAGTCCGAGCGCACTGGTCCCCTCCAACAGATTTTATTTGCTGCTTATAAGGAGCGCTGGTTTAGTTCTCCTGAGGTCCTTTTCAAGGGGATTATCAAGGCACGGGAGAAAATGGGTAAACATGTGAAGAAACCGATGAAGAGTATTCCATATGCCCATTTCATTTCGGTAATGATTGAGAACTACCAAGCGGGCCCCGCATATGACATCCCTCCTACAGAACCCAAATCCACCGCCGGTAGAAAAATGTATAACCTGGTCAATTGGGGTCAAACCTACAGTCGACTTGTGAAGACTCCTAAAGACGCAGCGGTACCTAATGCAGCAGCTAGCGATGATGATGAGGACCCTACTCATTACGCTTACGACATACGCTGCACCTCTCATTTCACAGAGCGACATCCTTACGCTCTTGGAGTTCACGCGATAGATGACCGCCATGAGCCACCAGATTCAGGAACTCACCCAGCATGCCAGCTCTATGCGTAAGGAGTTGGATGTGCAAGGCGGCGCCCTATCTTATTTGATGCAGCACGCATTCCCTGATGATTATACCACCTACCTGGCCGAAAAACGTGCTTCCGTATATCGTCCTTCCACATGAACCGGGTCGATGTGCTACGGCCTGGTGAGGATGCGGGGTGGCGATCTTGATCACGGGAGGCTGATGATCGTCGGTGGTCCATCTATTGCCGGGGATTTTTAGCGTGCTTGGGGGGTGGGGGTACTAGTTTATTTTGGATATGATGGGGCATGTATTTATTTACTCCATGGATTATTTAGGACCTGGTGGTCCTTCTTTTTTATATCTTTTATATTTCTATTTCGGATTTGCTTTGGATACTCTGTTTATTTCGTTTTGTATATGGTTACTTTAGATACTTGTTGTTCTCTATGTGGATTTTTGGATATTACTGTGGGTTTTGATTTTTGACCATCTTTCCTCTCTGTATGGCTTGGATTTTTATTTTGTTCTGTGGACATGTACTCAATGTAGGTGGTTTTGTTTCCTCTATCCATTTTTCCTATTGGTGTGGGTTTGCTCTCTATGTAGCTTTTGTTCTTTATGTTGCGTTGGTGGGTTTTTGTTATCGTTATGGCTTTCATGCGTCACTGTGCATCGGTCTCCCGGCACGTGACACATGGGGTGTGGGCATCCATGTACGGATGCAATCCACTATGGCCTTTTGATGCCACATGCAGTACATCCATGTTACTACGGATCCCATCCCTTGACTTGCGTGCCCTGCGGGATCGGAACACGGTGACCCATGTTTTCTTTTCATTTTGTTGTATGGTGTATCTTGCATTCCATTTTCGCGGACGAAAATTCCTGAGGGGTGAATGTAATATCCCTGATATTTTGACCTATTTTCGTTTATCATGGTAAGTGTGTCCGGAAAATATTATGAACTATTTTGGATTTTTTGGTAATCTAAGGCTATGATAAGACTTTTGGCATAAGGATTTCGTTTTGAGAGGTGTGCAAGTCATGTAATCTATGACTCACACAACAGCATTGGTGTTTGTGTTTAACACCGGATAATGTGCTACTTAAGTAGATAAGTTGTAAATAATAAAAATCTAGATATTTTATTTACATAACTTTGGTTATAAGAGAGAGTGCAAGAGAAGTTAACTTCTCTCTCTCGTTGGAAATCAGGCCCTTAAGCCTTGCCTCATTTGATCTTAGATCTAGAAAGCTTGAGAGCTCCTCTCCCCATCTCAACCATTAATTAGCCTTGTGCTTAAAATCTGATCGGTTTGAGCTAGTGGAAGAGAAAGATAAAGAAGAGAGTGTCACTGTGTTGATAAGGATCTATGCAGTGGAGGAAAGTTTATAATGGGCTAATTTGAAGTTATTTTATTTATTTATTTTTTTTAAACCTTTGATCTTAGAGATTTTTCTGGTGCATGTATTGGTGCCATGGGATAAAGGATTAAGCGACAAGAGGTAGGCTTTTAAAACCTTCTTATATCCCTTAAATTTTGTTTTGCTTAGAATAATATGTAGTATGTTTAAATGAGATCTGATGGCTGTGTTTGGAAATGAAGAAAAGAATCCGGACATGAAAGGTTAACAGCCACAGAACCAGAGCAATTCGATGGTCGATTTTAAATTCAACCATCGAATTTGGAATTCGACTGTCGAATTGAAAATCGACAGTCGAAATGTGTTTTTCTTGTGCCTGAAATAAATTTTGAAATTCGAGGGTCGATTTCAAATTCGACCATCGAATTTGGAAATCGACCATCGAATTGAAATTCGAGTGTCGAATTTCAGGGTTTTGTCACTGATGTGCAGTTTTGAAATTCGTTGGTCGAAATTGACCAACGAATTTCAAATTCGACCAACGAATTTAAATTTGACCATCGAATTCTTTCCTGTTTTTGGCATTCAAAAATTTTCAGTTTATTTTCTCAGTAAGCTTTTGGGTTGAATTTTTGGGTTTTATATTAACACTGAGAGTGTTAATATATGTAGGTTTTGACTGTTGGGAGTCCTTGGGGAGGACTGCTTGTGCATGTTTTTGAAACTTCCTTGTTGAGGTAGGGGAACCTTGTATTTAATTTGCATTAAATTATAAGTATAGATTGTTTGACTATTTCAATTAAGAAGGATAAATTTTGGAAATTCTGTTACACACAGCATGAATAAAACTCTAAATATATGACACTAATCTGAAAATTTGGAAACTTTATTATAACTCAGAACTTTGCAATTTGAACCTCAGAACCTCAGTTAATTTTTGAATCAGAACTTCGAATCAGAACTTTGAAAAATCAGTATATGATATGAATAATAAGCCTTGATATGTGTTAGCATTTGCATTTGATTTAGGGTTCATAAGTACGATGCCCTAGATTCTACCAATCGTGTTGACGGTATTACTTTGGCACAAGTTTCCCTTATAGCGTAGGGGCTTGTTGCACTTTAGAAATGGGTTCATGAACGACGATGGTCAGTAGGGTTTTCCCATCGGTTACGTAGTCCGCTCTTATGCTATAGAAAATTTGGGAGATAAAATTAAGTTAAAATTTAAGACAAGAAGCATGCTAATTCAGAAGATTTTCGAACACATCAGAATTATGTTTTCATGTTTTGACTAAGGATTAGAACTGGAGATTTAGTTTGCAAAGCATCATTTGAAAACCATATTTGATCCGATTCCTGTCTTTGAAAACCTTACTTATAATGAAATGCAAATAGATCTCTTTCCTCTATTGAGCTTGGCTGTTAGCTCACCCTCGACTATACGTCACAGGTGCTGAGACTGACCTTGGGTCAGAGGATCTGGAGGACTCCGATTACATTCTTGGGGAGGAATCAAACATACCAGCTGAGGAGTTCTTTCCGTGATCTTAGATCCTGTATTTTTGGTATTTTGTCTGGATATTATTTTGAATATTGGGCCCTAGGCCATTATTTTGGTTCTTTTGATATCACTCGAGGATCCATTATTGTGAACCACTATTTTAGGTGATTGGATTGGCCATCATCGGTGGTTCTTCTTGGTTCCTCACAGTGATAAATATTATTTTGTTATAGAAAGTTTTTTTATTTTATATGCTTTGCCTCTGTCTTTAGATCTTTGTTTATGTTGCCGGCTTCTGTTTGTTACGACTTATTGAGAAATCAATAAGTTGATGAACCGGCCTTTCCTATACCTTAGGGATTGGAAAAGTCGGGTCCTCACAGTGACTCTGTCACAGTTGATATCAAAGCTATGGCGGTACGTTCTGTTAGGGTATAGACTGACTCTTCGTGATCGGAGCTATGACACTAGATTCTGTTGGAGCTTAGGCTTTAGGTCTTGTGGGAGACCCAAGGTTATGACTTTAGGTTTTGTCAGAACATAGGGAGCATAGAAAGGGTTAAATTATGTTCGATTATGATTAAAGCTTTGGATCTTCACGATCACTTCTGATTAAATCTTTGGCTAATAAAGATAGATCAGTATGGCCCCACGTGTCAAAGGAAGTAGAGGCAGACCGAGAATGGTCTGCATGATTGATGTCCCGAAAGGCGATGGCACATCGCGTGGCATAGGAATCGCCACAAGTCCTCACACCATTCCGTTGGGAGGTAGTGACAGCGGTGGTGATAGACAGCTATTGGAGACCATGGCCAATGTAATGACGCAGCAGACGCAATCCATGGCACAGCAGAACGAGCTACTAGTAGCTAAGCAGCACCCTTTAGGAATTTCAAAAGTTTGAAAGACGCGTCCTCTAAGATTTTCAGGTCAAGTCGATCCACTTGAGGCTGAGAAGTGGTCGAACAAGATGGAGAAGATCTTCAGTGTACTTCCTTGCACTGAGGATGAGAAAGTGAGATGGGCAGCCTTCAAATTGGATGGAGAGGTTGATCCCTGGTGGAAAGTAGTTCAGAGAGATAAGGTACAAGAGATCTCGAATGCACTATGGACTTGGGCCGAGTTTATTGAGAAATTTAATGACGAATACTTCCCCAATGTAGTGAGAAATCAATGGGAAGTCCAGTTTATAGAATTTAAATAAGACCGGATGAGCGTACGCGGGTGCGTGGCCGAATTTACTAGGATTTCGAGGTTTGCACCTCAAAGTATGTACCTGATTTGATGAAGACCATGAAGTTTTGATGCGACATCCGAGGAGAGTTCTCCTTTGAGCTAGGAACATATGCAGGGGTAATGGTCAAGGCCCTTATCGCTGAGGAAGACATTAAGAAGTTGTATAAGAGGAGAGACTAACAGAGTGTGAGTGAGGCAAGTCGAGCGAAATCTTATGCTTCCGTGCGGAAACCTATCCAGTCTGCTTAGACTGCCTACTCGAGATCATCGGTACCTACATCTCTGAAGTCTTTCCGCCTTGCAAACCCTACTATTGTTGGAACGTCGAGGGTGCAGCAACCTTCACGCGCAATTTCATCTGCACTAGTAGAGTCCTGCGCACTGTGTGGAGGATGAAATAAGACGACGGATTCTTGGTGGTCCACTGGCGCATGCCTCAGGTGTGGCCAAATTGGATATATGATAAAAGACTGTCCCAAGAAATTAAGGAAAGAACAACTTTAGCATCTATTTGGAGGCCCTTGGCAAGTTACATTTTGTGGAAATTACATTTTTGGACTAATCGTCAGGATATGTAGTTGTGGTTGGACTTTGGGTGATTAATCGTGTAAACTTTGTAATGATGAATGGCTTAAGTTTGATGTTTATTGGCACAATTACTATCATGCTTTGATGGATGTTTGGATATATCTATGTGTTTTCAATGCAGGGTTAAAGAACTTAATTATTCACAATGGGTATCTTGTGCATTGTTCATGTTGTTTGGCTGACTGTGACAGATTAGTGTGATTTGTGTGAATTTTCGAGGACGAAAATTTATTAAGGGGAGGAGAATGTAATAACCCTAATTATTTTTGTTAATGCTGAATCGTTGACTCTCGAGGATGGTGATTACTATTGGTCGGGCCTGTTAAATATCCATACCTTTTCGAAATAGGCACGCCAATTTTTTAGGATAAAAATTCTTTAAGGTGGGAAGAATGTAGCATCCCAAAAAATTGCAAAACCACAGGTTCTAATTAGGTGCGTGCCGGTTAGAAACACATCACTGTTTTGGATTTTTCGAACGGGATCATTTCGGGTCCATTTGAGCTTAGTGTAAGGCTTTTGGGCCAAAGTTCATACACTGTGCTGGTGTATTGCCTTAACGCCGAATCCCGTGTAATCAGTGGTTCTAGTGTGTGAGCTCCATACTTAACCAAACATCTTTTGGTGTAGGATGAAATACCTCACTTAGGTGTATTAGTTCCACACCGGAACAAGTTAAATGGATAATGCTTAAAACCCAAATAGGTGTATGTGTTTTGTAGGGGAAACAACCCCTTTTGATATAAAAAGGCAAGGCTTCCTTTGGAAGTCATTACTCGGTTGCAAGCTTTGGGGGTTTTTGGTTTCTAGAGAGAGAGATAGAGAGGAAGAAAAAGCTTGAGGAAATCTTCATTCCAAACCATTCGAACATCGAGCTCGGCATGATTGCCATTCACGAGTAAGAGAGCTCTGTCCCGATGAAAATCTCTTGTAATTGTTAGAAACCGCTCTCATGGAGAGTCCTATCGCGTGATCGTCATGGGATTTTCATGGAGGGTTGAAGGATTCGATCTTCAAAATTGATGTCGTTGCGAGCGGAGAGAAGGGATCGGATCATCGGAGAAGCAAGAGGGTTTCACTTGTGGGTTTCACGTCAATCTCACTCATAGACGTTGCATGCTCGTGGATCGTGGTAATATCATGATTTATTTGGGTGGATTTAGGTTAGGTTTCATTTGTGTGTGATTTGGAGTGAGTAGGATGGATTTTTGGGGATTTTTGGAAGTTGGATCGGAGAAGAAGAAACCCACATGAAACAAGTCATAGCATACTCGTTGCGGCGACCCTGAACCTCGCTGCGGTGAGGTATGTTCTGAAGACCTCGCTGCGAAGAGTGACCCTTTACTTTTCAAGTCATTTTTGGCTTTGTGCAAGTTCGCCACAGTGAGCTTTGAGTGTCTGAAGACCTCACTGCGGCAAGCTACAAACTCGCTGCAGCAAGCTACTATTCACTATGCCAGCACCTACTCAGTGTTTTGGTCATAACTTTCCACTCCAAAGTCAAAATCTCACGATTCTCATGGAATTGGAAAGAAGATTGCGAGCCTCATAACTTTTTAGTAGAGTCAATTTTATGAATCAAAAAATTTAAAGGTTAACATTGAGTGGGAATTTGGGATAAGTTCCACATGATCCGAGGTTCGCACGAACTTGTCCATTCCGCCTCTGTTTTGGAAAAAAACTTTGACATGTGTGATTCATTAATCATTAAAATGTGTTTTACAAAATATATGTGATGTAGGTGGAGGGTGAGAAGCCATCAATAGGACCTTACTTTGTTTTGCACGACTTCGAGAATAAGTAGGGGAAACTCACTACCAATTACATTTTTGAGTGTGATTCATAGATATCATGATATAACCTATTTTTGTTTTCGATTCATAGGCTCTCGTGATATAAATTGAGTGCGTTAGAATTTGTGATTTAAGTTTGGAACCTTGAATTCTTTGAATAGTGTTGAACATCTGAACTTGAAATAGGGACTTAAGATTTTGGTATGGATTGACACCTACAATTTACATATTTGACTTAAATAATCATTAAATATGAAATTTGTAAATTGATGCCTGGAATCTGAATTGATGTGATATCCGTTAGAATAAAGTTGTGATCTTATCAATGAATTTAGAACTTGTTAATCTGACTGTATTGCAATATTTGATCTGAAAAGTAATAACTTGTTATTACAGTCGAATTTCTAAGATGAATGATTTGATGTTAACTCTGATATTGGTAGACTGGACATTGACTGTTTGATTGTACACTGCATGCATACTGGACTGGTACGACTAGTTTTTTCGTACATACTACATACACTGACTGGACTGATACAGCTATTTATCCGTACACATTGTACACTGCATGCATACTGGACCGGTACGATAGGATTTTTGCATATATACAGCATAAATTGACTGGACACCTACTGAATGACTGTACATTGAATGGACCAGTACGGTGGGTTATCCTATACACTGAAAAATATTGAATGATGTGAATACACTGGAAGATATGGATGCACTGGACAATAGAAATTTGAACCTTTGGACCTTGAACTGTAATATTTGAACATTGTAAGAAGTGAACACTGTGAGATGAGAATAAGGAAATTCTTAGTACACTGTAAGATGTGAGTAATGGAAAGTGACATACTGTGTGATATGAGTAATGGAAACTGAATTTGAATACCTAATCTACTTTTGTTTTTGTTTCAAATTGAATATCCCCTCAATTTTCGTATTTGATTCGATCCTTGAATATCTGTTCAGTTTCATTTTTGTTTTAGTCATTAAATCTATATGATTATATGATAAGATGTTAATTGAATTTGAGATTCTTCTACTAAGCTTAGATTGTTAGCTCACCGCGACTATACATCACAGGTGCAGCTCTTGATATGGGCCATGGACTTGTGAGAATTCTAGTTACCTACTGGAGAAGGAAGCTCAATTAGATTTGGTACAGTGACTTCTGAGAATTGAGCTTGGTATATTATAGAGTTTTAGTTATTGTACGTATTTGTATACCACTATTTTGTGATGGTCTGCCATCACTGGTGGTTTGTTTAGTTACTCTTCATGTTTGATATTAGAACTGAAGATTTTAATTATGTCATATGTATTATCTGCTTTGATTTTCGCATGTGTGTGGATTTATCCAATAAATCTTGTTTTTCGATTGTGATCTACACTCTGACAGCCCGGGTTTTCCCATTTGTTTTAAAGTTTAAAATTGGTCAAAAAATATATATATCTCAGAAAATATATCGAAAATATCCGGGCTGTCATAGTTGGTATCAGAGCTATGGTGTTAGGTCCTAAAGAACACCATACGAGTGGGTCAACTCTGACAGAAGGTGTCACAGTTGGTATCAGAGCTTTGGCTTTAGGTCTCATCGGGACTCAGAGCCATAGCTTTAGGTCTAGAGATATCATAGTAGATTCTATCAGGACATAAGAAACCGAATAGTGACTCTATCACAGTTGATATCAAACCTATGGCAGTAGGTTCTGTTAGGGTATAGACTGACTCTTCATGATCAGAGCTATGACATTAGATTATGTTGGAGCTTAGGCTTCGAGTCTTATAGGAGACCCAAGGTTAAGACTTTAGGTTTTGTCAGAACATAGGGAGCATGGAAAGGTTTAGAAGATTATGTTCGATTATGATTATGGCTTTGGATCTTCATGATCACTTCTGATTAAATCTTTGTTTGATCGTGACAGATTAGTATGGCCTCACGTGTCAGAGGAAGTAGAGACAGACAGAGCCACGTGTCAGAGGAAGTAGAGGCAGACAGAGAACAGTCTGCATGACGGATGACACTAAAGGCGAGTGAACATCGCATGGCTTAGGAATCACCACCAGTCCTCACACCATTCCTTTGGGAGGTAGGGATAGTGGTAGTGATAGACAGCTGTTGGAGACCATGCTAAATACAATGAGGCAGCAGACAACATCCATGGCATAGCAGACCGAGCTACTGGCAGCTAGGTAGCAGCCTTCAGGATTTTTTGAATTTAGAAAGATGCATCCTCCAAGCTTTTTGGGTCAAGTCGATTCACTTGAGGCCAAGAAGTGGTTGCACGAGATGGAGAAGATCTTTAATGTACTTCCTTGCTCTGAGGATAAGAAAGTGAGATGGGCAGCCTTCAAATTGGATGGATAGGCTTATCCCTGGAGGAAACTAGTTCAGAGAGATAGGGTGTAAGAGATCCCGAATGCACCATGGACTTGGGTCGAGTTTACTGAGATGTTCAATGACGAATACTTCCCCAACGTAGTGAGAAATCAATGGGAAGTCCGTTTATGGAATTGAAACACGACCGGATGAGCGTATGTGAGTACGGGGCCGAATTTACTAGGCTTTTGAAGTTTGTACCTCAACATGTTTCCACATAGTTGATGAATACCAAGAAGTTTCAATGTGGCTTACGGCCTGACATCCAGGAGAGGGTCTCACTGTTTGAGCTAGGAACATATGCAGGGGTAATGGCTAAGGCCCTTATCACCGAGGAACACATTATAAAGTTGTATAAGAGGAGAGACCAACAGAATGCGAGTGAGGCAAGTCGAGCATAATCTTATGGTTCCGAGCAGACACTTATCCAGCCTGGTCAGACTGCCTACTCGAGACCATCCACACCTACATCTCTGAGGCCTTTCCGCCTTTCAAACCCTATATCGAGGGTGCAGCAACCTTCACGCACCACTTCATCTGCTCTAGTAGTGTCCTGCACACGGTGTGACGTACGACATAAGTCGACGGAATGTTGGTGGTCCACTGGCGCATGCCTCAAGTGTGGCCAGATGGGACATCGGGTAAAGAGTTGTCCCTAGAAAGGAAAGAAAAGAACAACTTCAACATCTATTCAGAGTCCTTAGGTTACCATGGCATGTTATATTTTGTGGAAATTTCATTTTGAACTAATTGTCAGGATATGTAGTTGTGGTTGAACTTTGGGTGATTGATCGCTACTTATATGTATATCTAATTAATCTTAACCTATTACAAGTGCACAATGGAAATTGTAGAGCTACTATAGGATCGTTCCCACGAGGATATACTTTTATATTATATATATATATTAATATTAATTTTCTAAAAACTTATAATTATCTTTTAAGATCCTAAACTACCTGAAAAATATGAACAAAGAATGGTTTCTTAAACTAAATTGCAGAAAATAAATCCTAAATCCTCCTTCAGATTATGGTCATCAATCACAATCTTCAGCTACCGGATGCTTACAAATTTAAAATACCGTTACACTATATCTCAGTCTCCTGGAATTTAGGCATCAATAAAAAACTAGCATCCTTTAATACAAATTTATACTAATCTTTAATCTACCTGAAATTTAGGCGTCAATCAAATTCTAGAAAATCAAAGATGGAAAATAAAAATCATTACACTAATCTATAAATCTCAACCTGAGACATTAATTCAAATTAAAACTTAAAGATGTTTCTAAAGCAGGAAATTGTAATAAAATAAATCTAAACTAGAAAGCAATAAAATTATATCTTTCACCCATCAGCTGCAGCCGTCAATTGCTTATGAGAAACTATAGATATCTACTCTAATTTTCCAGCTCTCAATCCCAGTTGCAATTGTGATCGAGAAACCTTGGATATCTAAACTAAACTACTCTAATTTTGATCAAAAGAAAACTCAACCTTAGTTGTCAATTGATGATGAGAATTTCTTTGATGATTATTCCCATATCGAGCTCTCTTATTTTTAGATCATAAAGGGTCAGTTTACAGTGTTCTAATTCTAATAAAAGAAACTACTTAAACAAAATATTCTTAGTATAATTCTTCTTCTAATCCTAGATTTCCTTGCTTTAAGTAGTTGATGCACTTTTGGATTTTCTCCTTTATTTCAGCAAGCGAGATATTTACGAGCCTTTCTTCGTCAATCATCTCAGATCCGTGATTCATTAGACTTCTAATCACAGAGTTCTTCTAAAAATATGCCTGAGGGTGTAAATCTTCACGTGAACAGTAGCTTTGGAAGGTAACCTTTTGTAAAATAGTAAATCATGATTTTCTAGCTTTTACTCTTTGAACGATTCTTTATTTACGATCGATCGCTTTTCTTTTCTTAACTCAACTTCCAATAGAACGATTCTTTATTACGATTCATCGTCTTCTTTTATATCGTACTTTACTCTTTTGAACAGCTTTTGAAGAATCGTAAATCACAATTTTATACATTCTTTGCATTGCTCCGTAAATTCGTAAAACACGATTTTCTGTCTTTCAGTAGGCGATGATTCATCTTTTCGTCCAATCATCTTTTTATTGTTTTATGAGTCCATTTTGATGAATATTAATATTTTGGTTCTCTTTTACTATTTTTTCTTAATATTTGCACATCAGTAACTTATTAGTAGCAAACTAAGGTCTAACATCACTAAGTTAAAGGTGGCAAAATGATATATTATGTGACTGATCACTCCCCCAAACATACGATTTGCTAGTCCCTACCAAACAAGGAAATATAATTTATCCTAAACTAAGAATTTAAATGCCACTTTCGTAGGGAGCACGATTGCATTTAGCAGATGCAATAGGCCTTTAAACCCTTAGGTGATCCCTAGTGGAGGGGTTGTAGTCCCCTGAAGGTTTTCACTGAAGTTACCTACAAACTTCAAATATTTTTGAATTTTTAAAAATATTTTTTAAAATTTAAACAAAACAAATGTTTAAAAATCTAAACTAATTTTTGTATACTAGCTAAGTTAACTAAGTTGATCATCACATGGTTGTTATGATTTTATAAAATTTTCAACCTTTTATCCTTTCTTTCTATTATAACATTCATCCTTGATTAGAACTCCAACAATTTCCATTCATAATAAGCAAGGAGTGTATGCATCAGTGAACAGTTTATTCTTCATAAAATTTTCTAAACTACAGATTTAGAAAATATTTTTATTCAAAAACTCACACTATTGACATACTCTCAAAAAAAATATCGAAACTTTTGGGTTCTCACAATATAATTTAGAAGAATTCATTCAAAGGATAAGTGCAAAAAAATTCTAATCTCATGGACAAGATAATCTATTCTATTCATATGATTCCCTGTGAAATCCATAGTATCGTTTATTCACATTGCTACTAGGCTTATGCTTTTGTAAATCGTAAATAAAAAAGGTCTTTCCTTCAACTTGTAATGGGGCTTTGGGTTTCAGAAGGTGTCAAAGAAAGGTAGAAAAAGGGTTCAAATTTTTTTTGAGAATTTAGTTCTTCTTTCTCCCATCTTTTTCTCTTCTTTTCTACTTCAGTATCAGTAAGTATCAAAGAATTTGGATAACTTCTTCCCATTTTTTTATTTATTTAATTTTTTTTTTTTTTTTTGCAAAATACCATTTTGATCTACAATCATCTTTTATGATTCTTCATTCTTTTTGTTTTAGAATTGTTCTTTTCTTTTTGAAATCGTCTTTTACAAATTTTCATTCCTTTCTCATATTCTTCTTTTTCTTCAGCTGTACCCTTTTGTTGCATTCCCCTTATCTGTTGATTATTTTACTCCTTTCACTCCCTCTTCTTTCCTTTCTTTTGTATTCTAAACTCTTAGGAATTGTAAGGGTTAAAGGTAGAAATCTTTGGGTAGTACATATGGTGAAGGATTTATAAAATTTTAGTATAAAGAAATTTGGTCTAGGCTTCTAATATTGGTTCAAAGGATAAATTATTTTATGAGATTTTGGCTTTTTGGCTCTATTTTAACAAAAGATGGCCTTTAATCATCTTTATGATTAACTAGCATAGATGCCTTATTGTTTTGATATTTCTAATAGATAGTTCTAGAAAAAAAATCAGGTTATCATAGTCATAGAATATTTTGATTCTAAATTCAACATATGAGTTTCATGAAAATAGTAAAGAAGTTCAAAGAAGTTTTGACTTGAATAGAAGCAGTCTTTCTCTCCAAAGAAAGGAAAAATTAGTCTCTAATGCTCACTGGTTTATAATTTTGAAACTATAGTCTAAACATTACAGTTCAGATCAATCTATTGTTTCAAACATTCAATATAATACAGTGTTCAACGTGCTAAAACATGAATTATAATTATTCTATATTATTGATTATTGAACTTCTACTATAATGGATCGTAAGTTTTCAAGATTCATAATTTTTCTTATCATAACTCACATATAATGATTAACTAAAAAAACTTATTTAAAACTAGAGAAAAGAAAAAATTATGCAAAAGGCAAAATAAATAAAACTAACTATCAAATTGATATAATAATTAACTACTATTGTATACAAAAGTTGTGTATCCCCCAAACTTAATTTGGACATGCCCTCATTGGCACAAAAACAGGGGACACTTAAAATTTATTTATCGAAAAATTACTGATTTTACTTATTGTATGCTGGACATGAAAAACTTATTAAAGAATGTTCCCCAAACATGAGGAAAATACATCCATTTTATTCTCAGAGATATCAATAACAAAAATTAAAAAGGAAAGATTATGAACAATTACACAGTTAGAAAGTTTGTTAAAAGAAAAAAAAATGTCGTATATTATCTGAATATATACAATGATCATGAAGAGAAATCTAAAGTACCAACAAAGTAAGAACTAATTACATAAAAGTAGAAACCTAAGAAAAAAATCTAGACACACTATCTACGACACTGGCAGCAACATCCGAGAGAAGATGTCTTTGATAAAGATCAGTCCTCAGCTTTTAACTACCTTTAATCAGAGTCTCGTTCTTCCATCCTCCGTAGGCATATCCATACCTTGGTGGAGTCACTACTCCAAGAGCTGTCAGAACACTTCTCACTGCCCTTCAAAATCCCTCCCCAAACTGAGCACATCCCAGGTCTTCCTTAGAAGAAATTCAGTGCCTCAGTGGAAGTCCTTTGAAGAGTGGGGAAGTGAACACATCTCTGGATCAACCTTCACTTATATTACTCCCCTGTGAATACTATGTGAAGAGAATGTAATGCAGGCAAGCGGAGAAGATAAGCAATGGAGAGGGGTGGTGAGGGATGGCTCAACCCACCATCACCGTATAGGAAGTCGCACTCGGGATGGGTTGTAATGGTAGAAATGTTAGGAAGTGGAGGAAGAATGGTTTTTTGAATAGGGTTTCAGATTTGGGTTAGGTTTAGGGTAAAGGGTAGTTTCGGTGGATGATTCAATGTCTTGAATGGGTCGGTGGCGCTTCATATTTTCTACTTTCTGTATTGCAGCTAGGAGTTCGGCCCTATGTATTTCAAGGATTCTATCAAGGCTTTTGCAAAAGTCACCTTGGTCTGGATCTTTCATCATGGGGTTTAGGGTTGAGGATTCAAAAGATGAAAGAGATGGGTGCTTTAAATGGCGAAGGTATGGTTTTATAAGAAAGAGGTTGGGCTTTGAACCGTTACTTCGAGCTAATCGTCGAGGTGTAGGTCTAGAGTCTTGGGTAGTTGACAAGTAAAAAAATTGAATGCGATGCCTGTTTGCTTCCTCTACGAATTAAATGGGTCTGAATTCTAATCTAACTGATAAGATCGATCACTGGAATCGTCTGTTCCCAAATTTGTCATTTACGATTCTAACTAGCAGTGCTCCATTTGAAAAGACTCTTCACCTACTGAATCGTACTCACTACGACTCAGCTTCCCTAATCACAACTGATCGTAAATCCATACATTCAAAGTGATTATGAAAAAAGAGTCTTTACGATTATATGCACTCTTATATATTGTAAATCGTAGAGAACTCTCTATAATACTAATAAGTTATATACATATGTTACAAGTGTTTGCTACGGAGGAGTCAGTAGCACGACGGGTCCATGAGGAACTCAATAAAGGTTAAGGGGAGTTTATGTGCCTCCGATGAAAATATGTCCTCCTGGGGTACCAACTGGCCATGAGAAAGAATAGTTACTTTCTCTCTTGTTAACTAAGGTAGTCAGTTGCTCAACCTGAGCTTCTAACCTTACGACTGATTACCTAAGATAGTTGAGTAACTGCGTTTATAGACGATGACCTTTCTACTATCTACGACAAGGCTTCCCTTGCGTTAGTATGGTCTTGGGCTTCGGTGGGGCAAAAAGAAACAGAGGGAGGTTGGGGGACTACCTGAGTTGGGCTATGGTTATGACCACAAGCTTCGTCTTGTTGAGATGTTGGGTACGATTTTATACCCACCAGATTGAATTTTGCTTTCTAAAGCTTCAGCCTCGGAAGACATTTCATCATTGACTTTATCTTATATATTCCTCCTTGCTTAGGAGGTATAGTCCTTAAAATCTTTGAATCAATCTCACCCGGTGCATGGTGTTGCACCAGTTTCTCAATAAGGGTCTCAAATAGTTCCCAAGCTTCTTCTACTGTCAGTTTACGAAATATACCACCACAAGCCACATCAATCTTGTGTCAGGTTGCCTCTTCAAGGCCTTTATAGAAAGTGAGCACAATTTGCCATCACATGACCCCATGGTGAGGGCATTTGTGCAAAAGATCCTTAAGACGGTTCCAACATTCCGGAAGAGATTCAACCAAGAATTGGTGAAATGTTATAATAAAATTCCTGATTTTATTCATCCTGCAGATTGGAAAGAATTTTGTAAAAAACATACATTCCAGTCTTTCCCAATTAGCAATCAAATTATGAGGCAAAGAGTTTATCCACTGCTTTGCTTCATCTCTAAGGGAATATGCAAACAGCCTTAATCGTGTAGATGCTTCTGTCAAGTTCTCAATTTGAATGATAGTGCGCACTTTTACGAACTTATTTAAATGTAATTAGGGATCTTCGTCCATTAGACCATGAAAAGTAAGAAGTATTTAAAGTACATTGGACATAATTTCAAAAGTCCTATTACCGACTACAAAGGGTAATTGAATATATGGGGGAGGTATAAGAGGTGTTAAAGCATAGTATTCCCCCATCGTTTAGCCACAAGTTGGTCCGTCCCTGTCATACTTAGATTGAATTTGATACGAGGCAGGTTGGCTAGAATGAACTATGTCTATTTTTGTTTTGATTTTATATAATTTATATTTTAGTAAACACGGAGAGAAACAAACCTGAGCCTCTAGCTTCTCTGATTAGGGGAAGTTGAAACCTTGATTCTCTACTCCAAATAAACCTGGAAAAGATTTAAGAAGTGATCAAAGAAAATTAAAAATATAAAAAAATATAAAAAGAGAAAGATAAATACTTGTTTTCTTAAACTAATAAGAATATAAAATATAAAATCCGCTCTCCTCGGCAACGGCGCCAAAAATATGATCGCTACTTATATGTGTATCTAATTAAGTCTTAACCTATTGCAAGCGCACAATAAAAATTATAGAGCTAGTATAGGATCGTTCCCACGTGGATATATTTTTATATTATATATATATATAAATATTAATTTTCTAAAAACTTATACTTATCTTTTAAAATCCTAAACTACTTGAGAATTATGAATAAAGAATGGTTTCTTAAACTAAATTGCAGAAAATAAATCCTAAATCCTCCTTCTTCAGATTATGGTCGTCAATCACATTCTTCAGCTACTGGATGTTTACAAATTTAAAATATCATTACAGTATATCTTAGTCTTCTAGAATTTGGGCATCAATAAAAAATTAGCATTCTTTAATATAGATTTATACTAATCTTTAATTTATAAAAAATTTGGGCATCAATCAAATTCTAGAAAATCAAAGATGGAAATAAAAACCATTACACAAATCTGCAAATCTCAACCTAAGTTGTCAATTCAAATTTAAACCTGAAGATGCTTACAAAGCAAAAAATTGTAATAAAATAAATCTAAACTAGAAAGTAATAAAAGTATATCTTTCACCCCTCAGTTGCAGTCATCAGTTGCTTCTGAGAAACTACAATTATCTACTCTAATCTTCTAGCTCTCAATCCTAGTCGTCAATTGTGATCGAGAAACCTTGGATATCTAAACTAGACTACTCTAATTTTGATCGAAAGAAAACCAAACCTTAGTTGTCAATTGATGATGAAAATTTCTTTTATGATTATTCCTATATCGAGCCCTCTTATTTATAGATCATAAAGGGTCGATTTATAATTTTCTAATTCTAATAAAAGAAACTACTTAAACAAAATATTCCTAGTATAACTCTACTTCTAATCCTAGCTTTTCCTTGGTTTAAGTAATTGATGAACTTTTGGATTTTCTCCTTTATTTCATAAACTGATATCTTTAAGAGTCTTTCTTCGTCAATCATCTCAGATCCGTGATTCACAAGACTTCTAATCATAGAGTTCATCTTAAAATATGCATGGCGGTGTAAATCTTCATGTGATCAATAGCTTCGGAAGGTATCCTTTTGTAAAATCGTAAATCACAATTTTATAGCTTTTACTCTCTGTATGATTCTTTATTTACAATCGATCACTTTTCTTTTCTTAATACAACTTCCAATAGAATGATTCTTTATTACGATTCATCATCTTTTGTTGTATCGTACTTTACTCTGTTCAATAACTTTTGAAGAATCGTAAATCACGATTTTATACTTTCTTTGCATTGCTCTGCAAAATTGTAAAACACGATTTTCCATCTTTCAGTAGGTGATGTTTCGTCTTGCAACCAATCGTATTTTTATTGCTTTATGAGTTCATTTTGACGAATATTAATATTTTGGCTTTCTTTTGCTATTTTTATTTAATATTTACACATCAGTAACTTATTAGTAGTAAACTAAGGTCAAGCATCACTAAGTTAAGGATGGTAAAATGGTATATTATGTGACTGATCAGTGATTAATCATGCAAACTTTATAATGACAAACGACTTAAGTTTGATGTGTATTGGCCCAATTATTGTTATGCTTTGATGGATGTTTGGATATATCTATGTGCTTTCATTATAGGGTTAAGGAACTTAATTATTCACAATGGGTATCTTGTTCATTGTTCATGTTGTTTGGTTGATTGTGACAGATTAGTGTGACTTGTGTGAATGCTGATTGTGACAGATTAGTGTGACTTGCGTGAATTTTTTAGGATGAAAATTTATTAAGGGGAGGAGAATGTAATGACCC
This sequence comes from Chloranthus sessilifolius, assembly GCA_021018995.1. Lineage (NCBI taxonomy): Eukaryota > Viridiplantae > Streptophyta > Magnoliopsida > Chloranthales > Chloranthaceae > Chloranthus > Chloranthus sessilifolius. The sequence continues at coordinate 34,197,535 of CM037597.1, read as the reverse complement.
AGATTATTTTCTTTACTGTTGAGTCATTGACTCTTGAGGGGGGTGATTAATATTGGTCGGGGCTATTAAATATCTATACCTTTTCGAAATAGGCAGGCCAATTTTCGAGGATAAAAATTCTTTAAGGTGGCAAGAATGTAGCATCCCAAAAAATTGCAAAACCATAGGTCCTGATTAGGTGCGTGTACGTTAGGAAACGCGTCGCTAGTTTGGAATTTTCAAATAGGATCATTTTGGGTTCATTTGAGCTTAGTGTAAGGCTTTTGGGCCGAAGTTCATACATCGTGGTGGTGTATTGGCTTAACGCCGAATCTCGTGTAATCAGTGGTTCTGGTGTGCGAGCTCCATACAGAAGCAAAGTTCTTTTGATGTAGGATGAAACACCTCACTTAGGTGTATTAGTTCCACACCGGAACAAGTTAAATGGATAAGGCTTAACACCCAAATAGGTGTATGTGTTTTGTAGGGGAAACAACCCCTTTTGATATAAAAAGGCAAGTCTTTCTTTCATAGTCATTACCCAGTTGCAAGCTTTGGGGGTTTTGGGTTTCTAGGGAGAGAGAGAGAGGAAGAGAAAGCTTGAGGAAATCGCAGCCGTGAATCATCCGAACGTCGAGCTCGGCATGATTGCGATTCATGAGTAAGAGAGCTCCGTCCTAATGAAAACCTCTTGTAATTGTTCGAAATCGCTCTCATGGAGAGTCCTATCGCATGATCGTCATGGGATTGTCATGGAGGGTTGAAGGATTTGATCTTCAAAATTGACGCTGTTGCCAGCGGAGAGAAGGGATCGGATCCTCAGAGAAGAAAGAGGGTTTCACATGTGGGTTTCATGTCAATCTCACACATAGACGTTGCGTGCTCATGGAACGAGGTAAGATCATGATTTATTTGGGTGGATTTAGTTTAGGTTTCATTTTTGTGTGATTTGGAGTGAGTAGGATGGATTTTTGGGGATTTTACAAAGTTGGATTGGAGAAGAAGAAACCTACATGAAATGAGTCATTGCAGACTCGCCGCGGTGAGGCATGTTCTGAGGACCTCGCCGTGGCGAGTGCCCCTTGAGTTTTTAAGCCATTTTTGGCCCTATCCAAGCTCGTCGTGGAAAACTTTGAGTGTTCAAAGACTTCACCATGGCGTGCTACAAACTCGCCGGGGCGAGCTACTATTCACTGTTCCAGCACTTGCTCAGTGTTTTAGTCATAACATTCCATTTCGAACTTGGAATTGCGCGATTCTCCTGGAGTTGAAAAGAGGACAGCGAGCCTCATAACTTTGTAGGAGAGTCAAGTTTATGAATTAAAAGTTTTAAAACCCAAAATTGAGTGCAAAGTTGGGACAAGTTCCACATGATCCGAGGTTAGCACGAACTTGTCCATTCCGCCTCAGTTTTGAAAAAAAAAACTTAAAGAAACTTTGACATGTGTGATTCATTAGTCATTAACATGTGTTTTACGAAATATTTGTGATGTAGATTGAGGGAGAAAAGCCATCGATAGGACCTTGCCTTGTTTCGCATGACTTCGAGATTAGGTAGGGGAAACTCACTACCAATTACATTTTTGACTGTGATTCATATATACCATGATATAAACTCTTTTTGTTTTTGATTCATTGGCTCTCGTGATATAAATTGAGTGTGTTAGAATTTGTTATTTAAGTTTGGAACCTTGAATTCTTTGAAGAGTGTTGAACATTTGAACTTGAAATAGGAACTTGAAATTTTGGTATGGATTGACATTTGCAATTTACTTATTTGACTTGAATAATCGTTTAATGTGAAATTCGTAAATTGATGTCTAGAATCTGATTTGATGTGATATCCGTTAGAATAAAGTTGTGATCTTAGCAATGAATTTAAAACTTGTTAATTTGACTGTATTCGAATATTTGGACTGAAAAGTAATAACTTGTTATTACAATCGAATATGTAAGATGAATGATTTTATGTTAACTCTAATATTAGTAGACTAGATATTGACTGCTTGACTTTACACTGTATGCATACTGGAATGGTACGGCAGATTTTTCCGTACGTACTGCATAAATTGACAGGTTACCTATTGAATGACTGTGTGTTGACTGGACCAGTATGGCGGGTTATCCATATACAGTGAAAGATATTGGAAGATATGAACACAGTGGAAGATATGGACGCACTGGGCAATAGAAATCTGAACCTTAGGACCTTGAGCTGTAAGATTTGAACATTTTAAGAAGTGAACACTGTGAGATTAGAATAAGGAAATTCTGAGTACACTGTAAGATGTGAATATTGGAAATCGATATACTGTGTGATATGAGTAATGGAAACTGAATTTGAATACCTAATCTACTTTCGTTTTTGTTTCAAATTGAATATCCAGTCGGTTTTCATATTTGATTCGATCCTTGAATATCTGCTCAATTCCGTTTTTATTTCTGTCATTAAATCTATGTGATTATATGATAAGATGTCAATTGAATTTGAAAATTTTCTTCACAGCTTAGACTGTTAGCTCACCCTGACTATACGTCATAGGTGTAGCTCTAGATCAGGACCTTGGACTTGAGGAGAATCCAAGTACCTACTAGAGAAAGAAGGACAATTAGATTTGGTACAGTGACTTTTGAGAATTGAGCTTGGTATATTATAGAGTTTCAGTTATTGTATATATTTATATACCATTTTTTGGTGATGGTCTGCCATCAGTGGTGGTTTGTTTAGTTACTGCTCATGTTGGATATTAGAACTGGAGATTTTAATTATGCCATATATATTATCTGCTTTGATTTTTGCATGTGTGTGGATGTACCATGTAAATCCTGTGTTCAGATTGTGATCTACGATTTGGCAGTCTGGGTTTTCCCATTTTGTTCGAAGTTTAATGTTGGTAAAAGAATATATATATATATATATATATATATATATATATATATATATATATCTCAGAAAATGTGTCGGGAAAATCCGGGCTGTCACAGAACGTCCGAGTGGGGAGGCCCCTATTCAAGGTAGATGGGCATCTCTCTTTAAATCAAGTAAGATTGCGGAATCCCTTTTGTGTCTTACGTTAATTACGGATTCAGTGATCGCCAAAGTTGTTCTTCTTTTGCCTGAAAAAGATTGCGGAATCCTTTTCATGTCTTACGTTTATTTCGGATTTAGTGATCGCCAAAGTTGTTCTTCTTTTGCCTGAAAATGAGGAATCTTTGAGATGGAAAATACGCTAGGTACTTTTTTTGATCTGTAAGCATTAGACATCACCCTAATATTAAGAACTTAAAAGAAGGAAGTACATCAGTAGCCTAGATCAGTTGAACCTTCAGATGCTTCGACATTGCCATCACCTCTATCAAACACAACTAAATCTATGCTACAAAAATAACAACAAAAAATAAAACTAAAAACATTTACATGCAAAAAAATGATGAGTGACATTCCTTATCGAGAAGCAATCGTAGCTCTTCAGGGATAAGACATAAATTATTCCACCTTGTTACCTCAGAAGGAGTTAACCCTAGATTTAGCCAAGAAATCTGAACAAGGGTTTGTCTCTCTCCATCGGTGATCAAACACAATCTCTTTATACCTATCTTTGCACTTCCATATCTTCCTAACCAGACTTAGATAGGATTTCAGTCAAACCATTTATGTAGTCAATGACATTCTTCGAATCTGAGCTAACGATAACTAGATCCCATTTCTGATCAGTGAAATGGAGGGCGCTAAGGATGGACTCAAGTTCCACAATATTTATATCCCTATGGTTGCTGACACAAGCTTCTGCATGAATAAATTGACCATGGCTGTCCCAGATGATAAAACCATAACCTACCCCTTAAATAGATAGTCCCCCATCAATATTAATTTTGATGAATTCGGAGTTCGGTTTCTACCAGTAACTTCTTATAGGAATCTGATTTTCCACTTGCATATTAAGACCCCATTTAGATAGAATTATGGAGGAGTTAGTGCTTGGCTTTTCAAGCAACTTACAATCCCCAAAACTAACTCTCATGTCTCTATTTATCTACTCCAAAATAACCCTTTTATGGGTGATCTTATTTTAAAAAATCCTATTATTTCTTTCCCGCCAAATATGCCACTGTAGTCACCCAAATTTGGCCCAAGGCCCGATCGGAACACCTTTCGAGAGAGGTACCATTCTGAGCTTTTGATGACATGTATGGAATCTTTAGGAACCCCCCTAGAACCCTTAGGAACCTTTCCAAACCCGTAGGAATCACCCTAGATCCCTTACGAACTGACTCAAACCTTTATAAATCAATCCCGACCCTTAGAAACCCATTCTGAACCCAAACCTAACCTTATCAGGCAAATGGTTGAGGAGGGGTGCATGGGAACTGGCTACGGCCCTCTACTATGATCAATTCTCATACCATTAAAAAGTAGAGGTTGCCAGCTATCCAACGATCAAAGAATCGCCCCAATCAGAGTCGTACATTGAAAGAAATGGTGGTCTGAACCCGAAGGGCAAGAGGGTAATTTCAAGTGACCCCCCTAGGGAATTGGCGCAACTAATAGTTGCACCAATCCATTTCTCCCAGATTTTAAGCCTAGCGCAACTAATAGTTGTGCCACTTTTAAAAGTGGGACCCACCCTCGCAAGGCAACTTCCAGGCACTGTTTACAACTGTTTTATTGTACATTTGCCTGGCGTAACTATTAGTTGCGCCAGGCATATGAATAGTAACCTCTGGATTTTATCCCGAAAATCATGATTGGGGTTTGACTTGTTGACTACCTTGACCTTTGGGGTGTGTTTTGCTAGTTCTGTTGCACCCATTCCCTACCTATTTGCAACCCTTCAAGTGGCTTAAGGCCACACCCCATCATCATCCACCATTGGAGGATCTTCTCACACATCTCAAGGCTCCAAAAACCCTAAGAATCCTTAGAAGTGAGATTACCTAATTGCTAAACCCATATAGCTCTTAAGTGGTCTCCTAATCCACCCATTTCCAATAAATAGTGCCCCCCACCCCTTAGTTTAGGGGTTGAGAAATTTGCTTAAGAGAGCAAGAGCTCAAAGTGAGAAGTTCTTCCTCCCTTTTGTGCACTATTTTCACCTAAATTCCAGAATCTCCCAACATCATTTCAAGCTTGTTCTTACGTCCAAAACCTTTAGTCTAGCTGTGTGTGATCCCTTAGCCTCTCTTCCCAACCTCTTAGCTTCGAGCCTTAGGAGTTAAAACCCCATTTTCCACCATACAAGGCCTTCAAAAGCTCATCAAAGCAAGTCACGCAAGGCTCTCCTACGGTGCTACAAGGGCCAGAGGGCTTCGGCTCTCCCCTTTCTTCTCCTATCTCTTTCTAGCTCCCTCCATTCTCCCATTTGTGCCGTTACGCCGCCGACTTTTCGGTAGGAACGGAGGGACACAAATAAGATTCTAACCCTTTTTGGGCAAGAGAAAGCTATTTTCCTTTCTTTTACTTCATTTTATTTTTGGCCATAAGTAGAGACCGCGTTAAGTGGGTTGATCGGGTGCCTAACACCTTCCTGATCGATAACCGAAGCCCCTACCCTAGAGCCTTTAGTGTAGACCGGATTCAGAGTCCTGTTTTTAGCACTTTGGTGCTCATAAAAATGATATACGTATCCCGGGACACCAAAAGCTCTAGGTGGCGACTCTATATTTTTTGCAAGCGAGCGCATCGTCGCAACAGGATCGTCAAAAATCCCACGGTTGCACAGCCACATAGTAGCTGCAACCACTGATTTCTTCAATGCATTAACCAGCCCATGAGTATTATAGGAGTTGGAGAGAAATTCCAACTCATTTTTAATAGAGCCCACTGTATTTGTTTTTTAACCAAATATAGCATATATGGATTTGATTATCCAACAAGAGAAAGAACATCCAAAGAACACATGGACATTATTTTCTCTATCAGCCCATCACAACACGCATCTTGAAGGGATAGTAATCCCCTTCTTGGTGAGATTTTCAATGGTAGGAAGTTTTTTATTTACTGCCAACCACATGCAAACATAATGCTTAGGAATACGGTACTTATGCCATATGAAATTTGTCCATTTGAACGCTACCTTAATCATGAGTTTCCCGAATAGCTACCCATGCACTTTTTAATGTGAATTTCTCAGAGACTGAATGAATCCACACCATTAAGTCATCGTAGCCCTAAGTTGGGATCAATTGAGAGACCACCTCGTCTCTAATCTTTCTCATCCGTTCAGTATAAGGATCTTCAAGATCCCACATCTGATGTGTAATCATCTCATTAACTTTGGCATTTGGGTTACTACCAAATTGGTGAATAACCCAAAACCTATAGTTAGAGGTGATAGAACCACTATCGAGCCACGAATCTTTCTAGAATTTAGTGTTATGACCATTTCCCACCACTACTCGGATATGTTTTTTTGCCTTGTCCCTGATGCATAAGATACCTCTCCATGTCCAAGAATAATCCCCTGATGGAATATCTGTCTGTAAGTCTCCATTACCCACACGTTTGGCTAAGGACCAAGTACACCATAAAGAGTCTTTCTTAGAGGCTAGATTCCAAAAAAACTTCATTAGAGAGGATTTATTACAATCTTTAATTCTTCTAATGGAAATTCCACCTTCATCAAGAGGTCGGCACACCCGAGACCAACTAATCGGATGGAGCAAACCACTAAGGGTCAGACCCTTTGTAATGCCCCTCGCACCTGGCCTAGCAGTCTGTCAGAGGTGCTGATGTGAGCTGGCATGACGGGCACGCATCATTTCTATTCAAATTCATATTCACACTACCAAAAATAAAACTATTAGTGGCAATTTTTTGTAGCAAAAAATTGCCGCTATTAACAAAAAAATTATTAAGACTTAGCAAGAAGGGTAATAGCAGTAGTGTTTTGTTAATAGTGGCAGTTTTTGGCTGCTGCTAATAGTCTTATTTTTTGTAGTGTCATTTCTCTTTTGCATGTAGTTTGCCATATATATTTTTTTCTAAAATCTCGCAGGAAATACTTTAATTGCGGAAACGATTAAATTTCATTTATGAAAGTAGTCGCAGAAATTTTAATTAAACACTATCGGTTTAATTTCCTATTTTTGTTAGCCTGATCGGGCATATTCGAGCATACGACTTGATCGTAACAGTTCAACTATGAACGAAAATATGATGTAAAAGACTTTCTTCGAATAAAATGTTAAAAGATCTATGTTATTTGAATTTCAATATAAAGATACATTATAATCTTTTGAAAATACTGGACTTAAAACAAAACTAAGGTAAGGGAAAGATCCTATTGAAAACAAGTGCAGGTGCTGGTAGCTCCATGAACAAAATGAGCTTAAGTTCGAACTCGTTGATCGCATAAGGCTCCTTCCTTTCCAACTCCTCTATTCCTGACTAGGTGGCTGCTAACGGAGCTCTGAAATTTTTGGGTCATGAAACGACTGTAAACGATTAAGCTCAATAAAGTCTTAGTCAGCATTGTTGTAAGTTTCTAATACAAGTAATATACAAATATTTCATAGGTGCATATGCAAGTGAGGTTTCTAGCAGTTGTGAATATAACCAATTATCAACACTAACTTCTAACTATATATAACACAAGCAAATGCTATTTAATACAAAAGTACACATTTTCATAAATTATAGCAGTTCAATGTTATTCAATTCATAACTAAGTAGGAAACAAAACAATTTAAGAGCTAAGCAAGCAATTTTATTCTACAGATTACTTACAAGATAATATCGAGAAAAAAAATTTATAACAATATTTTTGGGCATAAGTTGCACTTTCTTCACGATTCGTCCAAAATGATTAAGTATAATTTAGATTACCTTAGAGATCAGTTGATTATCATTAAATTCATTAAACATGAGTTAATTATTAATATCTTTTAGTTAATTTGGTGTTGATACCAAACATCAATCACGGTCATGTCTATATTCTATATGCCAATGTTTGCGCGAACAAAGGCCAGCACTCTCTGTTGTTTAGCCAATCAAGGCAAGAATTAATGACCCTGTTAGTCTAACTAGTCTTAATCCTCAGTTAACATTTTAATAACCTTGCATATATGAGGCGCCCATTCATATACGAGGTGCTCATACAAGCTTGTTCGTGAGATCAATGATCAGCTATGTGAGGTTTTGTACTGTACTTTATGGTATCATCTTTTCACTTTCAAAATTTTTAGCTTTTGTTGCATTATTCATCATTCGTTATTTGAATTCTGTATTCTGTACATGTAATTTCCATTTCTATCTTTTCATATTTTGTATTCTATACCCCAATTTCTGGGATTCTGTATTCTGTATCCTTATTTCTAAGGTTCTGTATCATGTATCCTCATTTATGAGGTTTTGTATTCCGTATCCTCATTTATGAGGAACTATATTCTATATTTTGTATTTTCGTTTATGAGATTTTGTATCATATATCCTCATTTCTGAGGTTCTGTACTATATATCCTCATTTATGAGGTTCTGTATTCTGTATCCTCATTTCCGAGGTTCTGTATCATTTATATTTCTGTAGTCAATTACATTTTTGTCTTTCATCTACTATATTTTAGAATTTCGTATTTTATCTGTCATGCACTGTATTCTAAACAGTTTTAAGATTCCATCTTTATGTTCAAACATGTCATTATCAGACTTTTTTTTTCAAGCATTTCAGCCTTCTATCATATTACTATCATGTCATGTCATGTCATATTACTATCATATCATGTCATATTACTGTCATATCAGATTATATTACTATCATGTTACTATCATATTACGTCATATTATTGTTATATTATTTCCAAGCATGTCAGTATTCTATCATATTACTATTATATCATTTCATATTACTATCATTTTATTTTCAAGCATATCACTACCTATAAACTATTTTAGTAGTCTATCATGTTCAAACAGAAGTCAGTTCCGAATTTCAAATTTTATGACTCGATCCTAAGGGAAGAGCTTGCCTGCTTATACTTATATCAAGTGTTACCTCAACCTAAAGTCCAAAGGAGGACTCATGTTTATCATCTTCGATAATATAAAACTCGGTTGTCTCTAACAAAATTTAAGCATTTCATTCAGAAATTCATGTTCAACCATATCACTATCATGTCCAAGCATATTACTATCATGTTCAAAAGTATTACTATCATATTCAAGCATATTATTATCATGTTCAAAAGTATTACTATCATGTTCGGGCATGTTATCCTCATGTTAAAATATATTACTATCTACCCATCAAACATTTCTTTATTCTATCATGCCCAACATGTCACTATCTATCATATATTTCAGTATTCTATCATGTCCGATCATGTTAATATCCATCATACATTTTAATATTCTATCATGTCCAATAATGTTGCTGTCTTTCATTCATCTCTAATGCATAACATGTCACTATCTATCATATATTTATCATGTCTAGCATATCACTATCTATCATGTATCTATCATTTCCAACATGTCACTATTTATCATGCATCTCTCATGTATAACAGTCACTATTTATCATGTATCTATCATATCCAACATATCGCTATCTATCATGTCCAATATATTACTATCTATCATATATCTATCATGTATAATATGTCACTATCGATCATGTATCTATCATGTACAACATGTCACTATCTATACTGTATCTATCATGTCCAACATGTCACTATCTATCAAGTATCTATCATATCTAATATGTTACTATCTATCATGTATCTATCATGTCCAATATATTACTATCTGTCATGTATCTATCATTTTCAACACATCACCATCTATCATGCATCTCACATGTACAACATGTAACTTAATATCATCAATATATCACTATCTATTATGTATCTATCATGTATGTATCATTTCTAACATTTCACTATATATCAAGTATCTATCATGTACAACATATCACTATCTATCATATATTTTAGTATTCTATCATTTCTAGCATGCCACTATGCACCTATCATGTCCAATATATTATTATCTATCAGGTACCTATCATGTACAACATATCACTATCTATCAAGATTCTATCATGTCTAACATGTTACTATCTATCATGTATCTATCATATCCAACATGTCACTATACATTTATCATGTATCTATCATGTGTATGCATTTATCTTATCCAACATGTTACTATTAATCATTTATTCATCCTATACTTTCGGGTATGGGCCGTGGGTCCAACAAGTTATGGGTTTAATGGTTTATAGGTCCAAAGGGTTTCAATAAGTGATGGGTCTAATGTGTTTTAGGTCCAAAGGGTTCAATAGGTCCAATAGGTTATGGGTCCAATGAATTTTAAGTCCAAAGGCTCTCATAGGTCCAATAGGTTATGGATCTAATGGATTATAGGTCTAAAGGTCCAATAAGTCATTTCCTAAGTGATTCAAGCCTTTACTAGATCTAAAACTAGATATACGAGCCTTTTCAAGGTCTGGGCCATGTGTGTTTAGTCCTCATGGGCCTTGATCAACATGTCTTGGATTGGGCTCGTAAGAACTCGTTTAGATCGGTCGAGCCATGGGTCGGGTCTTTTGACAAAGCTGTTGTTCTTTTTTCCAATCCCATTTGCTAAGGGTTAGGATTTGGGCCCTATGAGGTCGTCAAAGATAGGCCTTTGACATGGTTGAAAATTTTTTACATGGGTCTTATCACCGGTTAGATTCATGATGACCATGTGATTGGGCCTTCCTAATTAGTCACTGGTCTCAGGACAACGTCTGAGTACTAGGCCTTTATTCTATATATATTTAGATTTTAGGTCTGAGTACTAGGCCTTTATTATTTTCTAAGTCCCTAATTCTTTTGAATGCACATTTTCTCCAAGGTCTTGTGGTGCATGCAACTTGTTGCATCTTACACCCAAGATTTTCCCAATGCAAAATGGGTGTTGTAAGATAGGCCAATTTTTTGTCAAATAGATCAAGGGTGGGGATTAACTAGAGATTTGAATTATCCTAATTCCTAATTTAAAAAATTAGGAATATTAATTACATTTACCCTTGAGCATTCATTGAATTTGCAAGAAATGCCACTCATGTGTGAAAAGCACTAACACATGAATCTATGTGTTAGCACATCTCCAAATCTTTATTTTATGGGTCAATCTTTGACTTGATAGATCTAAAAATTTTGTGATAATCTCTAAAATTCGTTCCATTGGTGATGATCTTTTCTTCACCACCAAAGTTCGGGTCCAATTCGGGTCAAACCTCTGATCAAAATTTTATCCATGCAATAATCTGGGCTAATTTTGGGGTATGAGATGTGGTGTGTCTCATTAATTTTTCTAACACACCCATCCAATTAAATGGGGTGCCCTATAGGCTCCACTAGTAGTAACATTTTCCTTTCTATAGGTGGGTGCCTCAAGAATTTTGGTAGACCTGGCCTCAGGTAGTCACCGGACATAGTCAGGTCACACCAGTGTTCAGTCAATAGTTTGACCAACAAAGAGATCTAGAGACAAGTGTTACACCCTTCCATAGATATTTTGTGTGCAACCCTGGACTTTGCGAATCCGTCACGACAATGCACTCAGAAGAAAAAATGGAGTCGCCACTCAAAGCTTTTGGTGTCCCAGGATACCCAAAATCAATATTATAATACCGAAGTGCGAAATATGACTCCGAATCACCGGTCTAAGCTAAAGCCTCTAGGTAAGAACTTCGGTTACCAATCGGAAAGGTGTTAGGCACTCGATTAGCTCGCTCGTAAGCGGTCTCTACTATGGCCAATAAAAAAAACAAACAACACTTCCTCTTGCCCGGAGGAACTCTGATCCTATTTGAGCCCCATGCAATCACCGAAATTTTGACGGTGTAACAACTCAAAGTCTAGGATAGAGAAAAAATAAAATAAAAAAAAGAAGGTAGTGGAATAGAGGGGAGAGCCGGAGCTCTAGGGCCCTTGTAGCACTGCCGCTGGATCTTCGAGTGGATACTAACTCTGAAAAACTTCCGATAACACCATGGGTTAGAGACGAGGTCTTAACTTCTAAGGCTTGGAAAAGGGAAGGTATGGAGGATGGGCTAAGATTTCCTAACTACCTAAGGCTTGGGAATGATATTGAGGGAAGTGGGGTGGTATCTGATGAACCAGGGTTTCAAGACCTAGAAGGTTTAAGCTTTTATAAAAAATTTATGCTCTAAGTCGGTCCGTCTCTCTACTTTTTTTCTCCGTGGAAACTTTTCTAGCTCTGAAAATTTTCTTTCTTTTGAAATTTTCTCCGAGGCTAAAAGTGCTGGGCGGGGGACTTCTATTTACAGAGTGGGGGTGATTAGTGAGTGGTTAACTGACTAATTGGTTAAGAAATTAGGTAATGGTCCATCTAAGTTTTTGAGAATTTCTAGGGCTTGGAAAAGGTGAGAAAGGATTTTGACGGTGGATGGTGAGGATAGCCACAATTTGAATCCTAACATCATGATTTTGAATTCGGAATCATGATTTACGATTGGTCTTAATTCTTGATTTACAATGGATCCTGATTTATGACTCTGAATCCTGAATCCTACATTATGAGGGGTCCTGATTTACGATTTTGCATTCTGAACCCTATTTATGATCCCTCCTAAATACGATTTTGCATTCTTAATCCTTTTTACGTTCCCTCCTGAATATGATTTTGCATTTTGAAAACTGTTAATGTTCCCTCCTGATTACGATTTTGCATTCTGAACCCTATTTATGAGGGATCCTGATTACGATTTTGCATTCTAAACCCTATTTACGAGGGTCCTTGATTAAAATTTTGCATTTTGAATCCTGTTTATGAGGGATCCTGATCATGATTTTGCATTATGAATCATGTTTACAATCGTATTTATGATTGTACTGAATTCCTGCATTTATGCGCATTCTTCATTTCGCCATAACTTTTGATGTACAACTCGAAATTAGCATATTCTTAGCTCGCTAGAAAGCTGAGAACCTCTACTTTCCAATGGTATAGGCCTTATTGTTGGTGTGTACTTTTTCTGGGTTCTTGTCGGTCCCCGTTGAGTCAGTGGCTCCAATTCTGTCCAAGTGGACTCTAGCGATTCGGTGTTTAGAATGTTAGAAATAAATGGTTTTCTAGGAAGGTTTCTAGTTTGTTGCGATTGCCAGCTACAGATATTTAACGATGCTGCAACACATCAATGATCATGCTTTAGAGCGGGTATGGGTTACTTCTATATTGAATCGTCCGCCTGCAAACGTCAGCAACTATGTCTTTTCTTATAATTTAGATAGTTTAATTTTCCTTTTATTTCTCGTTATTATTATAGTTCATATCTGTTTAGACTTCCCAATTCTATTGTGAGTTTAGTTATATGGAAATTTATTGTAGTTTATTTGATTTAGTATTCTAATTCTATCAGGAGTCTAATTACTTTTAGTTTTCTAGCACTACTAAAATTCTAATTAATATAGTGTCCTAATGCTACTAAGAGTCCAATTAACATCAGTCTCCTAATCATACTAGGAGTGAAGATGTATTAATTTTGATGAAACTTTAACTAAACCAAGCATGCTAGTTATATTGAAATTCAAATTGAGCATGTATACTAGTTGTATCAAAATTCTAATTGAAATAGAAGACTGATTTTACTAAAACTCTAATTTAAGCAATGAATTAATTTTATTAAATTTTAATTAAAGAAAATAAACTAATTTTGCTAAAATTATGATTAAAGCAATGATTTAACAATACTAAATTCTAATTAAAATAAAGGAACTGATTTGACTAGAATTATGATCAGAGCAATAAATTAATTACACTAGGATTCTAATTAAAATAAAAGGACTGATTAATGGTACTGAGGGCTAATAAAGTGAGGAATTAACTATGCGAGGATTATCTAAATAAAATAAAGGAACTAACTTTATTAGAATTCTAATCGAAGCAATTATTCTAAGGATTTAATTAAAATAAAGCATGTAAATTGACTATAGTAAAATTCGAAAAAGAAATTATGGAACTGATATTCTAATTTTATTAAAGTAATAAAATAATCCTAAAAAAAAGGTTTTTGGCCCTCTATGCTAAGGAGGATTGGCCTCGTTCCTGAGTACCCTCCGTAAGCTCCCTTGGGCAAATCGGATGGCTGAGGTTAAAGATAAATTAGATTCGTGATGATAAAATAATAATTTTGGATTTTTCAGAGTCGATTTCAAAATAATAATTATGAATTAAATTGAGAAACCTGAATTATAGAAACTAAAATTAATATTTTGGATTTTTGGAGGTATTAAAATAAGAAATTAAATTGAAATTAAAATTTCGAGGATTGAATTCGGGTCCGAAATCAGAAAATTAGACCATATGATTAAGGGCTGGTTCTAGAGTCTAAGACCTAGTACTAGAAATTAATGATAAGACTAGAGATTAAGATTTTAGAATAGAATGAAAGCCTAGGATCAGTGTGTCAGACCGTCAGATTAAGGACTGGTTCTCAATTCGGAGAACTAGAACCATATATAGAGGATACAGTCTGAAAAAGGGTGCTACAGTCTAAGATTGAAAATTGAAACTAATAGAATTCCTAAATCTAGGGACTAGAAGTTACGGTCAAGAATTAAAAAATGAAATCCTTACCTAGGGCCGGGGCTGCGGAGAGAAATCTCGAAGATTCGAAGCTTGAATCTCAAAATCATGACTTGGTTTCTCTATGGATTTGTCCTCAGAGTTCTCTGGTAATTGTCCAGCCCCTTTGGCAAATTAAGAAAAAATATCTTTTATAGATTTTTTTCTAATTAAATGCCTTGTTTCAGGTGTTTAATCAAATTGCGTGCTGATCTCTTGGAGCTTAATCGCTTTGAGTCGGTCATCGACTCAGTGAGCGACTAGTTGACTTGCTCAGCGAGTTTCCTAGTCCTAATAGCATTAGAAACAATTGCGTGCCCATTTTGGGGTGCATAATCTAATTAAGCGCCACTCTCAAAGCATTTAATTGACGAAACTCAAGGGTCAAGGACGGTAAGACTAGGTCAGGTGTAGGTCAATTGTGCATCAGTGATGTGGCGCTCAATTCGATCGCACGTCTGGTGTCAGGAGCGTGATCGAGTCTCGAGTTGGTCTGGGGAAAGGAAGTCTGGTCTAAGAAGGGACTGATTGCGCGCTTGTGATTTGGCGTGCAATAGAATTGAGCGCTTGGTTTTAGGTCCTTAATTTGGGGTTGTCCGGGTCCGGGTCGGACTTGAAATGCTAGACTATTATTTCAACCTGCATTTCGACTATATAATATTATTTTAGTATATAGTCTCCCTATGTTGGGATCTGAGCCACAAAGCTATTATTTTAGCCTGTGTTTAGACATGTACTATTGTTTCAGTGCATGGCTCCCACATCGAAGGTATGGGGCTTGAGCCACAGAACTATTATTTCAGCCTGTGTCTAGTCATATACTATTATTTCAGTATATGGGCCGACATTAGGGCAAAGGGGTCTGACGTGCAAGACTATTGTTTCAGTTTATAGTCTCCCTACGTTAGGATCTGAGCCATAGAGCTATTGTTTCAGCCTGTGTTCAGCCGTGTACTATTATTTCAATATATTGTCCCGCGTAAGGGTTATGGGGCCTGAGCCACAGAACTATTATTTCAGCCTGTGTCTAGCTATATACTATTGTTTCAGTATATGGTCCCACATCAGGGTTATGAGGTCAAAAGTTGAGCAAACAAATTTGTATATTCCGAGAGGGCAAAATAGGGGTGTCTACAGATGCCCCTCTTCGAC
Organism: Chloranthus sessilifolius; assembly: GCA_021018995.1. Lineage (NCBI taxonomy): Eukaryota > Viridiplantae > Streptophyta > Magnoliopsida > Chloranthales > Chloranthaceae > Chloranthus > Chloranthus sessilifolius. Next base: position 34,181,826 of record CM037597.1, on the reverse strand, counting down.
GCACTCTTGCGAAGTAAAAACGCGTTAAAGAAGTAGACACCCCTCATTCGAGGTGTCTTCTCATTTCTCTTGAGAAATCACAAATGTGAACTGGGGATGCTGGCATGACATGCTTGGCTTTCTTATCTATCAGTGCAAGCTAAAATGGAGCATTTGAAGGGCAACAGAGGGATTTTACGCAATCGAGGTATCGGGGCATCAATCAAATGTCCAAAACAAGGTCCAGGGACCGATAAGAATAAAATGAAGTACCATGTAATATCGAAGGCTTTTACAACTAATGTCAGACCGGGCATGCCATTGCTTGTATCAATGCACGTCAGGCGCTCCTTTTTTAATAGGCATTTGTAAGTTCTTAGATTAAATATACTCGATGTTCAGTTTCCCAGGGGAATGGCCGATTTGGGCTGGTAATTGAGGTGAGGGTCTTGTGAGGTGTGCTCAATTGAATTCTGCGTAGTGGCGCGTGCGCTTGATTTCATCTGGAGTCGGCTTCTAAGTTGGGAATTCTAATCCTAATGCGTCTGAATAAATGATTCTGCGCAATGAAGTGTGCGCTTGATCTAATTTTACGCGGTGGGATATGCGCTTGATTGTGAGTTCAGGGGTTGGCCTATAAGTTGGGTATTCTAGTCCTAACGTGTGTGAACAAATAATTTTACGTAGTGGAGTGTGTGTTTGATCCAATTCTTCACAATGGGATATGTGTTTGATTGCGAGTTCAGGGATCTTTGGAGTTAAAGGTCAGGTTTAAGTGTAATTTATTATGCGCGGGTGATGGGGCACTTAATCGGTTTTTTTTTTTGTATTCAAGGAAAGCTGAGTTGGGTCTTTTTATCTTGTTGCTTTGTTCTTCTTTTCTTTTTTCTCTTTTTGACATTTTTTTAGTAAGGGGATTTCGAAAATTTGAGGGTTTGAAAATTAGAAATTTTAGGGATTTTAACTTAAGATCAATTTGATGATAAAACAACGAAAAACGTGGCTTTCATGATGTCACTGAGCAGATCCACCGGTACGGGATTTATGGACCCAACCGTTATTGTGGTTGTCAAGACGACACTTGGCATGCCGGATACTCCATCTAACCTTCTCGGCGAGTACTAATGATTGTCTCTTATGGGAGGACTACAGTGATTCACAAGTCGAGAGAGATGGGTTTTGAAAACATTTTGATTTAATCATAGCTAACTATATATTCATTAGGAATATCGAGTAAAATAAAAAAAAAGTGGGTAGTACTTACCTGGGGGTGATACTTACCTAGATGGGGTACAGCTTGTGTGGTCCGCAATGGGACTGGTGGGTTGTTGGGGGTGGTACCGCGATGGGGCTTTAGAGCTTTCTTCTCTTTGGGTCCGCTGTGAGAGGGTTGGCGGTGGCCGGTGTGATAAAACATCTTGGAGGAATGATGTCACGATGGGACCTGGGGGGTTTTTTGCGTGATGGGTGCGTCTTGTTTCTTTCTTTGGCTTATCTTGGGTGATGAAAGAATCACGTTGTGGTTGTGTCATGATTGGCTTAGTTTTTTTGGCGGTGTGCCCATGTTTTTTGAGAGATTTGCTTCAGGCTTTTTGTGATGGGCCATGAAGGCATGGCAAATTTATTGCGATGGGGCTGGATATTGAGGTGATATCACATGTGTACACGTTATCGCGATGGGGATGGGTGTTGTCGATGCTTCCTTCTCATATGAGGGTATGCGATGGGATGGGTGAGTAGGTCTTTCTTTTTGTCAGAACAGCCTGTGAGGCTATGCGATGTGACTAAAGAATTTTGGCCAAGATGGGATATAAAGGTGTGAGGGTGTAAATTTTGTCCAAAGTCAGGTATTGTGCACCTGTTATAGGTTGCTCAATACAATTGCGCACCTATTTTCGGGCATGCGATCTCGGGCTTGAGGGGTCGTTTACACATTTCTGAGTGTGCATGTGCTTGTGTTATGCGCTATAACCATAGCGCATGATTGAGACGTCACCAGGTCAGTGTACGGGTGACATTTCATGTCATGCAGCAGCAGTGTGTCATTTAATGAAATCACGCGGTTCATGTAGTGTGCGTGATCGGAGGGTCGCGCCGTTGTCGCGGGTAATGGTTTCATTACACACTCGGATCGAAGCGCGTGTTTTGGATTGTGTGCAATGTGCCTAGTGCGTGATTTTGTTAAATGCACGTGGCTATGCGCGGGATTGAGTCCATACTCTATATAAGCGAGTGAGCTTTTATTTATTTTTCATTCTCTGGTTTAGTCTCGAGTTTTAACCTTTTCTGGATATTTTGTGTTCTGAAATTCATGTTTTAGTGATATCGGCCGATCTAACCGTCCGATTGGGATGTCGTTTCTTCCTATATTCATTATTTTGTGTGATCTTCATCCCGAGTTGATGCTCATGGATGGTGTTATTCTGGGAGTGGGAAGTATTGGGAATGAGGGCGCATGTCTTTACATTAGTCCATTTTAGGGAGGGGTGAAGGCAGCTTTGAGGAGACAGCGGTGGAGGAGGTTAAGATAGCGAAAGAGAAGGAGTAAAAAGTGGAGGGACACAATCTTCATTTTGGGTTGTAGGTTAAAGTTTTAGGTTTTCATTTTGGGTTGTAAATTCAGGAGGTATGCCTTCGGTGATACTTGTAAAACTTTAAATTATAAATAAAGGGGCATTTGTTTATTTCGTCATGCTTGTTTATTTGTTTAAACTTATTAGTGGATTAGTTGGATTTATGTGATTTGTTTGACTTTTTTTATGATTTAGTTTAGCTTGGAGTTCAGTTTGTTTTTATGGGGTTTGTTTAGAGGGTTTACTTGGTTCCGATGGGTTTGGTTGGGGCATTTTTTTTTGTGGGGTTCCGAACAATTTAGGGTTTCATTTTTTAGAGTGAAGTTTAAGGTGTTTTGTTCTAGTCTTTTTTTGACTTGAGGTGACACTTGTTAAAAAGGTGTGAATTTTTAAAAGTTTTAGATGGGTGTTAAGTGTTTAAATCTCATTGGCTTGTTTACTTTGCTTTGGATCTGTGTTTCCTTGAGGGGTAAGTGTTGTGTGATTATTGGTTCATTTAGGCTTGTCATGGATTGTGGTCTTTCAAAGGGGGTATGTGTTTGGTTTTGATTTACTTAGATTGGAAGGGTTTAAAGATGGGAACATTTGTCATTTGGTAATTTAGGAAGTATAGTTTATAAATGTGTGAGCTAAAAGTTTTGGGTTCTTGCTGTTTTGAAGTTTATTCCAAGTTTGGGATTAAAAGTTTTGGGGCATTTTCTTGTTCATTAATGTCTTTTCTTTCTTCCTTTTTTATATCCCGGGTGTTAGACCCGAAGAGTTGTGTTTATTGCGTGGATTATTGAGAACGGACGGGATTGGGAATGCAAGGTAGCAGCCGAATTGCTGTCATGCTAAGGGAAGAGGGAAAGATGGGATTTTTGGTTTCCCGAATAAATCCAGATTCGTGCATTGCCTGAACGTGCGGATTTTAAGTTTGTTATTTTAAGTTGTATATTCAGAGGGTATGCCCTCGGTGTATTTCATAATTATTTTTTTATTTATGAAGTGATTATATCTTATCTACTTCGTTTGTGGCAATTTCTATTTAGTAAATTTTGGTTTATTTGGTAGCTTGCTTCGATTTGTTTTGAGTGTGATGCTTATTTATTTAAATTTGGTCTGATCTTATTTATTTATTTTGATCTGGGGTATTCTGGGAGCAGATTTTGGTTTAGTTTAGGTTCAAGTGAATGAATGATGGGGGGCATTTTTTTAGTTTTTCTTTAGTCTTGGTATTAGTTGGAGTGTGTAGGTGATGTTGGGACATTTTTGTTGTTTTTGGTTTGGTCTGGTGCATCTTCTTTTAGTTATCGGGGTGGGTATTTCTTTAAGTCTGTAATATTTTGGATCGAGCTTAATAAGGGCATGGTTTAGGCTAATAATTGGTGTCAGAAATCACCTAATTTAGGCAGGTGAACGTGTTGTCCTGGGCATTTTTTTTCGGTGTTTTTAGGGAATTATGCGCTTCACTTCGAGCGCATATATTAATTGCGCCCCAAAGGGTGGATGCGCGTTCAGAGAATCAAAACTTCATTAAGCACAGGTTTTCAGTCGTTTGGCCGAGTTAAATGCATGGTATTGGGCACGTGATTCGATGGCTGGTCACTGTACAGGTGACCATTGGCATTCACGCGCCATTGTGTGGATGCTTGAAGTGATTATGCGCTTAGTAGGCCGCGCGCAACCAGATGGTCGGGTTAGTTTGAGCGGGTGATGATTAGGTTACGCGCTCAAGACCGGTCGTGTGATCCGAATTAAGCGCGGTGACAGTGATGCGTGATTAGTTTGAGCGCATGAATTTTTACGCGTGATTTAGGGATGTCTTATAAATAGTTTAAAACTTTTCATTTTTATCGCGCGATCCATTTTAGTCTTTGACTCTTTGTTTCCTTATTTCTTTGTGCTCTAATTTTCATGTTATCATGATATTTTGCTATCCGACCATCCATTTCGAGCGTCGTTTCCTTCGTTCTCTTCATTTTTTGAGCTCTTCATTCTAGGATGGAGGGTGAGGGTATTGGTGAATGCAATCTTACTATTTCTGAGTTGGAGAGGATGTTAGGCACGAAGGTGGGTGAGACTTTCGAGGCTCGGACCGGCGCTGTCGGGGAGGTGGTTAGAGAGGATGTACTGGAGGTTAACCAGTCGGAGGTCAGGGAGGAGGTGCTCGAGATTGAGCAAGGGGTCGCTGAGGATGAGGGTGAGAGGGTTGAGGGTGAGATACCTGAGGGTGAGAGAGCAGAGGGTGTGGCTGAGGGTGTGAGAGCTGAGGATCATCGAGATCAGAGACACTTCCTGCTGAAGGATTTCTTTGTCGGAGGCCAGGTAAGCACCCATGAGCAAGAATTCTTTCATTTTCTTAGTCATCTAGGTTATGACATAGGCTTATTAGGCTCTAAGAACCCTTCTAATTTATGTCAAACCTATATTGATCCTTGGTTGTGTGCTCACTCATGCGTCATGACTGCATCTAGATTCATTTTATGTGTTTGTTGTGAATTGTTATTGTGTTTGGGACATGTTTGACTTGCGTTTAGTTCTAACTTCGTTTGTCCTTCATCATAGGTATGTGTTAACCTTACCGTTATTGTTTGAGTTTCGTTCAATAGGAGCCCCCGCAGCTGGCTATCAGCTCGACATGGACCGAGTCTCATACTTGGTACCGTGCCTTGCCCGAGTTTCAGCGGGCGTAGTTGGTGTCTTTCAGTTTCTGGATGATCCTAGCGCTGGAGCCCGTTCAGGTCGATCGTGGCCTGATCATGACGATCTTGGAGAGGTGGAGGGAGAGGCATCAGGCGCTTCTCTTTCTAGTTAGTATGATGTTACCGACTCCAGAGGACTAGGTTCGCATCACTGGTCTTCATTTTGAGGGTGAGCCGATCACAGGGCAGATGGCAGGACATTATTTGGAGGTGTGCGAGGAGATTTTGGGTTTTCCGTATAGATCGAGTGGATCGGGGCCGGGTGTAATTCGAATTACCTGGTTCTTCGATATGTTTGCGGGTGGCTTCGTCCCCCCAAGGCGCCATTCAGAGGCGAAGGCATCTTATGAGGTGCGTTGTGTGATAGTGATGGGCCGGGAACCCGTTGTGGAGCCGGGGTTGGCTAGGGATATGGTGCTTGGAGCATTCTTGATGCACTTCCTTAGTGCGGTACTCTTCTCTTCTTCGACTCGGGGATGCATTACCGGGTTATTTTTTATAGTTATCGGGGACTTGGATCAAGTCCCCACCTATGTGTGGGGTGCGGCCGTATTGGCGCATCTCTATGAGCAGCTTTACCGTTGGGGACGGGGTATCGCAACGATCGGAGGTTTCCTTCCCTTCCTCCAGGTGAGTTTTAGTTAACTAATGTCATAGTGTCTCTCCCTTTTTTTTCCTTGGTCTTTTGATAGTACATCTACTTAGCATTTCCTCTATTTTATTTTCTAGTTTTGGGCATATGATCACTTCGCTTTTCTTCATCTGGAGGTTCCGTTGGAGGTGAGTTTCATGTTTTCCCGGATGCACGTGTGGAGGGAGGCATTGAGCAGTCGTCGTTGGTCTTCGGATCTTCAAACCGCGCGTGGTCTCTTTGAGGATATGCACGCGGGTAGGTATAGATCGTCATGCATGTGTTTTTTTTTCGTTTCATTTCAGTCTTTTAGGATATGAGTCTTCATTGAGGGGCTGGCTCGTTTGCTTGGTTGTAGGTGATTTGGAGGCCGTATGCGGATGAGGAGAATGTGGGCGTGCCAGTGATTCAGCCTGGCCAGCCCTTCTTTGATGTGGACATATGGGTCCATTATTTTGAGAGGGTGGAGAGGATCCACAATTCTCGAGTGGTACGATAGCTGGGGCTCGCTCAGGGAGGCCCTCTAGAGATTCGCCACAGAGTGGCGAAGAGGATGGCCAACCCATCCTGGCCAAAATTTTGAGGAGCGGATGGAACTTCAGACAGCGGATTTTAGAGTTGGGGGCACCAGGGTTACAGGGGTGCGTGATGAGAGTGGCTCTTCACATGTCCCTCCCATGAGAATGGCTCTTTCGCGATCGGTTGGCCGGAGTCAGCATCAGCTTTGAGGGAGAGGTTGGTTGCGTTGGAGCAGGGCCATCTCACGGCGAGCGTGTAGGGGGCATTAGACGCCCTCCATAGGGCGATGGAGCGGATGGGGTGCGCTCCTCGTCTCGATGAGGAGATGCTGCACTCCTTAGCCTCCTCGATTGCTCAGGCTAGGGCGGCGAAGGATGAGTTAGGGGCTCGGCTAGCGAAGACTCGACGGCTCCTGGTGAGTTAATTTGTTTTTGTATTATGTGGATTCGGTCTTCTGGTCGTTCTAACATGGTTGTCGTATCTCATTTTTTATTTTATTTTGGACAGTCTGAGAGGGAGGGTGAGATTGCTCGTCAGTCGGCCATGCTGGATGTCTATTGCAGTTAGCAGCTGGCTGACCGGGAGGTAGTGGCCACTCTACGTTCTGAGGTCGATCGATTGGTAAGTATCTTTACGAATATGGTTTTGTTAATTGTTAGCATTGTGAGCTTGCCAACTGATGTGTTTATTGTTATTTGTAGAGAGCCGAGCTCGCTGCAGGAGGTTCTGTTCGGGCATTTGATCCATCTTCAGTTGCTTCCGCCAGTCGGGAGGATCCAGCGATGGCTCAGCTTTGAGCCGAGCTAGATCATTGGGTAAGTTCAATTCAATCTTTTATCTTGTTTGTGTCATTACATTAGTTTGTTGGATGTTATTATTTCACTTTCTTAGTAGCTTACTAATATCATGCGGTATTTCAGCATCGGGTTGCCAAGAATCTTCAGGCGAGGGAGGCGACTGCTGCCTCTCTACGCCCGGAGAGTCAGGTATAGTTTTTTTGGTTTGGTGCAATTTAGTTTAGGTTATTTCATCTTTATTTTATTCTAACATGTCTTGTGTTGGTTTCTTTGGTTCCTTGTGCAGGTTGTTCCAGGCTCTGCTCCCGAGGCTCCCCCTAGGGAGTCTGTTCCTATCCCTACTCAGGTATGTTTTAGTTATTGTATTCATAGTTTATTTGTCATTATAGTATTTTTCTGATGTATTTATTTGTTCTTGTTGCAGCCGCCTATGTTTACTGTCCCTCGGGTGTCACTTGCTGATCTAGTGACGGCTGAGACGGTCGAGCGACTTCTGGAAGAGAGGTTGGAGTTGGTATGACTATTCCCTTTTCAAAGTTTTCCTTCCCTTTTAATGTTCATGTATATATGTCAGCTTTCTTTGACTAGGTATGGTTATGCAGGTTTGTCAGCTTGAGAAGGTGTGCGTAAAGGCGGCGTGAGTGAGTGCCACTCTTGAGGCAAGACAGATCCTCAGGGAGACGCAGAGTTACGAGGTCCTGGTCATTGAGATGATGGTCACACAGAGGACTCAAACAGAGGCATTAGAGGCGGCACGTCAGACGGTGCGAGCGGAGATGCAGGTGTCCCTAGATCGATTACAGTATCGTCTGATGAGGAGTGAGCGAGGGGTGCATAGGTTGGTTAGTCAGCTTGATGGCTCTGAGTCGAGAGCTACGAGTTCCTCGGCTAGGCAGTCTCGTTGCATGTCGCATGATATTGTCAGGGATGATGCTCATAGGGATTCGACCATTCATAATATTCTTGCGGGGTATCCTCCTCATTCTCGATCGAGAAAGTCTGTTAGCTAGACGAGTGAGCGGGGTTCTGTAGCAGGGCATCGTTGTTTAGAGGTTCCGAGGACTCCAGGTGCCGAGATTGTATTTTCAGAGGACCAGTCTACGGACCTCCAAGCTGATGATATTGGGGACAACGGTGATCGATCATCCCAGCGATAGCGTAGGGAGTAGGGATGTGTGTGTGTTTTTTTGTATTCATGGTATGTGTATCTTGTATATACAGGGGGGATGCCCCCGGTGACCAGTGTAAAAGGAAATGAAAAGATTTTGACATATATATAGAGAGAGATTTTTGGTTTAGATGTACCTGATTGGCTCCTTTTCTTTTAATTACCTCTTGCGTCTACTTTTGCTTTTTATTTGCTTTAGCGCCATCGACCGTCATTAGGACTTGATGCTTCCTGAGATGGCCTAGTGATGGTTGAAGGTTGCTTCGTATCTGTACGTCTGAGAGTAATGCTGTCAGTAGTTTTTGTTCTCCCCCTCGCTAATTGTCAAGGGGGAAAGTGTCTCAGACTGGAGTCTGGTAGTAAAAGATGGATATGAGCTCTTCTTTTCTTTTTTTTCTTCTTTTTTTTTGAAATGACAACAATGCAACAGGAAAAGCAAATAGCTAAGATAGGAATAATAACAAAACAATAAAAATAAAAATGCCCTAGTGTAGGAGCATGGTAAGATTGGCAGTATGGTATCTTCGGTAGCACTTTCCGAATGGTAACTTCATCGTTCCTCATCTTCTTTGTGGACAAGCCGACGCTTCTGATATGATTCTTCATCTAATCTAAAAAAAATGCTCCAGCGTCAAGATGCAATGGAGCTTTTCTGGATTTCAAGATGAGCACTTTGGGTCTATGAGCAGTCATGGGTATTTGGTGAGTTAGTTTTGAAGAAAAGTTGATCGGTACTGCCATCGAACCGGGGAGGTCTCTTTGATTAAGTCAATTGTATATGGGGTTTATCTTAGGGTGGTGGTCATCCTATCCTATGGTTATTAGAGAGATGTATGGTAGGCATAGTAGGTGATTGCATCAGTCATCATTCATCAGTTTTCGGTTTTATTTCTAGGAACATCTTGCAAGGCTTCTGATTTATCATCCGAAATAAAAAATAGAAGAGGGGGGTAAGGCTCAGTGATATGGAGAATAGTTTGTATCTAAGGCTTTCCAAAAGGGGTGAGTAACAATCTTTTTCTCAGGAGGGTACGGGGTGCTATGATCAAGCTCTTTGTCATGTTTCGGTACCATCAAAACTTCACATTCTATGGTTAGCAAGAGTCTGTCCTCCTCCCGCCACCTTATGACTATATCTAGTAGTATGGGAACATCAGGGGTGCCCTCGTAGCTTGCTTATACACTTCTCGTAACGTTACCAGGGATGTCCTCACGGTCTGCTTGTGCTTCCCTGAACTCCTTGACTTGTTCATTCGTCGTAATGCTCTCGCTCATTTTTCTTATACATGTATTTTGAAAGCATCTTACTAACGCAAAAATAATGAGTTTTGATTGGACCTAACATCTTTATTTTTTTTGCTCTAACGTCTCCTCCAATGGCGAGGGAAGGAAAATGAGGATCGGGTATTACTTATGCTTTTGAAAGAGGTTAGATAGGTCACTAATCCTTCAATCAGATTACCCGAGTGAGAAAAGGTGGGCGATAAATTGGAGTTCTTAAGGATATTCTGAGAATTGAAGGCGTACGACCAATGAATGAGTCGTGACGACTACGGGGGTGATAAGTATAAGTATTTAACCACAAGATGTGACGATCACAGGGCTAAGGATAATATTTTTTAAGGTACATGGCGTTCTAAGGGCTAAGGAGTTCTTCCCCGTCTTGGTTTGCCAGTTTATAGGCATTTCCAGGGTATGCGGCTGTTATGACATGGGCCTTCCTAGTTCGGTTTTAGTTTTCCTTTCGGATGGAAGTGCTTGGAAGGTATGATTTTCTTCAAGACTAATTCCCTAATATTAAAGGTTCCTTCAAGGACTTTCGTATCTTAAGCCCTGACCACTCTCCTCTGATATACCTGAGTGTGATCAGCTGCCCTTAAACGTGTTTTATCGAGCTGCTCTAGCTGCGTGAGTAGGGTAATTCTCCTCTCATCTAAGGATAGCTCATCATCAAATTGAATTCGTAAGGATGGTACGTATATCTCATATGGTAGGACTGCCTCCATCTTGTAGGTAAGGAGGTAGGGAGCTTGGCCAGTGGTCGTATGAATAGGGGTCCTATAGGCCCAAAGTGCTTCTGGTAGTCGTTCAGGCCAGTTGGCTCCATTGCTCATTTCTACTATGCATTTCAGGATTTGAATCAGCGTTTTATTTATAGCTTCTGCCTGTCCATTTCCTTGAGGGTAGAATGGGGATGAGTGGCATAGATCGATGTCGTACTTCTTGCATAACTTGATTGTCTTCTCCGCGATGAATTGTAGTCCGTTGTCCATGATAAACATCCTGGGTACTCCAAACCTAGTGATGATATTTCGAACGATAAACTTTATGAGTGTTGAAGTGGTAATTCTGACATAGGATTCAGCTTCTATCGATTTGGTGTAGTATTCGATCGCTGTATGTATGAACGCGTGCTTGTGAGTGTTCCCAATGGTGTCTGTGAAAGGGCCAATGACATCGAAGGCCCACATAAAAAATGGCCATGGCGAGGTCATAGTATTCAATGCAACTGATGGAGCTTTAACGAGTGTGGCACGTTCTTGGCATTGCTTGCAGGATTGGACGTAGAGGTGGCAATCTCTGATAATTGTCGGTCAGAAGTAGCCTTATCGTGTAACTTGATCGATGAGTCTCTGTCAACCAGAGTGGGCGCTGCAAGCACTGGCGTGTGCTTCTCGGATGATGCATTGTCCTTCGACAGTCGTGACACATCATAATAGTACTCCTTTGGTGAAGGCTTCTTTGTATAATATTTCGTCGAGTATGTAGAATCGGGCGCATCGGTTCCTTATAGTCTTCTGTTCAATCTTTGTAGCGTATGAAGGGACATGTTTATGTTTCAAAAAGTTTCAGATGTCGAAATGCCACGGTTGTCCATCGTCGATCAGTGATTTTTCAATCTAAACATAGCAACTTCGATTTCTGTCTTGACATGCTTTTCTGTGGTGGTTGCTTCTTTCGGTCTTGTACTTGTGGAGAGGACGGGTAATTCTCTCTTGACAATCCATGCTACCTCGTGGATGGGTACTGTCAGCTTTTTGATGAAGAAGGTCTTGGTATCTTGCTCGATGGGTATTTGGATGACCGAGGCTAGCGTGGCTAAGGAATCTTTGAGCTCATTTTCTAATCTAGGGATGTGCGTGAAAGAGATTCTTTCAAATTTCTTTACTAAATATTGAGCAGTTTCTAGGTATGTCATTAGTCTCCTTTCCTTAGTTTTCCATTCTCCTATGACTTGTGAAATTACTAGTTTGGAATCACCGATAGTTTTTAACTGTTTAACACCTAATTGTAGTGCTGCTCGTAGTCCAACTGTAAAGGCTTCGTATTCTGTAACATTGTTAGTGACAAGAAAATCTAGCTGAAAAGCCTTAGGTATGACAACTCCTTCTGGGCTTTGGAGGACTATCCTGATGCCTTTTCCTTTGTGATTTAGAGTGCCATCAAAATAAAGGATCCATGAGGTCTTATCGGGCTCTTCGTTATGAATCATGAATAGGTCCTCATCAGGGAAATCTACGTGTATGGGTTCATCACTCGACAGTGGGAGATCTATGAGGTAATCGGCGATCGCTTGTCCTTTGATCGATTTCTGCGTGACGTAACTGATATCAATTTCTTACAGGAGCATATGCTAGCATGCGATCTTTCCTGATGTTGCAGACTTTTTGAATACGTACTTCAGAGGGTCCATTCGGGTTAGTACTAGTATTTTATATGCTCCGAAGTAGTGTCGTAATTTGTTAGAGGCGCACCCCAATGTGAGGCAGGTCTTCTCCATTGGAGTGTATTTTTGTTCGTACTCGACCATCATCCTACTGAGGTAGTAGACAACCTTCTCTCTCTTGTCTTCTTCATATTGTCCCAGAATTACTCCCATTGCTTTATCATTCGCTGAGAGGTATAGGATTAGGGGTCTTCTGGGGATTGCTAGCAAAAGTATTAGCAGGTTAAGGAGGTACTTCTTGATGTTGTCGAAGGCTTGCTGACATTGATCATCCCATTTGTACTCAGTTCCTCCTTTAAGTAGTCTGTAGAAAGGATCGCATCCGTCCAAATACTGGAAGATAAATCTTCTGATGAATTGCAATCTTCCTATCAGGCCTCGTAACTCTATGATATTACTGGGAGGCGACATCTCGAGGATGGCTTTGACTTTTGCAGGGTCAACTTCGATCCCTCATTTGCTTACTGTGAAACCAAGTAATTTTTCGAAAGTTACTCTGAAGACGCATTTCTTTGGGTTCATTTTCAGCTAATATTTCTTGGCCCTTTGTAACACCAGTCGGAGCGCTTCGACATGTCCTACTCGCGTTTGGGACTTCACTAATATGTCATCGATGTAGATTTTTGCACTTATTCGTCATGTCATGAAAGATAGCCATCATGGTGTATTGATACGTGGCTCCTGTGTTCTTGAGCTTAAAAGGCATAACGACGTAACAGTATGTTCCCCATGGTGTGGTGAAGGAAGTCTTCTCTTGGTTGGACTCTGCTAATTTGATCTGATTATATCCAGAGAAACCGTCCATAAAGGATAACATCTCATGTCCAACGGTGTTGTCGACTAGGGTGTCAATGTGTGGAAGTGGGAAGTCATCTTTTGGGCATGCCAGGTTGAGGTTTCAGAAGTCGATGCAAACCCATACTCTACTGTCTTTCTTGGCGACAGGTACTATGTAGGCGACCCCCTTGGGGTAAAGAACGACTCGAATAAATATTGGTTTGTGCAACTTTTCAACTTCCTCTTTAACTTGGAGGGCAGTTTGTGGGTGCATCCTGCGGAGCTTCTGCTTAACAGGCTTTGCATCGGGTTTTAAGACAAGGCGATGTTCTACTAAACTTGGGTCTCAACCGGGCATGTTCTCGTAGGACCATGTGAAGGAATCGAGGTGTTCTTATAGGACTTGTACAATTGGTTGGCCTTCCTTGGAGTTGAGCGTTGCACTAATCAGTAGCTTCTTGGGTTTCTCTTAAGTGCCAAAGTTAAGTTCATCTGTGGGTTCCGCGGTAGCTTGGGTTTGCTCATCAAAATGCATGATAACCTGTTAGAAGTCCAGTGCCTCCTCGGCAACTGGTGTTCTTTCTTCATCCTCGGTAAGTGTGTATACTGCGAAATTGCTACACTGGGGATCTGAGTTTGCGAAAGGTAACCCTTCATTGATACAATCTATGACTGAGAGATCTTTGGTAAGGTGAAGGTCAAGACTGTTGATTCTTCTCTCAAAGTCACAAAGTATCTCATCCGGTATGATCACTGGCTTGTTGTTTAGCCGGGATGCTTTACGTCCTTGTGTGAGGAATGGGATAGGAACCTTAGGAGAAAAGTCCCTTGTTGACCACAAATTTGGTTCGGGACGAAGAGTTCCCATTCTTTTATGGGGTTTTCTGATTTTTTTGGATTTTGTATTTCTAAATTTTTAAGGTTTTCTTCTTTTTCTATTTTTAAAATTTTTGATAATAAATATGGTACAGGGTCGATCGCCTCAAGGGGCGTCGGGAGAATTTCTTCCTCTAGTTGAGGGAGCAAGATGGCAGCTGGAGCCGTTCGAGCAATTCTTCGGGAAATACATACTTGTTGTGAATTTGGCATTTTTTTTTGGAGTCCTCATCTGGTGAGATATTTTGAATGAGTGAAACTGGTGACAGCGGCACTACCGCCTGGATTTCTTCCGCCACATTGATCGTCTCTTCTTTGAAGAAGCTATGAAGATCGTAGTCAATTGAACTACCATCCTCTAGGTTGTAATAATGTTGTTCTTCCCACCAAGGGGGATCTCCCAAAGGATCCTCAGGGGTAGCGAGTTCTTTTCCTTGATCTTCATAATATTCTAGATGAGCGTACATGCTCGACAGTGAGGTTGATAATGGTGAAGAATGCAGGGGGATCCCCAAGGACATTCTCATCCTTCTAGGTTAGAATCGAAGACAGTATGGAATTCATCTTCTTGATCTGATAGTGCTTGAAGTCCTAGGTTGGCCCGCTCCGCTAGCTCGAGCGCAGGGAGGTCTATCCAGTAGTTCTCATCATCACTCGGAGGGGGTTTCCATTCTTCCTCGAGAGATTTCTAAAATATTTAGAGTTGTGGTGTGTTTGGAAATAGAAAAGTGTCTAGTTCAAGTTCCTCTTCAAACTTTATGAGGGCGTGTTGGGTGTTTCCCCCTAAGTCAACCGGATGACCGTTTGGATTCTCTGCTTCTTATGTCGGTAGCTGAGCTGGTAGGTCATTACTTGTGTCGGAGGTGACGAGGTTGGAGTGATTCAATTCTTCCATCGTAGAGCGTCGGATCTAACTAGCGAATCATTCTAATATGCTGGTGCATGCCCTACAGCAGGGTTGGTAAGGGTAACCGATACAAGGGGAGTCCCAAGGGCATTCCCATCCCTCAAGGCCAAGGCCAAGGCAGATGCTATACGAGTGTCATCTCTTTCCCAAGTTAAGTGTAAGTGCTCTTCACTATCTTGCAAGGCTGCTATGTGAAAATCTTCATTGTCAGTGGATTCCCAATCTTCTACTCGTGGGACGGGTTCTGGAGGATCCACTCTCATCACTTCTGTAAATTCCTTAGTGTCAAACACGGGCTTGACTCCTTCGAGGGGTTTATCAATATCGTCATTTAAATTGGTTAAATCATTGAACGCTTTAGTCATTCACTCAATTTCCATTTCTTGGGATCTAGTGAAGGACACTTTCTTATGCTTTGGCACATCAGCTTTCTCAGCGGTCCCATAGGCGGCTTGTGGGCCATCTGATTAGTAACCTAACCCTATGTGCTTACGTATTTGCATTGGGACAACGGATCCTACATGACCTTACTTATTTTTACTGAGTCTGATGTGGGGAACGTATCCAAGTTGGTACATAAGGTCTCACCCTTTTGTCGTAGTAGGGTTAATGGCATAGAGTTTGGCGAGGTCTGGGCCAACCTCTCTTCTCACTAATTTTTGCTGACGTGTTGGGGGAGAACTAGGAGGGTTAGGGGGACAGATTTCTGCAACAATTGTCTCACCAGGGATTCGAGTCTTTTGAATGTGGCCCGTATTCAATATATAATCATGAGCTATTGGTATGCTCCCGCGCAATCAGTATCCATCTCCTGGAGGGGTGTATCAGCGTACATACGGATGATGGAGTCCTCGTATGGGAATTTGATACATTGATGGTATGTGGATGCAGCGGCCTTCATTGAATCCAGCCATTTTCTTCCTAAAATGAGATTGTATGTATAAGTGGAATCAGAAACATGGAAGGTAACATCTTTCATTACAGGTCCGAGGCAAACCTGTAGCTTGATAGTTCTTTTGACAAAGCGACACGACCCATCATAAGCTATGAGTGACAATGAGGAGGGCCTAACATCCTGCTCCGTGTATTTGACTATTTTTAATGTGGTGAGAGGGCAGATCCTGCTCCCGTGTTAACGAGTGTGTGTGGTACGGAGAATCCTCTAATTATGACCGTAAGATATATGGGGGTCGCACTCCCACGGAGTGACTCTTTAGGCATGTTTGCATCTGTAAAAGTCAGCGCCAGAGGTTGCGCCATGACCGAAGTGATTTGATGAAGCTCATTTAAGGTCATATCCTCATCCACTTGCGTGTCTTCAAGTGTCTATCAACAACCGGTGATGGTCAAGCGATTTCTTGATGAGTTCTAGTATGGATATCTGGGCCGAGATCTTTTAGAGATGCTACAGAAGGTCGTATTCTTGTCTAGGCTCGAGCACAGTTTCTTTGCCTGGCTGATGGGCCTTAAGTGCGGGTGGTTGGAATGGTTGAGGTGCAGGAATTGGTGGAGAGATGATGGGAGGTGGGGGAGACAATTTAACTACCCTTTTTCTCACATTCCCCTTTAGTGGTTGTGTGTTCGTGAAATCCTTATTTTGAGGGAAAGGCGAAGGCAGGTAATTGGTTCCTGATTTTAGAATCAGGCAAGTCGGTTGTTGACTGAACTCGGCGCAGCTTGACGTGAATGTATTTTTAAAATGGTTGAAATTTGAGGTTGGAACGCGTACCTGAATGGTGCCACTCCAAGGTGGGAGGTATTGTCTAATCTTCCCCTTCTAGGAAAGTAGAGACCAGCGTCTCACATGGGTCAGGATGTTCTTCTAGCTTGCTTTCTTTTAGATTCAGCGAATGCTCGATGGTTATTTCATTGTCTTGACTGGGAGTCTTTGGGGTGACACTTTCTACCCATGCAGCAATTTGGGCTGCAGTTTGGAGAATGTGATCTCCATACTCAAGTTTTGAAATTGGACAAAGGGAGTGGTAATGGCATTGGTTCAGAATTTGGAAGGGTCGAAGGCTCTGGTGAGTGACTACAGAGGAATGGTCTCCTGGCCTTAAAGGAATGGACTCGTATCTGAGTGAATTTTTGATAACGAGGTGCATTCGGCTGGGCGATGTGAGTGATCAAGGCCGAGGGATGTGGGGGTGAGGGAGCTCTCGATGGTATGGCGGGAGTAGCGAAGGGTTGAATGCGAGTGATTAAGGTGGAAGGTTGGAAGGAGGATCAACTTGAGAGATCTACGGTGGTGACCTGAGCCGGTGTTGCTTGGTTGTGGTTGGGCATAGGGTTATTAATGATCCCTAAATTTTATTGGGGTTGGTTACTATGAGGGTTAGGATTCTTAAGTGCTTCCCAATCGATTTGACTTCGGCCATTGATGTCATAGATTATGTCCTTGAGGACCCAATAGTCTTCTAGGTTGTATCCTGCGTATCGATGCAAAGCACAGTATTTACTATAGTCTACATTTGTCGGCCATGGGCGGGGTCTTTCCTGTGGGAATTGGAGGAGATTCTAAGTGTTAAGGAGATGGAAGATGTTGGGAATCATATCCGATAAAGGGGGATAGTGTTCCCGCCTCGGCTGGTAGGGGCCTCTAGCTGGGTTAAAGTTATGTGGTGGGGGAACACTATTGTAATTCGCCACGGGGGCCGGTCGATTTTGTGTCGTGTTCTGATTCTGGTAGGTATTAGGATATTGATTTCTATTTTGATACTAGCCCTGATTCTGATTCTAGCTTTGGTTTTGGTTTGCATATCTTTGTTGATTAGGGCCTTGGTTTTGGTTTGTGTATCGTTGCTAATTTTGATTTTGCCCGAAGTTTCGTGGGTGAAAATTTTCGTTTCCAAAGTTTTGTCCTTGATTAACATTAGTGTTGACCTGTTCGGTTCCTAAGGATTTCTTATTGTTTTTTGATTTTGATTCACTGGAAGAGCACACTGTCGATGTGACTATGGATAGAGCAAGGTCTCCAGTTTTAATGTATCGCGCTAGTCAGGATGCCCGAGAGTGGAGTGTAGTGAAGTCGGGGCAATCACTTATGACAAGTGCTCTCTTTAACAGTTCTCTAGTGTTATCGGTGATAATGTCCACCGAATCCTTTTCTTTCATTGAAGTGTTGGTCCGAACAACGAGTTTTCTCCATCTGGCGATGGAGTCAGTAAATTCTTCATCAGGTCCTTGCTTGGCTGCCATTAGATCGCTGAGACTGACTGTCTCTTGGATCAAGTGCATGTATTGGTCTAGGAATTGGTCGACTAATTTATCGAAGGTTTCTATCTTATAAAGCGGGAGTCCCGTAAACCAATCTAAAGCTTTTCCTTCCAACGAGCATTGGAAATAGTGAATAAGAAGTCCATAATTATCACGTATGGGCCGACAATCATTACAAAAGAGGGCCAAGTGATGACTCGAATTTCCCGTACCATTATATTTGGTAAATTTCGATGGCTTAAATCCTATTGGTAAATTAAACTCGACATCCCAGCAAAATTTATCGAATCCGAATGAGTGATCGAGGCGCTCTCTCTTACCCATATATTCATCGAGCATTTTTGAGAGATCTTCGATTTTAATGGTGCTGCCTTTTGGAGCGACCCGTGAGCAAACCTTGTCTAAAGAGTCATCGTTTAAGGATGTGTGGGCAGGTTGTCTTAATGGTGTGGCGCAGGCTGACACCGTGCTCGGGGTAGGAAGTGGCCTCTCTTTTCGTTCTTCTTCTTCTAAAAATTATCATGACCTAATGGTTTCGTATGCGGCAGCCAACCCTCTAAGCAATTCCTCGGAGTCATCATCTCCTCTTTGTATTCTTTGAATACTGAGTTCTACGATCTGTTGAGCGGTGAGGTTTTGTCCGGTGTTACCATCTCTCCTATTATGATTATTACCGGTGTGTGGGGTGGAGAAGGGATTTTCCTACTCGCCGACATGTTAATCTCAGGTTGTCATGGGCTGAAATTGTGAAATGGTTCTTCATACATGAGGTTATAATGATATCCCCATAATGGTGGGTCTCTTAAACTCACTCTTCGTATACCAGACATTTCGAGTCTTTGACGAAGACTCATATATATATATATATATATATATATATATATATATATAAAAGAGAATCTAAATGACACGATGGAAAGAAAAAAGGGAGATAAGATGAAAACTAACTATCTAGAAAAAAAAGGTTTGCAAAAGTGTCCCATCGCGATCGCCAGTCTATTGGTGCGTGCTTTTTCTGGGTTCCTCTTAGTCCCCGTTGAATCAGTGGCTCCAATTCTGTCGAAGTGGACTCTAGCGATGCGGTGTTTGGAATGTTAGAAATAAAGGGTTTTCTAGGAAGATTCCTGGTTTGTTGCGATCGTCAGTTGCAGATATTTAACGATGCTGCAACACGTCAATGATCATACTTTAGAGCAGGTATGGGTTACTTCTATACTGAATCGTCTGCATGCGAACGCCAGCAGCTATGTCTTTTATTATAATTTAGATAGTTTAATTTTTCTTTTATTTCCTACTATTGTTATAGTTTTGATCAGTTTAGACTTCCCAATTTTGTTGTGAGTTTAGTTATATGGAAATTTATTATAGTTTATTTGATTTAGTATTCTAATTTTCTCAGGAGTCTAATTACTTTTAATTTCCTAGCACTACTAGAATTCTAATTAATATAGTGCCCTAATGCTACTAAGAGTCCAATTAACATCAGTCTCCTAATTGTACTAGGAGTGCAGATGTATTAATTTTGATGAAACTTTAATTAAACCAAGCATGCTAGTTATACTGAAATTCAAATTGAGCATGTATACTAGTTGTATCGAAATTCTAATTGAAATAGACGACTGGTTTTACTAAAACTCTTATTTATGCAATGAATTAATTTTATTAAATTCTAAATAAAACAAATAAACTAATTTTGCTAAAATTCTGATTAAAGCAATGATTTAACTATACTAAATTCTAATTAAAATAAAGGAACTGATTTGACTAGAATTATGATCAGAGCAATAAATTAATTATGCTAGGATTCTAATTTAAATAAAAGGACTGATTAATGGTACTGAGGTCTAATAAAGTGAGGAATTAACTATGCGAAGATTATCTAATTAAAATAAAGGAACTAACTTTATTAGAATTCTAACAGAAGTAATTATTCTAAGGATTTAATTAAAATAATGCATGTAAATTAACTATACTAAAATCTGAAGAAATTATGGAACGGATATTCTAATTTTAATTAAAGCAATAAAATAATCCTAGAAAAAAGGTTTTGGCCCCGCTATGCTAAGGAGGATTGGCCTCGTTCCCGAGTACCCTCCATAAGCTCCCTTGGGCAAATCGGATGGCTGAGGTTAAAGATAAATTGGATTCGTGATGATAAAATAATATTTTTAGATTTTTCAGAGTCAATTTCGACATAATAATTATGAATTAAATTGATAAACCAGAATTATAGAAACTAAAATGAATATTTAGGATTTTTGGAGGTATTAAACTAAGAAATTAAATTGAAATTTAAATATCTAGGACTGAATTTTGGTCCGAAATAAGAAAATCAGACCGTATGATTAAGGACTGGTTCTAGAGTCTAAGACCTAGAACCAAAAATTAATGACAGGACTGGAGATTAAGATTTTAGAACGGAATGAAAGCCTAGGATCGGTGCGTCGGACCGTCAAATTAAGGACTGGTTCTCTATTCAGAGAACTAAAACAAGATATAGAAGATTACGGTTCGAAAAAGGGTGTTATGGTCTAAGATTGAAAATTAAAACTAATAGAATTCCTAAATCTAGAGACTAGAAGTTACGATCGTAAATTAAAAAATTAAATCCTTACCTAGGGTCGGGGCTACGGAGAGAAATCTTAAAGATTCGAAGCTTGAATCTCGAAATCATGACTAAATTGCTCTATGGGTTTGTCCTCAGAGTTCTCTGGTTTTGAAATCCCAAAAAAAATCCATTCTCTCTCGAAAAATTGCCAACCCCTTGGGCGAATTAAGAAAAAATTCTTTTATAGGTTATTTTCTAATTAAACTCCATGTTTCAGGCGTTTAATCAAATTGTGCGCCGGTCTCCCAGCGCTTAATCACTTTGAGTCACTCATCGACTCAGTGAGTTACCGACTAACTTGCTCAACGAGTTTCCTAGTCCTAATAGCGTTAGAACTAATTGCGCGCCCATTTTGGGGTGCGTAATCTAATTAAGTGCCACTCTCAAAGTGTGTAATCGTGGAAACTTAGGGGTCAAGGACGGTAAGATTAGGTTGGGCGTAGACCAATTGTGAGTCGGTGATGTGGCGCTCAATTCGATCACGTGTCTGGTGTCAGGAGCGTGATCGAGTCTCGAGTTGGTCTGGGGAAAGGAAGTCTGGTCTGAGAAGGGATTGATTGCGCGCTTGTGATTTGGCGTGCAATCGAATTGAGCGCTTAGTTTTAGGCGCTTAATTCGGGGTTGTCCGTGTCCGGGTCCGAGTCGGGCTTGAAATGCCATACTATTATTTCTGCCAGCATTTTGACTATATACTATTGTTTCAGTATATAGTCTCCCTACGTTGGGATATGTGCCATAGAGCTATTGTTTCAGCCTGTGTTCAGCCATGTACTATTATTTCCATGCATGGTTCCCACGTCGGAGGTATGGGGCCTAAGCCACAGAACTATTGTTTCAGCCTGTGTCCAGCCATATACTATTGTTTCAGTATATAGTCCCACATTAGGGCAAAGGGGTCTAAAATGCGAGACTATTGTTTTAGTCTGCATTCTGACTATATACTATTGTTTCAGTATATAGTCTCCCTACTTGGGGTCTGAGCCACTAAGCTATTGTTTCAGCTTATGTTAAACCATGTACTATTGTTTTAGTATATGGTCCCGCATTAGGGTTTTGGGCCCTGAGCCATAGAACTATTGTTTCAGCCTGTGTCCAGCCATATACAATTATTTCAGTATATGATCCCACATCAGGGTTATGAGGTCCAAGGTTGATCGAACAAATTTGTATATTTCGAGAGGACAAAATAGGGGTGTCTACACTTATCTCCTGCAGATATCAATGCAAACTTTGGCACTCCTCTTTTCATCCGCTGTATTTGATTGGTTCAAATCTGGTTCTATGGGTCTAGTTGGGCTTTCTGAGGGTTTGGATTGATTCATAAGGGTCTGGAAAGGGTTTTAAGGGTTTGGGAGGTGCTTTCCAAAGCTTGGGAGTATGCCTTTCTCAAAGTATGGGTCGATCATGCCTTGGGCCAGATATAGGTGTCTACAGATGCCCCACTTTGGTATTTAATCACTAATAAACTTAAGCCAAAGAAAAAGACATCCAAAGAGGTCCAAGGCACACACTAATGGGTCCGCCATATTAAAAGAGAACCTCAAACATCAAAACAAAAGAAAAAGAAATGTAGAAAGTAGTGAAAGCCCAAACGATTGGGAAATCGTCTATTCCTTAAATGGAGGGTTGAGGAAGCCCAGTATGTTGGGAAAATGTCTATTCCTCGAAAGGAGAGTAGTGGAAGCTCAGTATACTGTGAAAATGCCCGTTTCTTGAAAGGAGAGTAGCGGAAGCCCAGTTTGTTGGGAAAAGGTATGTTCCTCGAATGGAGAGTAGCGGAAGCCCAGTATGTTGGGAAAACATTCGTTCCTCAAAGCTATCGATCCCCAAGCACATAGCGACATTACTGGGAAAAAATGTGATGGTATGATTAATGATGCATGATGTTCGAGATTCATTTTGAACAAAATAGACTCGCGAGCGGGATGGTGATTGACCAATATTTAAAGATTGATGTAAAGCGATGACATGAAGATTCAACGGTTCGTGCCCAATCTCATGAGGTATTGATTGCCCCACTTTGATTGGTCACGGGTGCCCTTACGCGAGATAGGGTTCGAGATCTTTGGGCGAACTCAACGATCTCGAAGTTAATTTAGCACAACTGCCCGAGCGGAGTGAATATTGATGTCGCAACGCTTTTTGGGGATGTGTGCGACATAACAAGCCACATAATTTTTATTATACATATACTTTTTCTTTTCATTCATACATTATTGTTCAAGGTTTTTGAGCGTGCTCATCGACCCGAAAATTTTTTATTTTAGCACAATTGCCTGAGAGGATTGAATGGAGGTCGAAGTGCTTTTTGGGAGTGGGTGCCACTTTACAAGCAACATTTTTTTTTTATTATTTTTCTTCTTATTAATTTTTTCTTATATATATAGTACTATTTTTTTTTCATTTTTTTGTTTTTCTATATTATGCATGCAATCTATGCACATATGTCTTAAAGGCACCCGTTGGTCTATATAGGCCTGAGAATGACCTCTTTCCTCTTCCTTTTCCTTGCGTTTTGATTTCTCTTCCCCTTTTCTTATCTTTCCTTCCGAAGGGTGGGTCAATCATTCTACATTGAATTTTGATCCATTTGGACGACTTTGTATGACCATGGACCCGCCTCACAACCCCATCCTTTTGGGGGCTCATATGGCCTTTATACTTCACTCTTTGGGTGTAGGACTCAGATTTCTAAAGTAATGGCTCAGCAGTTTGAATGAAAGCACGCTTACAAGTCAGGATTAGCTTGGGCTTGCCTGTCTCTCCTCTTTACTTGATGAACCGGCTTTTTAGGACCTTGTTCACGTGGCGGTTTCACATTGGGATGCGGAGGCTCATGTCTTCTATTTTGGTGCGCATGAACTGACCCTGACCCTTGAAGAGATGACTATTTTGTTGGGTCTAAGACTCCACCGCGGTCGTGCGAGGTGGTAACGAAGCCAAGCTATGCTAAGATCGTCCATACGATTTTAGGTTTTAAGAAAAACGAATATGAGAAAAGCCTTGTCGGTGGGCCCACTAGGCACTCGGTGAAATTCCTGAGAGAATTTTTCAGCGATGGAAGTTGGCAAAAATTGTAGATTCGAAATATTTATAATGTGAATGCTTTTGTCCTTGGACTTCTCTTGAAAGTCCTTTTTTACGTGGGAGGAGAGTGCTTCTCTCTCACATTATGTGACGTACTAGTGGAGCTTAAAAAGGGTCGTTCCATCGTGCATTTTGTGTTGGCTGAGCTCTATCGGGGGCTTGATGCTTTTGCCTTAGGTAAGGTGAAGAACTTTTGGGGAAGTCCCATTCTCCTTTAGATCTAGCTTGGTGAGCACCTTGCTATTTTGGGATCCGTGCGTCAATTTTATGTGGTGCGAGGAGAGGTCGCTAGATGCTTTTTGGGATGATGCTCCAGGTTGCCTCAAGGGAATATGCGCGAGATGCACCTATGGTTGTC
The DNA here is from genome assembly GCA_021018995.1 of Chloranthus sessilifolius. Classification (NCBI taxonomy): domain Eukaryota; kingdom Viridiplantae; phylum Streptophyta; class Magnoliopsida; order Chloranthales; family Chloranthaceae; genus Chloranthus; species Chloranthus sessilifolius. The sequence continues at coordinate 34,157,919 of CM037597.1, read as the reverse complement.
CGGTGCTGAGCTTGTGTTGAGGCTTCCCAGGCTTGATGGGACCTTCCCGATAGTGCGATCCAGGGATCAGGAGGGTATCACTCTTCTGGGACTGATAGGCAGTACTTACTATTTTCCTTCGTGGGTTTTGCTCCAATATGGCTACGCCCAACATGTGCCCTGTGAAGTGAGACCTCCCCTATGTGACTAGATCTTCACTCGGGGATCTTTAGGGGATCTGGAGAAGATAGCAGTGCTCTAGGAAATGCGCCAATCGTCACACATGTGTGACTTAGAGCGGGGCCATGTTCTTGTTCCGACTAAGAGTAGTAATTCTGAGGGACCTTGGCCGAAGAAGGAAGTACAACTTCTGACCCGGATATCACTACTTGTAGATAAAAAGCGGGTTTGGCAAGAGAGCTTTGTGAAGGTGCAAGTGAGAGTTGATATTGCTGAATGTGAGGTCCTTCGTCTAGAAGGAGCCTTGAGTGATGTTCTCGGTGCTACTAATGCTTCTCAGAAGCGGTAATATGATGACCCGACTTTCCCATTCCAAAAATACTGGGAAAGCCGGCTCGCCATCTTATCGACACATCGATAATGTACAGAACTAAAGTAAATTTCAGAATATAACAGAATACAACAAAAGGAATTCCATTTCTATACAAAGCATATGAACAAAAGGAAAAGAATGTATCACTGGTGATGACCGTCCATCACCTACACAATGGTTCACAATAGTTCGCAAAACAATGATATCCAGATTCTAATATTATGTAAATTCAAGGACTTACCAAGCCTAAGTTACAAAATATCCCAAAATAATGCCAAAACTAGACTAACTCCCAATCTAGGGAAAGAATTCATCTGGTGGAATCTCTAACTCCTCGTCCAGGTTGTAATCCGAATCGCTATCAAAACCTTGGTTCTAAGTGGGGTCTACACCTGTGACATATAGTCAGGGTGAGCTAACAGTCTAAGCTCAACAGAAGAAACTCAATTTCAATCACATCTTATCAGAACAAATATGGTTTCAAAAGACTGAAATCGAACTATATGAATTTTCAAAACAGTTTTTCGAAGCAGATTAATATCACTGAATTTTAGAGACTAAGATCAGATGTAGCTTCTGGTACAAATGGCATTTCAAGTTACAAATATGGGTCAAATGGTTTTGGATTCTTAATTGTTGTCGTCTTGTACATGCATGCTAGTCTTATTAATGACTTAAATCAATCTCCCAGGCATTTATAGCTTGGGAGCCGGAGATTTTTTTATGGGAACCCCTACCTAACCATCGTCTTTTAATGAATACTTTTTGGAAGATTCTACAAGCCCCTGCGCTATGAGGGTAACTTTTGTCATTCGAATATACCGTCAACACGGTTCAAAGAATTGAGGGGTTCATTCGTGTGAACCTTAAATCAAATACATATTCTAACATATAATTCAGTGTATTTTAATATATAGCTAGGTTCAGAGTTCTGAGTTCTGAGTTCAAATGCTATTCAAATTCAAGGCGGATACAAATCAATTTCAGAGTTCTTAATCATTTTCAAAAGCAAATTCATATTATCACATGCCACATTGATCGCAGCATGGTATTCATATTAATTGAGACAAAAATGTAATTAATATTGAGATTCTCCTACCTTATATTCGGATCCGTTCAAAGGGATTTAAATTCCCTCATCAACAATCTCCCATTCTTAACCTAGATCACATTAACATTTTACTGTGTCAATTGTGTCAAAAATAGATGGCTCAAAGTCTCCGAGAGTTTTTCCAACGAAAAACTAAAATAGCTTGAAACAGGGGAAATCGATCAATCGATTTCCAAATCGATTGTACATTATCTTTATAATTCTAAATTCGATCAATTGATTTACAAAATCGATCAGTCGATTTCTTTAGAATTGGCATATCAGTCCTGTCAAAATCGATCGATCGATTTTGACAAATTCTGTAGCCCTTCGGGCTTCTTCTTCCTTGGCTTGTTTTTCCTCAAAACTAATCCGATTCTATTCTACATGCACATACTAACTAATCTAAGCTTAGGAACAATTAATCCAACATTAAAACATTAACATGCTCACCTTTCGAGGTTGATTACGCAGCTTTTGATGATTCTATTGAAAGGGGGTTTCAGAGTGAATCTTACGGATTTCTATGGCAATAGATCTCAGAATGAGCTCCACGTTAGCACTTATAATGCGTTTACTATGATTGGTTCATGCTTGATCGGAACTACTCTACCTCACGTTCCTCAATCTAATAGGTATCGGAGTCCATTGGCTTCTTCCGGTCACTAGTGGAATTCTAGCAATTGGTGTCGAACTCCATGGGAAGAAAATGAAGCTTGCAGCTCGATCTCATGGTCGAAATTCAAGAAAGAGGTTTGAGGGATGGGAGCTTTCTCTTTTCTCTTCTTTCTTTCAAAACAACTCAAAGTAAAGCAAAAGGAAATAAATATCAACCTTTTCATATTTATTTCCCAAACTCTATCCGCTTACTTAAAGAGTCTACCCTTGGTGTTAGGCCGGTACACCGTACGTCGGTGCACAGTTTCTAATCTTTTGATATTTATTTCTCAAAATTCTAAGACGTTATCGCGTGACCCGCCAGACCCGTACACGGAGTCCATCACATCCGGGTTCGGGATTTTTAGGACATTACATTCTCCCCTCCTTCAAAAATTTTCGTCCTCGAAAATTCAATACGTGGTCTTTGAGTTGACAAGATGGAATCCATTCTAAATAAAATATTTCCATTGAGGGCCGCACCTAAGGGGATGGAAAGTCTCTTTATAAGGAGAACCCAATCCTTTAAATGAAATAATTTTTTTGTAAAAAAAAAACAACTATTCAAAGTAAGATGATGCAGTATGCTATGACCCATAAAGACATCAAAGTCTCATTCAATCAGGCAACCCTGGATTTGGGTAAAACACCAGCACACTCACGAAGAACAAAACACATTCTCAACTAGAGGGAAAATAGAACGTGCATTCGCAACTATATTTAAAATAGGACATGCATTTTCAAAGTAATCCTATAATATCCCCAACAAATTTATCATCACCAATTGGTACCACCAACTTAGCACATCCACAATTAATCATACTCACATTATGGGACATTTATATCTAAACACTAATTTTGCTCATGTAATCCGGAATAGCCACCATCATATCAAAACATTCGAAATTAGTCCATGTTCACTAAGGCCCAATAGTTCTTACAATCATAAGAAAAGTATGTAAACTAATAATGAAAGTAGGCCTCTAAGGCCCAATAGTTCTTACAATCATAAGAAAAGTATGTAAATTCTAAAAAAACTTAACCCAAAATTCTTTTACCAAATGTCTCCTCACTGGCCTGCCCAGTCGCCAGCTGGTCCAGCTCCTTGGCCAGCTGCATCTCTAGCCTCGGAAATAGATGCACCAATGGTGTGAGCTTGTGCATTAGCCATGCATGCAGTATAGTCAGTAGGGTACCGGTGTCGCATCAGGTGGGTCAACATGCCCTCGTGAAACTCCAACTGGCAGCTCATCGTGTCTGCATGCTGAGTCAGCGTATGTATTTGCCGGCTCATTGTAGTCATCTACCAGGTGAACTCGAATAAGGTGAGTGCATCACCTTGTGGAGCATGTGGCTTCAGAGGTGGTGGCATCTGATCTGGGGCAGGCTGATGAGGGTGGGCTGCAGGTTATTGCTATCCTTGCTCCTGCTCGGCATGCTTAGGTGCCTCTTGACTGTCTGCTTCTTGAGGACTCTTCTGTAATTGTTTGAAAATCTTCTTTCAATCATTCATTCAATACCTTTTCACGTTATTTGTGGACTTTGGTTCGTCGTCGGCTATGAGGTAGTCATCCCCGCCATCATAATCCTCTATCATGCAGGAGATAAGGCATGCATAGGGCATCGCTTTTGAAGGTGCCTTCCTCCCTTTCGACATATTCTCGTGGGCCATCGCTATACACCCTTAAACACTACAGTCGGTGCACTGAACCATTGTTCTTTGAAGGCTGGAAATAAAGCCTGTTGAATGGTTTCTATCCTTTCTAATTTGTGTCCTAATGGGTATAGGTTACACTTAAAGACGACATCTAACATCCACATTGTCTCCAGAAATTGGGCTCTTGTTATGGACTGCCCGGACCCGTGTCATCCATCAGTCATCTTGGCGATGATGTCATGAAAATCTATCGGTTTAGGGTTTGGCTCCGACAAGCCCATGCTTTGTAGAAATTCTGAGGGGCACGCCATCGCCTCGGCGATGTCATCTAAGTCAAACTCATACTCCCTATCATCGATTTTGGTATATATTTTTGACCCGTCTTTGCCCCGACGCATATGTTGATAGAATAATTTGACCATCCTTGGGTAAAAATATGCGTCGAATGATTGGAGCAAAGGTCCTAATCCAGTTTCTCAAGGTATTTAAAAGCCCTTGCGGTGGTCACTTGTTCCTCAAAGTGCTCGGGGCCAAAAGACCACTCAGCCTCAAATTCCTTCGCTCCCCACAACTCGCTTGGCTGCTCACACAGTGGTGGCAGTGGGGGGTTGCTTCAAAGAACTGGCCTTAGATGCGGGCCTCTTTGGTGTGGGATTCTTAATGGCAGGTTTCGCCTTGAGCGCCATGGTATTCCAAGAAATTTTGAAGATCTAGGGTTTAAAGTTTTCAAAACTAAATAATCCAAAGGAAAGGTAGAGATTACCTTTCTAGGGTTTGAATACGAATCTGGCGAAAGAAAATCCAACCTTCTATGGTTCTAGAACGCGGCGTGGCGAGTTCTCACGAGTAAGGGGTGAAAGCCCTAATCCCTCTTCTAAGAATAGGGTCGTGCAAATGGAAAATAAAACCCACGACCCTAACTTAACATGTCAGAATCGATCGATTGATTTCTAAAATCGATCATTCAATTTTCACTTAATAGTCAGGTGCCCAATAAAATCGATCATTTGATTTTCTCAAAGGAAAAATCGATCGTTCGATTTCTTCAAAAAATTTCAAATTTGAAATTTTTGAACAAATTTTTCTTTACCGATTTTGAGGACTTTTGGGCCTCAAACTCATTTCGTACCCGCATCCTATACCCGGTGCATACCCATACATTATTCAACAGCACATAATTGACATTTTCAGCCCTTAAATTCCTATTTTGATGCTACTATAAAATTAACATTCGGTACATTTAGTCGCATATACATTCAGTCAGATGGGGGCAAACCTCAAAACATGACTTGTAATAATCGAAATGAAACTGAAACGGTACTCCACATATATTAAGAAAAACTGCGTAAAAGTTAGGATACATAGAATGCAAACCTATAGTCGAAGTACCACTATATTCCTTAAACTATAGTCATTTCCAAAAATTTTGAATCTCATTCGAACAGACATGGGCATTGCTCGCGGATTTCGACTTCTCACTCCCAAGTGGCTTCCTCCGATGAGTGGTTCTCCCACTTCACAAGCACTAAGGGAATTCGCTGTATCTGTAAGATCTATTCTTTACGGTCTAAGATCTGTACTTACTCCTCGACAAAGTATAGATCTTCTTGAAGTTTGATGGGCTGGTAGTCTAATACGTGAGTCGGGTCTTTAACGTACTTCTGCAACATTGACACGAGAAATACATCGTGCACGCTAGATAGTTGCGACGGCAAGGCTACTTTGTAGGTGACTTCACCGACTATGCCCAGTAATTCGAAAGGTCCAACATAATGCGAGCTTAGTTTCCCATATTTTCCAAAACGCATCATGCCTTTTGTAGGTGAGATTTTAACAAACATTGTCTCCGATCTAAAACTCAACCTTGGTTCTCTTAAGATCTGCATAACTCTTTTGATGACTTTGTGCAACATGCAACCTCTCGCAGATCAGCCGAACTATTTCGGTTGTACTTTTCGCGATCTTTAGTCCAAAAATAAGCTTCTCGTCGACTTCCTCCCAGTTGAGTGGGGACTTGCATCTCCGACCATACAAGGCTTCGTACGGAACCATTCCAATGCTCGCCTGATAGTTATTATTATAAATGAATTTGATCAGGGGCATACAAGGCCTCATACGAAACCATTCCAATGCTCGCCTGATAGTTATTATTATAAATGAATTTGATCAGGGATAAACCCGTAGCATGTCCTCTATTATCTGGTTCACCCTTTCAGTTTGTCCATCGGTCCGAGGATGAAATGCTGAGCTGAAATCAAGCCTCGAACCCATGCCTTCTTGGAATCGTTGCTAGAACTGTGATGTATACAGTGGATCTCAATCTGATACGATGTTGACCGGTATACCATGCGATCTGACAATCTCCCTGAGATACAGCTCCACTAGCTTACTGGTTGTATACTTCGTGCTGTATGGGAGAAAGTGGGCGAACTTGGTCAATCGATCGACGACCACCCAAATAGCATTGTGTCCTGTTGTTGTTCTTGGCAACCCAAGGATGAAGTCCATAGATATGGCTTCCCATTTCCATTTCGGTATCGGCATTGGTTGTAATAATCTAGTTGGATTCTGATGATGAACTTTTACCTGCTAGCATACTAAACATTTCGACACTTATTCAACTACATCCTTCTTCAAACCTCTCCACTAGAAATCCTTTTTCAGATCCTGGTACATCTTAGTGCCTCCAGGGTGAATGGCATATATCGACTTGTGAGCTTCTTCTAAAATGGTGTCTCAAAGCTTGGTATTGGTTGGTACGCATACGTGGTCTTGAAATAGCAATGTTCCGTCCTCTTTGATGGAGAAATCTGGCTTACTCCCGCATCCTGTCTGAGGACCATGAGATCATCATCGGTCATCTGTATCTTTCAGATGTTCTCAAAGAGCACTGATCGAATCACAATAGTAGCCATTAAGGCTCCCGAACCTTTCACATCGAACATGGTGTTACATAGAGCTATATCTTCAAGCAAACGACATCTATGCACTCTCGTGATGAGATGTCACAACTAAGGAGAAGACTTTCGACTCAATGCATCAGCCACAACATTAGCCAAACCCGAGGTGGTACCTGATGGAAAAATTATTGTCTTTCAGGAACTCCATCCATCTTTGTTGCCTCCTGTTCAAGTCTTTCTAGGTGAAAAGATATTTGAGGCTTTATGATCTGTGAATGTGTCAAACGTCTCCCCATACAGGTAATGCCTCTAAATTTTTAGGGTAAAGATTACTGCCCTCAACTGAAGGTCATGAGTCGGATAATTCTTCTCGTGGTCTTGAGCTACTAGGAGCCGTAAGCAATAACTCTCTCATTCTGATTAAGCACACAGCCTAATCCATTGTATAAAGCGTCATTGTATACCACATAACCTCCACTACCTGACGATATGGTAAGCACTGCTGTGATGGTCAACCTCTTATTGAACTCCTAAAAACTTTGCTCACACTGGTCAGTCCACTCAAATTTAGCACTCTTCCTTATGAACTGTGTAATCAGACCTGAGATCTTGGAGAAACCTTCACCTAATCTCCTATAATATCCAGCCAACCCATGGAAACTACGAACTTCTGTTACCACCTTTGGCTATTCCCACTTCATAACAGACTCAATCTTGGCTGGATCAATAGTTTTCTAGTCGCAGAGATGACATGGCCTAAGAAACTAACCTATTCAAGGCAAAATTCACACTTGCTGAGTTTTGCATATAATTGGTGGTCTCTGAGTGTTTGGAGATCCACTCGTAATGTTGCTCATGCTCCTCTCTCATTTTCTAATAGATGAGGATATCATCTACGAAAACCACCACGGATTTGTCGAGGTGGGGTTTGAATACCCGGCTCATCAAATCCATAAATGTTGTCGGTGCATTCGTCAATCCAAATGGCATCACTAAGAACTCACAGTGACCATACCTTGTGCGGAATGCAATCTTTGAAATATCCTCAATCTTAATCTTCAACTGATGGTAGCTTGACCTCAAGTCGATCTTAGAAAAGAATTTTGTGCCTTCTAGTTGATCAAAGAGATCATCAATTTGCAGAAGTGGATAACAATTCTTAATTTTCAACTAGTTCACCTGGCGGTAGTCAATGCAAAGCTGCTTAGAGCCATCCTTCTTCTTAACAAATAATATCGATACTCCCCAAGGAGACATACTTGGTCTGATGAACCCTTTATCAAAAATCTCCTGAAGTTGCTCTTTCAGTTCTTTCAACTATGCTGGAGCCATACGATACGAAGCTTTTGACAACGGTTCGGTACCTAGAGCCAATTCAATCGTGAATTTGATCTCCCGATTCGGTGGTAATCCTAGGAGATCCTCAGGAAAGACATCTGAATACTCGCACACAACTGGAATGGCGACAATGCTATTCTTCTCTTCTCGTTGCTCTTATAAGAAAGCGAGGTATCCTCTGCACCCATTTCTCATAAGACATTCTACTCGGATGGCTAAGAAGAATGGTGCAAACGCTGGACTTGACTCCAAAAAATTGAAAGGATTTTCCCTTTGGAGGGCAGAAAGTTATCACTTTCTGGAGGCAATCCACACTAGCATGATATACAGATAGCCAATCCATCCCAAGGATTATATCAAACCCTTGCATATCCAATAGAACCAAATCGGGTGTCATTGTGGCCTTCAACTTCCATGTTCACCATTTGACATACTGTATTTGTGCTCGCCGAGCTTCCCGTAGGAACGGACACTACTAATATGAAGTCTATGGGCTCAGGAGTGATGCTTAATTCTATTGCGAATTGAGGCATGACAATGGAGTGCGTAGACTCTAGGTCTATCAAAACATGTGCATTGTTATGACATATATCACTACACTGGTATATATGATATGCAATGTACCTAATTTTTTCACACTCAATTCAATTAAATTCTCACAAGTGTGTGGTGGGCATGAATGCCATACTTAAAGAGATTTATAGAAACTACTAGTCAACTGAAACTAAAGTAAGAATTTACATATGAAATTTAATCATACCTTGGATCACATCATTTGACGTTAGGGCATCATGTGCCGTAACGACATATGCTCGACCCTAAAAAGTAGGTTGAGAAGATCTTTCAGTCGAAGCCGAAACGGTCCTTTCCTTGCTTTCCTCAGGATAATCCTTGATCAAGTGTCCTATCTGACCACATCTGAAGCGAGCTCCAGAGTTCCTCCTGCAATCCTCAATTTTGTGTGGTTTCCTACACCTTGCACATAATGGAACAGGAGAGAAAGATGAGGCACACGAGGATCCTTGTGCCACTGATGCTCCACTTACAGTAATGCCTAAAGGTCGGAAAGGTCGTGCAGGCAAAGGCATAGACGATCTTTGATAGGAGACCGATCCTTAATAGGTAGTTGGTCTAGAGTAGGCCGGTTGAGTGGGATATCTTGGCGGTCTCGAAAACCTCAACCTCTTATTTGCTTGCTCAGAGGCACTTTACTTCCCTTGAAGAGATCTATCCTTATTCTGCTAGTCACGCCTCCTGAACATTTTCTCAATGTCCTCCTTGGTGATAAGGGCCTTAGCCATTACTCCTGCGTAAGTCTCCAGTTCAAGGATTGAGACTCTCTCTTGAATGTTAGGCCTTAGGCCAAGTTAGAACTTTCTTGCCTTCACCAACTCGATGGCCACGTGTTGAGGTGCAAACCTCGAGAGTCTAGTGAACTCGGCCCCGTACTCGTGCACGGTCATCTTGTCTTGCTCAAGTTTTATGAACTGGACTTCCCATTGATTCCTTACTATCCTAGGGAAGTATTCATCATTAAAAGTCTCCACAAACTCTGCCCATGTTGAAGGAGTATTTAGAATTTCCTGCTCTCTGGCTCTAGACATTGACTTCCACCACGAGTCAGCCTCTTCATCCAACTTTAAGGATGCCCACCGTACCTTCTCTGCTTCAGTGCATTGGAGCTCCTCAAAGATCTTCTCATTTTATTTGGCCACCTCTCAGCTTCAAGCGGATAAGCTTGAGCCGAAAAGTTCAGAGGACGCATTCTCCTAAACTCTGCAAACTCGAAGGGTTCCAACACCTGCCTAACATTCCCTTGGTCACCTCTTCCTCCTACCGGAATGAGGTTAGGACCGGTAGTGATCCCGATACCCCTTGATGTACCTGTACCCTCTGGAATGTCTACTAACGAAACCGTCCTCGGTCTGTCTCTACCTCTGCCTCGGATACATGCGGCCATATTAATTTGTCATTGTTCAACAACAATAGTAATCAAACGCATCGTCCTAAGAAATATGAATCTAGAGCCATTACTCTGATACCAACTATGACGACCCGACATTCCCATTCCCAAAATACCAGGAAAGCCGGCTCGCTATCTTATCGACACATCGATAATGTACAAAACTGAAGTAAATTTCAAAATATAACAAAAGGAATTCCATTTCAATACAAAGCATACGAACAAATGGAACAGAGTGAACCACCGGTGATGGCTGTCCATCACCTACACAATGGCTCACAATAGTTCGCAAAACAATGATATCCAAATTCTAATATTCTATAAATTTAGGGACTAACCAAGCCTAGGTTACAAAATATCCTAAAATAATGCCAAACTAGACTAACTCTTAGTATAGGGAAAGAATTCGTATGGTGGGATCTCTAACTCCTCGTCCGGGTTGTAATCCGGATCGCTCTCAAAACCTTGGTCCTGAGTGGGATCTACACCTGTGACATATAGTCAGGGTGAGCTAATTAACAATCTATGCTCAATAGAAGAAACTCAATTTTAATCACATTTTAGTAGAACAAATATGATTTCAAAAGACTAAAATCGAAGCCTATGAGTTTTCAAAATAGTTATTCAAAGCAGATTAATATCACTGAATTTTAGAGACTAAGATCAGATGTAGCTTCTAGTATAAATGGCATTTCAAGTTACAAATATCAATGGTTTTGGATTCTTAATTGTTCACCTCTTGTACATGCATGCTTCTCTTATTAATGACTTAAATCACAACTTAAATCAACCTCCCAGGCATTTGTAGCTTGGGAGCCAGAGATTTCTGATGGGAGAACCCCTACCTAACCATCGTTGTTCAATGAACACTTTTCGAAAGAAGCTACAAGCCCTTGCATTATGAGGGTAACTTGTGTCATTTGAGTATACAGTCAACACGGTTTAAAGAATCTTGTGAAACTTAAACCAAATGCGGATTCTAACATATAATTCAGTGTATTTTAATATATAGCTAGGTTTAAAGTTCTAAGTTAAGAGTTCAAATGCTATTCAAATTCAAGGCGGATTCAAATAAATTTCAGAGTTCTTAATCATGTTCAAAAGCAAATTCATATTATCACATTTCACATTGATCACAACATGGTATTCATATTAATTGACACAAAAATGTAATTAATATTGAGATTCCCCTACCTTAGATTCGAATCCGTTCAAAGCGATTTAAATGCCCTCATTAACGATCTCCCATTCTTAACCTAGATCGCATTAACATCATACTACGTGTCAATAGTGTCAAAAATAGATGGCTCAAAGTCTCTCAGAGTTTTTCCAACGAAAAATTGAAATAGCCAGAAACAGGGGAAATCAATTGATCAATTTTCAAATTGATCGTTCGATTTCTTCATAATTCTAAATTCGATCGATCGATTTTCAAAATTGATCGATCAATTTCTTCAAAAAAATTGGCATATCACTTCTATCAAAATCGATCGATCGATTGTCAAAATCGATCGTTCAATTTTGGCAGATTCTGTAGCCCTTCGGGCTTCTTTTTCTTTGGCTTGTTTTTCCCTAAAACTAATCTGATTCTATTCTATTTTCACATACTAACTAATCTATATTTAGGAACAATTAATACAACATTAAAACATTAGCATGCTCACCTTTCAAGGTCAATTATACGGCTTTCGATGATTCTATCGTAAGGGAGTTTCAGAGTGAATCTTGCAAATTTCTACGACAATAGATTTCAGAATGAGCTCCACGTTAGCACGTATAACGTGTTTGCTATGGTTAGTTCATACTTGATAGGAACTACTCTCCCTCACTCTCCTTAATCTAATTGCTATCGGAGTCCATTGGCTTCTTCCGGTCATAATTCTCTAGTGGAATTCTATCAATTGGTGTCTATCTCCACACGAAGAAAACGAAGCTTGCGACGCGATCTCGCGGTCAAAATTCAAGAAAGAGGTTTGAGGGACGAGAGATTTATCTTCTCTTCTCTCTTTCAAAGCAACTCAAAGTAAAGCAAAAGGAAATAAATATCAACCTTTTGATATTTATTTCCCAAACTCTATCCACTTACGTAAAGAGTTTAACCTTGGTGTCAGGCTGGTACACCATATGTCGGTGCGCGACCTCTAATCTTTTGATATTTATTTCTCAAAATTCTAAGACGTTATTGCATGACCAGCCAGACCCGTACATGGAGTCCGGCGCATCTAGGTTCGGGATTTTGAGGACATTACAAGTACAAGGGCCTCCATGGTCGGTGGATGAGCGATCAGAATTCTCGTGAGGATGCTTTACTTGAGCAGATTTGTGACTTGAAATGCGAGCTAGGTCGATGTCCTGGTCCTGCACATACCTTTTGCATAGATCAAATACCACAGGGAGAGGGGATGAAAACCCCCTGACAAATATTTTTTTTGGTTTTGTATTTTTTTTTTTTTTAAACTATAAAGGTAAAAAGCGGGGTGCCACACCGATTATCTTTTTGAGATGTAGTGCAAGAAAAGTATAGATAATGAAAATGACATGCGAGAGGAAGTAACAGGTCCCATTTTGAGAATAGTAGAACCCGTTCATGTGGTTGGGCTTGAGTGAGATCCAAAATTTTACTCAGGTTAGAACATCCATCCCTTTGGGCTGAATTAACCTTTTGTCCTTACCTCGGGTCATACATTTGACGATGAAGTATGAAGATACACCTGATCTGCACCCGATTTGAACTAATATAAGCAGCCCAATTGAAGACCAGATAATCTGAAGATGTAACCAAATGAGTAACCGATTCTTTTTATTTTTTCTTTCATTTCTTTTAACCTTTTTACTCATAGCACCCAAGATGGGTTTTTGCCATGCCTGTTATTGCCCTCTTTTTTACCTGTAGCTAGCTCCCTTTCAGGTTTTTCCTATGTCCATGGGTATTGCTTTTTTTACCCCAAGAACTTTTTCAAGTTTTCACCTAGTCCGCTCAAGCTCGCTCTTGTTACCCGTGGCGCACTTTTGGGTTTTCACCACATTCTTTTTGCTTTGAGCTTGTATATTTTCTTCTTTATTTCCCCCTTTTTTTTCTTTCTTTTTCTTTTTCTTCAAAGACCATGACATGGACGTCAATTCCGTTAGAGCCGGTTGGACGAAATTCTTTTTATTGTCATCCAGCGTGGCTTGTGTTGACTCAACAGATACTGTGACTGCCTGTAGACCTTAAAAGAGGGCTTTCTTCAGGGATGTATCATGGCTATGGGTTAGATGGTTAGGAATTTTGAAGGTATTCTCAGGTTTAATGGTTTTTCATGATTGGGTTCCAGCTACCGTAATATACTTCTTCCATGGGGATTTTGATTGTACATGCCCCACTTTTCCTTTTCTATATCTTTATGTTCTTTTTCTTTTCAGACAATCTCTTTTTCTAATTTTTTTTTTGGATTTTGATGATAAATCCTTTCTCTTTTTTGTTGGTATATAGACACATTTTTCCTCTTTCTGGGAGGGGTTAATGAAGGAAAGGTCATTGGCTTGAATGGGGTAGCAAAGGGTATAAGCATTCAGGGACACTTTTTAGCTACTTGGCTTTGAAATGATGACCTCTTTTAAGGAGTTCTTAAGCAGTCACGTATCCATTTTTATTAATACTTACCTTGCCGTAGGAGACTAGGAGTAGAATCGTCATACGTATCCAGCATTGATCGGCTTAGTAAAATGATCCCCGTCCATTGTTGCTAGACGAAGTGCATATCCAGGTAATACCTCTTGGATGACGTAAGGCCCTTCCCAGTTTGGCTTGAATTTCCCTCTTGGATCAGCATGGAGAGAAGGTAATATCTTCTTGAGTATAGTGTCACCGACCTTTAAATTTCGGACGTGAACACACTTGTTGAAAGCACGTGTGATCCTTCTCTAATAGGCCTGGGTGTGACACAAGGCTAGGAGTTTTTTCTCATCGATCAGGTTTAGTTGTTCAAAATGGAACCTCTCTCTTTTAGCTTTCAGTAAATTAGATTCAATGAGGATATGGCGACTTCAACTGGCAGCACTACCTCGATTCCATACACAAGGAAAAATGGTGTTGCCCCTATAGCGGTATGGATCAATGTTCGATAGGCCCATAGTGCGAAAGGTAACATTTCACTCTAATCTCGATAGGTGACGACCATCTTTTCAAGGATACGGACAACTATTTTATTAGCAGCTTCGACAGCCCCATTGGTTTGCGGCCGATATGGTGATGAGCGATGATGTTTTATCTTATACTGCTCGCAGAAAGCTTTGTTGCGCTTGTTCGCAAAGTTAGTTTCATTGTCCATGATGATATCCTTAGGCATGCCGAATCGACAAACAATGTTGTTCTTGATGAACTTCTTGACATGACTGGCCATGATTTTTATGTAAGATGCTGCCTCTATCCATTTGGTCAAGTACTCGATAGCGACCAGGATGAACTGAAGCCAGTTAGAAGCTTTTGGATTGACCTTTCCGATGACGTCGAGGCCCCATGTGGCAAATGGCCACGAACAAATGGCCACGAAGTGGTCATGCTGTGGAGATCTATCGCAGGAGCATGTATCAGGCTGGAGTGCTCCTAACATTTGTAGCACTTTTGAATGTGCTTACAATAGTCAGTTTCCATGGTGGTCCAGAAATACCCTTCGTGGATTTCCTTCCCGACGTTTGCTGCTTCATTTTTAGTCAGGCATCTAAGCAGGATATTGTTATATGATCATTTGTAGAGTCACTCCCCACATATGACGTAATTTATCGTTAAACGTTGGATGGTTTTCCTGTCTGTCTTGGACGTACCTTTCGGGGAAAGCTCGAGTTTCTAGGAAGTTCTTAATATTTGAGAACCATGGAGGCTCATCATCTGGCTTTATGGATCTTTCGATCTGGAGGTAGAAGGTTTGGTCGTTCTTTTTTCCAATCATGATTGGCTTCATTTCGATGCCATTTGAAATTTCGATCAATGATGCCAATGTTGCTAGTGCATCGGTAAAGCGATTTCTTCCCTGTGGGACATAGAAGAAGGTAACATCATCAAAGCATGCGATAGATCTTCAAGGATATCATGGTACGGGATCAACTTCTCATCCATTGTTTTCCAATCTTTGTTGCTTTCTCATATATCTGCTGTGAGTCGCCAAACACCCTGAGATGAGTTACGTTTAGATCGAGAGATGCTTGTAGGCCAGTTACGCAGGCTTCATACTCAGCCATGTTGTTGGTGCAGGGAAAATTGAGTTTGATGGAGACTAGTATGTGGAATCCTTTTAGCGAGATTAGAACAACATCGACTCCTTGGGACTCGCCCAACTTACTATGGCTTCAATTTTAGCAGGATCAAGATCAATAGTAATCCCTTCTTCAGAAATACTATGGCCCAGGAATGCCACTTCATGCATCCATAATTCACATTTACTTGTCTTAGCATACAACTGGTTGTCCAAAAGGATTTATAAGACTATCCTCAAGTTCTCAGTGTGTTCTTCTTCGGACTTGGAATAGACTAGGATATCATCGACAAAGACCACCACAAATAGATCCAAAAAGGGCTTGAAAATGCAGTTCATGAAGCCCATGAAAATCGCAGGGGCATTAGTCAATCCGAAGGGCATTACTAAAAATTCATAATGGCCATACCACGTATTGAATGTCATCTTAGCTATGTCAGACTCTCTCACCCTTAATTTGTGATATCCAGATCTCAGATCAATCTTAGAGAAATATAGTGCACCTTGTAGTTGATCAAATAAAATATCGATATGTGGCAATGAATACTTATTTTTAACAGTCAGCTAGTTTAGCTTTCGATAATCTATCCACAGTTTCTAAGTACTATCCTTCTTTTTCACAAATAAAATAGGAGCACCCCATGGTGAATGACTCTTTCTAATAAAGCTTTTATCTTGAATTTCCTGTAACTGTTTCTTGAATTTAGACAGTTCTATTGGTGCCATCTTGTAAGGAATTTGGGCTATAGGTATTGTGCTAGGTACTAGCTCAATCTGGAATTCAACTTCCCTACTCTGCGGCAAACCCATCACTTTATCAGGAAAAACTCAGGTGAATTCATTTACTATTGGTATCATAGATATGTCTTTAAACTTCTCCTCAGATTCCATTAACACAGAGTTTGGGAATGACACCTTTCCGCGCTCCCTTGAATTTAAATATCGGTACATCCAAAGGGATAAAAACTATGGTCTTGGTGTAACAGTCTAGGGTCACACGAGATTCAGTGAGCTAATCCATCACTAAGATAATATCAAAATCTTCGACGTCTAATTCAATCAGATCAACATTCAATGCATGGGTCCCAACCTGGACAGAACAACGAGGGTAGAATCTATCAGCTAACATGCTCTTCCATAAGGGAATTGCTACAGTCAATGGAATGTTCATTAGAGATGAATCCTTATCGAGATGCTTCGTGAAGTTCAATGAGGCAAACGAATGGGAACCACCTGAATCAAAAAGTACGTGAGCAAAAGGCCCATTGATCAACATCAAACCTGAACAAACTTCAAATACTACTATCTTAGTTATTTAATATAATAAATATCATTTAATTTAAAGGTTTAATGTCTATAACGTAATATTTAATCCTAATTGATTCATATCTATTAAAGCAAACAACACTGATAAGCTGGTCTTCTTATATAAAGTAATATAATGGCGTCACTACATACATAGGTATGGAACAAATTAGTCATAATTTTTAATAAGACAACCATACCTTGAATAACCTTGTTTGATGATCTTGCATCGGCATCAGATAAGGTATACACAATAAAGACATCTTCTTAGGTGCTTTGTGCTCAGGTGCTTTATGCCCATGCTGCCCACAGTTGAAACAAACACCCGATCCTCTCAGGCAGGTGCCATAGTGATTCTTGCCACAAATAGTGCAGACAGGTATAGTCTTCGCAGTTGATGCCACTATTGAGACACTCTTGTTTTGCTGAGAGAATGTCACTTTTGAGTAAGGAGTGATCCTACTCTCCAATCTAGTGTTTGATTTTGAAAACACTCAATCTCTGCGGCCATATTGAAAATTTTGAGTCGAGCATTGTCCCACATTACCAGTTGTAGGAGTCACCTTCAATTCTCTCGATGGTGGAACACCTATCTATCAATTCCTTTTATGAATCACTCTGGTGACCAACCACCAATTTCCTGATCTGGGGCCTCAAACCTCCTGAGTCTAAAGTTCTCGTCAGAAGCCAGTGTTGGTGCAAACTGACTCAGTTCAGTAAAGAGCTTGGCATAAGTGTCTACGGTCATCTCACCTTGCTGAAGGTTCAGGAGTTAATCTAACTTCGCTTCTTGGATGCTTGGTGGGTAGTGCTTATCATAGAATACCTCCACAAATTCGCTCCAATCCCAAACATGGCCGGGTTCTTCGACATGAGTTATTTCTTTCAGCTATCTACACCAATTCTCAGCATCTCCTTCCAATTTATAGGTTGCCAACCTCACCTTTTTCATCTCGTTACACTCCATCAAATCAAATATCTTCTCCATTTCCTGCACCCATTTCATAGTTGCAGAGCTATCTTCTGTCCCATTAAAGTGACTTGGTTGATTTTTTCGAAATTCATCCAATTCCAACCTAGGAGCAGGAGTTGGATCAAGATTTGGAGCTCGAGTTACAACAATAGCATTCACTATTGCCTCGGTCAAAGCATCAATGTGCTTGTTCATCATCTGCAACTGTTTAATAACTCACATTAGACCTTAGTTCCACATATTCCCGACGTAGGAATCAACCTTATGCTCTGATACCAACTCCAGCGACCCGAGTTCTCAGAATGCTTGATTCTGAGATCTTAGGCAATACCAATGAATACTGTAACTTAGGTTTGGTAAATGAATACATCCAGAGTACATTTAAATAGTGGAAGGACTGATTCACTAAGTAAAAATAAACATGAATAGAAATTAAATTCAACATTAGCATATACTTAAAAGAAAAATCCTAATCATCCATACTAATCTTCTTATTCCATGTTCATATCCATGATAAATAATGTTCAAAAGAAACTAAGAAAACTCTTAATTAAATAATGTTTCATCAAATTGTGATCAACATAATATTGAAATGAAAATATATAATTTAGGCTTCAAAGCCCTCGTCATTATCCATTTCCGATTCTTCAGCATTGCGAGCGATTTCGTCACTCTACACCCGTATTTTATCATCAGCTACACCAGTGTCATCTGGCCACTCACATCTATAAGGAGTGTAAGTTACACTTGTATGGACCAAACATGCAATCCTTTAGAATTTAAAAGTCATTCAACATATAATGACCATTTCTATAACTTAAGCGTGTGTGCGAGTTACAAGTATAATTTCAATAATCTAAAACGAAACATAAAATAACATGTAAATCATTCTTGCATGAATTTCTAACTAATCATGAAATAAGTCATCAGTTATATATTCCTCATACTTGACATTGTATTTCACACTGTATCTGATATGTTCATTATTACATTGATCGCATGAGTTTAATCTTCTCATTTAAATTTACCTGTTATATGCCCCTATCAAGATGTTGACTTTTAAATTGTCCCTATCAAGACGTTGGGTCCAATGGGTCTTTACTTCAGTAATACTATTAGACTCCGCCCATATCAAGATGTTAGGTCTAATTCATAACATAATTCATCACTCATCAAACTTTGTCCCTATCAAGACGTTGGGTTTAATTAAGCATGATCTCCATTGCACGTTTTTCAAATATTCCTTCCAGTATTCATCATTCAAATTTAGATAATCATAAAGTTCTAAAGTGTATAAGGATATAATTATTGTGCAAAGCCCTTCAAAATTAACCTAACTCTTTATCCTCGTAAATTGTGAGAGAAACTAGCCGTTAATCATGGATGTCTGTTCTTGAATCCACGGACGTCCATCCAATTAACTATTTCTAGACAGAGGCTCCAAGAAGCATGAACGTCCGCCCTGAACCCTCGTTTTGGGCTGACATTGCGAAGAACACGGACGTCCGTCATGAATCCATGGACTTTCGTAATCGCACTCGCTCGAACGTTCCAGTCTAATTTTGAACCCTAAACAATAATATCTAAAGAATATCCTGACATGCTTCAAATCTAATCAACATCATTCCTTCTTTAAGCCATAACACGTAGTATTTGAGATAGATTTCACATTTGACTCGGTAAATAATTTCTAAAGGAAAGCGTGATTTCTCCATACCTTCATTTACAGAAAAAATGGATCTTTGAATCCCAAACCAGTTCCTCACCATGAAGATGAATCTTGAAGGATGAGGTCGCTTGAGGAATCACAGTAGAAGGTCTCACCGATCTTCTAGAAAGAAAAGCTCTTGAAAGTATAGATCTAGAACGTCTTCTCTTAAAGTCTCTAGGGTTTCTTACGGAAAGAACCTCTATTCTTAAGAAGAACTAATGAGTTTGACTTACCTCATTAGGAAATTATCCAGTGTTAAGATAGTACACCATAGAAGGTTGTTTAGGATTTTTAAATCAAAGTCCAAAATAAATGTTCAAAACCTGCATATGAAGGTTTGACCCTTTGACCTCTATTCTCTAACTCAAGCTTTTAACCAGTAACCTACCACATAACTTGTATCAATTATCAACAGAAATAATTGTAAAAGAAAAAGTAAGGCTAACATTTTTAATTAAAGTTTTTAAAAATTCTAAGCATGCGGGAGATGTACTATTAGGCACATACACTGTAATCAGGTGTATCAAAGCACCAAAATTTGGATCACTACACTTGGTATAGAATTATTATTTTGATTGAACACCTAAAACTTGAAGCTTTAATATAGTATATTTGTCGTTGGAAAATGATTTTGAAATAGTGGCAATAGAATATCGATGTGTGGTAATATTGATTGAATTATTGGAACCCTTATAATTTGTATTTTTTAAATTGTAAGTTGCGCGTTAAAAAATGATTGGCGAACAATGGTGATAGAATACCAATGTAGGCTATTATAGATTGAATGATTAAACCCTAAATATTGAATAATAATATGGACCCCTGGAATCAAAGATTTGAGTACCGAATATCAACATTGAATATTGAATATCGAATATTGAACATTGAATATCGAAATGATTAAGTATTGAACTTTTTTTATTCCCCTCAATTTTCAAAGATTGAATAATCAAGTGGAAAAATGATATTGATATTGATACCACACCTCATGCATCGATCACTGCCCTTACAAACGGGCTTGAAATGAGAAGCTCGTATTCAAGATAATTTGAAATGCCAGTGGAGGATTCGGTCCACACGGTGAACTAACATGATCTTACTGATCCTTGTCATGATTGACTAAACAAGTGAAGAGTGCCCTGCCCTTGTTTGCGCAAAATTGGCAAGTGAAATCAAAATCGAACCATGGTCAGTATTAATATTGCACCGCAATAATACAACCCTTAATCACAAAAATGAAATATGTATAAATATTAGAGTGTCACATGTGGCCCTGGGAATAGGCGGGTGCTCTAAGAGGCGTACTCTAAGAGGCCTAGATACCCAGGTTATCAAATAAATAAATATCAGAGTTCAATAATAGATTGAGAAACCCTTAATAAGTTTTACCTTAATGAAATGACACTTTAAAATTGTTGGTGGGTTACTTAAGGAAAATATAACTTATCGATACTATTCGACTAATAGAAACGAGATTAATGATTATTGACATTGATATAGTATTGATTGAGCATTATCACTTTATTTCCCTGAATGACATGAATCAGTAGATCGATTTAATTGATATGCTAGAATCTTAGAAATAATTAGAATGATCATTTATTGCTATTCTCGATATTGTTAAATGATTACTACAAAATGATAATGATAGATTCTCTATTTAATCAAATATTAGAAATAAGTTTCTTGAACATTATTGTTAGAAGAATTTTGGTAGAAGGTACGATTTAAATCTTAAGGGCAACCGAAATCCTAATTTTTAAGATCTTACTAGAATTTCATTGATAAATCAAGTTATTAAGCATCACCGCTTATGGTCATTTCATGATGCAAAAATTCTAGATGCAGGAAAGCAGTTACCTAGGCAGAGCTAAATGGAACAAGCAGGGTAGAGATCCAGGAACATCTACAGAGTTACTAGTTATTAACTCAGTTTGTCTATGAGTTACCAAGATACATGTGGGCGTACCCACATGTGTGATAGCCAGGATTTTTCCAACCTAATTTTCTGAGATATATATATATATTTTTAAACTTTAGACCAAATGAGAAAACTCGGGCCGCCAGATCACAGAACACAATTTGATTATAGAATACTTGGTATATCCACACACATATTGTGGAAATGAAACAATTATAGCATCAATGGAAGAACTAAATATTTCATTTCTATACAGACACATGACCGAAAGAACTAAAATAAACCATCGGTGATGACTAACCATCATCTAGACAGTGGTATACAACTATGTACAAAAACTGAAACTCTAAAATATACCAAACTCAAATCTTAGAACTCACTGTACCAAATCTAATTGAGCTTCTCCCTCCAGTAGGAAAATTAGATTCACCTCAAGTCCAAAGTCCCAATCAAGAACTACACCTATGACGTGTAGTCGGGGTGAGCTAACAGTCTAAGCTCACTAGAAGAAATATCAATAAAAATTACACCTTATCACGTGAGTGCATAGAATCAATGGTAGAGTTCGAAACAAAAATAAGACATGAATTCAATGTCAGATGCAAAAGCTGATGCAGGGTAGAGATTCATCAGTGAATTTAAAAGCTAAAGCAGAGCATGTATTCAATGACAAAATAGAAGCAGAAATAATGCATGTATTCAAGGATTGAAACAAAAGCAGATAACAGAGCAGCGGTTCAATAATCGAACAAAGCTTGGATTTTCCTACTCATTATACAATATTCAATAATTTGATGCTTAGAGTTTGGATGCCATTATTCACTGTGTACGGAATTCATTCCTTCACTCTTCAATGATCCAATATCCAATATTCACTGTGTAAGGGATTCACTCACACACTCCTTCATTGTGTATGGATAACCACTGTACCGGTCCACTGTGTTCACTGCATTCACTTTACTCACAAGTTCACTTATGTATGCTATGCATTGAGTATGAATAATCGCCGTACCGGTTCACTTATGTATGCTATGCAATGCGTACGGATAACCACCATACCGGTCTACTTATGTATGCTATGCAATGCATATGGATAACTACCGTACCGGTCCACTAATGTATGTCCACTCACAGTCACTCAATATCATTCTTTGATGTATTCAATTGATCAAGTACAGTCGACTCATGAATTCGACTTCAAATCACACTTGTCTTATTTCATTCTAAGCATTCAAATATAGTCATATCTGGGCAACCGTGGGATTTGTGACGATCCCGTCGTAGTGATGCGCTCGTTAACAAAAATATAGAGTCGCCACCAGGAGCTTTTGGTGTCCCGAGAAATCTAGTTCATTTTTATAAGCACCGAAGTGCCACAAATATGACTCTGAATCCAGTCAACACCAAAGGTTCTTGGGTAGGGGCTTCAGTTATCAATCAGGAAGGTGTTAGGCACCCGATCAACCTGCTTGATGCAGTCTCTACTTATGGCCAAAACAAAAAGGAAATGATAAAAGAGAAAGAAGCTTCCTCTTACCCAAAGGGCTCTAAGATCCTATTGTGCCCCTCAGCTCTTGCCAAAAAGTTGGTGGAGTAACAGCACAAATGTAAAGATGAGAAGTGCTAAAAAGAGATAGGAGAAGAAAGGGGAGAGCTGGAGCCCTGGGGCCCTTATAGCACTGTAGGAGAGCCTTGCAGGGCTTGCTTTTGATAAACTCTTGATGGCTTGCAATGCTTGAGAATCAGTTCTAACTCTTAAGGGAGATAGCTAAGAGGTAGAGGGAGGGTGCTAGGGTAGAACACACACCTAACCTAGAGGTTTTACATGAAAGGTAAGGGTGGGAAAGAGGTTTTGAATTCTGATTTTTGTATGGGAAATATGCACCAAAGGGAGAAAGATCTTCTCACTTTAAAGCTCTTTCTCTCTTTGGAAATTTTCTTCTCTTAATTTTTCAACCCTTATAAGGGAGGGGTGCCTCTCCTTTTATAGGAAAAGGAGGGGTTAGGGGGATGTCTTAGATGCTAATTGGGTTTAGAAATTAGGTAATCTTGCATCTAAGGTTTTCTAGGGTTTCTGGAGCTTGGAGATGTGTGAAATGAAGCTCCAATTGTGGATGATAGGGTAGGGGGTTTAAGGCACTTAGGGATTGCAAATAAGCTTTAAAAGGGTGCAACAATGCTATCAAAACACACCCCAAAGACCTAGGTGGTCAATAAGTCAAATCCCAACCACAAATTTTGAAGCAAAAACTAACAATTACTATTCATATGCTTGGCGCAACTATTAATTGTGCCAAGCATATGCACAGTAAAATAGTACAGGCCCAAACCCCAGAAGGGGGCAGCTTGCAGAGAGAGAAGAGTTGGCTTGGCATAACTATTAGTTGCGCCACTTCTTTGGGGAGCCTCACGTGATTCTCGCAAGGCTCAGCTGATCCTCGTGAGAGGTTCAACTGACCCTTGAGACAGGTTCATAGTGCACAGTTTGCTTCAAACATCGGATTGCGCTAACTTTTGACGTACAACTTCGATTGGGGTGATTCTTGGTACATTGGAAAGCTGGAGACCTCTACTTTCTAATGGCATAAGATTTGATCATAGTATAATATCTCAACTAGCTCTGGTGCACCACTCTACATCCACTGCTCAGGAAAGCTAGGGTTAGGTTTGGAATGGCTTCTAAGGATTGGGATTGGTTTCTAAGGGTTCAGGAAGGTTCCTAAGGGATTTAGGGTGATTCCTAAAGGTTAAGGATGACTCCTAAGGTTTTGGTAAGGTTCCTAAGGGTCTCATGCATGCCATCAACAACTTAGAGGTACGCCTCTCTTGAAATGTATTTCAATTGGGCCTTGGGCCAAATTTGGGTGTCTACAGATGCCCCTCTTTGGTATCCGATCACTAATGATCGAATGCCAATGACAAGAGACATCCGAAGAGGCCCAATGGCAAGTCCACTATCTTCAGAACGAACTTTAAACATCAGATGAGTAACAAGGTGAGAAAATGAAAGCCCTATATGTCAGGCCAAACATTCATTTCTTAAGGTAATCGATCCCCAAGTGCTTAGCGACATTACTAGGCATAATCGAGGTGGAACAAGTTGCGAAATACCTATATGCCAGGCTAAACATTCACTTCTCGAGATGATTTGAAGGTATTTGATGTTTAAGATTCATTCTGAATACAACAGCTTTGCAAGTAAGAGGGGTGATCGACCCATATTCAAAGATAGGCACAAAGTAAATATACGTGAGGCTCCACAGTTTGCGTCCAACCCTATGAGGCATTTGATTGCCCCATCTGACTGTTCGTGGGAGCCCCTGCCTGAGGCAGGGTTCAAAATCTTTAGGTGAACCCATCGATCCTGAAGTTTATTTAGCATGACTACTCAATCGGAGCGAATAGAGGTCACAACATTTTTTGGGGAGTACGTGCCATTTTCAAAAATGCGCCCCAGACCCACATGACCTAGAGCATCCCACTTCAAATAATCCTGAACAGATCCAACCATATATTGGGTATCTCCCAAAAGGGACACCCAATCCTGGTCTCTGCCAGTAATGATCAAAAACATCATTTAACTATGCATAATCATGAACCCATTAGGGGCGATAAGCAACAAAGGCGATGGAAGCCCCGACCCGGACCTGTCCGGGTATAATTTATGAGACTAAACAACCATCATACAGAGACCCAGACACATGGTGTATACTTTATAGGGATACCGCTACCAATATAGGTTTTAAGCCTGCAAAAAATAAAGGGGAAATGAACCCTTCTGGATGCATGGTTGCACATAGTTTGATTGATGTGTAATCTCATTCTTAACAGGTTGGTTTCAACCAACGATTGATCTTTTCCAACCAAGTTATCCGAACCTCAAACCCCATAGGGTGCGCACCCAGACCGTGCAGACCAAGAGTCCATACCTCCGAAAATTTCATGAAAAATCTGAAGCTTAGACTCTCACGTTCATATGAATCAAAGACAGAGCGCTTAGCTCAATAATTTAGCAGTGGAATCGTCCTGACCGAAACATTGACTGTCTGATCATTATTAACACCATTGCTCCTACTTTGAAGTAGGATCCATGGATCCAAGGCGAACCTTAGATCTAGGACATTAGTTTTGCACAGCTGCGTTGCCGATAAAACATTGACATTTTACCGCATTTGAAGACACGTATGTGGGTAGCTCTGCGTTACAAAAAGTTCAAATGAAAAAAACTTTCTTTTTCAAAATGATTCTCTCTTCTTTTTTTTAATAGACCTGACATGAGTGGTGAGATGCTTCATCTGATTTGTCCATCACTGAGAAGTTGCCCGCTTCGAGGCTTTGGACCGTGTGATATTCCTACACATTCTTGAGAAAACTTCAGTCCCTTTTTCATTTATATAAGTAACAAATGCATCCTAATTAATAGAAGGAGAAAAAAACTTTTACCCATATTTTTTTTATTTTAAAGATTTATATATATTTTTTGAATTTTTATTTTCAAAGATTTTTTTTGTTCTTTTTCTTTATTTTTGAGATGGAAGTACGATGCTGTAACTATGTACATGGGAAAGAGTAGAAATATACACACACACATTTTTTTGTATTTGGATTTTTTCTTTATTTTTTTGTACTTTTTTGGCTTTTCTCTTTTTTTTTTTATGATGCCTTATCAGTGAGGTGAAGTCACGGGTCCCACTTTGGGCATAGAGGAACCCCTCTTTTAAATAGTTGGGTCTAAGGGAGTTTCAGTAGCCTTACCAAGACTGGAACATCAATCCCTTTGGGCCGAGTCAAACCTTTATCCTTACCTTGGGTCATACGTTTGACGAAGCTGTTTCACAAAAACAATTCTGGCCGAGAATCTTGAACTAACATGAGCGGCCCAGTCGGAAAAAGGGTATCAGGGAGAGTAACCAAGAGGGCTCCTCAAACATTAATCTTATCAATCAATTCAAACCTTTCCTCCAATTCTTTTTTTTAATTTTTTTATTTAACTCCTTTTTTACCCATGGTGTCCTTTTGAGTTTTCACCATGTCCATGGGTTTAGCTCTCTTACCCCAAGCGCCCTTTCGAGTTTTCACCTGGTCTGCACAAACTCGTTGTTTTTACCCGTAGAGACCTTTCAGGCTTTCACCACGTCCATCTTGCTTTGAGCTTGTATTTTTTTTTTTTTCTTTTTATTTCTTTCATTTTTTTCAAAAGCCACGACATAGCCGTCGATTCCGTCATAGCTGGTTAGATGGGGTTCTAGCATCGTCCCACAACTTAGCTTGTGTTGACTTAACAGATACTATGACTGCTTGTGAACCTAAAAAGAGGGCTTCCTTCAGGGTGTAGCTTGGTCATGGGTTAGGTTAGGATTTGAAGGTATCCTGGGTTAAAAGGATTTCCTTGATATGGCATCAGTTTTCTCAACATACTTCCTTCCTTGGGGGTTTTACTGTACATGCCCCATGATTCTTTTACATTTTTTTATTCTTTTTGCTCCATTTCAGGCAATCTCTTTTTGGGGTTTTGCTTTCCCGATTTTTTTTTGGATTTTGATGGTAACTTTACTTCCCTTTTTTATATATGTACAAATTTTTTTTTGGGGAAGGGGTTCAATGAAAGAAAGGCCCAGGCTTGAATGGGGTAGCGAAGGATATTATCATTTTTAGGGATACTTTTTGTCTACTATGCTTGGAATGATGGCCTCTTTTGGGTGATTCTTAAGCAGTCACGTATCTATTTTACCAAGACTTACCTTGTCATGATAGACTAAGAGTAGAACCATCGGACGTATACGGCACTGATGGGCTCTGGAAGATGATCGCCGTCCATGGTGGCGAGGCAGATGGCGCATCCCGGTAGCACTTCTCAAACAATGTAAGGTCCTTCCCAGTTCAGTTTGAACTTCCCTCTCGGATCGGTGTGGAGGGATGAGAAGATCTCCTTCAACACAGTGTCTCCTATCTTTAGATCTCTGTTGTCGCTCCGGATGTGCTGATTTATTAGGTGGTGCTGGAAAAGAATTAAACTCAAAGTGAAACAGAGGATAAAGATATGATGAAAACAGCAATCCTAAAACATCCTAGACCTACAAGATACAGGGCCTGTTGTAGCAAGTTTTGAAAAGTAAGAGTTTGTCCCACAAAGAAATTGGTCTAGAGCGCAAAATGGGCTGTAATAGTTGGCCTCCAGATCTGACAATCCTAAAGAAAGGGAGTTGGGTGTCACGACTACACTAAATTAATCCTAATAAAAGAGAAATAAAGTGTAGCCCTATGCTAAAGAAAGGGTTAAGAAGAAGATGGTGATGGTGTGTGTAAAAATAAAATATAAAAAAGATGAGAATTAAGCAGGTTAAGCTAGAGTTAATGCAGTAATGTAACTCAAATTTAGACTGTCTCTGCAATGGTCCTTACTGAGATGCTATTACTAACCTCAACAAGGTAGAAATATCCAACTTAACCCATGCCATTTGGGGTGCTCTTAAGGCTATAGGCTATCCACTCAAATGGCCACAACCTATCCTATAGAGTCTGTCAAATCCCATTGATCAGGCTAGAAGTTGCTAATCTAATCCAGAGGAGTGGACTGATCATTTTTCTAATCATTGAACCAGATCAAGCCATGAATATTACTACAGATACTATGTAATGCCAGTGCTATAAGCTCCCCAGATCTGCTCACAGATCTGGCTGACATCCATACGTATTCCAACCAATAAATTCCTAAGTGCTTTGCCAAGGCCAACGACTCACTGTGCCCATAAAAAGGACCATCAATAGGTTGAATAAAGATTTAGATTCAGCTGGTCATTGCTACAAAAGACCTGCAATGACTCAGCCTCAAGCTATAATTACTACATAGAAATCAGATCTAACAGCTGATATCGGTCAAGTAAAACAGAGGGGAGCCAGTTCCTGCACAAACCTCCTCACAAGGCTCTAGAAGCTCATGTGCAGAGGAGAAGAATCCTTCTCAGACATGTGGCTGGACACCACCTTAGGGTTATACTCTGTCCACTTAAATGATCACAGGGTATTTGATTGGTCTATCCATACCACAGAGATCTGAGAAAGAACATGTAAACTGCTACTGCCACCATGGAGTCCCAGGGTTACGAGCTCTCTAGATCTGGCTACAGATCCGGCTTGCTATTCATGGGGCTATTAAACCAAGGGAAATCAGATGATAAATAATAAATTTACTAGAAACTGAATGGGCTAGTCCCAAATCATGGATCCTATAGACTTCTAAGGAAACCATAAGATCTGTAGATTTAATTAGTCATTAAAATAACAATCCATTATAAAAGTAAAACTTACAATGAATTATCTCAAGGCTGCAGCCTATATACAATTGCTCATTCAAAAGATCCCAATGTATACAAGGCCTATTACAAAACTGAAATAAAACTAACCTAGCTGCTTACAAAAAGGATTAGCCAGCCAATGTTGGGCTAAGAGAGAAGAAAAATCAGAAAAAGAGATGATCAAACCCTAACCCTAGCTTGCTGAAACTCTCAGCCGACAGAGGATGAAGGAAAGATGAAAATACTAAGCTCTAAGTACAACTTATATACTCTGTCCATAAGGCCTTGGCTCAAAAAAGAGTAACCCTAATTTTTCCAGTAGACATGGCACTATTACAACCCTTAAATGCCTTGAGAAGTGCGCCTTAAAATCTATGCCTCGAGAAATGTGCCCTAGCCTTGAGAAATTATCAAAAGGTCCTTGAGTTAGGGTTGAGAGCAGGGCTGGGATCTGCATTAATTAACTCTCGCAGTTGCAGAGCCTTCACTGAGGAGCATTTGTCTTAAGAGGATTGTTCACTCGTGTAGTAGACTCTCAGTGGATCGTGCAGTTGCTTTGTGTTGTAATGCTATCATAGAGGTGATTTGGAATGCCTGGATTTCTCGTGCAGTAGAGCTTCAAAAGTTCTCTCACTGGATACTCGCACAGGTAGGCTCCTACGCTCGAGTAGTAACTGGTTAGGCTTTAGGGTGCGTGAGAGCTACGCGAGGAATATTTTGGGCATCTCTCTCTTCCAGGGCTTCACGAGAACTTTGTGAGGTGACAAATTGTTCTATATGCATATGGACTTGCTATGTTCTGCGCGTGGCTGCTATAAGGCTCGATCTCCGCGAGAGCTTCACAAGCACAAATTCTGAGGGGTTTTAAAGTGCAAGATCTTCGCAATGTCT
The DNA here is from genome assembly GCA_021018995.1 of Chloranthus sessilifolius. Classification (NCBI taxonomy): domain Eukaryota; kingdom Viridiplantae; phylum Streptophyta; class Magnoliopsida; order Chloranthales; family Chloranthaceae; genus Chloranthus; species Chloranthus sessilifolius. The sequence continues at coordinate 34,128,455 of CM037597.1, read as the reverse complement.
CTACTACTCTCTTCTTGACTGTTCATCCCATTTGCGCAAGGGCAGCTTTCACTACATCCTTAGCTCCACGAGGGAGCTCCTAAACTCTACGAGATAATTCTTTTAATCCTCTGATGCCTTGCACTTGTTGCTATTGCAGCTTCCTCCATTCTCAGCTAACTTCTTTCTTCTGCTAGACTTTTTTGGTCAATGATGACCAGCAAATGAGTCACCGTGGTGAGCACTACCAAGGTGTTCTATTAGGCTTTGGCTCAGCTGTCATCTTTGCATATTTTCTTTCTCTTCTTTGGACCAAAAAGTAGGGATTTTGTATTTAGCTGCATAGTTTATTACTAACTACAAAACATACTTAACAAATGATTATTAGTGAGCTTTAAGGTCCAGGAAAGGCTAGGTTAAGAGGTGAAAAGTGGTACTTTTCAGTGAATAACAATCTTGACCGTGGACACGTTTATTGTAAGCACGTGCAATTCGCCCTTGGTAAACTTGAGTGTGACACAAGGCTAGGAGTCTCTTCTCGTCCAATAAGTTCAATTATTCGAAGCGAGATCTCTCTCTCTGCTTCAGGTAAGCCTGATTCCATGAAAATTTGGAGTGAGGATATTTCAACCTCTACTGGTAGGACGACCTTTGTTCCATACACAAGGGAGAATGGTATTTCCCCTGTAACGGTACGGATCGATGTTCTGTAGGCCCACAAAGCAAATAACAGCATTTCACTCCAATCTTGATAAGTGACGACCATCTTCTCAAGGATGCGGATGACCATCTTGTTCGCACCTTCTACGGCTCCATTAGTTTGAGGTCGATAGGGGGATGACCGATGGTGCTTAATTTTGTATTGCTCGCAGAAGGCTCAGATGCGCTTATTCGCAAAGTTTGTGCTATTGTCTGTGATAATATCTTTGGATACTCCAAATCAGCACACAATATTACTCTTGAGAAACTTCTTGATGTGACTGGCCATGATATTGGCATATGACGCCGCTTCTACCAACTTGGTGAAGTATTCAATGACGACGAGGATGAACTGATGTCAGTTTGATGCTTTCAGATTAATCATTCTGACGACGTCAAGGCCTCAAGTAGCAAATGGCCAAGGAGTGGTCATGTAGTGTAGATCGATGGCAGGAGCATATATCAGACTGGAGTGTTCCTAACACTTATAGCATTTTTGAACATGTTTACATCAATCTGATTCCATAGTGGTCCAAAAGTATCCCTACCGTAGAATTTTCTTAGCAAGCATGTGACAGCTGACGTGGGCTCTGCATACTCCCTCATGGATCTCCTTCATGATATTAATCGCTTCACATTCTATAAGGCACCTGAGTAAGATGTTATTGTAGAATCGCTTGTAAAGGCATTCCCCACAAATGACGTAGCCTGCTGCTAGATGTTGAATGGTTTGCTAGTTTGTTTTGGATGTATCCTCCGGGAAGGTGCGAGTCTCGAGGAAATTCTTGATGTCTGAGAACCAAGGTGGCTCATCATTAGGATTTGTAGGTTCCTCAATTTGGAATCAAAAGGTCAGCTCATTACTCTGCTCGATCATGATCGAGTTCATCTTAGCACCATACGGGATTTCTATCATTGACGACAAAGTGGCTAGTGCATTGGCAAAGCGATTTCTTATCCGGGAGACATATGAGAATGCCAGATATTTGAAGCAAGCAATCAGATCCTCAAGGTGCTCATGGTAAGGGATCAATTTCTCATCTTTTATCTTTTAGTCACCATTCGTCTGGCATATGATTAACTGTGAATCACCAAATACTCAAAGGTGAGTTATATTCAAATCAAGAGCCGCCTGCAGACCGGCGGCATAAGCTTCATACTCGGCCATATTGTTAGTGCAAGGGAAGTTGAGCTTGATAGAGACGGGTACATGGGATCCTTTTGACTAAATCAAAATGGTGCCAACTCCTTAACCCTCGACATTAGCTGCCCCATCAAAGTGCATTACCCAAGATTCTTCTACTTCCTTGGTATCGTCTTCCATCATAAAAAGGATTTCCTCATCAGGGAACTTTGTTCTCAAAGGCTCATAATTAGGTAAAGGATTGTCGGCAAGATGATCAGTGAGTAACTGCCCCTTGATCGACTTCTGAGTGTAGTGATGTCGAACTCAGACAATAAAAGCTGCCATTGTGCGGTTCGTCTAGTGAGAGCTGGCTTTTCGAACAAGTATTCCAGCGGATCCATTCGGGCTACAAGTAAAATGGCTAGAGATAGCAAGTAATGGCAGAGCCTTTGAGTAGCCCATACAAGAGCCAGGCATGCTTTCTCTAGATGAGAATAGCGCATTTCATAATCAGTAAACTTCTTGCTCAGATAGTAAATGGCATGCTCTCATCTTCCCGTCTCATCATACTGCCCTAAGACACATCCCATCAAAACTTCTTTCATGGAGAGATACATCAAGAGTGGTCTCCCTAGCTTGGGTGGTACTAACACAGGTGGGTTAAGGAGGTAGCTTTTGATTTTATCGAACGCTGCTTGACAATCATCGTTCCATTCAACGGGCGAGTTCTTCCTTAGCAGCTTGAAGATCAGCGTGCAGATTGGAGTTAGCTGTGTAATGAACCGACTGATATACTGTATTCTGCCCAAGAACCCTCTAACTTCCTTCTCAGTAGACGGCGGTGGCATTTCAGTGATGGCTTTAACTTTGACTAGGTTGACCTCAATCCCTCTCTTGTTGACGATGAATCCTAACAATTTTTTGGACATAGCGCCAAAAATGCACTTTTATGGATTCAGACGTAACCTGTACTTTCTCAGCCTCTCAAATAGTTTTTGAAGGTTTACTAAGTGATTGCCTCGCTCTGGTGACTTGGCTATCATATCATCGACATATACTTCAATCTCTCGGTGCATCATGTCGAGACATAGTGCAGTCATAGCTCTCTGGTACGTTGCACTAGCATTCTTCAGCCCAAATGACATGACTCTGTAGCAAAAGGTTTCCCAAGGGGTGATGAATACAGTCTTCTCTCAATCTGCCTCTACCATCTTTATCTGATTTCCTGAGAATCCATCCATAAAAGAAATCATCCCATGCTTAGTAGTGTTATCGACCAAGATGTCGATGTGCGGAAATGGGAAATCGTCCTTTGGGCTTGCCTTGTTCAAGTTTCTAAAATCTATGCACATACGTACCTTTCCATCCTTTTTCGGCACAGGCATAATATTGGCTAGCCACTGCAGGTACTTAGATACCATGAGAAACCCTGCGTCATACTGCTTGATGACCTCGTCTTTGACTTTCAACATCCACTCGGGTGGAGACATCACAGCTTCTGCTTAACCGGCTTTATATCAGGGTAGAGAGGCAACTAATGCTTGACCAAATCAGTGTCCAGACCAGGCATGTCCTCATATGACAAGGCAAAAATGTCTTGGTATGACCGAAGGAAGTCAATCATGCTTTTTCTTTCATCGGGAGATAGCGATGTTCCGATTTTGGTATTACAGGGAATCTCCTTAGTCCCTAAATTAATATCCTCAATTTTTTTGACAATGGGGGTAGGGCCATGCTCAAATTTTGTAAACCGGTCAAGGAGCTCATTGGGGAGCTCCTCAAAGGGGACATCCTCATCCAGACTTATGATCCCTACCACTTCTTGTATTTCTATAGGGAAGGGGTCCATTTCATGTGGGACAGGTATTTCAATTAAGGCATCTTTTTGTGGAATTTTATCTGGAATTTTAAATGACAATATTTTTTGACTTTGTGTTTTTTCAATGGTTTTGAGGTTTCGTATTTCTTCGGAGACGGACCCTTGGTAGCACGAGTTTGTGTATACACAAGGTATTGCCTGCCAAGGGCTCATCTCACTTTTTATAAGTTGTGTTATTTTGGGAAACAGGTGCCAAATTGAAGGCCACTCCCTGCTTCCAGATTTTAGGGCAAAGATGCCGAATTGCATACCTGACTTGCTGCCCCTTTACCTTTTTAGATGTAGGAGGCTGACGAATGTGACTCTTCTGGACCGGCCTCCATCATATTGATCATAGGTTTATCTGAGATTTCATCCTCAAACATCAGTAAAGTCCTATGGTGGTTTACCACAGGAGTTTGTTCAGGTATGGTGTAACAACCCTGAAATCTAGAACACGAAACTAACTATTTCGATCTACGTGCCCGGCACAGAAATCGAGATCGATTAAAATTTTTTTAAGAATTAATATTAGTTGAGATAAGGTTGCACCGTGGTTAGATGAGTTTGCCTGTGTGTTTTCGTTTAAGTCTGAGTTGTGTAAGGGGTCAATGTAGCACGTTGCATCATAGCGACCGTGTTCGTGCTCCACACCGGAACATAAACTAGGGGAAAACAGAAATATCTGTTTTCTTAGCTTATAAGAGAAGGAAGGGAGACCTAGAGAGAGTTCTTCTTCTTCTTCTTCTCCTTCTTCCCCTTGCTTTAGAAGCTGAGAAATCTGTAGCTAGGTTGGTCTGTGAGAGTGTTCTTTGGAAAAACGGGGTTAGCGATACCCGGGATCCTACATTGTCCGAGATAGAGGATGGAGAGATGAAATAGGACACTCCACACTAGTCTAAGAGTATGTACGGTCTTGAGGATTGAAAGGGAACTGGGCATCGACTTATCCGAGCCGTAGCGACGACAAACTCCGAGAGCTAGATCCGAAACCCTCATTCGAGTCGATTTGCCGAAACCCCGTAAGGGCCCGAACAAAGGTGAGTTTGTGTGTTTAAATAGGGGCAAATGAGATGCCCAGGTATGGGCATTGATGTCATGTTAATGGTTGTTGAGAACCATTAAGGAGAAAAGGGTTAAAATAGGGTTGGAGAAGAACTCCATTAATGACAGAGTTTCTGTCATTATTGATCGATCAACACAAGTGGTGATCGATCAATGAAGACCATTGATCGATCAATCTGTATATGACAGAATGGGGGAGCAGAGGCCCCAAAATGTTAGAAGTTCAATGCCCGAAGGGCATTGATCGATCAATTTAGGCATTGATCGATCAACAAGAGAGTGATCGATCAATGACAGTTGGTGATCGATCAACAAAGGTATTGATCGATCACTGTAGGGTGTTGATCGATCAATGAGGGCATTGATCGATCAATCTGTATAAAAGTTAATGAAAACAGAAGGTGGGAATTTTTGAAAAAAAAAGGATTGGTGATCGATCAATGAGGGCATTGATCGATCAACAGGAAGCATTGATCGATCAACCCAAGTGGTGATCGATCAATTTAAGCTGTATTAAAAGTGAGTAGAAGAGAGGTTATTGATCGATCAATGAGTGTATTGATCGATCAATGATGATAGGTGATCGATCAATAAGGTGTATTGATCGATCAACTGGTTTGTTGCAGAGTGAGAACTAAAAGGGTGGTGATCGATCAATGAGAGGTATTGATCGATCAACAAGGAGTATTGATCGATCAACAAGAGTGGTGATCGATCAATCACCCCTGTTTTATTTTGTTTTGGTTTATGGATTAAACACCACCGGACATTGTGCCGGTTAACCTTCTGACATCTCTAACACTTAAAGTGCTATGTTTATGGTCTAGGATCAAACCCTGACACATTGAAAAGGCTTTGGATTTGCTTAGAAGATAAAGTGACCTTAGGTAGGAGAAAATCAACTTAAACTATTTTTTAGTATCATTCCATGTTTATCTCATATCTATGCCCTGATTTCTGTTTTTACCAAACATGTATGCATATCATGATTCCTGCTATTTTGATTTCTGTCTCCTGATTCGCATTCTGAAAACTTGCTTCTGATTCTGTTATCTGATCTGTGAGGTATATACGTATGTGATTTGATGATTTAAACCAGATGATCCCCACCGACCCGGCGGTATATCCGATGCCTGGCACACTTGTGCACCTGCTTGTAATCCTCGGCGCAATTGCACTCCATAGATGAGGCATTGTTGCACTTTCAAAATTGTTCATGTGAACGACGATTGGTTGGGGTTTCCTATCGGACATTCCTGTTTACTCCGTGCTATATAGTCACGGGAGTTTCTTAAGTTAAATATACACAATTTAAGCTCTCTGATAATATATTCGTATAACATCTGATTCTTGCATAAAATCTCAGCTGTAGATTTGATTCGCCATGATTATACGTTCCTGATTTGATTTCTGTTATGAGATAGCATGATTTGCATATTCAATTCGTTTTGTTGGAAATTCTTCTATTGAGCTAGGATGTAGCTCACCCTGTCTTCTAAATTAATTTTAGGTTACGAGTAGTTCACTGAGAGTGATCCGGACTACCGGCTGATCCAGTGAGGCGAGGGAGATGACACGCGTTGAGACGAGTTCTATCCGTAGCCTGGGTACTAGTGTCTGTTATACTGTATTTTGGTTCTTTTGGATTATTGTGTGCCTGGTGGCCACTTTTGTGTACATTTTAGTAGGAATATTTACTGTATTATTTACGCATTCTATTCGGAACCACTATTGGGAACCATCGTTTGGGTGATGGATGTCCATTACCAATGGTTCTTCTTAGTTCCTTTTTGAGAATGCATTTTCCTTGTTTAAAATAGAGTTTATTATTTTATAATTACTGTTCTTTAGGACCAAAAGTGTTGATAAATGACTGACTCGATCTACCACTGCTGGGTGGTGTCTTCTTGGCTTCCGCTTTACAAGCAGACACATATGATTCGTCCCGGGGATCATCCAGAGTATGATCCTAATGGCACGGATATCTGGGTGCAGAAATTCGGGCTGTTACAGTTGGTATCAGAGCCTAGACGTTAGGTTGAGCTACGGGTTCAGGTTGGATTGTTTTCACAATCTATGTACTGATCAATGTTGTTGTTTTCACAATGACAGACCAGTATGGGCCCTAAGTTCAGAGGAGGGCACAGCAGAGGTAGAACAGGTCAGAGAGAGATTCCTCTAAAGGATGTGCCCGAGGTCATAGGCACGTCGAGGGGCTTGGAGTTCCTCTCACATGCAAATGCGGTTCCATTGGGACCCAGAGGAGGTAGAAGGAGAAGTGAAGAGAGGATGGAGCAGGTGTTGGAAGCATTAGCTACCAACAGAACTGCTTTAGCTCAGTGACTAGACCACCCCATCAGCCTGGTGGATTTGCGGAGTTTAGGAGAATGAGACCTCCTAACTTCTCAGGTCAAACGGATCCCATTGAGGCAAAAGGGTGGATAGAAGAGATGGAGAAGCTCTTTGAAGTATTACAGTGTAGTGACGTGGAGAAAGTGCGTTGGGCCACTTTCAAATTGGATGGTGATGCCGGACCTTGGTGGAAGTCGGTGTCACAAAATAGACATAGAGAGTTTCCTCACACTCCTTGGACATGGGAGGAGTTTACGGAGGTGTTTTATCACAAATACTTCCCGAAAATTGTGAGGCATCAATGGGAAGTGAAATTCATAGGGTTGAAACAAGGCGCCATGTCAGTAAGGGACTATGGAGCGGAGTTTGATAGGCTGGCTAGGTTTGCACCTCAACATGTAGCCACGGAGTTGATGAGAGCAAGGAAATTCCAACTTGGCCTGAGACAAAATTTGCAGAAAGACGTCGCCATGTGGGAAATGGAGACTTACGAGGGAGTCATGGCCAAGGCTCTTATCGCTGAAGAGGAGAACCAGAAACAATTCTCTTGGAGGGACAAGCAGGCGAGAGAGAGACCATTCCAAGGGCAATCTCAGGATACAGAGCAGAACAAGAGGGCTAGATTTTCTAGACCTCCGAGATACCCTACGCACTCTCGACCGGCGATTTCTTCAGGTCCGAGTTCATATCAGAGAACAGCAGTGCCTACATCTTCCAGTTCATTTCGACCAGTTGGATCTTCTGGTAGCAGGGCCTCAGTGACTCAGGGACCTTTAAGAGTCTCGTCCTTCACTCCGGCCGCGATATGTGCAAAGTGTGGGAAACCACACAAGACAGAGGACTGCAGGAGAGAGACAGGGGCATGCTTTAGGTGTGGCAAGATGGGTCACTTGGTTAGGAATTGCCCTGAGGAGAGCAAAGAGCGGACAGGATCGGTATCTACCCAAAGATCAGTTCGACCAGTGGTTCACGGCCGAGCTTATGCCGTCACCGCAACCGATGCCCTGACATCAAATGACGTCATTCAAGGTATGATTAGAATTCAAGAGATGTAGTGTTATTTAATATGATGAACTGGAAAATTTGGAAATATAGAATTTAATTGATTTATTTTGATTATAATGATACACATAAACCTACACATCTAAAACGTTAAAGTAATGTTGAAATTGGTGTATAGGTGAGCTGAAACTGTATAGGAGTTGCGATATTTGCTTCCATAGAGCACGAGCTCTGATAGACCCAGGCTCCACGCATTCTTTCGTACGGCCTCAATTTACGAAGGAATTGAGTGCCACTCCAGAACAACTAGATTTTATTCTGACAGTGTCAATTCCCACGGGTAGTGCAGTGAATGCACTTACTGTGTGTAAATCAGTGATAGTGGCAGTAGATGATCACGAGACACGGGCAGATTTGATTCTGTTAGATATGAAAGGATTTGACATCAACTTGGGAATGGACTGGCTATCTGCTTACCACGCAAGTGTGGATTGTTTTCGGAAGATGGTAGTTTTCCGCCCCCCAAAGGAGCGATCCTTTAGATTCTTCGGAGTGAAGTCTAAGGTAGCTCCGTTGATATCCGCTATTCGGGCGGAGAGGATGATGAAGAGTGGATGCAGTGGATATATAGCCTTTCTACAAGAACAACGGGAGAAGACAAATATGATATCCGATATTCACGTTGCATGCGAGTATTCCGATGTATTCCCTGAGGAATTGCCGGGATTATCGCCAGTTCGGGAGATTGAGTTTGCAATCAATTTGGTTCCGTGCCTTTGAACCGATATCAAAGCTCCGTATCGAATGGCTCCAACAGAATTGCAAGAGTTGAAAGAGCAACTACAAGAATTGCTTGACAAAGGGTTTATTCGACCGAGTGTGTCCCCTTGGGGAGCACCAGTATTGTTTGTTAGAAAGAAAGATGGTTCAATGCGTCTATGCATTGACTATCGACAGTTGAATAAGTTGACGATTAAGAATCGTTACCCGCTTCCTAGGATCGATGATCTGTTTGATCAATTGCAAGGAGCGAGGTTCTTTACGAAGATCGACTTGAGATCAGGTTACCATCAATTACGAGTCAAGGCCGAAGATGTGGAGAAGACGGCGTTCAGAACCAGATATGGGCACTATGAATTCTTAGTTATGCCATTTGGATTGATGAATGCACCCGCATCGTTTATGGACCTGATGAATCGTGTATTTAAACCACACTTGGACAAGTCAGTGGTTGTTTTTGTGGACGACATCCTTGTCTATTCTAAGACGAAGGAGGAACATGAAGAGCATCTACATGTAGTCTTGCAAATCCTCAGAGAACACAAATTATACGCAAAGCTCAATAAGTGTGAGTTTTGGTTGAACCAAGTGAGTTTCCTGGGTCATATTGTCTCCGCCAAGGGTATAACCGTAGACCCGACAAAGATTGAAGCTGTCGTGAAATGGGAACAACCTAAGACAGTGACAGAGGTTCGTAGTTTCCTTGGTTTGGTAGGATACTACAGGCGATTCGTAGAGGGTTTCTCTAAGCTATCAAGTCCGCTTACTCAGCTCACTAAGAAAAATGCTAAATATGATTGGACTGAACAGTGCAAGAAAAGTTTTCAGGAATTGAAGACACGTCTGACTACAGCACCAGTGCTAGCTATACCTTTTGGGAGAGGAGGCTTGGCTATCTACAGTGATGCATCATATAGTGGTTTGGGTTGTGTTCTCAACCAACATAAGAAGGTTATCGCATATGGCTCTAGACATCTTAAGGAACATGAGAAAAACTACCCGACTCACGATCTGGAATTGGCAGTGGTGATATTTGCTTTGAAGATTTGGAGGCACTACTTATACGACGAAACTTTCGATATCTACACCGACCACAAAAGCCTTAAATATTTGTTTACCCAAAAGGATTTGAATATGCGACAACGCAGATGGATGGAGTTCTTGAAAGACTACGATTGTTCCATCCAGTATCACCCTGGGAAGGCCAATGTTGTGGCAGATGCTTTGAGCAGAAAGTCGTCGGCTCAGTTGGCACATCTTATCACCCGAGTACAAAGGTGGCATCTACTTGAGGACCTGGCCTTATGTGATACACTGATTGATGTTAGAGGATCAGGGACACTAATGGCTACCATTGTGATACGTCCCACATTGTTTGACAATGTACGTAAGCTCAGGATGATTGACGATGAGCTTATGGCAATTAGAAGGGATGTGATCAACGGGATCAGACCTGATTTTACCATCAAGGATGATGGCACTTTGCTATTTCAAGATCGAATATGCATACCGAATACAAAGGACCTAAAAGACACAATTTTAGAGGAGGCGCATAAGTCTACATATGCTATACATCCTGGAAGTACCAAGATGTACCAAGATCTCAAGCGAAGTTTTTGGTGGAGAGGATTAAAGAAGGATGTGGCAGATTATGTTTCTAGGTGTTTGGTCTGTCAGCAGGTGAAAGTGGACCATCGGAATGCAGCAGGTTTGTTGCAACCATTGCCAGTACCAGAGTGGAAATGGGAGGCCATTTCTATGGACTTTATACTAGGATTGCCGAGCACATTGAGAAAGAATAATGCCATTTGGGTTATTGTGGACAGACTGACGAAATCTGCACACTTTCTACCGTATCGGACTACATTTACAGCCAATAAACTAGCTGAACTGTACATGAAAGAAATAGTTCGATTACATGGCATACCGGTTAGCATCGTGTGTGATAGAGATCCGCTGTATACATCGTAGTTCTGGTGACGATTCCAGGAAGGCATGGGTACTAAATTGGAATTCAGCTCAGCATTTCATCCTCAGACAGATGGGCAGACTGAGAGAGTGAACCAGATCATAGAGGATATGTTGCGTGCGTGTATGTTGGACTTTCATGGTTTATGGGATCAACACTTGCCTCTGATCGAGTTCGCCTACAATAACAGTTATCAGTCAAGTATTGGGATGGCGCCTTATGAAGCCTTATATGGACGTCGATGCAGATCTCCACTGAATTGGGAAGAAGTCGGCAAAAAGCTTGTCTTAGGACCAGAGATCGTGGATAGTACCACTGAGACGATTAGAGTGATTCGCGAAAGATTGAGGATGGCCCAAAGCCGTCAAAAGAGCTATACGGATCTTCATCGGACGCAAGTGGAGTTTCAGGTATAACCAAATACGTCAGACGATACGTATGCCCATGGTTAAATTAAATCACTAGAGAATTAACACTTGATTTCAGGTTGGAGATAAGGTGTTTGTGAAGATTTCGCCGACCAAGGGTGTCATGCGCTTTGGGAAACGCAGAAAGTTGAGTCCTCGATACCTTGGACCATTTGAGGTACTCGGAAGGGTTGGAGAAGTCGCTTATCGGATTGCCTTGCCACCACAATTGGCAAGCATGCATAACGTCTTTCACGTGTCCATGCTACGCCAGTACGTACACAATCTGACTCACGTCTTCGATTACCAACCAATGGAGCTTCTGGAGGATATGACGGTGATTGAAGAACCGATTGCTATTTTGGATCGTCGTGATCAAGTCTTGCGGACTAAGTTGATTCCACTGGTACTAGTCAAGTGGAGAAATCATTCAGATGCTGAAGCTACTTGGGAACGCGCAACCGAAATCTGCGAACAATACCCACATTTGTTTACCCAATGAGAAAGGTAAATTCTTAATCATTTTTGCTTAAAGGTTCATCACATTATTAGGTCGTTGTGCGTAGGCATGCATCATTTACTCGATGAATCTTTTTATAGGGGTACCCTGTATGATGTGCATGTATCATTAGTTTCAAAGTTCGGACGATTCACTGTTGGAGAAGCAGGCTGTTACAATATGGTCTCACAGATATCATTGATCGATCAACAGAAGACACTGATCGATCAATTTCATGAGTGATCGATCAACAGAGGTTGGTGATCGATCAAGGACAGTGAGGGATTTCACTCAAAAGAAAGGCTGGTGATCGATCAATAGCAATATTGATCGATCAATAGAGGTTCAAGTGATCGATCAACATAGGTCAGTGATCGATCAATTTTGCATTGGAAGGAAAGTAGTGATCGATCAACATTAGTAGTGATCGATCAATAAGGGCATCAGTGATCGATCAACAGAGGTTAGTGATCGATCAATGCATCGATTTAGGGCTTAAAGATGCTCCATTGATCGATCAACAAAAGCAGTGATCGATCAATCCTGGGGTTTATGTTAAGAATTGGGGATTTCGAATGGTCATTTGCACGAAGCTCCCGTAGTGATCGATCAAGAGTCTTGGAATTCCAACCGTTCAACCGTCTTCCCTACTCTTCTCCGGCCATTTCCGTTCGTTCTCCGGCTTGATTCGAGTGGACATCGCTCCATTCATCCGGTAAAGTTCTTGTTTGCGTTCTTTCAAGTCTCGTTTTCATTCTTTTATAAGTGTTCGACCATGGGACCTCGCACGAAGAACGCTTCGCGTAAGGTACCCACGTCTCTCGGGCTCGTGTACCGGTGCCACCATTCCCGTTCCCTCGCCAACCGTGCCACCCATGGCACCAGTTTCGACCACTGTCCCAACCGTTCCCGCGCCCGTTCCGCTCCCCATCGAGCGTGAAGTCCCCAAAACGTGGTGGGCTTCTAAAACCTTTTTGCCCGAATACGTTTTTGCTTCCTCACTCTACGAGGACCGACCCGAGATGGCTTGGGCCAAGGGATATATCCAAAAGCTTAGGTTAAAACCCTTGCTCGAACCCTTCCATGACCATTATTGCCCACGCATCGTGAGGCTTTTCTTCCAAAACCTACGATGGGGTGATAGTCGCCATCGACTTGTCACGACCATCGATGGTTTTGAGTACAAATTCAACCATTTCCATGTCGCGGCGGCACTTCAATGCCCGTCTGCCAATATCGAGACATGTGGCCTTGATGCCCCATACATCAAGGAGGTCTCCTACGCCGATGTGGTCACTAAGATGACCCAAGGCCAACACGGGAGGGGCCAATCCATATCTAGGGCCCAACTACCCGATCGACTGTGGATGCTTGATACTTATATCAAGTGCGCACTAAACCCCTTCTTGCACAAGTCCTCGCAGACTGGAGTAGTGCAACAGGCACTATTCTCGGCCTATGAGAACCGTTGGTTCTCTATGGCAGATTTGGTCATTGAGGGCATCATCAATGCCAATGACCTTATGTCCGAGAAAGTAAAGTCCGAGGTTAAGAAACAGATCCCCTATGCCCGCCTCATCACCAAACTCGTAGAGCAGTATGCCGCTCTACGCGAGGCCTACACTTTGGCTCCTCACGAGCCACGCTTGGTCGACAACACCAAGGTCTTTCAGTTGAAAGACTGGACCAAGAGCTACAACCTACTCATGAGACGGCTTCCAGAGGAGGATGAGGGCGCAGTCGAGCCCATTCCGCCTACTGTCACTGAGGGTTCGGTCCCTGCCGAGCCTACGTCAGGAGAGGGGGAGGCCCCACGTGATCCACCACCTCCATCTGGGGTGTCTACCCGACCGGCCCCCACTACACCCCACCGACCGACTCGTCAACCCACAGCCCATCCCCCACCATCTTCCTCCGGCGACGTTGCTGCGATGCTTCGGGAGCTGGTGGAGGGCAACCGACGTATCCATGAGAGGCTGGATGGCATGGAGGCATTCCAGCGGCAGATGCATCGTCGTCTGGATTACCACGAGGGGATGCATGAGTTAGTCATGCAGCACCTATATGCCACGACGTCCACGCCAATGATCGCCCACGCTAGTCAGCACGTGGTGGACCCGCGCGACTACAGCTCACCGCCACCTCGTCCCCGCAGACCTACACCTGACGAGGCCGGTCCATCCGATATTCCCATAGGTATTACTCTGCTACTATATGTTATTCTTATGTAATTTATCTGTCTATATCTAAAGTGCTCTGCTTAGTATATAAATTCTGTTCTGAATACGTGATTATCACTGCATGCTATATCGACTGTCTGATTTTCAATTTCATTTATTTGTTAATCTTACAATCGACTATTGCCTGACCACAACTCTTAGACATTTTCGAGGACGAAAATTCCTAAGGGGGGAATAATGTAACAACCCTGAAATCTAGAACACGAAACTAACTGTTTTGATCTACGTGCCCGGCACGGAAATCGTGACCGATTAAAAAAATTTTAAGAATTAATATTAGTTGAGATAAGGTTGCACCATGGTTAGATGAGTTTGCCTGTGTGTTTTCGTTTAAGTCTGAGTTGTGTAAGGGGTCAATGTAGCACGTTGCATCGTAGCGACCGTGTTCGTGCTCCACACCGGAACATAAACTAGGGGAAAACAGAAATATCTGTTTTCTTAGCTTATAAGAGAAGGAAGGGAGACCTAGAGAGAGTTCTTCTTCTTCTTCTTCTCCTTCTTCCCCTTGCTTTAGAAGTTGAGAAATCTGTAGCTAGGTTGGTCTGTGAGAGTGTTCTTTGGAAAAACGGGGTTAGCGGTACCCGGGGATCCTACATTGTCCGAGATAGAGGATGGAGAGATGAAATAGGACACTCCACACTAGTCTAAGAGTATGTACGGTCTTGAGGATTGAAAGGGAACTGGGCATCGACTTATCCGAGCCGTAGCGACGACAAACTCCGAGAGCTAGATCCGAAACCCTCATTCGAGTCGATTTGCCGAAACCCCGTAAGGGCCCGAACAAAGGTGAGTTTGTGTGTTTAAATAGGGGCAAATGAGATGCCCAGGTATGGGCATTGATGTCATGTTAATGGTTGTTGAGAACCATTAAGGAGAAAAGGGTTAAAATAGGGTTGGAGAAGAACTCCATTAATGACAGAGTTTTTGTCATTATTGATCGATCAACACAAGTGGTGATCGATCAATGACAGTGGTGATCGATCAATGAAGACCATTGATCGATCAATCTGTATAGGACAGAATGGGGGAGCAGAGGCCCCAAAATGTTAGAAGTTCAATGCCCGAAGGGCATTGATCGATCAATGAGGGCATTGATCGATCAACAAGAGAGTGATCGATCAATGACAGTTGGTGATCGATCAACAGAAGAATTGATCGATCACTGTAGGGTGTTGATCGATCAATGAGGGCATTGATCGATCAATCTGTATAAAAGTTAATGAAAACAGAAGGTGGGAATTTTTGAAAAAAAAAGGATTGGTGATCGATCAATGAGGGCATTGATCGATCAACAGGAAGCATTGATCGATCAACCCAAGTGGTGATCGATCAATTTAAGCTGTATTAAAAGTGAGTAGAAGAGAGGTTATTGATTGATCAATGAGTGTATTGATCGATCAATGATGATAGGTGATCGATCAATAAGGTGTATTGATCGATCAAGCTGTTATTCGAAGTGAGAACTAAAAGGGTGGTGATCGATCAATGAGAGGTATTGATCGATCAACAAGGAGTATTGATCGATCAACAAGAGTGGTGATCGATCAATCACCCCTGTTTTATTCTGTTTTGGTTTATGGATTAAACACCACCGGACATTGTGCCGGTTAACTTTCTGACATCTCTAACACTTAAAGTGCTATGTTTATGGTCTAGGATCAAACCCTGACACATTGAAAAGGCTTTGGATTCGCTTAGAAGATAAAGTGACCTTAGGTAGGAGAAAATCAACTTAAACTATTTTTGAGTATGATTCCATGTTTATCTCATATCTACGATTTGCTTTTTACCAAACATGTATGCATATCATGATTCCTGCTATTTTGATTTCTGTCTCCTGATTCGCATTCTGAAAACTTGCTTCTGATTCTGTTATCTGATCTGTGAGGTATATACGTATGTGATTTGATGATTTAAACCAGATGATCCCCACCCGCGGTATATCCGATGCTGGCACACTTGTGCACCTTGTAATCCTCATTGCACCCCATAGATGAGGCATTGTTGCACTTTCAAAATTGTTCATGTGAACGACGATTGGTTGGGGTTTCCTATCGGACATTCCTGTTTACTCCGTGCTATATAGTCACGGGAGTTTCTTAAGTTAAATATACACAATTTAAGCTCTCTGATAATATATTCGTATAACATCTGATTCTTGCATAAAATCTCAGCTGTAGATTTGATTCGCCATGATTATACGTTCCTGATTTGATTTCTGTTATGAGATAGCATGATTTGCATATTCAATTCGTTTTGTTGGAAATTCTTCTATTGAGCTAGGATGTAGCTCACCCTGTCTTCTAAATTAATTTTAGGTTACGAGTGTAGTTCACAGTGCAGTGATCCGGACTACCGACTGATCCGATGAGGCCGAAGGCGAGGAGAGCAGCGTTCGAGTGGACGAGTTCTATCCGTGCTTTGGTACTAGTGTACGATATCTTGTATTTTGGTTCTTTTGGATTATTGTGTGCCTGGTGGCCACTTTTGTGTACATTTTAGTAGGAATATTTACTGTATTATTTATGCATTCTATTCGGAACCACTATTGGGAACCATCGTTTGGGTGATGGATGTCCATTACCAATGGTTCTTCTTGGTTCCTTTTTGAGAATGCATTTTCCTTGTTTAAAATAGAGTTTATTATTTTATAATTACTGTTCTTTAGGACCAAAAGTGTTGATAAATGACTGACTCGATCTACCACTGCTGGGTGGTGTCTGCTTGGCTTCCGCTTTACAAGCAGACACATATGATTCGTCCCGGGGATCATCTAGAGTATGATCCTAATGGCACGGATTTCTGGGTGCAGAAATTCGGGCTGTTACATATGGAATGCTGCTCCTCAAATAAGGATAGGGTAGCCAAATCTATTTTGAGGTTGGGAAGGGAGATGTGGGGATTGGTGGAATGGACATGGGTTATGGGTTTGTGTGGGGTCAAATGGGTTACCCCATTTCAATCGATCTTTACAACTCTAGCGCTGACAAAGGATTCCCTGATGTGCGACCTAGGGCGAGGTTTCTCTTCTATGTTGATTCCTCGAGCTCTTGTAGCTGCAACAGCCCTGACTTTCTCTTTAGCCTCTTGGACCTCTTCCTCTGTGGGCTTGTAACCTAACCTGAATCGAACTTTCTGCCCCTTGGTAACAAGTGGCTCTCTTCTGCCCTGCGGTCTAGGCCCGAGCCCTCTGCTTTTCTGACAGCCCCATTTCTAGAGCATGGCCACCGCTGCTTCCATTTCGTCCTCGGTTGTTGACGTGCTATTTTTTGAGGGTTTCGAACCTACTGCTGACACATCATATTCAAACTGTGGAGGTCAGTGTCTTCGTCAGTAAGTGGCACATCCACTACCTTAGGATTTTCAATGCTGTGGGTGGCCTTGTCTTTCTCATCGTGCCCTTCACCAATGATGGTGATCGCTTTCTGCCCAGATATGAATTTTAACTTTTGATGGAGGGTAGAAGGTATTGCCCCGACCTCATTTAACCGCGGGCGACCTATCAGAAAATTAAAAGAAGATTTGATATCCATCACTTGAAAATATATAGAGAAGGTCATGGGCCCAATTACTAATTTCAGATCGACCTCTCCCATTATTTCTCTTCTTGTATTATCAAATCCCCTAGCTCTATTCCTTGTCGGCCTTAGCATACAGGGGTCCACGCCGATCTTAGTGGCAGTCCTCAACGGGCACACATTCAGAGCTGACCCGTTATCAATTAGAACCAAGGGAATTATCATGTTCCCGGATTCAACAATAATATTGAGGGATTTAGTATGACTGTTTCCCTCCTCAGGTAGATCTGCATCCAAAAATGAAATGGCATTGGGTGCCATCACCTGTCGGATTATTTACCCGACCTTGTCGGGGCTCACCTATTGGGACACATGTGCATTCTTTAACACCCCCATTAAAGCTTGGAAATGGAGTGAGAACGTCATCAGAAGATCCCAGACAGTGATATGAGCTAGCATCCTTCTTAACTGAGTCTTGAGAATGTGCTTTAGGCTCATCTTCTCAAATTGGTGGACTGCACTGTCCTTCTTCCCCTCTGGTCGTGCTAGTGTTGTCGCTGCTGTTGTTGTTGCTGTTGCCATTGTCTCGGGCTATCTTGAGATCTTCCTCGACCTAGTGACAAAGTCCACGGCCCCCTCCGTACTACTACTGTTAGTGTTAGCATTGGTTTGCTTGTGGTTCAACGAGACCTGATTAGGATCGTATGTTGGTCCTAAGAGCTGGAAAGGTATGGCTGTCGACACTTGAGATGCATGTACTGATGGCTTTGGAAGGGTAGGTAAGACTTGGTTTACCTCAGTGATGGATGGGTGGGTGGTAAAATTGGGCCAGGTAGGGGTGGTGAAGCTTAACGGGGTTTGCACGGGGGGTAATGGAGCGGGCGTAGGCCATTGGTAATTGATGGGTGCGGGTGGAGAATTGGGGGCCGAATGACTTATTGGGTAATTCAAGGGGGTGATGGAGTATGGTTGATATGCATTTATTTGTACGTAATTTATGGGAGTGGATGGTGGAAAATAGGCCCTAAGATCTAGGGGCTCAACTGCCGGTGTAGGAGTGGGAAAGTAATCCGCCAGATTCAGGAGTTCAATCACCCAAATGGTTCTTTCTTCTTAGTCTTACAGCCTTGGGGCCATAAAATTCTCTCTGTTACTGATGTAATCAGAGGGGTTAAACTCATACTCTTCATCAATTTTCTCTACCATCCCTATGGTTGGTCTGGGACCTAGTATTCCGGTAAGGTGTGGTGGCAAAGGTACCCAGTGAATATTCGCATGCTAGTTTGCTTGGGTGGGTGCAGGGGGAATGATCTTCCCAGCATCAATTAAATCTTGGATCACGTGCTTCAATGGGAAGCAACGATCAGTCGGGTGACCCGGACGCTGGTGGAAATTACAATGAGATTCAAGTCAAAATTATATGGAATCGAATTGGGAGGAGGTCATGGTTAGAGCACAGTTACTAATCCCTTTTCAATTAATAAAGATAAAAGTACACTTAAAGATTATCCCAAGGGCGTAAAAACACGATCATTACGGGCTCTCCTCTCCGAGGTCATTTACACCCCCTGTCCTTTCCCTACTCGCTGCACTGGCCCTGGTCTGATGGGAGCTGGTTGAGCCACCTTAAACTGAAAGGGGACTACATTGTTCTTGGGCCTGATACTGGTCACATCCTGCACCTCTGCCCCTGTCCTCTTGTCGTTCTTCTCTTAGTAAACCACCTAACCCCGCTAGGTCCTCCTGAAGCATTCTTACTGAGTTGTCCTTCCCTGATGGCATCCTCACAACGGTTAGTGTTCCTTACCCAATCAGCAAAACTGGATTGTTGTTGGTAGACAACAAAATCAGAAATCACTGGCAGAGTGTTCTTTGAAATCATCTCTATCTGCTCATTGTCTGGTATTCTGTTTTTGACTTGAGCTACCAGTGCTCTCCAATGCCCCAAATAGTCGTTGAAGGTCTCGTTGGGATTCTATTTCAATCAGGCTAAATCAGACTTGCGTGGTTCAATATTTGTATTGTAGACATACTATTCTTAGAACAAATGTGTCAAGCCCTTGCATGTCTTTATCATGGACGATTTAAGAGATGTAAACCATCTCAGAACTGGGCCAGTTTAACTTTTCTGAAAGACTTTTATTAGCAGTCTCTCGTCCCCCCCGTACTGGCACATATCCCCACAATAGGACTTGAGGTGCGCAATCAGGTTGCCCATGCCATTGTACTTATCGAATACTGGTATTTTAAATTTAGGGGGCAGGGGGACCTCGGCCAACAGACACAAATTCGTGAAATCAGTGGCATGGATTTCAGTACCACCCATCTTCAACAACTATTTTTGGATCTTGTCTAGTTTCTCTCTTAACTGTTCCTATTCTTTGGACATGGGGGCCACTTTTTCAAAAGCCGGTCGGGACTCACTCTGTGCAATTGGGGGTGGGTAGCTACTAGTGGAGGATTAATACTGGTCACTGCCCCGACATAGGCACCACTGTTTTTGATCTCATCCTCCTCATACTGCTAGTCTATGTAAGGTGCTGTGAGGATGGGAATCTCAAACTGTTGTTGCATGGACTGGAGGGGATTGGATTGGATGTGGGTTTGGTGAGTCCCTTCATTGTAAGGGAAGTGTTGTGGTGTGATGAGATGAGTGGTAGTTTGGCTTAGGGGTGGGGCCTGATGGGGCCATTGGACATGGGGGAAGGTTTGGAAATGGCCTTGGGGTGTGGGGCCATGAGAAAATTGGGTCTGAGGTATGGCATGGGTTTGACCCGGTTGTGAAGGTTGGGGGTGGGTGAAATTTTTGGGGTATTGTGGAGGGTAAGAGGTTTGGCCTTAGGCCATGGGCCCGAGGTAGGTTTGGGCCACGAGGCCTTGATCAAGTTGGGTTTTGGTAAAGGGCATGGGGTTTGGAGGATCTTGACCCATTAGGCTTTGATGGGTAGGGCCCATTGGGCTTTGGAGGGCTTGGGCCATGGGCCATTGGTGGGTATGGGCCTAGGCCAGATGGGTGTGGGTTGTGGGCCCTTGGGGTATGTAGGCCTGGCCTACTGGATTTTGAGGGGTACGGGCCATGGGCCATTGGTGGGTATGGGCCATGGGCCCTTGAAGGGTTTGGGCTTGGGCCAAATGGGTTTAGGCCATGGGCCCTTAGGGTATGTGGGCCTGGCCCACTGGCTTTTGAGGGCTATGGGCCATGGGCCCTTGGAGGGTTTGGACTTGGGCCACATGGATTTGGGCCATGGGCCCTTAGAGGGTTTGGACTTAGGTCACATGGATTTGGGCCATGGGCCCTTGTGGTATTTGGGGAATGGGGGTTTGGATAGTGTGGATTATGGGGGGTTGATGGGGGTCATGGGGGAGTGGGGCACAGAGGTTGGCTAAGGTATGGGATGGGTTCATGGATGTGGGGTGTGGATGGGAAGAGAAAATTTGGGAAGCCTTCCATAAGGAGTAGGCTTGAAACATCTCCTCCATTATGGTCATGGAAGGAGGATTGGATGTGGATGGTGGATTTAAAGGATGGTTGGGTATGGATGGGATGGATGTGAAAGGGGAATTGGGCATGGCCCCGATATAATCGGGCATGACCATGGTATGGGATGGGATATTGGAGAGTTGAGGTGGGGAAAAAGATGGGGAATGATTAGGGATGTTAAGGGATGGTTGGGAAGGATTAGGGATGTTTAGGGATGATGATTGGTGGGTGTGGATGTTTGGGAAAAACTGGGCATGGCCCCGGTAAAAGTGGGCATGACTCGGGTAGATGGGGGGATTTGTGGGGGATTGGATAGGGTGGATGTGACATAGGTGAATGAGGACGGATTGGGCCTATATGAGGAAGGTAGAGAATGGGGCATGGATGTGGATTGGGAAAATGGGGTTGGGTTTATCATGAATGTGGATTGGAAAGGTGTTGGATTTTGAGGGGATGTAGATGGAATGGGTGGTTGGCTTAACATGGGCATGGGGGGGGAAAGGTAGTTTGGGAAAAAGATGGGGAATGGGGGATTGGATTTTGGATGTTTTGGGAAGTGGTGATTGGGAAAATGGGGGTGCCAAACGAGCCGGTAACGGTAAAAGGGGATAGGGTGATGGGGATGGATGTGAAGGCTTCTCTCGAATGGGGGTGGGCCGGAGAATGTGGCGGGGATGAGTTGGGATCGGTGTAAGCCGAGTCCACTACCCACGACATCCTTTGTTTGTGGGTTAGGTATGGGTGCCTTGGATAAGGCCCATGAATCTTCCTCCTTCTCCCTTACGAGACGATGGAGGGCAAGGTGATGTCGTTGTGCTGGCACCACAAGGATTCTATTTTTTAGGTTTTTAATTTTTTAATTTTTTTGGAGAAAACTCTTTTTCTCTTTTTTTTTAAAATAATGGTTCCGAGGCCTTAGAATTCCCTTCTCGGGTGGCCCTCATACCCTAATTTAAGACTTACGGCTACGATTCTGAGGCACTTCAGAAGAATCGAAGGAGAACCTTCAATCTATTGAAGGCATAGAAATCGAGGCAAACAACCCGATCTCCTGGAATGAGCCAAAAAGAAGTTACCTTCTTTTGACCGACGGGGGCGTATTGGTGTCGGAGATGGCGGGGCCCAAATAAAGGCACTAAGCACACTAATTGGGGTACTCGGGAGGTGGGAATGCCTCAGATTTTGGGCTACTGCTGTCCAGGTAGGCTTGGCACAACTAATACATGTACCAAGTTAGAAAAGCTTCTTTTTACGCTGGCGCAACTAAAAATTGCGGCAAGGTAAAAGTTGGTTGATTTAAAGCTGGCGCAACTATTAGTTGCGCAAGTTATAATTCTGAGATTTTTGTACTGACACAACTAATACTTGCGCCAGGAAAAAATGAAGGCCAGAACATTTGACAGTAGGGAACAGCAACCTGAAATGGGTATGTTTTTGGTTTTTTTGTGGAAGCTGGGCTTCTCGGAACTAACTGTTTATATGATTGGTTCTCTCCTCACCGATAGCTAAAGGTTTGAGTTCAGTATAACTCGCTAGCACGCTCCCCAAGGGTTTTAAGCTTTGTAGGAATGGAAACCCACCCGATATACCTCCGGCGTAATCGTCTTCTCAAATACTAGGTGGGCTTGGACTTTTATGGATCATCACCACTAGGGGTTGCCGCCATACTAAGACTCGGGTGGTTATATGTGTGCCTAAACCCAACCCTTTGAAAATCTACCCCGTAAAAACAAGTTAATTAAGCTCCCTATTCTTGATTTAATTTTAACTCTTTTTTTTTTAACATTTTTTTTTAAAGTTTTCTTTAGTCCAAAAGTCAAGGGTGATGACCCCGTGCCGCCACTACGGGTCGGCGTCCACTGTCGGGATATGTTTGTACAAGTAGGCCCGCCAATCAGCTAAGGCACTTTAAATAACATAAACATAAAGAAATTAAATTACAATGCACAAGTAGACCCGCCAATCGGCTAAGACACCAAAAATGATGAAAACGTAAAGGAAATTAAAGACTATGCGCAAGTAAGCCCACCGATCGGCTAAGGCATGTAAATGATGGAAAAGTACAGGTGAGAAAATTAAAAAAAAAAAAAGTAAAAAATAGCAAATATGGTTAGTAAAATAAAAAGAAATGGCCAAATTTCAAGGAGAAGCTCTAAAATCTTTCCCCAACAGAGTCGCCATCTGTACAACCGTGAGACTTGTGATGATCCCGTCATGGTGGTGCACTCACTAACAAAAATATAGAGTCACAACCCTGAGCTTTTGGTGTCCCGAGAAACTTATTTCATTTTTATATGCATCGAAGTGCCTCAAATATGACTCTGAATCCGGTCCACACCAAAGGTTCTTGGGTAGGGGCTTCGGTTAACGATCGAGAAGGTGTTAGACACCTGATCAACGCGCTTGAAGCTGTCTCTACTTATGGCCAAAATAAAAAGAAAATGATAAAAGCAAAAGAAGTTTCCTCTTACCCAAAGGGCTTTAAGATCCTATTTGTGCCCCTCCGCTCTTACCGAAAAGTCGGCGGCGTAACGGTACAAATGCAAGGATGAGAAGTGCTAAAAAGAGATAGGAGAAGAAAGGGGAGAGCCGGAGCCCTCGGGCCCTTGTAGCACCGTAGGAGAGCCTTGCGTGACTTGCTTTTGATAAACTCTTGATGGCTTGCGAAGCTTGAGAATCGGTTCTAACTCTTAAGGGAGATAGCTAAGAGGTAGAGGGAGGGTGCTAGGGTAGAACACACACCTAACCTAGAGGCTTTTCATTAAAGGAAAGGGCGGGAAAGAGGTTTTGAATTCTGATTTTTGTATGGGAAATGTGCACCAAAGGGAGAAAGATCTTCTCACCTTAAAGCTCTTTCTCTCTTTGGAAATTTTCTTCTCTTAATTTTTCAACCCTTGTAAGGGAGGGGTGCCTCTCCTTTTATAGGAAAAGGAGGGGCTAGGGGATGTCTTAAATGCTAATTGGTTTTAAAAATTAGGTAATCTTGCATCTAAGGTTTTCTAGGGTTTTTAGAGCTTGGAGATGTGTGAAATGAAGCTCCAATGGTGGATGATAGGTGTAGACACCCAAATTTGGCCCAAGGCCTGATCGAAACACATTTCGAGAAAGGCGCTTTTCCGATCTTTTGATGGCATGTATGGAACCCATAGGAGTCACCCTAGATCCCCCAGGAACCTACCCCGAACCTTAAAAAACTAACCCCGACCCTTAGAACCCTTTTTAAATCCTAACCTAATTTTCCCAAGAAATAAGGAGGAGGGGTGCACCAGAACTAGCTATGACCCTCTACAGTGACCAACTCTTATACCATTGAAGAGTGGAGGTTGTCAGCTTTCCAACGGTCCAAGAATTTCCCCAATTGGAGGTATATATCAGAAGATATGGCAGTCTAAACTCGAAGGGAACGAAGGTAATTTCGAGGTGGCCCCCCTACGGATTTGGTCGCGCCAGGCTATTTCTCCTCAGAAATGGCCTAGCGCAACTAATAGTTGCGCCAGGAATAAATTTTGCCTGGAACAACTATTAGTTACGCCAGGCTAATTCTCCCAGATTTTAAGCCTGACGCAACTAATAGTTGCGCCAAGTTTAAAAGGTGGCCCCCACCCCGCGAGCTAACTTTCAACACTGTTCCTCACTGTTTTACTGTGCATTTGCTTGGCGTAACTATTAGTTGTGCCAGGCATATGAACAGTAACTATGGGTTTTTGCCCCGAATTTTATGTTCGGGGTTTGACTTGTTGACCTCCTCAACCTTTGGGGTGTGTTTTGATAGCTCTGTTGCACCCATTCCTTACCTATTTGCAACCCTCCAAGTGACCTAAAGCCTCACTCCATCATCCACCATTAGAACCACCTTCATACTTTTCCAAGCTCTCAAAGTCCTAGGAAACTTAAGTTTTGAGATTACCTAATTGCTAACCCCAATTAGTATCTAAGTAGCCTCCTAATCCACTCCTTTCCTATAAATAGAGCCCCCACCCCTTGGTTTAGGGGTTGAGAAATTTGCTTAAGAGAGAAAGAACTCAAAGTCAGAAGTTCTTCCTCCCTTTTGTGTACTATTTTCATCCAAATTCTAGAATTCCAAAACCTCTTCCCAAGCTTGTTCTTACATCCAAAACACATAGCCTAGGTGTGTGTGATCCCCTAGCCTCCCTTCCCTACCTCTTAGCTTTAAGTCTTAGGAGTTAGAACCCCATTTTCCACCATACAAGGCCTTCAAGAGCTCATCAAAGCAAGCCATGCAAGGTCCCTCTACGGTGTTACAAGGGCTCGAGGGCTCCGGCTCTGCCCTTTCTTCTCCTATCTCTTTCTAGCTCCCTCCATCCTCTCATTTGTGCCTTTATGCCGCCGATTTTTCGATAGGAACGGAGGGACATAAATAGGATTCTAAGCCCTCTTGGGCAAGAGGAAGCTATTTTCTTTGATTCTACTTCATTTTATTTTTGGCCATTAGTAGAGACAGCGTTAAGCGGGTTGATCGGGTGCCTAACACCTTCCCGATTGATAACCGAAGCCCCTACCCAAGAGCCTTTAGTGTGGACCGGGTTCAGAGTCATATTTTTAGCACTTAGGTGCTCATAAAAATGAACTAGGTATCCCGGGACACCGAAAGCTCCAGGTGGCGACTCTATATTTTTATCGTTAGAGAGAGCATCGTCGCGACGGGGATTGCATCGATTCCCACGGTTGCACAATAGGGTAGGGGGTTTAAGGCACTTAGGGATTGCAAATAAGCTTTAAAAGGGTGCAACAGTGCTATCAAAACATAGCCCAAAGACCCAGGTGGTCAACAAGTCAAACCGCAACCACGAATTTTGAAGTAAAAACTAACAGTTACTGTTCATATGCTTGGCAAAGCTATTTGTTGCGCTAAGCATATGTAGAGTAAAACAGTACAGGCCCAAAGCCCAGAAGTGGGCAGCCCACAGAGAGAGAAGAGTTGGTCTGGCGCAACTATTAGTTACGTCAAGCTAAATTTCTGCAAATTTGGCTTCGCGCAACTATTAGTTGCACCACTTCTCTGGGGAGCCTCGTGTGGTTCTCGTGAGGCTCAGCTGATCCTCGCAAGAGGTTCAGCTGACCCTTGCGCCAGGTTCATAGTGCATAGTTTGCTTCAAACTTTGGATCACGATAACTTTTGACATACAGCTCCGATTGGGGTGATTCTTAGTTCGTTAGGAAGCTGGAGATCTTTACTTTCCAATGGTATAAGATTTGATCATAGTAAAAGGTCCCAACTAGCTCTGGTGTACCACTATTTATCCACTATGCGGGAAAGCTAGGGTTAGGTTTGAAATGGCTTCTAAGGATGGGGATTGGTTTCTAAGTTCGGGAAGGTTCCTAAGAGATCTAGGGTGATTCCTAAGGGTTAGGGATGGCTCCTAAGGTTTTGATAAGGTTCCTAAGGCTCTCATGCATGTCATCAATAGCTCAGAGGTACGCCTCTCTCAAAATGTGTCTCTATCGGCCTTGGGCCAAATTTGGGTGTCTACATTATCGATAAGTTGCAATTCCATTTCTAAAATCACTACTGGACTCAATGGAATACACATTAAATCAAACTTAAATGCTGGTATCAATTCATATCAGGTTCAAGTTCCCTTTCCAAGTTCATCAATTTCAAAATTTAAGAGTCTGAGGTTTCTAGTACTAATTCAATTGGGGTCAGACTTGTCACATTTCAATTCAAATACATAAAAGATCCAAGAATTCAAGTCAAAAATACAAATTATTGTTGAAGTTCCTCAACATGTCCAATAAGACTCATGGCATCAATATCAGTGTTTTTGGTTTCTATTCGATTTCGAACAAAGAGTTCAAAGATTATTTGGATTCAAAGCTCGTATGCGAGTTCAATTAATCATGTTCAAGTTTGAAAGAGTTCGATGCAATAAACAAATATTCAAGATTCAACGAGTTTAATGCAAGCAGATTATATCCTGATATCTATGTTTCAAGTCAAAAATGCAATTCAGTAAAGTATTTCCCCTACCTTAAATTCGGAGTCGTTCAAAGTGATCTAAAGGTCCTCTTATACGGTCTCCCATTCTTAACCTAGATCACATCAAGATCGTACTACGTGTCAATGATGGTAAAAATGAATTTGCTAGAAGTTTCTCAAAGTTTTTTTTTTCAAAAAGAAATTGAACTAGACAAAACAGAGCAAATCGATCGATCGATTTTTAAAATCGATCGATCGATTTGTTCAGAAATCTTGCACTTCCCTCTTCTGTATAATCCGATTGATCGATTTCCAAATCAAACGATCAATTTCTAATTCGATCAATCAATTTTCTAAAATCGATCGTTCGATTCCTTTCGAATTTGGGCATATCCCTATCTTGGAAAAATCGATCGTTTGATTTTGACAGATTCTGTAGCCCTTCAAGCTTCTTCTTCCATGGTTCATTTTCCCTAAATTTTCCATTTTTTCTTTATAAATATTCACATACACATGAATCTAAGCCTAGGGATAATTAATATCGCAATTCAACATTTAAAATGCTCACCTTTTAAATCACATGTTCGTCGCGTATCTCGGGTGGAAACAGAGCGTCGGTTCCTCTACTCGAAGTGGTTTGAGTGCCTAACCTCTCGCGCTCATATCAGACTCGATCAACACTTAAACTCTTCTTTCAACACTTAAGAAAAATCCTTGTGATATCGACAGACTTTGGAACTTCAAAATATCCAAATCAAAAGAGGGTTTGAAGGAATAAACCTTCCTTTCTTCAGGGATTTTTGTCGCATCCGAACTCAGCGACTTCTCACGGCACACAAACCAACACGAAGCTAATACTTTGAAGTTTAATAGAGCTGATCCGAGTTCCGAATGCCCACGGGGTGATCTCCTCAAGTTCTTATCTCTTCCTCTCTTTCTGTCTCTAGAACCTAAAAGTCCAAATGTTCAAAACGGTTAATAGCTTCCAAAGGAAACTTTACCTTTTATAAATTAAAGGGGGCTGGTTCCCCTATGAAACACTGATCAGTCACAAAATATACCATTTTATCACCCTTAACTTTTTGATGCTAAGACTTAGTTTACTACTAACAAGTTTATGATGTGCAAATATTAAAGAAAAATAGTAAACGAGAAAGTGTTAATATTCATCAAAATGAACTCAAAAAGCAGTAAAAAGATGATTAAGCATAAGGAGACACAATTCACCACCTATTGAAAACTGAGAAATCATATTTATAATTGAGCGCTAATACTGAAGCTAAAGAAAGGAAAAATGAGAAATCGTAATTTACGATTCTTCAAAAGACGATTCTTCAGAAAGCGACGAAAGAGTAAAAGGCAATACAGAAGATAGCGATTGTTATATAGAATCATCTACTGAGGTAACTATGAAAGATAGGAAATCGTGATTTACAACTTTCTAAGAAAAGAAGGATAATTGCAAATTATAATTGCGATTATAAAAGCTTTCCTCTTACTTCTATTGCTGCTGATCACGTGACGACTATCACCACCAAGAATAGAATTAGAAGAATTCTTTAATTAGAAGTTTGGCTAATCACGGATCTCAGAAGATTGATGAAGAATCTTAAAAAGACTCTGTTGCTGCTATCAAAGAGAGAAATTTGGAACACATCAACCGTTGAAAGCAAGGAAGAATAAAATTAAAATTAGAGTTATAATAGGAATCTTTTATTTTAGTAGTTTCTTTTATTAGAATTAGAACTCTGTAAATCAACTCCTTATGATCTATAAATAAGAGAGCCCATTGTAGGAATAAACCATTGAAGAATTTCACAGCATTAATTGACAGCTGAGGTCTGTATTTTCTCTCGATCAAAGTAGCTTAGGACTTATAAAGTAACATCATCCACAGTTCTCTGAGGTATTACCTGACAACCAAGGCTGAGGAAGCTAAAAGATCAACCCTTTGGATGGTTCTACTTTTGCTTTGTAGTTTAGATTTTATTTTATTTTTAGTTTAAATTTTATATACTTCGTAAACATCTTCAAATTTTGATTTGAATTCACGACTCAGGTTCAAGATTGCAGATTAGTGTAATGGTTTTACTTTTTCATCTTCAAATTTCTCAAATTTGATTGACTCCCAGATTTTAGGAGATTATTGATTAGATTAAATCTGTGTTGAAGAATTTTAGTTTTTGATTGACGACCAAATTTTGGAAGACTACAATACAGTGTAATGATATTTTAAATTTGTAAACATCTGATAGCTGAAGGTTGAGATTGACAACCTCAATCTGAAGAAGGGGGATTAGGATTTATTTTTATGTAATTAGATTAAAGAAAATATTCTTTTATTCATATTTCTCCAGTAGTTTAGAACTTGAAAGATAAAGGTAGTTTTTAAAAAAAGGAATATAAAAATTTATAAGAAAATCACTTCTTCGTGGGATTATCCTATCACTGGTGCTATAATTTCCATTGTGTGCTTGCAATAGGTTAAGACATGATTTTAATTTAAATATATACATACTATAAGCTGGTCAAGTTTTTGGCGCCGCTGTCGGGGAAGCGCTTTATCTTTTATTTTTGTTTATATTCCCATTTTAAAAATAAATATTTATCTTTCTCTTTTTATATTTCTTTATAATTTTAACTTTCTTGATCACTTTTTAAGCTTTTGCAAGTTTATTCGGAGCGACAACTCAGAATTTCAACACTCCTATTGACCACAAAAGCTAGAGGCTCAGATTTGTCTTTCTCCCTGCCTTCTAATAAAAATAATAATATAATATATAGTTCATTCAAAGATGTAAGGCCGTGATATAAAATCTTAGCCAAATCTTAGCATGACCTACGCCCCAATAGAACTCCTAACTACTCCTTGGTATCCAACCATGTTGGAGACTGAGCAGGCTTTTGCCTCTCAATTGGGAAGTGTTGTGAATACTTACAATCCTCAATGGGATACTCCTTATGGCTTCTCAAAAGTAAATCAACAAGAATTATTTTATACAGACCCCCAACATTCTCTAAATTCTCAACAGTTATATAGCCCTTACTGTTAAGCACTGAAAAATACCATTTTTCACCTCGTAACCTAGCATTTACTACTCCTTGGAGCTATTTAATAATCTTCTTTTGAGTTTGTTTTATAGTTAAGAATAAATTTGCAGCTTAGTCCAACAGTCATGTCTTGGAGGCTAAGAAGAGAGAGATTTAAAGCCAAGGGCTACAGCTGATGGAAGAACAAAGGATACACCAAGGTGGCACACACCATGGTGACTATTTTGGCTGCTGCGGTGGGCCCTAGAAGCCCGCTGGATGAAAGAAAGATGAGCCAAGCAAAGAGCACTGCTGCAGCAGCATGTGCACTACAGCAGAGAAGAGAAATGTCGAGCTCGCGTAGTCAATTTGGCTTGAAAAGCCCCCTCGTGTAGCTCTCTCTTAGTTCAAGCATGTAGCAGTAGAAGAGCTCATGCAGATCTCACGCAATGTACTATAACAGTAAAAGAGCTCGCACACATCTTGTGCAACTCAAGAGGAGAGACAGTCCTAGACAATTTTCTAGCGAAGATCTCACAAAGACCCCACGCGCTTCAAAGACAAAGCTAGCCACACGAGATGTGCAGCCCATCCTGGCGATCAACCCCACACAGCTCAAAGCTCATCCTTGCAATAGCCTTGCGAGACACAATTCAGCCTAGCGAGATCCTCATGACTTGAGCCACCTAGAGAACCATCTGCGAAAGCTATGCTGCTCAATACAAAAGAAACCTCACGAGGCTCATTCAACTACAAATATAACCATGCGACAGCTTTGCGAGAGGCCAAAATGAAGCACTCATTTGTTCGAAACTCGGGATCCCACTTCTCAGTCCCTACACAGGGACACTTTGGGGATTTACTAACTTCTAGGGCACACATCCTGTAACAGTTGCCATCTTTGACATATTTGAAAAAAAATACACTATTTGGTATGGACACGGGTCAGATCAGGTGTGTCCCTAACACGGGACACAAATGGACTTATGCTACTTTGATGTTCAAAGTTACTGAGTTTTAGGGGCCCTTAGTGGCCCGGTATGTAAGTGAAAGTGGTTTATAAAATAAATACACTTGACGTTAGTACCCAGCCATATAAAGAAATATACTTGTAAAATACATATACTTGACATTATACTTTAAGCTTGTGTAATGGACTTACACTTGAGCTGAATCCCAGCCACATATATAGTAGGAGTGTAGTAGCTTTACTCTATACCCAAGCTTATATATATCTAAGACATAGTGTATCAGCCTTGTAGGAAAGCCAGGCCCCTAATAGCTTATACACTTACACAATGTATGAGACTTATATGTAAGTGAAGCATTATTTGTCGTTTATGGAAATACAAGGTAACATAGTGTAGGCACATCTGTGGATGCTACCCTTCATTATCTTATAAGCTACTTCTTCCACCAACAAAACTAAATGAATGCATGAGTCATCTTTGACTCCCATGCACACAAAGTGCAACTCAACTACTACAAAACTCGACAAAACTTCTCTTTTTTTTTCTTCCTGCTACAAACTATTAGAGCACACGGTTAAGGAAACACAGAAAATGAAACCCTGCATATACATTAAACCATAGCCATTAAAGTAAATCTCTGCTAGCTTTTCAACCCATTACTCTATTCACTTTCTTCACACCTGCGATTCGAAGCCGTGAGTCACAACGTGACCCTCCGATTCAGTCGTGAGAGTTTCGGCCGATGAACCATTGATCTCGGAGAGTCCTTACAACCCTAGCTTCGACAGGTAGTTCACGAGCTCGGTGAATGCAACACCGACACACGTTCGACGTCAGCGTAACCACGAGTTCACCAAAAAGGTCAGTTGTCAAATGAAACGCATATTAGTTTCCTTTGATCAGTTTTACACAAAATTATAGGTATGTGGTGTTGATCTGATGAAATCGAATCGACAACACTGTAATATACCCTTGTGTGAGAGTTTCAGAGTCGACAACTATGATTATCGCACTCCGAAACTCTCATACCAAATGACTGCATTAAGCGAGGTTCTTGGTGCAATCTAGCAAATAAACTAAAGTAGTTATACAGTATAGAAGGCTCAACCAATTAAAAGAACCAGAGGTCAAGAAGGAACCAAGGAAGTACCCTGATAAGCATAGCCTTAGGCTTGCTGTGGCAACCTCACAAGGTTGCCGTGGCAAGGTGCTCAGCTGGAGTGCTTGTCGCGCCAACCTTGTGGCTTGCCGAGGCAAGCTTGTGTTTGGGCCCTTGTGTGTGTGCTTATGGTGTCATTTATAGGTGGTGTGTCTTTTAGTATAAGTTGTGTCTTATGCTACATACCTAGAGTCTAAGTGGTCTAGTAAAGTAATAAAACTACTAAAACCATGAATGTACATCCTAGGCATTTGGTGCACATGACGAGTTCGTACTGATGGTTGTTTGCATGGATGCTTGAATGCAAGTGTAACAAGTAACACGCAAGCTCGAGAGTACGGTAGGGACTTTACCTTGTTATATTATATGTTGTTTCTTCATTCTCGTTTAGATAGAAAATTATTGATGATGACTAATATATGATCATGTATGGGTAGGTAGAGTGATACTTATGTCAGTTTTGATTATATAAGATGAACTAGTTTCAGTATGTATACATGATGCCAGGCAATTCTGATGGATAATGATGACTAACGATGCTAGTTTTGATTAGAGATTGATAACGATGCTATTAAGTTTTGATGCATATTGATGAATAATGCATATTGATGAGTTTAGATAATCAAGGCATTTTCAATGATTGTTTTTGCATGACTATGTCAAGTTTGATGAATGGATGTGATGATCAGAATGAAATCAGTTGTGATATAAAGATTATGCTATTCAGTTTAAATGTATGATCATATATTGCTCAGAAATGATGATGATCTTGTATTGCTCATGTATAATCATGTATGCTAATATATATAGATGGTTCTGATATGAAGAATAATGCTAAATTCAGTTTCGATATCTGCTTAGATGCTATCTGCTCATGATATTCTCGCATACATGATACCATGCATTGCTCATGTCTTGTTATCCTTGAGGTCAAGTACCAGTTTTACTTTCTTTTTGAGTCAAGTGATCTCGCTAACTCGTGAGCCTGATTTGTCTTTGTTCAAGTGATCCCGCTAACTCGGGAGCTTGACAAGTGATCCCGCTTACTCAGGAGCTTGATTTATCTCAGTTCAAGTGATCTCGCTAACTCGGGATCTTAACAAGTCCCGCTAACTTGAGAGCTTGATTTTCTTGTTTCTTGTACATGTACGTTTTACATAGCTTGTTTAAGCTAAAATATGTCAGCATGATTTCTTGTTCAGTATGATTCCTTGTATCTATTGTACCATGAGTTCCTTGTATTTATTCAGCATGATTGTTCAACATGTTAGCATGATAAATTATTCGCATGATAATGAAATGTGTATGCTATACTAGATACAAGAAATAATATGCTTTGATTTATATTTTATGCCTCTAGAAGTGAATTTGGTAATCTAACATACGAATTAGCACTGTAAATTTCTCTGCTGAGCTTTGATGATAGCTCATCCTATGACTTCAATGTCTTAGCTGCTGATATTGATCCAGAGCATGCGGGTGATCCCACGTACTAGCCGAACGAGGAAGAAGGCGAGGAAGAGGAGGACGAGGAGGAAAAATTCGCTGAGGAATTCTTTTCGAAATAGGTTTGAGAGAGAGAGATGTCTTTTAAACACTTGTATAAACCACGTATTATGTTTTGTTTTGAGATATTTTATGCTACATGTATAGGTTTTCTTTTCATTGTTTAGATGACGGGTGGCCGTCATCGGTGGAAAGCTATACATTGCATCCAATTATTCTTGTTTATAGCCTTTGTTAGTTTACTATTTTTAATAGATGAGTAAATATCGGATTTGCCATATTATTTCATGTTAGAGTTTTTCAATTGCTTCTGCATATGCAATACTTTGTACACGACCCGATGCAGTTGTCTGACGGAATCATGTTAGGTGATCTGACGACACGACCTTTCCTATATACGATAAGGGGAAACGTCAAGTTATCACAGGTGGTATTAGAGCAACCAGCGTTAAGTCATTTGGCGACTTAACTCTAGCGTACACATATGGCAAACTATCTGATGTTTGTTCAGTGTTAGGATTTAGATTGAGTTTTTATTTATCGGATCAAGTTGTTACTTGATCATAATAGGTTGCGATGCCTCCAAGACGTGGGAGAGGAAGGGGTAGAGCACCGTTACCCCATCACACAAGCCCGAATGCTATTTCAGTAGCGGGCTATGAGCACGACGCTGTCTCTGAAAGTGGAGAGAACGTACATATGGAAAAAAGCTGGACTACCATGGAAAATGTTGTTGAGCATACTCCTCCAGTAGCAGATGCTCCTTTGATGGGGAATGCTCCCAGAGTTGAACAAAATGCGAGACAAAATCTGCAGTTGATGGAGACCATGGTCAACACCATGGCCATACTAGCTGTGAGACGACCCCGAGAGGGCTTTACTGAGTTTGTACAACTCCGATCGCAGAGTTTCTATGGTCAGCATGACTCAATGGAGGCGAAAAAGTGGTTGATACAGATTGAAAAGGTGCTGCAAAGAGTTACCTGCACCGAGGTTGAGAAAGTTAGCTGGGCGGCATATAAATTGGAGGGGTGATGCAAAGCCATGGTGGTAGTCTGTAGAAAGAACAAGAATGCCTGGAGTACCTTGGACTTGGGAAATTGAGGTGTTCAATGAAGGTATTTTCCGGCACCTGAGAGATACCGGATGGACGTTCAGTTTGTGACCTTAGTATAGGGTCAGATGACTGTTAAGGAATATGAGGTAGAATTCACTCGCCTCTCTCGATTTACACCCTTACTCATCGCCACCGAGCTCATGAAGACACTAAAATTTGAGCGAGGTTTAAAGCGTCGGGTGCATGCTTTCGTTGTGGAAAGATGGGACACCGGATAAAACATTGCCCGAAAATGGTAGGAACGTCGTTAAAGGCAAGACCAGTCTTACGATCAGCACAGTCTATGGTACATGTAACGATCCTTAAATCTGTACACTACATCAATAAAGGTCCGGTCTGGCATAAGTCTACGACCATGGCTATTAAGTTAGCCCATTGCCATTAGGAAAAGGATATGCCTAAAATCATCCGATTTTTACTATATATATACATATGCACCAGCTTAACATAGGAATTAAAAACCAAGTGTCTTAAAACCAAACTAATTAACTTATATCTCAATAGGGCTATAAGGGCTTTGCATGAAAAACAAAGCCCAGTTAATTAATACTGAGCATCTGTGTATATGATTAATATACACAAAAAGCCTGGTTGTCCTTTATGGACTACACACCAGCAGAAAATGCTAGCTTAGCTTGGAGTATAAACCAGAGTAGCTAATAAGCTACTTGCATGCAAAATTTAAAACACGACTCCATTGAGTCATTAAGCACCCCCATGCACGCAAAGTCGATACCCACGATTATAAAACAGCATTTCCTTTCGTTCCTTGGATTTGTGGTTAAAATCATATATAATTAAATCAGAGGGAATTCAGTAAAGATCAACAACAGCCAACTACTCCCATTTCTTTTCACTTAGCCACAACATATAAGCTTCACCAAAACTGTTTTCAGTCCTACTCCATCGTTGAACTCGACAAACAAAACATTGATGGTCGGGTACTACAAATTTACCAAAAGGTTAGTTCTTTGTTTATTCTTGTACATAAGAATTGATGATAAGGAGTGACAGTTCAGAACTTGCCTCAGAAATTGAGTGCAGACTACTGCACTCCGATCTTCATTGAAGATCAGTGAAGATCTGTGGTTGATGAAATAGCTCTATATAAATATATATCGCTTCAGTTTATAAAATCTATATAATTATATCGATATATGTTATATATAGGTATATATATAACCTATATTGTGCAGCATAGGCACATTAGCAACCAAGAATAAAGAAGAAGTTTCAACATGAACTAAAGTGCAGATTGCTGCACTTCATATCTGTGTAGAAAATCTGTGGAAATAGATTTAAAATCTATAAAGAATCTATAGACATATATCTAAATATATATATATAATAATATCTATAAACATAAGGGGAAGGGAAACAGGGAAACAGGGAAACAGAAGATCACAAGGCCAAGAAGAAACCCCATCTGCATCTCGGCAAGCCACAAAGATACAGGCTTGCCGCGGAAAATCTTATTGGGTTGCCGCGGCAACAAAGCCAGCTGAAAGGCTTGCCGCGGCAACACTTATAGGGTTGTCGCGGCAACAAAGCCAGTTGAAGGGCTTGCCGCGGCAACCACTTGAGTGTTGCCAAGGCAACCTCCCTAGCTTTGGGTTTTTTGCATTTTGGACTACCTCTTATGCATTCGGACATTGGGTCCACTGGGGTTCAGGTAAGCACCTAATTGGGTCTTGATGCACTATGGACCATCTATAAACTATGGCTCAACTATAAAATATGAATTTTATTAAAATACATCTATTTTCCTAGATTTGGTGCCACATGGAGCACTTAGAAAATTTTGAAGAACAAAGAATGCATGATGTTCGCGGATGCGGGAACGTGCGTCAGTGACAATACTCGTAAGACTTGACATATACAGGTAGGGAATCTGGGTTGGTATTTTATAATGTTATCAACATGTCACTTAGTTTTTCATAGAAGTTTTGATGAGTATTTATTTACGCAATGATCTGCATAATAAAAGTAAAATCTGCGTTGTGATTTGAACTGATGCACCTGATTAACTATGAAGTAAATAGACTTGATTAGTCATCAAGCTGATAAGAAACAAATATGAGCATCTAGTACACATAACATCAGAAAGAAAGTCTTTTACCAGTTTATGAGTATAAATTAGCTTTGTAATTTAATGTATTATTTTAGTGTACATTGCATCATAATTCATACATGCAAATGCATTTCTTGGTCATTCAATACTTAGACTCTGTTAAATTCAATGTTTTTGATATGCTATTGCTCCAGTGTAAATCAAGTGATCCCGCTAACTCAGGAGCTTTACAAGTGATCCCGCTAACTCGGGAGCTTGACAAGTGATCCCGCTAACTTGGGAGCTTGACAAGTGATTCCGCTAACTCGGGAGCTTGATCTTGTTGATTCCTTATTTTCGCTAGCATGTATTCCGGTTTCAGCTTGCTTCTCACACTTGTTATACCATGCATAAATATAGCATTTCAATATGTTATTCATATGTTAATTTAATGCTTCTCTATGAAAAAAAGTGATAAACTGTCAATGTAAAATAACAATGCAATATTCTCTACTGTGCTATGGATGATAGCTCATTCCTCGACTTAATTTTCTTAGCTGCAGAGCCTGACCCTGAGCACGCGACAGACCCTACATACATGCCTGAGGAGGAGGAGGAGGGAGACGACGACGACGACGAGGAAGACGATTTCGCGGAAGAATTCTTCCCGAAATAGGTTTGTAGATTGGGATTTGAGGGGATATGGGTTTAAGAAGGAGAGGAATGAGAGCAATACAATTTTTGGCATGTATAAATGATATATGATGGTTTTTAGACATATACTTGGATGTATAGGTTTTCTTTTCACTGTTTAGATGATGGGTGGCCATCATCGGTGAAAAGCTATACATCAGATCTGGCCGTTATTTTGTACTTAGTGTTTCTAGTCTAATTATCAATTGTTTTTGCCATGTTATATATCTATCAGAGTTAAAATTTATTGCTTCCGCAATTGCGTTACTTTTAATTAAAGAATAACACCTTGATGAAAGGATCATATCAGGTGATCCGATGGCACGACCTTTCCCAGTTTAGAGACGGGGAAACGTCGGGCTGTCACAGGTGGTATCAAAGCTCCGACGTTAAGTCATTGGAGACTGAACTCTGACATATACAAATATGGTAAAATATCTATTAATAGAATAGAGGTAGGAGTTAGATTGAGTTGTATGTCTGATCAAATTTTTATTTGATTAGGTTAAGATGCCTCCGCATCGTGGAAGAGGCAGGGGTAGACCACCGTTGCCTCATCGCACTGGACAGAATACTATTCCAGTAGATGGTACGAGCATGACATTACTTCGAAAAGTGGTGAGAATGCCCATCTGGCTGAAAGTCGAATGACAATGGAGAATGTTGCAGAGCATCCTCCGCCAGAGCAAAATCCGCCAGTGATACATACTCCACCGATGGGAAGTGTTCATGGTATGGAACAAAATGCGGGACACCATCCGCATTTGATGGAGACTATGGGCAACACTATGACCATGCTTGCTGTTCGATGTCCCGAGGGCTTTACGGACTTTATTCGACTTCGACCACCAAGTTTCTACGGTCAGCATGACCCAATGGAGGCTGAGAAGTGGTTAAGATTGAGAAAGTACTGCGACAAGTCACTTGTACCGAGGAAGAAAAAGTGAGGTGGGCAGCGTACAAACTGGAGAGTGAGGCAGAGCCATGGTGGCAATCTGTCGAAAGAACACAGATGCCTGGAGTACCATGGACATGGGCAGAATTCACTGAGGCCTTTAATGAAAAATATTTTCTAGCGCTTGAGAGGTATAAGCTCGAGGTACAGTTTTCAACATTGGTACAAGGGCAGATGATAGTTAGAGAATATGAATCAGAATTTACTCGTCTTTCTCGCTTTACACAGCTGTTAGTAGCCACCGAGCTGATGAAAACCCAAAAGTTTGAGAGGCGTTTGAAACCTCTGATCAAAGAGCGCATTTCGTTGTTTCAGACAACGACCTATGCCCACGTGATGAAATTGGCATTAATTGCGGAAACCGATGTGGATACCATGTTCAAAAGGAGAGACAAAAAGTAGAAGGCCAGGAAAGCTCCATAGTCCTATAGTACAGGTCAAATTAATAAGCGACCACGATTTCAAGGACAGACAGCATTTCAACCGACTGCGGGAGCATATGCACGACCTTACAATCCATCAGTATTCTCAGCACCATCAAGGATTCCACATGTACCGAATCAGTCTTATTCACCAGCGGCTCAAAGTACATCTGGGTTTTCTCAAATACGGTTGACAGGTTCTCACACGGGATCTTATACAGCGTCATCGGTTACCTCCAAAGAAATTTGCGGGAAATGTGGGAAGGCACAAAAGATCGATGAGTGTCGTAAAGCTTCTGGTGCGTGTTTTCGATGTGACAAAATGGGACATTGGATTCGAGAATGTCTAGAAATGGTTGGAATAGCGACAAAGGCAGGACCAGTGTTATGATCGGCACGGCCTACGGTACAAGGCCGAGCTTATGCTGTCACTGCAACAGATGCAAGGACTAGCCATGACATCATTCAAGGTATGGCTGTTCATTAATTTTACATTAAAGTTTACAATTAATTATTATTTTAGATAGAGAAGGTGCATATAGTTAACAATGAACATTACATCCTAAATTCCTGGATTGACATGTTTATTATTTTAAATATTTGAGATAAATAGGTAATATAACTAACATTACTCTATATGCTTTAGGTATCTTACAATTATATCCAAAAGATGCTTATCTGTTTTATAACGCACGAGTCTTGATAGATCTCGGATCTACACACTCGTTTGTCACACCCCAGTTTGCTGAAAAATTAAAGAAGATAGGAGGTACTCCAGAACCTCTTGACTTTATTCTGGATGTTACCCTTTCGACTGGACAATCTCTTACGACTGATAAAGTATACCGGTCGATTATGGTTGCAATCAAGGATTACTGGCGATATGAAGCAGTAGCTAATTTGATCTTGTTACCAATGCAAGGATACGATGTGATCCTTGGCATGGATTGGTTGTTCACTCACCATGCGAATGTTGACTGTTGCAAGAAGATTGTCTCTTTTCATCCTCAAAAGAAGAGATCAGCTAAATTTTATGGCGTATCGTCAACTAATCTTTCGCTGATATCTACAATTCGAGCATGGCAATTACTTGATGAAGGTGCTCAAGGGTATATTGCTTTCATACAAAGTGATGAGTAGAAAGTGAATAAAATGTAACTTTCCGAAGTACCAATCATTTGTGAATTTTCAGATGTGTTTCTTGATGAGCTGCCAGGACTACCACCTGATAGGGAAGTAGAATTTGCTATTGAATTAGCTCCAGGTACCGATCCAGTATCAAAAGTACCATACAGAATGGTGCCGGCAGAGTTGAAAGAGCTTAAGGAGCAATTACAAGAGCTTCTTGACAAAGGCTTTATCAGACCGAGTGTGTCTCCATGGGGCGCACCAGTGTTATTTGTGAAAAAGGACGGTTCAATGCGTCTCTGCATTGATTATCGTCAACTCAATAAACTGACGATCAAGAATAGATATCTGCTTCCTCGAATCGACAATCTCTTTGATCAGTTACAAGGAGCGCAGTTCTTTTCAAAAATTGACCTACGACCGGGTTATCACCAGATGAAGGTGAAAGCTAAAGATATTTCGAAGACAGCTTTCCGAACACGCTATGGTCATTACGAGTTTCTTGTCATGCCCTTTGGGTTGACCAACGCACCAGCTGCTTTTATGGACTTGATGAATAGAGTCTTTAAACCTTACCTTGATCAGTGTATCGTAGTATTCATCGACGATATACTCATTTATTCCATGACAAAGACAGAGCATGAAGATCATTTACGTCTGGCATTACAAACACTGAGAGATTCGCAGTTATATGCTAAATTCAGTAAATGTGACTTCTGGTTGAATCAAGTCAGTTTTCTAGGGCATATTATCTCTGAAGCAGGTATCACGGTTGATCCTGCAAAGATTGAAGTTGTAGTACAGTGGAAGCAGCCACAGACAGTAACTAAGATAAGAAATTTTCTAGGTCTTGCAGGTTATTAACGACGCTTCATTGAAGGTTTTTCACAACTTGCTGGACCACTCACACAGCTCACTCAAAAGAATATTAAATTCGAGTGGACCGAGGCATGCGAACAAGGTTTCCAAGAATTGAAAAGGAAACTTACGTTTGCACCTGTTCTAGCATTACCATCTGGCAGTGGTGGTTTTGTTGTCTTCAGTGATGCCTCATATAGTGGGTTAGGATGTGTGTTGAACCAATGGGAACGGGTAATTGCATATGGTTCTCGTCAGCTGAAAGACCATGAGAAGAATTATCCCACTCATGACCTAGAATTAGTAGCGGTCATTTTTGCGTTAAAAATCTGGAGACACTATCTGTACGGTGAAACCTTCGAGATCTTCAGCGATCACAAGAGTCTTAAATATCTCTTCACTCAAAAAGAGTTAAATTTAAGACAGAGAAGGTGTATGGAATTTTTAAAAGACTACGACTGTTCTATTCAGTACCATCCCGGCCTAGCCAATGTTGTAGCTGATGCGCTTAGCCGCAAATCCTCCGCTCAGTTATCTCATCTTATGGCACGACTACAAAGATGGAAACTACTCAATGACATTATATCATCGAGTGCTACTCTGCAAGCAACGTCAACTGGAGGTTAACTTGCTACAGTAATGATCTGAGCTCCACTATTTGATAGGATCAGGAAGCTCCAGATGTTAGATGCAGAGCTTATTTCCATCCGATAGGGGGTAAAAAGTGGGCTACAGCCAGAATTCACGATAAAGGACGTTGGGTTGTTATTATTTCAAGGACGAGTATGTGTCCCTGATGATCATGCTTTATGACAAGAAATCCTCAAAGAAGCTCACAAGTCAGCATATGTTATTCACCCTGGTAGTACGAAGATGTACCAGGATCTTAAACAGACGTTCTGGTGGAACGGTCTAAAACGTGACCTAAAACATGATGTAGCAGAATATGTTGCGAAGTGTTTGATTGGTCAGCAAGTCAAGGTTGAGCACAAACATCCTGCTGGTCTGCTACAGCCATTGCCTAATCCAGAATGGAAATGGGAAAATATTTCCATGGATTTCATTCTTGGTTTGCCCCGTACTCAAAAGGGTTATAATGCCATTTGGGTGATTGTTGATCGTCTCACCAAATCGGCGCATATTTTACCCTATAGTACACGATATATAGCATCCAAATTAGCTGAAGTTTATCTGAGGGAGATTGTACGATTACATGGGATACCCGTAAGCATCGTGTCAGATCGCGATCCTTTATATACTTCGCGATTTTGGAAAAGTTTTCAGGAAGGTATGTGTTCCAAGTTAAATTTTAGTACAACATTTCATCCTCAGATGGACAGGCAGACAGAAAGGGTGAACCAAGTGATTGGGGATATGTTAAGGGCCTGTATGCTCGATTTGCAAGGATCA
This sequence comes from Chloranthus sessilifolius, assembly GCA_021018995.1. Lineage (NCBI taxonomy): Eukaryota > Viridiplantae > Streptophyta > Magnoliopsida > Chloranthales > Chloranthaceae > Chloranthus > Chloranthus sessilifolius. The sequence continues at coordinate 34,086,240 of CM037597.1, read as the reverse complement.
TGGGATAAACACTTACCCCTGATAGAATTCGCATACAATAATAGTTTCCAGTCAAGCATCGGTATGGCACCATTCGAGGCCCTGTATGGACGCTGAGGTAAATCTCCGATTAATGGGAAGAAGCTGAAGAGCGGTTGATTTTAGGCCCTGATATGATAGAAAGCACCAATGCAGTGTTCACGTTATTCGAGAATGATTGAAGAGTGCTTAAAGTCGACAAAAGAGTTACGCTGATCTCAAACGAACAAGTGTTGATTTTTAGGTAATATCCTACACTGATACGTTCTTTGTGAAGTCATTAGACTTATATGGTCATTCAGTCTGATGAAATAATATACAGATTGGCAAGCACGTCTTTATCAAAATCTCTCCGACAAAAGGCATGATGCGGTTTGGGAAACGAGGCAAGTTGTGTCCTCGTTTGGACCATTCCCTATACTAGGCAGAGTAGGAGAAGTAGCATATCGACTCGCATTACCTCCGCATCTGGCAGGCATTCATGACGTATTTCACGTATCGATGCTGGGAAAGTACGTCAGTGATCCGACGCATGTGTTGGATTATCAACCGTTGGACATCCAGGAAGATCTAACGGTGACTGAAGAACCAGGTCAGATTTTGGACCGCAGAGATCAAATTCTGAGAACAAAACGAATTCCACTCGTTTTGATTCAATGGAAGAATCATGAGTCGCATGAAGCTACCTGGGAGCGCGAAGCTGATATTCGTGCTCAGTACCCTCGATTATTTACATAAGGTACGTACTTTATATTCATGTACACTATAGTTACATTTGGTCAATTAAATTTTACTTGCTTAGATTTTAAATATTATTGTAAATAATTTGTAAATACACTCTGCACCTATAGAAAAAAAAAATATAACTAATAGAATATATTAATTAGTCCTATGGACCTTGATCGAATTAACTTGCAATAACATGCTGGTATTTAGTATTAAAATATTATATTCGTATAAAAAAAAAAAATAATAATAATAATAATAATTATAACATTAAATATTTAAGAATATTCAAGATAAATGGAATAATAACTAATAAATAATTTCAAAATAGTAACACCTAAGCATGAATGTATCCCAGCCTATTAACACCTGTCCCAAATGACTAACCCAAGAGCCCTTAATGGGCTAATATAATAATTTATATAATATTTTATAACATTTTTAAGCTATATTGCAAAAAAGGGATCAAATTCCATTGAAATAAAATTTTTTAACATAGAAAAATACATCAAAAATGCCAACCAATATTTTTCTATAGACCCCCTATCTGTTAAGAACTCCCAAGTACAAAAAAAAAATTCACCACATATCCATGGCCTTGAAATCCGGGCCAACTCCCATCTGGACTCCCTTGCCTCGCAAGGACTAAGTGTTGCCACAGCAAGTGACTTGCCGCGGCAAGCTTAAGGTGTTGCCGCGGCAACTCTGTTGGCATTTGGTGGGTCCGAAACCCATTTCAGTCTATTTCCACTTCGGTTTTCTATTATAGAAAGTGCATATTTTTGTTTTCCTCAACCTCCTAAGTTGGTATCTGTACATGCACTCCTCCAAACTATGTCCACAGCAGCTGCATGCTCCTGATCTACACTAGGAAGCCCTCTAGTTCATGATTTAGTTCAAATTTTAGGCATATTTTTTTTTATCTTTGTGAGGTAACAACCAAATCTCTAACTCCATTGTTCTTCCTTGTCTTTTTGATAGTATAATGCCTCCTAAAAAGGTTGGAGCCTCTAAACCTTCAAAAGCTTCATCTCAAAAAAAGGACAAAGGCCCTTCTTTTTCACACAAGCCAATCGATCCACCCGAGGAGCATGAATAGCCCATCCCATGGTGGGCTGCTAAAGCAATGGAACCGGAGTGGATCGTTGATGATCGACTCTTGACCCCGAATGACCAGACCGCATGGTCGATTCGATACATAGAACAGGCGCAGTTAAGCGCCTTGTATCAGCCATTTCACAATCAATTTTATCCTCGTTTAGTCCGTTTGTTCTACCAGAATCTGGTAGTCACCCTTACTGTTGGTCAATTACACACTGAAATAGATAATCAAAAATTTTATTTCAATATACGGCACATAGCTCAAGCTATGGGCTGTAGCCCTGATTTTGACGTAACCACGGGACTACAAATGCCCAGGCAGTGGGATGTAAAATTCCATCATATCATCACTAAGATGACTGATGGACAGACCGCTTCCGATCGCAGCTTTGCAATTCGTCGCAGCCAATTACCACAAAAAATGTGGTTCTTGGATTGTGTATTTCAATGTAATCTATATCCCATGCAACATGAAAGAGAGCACCAAGATGCTCTCTTACAAGCTCTTTTTGCCGTCTATGAAGGACGATGGGTAAATGATCCTTGGTAGTCTGGGAGGGCATTAAGTACGCCAATGAACACTTACAAAGCAACGTTTCAAGTCCTATGCCCTCCTGCCCCTACCCCCGATTGATCTCTCGCATGCTAGAAGGACACTTCGATAGTGTCAATTTAGTTCTCTATCAAATCCCTGCGGGTGAAGAGGTCCGCACTGACAATATGAGGGTCTTTAGCCCTGCCATTTGGAGAAATGTGTATCAACGCTCCTTTCAAGCGGGAAGTAACCACCAAGCTAAACAAATTCGTCGTCCCCCACAAGCCCAACAAGAAATCCCTTCTGTTTCAACCCAAGATACCTCCATTCCTCCTCAACCACAACCCCAAACTGAATCGATCCTTTCAACACAAGGGACTTTTACAAATGCGGATCTTGTCCAACCCATGCGTGAAAACTATGAGCAAACCTCCTACAATTCGATAGCTTATATCTAAACCATTACATGCTCCATCAACGTATTGATTATATTGAAGAAGCGACTAATATCATGATGGAGCATACTTTCTAAACTGCCGCAAACCCTAACATTGGGTGGGTGCACAACTACGTCTTCCAATACACTCGAAACGCAGCATTATTGGTTCCGGAGTTCCAGCAAGATTTCTAGCAACAAGAAGCTGGTACTTCCTCAGCGGCCCAACATCAGCCAAGCCCCCAACCAGGTAAAAATAATCTCACAAACTTTTGCATTTAATTAAGTTTATCTCTACAACATGTTGTGCTTAATACATGAAAAATTTATAACCTCATGTTTTGCTTAATAAGTAAGTAAGTGTTACTGCTACTAACAAATTTAAATGCAATTGTCTTTAGTTTCATTTACATTTGGTCTTGATTAATGAGTATTGATGACTGTGTACCGAGTAGTTCTAGTTAGTATATATATATAAATTTTGAGTACAATTCTAGTTGGATTATATAAATTCTAGGTGCGATTCTATCGAATTTGTTTCCATTTTGGGTTATTATCAGGTGCCACATGTAAGAATAAAATCGATGCCACAGGGATTAGAAATAAAATCATGTTCATAAATACACATGAAGTCAGGTGCCATATGAGTATGGTTATTTCTAAGATTTCAGTTTTATCTCCCAGGTGTAGATTTGATTTTGGTTTTGTCTGTTTAATGATTCATCGTGATAAATTTTGTTACTAAACACCACATATGGTATGGGCACTGCAGCTTTGCTTTTCGCTATTATGACATTCATCAATTACAGAGATAGTCCCGATTGATTTTCGATGACGAAAATGCCTAAAATAGGGGAGAATGTAACGATCCTTAAATCTGTACACTACATCAATAAAGGTCCGGTCTGGCATAAGTCTACGACCATGGCTATTAAGTTAGCCCATTGCATTAGGAAAATGATAAGCCTAAAATCATCCGATTTTTACTATATATATATATATATACATATGCACCAGCTTAACACAGGAATTAAAAACCAAGTGTCTTGAAACCAAACTAATTAACTAATATCTCAATAGGGCTATACGGGCTTTGCATGAAAAACAAAGCCCAGTTAACTAATACTGAGCATCTGTGTATATGATTAATATACACATAAAGCCTGGTTGTCCTTTATGGACTACACACCAGCAGAAAATGCTAGCTTAGCTTGGAGCATAAACCAGAGTAGCTGATAAGCTACTTGCATGCAAAATTTAAAACACGACTCCATTGAGTCATTAAGCACCCCCATGCATGCAAAGTCGATACCCATGATTATAAAATAGCATTTCCTCTCGTTCCTTGGATTTGTGGTTAAAATCAGAGATAATTAAATCAGAGGGAATTCAGTAAAGATCAACAACAGCCAACTACTCCCATTTCTTTTCACTTAGCCACAACATATAAGCTTCACCAAAACTGTTTTCAGTCCTACTCCATCGTTGAACTCGATAAACAAAACATTGATGGTCGGGTACTACAAATTCACCAAAAGGTTAGTTCTTTGTTTATACTTGTACAGATGAATTGATGATAAGGAGTGACAGTTCAAAACTTGCCTCAAAAATTGAGTGCAGACTACTGCACTCCGATCTTCATCGAAGATCAGTGAAGATCTGTGGTTGATGAAATAGCTCTATATAAATATATATCGCTTCAGTTTATAAAATCTATATAATTATATCGATATATGTTATATATAGGTATATATATAACCTATATTGTGCAGCATAGGCACATCAGCAACCAAGAACAAAGAAGAAGTTTCAACATGAACTGAAGTGCAGATTGCTGCATTTCAGATCTGTGTAGAAAATCTGTGGAAATAGATTTAAAATTTATAAAGAATCTATAGACATATATCTAAATATATATATATAATAACATCTATAAACATAAGGGGAAGGGAAACAGGGAAACAGAAGATCAAAAGGCCAAGAAGAAACCCCGTCTGCTTCTCGGCAAGCCACAAAGATACAGGCTTGCCGCGGCAAATCTTATTGGGTTGCCGCGACAACAAAGCCAGTTGAAAGGCTTGCCGCGGCAACACTTATAGGCTTGCCGCGGCAACACTTATAGGGTTGCCGCGGCATCAAAGCCAGCTGAAGGGCTTGCCGCGACAACAACTTAAGTGTTGCCGAGGCAACCTCCCCAGCTTTGGGTTTTTTGCATTTTGGACTACCTCTTGTGCATTAGGACATTGGGTCCACTGGGGTTCAGGTAAGCACCTGATTGGGTCTTGATGCACTATGGACCATCTAAAAACTATGGATCAACTCCAAAATAAGAATTTTATTAAAATACATCTATTTTCTTAGATTTGGTGCCACATGGAGCACTTAGAAAATTTTGAAGAACAAAGACTGCATGATGTTCTCGGATGTGGGAACGTGTGTCAATGACAATACTCGTAAGACTTGACGTATACAGGTAGGGAATCTGGGTTGGTATTTTATAATGTTATCGGCATGTCACTTAGTTTTTCATAGAAATTTATATGAGTATTAATTTACGCAATGATCCGCATAATAAAAGTAAAATCTGCGTTGTGATTTGAACTGATGCACCTGATTAACTATGAAGTAAATAGACTTGATTAGTCATCAAGCTGATGAGAAACAAATATGAGCATCTAGTACACATAACATCAGAAAGAAAGTCTTTTACCAGTTTATGAGTATAAATTAGCTTTGTAATTTAATGTATTATTTTAGTGTACATTGCATCATAAATCATACATGCAAATGCATTTCTTGGTCATTCAGTACTCAGACTCTGTTAAATTCAATGTTCTTGATATGCTATTGCTCTAGTGTAAATCATGTGATCCCGCTAACTCAAGGGCTTGACAAGTGATCCTGCTAATTCGGGAGCTTGAAGTATTCTAGTCCAAGTGATCCCGCTAACTCGGGAGCTTGACAAGTGATCCCGCTAACTCGGGAGCTTGACCTTGTTGATTCCTTGTTTTCACCAGCATGTATTCCGGTTTCAGCTTGCTTCTCACACTTGTTATACCATGCATAAATATAGGATTTCAGTATGTTATTCATATGTTAATTTAATGCTTCTCTATGAAAAAAAGTGATAAACTGTCAATGTAAAATAACAATGCAATATTCTCTACTGAGCTATGGATGATAGCTCATTCCTCGACTTAATTGTCTTAGCTGCAGAGCCTGACCCTGAGCACACGGCAGACCCTACATACGTGCCTGAGGAGGAGGAGGAGGGAGACGATGACGACGACGAGGAAGACGCTTTCGCGGAAGAATTCTTCTCGAAATAGGTTTGTAGCTTGGGATCTGAGGGGATATGGGTTTGAGAAGGAGAGGAATGAGAGAAATACATTTTTTGGCATGTATAAATGATATATGATGGCTTTTAGACATATACGTGGATGTATAGGTTTTCTTTTCACTATTTAGATGACGGGTGGCCGTCATTGGTGAAAAGTTATACATTAGATCTGACTGTTATTTTGTAGTTAGTGTTTCTAGTCTAATTATAAGTTGTTTTTTCCATGTTATATATCTGTTAGAGTTAAAATTTACTGCTTCCGCAATTGCGTTAGTTTTAATTAAAGAAATAACACCTTGATGAAAGGATCATATCAGGTGATCCGATGGGGCGACCTTTCCCAGTTTAGAGATGGGGAAACATCGGGCTGTCACAGTACAAGGCCGAGCTTATGTTGTAACTTCACAAGATGTACGAACCAGCAATGATATCATTCAAGGTATGCATGTTCATTAAGACCTAAATTCAAAATTTCTTTAATTATCTTTTAGATCAAGAAGGTGCATCTAGTTCAATATGATATAGATGTGCATTTAGTATATTTCTTTTTGCTAAATTGATATTCTGTTACTTAAGAGCAATTGAACTAACACTATTTTGTATGCACATTAGGTATCTTACAATTATATCCGAAGGATGACTATTTTTGTTATGAGGCACGAGTTTTGATAGATCCCGGATCTACACACACGTTTGTCATACCCCAGTTCGCTAAAAAATTGGGAAAGTTGGGAGGCACTCTAGAACCTCTTGAATTTATTTTAGAAGTAACACTTTCAATTGGACTGTCGCTCACTACTGATATGGCGTATCGATCGATTATTGTCCTGATCAAAGATTACTGGGTATACGAAGCAGTAGCCGACTTAATCTTACTGTCGATGCAAGGATACAACATAATCCTTGGAATGGATTGGTTGTTCCACCATCATGCGAACGTTGACTGTCGAAAGAAGCTTGTCTCTTTCCGCCCCCAAAAGAGGAAATCAGCTAAATTTTCTGGACTGCAGTCAACTAATCTTCCTTTTATATCAGCGATTCAAGCACAACGATTACTCGTGATGGTGCTCAAGGGTATATCTCTTTTATCCAAAGTCAAGATCAGGAAGAGAAGAAAAGTTCACTTTCAGATGTGCCGATTGCCTGTGAATTCCCTGATGTTTTCCCTGATGAGTTGCCATGCTTACCGCCTGACAGGAAAGTGGAGTTTGCTATTGAATTAGCCCCACACACCGAGCTAGTATCAAAGACACCGTATCGAATGGCACCGACAGAGTTGAAAGAACTCAAGGAGCAGTTGCAAGAGCTTCTTGATAAAGGCTTTATTAGACTGAGTGTGTCTCCATGTGGCGCACCGGTGTTGTTTGTGAAAAAGAAGGATGGTTCGATGCACCTTTGCATTGACTACCATCAATTAAATAAGCTGACAATTAAGAATTGTGACCCGCTCCCCAAAATCAACGATCTCTTTGATCAGTTACAAGGAGTGTGGTTCTTTTCAAAGATTGATATTTGATTTAGGAATCACCAAATGAAGGTGAAAGCTGAAGATATTTCTAAGACAGCTTTTCGAACTTCACGATATGGTCACTATGAGTTTCTCGTCATGCCCTTCGGGTTTACCAATGCGCCTGCAACATTTATGGACTTGATAAATTGAGTCTTCAAGCCGTATTTAGATCAGTGTATGGTAGTATTCATTGACAATATACTCATCTACTCAAAGACGAAAGCAGAGCACAAAGGTCACTTGTATATTGCTTTACAGACATTGACAGATTCTCAGTTGTATGCCAAGTTTAGTAAATGTGACTTCTGGTTAAATAAAGTCAGTTTTTTGGGTTACATCATCTCTGAAGCTGGTCTCACCATCAATCCTGTAAAGATAGAGGCTGTAGTGCAATGGAAGCAGCCACATACCGTAATCGAGATCAAAACCTTTCTAGGTCGCGTAGGGTATTACTGATGTTTTGTTGAAGAGTTTTCAAAGCTTCCTGGACCACTCACGCAGCTCACTTGAAAGAAGGTCAAATTCGAGTGTACTGAAGCATGCGAATAGGGTTTCTAGGAGTTGAAAAGGAGACTCACCTCTGCACCAGTATTAGCACTACTCCTGATCGAATTCACATACAATAACAGTTTCCAATCGAGCATCGACATGGCACCATTCGAGGCGCTGTATGGACGCCGATGTAAATCTCTGATTAACTGGGAAGAAGCTGGAGAGCGTCTTATTTTGGGCCCTGACTTGATAGAAAGCATAAATGCAGTTGTTCACATTATTCAGGAGAGACTGAAGAGTGCTGAGAGTCGGCAGAAGAGTTATGCCAATCCCAAGCGAACCAGCATTGATTTTCATGTAACTAAGCACACCTATAAGTCTATTAGTTACGTAAATTAAATGAAGTATATTATATTTCTAATATGTGTTGTACAGATTGGCGATCACGTCTTTATCAAAATATCTCCGACAAAGGGCGTGATGCGATTTGGGAAATGAGGCAAGTTGAGTCCTCGTTACTTTGAACCATTCCCAGTTTTGGGAAGAGTGGGTGAGGTAGCGTACAGAGTTGCGTTACCTCCGCATTTATCCAGCGTACACGACGTATTCCACGTGTCTATACTTAGGAAGTATGTCAGCGATCCAATACACGTGTTGGATTATAAGCCGCTTGATATTTTGGAGGATTTAACGGTGATTGAAGAGCCAGGTCAGATTTTGGACACAAAGATCAAATCTTGAGAATAAAGCATATTCCACTCTGTAGACACCCCCATTTTCCCCTTTCGGAATGTACAAATATATTTGGTCAACCTTTGACCTTATAACCCTAATTGGGACCATATACTGCAAAAATAGTATATCGCTAAACAAAGGCTGAAATAATAGCTCTGTGGCTCAGGTCCCATGACCCTAACATGGGAATCATGTACTGAAACAGTAGTACATGGTTGAACACAGGCTGAAACAATAGCTATGTGGCTCAGACCCCGACGTAAGGAGACTATATACTAAAACAATAGTGTATAGTCGAAATGCAGATTGAAATAATAGTTTGACATTTCAGACCCCCTAACCCTAACGCGGGAACCATACACTAAAACAATAGTACATGATTGAACACACGCTAAAATAATAACTCAGTGGCTCAGACCCCAACGTAGGGAGACTATATACTTAAACAATAGTATATAGTCGAAATGTAGGCTGAAACAATAGTCTGGCATTTCAAACCTGACCCGAACCCAGACAACCCTGAATTACGCGCCTAAAACCACATGCAAAATTCAATTGCACACAAAACCACAAACATGCAATCAGTCCCCCTTTCATACCATACTTCCTTTCCCAGACCATTTTGAGACTCGATCACGCGCCCACCATGGCACGCGCGATCAGATTAAGTGCCCCACCACCGATGCTCAATTAACCTACGCCCAACCTAGTCTTATAGTCCTTGACCCCAGAGCTTCCTCGATTAAACCCTTCAAATGAGACGCTTAATCGGATTGTGCACCCTACACCAAGCGCGCAATTAGTCCTAACTTTGTTAGAACTAGGGAGCTCATTGAGCAAGTCAGCCGGTCGGTCACTGAGTCGATAACTGAATCAAAGTGATTAAGCACCGAGAAACCAACATGTAATTCGGTTAAATGCCTGAAACAATGCGTTTAATTAGAAAAAAACCTATAAAAGATTTTTTTAACTCGACCCATGAGAAAAAAAAACAAAGGAGAGAGGAGAGCAGATTTTTTTGGGATTTCGAGACCAGAGAATTTCGAGAACGAACACAGAGAAACATAGCCATGATTTCGAGATTCAAGCTTCAAAATTTTGTGATTCCTCTCCGCAACCCCGACCTTAGTTAAAAATCTAATTTTAGTTTTCGACCATAGTTTTTAGTTCTTAGATTTATGATTTTTCTTAGTTTTAATTGCTAATATTAAATTTTCAGTCCTAGATCGTAGCACCCTTTTTAGACCGTCATTTTAATATTTGGTTCTAGTCCTCTGTTTCTAGAACCAGTCCTTAATCTGACGGCCTAATTCATCGACCATAGACTTTAATTCTGTTCTAAAATCTTAATCTCCAGTCCTATCATTAATCTTTGGTTCTAGTTCTTAATTTCTAGAACCAGTCCTTAATCATATGGCTTGATTTTCTGATTTCAGACCCAAATTCAGTCTTTAGATTTGAAATTCTAGTTTTAATTCCTTAGTTTAATATTTCAAAAATCCCAAATATTAATTTAGTTTTCTATAATTCTAGTTTCATAATTTAATTCATAATTATAATCCCGAAATTGACTCTAAAAACTCAAAAATACTATCTTAAAATCCAAAAATCTAATTTGTTTTAATTTTAGCCACCCGATTTGCCCAAGAGAGCTTATGGAGGGTACTCGAGAATGAAGCTAATCCTCCTTAGCATAGCTGGCCCAAAACCCCTTTCCTAGTATTCTAGTATAATTAATCTATTGTTTTGATTAGAACTAGTAAAAGTTAGTTCTTTTATCTCAATTAAATTTTGTATAGTTAATTCATTATTTTAATTAGATCCTTACTAAATTCAATTCCTCGACTTAATTAGAAAATTAGTAAAATTAGTTCCCTTATTTTATTCAAATTTCTGGTATAATTAATCCATTGTTTTAATTTGATTTTTAATATAGTTAATTCCTTGCCTTAATCAGAATTTTAGCAAAATTAGTTTATTTGCTTTAATTAGAATTTTAATAAAATTAGTATATTTACTTTAATTAGAGTTTTAGTAAAATCAGTCTTCTATTTCAATTAGAATTTCAGTAGGACTATTATATTTGCTTTAATTAGAATTTCAGTAGGACTATTATACTTGCTTCAATAAGAATTTCAATATAATTAGTATATTTGATTTAATCAGAGTTGCAGTAGAACTAGTATACTTGTGTTACTTAAAATTTTAGTATAATTAGCATGCTTGATTTAATTAGAGTTTCATTATAATTAATATATTAGCATTCCTAGTACGATTAGGAGACTAATATTAATTAGACTTCTAGAAGGATTAGGAAATTGAATTAATTAGAATCCTAATAAGATTAGAGCATTTAAATTAATTGGACTCCTAGTAGGTTTAGGAGACTTAATTAATTAGACTTTCAATAAGATTAGGAAGCTCAATTAATTAGACTTCCAATAAGAATAGAACACTTAAACTAAGTAGACTCCTAATAAGATTAGAATATTATATTAGATCACTAGAACAAATTCACAATTAGACTCACAATAGAATTAGGAAATTTAAACCAATCAGTATTATATCAATCACAGGAAAAGAAAAGAAACTAAACTATCTAAATTATAAGGAAGAGTCATAACTGCTGACATTCGCAAGCGGACGATTCAGTAAAGAAGTAACCCACACCCACTCTAAAGCGTGATCATTGAAGTGTTATAGCGTTGTTAAATATCTGCAACTGGTGATCGCAACCAACTAGGAACCTTCCTAGAAATCTCTTTTCTTATTACCAACATTCCAACACCGCATTGCCAGAGTCCACTTTGACAGAATTGGGCCACTGATTCAACGAGGACCGACAAGAACCTAGAAAAAGTGGGTACCAACAAACTGACAATGGCGACGGAAGACTTTTACAAACTCTCTCTCTTTTAGATAGTTTTTATTTTACTCTCCTATTTTTATTTCTGTCGCATCGTTTAGATTTCCTTAAATATATGAGTCTTCGTCAAAGACTCGAGATGTCTGATATACAAAGAGTGAGTTTAAGAGGCCCACCATTGTAGGGATATCATGACAACCTCATATACGAAGAAGAACCACTTTACAATCCCAACCTACAACAACCTGAGATTAACATGGCTGGCGAACAAGAAAATCCCTTCTCTACCCCACACATCGGCAATAATTATAACGGGAGAGATGGTAACACTAGACAAAACCTTACTGCTCAACAAATTGTAGAGTTCAATGTTCAGGAAATATAAAGAGGAGATGATGACTCCGAGGAATTGCTTCAAGGATTGACTGTTGCATATGAGACCATTAGGTCACGACAATTTTTAGAAGACCAAGACCGATCGAAAAGGCCGCCTCCAACCCCGAGCACAGTGTCAGCACGCGCCTCACCATTGATGCAACCTACTCACACGTTCTTCAACGAAGATTCTCCAGACAAGGTTGGCTCGCAAGTTTCTCCAAAAGATAGCACGATCAAGATTGAAGATCTCCCTAAAGTGCTCGATGAGTACATGGCCAAGAGGGAACGCCCTGGTCACTCATTCAAATTCGAAAAATTTTGTTAGGACGTTGAATTTAACTTTCCAATAGGATTTAAACCACCAAAATTTACCAAATACAACGGCACGGGAAATCCAAACCATCACTTAGCCCTCTTTTGCAACGATTGTCGACCCATACGCGATAATGAAGGACTTCTCATCTATTATTTCCAACGCTCATTAGAAGGAGAAGCTTTAGATTGGTTTGCGGGACTTAAGCTTTATAAGATAGAAATATTTGACGATTTAGTAGGTTAATTCCTGAACTAATACAAGCACTTTATCAAAGAGACAGTCAGTCTCACCGATCTAATGGCGGCAAAGCAAGGACCTGATGAAGAATTCACTGACTTCATCGCCCGATGGAGGAAACTCACTGTCAGGATTGGTACTTCAATGAAAGAGAAAGACTCGGATGACAGTATCATCGACAATACTAGAGAACCATTAAATAGCACCCTTGTCATAAGTGATTGCCCCGATTTCACTATACTCCACTCCCGGGCATACCGACTAGCACGACACATTAAAGGCAGAGATGTCGCCCTATCCATAATCACGTTGAAAGTAGGCTCTTCTAGTGAATCAAAGTCAAAAAATAATAAGAAAGCGCCAGGAACTGAACATGTCAATATCGTTGTCAACCAAGGATAGAACGTCGGGAACGGGAACTTCAAATCGAGAAACTTTGGGCAAAATCAAAATCAACAATGGTACACAAACCAAACCAATGCACTAACCAACAAAGATATGTAAACCAAAACCAAGGCCAGAACTAGAATCAAGGTCAATACAAGAATAGAAATCAATATCCTAATACTTACCAGAACCAAAATATCACAAAGAATCGACCAGCCTGTGCGCCGAATTATAATAACGTACCTCCACTGTAAAACTTCAACCGAGCTAGAGGCCCCTACTAGCCGAGGTGGGAACACTATCCCCCTTTGCTTGATATGATCCCCCACATCTTCTGCCTCCTAAACAATCAAAATCTCCTCTGATTCTCACAGGAAAGACCCCAACCATGGCTGACAAATCTAGACTATAGTAAATACTGCGCATTCCATCGATACGTGGGACACAACCTAGAAGACTGCTGGGTCCTCCGAGATGTGATCTATGACATGAATGATCGGAACCAAATTGATTGGGAAGCGATTAAGAATCCTAACCCTAATAATAACCAACCTCAACAAAATTTAGGGATCATTAATAACCCCATGCCTAACCACAACCAAGCAACACCGTCTCAAGTCACCACCGTGGATCTTTCTGGTCAATCCTCCTTCCGGCCCTCCACCTTAATCACTTGCATCAAAGCCTTCAACACTTTCGCTACCTAGTTCCTTCACCCCCGCACCCCTCGGCCTTGATCACTCGCATCACCCCGCCGAGTCAGCCTCCTTACTCGAAATTCACTCAGATACGAGTCCACTCTTTTAGGTCCAGGTGACCATTCCTCCATACTCACCCACCAGAACCTTCAACCCCTCCAAATCCTGAACCAATGCAGATGCCACTCCCATCGTCCAATTCTGAGTCCGAGTACGGAGACCATGTTCTTCAAACTGCAGCCCAAATTGCCGCATTGGTAGATAGTGTCACCCGAAAGACTCCGAACCAAGAAAATGAAACAAAGACTGAGTGTTCACTAAACATGGAAGAAAGTGAGCGAGAAGAGCATCCCAGCCCGTGCGAGACACTAGTCTCCGCTTTCCTAGAAGAAGAGGATTACACACAGTATCTCCCACCTTAGAACGGCGTAGTGCCAGTACGCGCTCCAACCTTGAATTTCACTCACTTCACAAACACATCAATGTCGAGCCACACCAGGTTCGGTCAACAACCGACTTGCTCGATTTTTAAATCAGGAACCAACTATCAACCTCTGCCTTTCCCTCGAAATAAGGATTTCATGAACGCACAGCCACCAGAGGGAAACGTGCGAGAAAGAGAAGTTAACTTGCCACCCCCACCTCACATTATCCCTCCACGAATCCCTGCACCTCAACCACTCCAACCACCTGCACCCAAGGCTCATTGGCCAGGCAAACAAATTACACTTGAGCTAGGGCAAGAATATGAGCTTCTGCGATATCTTCAAAAGATCCCGGCCCAAATATCTTTACTAGAATTCATCAAGAAATCGCCTGATCATCACCGATTTTTGATGAGGACAATTAAGGACACACAAGTGGATGAAGACACAACCTTAGATGAACTTCATCAAATCACCTCGGTCATGGCACAACCTCCGACATTCACTTTCACGGATGCAGACATGCCTAAAGAGTCCCTCTGTGGAAGTGCAATTCCCATATACCTTATAGTCATAATTAGAGGGTTCTCTGTACCCCACGCATTGGTCGATACAAGTGCATGACTTAAATATCTACTCTATCACAATATTAAAGATGCTCGAATACAGGGAGCAGGATGTCAAGCCCTAGGTACTATCACTCATAGCTTATGATGACTCACGTCGTTTCATCAAAGGAACTATCAAATTCCAGGTTCACTTTGGACCTATAACAAAAGTCGTCACTTTCCATGTTTCTGATTCTACTAGTACATACAATTTTATCTTAGGAAGAAAATGGTTAGAGTCAATAAAGGCCGTAGCATCAACATACCACCAATGCATCAAATTCTCATACTAGAATTCCATTATCCGTATATATGGTAATGCACCCCTCCAGGAGATGGACACTGATTACGTTGTGAGTATTCTGACAGCTCATGATTCTGTATTAAAAACAAGCCACATCCAAAAGACCCGAATCTCTGATGAGACAATCATCGCGGAAGTCCATCCCCCTACCCCTCTTAGTTCTCCCCCAACGCATCAATACAAATTGATGAGAAGAGAGGTTGGCCCAGACCACACCAAACTTTACGACATCAACCCAATCGCGACAAAAGGGTGGGACCTTATGTATCAACTCGGGTACATCCCTCACACCGGATTCGGTAAAAATAAGCAGGATTGTGTAGGGCCTGTTGTCCCAAGAAAAATACGCAAACACATAGGGTTAGGTTATCAATCGGATGGCTCCCAAGCCGACTTACTCCCCACCTCACCAAAATGGTCTCTATATGACCACTTCGTCTACGGGACCACTGAGAAAGCAGATGTACCAAGACAGAAGGAAGTGTCCTTCACTAGATCCCAAGAAGCGGAAATAGAGCGAATGGCTAAATCATTCAATGATTTAACCAATTTGAACGACGATATTGATAAACTGCTCGAAGGAGTTAAACCCTTGTTTAACACTAAGGAGCTTACAAAAGAGAGAAAGGAAGAACCTCCAGAACTTGAGCAGCAAGTAGGAGATTGGAAATCCACCGACAATGAAGATTTCCACATAGCTGCCTTGCAATATGATGAAAAACACTTACACTCAACATGGGACGAAAATGACACCCCACAAGAAAATCTTAACTCGCATTACATCCGCCTCGGCCTTTGTCTTGAAGGATGGGAATGCCTGTGGGACTCCCCTTGTATCGCTCACCCATACTAACCCCGTTGTAGGGCATGCTCCAGTATATTAGAATGCTTTGCTAGTTGGGTCCGACATTCCACAGTTGTAGGAATGACTGACTCCAACCTCGTGGCAACAAAAGCGAGTGATGACCCACCAACTCAGCTACTTGCCCAAGAAGCAGAAAATGCCAACAGTCATCTAGTCGACCCGGGGGGAAATGCCCACATTACCCTCATAGAGTTTGAAGAGGAACTTGAACTAGACACTCCTCTGTCCCCAGACATGTTGCTACTCCAATCTCTCGAGGAAGAATGGCAACCTCCTCTAAGTGACTACGAGGACTATTGGATAGACCTCCCTGCACTCGAGTTAATAGAGCAAGCTAACCTAGGACTTCAAGTGTTGTTAGATAAAGAAGATGAGTTTGATACCGGCCTTGACTCTAACTCGGAAAGATGGGAATGCCCTTGGGGATCTCCCTACATTTCTGACCATTATCAGCCTCGCTGCCGAGCTTACATGCTTATCCTAACATACTATGAAGTTTAAGAGAAGAGCTCACCATCCCTGAGGACCCCTTAGGAGGTCACTCTCGACAGAAAAAATAACCATATTATACCTCAGAGGAGGATAGTTCGATCGATTACAATCTCTAGAGCTTCTTCAAAAATGAGGCAATCAATATAATAGAGGAAATTTGAACGTCAATAACGCCGTCATCGGTGTCGCTTATTCAAAAGAACTCATCAGATGAGGACTCCGAAAAAAAAATGCCAAATTTAGAACAAATCCACATTTCCCAAAGAATCGCCCGAACGGCTCTGGCAACAGTCTCGCTCCCTCAGTTAGAGGAAGCAAATCTCCCGATGCCTTGTGAGGCGACCGACCCTGTACCATACCTACTATCAAAAATCAAAAATATATAAAAAGCAGAAAAACCTAAAAATTTATAAATACAAAATCTAAAAAAATCAGAAAACCGCATAAAAGAAAGGGAACCCTTCGTCCCGAATCAAGTTTGCGACCAACAAGAGGACTTTTCTCCTAAGACTACTGTCCCATCTCCCGTACGAGGACGAAGGGCGTCCAGGCTAAACAACAAGGCAGTGATTATATTAGACGAAATACTTCACGACTTTGAGAAAAGGATCAATAGACTTGACCTTCACCTTACCAAAGATCTCTCAGTCATAAATTATACCGATGAAGGGTTACCTTTCACAAAATCGAATCCGTAGTGTAGCAATTTACAGTATATGAGCTTACGAAAGATGAAGAGGAAACAAGGATCGCCGAGGAGGTGTAGGACTTCCAACGGGTCATTAAGCATTTTGATGAGCAAACCCAAGCTGTCGCGAAACCTGTAGAAGAAATCAACTTTGGCACTGAGGAGAAACCCAAGAGATTACTAATTAGAGCAACGCTTAGCTCTAAGGAACGCCAACAAATCATACATGTCCTACAAGAACACCTTGACTCCTTTGCATGGTCCTACGAAGATATGCCTAGTTTAGACCCCAGTTTAGTAGAATATCGCCTTGTTTAGGAACCTGATGCAAAGACTGTTAAGCAGAAACTCCGTAGGATGCGCCCACAAATAGTCCTTCAAGTTAAAGAGGAAGTTGACAAGTTGCATAAAGCCAAATTCGTTCAAGTCGTCCTCTACCCCAAATGGGTCGCCAATATAGTACCTGTCACTAAGAAAGCCGACAGAGTACGGGTTTGCATTAACTTCATAAATCTCAACAATGCATGCCCAAAAGATGACTTTCCACTTCCGCACATTGATAATCTAGTCGACAACATTGCTGGACATGAGATGCTATCCTTTATGGATGATTTCTCTGGGTATAATCAGATAAAATTAGCAGAGTCTGACAAAGAGAAGACTTCTTTCACTACCCCATGGGTAACTTACTGTTACGTCGTCATGCCTTTTGGGCTCAAAAATGTAGGAGCCACATATCAACGTACTACGATGGCTATGTTTATCGACATGACGCGTAAGTGTGTAGAAGTCTATGTCGATGACATATTAGTGAAGTCCAAACGCGGGCAGGACATGTTGAAGCACTCCAACTGGTGCTACAAAGAGTTAAGAAATATCAGTTAAAAATAAACCCAAAGAAATGTGTCTTCAGAGTCACTTCTAGAAAATTACTCGGTTTCATAGTCAACAAGTGAGGGATCGAAGTCATCCCTACTAAAGTCATATCTATCCTTGAGATGTCACCTCCCAACAATATCAAAGAATTACGAGGCCTGATAGGAAGATTATAATTCATCAGGAGATTTTTCTTCCAACATTTAGACAGATGCGATCCGTTCTACAAACTACTTAAAGGAGGAATTGAGTATAAATGGGATGACCATTGTCAGCAAGCCTTCGACAACATCAAGAAATACCTCCTTACCTCACTAATACTATCGCCACCAGTTCTCGGAAGACCTCTAATCCTCTACCTCTCAGCAAATGACAAAGCAATGAGAGTAATCTTGGGACAATATGAAGAAGACGACAAGAGAGAGAAAGCTATCTACTACCTTAGTAGGACGATGGTCAAGTACGAACGAAAATACACTTCAATGGAGAAGACCTGTCTCACACTGGTCTGGGCCTCAACCAAAGTATGGCACTATTTCGGAGTGCATAAGATACTAGTACTAGCCCGAATGGACCCTCTGAAGTACGTATTCGAAAAGCCTGCAACATTAGGAAAGATCGCTCGTTGGCATATGCTCGTGTAAGAATTTGACATTACTTACGTCACGCATAAGTCGATCAAAGGGCAAGCAATCACTGATTACCTCGCAAACCTCCCACCCCTAAATAATGAGCCCAAATTTTCTCGATGAAGACTTACTCATGACTCATAACGAAGAGCCCGATAAAACATCATGGACCCTTTATTTTAACGGTGCTCTAAATCATAAAGGAAAATGCATCGGTATAGTTCTGCTAACCCCGAAAGGAGTTGTCATACCTAAGGCTTTTCAACTAGATTTCCCTGTCACTAATAACATCACAGAATATGAAGCTTTCATAGCTGGACTATGAGCAACAATACAATTAGGTGTTAAACAGTTGAAAACCATCGTTGACTCCAAGCTAATAATCTTGCAAGTTATAGGAGAATGGAAAACCAAGGAAAGGAGACTAATGGTATATCGAGAAACCGCTCAATATTTGATAAAGAAATTTAAACGAATCTCTTTCACAAACATCCCTAGATTAGAAAACGAGCTCGCAGACTCCCTTAACACGTTGGCCTCGGTCATCCAAATACCCATCAGACAAAGTATACAAAACCTTCTTCATCGAAAAACTGACAGTGCGTGCCCATGAGGTAGCATGGACCGTTAAGAGAGAACTACCAATCCTCCCCACGAGTACAGGACGAAAAGAAGCAATCACTCCAGAAAAGCACGTCAAGGTAGAAACCGAAGTCGCTATGTTCAGATTTGAAAATTTTCCAATCGACAATGGACATCCATGGCATTTCGACATCTAAAACTTCTTGAAGCATCAACACGTCCCTTCATAAGCCACGAAGATCAAACGAAGGACTATAATAAACCGATGCACCCGATTCTGCATACTCGGTGAAATATTATACAAAGAAGTCTTCACCAGAAGAGTACTGCTACGATGCGTCACAACCACCGAAGGACAATACATCATTTGAGAAGCACACGCTAGGGCCTGTAGCTGCCACGTCGGTAGACAGAGACTCACCAATTAAATCACACGATAAGGTTACTTTTGGCCGACAATGATAAGAGATTGCCACCTCTATGTCCAATTCTACAAGCAATGCCAAGAACACACTGCACTCATCAAAGCTCCATCAATTGCATTGAACACTATGACCTCATCGTGGCTATTTTCGATGTGCACTTTCAATGTCATCGAACCTTTCACAGACATAGTTGGGAACACTCACAAGCACGCTTTCATACTTACGACAACTGAATACTATACCAAATGGGCAAAAGCTGAATCCTATGTCAGAATCACCGCTTCAACACTCATAAGGTTTATCATTCGAAATATCATCACCAGGTTTAGAGTACCCTAGATGTTTGTCACCGACAATGGACCACAGTTCATCGCAGAGAAGACAAAGAAGTTATGCAAAAATTTCGACATCGATCTACGCCACTCATCACAATTCTACCCTCAGGGTAATGGACAAGCAGAGCTACAAACAAAATGCTAATTCAAATTTTGAAACACACGGTAGAAACAAGCAATGGAGTCGACTGGCCTGAATGACTACTAGAAGCACTATGAACCTATAGACCTCTATTCATACGACCACTAGCCAAACTCCCTACCTCCTTACCTACGGGATGGAGGTAGTCCTACCATACGAGATACAAGTATCATCCTTACGAATTTAACTCAATGATGAGCTACCCTTAGACGAGAGGAGAATTGCCCTACTCAGGCAGCTAGAGTAGCTCGATGAAACTCGTCTAAGGGCAGCTAATCATGGTCAGGTATATAAGAGGAGAGTGGCCAGGGCTTATGATAAGGAAGTCCTTGAATAAACCTTTAATATTAGAGAATTAGTCTTGAAGAAAATCATGCCTTCCAAGCATGCCCATCCGAAAGAAAAACTGAAACTGAACTGGGAAGGCCCCTTATGTTATAACAGTCGCATACCCTAGAAATGCATAAAAACTGGCGAATCAAGATGGGAAAGAACTCCTGAGCCTTTGGAATGTCATATACCTTAGAAAATACTACCCTTAGCCCTGTGATCATCACATCTCGTGATTAAATAGTTATACTTATCACCCCCGTAGTTGTCACGACCCATTCATTGGTCATACGTCATCTATTCTCAGAATATCCTTAAGACCTCTAATTTATTGCCCACTTTCTTATTCGGGCAAAAGTGACCTACCTAACCTCTTTCAAAAGCATAAGTAACACCTGATCCTCATTTTACCTTCCCCCGCCATTGGAGGAGACGTTAGAGCAAAAGAAAATGAAAATGCTAGGTTCAATCAAAACTCACTATTCTTGCTCTAGAAGGATGCTTTCAAAAATACATATATAAAAAAAATTTGAGTGAGAACATTACAATGAATGTACAAGTCAATGAGCTCAGGGACATCTCTGGTAACTTTACTAGAAATGTATAAACAAGATGCGAGGGCATCCCTAATGTCCCCATACTACTAGATGTCATTGTAAGGCGGTGGGAAGAGGATAAACTCCTACTAACCATACAATGTGAGATTTTGATGGTACCGAAACATGGCGAAGGGCTCAATCATGGCGTATCCCTCTGAGAAAGAGATTGTTACTCATTTCTTTTGGAAAGTGTTCAATATGAACTATTCCCCACATCACTAAGCCTTACACTCCTCTTCTATTTTTATTTTTTTGGGTGATAAATTGGAAGCCTTACTGGATACTCCTACGAATGAAACCGAAACTGATGAATGATGATTGATGCAATCACTTATTATACCTACCGTACTTCTCCCTAATAACCATGGGATAGGATGACCAACACCCTAAGACAGACCCCTCATATACAACTGATCTAATCAAAGAGACCTCCCCCAGTTCGATGATAGTACTAATAAACTTTTCTTCAAAACTAACTCACTCAAATACCCATGACCGCTCATAGACCCAAAGTGCTCATCTAAAACCGGAAAAAATCCATTGCATCTAGACACTGGGACTTTTTTTTTTGTTAGAACAAGAATCACCTTAGAAGGGCCGACTCATCCACCAAGGAAGATGAGAAATAACGAAGTTACCGTTCGAAGAATGCCACCGAGGACACTATACTGCCAACCCTAACACGCTCGTACGCTGAGGCATTTTTATTTTTTATTTTTATTATTATTCTAGTTATTTTCTTTCCCTGTTGCATTATTTCTATTTAAAAAAAAAAAAAGAAAAAGAAAGAGAGACCACATATCCATCTTTTACTATCGGACCCTGGTCTGCGACACTTAACCCCCTTGACAACTAGCAAGGGGGAGAATAAAAATTACTGATAGTGTTACTTTTACATGTGCAAATATAAAGCAACCTTCAACCATCACCAGGCCAACTTAGGAAGCATCGAAGTCCTGATGACAGTTGACGGCACTAAAGAAACTAAACAACGAAGGACAAACGCGAGAGGCAATAAAAAGAAAAGGAGTCAATCAGGTACATCTAAACCAAAAATTTCCATATATATATATATATATATATATCAAAATTTTCTTTTCTTTTTTTACACTTGTCACCGGGGGCATCCCCCCTTGTAAATACAATGCACACACGATGGACAAAATATAATACATACACACCCCTACTCCCTACGCTGCCGCTGGGATGACCGATCAACGTTGTCCCCAGTATCATCAGCTTGGAGGTCTACAGACTGTTCCTCTGGAAACACAATCCTGGCACTCGGAGCCCATGAAACCTCTAGACGGTGTGGGCCCGCTATAGAATCCCCCTCACTCATCTAACTAAAAGACTGCCTTGATAAAGAACGAGGAGGATACCCCGCAAGAATCTCACGAACAACAGAATCCTTACGAGCATCACCCCTGACACGATCGTGTGACGTGTGACGAGACTACTCGGCCGAGGAACCCATAGCCCTTGACTCCGATCTATCAAGCTGACCAGCCAACTTGGGCACTCCCCGCTCACTCTTCATCAAACGATACTGTAGCCAATCCAGCGACACCTGCATCTCTGCTCGCGTAGTCTGACGCGCCACCTCCAACGCCTTAGTCTTGGTCGTCTGTGCAACCATCATCACAACAAGCAGGTCCTTGTGACTCTGCATCTCCCCGAGGACCCGCCTCGCCTTAGGAGTGGCGCGCACTCACACCGCCTCTAGACGTGCCTCCTCAAGCTGACGAACCTGCGTAATCACACCGAATAAAAAAAACCAATACATATATAAAAAAAACTTTGAAAGGGAAAGGATCATACAAGAACCAGCCTCTCCTCCAGCAAACGCTCAACCATTGCAGTGGTCACTAGGTTAGTAGGAGGCACAGAGGGAACAGTAAACGTAGGCGGCTGCAACAAGAATAAACAAATACATCCGATAATGCTACAATAGCAAATGAACTACAAATATAATAACTAAAACGTACCTGAGTAGGGATAGGAGCATACCCCTGAGGGGAGCCTCAGGAGAAAAGTTCGGGATAGCCTACCCATAAAACCAAACAAACAACACAAGACTTGTCAAAACAAAATATATGAGATAATCTAAACTGAATTATGCCAAACTTGAAACTATACCTGACTCTCAGGGTGTAGAAAGGCAACAGTCGTCTCCCTCGTTTGGAAGTCCTCAACAATGCAATGCTAAAAGACCAACACAATGTTAGTAAACTATTAAGAAAAGCGAAACAATAACACCCAACAAACTGCTATAATTATACAAATGAGTCAAAGGATTAAGGAAACTTACCCAGTGCTCCAGCTTGGCCCAAAGCTGAGCCATCGCTCGATCCTCCCGACTAGAGGAGGCAACTGAAGATGGATCAAATGCTGAAGTGGGACCTCCAGTAGAAAGCTCGGCTGTCTACGAATATCAATAAACACATCAGTTTGCAAGCTCATAGCACTAACAATTAACAAAATCATGTTCATATAGACATGCACCAATCGATCAATCTCAGATCGTTGGCTAGCCTCCACCTCTCGGTCAGCCTGCTGTTGACCGCGTAACAACTCGACCATCGTCGCATGACTAGCGACCTCGGCCTCCCTTTCAGACTGACCAAAATAAAATGAGACACCACGACTACATCAGAATGACTGGAAGACTAAGTCAGTGTAATACATAAACAATTAAACTAATAAACCAACTCACCAGGAGCCATCGAGTCTCCGCTAGTCGAGCCCCCAACTCATCCTCCGCTTCCCTAGCCAGGGCAACCGAGGTGGCTAGGGAGCGTAACATCTCCTCATCAGGTCGAGAATTACACCCAATCTGCTCCATTACCCTGTGAAGGGCATCTAATGCGCCCCACACACTCGCTGTGAGATTGCCCTGCTCCAACTCGACCAGTCTCTCCCTCAATGCCGACTCCAATTTCGACTCGCCTACAGCGAAAGAACTGCTCCCATGGAAGGGATGTGTGAAGAGGCGCCCACCACCCAATGCACCGAACCACCCCACATACTCCCAAACGTGTGCTTCATCACGCGCCCTCGTAACCTTGGTCCCCCCAGCTCTAAAATCAGCCATCTGAAGTGCCATCCGCTCCGTAATGTTTCGGCCAGGGGGGTCGGTCATCCTCTTCACCACCTAGTGGCAAACCTCTTGAGGGACTCCCTGAGCGAGTCCCAGCTGTCACACCACTCGAGATAGGTGGATCCTCTTCACCTTCTAAAAATAATGGACCCATATGTCCATGTCAAAGAAGGGCTGACCAAACTGAATCACTGGCATAGCAGCATCCTCCCCATCCTCGTAAGGCCACCAAATCACCTACAACCAAACATGCAAGCCAACCTGTCAATGAAACCTTAGATCCTAAGAGCTAAAAATAAAACGAAACAAAACAAGAACATGATGATATATACCTGCCCCGCATGCATGTCCTCAAAAAGACCCTGTGGAGTCTGAAGATCAGAAGACTAGCGACGACCCCTCAACACTGCCCTCCACACGTGCATCTGCAAAAATGTGAACCTCACCTCCAACGGAACCCCCGAACGAAGAAAAGAAAAATGATCGTACACCCAAAACTAAATGAAAACACAAAAAAGAAATGTTAAACATCTGCTACAAAAAAAAAAAAAACAAAGACGTCATGACACTGATTAACTAAAACTCACCTAGAGGAAGGGATGGAAACCTTCGATCGTCGAGACGCCCCATCCCCGACGATAAAGCTCTTCATAGAGATGTGCCAATGCGGCCGCACCCCATGCATAGGTAGGGACCCTATCCAAGTCCCTGAGAACCATCAAAACAACCCGGTAATGCATCCCGGAGTCGAAGAAGAAAAGAGTACTACACCAAGGAAGTGCATAAAGAATGTTCAAAGCACCCTATTTACAGCCAACCGCGGCTCAACTACGGGCTCCCGACCGGCCACCACCACACAATGCGCCTTGTAAGATGCCCTCGCCATCGAATGACTCCTCGGAGGGATGAAGCCACTAGTGAACGTATCAAAGAACAAAGTGACTCGAACTACACCTGGCCCCGATCCACTCGATCTATATGGTACACCCAAAATCTCCTCACACACCTCCAAATACGCTCTTGCCATCCACCCAGTGATCGGCTCAAAACGAAGACTAGTAATGTAGACCCAGTCCTCTGGAGTTAGCAACAACATACCAACTGGAAAGAGAAGCACCTGATGCTCGTCCCTTCACCTCTCAAAGATCGCCGCGATTAGGCCATGATCTACCTGAAGGGCTCCTGCTCCAGGATCAGCCCGAAACTGAAAGACACCAACCACGCCCGCTGAAACTCTGGAAAGGCACAATACCAAGTGTGAGACTCAGTCCATGCCGAGCTGATAGCCAGCTACGGGGGCTCCTATCGAATGGTGCAATGAGTAATAAAAAATTAGAAAAAATAAGACTAACACACATGCCCCCGACGAAAGACAAGAAAACCTAAAGCTAAAAGCGAATAGAATATATTCAGACACCCAATGACAATTCATAACAAACACACAAAACATGATAAGAACAACAACATAGAAATGTGGCCTATCTCTAGATGCGGTCATGATGCATGAGTGAGCACACAATAAATAATCAATGCAGGTTTGACATAAATTAAAAGGGTTTTTAGATCCTAATAAGTCTATGTCATAACCTAAATGCCTAGAAAATTGAAAGAACCCTTGCTCACGGGTACCTACCGGGCCTCAAGCAAAGAAATCATCCAGCGGGAAGTGTTTGTGAGCCTGATGCTCCTCACCCTAGTGCTCCTCAGCTCTCTCATCCTCAACTCTCTCACCCTTAACCCTCTCGTCCTCATCCTCAGCTACACCCTGCTCAATCTCGAGTACCTCCTCCCTGACCTCCACCTGGTCAACCTCTAGCTACCTCCCCGACATCCACCTCCCCGACAAAAGCATCGGTCTGAGCCTCAGAGGTCTTACCTATCTCCCCCATCATGATCTCCTCCAACTCAGAAATAGTAAGATTGTGTCTACCCCTACCCTCACCCTCCATCCTAGAAGAAAGAGCCCAAAAAATTAAAGAGAACAAAAGAAGCAGCGCCTGAAACGGACGACCAAATCGTGAGATATCACGAAAACACGAAAACTGTAGCGCAAGGAAACTAGAGAATCGAAGATAAAAACGGATTGCGTGAAAATGAAAATTTTTTGAACTATATATAGAACATACCCAAATCTAGCGCGTCAACCAACGCGCTCGACCCAATCACGCACCACGGTTCCTGCGCTTAATTAGGATCAAACGATCAATCTTGAGCCCTTAAACAAATCATCGCCCTCTCAAACTAACCCGACCATCTGGTTGCGTGCAGCCTACTGATAAGTAGTGAAAAATACCATTTTTTACCCCTAAACATGAGCCTTGAAAGACCCTTGAGAGGACTAAATAAGTGCTTTAGTGTTCATATTGCAGCTAACCAAAAAGACAGGTCCAAATCCGAAAACCATCCTAAAATGATCAAAAAGCTGACAACGCATGTCAAACGCAAAGAGGGAGTGAAGAAATAGCCTCAGCAATGGCTAAAAAGGTCCTAAAAGAGCAAGAAAAGACCTGAAGAAGAAGAAGGATCCATTCGCAAAGAAGAATGGAAGCTAAAAGTTCAATTCGCAAAGAACATCTACTATTCGCAAAGAACTTTGAACTTTGCGAAAAGAAGAGAAGTCCTTTGCGAAAAGACCTCCTGAAGCCAAAATTCTTTGCGAAAAGAAGAGAAGTCCTTTGCGAAAAGATCTCCTGAAGCCAAAGTCCTTTGCGAAAAGATCTCCTGAAGCCAAAATGCTTTGCGAAAAGAGATTCTGGAGCCAAAATGCTTTGCGAAGAGAGATTCTGGAGCCAAACTACTTTGCGAAAAAGCCCTTAAACTATGCGAAATGGCATTCTGGGGATTTGCAGCTCGTCCGAAGGGTATTTCAGGAAACTTTGCACGCGCCCCAATGCGTTTTAAAACCCAAGGACATTCCAGAAGATTCTGAGCACAAACCAAAGGCATATTCCACCCCATGTGAACACCCAAAGATGAAATTACTTGGCGGGAACTTCTAGAAGCTCAAACAGATTTTTGAATTACATAACAGCCATAAGTCTAAACCTATTCCTTAATTCGGATTTATTTCTCTTACATCTGTGCTGGTAGCCAGATGAAGATTGAATCTGCTCTGTTGAACTACAGATTCTCCATTAAAATTCAAAGGCTAAAATACATGAAGCTATTATTTCTGCATTTGTCTTATTTTAAACACCTCCACAACTCGGATCTGGATCACGTAGTTAGTTCTTTTCTTTATTTGCTTTTAGTTAAACGTGACAAAACCCAACACTCTCTTTTATCTATTCTTTATTTTAGATAATTATAGAGCCAGATCTGGTAGCACAGATCTGTAGGTTTATCTCTCATTTTAGACAAACTTCTCTGTGGACGATCTTGAAATACTTACTTTTAAAACTTGCTACAATTGGCCCTGATCTTGCAGGCCAGTGTTAGCCCCAATGTGCTGATATCCCTTTCATAAGTTAACATCCATATAACCTAGCATTCTTTAATTCTTTAATTTTTGATTCATAATGCACACAATTATGGCACACTTGGAGCGACAACAAGTTTTTGGCGCCGTAGCCGGGGAAGTTTGTTCTAGAATTGGTAGACATATGTTTTTTTATTTTGTAGATTTGATTTTTATTTTAATTTTTCTTTAAACCCGCACTTTGCATTCCAAGTGCTTGATTAAATGTCTCTGTTAGCTTTGTATAGAAAACCTGCTTTTATCACAGCAGTAATTTTTTTTTTTTTTTTTGAGTTTTTATTCTTGCCTTCTAGTTATTTGAATAAATCCGCCACTCTTTTGTCTTTTTGTCAAATTTGGGCAAGAGTTTGAGTTTTTCTTTTATTTTTGTCAATACTTGAATAAGGTATCACTGCTTTTGAATGTTTGCAGATCCGGAGCACCGTCAACAAGGAGCATCTGGACCAAAAGGAGCAGATCTCGCTTGAGTTTGCATCCCTTCTCCTTTGCATTCATTTTCTATTTTTAAATTCTTGAGAACCAGCTTCTCATTGTTTAATGTTTGTTTTGATTATAATTTTATCTGCCTTTTAGGCATGCCGATTTTTTTTTTTTTACAAAACCAAATACAAAATAAAAGAAGTCAAAACACAAATAGAAAATCTATGAGTTGTTTCTCATTATTTTCAAAGAAGAGTAAATAAGGGCTCTTGTTGAGCGATCAAAACAAGTAAAAAACAATTGGATAGCAATATGGCATTGATTTACATCGAAAATTCAAAAAATGAAAATGTAAAAAATAACAAAATTGTTGAAAAGATGAGGAGGAGAATTTGTTCCTCACCTCCCATTTCCCCATGCAATGAAAGTCATTTCTCCTTTTGACAAAGGAAACACAAAATTGAGGAAATGATGGAGACATTCAAGCAAGTTAAAATTAATCTACCTGCTTGATGCAATCAAACAGTCCTCGCTTATGCAAAATTTCTCAAAGAGGTGTGCACCCACAAAAGGCAATCTAGGATACATTTATCCAAGAAGGCCTTTTGTGGAGAAAATCAACCAAGTGCTATCAATTGCAACACCACCTAAGATGCAAGACCTCGAATCCCCACAATCCTCGATCATTGGGGAGCACACCATTGAGAAAGCCTTGCTAGATCTAGGTGCTAGTGTCAACTCCGCTTCCCTATTCCTATGAGAAGCTAGGTTTGGGAGAATTGAAACCCACTCAAGTGGTGTTACTGACTAGTCGACAGATCCGAAAGGAAACCTATGGGGTTGATTGAAGATGTTTTGGTAGGAGTAGACAAGTTTTTCTACCTGGCGACTTTTGGTATTGGACATGGAACCAACCAAAAGTACCACCGCCATCCTCATATTCAGGAAGACCATTCTGCTACTAATGCATGCATTCAATGCAGGTCCGCATCATGGAGGTGTCTTTTGGAAATATGAAAGTTAAATTGAATGTGTATAATGTCATTACTCAACCTCAATTCTCTGTGAGGAATGTTTCCATGTTGACATCATTGATGAGTGGTGGAGGAGTCTTTACAAACATTTCGCAAGGTAAAGACTCCACCACGTAATTTAAAAATGATTGGGGATCCACCGAGAAAGAAGGAAAAGGAGATCAAATTCAACGGAGTCTGCTTTGTGCAAGGCACTCACCAACAAATCATCAAGTTCTCTCTTGGAGACTCCGCTCCTCTCCCTCTTCCACAAGTTACCAAGGTACCTTTGTGCCCTCTTTTCTCACCCAAGAATTGGAACTCAAACCTCCCAAAAATCTGAAATATGTGTTTTGGGAGATCATCAAACACTACTCTGATTATTTCTTCCTCCTTACAAAGGAGCAAGAAGAGGAGTCAGGTAGTTCTAAACAAGACAAGAAAGCAATTATCGGACCATTGCTGATTTAGAGGAATAAACCCACAGATGCATGCATAAGATCCACGAAGAGGATGCCAAGCCTTCTAGAGAAATGCAAAGAAGGTTGAATCCTCACATGCAAGAAGTGGTAATGAAGGAAGTTGTCAAGAGATGTCGGGTCATTTACCCCATTTCGATTCTTGGTAGCACCCACATAGTGGTGCCTAAGAAATCTGCATCATCATGTAGCAAATGAATCTGTAAACTTATGTCCACCAGGACAAACAACCTGGATGGAGGGTCCGCATAGACTACAGAAAATTAAATACCATGACAAGGAAAGACCATTTCCCCTCCCTTCATTGACCAAATCCTTGATAAGCTTGCAGGGCAAAGCTTACTATCGCTTCCTTGATGGGTACTCGTTACAACCAGATCCTGGTACCCACAGGACCAAGAAAAGACCACCTTCACCGCCCCTTTGGCACTTTTGCCTATAGGAGGATGCCCTTTGGTCTTGCAATGCCCTCGCTACTTTTCAAAGATGCATGTATGCCATCTTTTCCGACATGATTGATCAATTCATGGAGATCTTCATGGATGACTTTTCAATTTATGGAGACAGCTTTTTCCCAATGCTTACACCACCTCAAGTTGGTGTTGCAAAGATGTGAAGAAACCAATTTGGTTCTAAGTCGAAAAGAGTCATTTTATGGTCACCAAGGCATTGTCCTAGGACATGTGGTCTCCCATAAAGGCATAGAGGTGGACCAAGCAAAATTGATCTAATTGCACATTTGCCTCCTGTAAGCAAATCAAGTTTCTTAGGGCATGCAGGATTTTATAGGAGGTTCATCAAAGATTTCGAAAATTTCCAAGCCACTGTCATTTATCGTGTCAAGATGTTCCTTTTGTGTTTACTAATGAATGCATGAGCCTTTGAGGTCCTTAAGAAATGTCTCGATTTTAGCTCCCATCTTGCGCCCCCCGACTATTCAAGGCCCTTTGAGCTGATGTGTGATGCATCGACTATGCCCTAGGAGCTGTCCTAGGGCGTAGAAAGGATAAGCTTCCCCATGTCATAGCTTATGCCGAGATCCATGATAGATGCCCAGCTCAATTACACAACAACCGAGAAAGAGTTCTTGGCCATTGTGTTTGCATTGGAAAAATTCAGGGCCTTATGTTTTAGGTTCACAAATTGTGGTGTTTATCGACCACTCGCCTCTAAAGTACCTTCTGCCTAAGAAGGATACCAAGCCCAGATTAATCGTGGATCCTCCTATTAAGAGTTTGATCTACGATTAAGGATAAGAAAGGAGTGGAGAATGTGGTGGGCGATCACTTATCCAATTCTCCAATCGAGGATGATAGCTTACCCATTAATGAATCATTTCCGATGAGCAACTTTTGCCATCAATACCCATAGTCCTTGGTTTGCAAACATAGTCAACTTCTTGGCTATTGGATGATTCCTCAACATTGGAATCGAATGGATAAAGATCTTTTCTTCTCACAAGTTAAACATTTCATTTGGGAAGATCCTTATCTATTCAAGAATTGTGCACTAAGTGATCGTAAAGTGTGTCCCACCATGAATTCCCGCATATTGTCAATGTGTCATGAACAGCTGTGGAGGCCATTCCATAACAATAAAAAGCAGAAAAATTCTGCAGTGTGGTTTCTATTGGCCCACAATCTTTAAAGATGCCTTACAAAGATCAGAAATCTTGCGAATCGCCAAAAATCAAGATTTCAAAGAAACTCAATGCCCCAGCCAATCCCGGTAGTTGAGTTGTTTGATGTTTGGGGCATAGATTTTATGGGCCCCTTTCCCCTTCTAATGGAAACAATTTCATCTTGGTAGTGGATTATGTCTCCAAGTGGATTGAGGCCATAGCTACCAAATCCAATGATCACAAAGTGGTTTTAAGATTCCTCAAAGACCACATTTTTTCTAGATTTGATTCCCCAGCCATCATTAGTGATGGGGAAGCCACTTTTAAAAGCAGCTTGACTCTCTATTAAAAAGTACTGTCACTCACGAGTAGCCACTCCCTATCATCCACAAACCAAAGGATGTGGAGATTTCAAATAGAGAGATCAAACACATTTTGAAAATCAGAAGAAGGATGAAAGAATCGGTCCTTTAAGCTTAATGATGCTTTGTGGGCATACAATCGCCTACAAGACTCCCATAGGGATGTCCTTTCAGATCGGTTTATGGCAAGGCATGCCATCTACCAAGAGAATTAGAATATAAGGCCTTGTGGGCAATCAAAACTTTTAATATGGATCTAACTTGGTAACCACAGGAAGCTTCAACTCACCGAATCGGAAGAACCGAGGATGGATGCCTACACTAGCTCAGTTGTACAAAGAAAAGGTTAAATCATTCCATGATAGGAGCCTCATGAGAAAAGAGTTCATACCGGGGTCCAAGGTATGGTTATTCAACTCTAAGCTTAAATTCTTTCCGCAAATTGAGATCCGGATGGGAAGGGCCATACATCTGTCATCAAGGCCTCCCCTTAGGAGTCGTGGATATTTCAGATCCCAAGGATGGAAGAATACTCAAGGTAAATGGTCGAGGCTCAAACCATGCATTGAAAACACCCAGAGCCCTTGCTGCCCACCTATCATCATGAATCTCCAAAATCGATGGTAGAAAAGTGTATAATATGTTTGTACAACATTGTTTTTCGATTTTTGTCACATCTATTTTTCTTATGCATAGTGTAAATACACTTCAAAGTTCAAATCGCAAAGTAAAAAGTACTTTTCAAAAGTTCAAAGTTCTATTCAATTGTAATGAACTACTCGAAAAGAACCATGTTCTGCTGAATAGTTAAAATTTCCTTTTCGAATAGAAAACTGGGAGAAGTCCTTG
Organism: Chloranthus sessilifolius; assembly: GCA_021018995.1. Taxonomy (NCBI): domain Eukaryota; kingdom Viridiplantae; phylum Streptophyta; class Magnoliopsida; order Chloranthales; family Chloranthaceae; genus Chloranthus; species Chloranthus sessilifolius. The sequence goes on along the minus strand of CM037597.1, from coordinate 34,053,843 downwards.
CTAAAAAGATCTTTCCGAGCCAAATCCATTTCGAATAGACATACTGAAGCTCAGTTCTTTGCGAACTACACTTTCTCAAGATTTTTTTTACCTTTCGAAAGACACTTTTGCTTTTCGAAATAGAGAAAAAAAAGAAAAAAAATTATATACATATATAGATATCTTCCGATGTAATGCTTTTTCTCCATTTGCACCCACTTTTCCCATCTGGACGTGCTGAGACCATTTTTCTTTTTTAGGAATCATGTAGGATAATGAGTACTGGATCATAGGCTGTTTTGAATATTCAATGGACTCACTGATTTTATTTTCCTTGAGATTTCTTCATCATAAAGGGTCTCAGTGTGTGAACCCTGCTTTTAATATGTGCTCCCATGCTTCATTATTTTTCATACACATCATCAACAAAGGGGTCAATCTTATGAATCTTGCTTTTCACTTTGTATTCTCGCTAATCATTTTATAATCACTTAGATTCATAAGTATCTCGTGCTTTTGGGTTTGTTTCTTTGGGCTTAGGATATATCATTTGGCATTAGATTTTCTGTTTAGGAATTTTAGTTTCAAATTCGCTTTTAGATCGATTTTGTTTTCTTTCTTAGATTAATGAGTCCTCGTTTTACTGATTATCATCATTTTTCTGTGAGTACAGTTAGTTTCTAACTTTGTTTTCCTATTTTGCATTAACAAATTCTGTTTTTGTATCAACACTTTTCTATTTTTTTCAACTTTGTATTCAGTCCTTTACCTTGTTTTTACTGTTTCTCTGTTATTAGCATTAGTTTCCTTCCATTTGCATAGTAATCCTTCTATTTGTTAGATTTTATTTAGCAGTTCTAGCGTTGTTTTGTTGATTTTTCTTGCATTTGTATATCATGTTTTTCATTTCCTTGCTTATATCTTCAGTTTTACATTTTTATTTTCTGCTGCATATAGTTTAGATTTTTTCTGTTCTTAATTTTTCTTTCTTCTTTACCCTCATCGCTCCCTCTCATTGTCTAGAATATTGAGGACAATGTTCATCTTAGGTTTGGGGGTATGGCAAAATGTGTCCCATGGGATAATTAGCATAAGGGCATCACAATCACCAAAGTAATCGAAATGAATCAATTTACTTAAGAATCATGACAATGTGGAAATTTTAAAATTTTCTTTGCAAGAATTTAGACATTCTAAACCCTACAATATTCCACATTTCCATGATGTTAACACCAGGAAAATACACTTGTATTAGCACATAGCAAGTCCACAGGAAGAGAAAAAGGTAAAGATATACTTAAAAGCTCAAGGAAAAACCATAACCAGTGAGAATTGAGCCTATATGTTTTACATCTCTGTTGAAGAGTGACTGAGGTAACCCTTCTCTGCTTCACAGGACTCGCGGAGGCATTGGCTCCACTAGAAGTTAGGAAACTCAAAATCAAAACAAGCAACAAGATTCATGAACCGAGGAAAAGATCAAGGCCTTCTTTGAGCTTAATGAACCAACCAAGAAAGATTTGCCCTTGTTTGTACCCCAATTGAGCTATAAATCCTACAATGCTTCATCAAAACACCCATTTTTCTTGCACCTGAACCAATGGAACCAATTCAGCCTTCCCTCACCTTGAGAATTCAGGAGTTAAAGGAGAAAGAAGTAAAGATGGAACATTTCTGGGCAAATATCAAAATAAATGAAGAAGAAATACCTCAAAAATGGGCAGTATGGTGACTGAGAAAGTAAAAGAAAAACAATGTGAAAAAGAAGCAAGCAAAAAAAAAAAAAAAAAAAAAAAAAAAAGGCAAAAAGGGGAACTTTATGTTGAAAATTCAAGATCAAAGGAAGAAGAACTGAGTACTTTGAACACAAGAATCTCAAAAGAAGCTAGACTCAAGAAGGTGGAGTCATGAACCACCTCCTTCAATTCCTGACTTCGCAAAAATCCAAACACCTGTTCAACCTTCCTATCCCTGAAACCTCACTCCACGAGCCATACAACAAACCCAGCCTAAAAGTCCTTGTGATCCAAAGTTGAGTGAACTGTCATGTGGAGATAAGCAGTTTCCCAATCTATGGTGAGGAGATGTCAAGGATGCCAGCACCTGAGAATCATGCCTATGCTCATGCTTACAAATCCATTTGGGAGATGTAACTGCTCTTGAGCTTGAGTGAAAATGAACCCTTCAACAAAAATCTTGATGAGAGTACACCCTGGTAAGTGTTTGGGTTGGAACTTGAGCACATTAAGTATGACTTATAACCTAATTTTTATTCAAATGATGAACTCATCAGACACATTTGCATGATTTCTATGGCTGCTCACAGATTGGAAAGAGTGAAACATTCATAAGGTTTATTAATGTTGAAATCCCTTGCAAACAATAAACCTAAATTTCTGTTAAACATTGATTCAAGAGTAACTAATTTTGATCTTTGATTGCTCATGGGATGACAAAGGCACTAATGCCAACTGTCCCATGGAGAAGTTTGTGGGTACCTTCATCGAAAACCCTCAGAGACTTCACTCCTCCTCTAGGGATCACCTAGGGGTTTAAAAGGCTTGTTGCATATGCTAAATGCACCTGTGCTTCCTACAAAAGTGGCTCTTTATTTTGCTTTTACGTTTCTTTGCTCAGGGACTAGCAAAGCTTAGGTTTGGGGGTGTGTTAAGTAGTGAAAAATACCATTTTTCACCCCTAAACATGAGCCTTGAAAGACCCTTGAGAAGACTACATAAGTGCTTTAGTGTGCATTTGTGCCTAACCAATCGAGACAAGTCCAAAGAAAAGCATCCCAAAAGATCAAAAAGTCGATACTCATGTCAAGTTTAAAGAAGGAGTGAAGAAATAGCCTCAGCAATGGCTAAAGAGGGTCTAAAAGAGTAGACAAAGACCTGAAGCAAGAGAGAGAGCCATTCGCAAAGAACTTCTACTATTCGCAAAGAAGAATGGGAGCCTAGAGTTCAATTCGCAAAGAACTTCTACTATTCGCAAAGAAGAATGGGAGCCTAGAGTTCAATTCAAGAAGAACTTCTACTATTCAAGAAAGAACCTTGAACTTTGCGAAAAGAAGAAAAACACTCTAAAAGAAGATTGAACTTTAATGTGAGCTTAGAAGTCATTGAACTTTTAAAAGGCCCCTCGAACTCGTGAAATGGCATTCGGGATTTGGTACTGTCCAAGGGTATTTCAGAAACTTTGCATGCGCCAATGCAATCAAAAGACCAGAACATTCCTAAGGTTCCAATCAAGATCCAAGGCATATTCCAACCCATGTGAGCGCCCAAAGTTAAATTACGGCGGGAACTTCCGAAGCTCAAACAGAATTTCAAAATGCATAATGTAATTGATGCCTCTGCTTCGATTGGTCGAACGATCAAGCATTACGATTGGCGTAACAGATCCGGATCCCGGTGCTCGACTCCTATTGGTTGATACAGATCTATCCAATTACGATTGGTTGATACACATCCGAAATGGACTTAGGGAAAACTATAAATAGACGAACCATTTGCCCAATTTGGGTATCCAGATTTTAGAGTTTTCATCTCTCTGTTTCTCATTCTCCGGATACCTTATCTGAACCCCCTATAATCCCTTCTTGTAGTTTACCTTTGAGAGCCATTGTGAGTGATTTGTACTTCCAAGTTTAGATTCAAGACTGTAAGTCTGAGGGCTCTCTAAGAAGCCGTGCTCTGTAATTGTAACGTTGGATTTTAAAAGGTTGCTGTAATTTGTGTCTTCTCCATTGGAGTCATGTCGAGGGTTCCAATGTTCACCTTAGTGCATTAGACTTCTTTAGATTCACTCATCCGCATCCAACTTCCCTTAATTCATCATCCTGTGCGAATTAGCGTTGGTAACCTAATTCAAGAGCATTTACGATGATGTTCATGTTACGAAATAAAGAATAGGCCACTGGGCGATGATCCGTGACAAATCACAGCCATAAGTCTAAACCTATTCCTTAATTCGGATTTATTTCTCTTACATCCAGGCCGGTAGCCGATGAAGATTGAATCTGCTCGTTGAACTACTGATTCTCCATTAAAATTCAAAGGCTAAAATACATGAAGCTATTATTTCGCATTTGTCTTATTTTAACCACCTCCACAACTTGGATCTGGATCACGTAGTTAGTTCTTTTCTTTATTTACTTTTAGTTAAACGTGACAAAACCCAACACTCTCTTTTATCTATTCTTTATTTTAGATAATTATAGAGCCAGATCTGGTAGCACAGATCTGGAGGTTTATCTCTCATTTTAGACAAACTTCTCTGTGGACGATCTTGAAATACTTACTTTTAAAACTTACTACAATTGGCCCTGATCTTGCAGGCCAGTGTTAGCCCCAATGTGCTGATATCCCTTTCATAAGTTAACATCCATATAATTTAGCATTCTTTAATTCTTTAATTTTTTGCACACATTTTTGGCACACTTGGAGCGACAACACCTACCAGACGCGTAATCACCTTGTGCGCCCACACACTGGCGCATAAATGCCAAAGGTCACCCGTACAGTGACCGGCCACCACCCTAATCCTGCACCCCATACCGTGCGTTTAACTCGGTTAAAGAACCGGACCCAGAGTGAAGCACGCAATTCCCCATAAACACAAAATATGTGCCTAGAACAGCAGGTTCACAGGACCAAATTAGGAGACTTCCAACACTAATTACCAAGCTAAACTATGTCCATGTCAAGACCAATCTAAAAACACTCCTGACTTAGAAAATATACACCCTAAACTAAACTAAAAAAATGCCCCCCAACATCATTTATACACTTCAACTGAGACCAATCTAAAGTAAAAAAAAAAAAAAAGAGAAAAAAAAGAAAAACAAATGCTCCCCATCACTTACGCACTTGATCTTAAACCAAACTTAACTAAGCTAAAAATGCTCCCAACATACCCCATATTCGAAATAAAGGAGCCAAATCGAACCAATATTAAATAAGTGTCGCACTTAAAACAAGTCAAATAAGCTACCAAATAAACCAAACAAAAATTTACTAAATTACCCAAATGAAATGAAATCATAATCACTTCATAAATAGATAAAATAATTATAAAATACACCGAGGGCATACCCTCTGAATATATAATTTAAAACAAGGAACTTAAAATTTGCACGTTCAGGCACTGCCCGAATCTAGATTTATTCGGGAAACTACTTTGAGTTGGGTTGATAGCACTAACCCTGGTATCACCTTGCATTCCCAATCCTATCCATTCCCAATAATCCTCAATAATCAGAACTCTTCGGGTTTAACATCCGGGATACAAAATAAAAAGGAAGAAAAGACATTAACAAAAAAAATGCCCAAGATCACAAACAAAAATGCCCTAAAACTTTTAACCCTGAGCTTGAAACAAAATTCAAAACAAAAACCCAAAGCCTTCGACTCACACTTATAAACCATACCCTCCTAAATTATAAAATGACAAGTGTCACACTGTTGAACCCTTCCAATTTAATTAAATCCAAACCAAACACATACCCCCCTAAAAAAAAAAAAACCCAAAATCCATGATAATCTAATAAACCAATCATCACGCAGCACTTACTCCTCTAAGGCAACACAAACCCAAAGCAAAATAAACAAGCCAATAGGATTCAAACACTTAACACCCATCTAGAAACTTAAGATTAAACCCTAAATTCACACATTTCTAACAAGTATCATCTCAAACAAAAAAACATTAAAATAAACAAACAAAAGAAAACTTTCTAAAGTAAGACCCTGACTTGTTTGATACCACGAAATAAAAAAAAATGCCCCCAACAAACCCAACAGAACTAAGTAAACTCTCTAAATAAAACTCAATAAAATAAATTAATCTCAGGACAAACCCTGAATAAACTTGGAATGAATCCCAAAACTCTAAGATAAGTCAAACCCTAAGTTCAAGCCTAAACCAAATAAAACAAATCAGATAGACTAATCCATTGATGAGTCTAAATAAATAAATAAACACAATAAACAAAAACACTTATTTATTTATAACTTAAAAAAAAATTTACAAGTATCACCGGAGGCATACCTCCTGAACTTACAACCCAAAATGGAAAGTTAGAACCTAACTTACAACCCAAAACGAAAAACTAGAAATCCAAAATCAACCCAAAGAGAGGAGCGGAGCCTCCAATCGGAGGCTTCAGGAAGGATTGGTTGGGTAATACATCCCTCCACTTGTAACACCTTCATCTTCTTCCATCTTCACCTCCTCCATCGCCGCATCCCCTACGTTGCCTTCACTGCTCTCTAAAAGGAACCAATGTGAAGACTAGCGTCCTCATTCCTAATACCGCCCATTCCCAAAATAATGTCGTCCCCAAGCATCACCTCAGGGCGAATATCACACGAAATTATGAATATAGGAAGAAATGACATCCCAATCGGACAGTTAGATCATCTGATATCACTAAAACAGGAATTTTAGAACATAAGAGATCTAGGAAAGGTAAAACTCGAGACTAAACTGAGGAATGAAAAGCAAATGAAGTCTCTCTCACTTATATATAGTACGGACTTAATCATGTGCCCAAACACGTGCGCTTAACTCGAACACGCGCAATGCACACTGCGCTCAATCTAAAACACGCCCTCTGACCAGAACGCACAATGAAACCATCGCCCGCACCAACGGCGGGACGGTCTAATCACATGCTCATTGTGAACCATGCAATCTCATCAAATGACCACCTCACACCGCGCGATACAAAAGGTCGCTCGCACAGTGACTTGGTGACGCCTCAATCACGCGTAATGATTAGAGCGCATAATCCAATCACACGCACACTCAGACACGCGTAAACAACCATTCAAACCCATGATCGCATGCTCGAAAATAGGCACGTAATCATATTGAGGGACCTAAATCAATCACACAACGCCTGACTTTGGACAAAATCTATACATTCGTATCTTTTTATCCCATCTCGATCAAAATCCTCCTATCCCATCACGTAGCCTCACAGGCTGCTCGGAGAGAAAAAGGGACAGCCACTAGTGCATGTCCCATCACGATAAGACGCACACACATGATACCACCTCAATATCTAGTCCCATCGCGATAAATCATTCACGCCACCACACATCCTCTCATGAGAAGATAAAAATGAAGCCAATCATGACGCAACCACAACGTGATCGTACAACCCAAGATCTGCCAAAGAAAGAAACGAGACACACCTATCGCACAAATATCATACTAGTGTCCCCTCATTTGGTCTTACAACAAAACATCTAGATACAACCCGACCACATATTCATGAACATGTCCCCTCGAGAGCCGACTATGACTCGTTCTCACCACGAACGTACCCCATCGCGACACAGCAACCTTATTTGGTCCTACAACCCCGACACCAATCACACCTCCCCGAAATCCTTGTCACGAAATAGCGCATGGAGTCAAACCTTCCAAAAGTCCCATCGCTAACTATGCTCAGCCAACATCCTATTGCAAAAGCAAAGGGACTGCTCTCACTTCCCATTGCAAACATCACTACCTGAAAAGCTCAAACAACACCCGCCATGCCATATGATGAAAAGGGAGAAAGCTCGATCGTGTCCCATCGCTAAAAGCAAAGAGCCCTCTTCCCGAATCGCTCGCTACATAATAGCCACCATACACCACTGCTGCCGCACAAATACATGAAGATCCAAGACTCCTCCCATCGCATCCGACCAATGCCAAGTTCCAGCGTGAACATCTTGTTAGAGTCCCCACGTCCCACTAGGACTCGTCCAGCACGCAACCAAAGAAAGGAAGAATCCCTAAGTCCCATCACGACATCACTTCCCCAAGACATCACATCACACAGTAATGACCGCCATGCCCTGCCACAGCGGACAAAAAAAAAAGAAGAAGAAATCCCACTAGCCTCATCGTGGTATCACCTCGACAACCCATCAGTCCCATCACGGACTACACAAGCTACACATAATTCAGGTAAGTATCATCCCCAAGTAAGTACTACCCACTTTTCAATTACTCGATATTGCTTCTGATATATATATATAGTTAGCTATGATTAAGTAAAAATATTTTTCAAAACCCATCTCTCTCGACTCGTGAATTACTATAGTCCTCCCATAAGAGACAATTATCAGTATTCATCGAGGAGGTTAGACGGAGTATCCGGCATGCCAAGTGTCGTCTTGACAACCACACAACCAGTCGGGTACACAAATCTCGTACCGGTGGATCTGCTCAGCGACATCTTGGAAGCCATTTTATTCGTTGATTTACCACCGAATTGACCATAAGTTAAATTCCCAAAACTCTCAAACCAAAAATCTCTTACTTCTCAAACCAAAAATCTTTTACTCTAAAATGAAAAATCTCTTATTTCAAAAAAAAAAAAAAAAACAAAACCAACAAAAAAAAAGCCAAATAATAAACAAAGAGACCTCTTACCTACCAAAACTCACCTCAATTACCAGCCCAAACCAGCCATTCCACTGGGAAACCGAGCAACGAATATATTTAATCTAAGAACTTACAAACACCTATTGGAAAAGGAATGTCTGGCATGCATTGGTGTGAGCAATGACGCGCTCTGTTTGACATGACTTGCGAAAGCCTTCGATATTATATTACATTTTATTATTTGTGACAGCCCGAATTTCGGCATCCCGAAATCCGTGCCATCTGCACGACCTCCAAGGCCGTGCCTTAAATTCATATCATAACTCGTCGATATATACAGCAAAACTGTAATTTAAGCACATGCGACTACTCTAAATCGCAATAAAAGACAATATAGTTGATCTCGCAAGGCTGTGCTTGTCCCATGCCAATTCATGGACATAAGAACTTACCCAAATGTTTAATTGAAATTATTCATCCTAGAAGTCTTATCAAGAGGCAGAAATTTAAAACACTCTAAATAAAGAGGCTCGATATACCAGCCATACATAGTATTCTCTCAACTCACTCTCTGAGTATGCAGCGGGTTTCCTAGAAGAATTCCTCAGGAGGAGGTTCTGACTCTTCTGTGGGCACGGACATCGATGCCCTTGGATTAACTTCACCCGAAGTCCTTGCTGCCGCTAGTCCTGGACCTGCGACGTATAGTCTAAGGGGTGAGCTACATCCTAGCTCCGTAGGGAAAACAAAAGAACATATAGATCATCCTTCACACATATGTCAGTAACTTAACAAACATAAAATTCTCAAGAAAACACTTACGTACAACAATTTGAGTAACAGGGGTAACCCAATGGTTCCGACCACTACTTAGCATAGTTTTGTTTCATCTCTTTATGAGTTTGGTTGTGAACTTGGCCTAATCACTTAAATCTTAACTTAAGTAATCCTCGAGCAATATAGCATCGAGCCCATGGAATACCCACCATCGTCGTCTAACTAGGCATTGTTATGTGTATTCCTCGAATCTTGCCTTGAGCCCATTTCTCATAGGCGGGGTCTATTCTCAATCTACATCCCTGGGATGTGTTATAAATGTACGGATTGGCCGCCGTACCGGTCACGGATATCCTGCCGAGTCAGTCGTGGTTATCCCGCCACGTCGGTGGGGTATTCTAATCAACCTTAAATAATAAAAATATCAATGTGCTTTACATATAGTTATTCACCGTGATTGTGCTAAATATATCACATTAGGCCTTATCACGTTATTTTTGTTTCTCTGTTTGTTTTCTTACGCATCCCTGGGATGCCCCATGCTTCTATTTCACCTTTCTTTGATTGAACCACATTATCTTTCGTCCCCTGGGGACCTCAGGATTTTCCACATTGGAACACACACACACGCCCTTATCATGAGGGTTTATGGAATACACTATTTAAATAGACTATACTACGCATATGAGTTCACAGAATAATGCACATGTTTCGAGAATATTCCCTACCTCGACGAATCTCAAGGCATGCCTGCTCGTAGAGGGTTATAACGCATCAACCTACATTTTTTTAAAAATAGTTTTAGAATAATCTAAAGTCATTGGGGTGTATGACCCCCAAGTTTTCATATTCGACAAAAAACCAAGATCTGAGTGGTCACCAGACCTCGCTCGCGCGGTCAATTATCCTTGCTCGAGCGATCACTTGACTTCGCTCGAGCGGTCTCTTGACCTCGCTCGAGCGGTTAAATCGAGGTCGCTCGAGCGGTTAAATCGAGCTTTCGAAATATGACCATGGACCCTCGCTCGAGCGAGCTCCCCTTTAGTTTCGTGGACCGCCGAGCGAGCCTGAGTCATGCTTATATCTGTTCATCCTCGCTCGAGCGAGCCTTTTTAGACCGCTCGAGCGAGGAACAACGATTTGTCCCTCGATCAAGATCGAGAATATGCTTCCACTCATCATTTACCCTTTATCTTATACAAGGAAACATTTAGCCAACCTCTTTCCTACTATTTAAAACATTCCTAGGCATCTATCATGTCCTTAACGTACCTCTGACGATGAAACCGCACCGATCTGATTTATGATTTGAATATCTACTCGGTTATCCGGCCTCCCTGGTTCGTCCTCCCGTCGTTTCCTCTGATCTCCTTTGCCGACCTAAGTCTCAACGAACCCTAGTTCTCTCCAGGCTCTTTTCTTCTTTCTCTCTATATTCTCCTTCTCTCTATTTAGGTTAGAATAGATTTACGTAAGGGCTCCTCTCTCTCTTCTTCACTTTTATATCTAAAATTTTTGGGATATACTAGTGTGTTTCCCACGTACACACTTAAAGTATTTGGGTCGTTTTGGTCTCCTTGTGAAACACATATACCTATGTGTGTATGCGTGCCGTGCCCAAATCAGTGAAAAATCTGGGTTGTGACATTATTGGTCCTTGAACCTTATTTATGGACATTTGTATGACGCCCCCCAGTACCTCGACTGTGTCATACCCCTCTGTTTGACTGCCCCTTGCAGCAGGTCGCGACATGCGGCGGGATGCCCCTTGAACCCATGAAATAGGATATGTTGCCTTCCCCCGTTTACTGTCTATGACAGCGGGTCGTGATACGTGACGGGATCGCCCCTGGGCATCCATGGTATAGAACATGCCTTTCGATAGCTACCATTGGGCCACCAAATGCTCCATTTAACTTGCACTGATAGATAAGAGAGCCAAGCATGTCATGTCAGCATCCCCAGTTCACATTTGTGATTTCCCAAGAGAAATGAGAAGACACCTCGAATGAGGGGTGTCTACTTCTTCGACGTGTTCTTACTTCGCAAGAGCGCCCCGAAGAGGGGCATCTGTAGACACCCCTATTTTGTCCTCTCGAAATGTACAAATCTATTCAATGAACCTTTAACCTCATAAATCTAATTGGAACCATATGCTGAAATAATAGTACATGGCTAAACATAGGCTAAAATAATAGCTCTGTGGCTCAGGCCCCATGAGCCTAACGTGGGAACCATGCACTGAAACAATAATACATGGTTGAACACAGGCTAAAATAATAGCTCTGTGGCTCAGGCCCCGACGTAGGGAGACTATATACTAAAACAATAGTATATAATCGAAATGCAAACTGAAATAATAGTTTGATATTTTAGAGCCCCTAACCCTAACATGGGAACCATGCACTGAAACAATAGTACATGGCTGAATATAGGCTGAAACAATAGCTCTATGGCTCAGACTCCATTGTAGGGAGACTATATACTGAAATAATAGTATATAGTCGAAATACAGGTTGAAATGATAGTCTAACATTTCAGACCTGACCCAAATCCAGGCAGCCCTGAATTACGTGCCTAAAATCACGCACGTAATTCGATTGCACGCAAAACCACAAACGTGCAATCAGTCCCCCTTTCAGACTAGACTTCCTTTCCCAGACTACTTCGAGACTCGATCACGCGCCCACCATGGCACGTGCGATCAGATTGAGCGCCCCACCACCGGCGCACAATTGGCCTATGCCCAACCAAGTCTTACAGTCCTTGACCCCCAAGCTTCCTCGATTAAGCACTTCAAATGAGATGCTTAATAGGATTGTGCACCATACATCAAGCGCGCAATTAGTCCTAACTTTGTTAGAACTAGGGAACTCGTTGAGCAAGTTAGTCGGTCACTCATTGAGTCGGTGATAGACTCAAAGTGATTAAGCATCGGAAAATTAATGCGCAATTCGGTTAAACGCCTGAAACAGGGCGTTTAATTAGAGAAAAACCTATAAAATATTTTTTTAATTCGACCCACTAAGAAAAAGACAAAGGAGAGAGAGGAGAATGGATTTTTTTGGGATTTCAAGACCAGAGAATTTCGATAACGAACACATAGAGAAACATAGGGGAGGGTGTAACAGTTGCCATATTTGACATATTTGAAAAAAAACACACTATTTGGTACGGACATGGGTCAGATCAGGTGTGTGCCTAACACGGGACACAAATGGATTTATGCTACTTTGATGTTCAAAGTTACTGAGTTTTAGGGACCCTTAGTGGCCCAGTATGTAAGTGAAAGTGGTTTATAAAATAAATAAACTTGACGTTAGTACCCAGCCATATAAAGAAATAAACTTGTAAAATACATATACATGACGTTATACTTTAAGCTGGTGTAATGGACTTACACTTGAGCTGAATCCCAGCCATATATATAGTAGAAGTGTAGTAGCTTTACACAATACCCAAGCTTATATATATCTAAGACAGTGTGTATCAGCCTTGTAGGAAAGCCAGGCCCCTAATAGCTTATACACTTGCACAGTGTATGAGACTTATATGTAAGTGAAGGCTATTTGTCGTTTATGGAAATACAAGGCAACATAGTGTAGGCACATCAGGGGATGCTACCCTTCATTAGCTTATAAGCTGCTTCTTCCACCAACAAAACTACACGAATGCATGATTCATCTTTGACTCCCATGCACGCAAAGTGCAGCTCAACTACTACAAAACTTGACAAAGCTTCTCTTTTTTTTTTCTTCCTGCTACAAACTGTTAGAGCAAACGATTAAGGAAACAAAAAAAATGAAACCCTACATATACATTAAACCTCAACCATTCAAGTAAATCTCTGCTAGCTTTTCAACCCATTACTCTATTCACTTTCTTCACACCTGCAAATCGAAACCGCGAGTCACAACGCGACCCTCTGATTCGCTTGTGAGAGTTTCGACCGATGAACCATTGATCTCGGAGAGTCCTTACGACCCTAGCTTTAACAAGTAGTTCACGAGCTCAGCGAGCTCGACACCGACACACGTTCGACGTCAGCGTAGCCACGAGTTCACCAAAGAGGTACGTTGTCAAACGAAACACATATTATTTTCCTTTGATCAGTTTAACGCAAAATTATAGGTCTGGGTGTCGATCCCATGAAATCGAATTGGCAGCATTGTAATATACCCTTGTGCGAGGGTTTCAGAGTAGACAACTATGATTATCACACTCTGAAACTCTCATACCAAACGACTGCATTAAGCGAGGTTCTCAGTGTAATATAGCAAAGAAACTAAAGTAGTTATACAGTATAGAAGGCTCAACTAGCTAAAAGAACCAGAGGTCAAGAAGGGACCGAGGAAGTACCCCAGAAAGCATGGCCTCAGGCTTACCACGGCAACCGTGTGAGGTTGCCACGACAAGGTTCTCAGTTGGAGAGCTTGCCACGACAACCCTGTGGCTTGCCGAGGCAAGCCTGTGTCTGGGCCCTTTGTGTGTTCTTATGGTGTCGTTTATAGGTGATGTGTCTTTTAGTGTAAGCTGTGTCTTGTGCTACATACCTAGAGTCTAAGTGGCCCAATAAACTAATAAAACTACTAAAACCGTGAATGTACATCCTAGGCCTTTGGTGCACATGGCGAGCTCATACCAATGGCTGTTTGCATGGATGCATGAATGCAAGTGTAACAAGAAACACGCAAGCTCGAGAGTATGGTAGAGAGTTTACCTTGTTATATTATATGTTGTTTCTTCATTCTCGTTTATATAGCAAATTATTGATGATGACTAATATATGATCATGTATGGGTAGGTAGAGTGATACTTATGTCAGTTTTGGTTCTATAAGATGAACTAGTTTCAGTATGTATACATGATGCCAGGTAGTTCTGATGGATAATGATGACTAACGATGCTAGTTTTGATTAGAGATTGATAAAGATGCTAGACAATTTTGATGCATATTGATGAATAATGTATATTGACGAGTTTTGATAATCAAGGTAGTTTCAATGATTTTTTTTGCATGACTATGTCAAGTTTGATGAATGGATGTGTATGCTCATAATGAAATTAGTTGTGATGTAAGGATTATGCTATTCAGTTTAAATGTATGATCATGTATTGCTCCGAAATGATGATGATCTGTTATTGCTCATGTATAATCATGTATGCTAATAGATAGACATAGATAGTTCTGAAATGAAGAATAATGCTAAATTTAGTTTCAATATCTGCTTAGATACTATTTGCTCACGATATTCTCGCATACATGATACCATGCATTGTTCATGTCTTGTTATCCTTGAGGTCAAGTACCAGTTTTGCTTCATTTTTGAGCCAAGTGATCCTGCTAACTCGGGAGCTTGACTGTGTAAATCTTGGTCCAAGTGATCCCGCTAACTCTGGAGCTCAATTTATTGTTATTCGAGTGATCCCACTAACTTGGTAGCTTGACAAGTGATCCCACTAACTCGGGAGCTTGATTTGTCTCGGTCTAAGTGATCCCGCTAACTCGGGAGCTTGACAGGTGATCCCGCTAACTCGGGAGCTTAATTTTCTTATTTCTTGTACATGTACATTTTACATAGCTTGTTTAAGCTAAAATATGTCAGTATGATTCCTTGTTTAGTATAATTCCTTGTTTAGTATGATTCCTCGTATCTGTTGCACCATGAGTTCCTTGTATTTATTCAGCATGATTGTTTAGCATGTTAGCATGATAAATTATTCAATTGATAATGAAATGTGTATGCTATACTAGATACAAGATATAATATGCTTTGATTTGTATTTTGTGCCTCTAGAAGTAAATTTGGTAATCTAACATATGAATTAGCACTGTAAATTTCTCTACTAAGTTTTGATGATAGCTCATCCTCCGACTTCAATGTCTTAGCTACAGATATTGATTCGGAGCACAAGGGTGATCCAACGTACCAGCCGGACAAGGAAGAAGAAAACGAGGAAGAGGAGGACGAGGAGGAAGAATTCGCTGAGGAATTCTTTTTGAAATAGGTTTGAGAGAGAGAGAAGTCTTTTAAACACTTGTATAAACCACGTATTATGTTTTGTTTTGAGATATTTTATACTACATGTATATGTTTTCTTTCCATTGTTTAGATGACGGGTGGCTGTCATCGGTGGAAAGCTATACATTGCATCCAATTAGTCTTGTTTATAGCCTTTATTAGTATACTATTTTTAATAGATGACCAAATATCAGATTTTCCATATTATTTCATGTCAAAGTTATTCAATTGCTTCTTCATATGCAATACTTTGTATATGACCCGATGCACTTGTTTGATAGGATCATATTAGGTGATTCGACGATGCGACCTTTCCTATATACGATAAGGGGAAATGTCGAGTAGTCATAGGTGGTATAAGAGCACTAGGCGTTAAATCATTTAGTGACTTAACTCTGGCATACACATATGGAAAACTGTCTGATGTTTGTTCAGTGTTAGGATTTAGATTGAGTCTATATTTATCTGATCAAGTTGTTGCTTGAGCATAATAGTTGCGATGCCTCCAAGACGTGGGAGAGGAAGGGGTAGACCACCGTTACCCCATCGCACGGGCCCGAATGCTATTCCAGTAGCTGGCTTCGAGCACAACGCTATCTATGAAAGTGGAGAGAACGTACATATAGCAGAAATTCAGACTACCATGGATAATGTTGTTGAGCATACTCCTCCAATAGCAGATGCTCCTCAGATGGGGAATGCTCCCAAAGTTGAACAAAATGCGCGACAAAATCCATAATTTGTGGAGACCATGGTCAACACCATGGCCATGCTAGCTATGAGACGACCCCCAGAGGGCTTTACAGAGTTTGTACGACTTTGACCGCCAAGTTTCTATGGTCAGCATGACTCAATGGAGGCAGAAAAGTGGTTGATACAGATTGAAAAGGTGCTGCAAACAGTTACCAACATCGAGGTTGAGAAAGTTAGCTGGGCGACATATAAATTGGAGGGTGAGGCAGAGCCATGGAGGCAGTCTGTAGAAAGAGTGAGAATGCCTGAAGTACCTTGGACTTGGGTAGAGTTCACTGAGGCGTTCAATGAAAAGTATTTTTCGGCACCTGAGAGATATCGGATGGAGGTTCAATTTGTGACCTTAGTATAGGGTCAGATGACTGTTTGGGAATATGAGGCAGAATTCACTCGCCTCTCTCGATTTGCACCCTTACTCATCGCCACCGCGCTCATGAAGACACAAAAATTTGAGTGGGGTTTAAAGCCCCTGATCAAGGAAAGAGTTTCATTGTTTCAAGCAACGACCTATGCCCATGTGATGAAGTTAGCTCTTATAGTGGAAACAAATGTGGAAAGTATGATCAAGAAGCAAGAGGAACATAATAGAACCAGAAAAGCTTTGTCTCAGTCTTTTAGTTCCGGTCAACTCAGCAAGCAACCGCGATACCAAGGGCAGGCAGCATTTCAACCTACTGCAGGAGCCTATACACGGTCGTACAATCTAGCTATGTCACCACCATTACCATCGAGGATTCCATGTGTTCAGAACCAACCCGTTCGGACTACAGCCAGAGGTACATCTAGCATTTCACGAGTACGACCAACAGTTTTTTGCACGGGATCCTATATGGCTTCATTGGTAGCTTCAGCCGAGATCTGTGGAAAGTGTGGGAAGGCACACAAGATAGATGAATGTCGTAAAACATCTGGTGCGTGCTTTTATTGTGGAAAGATGGGATATCGGATAAAAGATTGCCCGGAAATGGTAGGAACGACATCAAAGGTAGGACCAGTCTTACGATCAGTACGGCCTATGGTACAAGGCATAGCTTATGCTATAACTGCACAAGATGCACGAACTAGCAATGATATGATTCAAGGTATGCATGTTCATTAAGTCCAAAATTCAAAGTTTCTTTAATTATCTTTTAGATTAAGAAGGTGAATCTAGTTCAATATGATATAGATGTGCATTTAGTATATTGCTTTTTGCTAAATTGATATTATCTTACTTAGGAGCAATTGAGCTAACACTAGTTTGTATGCACATTAGGTATCTTGCAATTATATCCATAGGATGCCTATTTGTGTTAGAGGTACGAGTTTTGATGGATCCCGGATCTACACACTAGTTTGTTACACCCCAGTTTGCTGAAAAATTGGGAAAGTTGGGAGGCGCTCCAGAACCTCTTGAATTTATTTTAGAAGTAACACTTTTGATTGGACAGTCGCTCACTACTGATATGGTGTGTCGATCGATTATCTTCCTGAACAAAGATTACTGGGTATACGAAGCAGTAGCCGACTTGATCTTACTGCCGATGCAAGGATACGATGTAATCTTTGGCATGGATTGGTTGTTCTACCATCATGCGAACGTTGATTGTCGAAGGAAGCTTGTTTCTTTCCACCCGCAAAAGAAGAAACCCGCTATATTTTTTAAACTGCAGTTAACTAATCTTCCTTTTATATCAGCGATCTGAGCACGACGATTACTCGATGATGGTGCTCAAGGGTTTATCGCTTTTATCCAAAGTCAAGATCAGGAAAAGAAGGAAAGTTCACTTTCAGATGTGTCGATTTCCTATGAATCCCTGATGAGTTGCTAGGCTTACTGCTTGACTGGAAAGTGGAGTTTGCTATTGAATTAACCCCGAGCACCGAGCCAGTATCAAAGACACTGTATCGAATGGCACCGAAAGAGTTGAAAGAACTCAAGGAGCAGTTGCAAGAACTTCATGATAATTAGACTGAGTGTGTCTCTGTGGGGCGCACCGGTGTTGTTCATGAAAAAGGACGGCTCGATGTGCCTTTGCATTGACTACCGTCAATTAAATAAGCTGATGATTAAGAATAATTACTCGCTCCCCAGAATCAACGATCTCTTTGATCAGTTACAAGGAGTGCGGTTCTTTTTGAAGATTGATCTACGTTCTGGGTATCACCAGATGAAGGTGAAAGCTGAAGATATTTCGAAGATACCTTTTTGGACATGATATGGTCACTACGAGTTTCTCGTCATGCCCTTCGGGTTGACCAATGCGCTTGCACCATTTATGGACTTGATGAATCGAGTCTTCAAGCCGTATTTAAATCAGTGTATTGTAGTATTCATTGACGATATACTCAACTACTCAAAGACGAAAGCAGAGCATGAAGATCACTTGCGTCTTGCTTTATAGAAATTGAGACATTCTCAGTTGTATGCCAAGTTTAGTAAATGTGACTTCTGGTGAAATCAAGTCAGTTTTTTGGGTCACATATCTCTGAAGCCGGTATCATCGTCGATCTTGCAAAAATAGAGGCTGTAGCGCAATGGAAGCAGCCATAAACCGTAACCGAGATCAGAAGCATTCTAGGTCTCGCAAGGTATTACCAACATTTTGTTGAAGGGTTTTCAAAGCTTGCTGGACCACTCACGCAGCTCACTCGAAAGAATGTCAAATTTGAGTGGACTAAAGCTTGCGAACAGGGTTTCCAGGAGTTGACAAGGAGACTCAACTCTACATCGGTATTAGCACTACCATAAGGCAGCGGTGGATTTGTGGTATTTAGCGATGCCTCTTATAGTGGGTTAGGTTGTGTATTGAATCAATGGGAACGTGTGATTGTGTATGGTTTCCGTCAGTTGAAATATCACGAGAAGAACTACCCCACTCTTGACCTGGAACTAGCAGTGATCATTTTTACATTGAAAATCTGGAGGCACTACCAATATGAGGAAACCTTCGAGATTTTCACTAATCATAAAAGTTTCAAGTATCTCTTTACCTAGAAAGAGTTGAATTTGAGGCAGAAAAGATGGATGGAGTTCTTGAAGGACTATGGCTGTTCTATTCAGTACCATCCCGACAAAGCCAATGCAGTGGCTGATGCGCTCAATCAGAAATCATCCATTCAGTTATCCCATCTTGTGACATGGCTACAAAGATGGAAATTTCTCAATGACATAATATCATTCAGTGCCACGCTTAGAGCAATGTCAAATGGAGGTTTGCTTGCTACAGTGCTGATTTGATCTACACTCTTCGATAGGATGAGAGAACTCTAGATGCATGATGCAGAGCTTATTACCATCAGACAAGGGGTACTCAGTGGGCTACAGCTAGACTTTTCTATTAAGGACAATGGATCCTTATTATTTCGAGGCTGAGTATGCATACTTGATGATAGTGCCTTGCTTCAGGAAATTCTCGAAGAGGCTCACAGGTCAGTTTCTGTCATTCATCCAGGTAGCACGAAAATGTATCAAGATTTGAAGAAGATGCTTTGGTGGAACAACATAAAGTGAGAAGTGGTGGAACATGTTGTAAAATGTTTAACCTGTCAGCAAGTGAAGGTCGAGCACAAGCACCCTGCTGGACTGTTATAGCCACTGCCCATCCCAAAGTGGAAATAGGAGAACATTTTCATGGATTTCATTCTTTG
The DNA here is from genome assembly GCA_021018995.1 of Chloranthus sessilifolius. Classification (NCBI taxonomy): domain Eukaryota; kingdom Viridiplantae; phylum Streptophyta; class Magnoliopsida; order Chloranthales; family Chloranthaceae; genus Chloranthus; species Chloranthus sessilifolius. Next base: position 34,034,296 of record CM037597.1, on the reverse strand, counting down.
TTTACAACGTATGTAGAAGGGTTATAATGCAATTTGGGTGATTGTTGATCGTCTCACCAAATCAACGCATTTCTTACCCTACAGTATGTGATATACAGTATCAAAATTGGCCGAAGTTTATCTGTGCGAGATAGTCTGACTACATGGGATACCCGTGGGTATTGTATCAAATTGTGATCCTTTATATACCTCCCGATTCTGACAGAGTTTCCAAGAAGGAATGGATTCCAAGTTAGAATTAAGTACTACGTTTCATCCTCAGACCGATGGAAGGACGAAGAGGGTGAGTTAGGTGATAGAGTTAGGTGATAGAGGATATGCTACAGGCCTGTATGCTGGATTTCCAAGGATCATAGGATAAGCACTTACCCCTGATCAAATTCACATACAATAACAGTTTTCAATCGAGCATCAGCAAGGCACCATTCGAGGCACTGTATGGACGTCGATATAAATCTCTGATTAATTGGGAAGAAGCTGGAGAGCGTCTTATTTTGGGCCCTAGCTTGATAGAAAGCACAAATGCAGTTGTTCAGGTAATCCAGGAGAGACTGAAGAGTGCTCAAAGTCAATAGAAGAGTTATGCCGATCTCAAGCGAACTAGTATTGATTTTCAGGTAACTAAATACACCTATAAGTCTATTAGTTATGTGAATTAAATGAAGTATATTATATTTCTAATATGTGCCATACAAATTGGCGATCACGTCTTTATCAAAATATCTCCGACAAAGGGTGTGATGCGATTTGGAAAATGAGGCAAGTTGAGTCCTCGTTACGTTGGACCATTCCCAATTTTTGCAGAGTGGGTGAGGTAGCATACCGAGCTGTGTTACGTCCACATTTAACCAGCGTACATGGCATATTCCATTTGTCTATGCTGAGGAAGTATGTCAGCGATCCAACACACTTGTTGGATTATCAGCCGCTTGATATTCAAGAGGATTTAACGGTAACTGAAGAACCAGGTCAAATTTTGGACCGTAGAGATCAAATCTTGAGAACAATGCATATTCCACTCGTATTGATCCAATGAAAGAATCACGGGTCTCATGAGGCTACTTGGGAACGCGACGCTGGTATGCGTGCTCAGTATCCCCACTTATTTACCTAAGTATGCCGCTTATCACATTCAGTAGAATACATTAATGCATATGATATCAATATTTTCATCTGCATTGCCCTTATAGATATATAAAGTAACTCATAAAGCTTAAAGAATTAGATGGAAATTACATGTTTTCTACATCATACATGAACTACTAATGTATCGTGACCTGATTTCACTTGTAATTCGATTATACTCCGTAATAACTCCAATACAAAGGGCACTAACACAATCTAATGTGTAATTTCATGTGAAGAGATTGACTCCAACCACAGCACGTCAATACATTATACATGTGACAAGTATAATGATAATGATATTTACTGTGTATGTCCATAGTGTCATATAGCTAATATAGTGATTCAAGGTACATCACTATTAACTATATCACTATATTGACTGTATCACAATTGTGAATATAGTTATCTAAAAAAATAATTGATGTGCGTATAAATATCAATTTGATTAGTACACATATTTTAATAATGCCCAGTAATGTGTGATATATAGAAGTAAACGGTTTCACCTAAAGCAGTCACATTAAACCAAAAAAATAAAAAAATTAAAAAAAATTTGCTGTACACATGTGGTTAAACACCTTTGTTTCAATTTTTCGTACAAATAAAAATCATTGAAGCACGTGTCAATATCAAATATGTCATCAAATATTTTTGTCTGATACCTAATCTTGCGTGCAACAGAGATTTGTCACCAAAATTCACCGAAAGCCTGCATGGCATAGAAATCTGGGCCAGTCCAGATCTGAAGGCCTTGCCGCGGCAAGGGATGGCTGGTCGGGACAAGCAACTTGCTGCGGCAAGCATGTTGGGTTGTCGTGGCAACCATCTCAGCCTTTAGTGGGGCCAAACCCCCGTTTGCTCTTTTATGTTGTTCTGTTTGTGGGGCCTTTGTATTTCTTCCCCTCCCGAGCTACATACACCCATATTTGAGTGCATCTATGTCCCGATTTTGCACTAGAAAGTCTTGCACACCAGAGAATCGCACTTGGCCGAACTCCTTTGTCTCCAATTTCAATCTATTATTCCACAATTTTGTGTCTTTATGAGGTAAAAACCCTCATTTCTGGTTTTTGTTGTTTCTATTCAAGCTCCCGTATGCCCAAAGGCTACGACTAAATCGAAGGGCAAAGCCCCATCGTCATCCCAAGAGCATGCCGTTCCACCTGTGGATTGTGAACAACCCGTTCCATGGTGGTACGTGAAAGCCATGGAACCGGATTGGCTAATTGACAACTCGTTGCTCGTACTGAATGACCTGACCGCATGGTCTTTAAGGTACATTGAACAGTCGTGTTTAGACGCCCTATACCAGCCCATCCATACACATTTTTACTCCCGCCTTGTCTGTTTATTTTACCAGAATTTAAAAGTTATGGCGATTATTGGCCAATTAGAGACCAAAATCAATGGTTGTAATTTTATTTTGACCTACAAGACGTAGCTCAGGTTATGGATTGCAGTGCAACCTTTGAAGAGAGGTTAGGTCTACGAGCACCACGCTTGAAAGATGAGAAATTCCATCACATCACTGCCAAGATGATGGATGGACAGACCTCTTCCGCTCAAGGTCTTTCGGTTCGACGCAGCCAGTTACCACAAAACATGTGGTTTCTTGATTGTGTGTTTAGATGTAACCTCTACCCTATGAAGCATGACTGCGAGCGCCGTGACACTCTCTTACAAGCCTTGTTTGCGGTTCATGAGAATTGTTCGGTTACTGCCCCAAAGGTTATTTGGGAGGGCATGAAATATGCCAACATCCATCTTCAGAGTAACGTAGCTACTCCCATGCCTGCATGCCCTTATCCGTGTTTGATCACTCAACTTCTAGAGGGCCATCAAGATGCCCATAATAGGGAACCATATCAAGTAACTCTTGGTGAGGAGCTGCGCACCGACCATATTCGGGTGTTTACCCTCACAATATGGAAGAACATATACCAACGGCCACAACAAGCGGTGAAAAACCGACAGGCACAACAAATATGTGCTCCTCCACAACAACCCCAAGCCCCATCATTGGCACCAACACACGAAGCCTCAATTCCTTCTCAAGTCGAACCAATTCCCTCTTCGGAGGGGACTTTTACCATTGCCAACCTTGCGCAGCTAATGAGAGAAAACCATGAACAAACCCTCCAATAATTTGGCAACCTCTACCAGAACAACAATATGCTTCATCAATGTGTCGATTTTATTGAAGAGGCCACTAATATTTTGATGAAGCATACCTTTCGGACCGCTACAACCCCTTACATTGGACAGGCACGGAATTATGAGTCTGCGTACACCTGCAACGCAACCACTTTAGTGGCAGAGCTTACGCAGAAGGATGTTGGACCATCCTCAGCTAGTCAGCAGTAGCATAGCTCACAGCTTGGTGAGTATACAACTCATGTTGATATAGTTTTGTTCCTACAGCTACTTTGGTTTATCTATGTTGCCTTTGCTTTCTCATATGACACAAGTAACATGATTCGGATTATGAATTTTACACACCATTGCAACACCATATTATATTACTTCTTGATTATTGATATTGATTGTATCCACCATGACCTGATTTAATTTCCCGTCATCATTTTTTTTCACGACAAAAATCTCATAAGTAGGGGAGGGTGTAACAGTTGCCATATTTGACATATTTGAAAAAAACACACTGTTTGGTATGGACACGGGTCAGATCAGGTGTGTGCCTAACACGGGAAACAAATGGACTTATGCTACTTTGATGTTCAAAGTAACTGAGTTTTAGGGACCCTTAGTGACCCGGTAAGTAAGCTAAAGTGGTTTATGAAATAAATATACTTGACTTTTGTACCCAGCCATATAAAGAAATATACTTGTAAAATACATATACTTGACGTTATACTTTAAGCTTGTGTAATGTACTTACACTTGAGTTGAATCCCAGCCATATATATAGTAGAAATGTAGTAGCTTTACAGTATACCCAAGCTTATATATATCTAAGACATAGTGTATCAGCCTTGTAGGAAAGCCAGGCCCTTAATGGCTTATACACTTACACAGTGTATGAGACTTATATGTAAGTGAAGCCTTATTTGTCGTTTATGGAAATATAGGGCAACATAGTGTAGGCACATCAGGGAATGCTACCCTTCATTAGCTTATAAGTTGCTTCTTCTGCCAGCAATACCATACGAATGCATGAGTCATCTTTGACTCCCATGCACGCAAAGTGCAGCTCAATTACTACAAAACTCGACAAAGCTTCTGTTTTTTTTTCTTCCTGCTACAAACTGTTAGAGCACACGGTTAAGGAAACACAGAAAATGAAACCCTGCATATACATTAAACCACAGCCATTAAAGTAAATCTCTGCTAGCTTTTCAACCCATTACTCCATCCACTTTCTTCACACCTACAATTCGAAACTGTGAGTCACAACGCGACCATCTAATTCGGTGGTGAGAGTTTTGGCTAATGAACCATTGTTCTCGGAGAGTCCTTATGACCCTAGCTTTGACAAGTAGTTCACGAGCTCGGCAAACGCGACACCAACATACGTTCGACGTCAGCGTAACCACGAGTTCAACCAAAAGGTACGTCGTCAAACGAAACACATATTAGTTTCCTTTGATCAGTTTTATGCAAAATTATAGGTATGTGGTGTCGATCCCATGAAATCGAATCGGCAACATTGTAATATACCCTTGTGTGAGGGTTTCAGAGTCGACAACTATGATTATCGCACTCCGGAATTCTCATACCAAACGACTGGATTAAGCAAGGTTCTCAATGTAATCTATCAAAGAAATTATAGTAGTTATACAGTATAGAAGGCTCAGCCAGCTAAAAGAACCAGAGGTCAAAAAGGGACCAAGGAAGTACCCCGGCAAGCATAGCCTCAGGCTTGTCGTGGCAACCTCACATGGTTGCCGCGGCAAGGTGCTCAGCTGGAGTGCTTGCCGCGGAAACCCTATGTCTGGGCCCTTATGTGTGTGCTTATAGTGTCATTTATAGGTTTTGTGTCTTTTAGTATAAGTTGTCTTGTGCTACATACCTATAGTCTAAGTGGCCCAATAAACTAATAAAACTACTAAAACCACGAATGTACATCCTAGCCCTTTGGTGCACATGACGAGTTTGTACCGATGGTTATTTGCATGGATCATGAATGCAAGTGTAACAAGTAGCATGCAAGCTCGAGAGTACTTTAGGGAGTTTACCTTGTTATATTATATGTTGTTTCTTCATTCTCGTTTAGATAGCAAATTATTGATGATGACTAATATATGATCATGTATGGCTAGGTAGAGTGACACTTATGTCAGTTTTGGTTATATAAGATGAACTAGTTTCAGTATGTATACATGATGCCAAGAAGTTCTGATGGATAATGATGACTTATGATGCTAGTTTTGATTAGAGATTGATAACGATGCTAGTCAATTTTGATGCATATTGATGAATAATGCATATTGACGAGTTTTGATAATCAAGGCAGTTTTAATGACTGTTTTTGCATGACTATGTCAAGTTTGATGAATGGATGGGTATGCTCAGAATGAAATCAGTTGCGATCTAAGGATTATGCTATTCAGTTTAAATATATGATCATGCATTGCTTAAAAATGATGATGATCTTGTATTGCTCATGTAAAATCATGTATGCTAATAGATAGACAGATAGTTCTGATATGAAGAATAATGCTAAATTCAGTATCGATATCTGCTTAGATGCTAGCTGCTCATGATATTCTCACATAAATGATACCAGGCATTGTTCATGTCTTGTTATCCTTGAGGTCAAGTACCAGTTTTGCTTCATTTTTTAGCCAAGTGATCCCGCTAACTCAGGAGCTTGACTGTGTAAATCTTGGTCCAAGTGATCCCGCTAACTCGGGAGCTTGATTTATCTTGGTTCAAGTGATCCCGTGAACTCGGGAGCTTCACAAGTGATCCCGCTAACTCGGGAGCTTGATTTTCTTGTTTCTTGTACATGTACGTTTTACATAGCTTGTTTAAGCTAAAATATGTCAGCATGATTCCCTGTTCAGTATGATTCCTCATATCTGTTGCGCCATGAGTTCCTTATATTTATTCAGCATGATTGTTCAGCATGTTAGCATAATAAATTATTCGCATGATAATAAAATGTGTATGCTATACTAGATACAAGATATAATATGGTTTGATTTGTATTTTATACCTCTAGAAGTGAATTTGGTAATCTAACATATGAATCAGCACTGTAAATTTCTCTGCTGAGCTTTGATGATAGCTCATCTACGACTTCAATGTCTTAGCTGTAGATATTGATTCGGAGCACGAGTGTGATCCCACGTACCAGTGGGACGAGGTAGAAGAAGATGAGAAAGAGGAGGACGAGGAGGAAGAATTCGCTAAGGAATTCTTTCCGAAATAGGTTTTAGAGAGAGATGTCTTTTAAACACTTGTATAAACCACGTATTATGTTTTGTTTTAAGATATTTTATACTACATATATAGGCTTTATTTCCGTTGTTTTGATGTCGGGTGGCCGTCATCGGTGGAAAGCTATACATTGCATCCAGTTAGTCTTGTTTATAGCCTTTGTTAATTATTGTTTTTAATTGATGAGAAAATATTATATTTGCCATATTATTTCATGTCAGAGTTATTCAATTGCTTCTGCATATGCAATACTTTGTACACGACCTGATGCACTTGTTTACTAGGATCATGTTAGGTGATCCGATGACGCAACCTTTCCTATATACGATAAGGGGAAACGTCGGGTTGTCACAGATCCTGAGGCTCTAATCTATTTCACACTTCCCGAGGCATCCAAGGGTCACAATTGAGCCACGTCTTCAAGTAGCAATTAAGGATTTTCTCTTTTGTGCTCCTATTGGCCAAGGCAGTGAGAGACTTAGTATTTAAGCTGTAATGTTTTAGCAGAAACTTATCTGCCTTTCAAGTAAAATTGGTTGTGACCTCAAGAGTGCTTAGGTCATTAGGGTTGGAGTTAGATCATCTATTTTTCTTTTCTTCTTCCTTAGCTCAACATTTGCTGGCTAAGATCTATTGTAAGTAGATAATTGAATTCAGTTTATAATGGATTAAGTATAAACTTGGGGGTTGACTTGAGCTTTTGCACTAATTATTGCCTTGAGGGCTGACATTGTAAGTTTCCTTTTTATCAATGCAATGCCATTCTCAGAGCTTAATTGAATCTATATATTTTCTAAGTTTTACACTTGAATCTCTATGGATTTGATGCACCCATGGCTGCCTGAGCTGGTAGCCTTGAAAACATGGTGGCAGCAATAATTATCCTAATTTATTTCATCATCTGTGAAGAAGATAACCTCTAGGATAGCCTGTGACTATTAATGTTGATAGACTATAGCCCTAAGGCTGGTCTAAATCACAAATCTGAGATAGATTCTTCTCTGCACTTGAGGTTGTAGCCAAGTGAGAGATAGTTGCAGATCCAAACTCTCCTTTGTGTTGTAATGCCATTTTTAGATTTTAGATCTGATGTTCTATAGAGATTACAAACTTGTGAGCTAGGTCATTATAGTCCATTTGTAGCAATGACTAGCTGAGTCTAAGTCCCCATTCAACCACTGATTATATGTGGTTTCCACTAGATTTTCAAGGGTTGTTTGCTCCTATGAGTGCATGAACTTGTAGCCTTACAAACAAAGTGTCTGCAATGGTATTCATGTTCTGATTTAATCCATTAGTTGGAGGAAATCCCTAGGATAGTCTATGACCATTTAATTGGACATATTATAGCCTTAAGAACAATCCAATCCCTTGGAGTAGGTTAGTTTTCTGAGTTTAATCCATGTGAATTGATCATCTCCCTAGGATAATCTATGACCATTTCAGTAGATAGATTATAGCCTTAAGAGAGCAGTCAAATTCACAGGGGTTGATTTGGATTCCTCTACCTTGCAGATGTGCTTGTAGCCATCTGAAGGATCACTGCAGAGTCACCTCTAGATTTGAGTAGCACAACTGACTTAATCTTAGCTGCATACTTCTTATCATTTTACCTTTATTTTACCACACCATCAGCACCTTCTTTAAAACCCCTTCTATAGTATAGGACTGCATTCTATTTCTTCGTTATAGTTTTAGTTGTGACAACCCCAAAAACTCCCTTTCTTTAGGATTGCCAGATCTGTAGTCAGATCTGGAGGCCTACTAACATAACCCTCTTTGGGTTCTAGATCAAAACCTCCCTGTGGGATAAACTCTTATTTTTTAAAACTTGCTACAATAGGCCTTGGAATCTGGCAGGACTGTGTTTGGTTTGTGTTGTGTTCAATCCATTCTATTTTGCTTTTGCCATTCTTCATTTTCCTCACATTATTCTTTATCATTTTTTATAATAAAAAGAAATAGCAAATACCTACCAACAAGTTTTTGGCGCTGCTGTCGAGGATGTCTTTGATCTATTTAGTAGACCTGAGTGTATTCTTTTTTTTGTACTATAATCAGTTGTAGCAGTACCTGTTTTTGAATAAAAGTACTACTGATTTTTTATTAGCTTTTACAAATCTAGACAGCAGCAAAAGGGAAAAGTTAGAACTGCAGCTGGAGCTTTGCTACCTTTAGTTTACATTTCTTTTCCCCTAAATCTCAGTTCCATTTCTATTGTAGTGATTTTCAGTAGCTCAGTAGTACTTGTTAGTAGTTTCTTTTTTGTTATAAATTCTTTAAGTGTGTTGTCTGTGTTGTTCGTTACTTACTGCTGTGTGTGTGTGCATGTTGGGTAGAAGGTCCCTTAACCCTGAATTAGAACCTCCAAATCTTGAGATAGAGAGGGCCCTTAAGCCTATGAACATCACACAAGCCCTTGCTGTGGATACTGAGTCGGTAGTAGAGATGGGTGAGCAGCAAAGAACATTGAAAGAATTCAATGCACCAGGGGTATATAACTCCCCTTTCTGCATTCAATTTCTTATTGTTCAAGGAAACTATGAGATTAAATCATCCATCATTTAAATGCTACCATCATTTCATGGGCTGAGTAAAGAAGACCCATATAACCACATAGATGAGTTCTTGGCTTTGTGCACCACATTAAATATTGTTGGCTTAGGAGAGGAAGCCACCAAACTGAGGCTCTTTCCTTTTTCATTAAAGGACAGAGCCAGAACTTGGCTTTCCATGCTCCCAGCAAATAACATACAATCATGGAATGATCTCCAATGCCAATTTTTGGCTAAATTTTTCCCAATGTAAAAAACTAGCCAGTTGAGGAAGAGCATAATTTCCTTTGCTCAACTCCCAACTGAGGATTTCCATCAAGCTTAGGAAAGGTTTAAGGAGCTTTTGAAATAATGTCCCCACCACCAAATTCCTGAGTGGCAGCTTGTCCAGAGCTTCTATAAAAGAATTGATTCCAAGAGCAGGGACATGGTGGATGCTTCATGTGGGGGTACTTACCTCCACAAGACTGCTAATGAGGCTTGGGAGATTTTTGATGTTATAAGTGAAAATTCCATGCAGTAGGAGACTCTATCCAGAATTGACACTGAGACTCCTGCTAAGATGGGGGAAGAAATCATCTCTAAAGGAAAGATGTATGAAGTCAGTGTGCCCAGTGATATGGAGAGGAAGGTGGACAGCCTGAGCCTAAATTTTGAGAAATTGATAAATGTGATGCAGCCTAGACTGATTACACAAGTGGAAGAGGCATGTCTAATATGCCAATCTCCCACACATTCACTTAAGGAATGTCCATCAGCCAGCCAATATCCTGAATTGGTCATGGAACATGCCAATGCTGCTAGTTCATTTGGGCAGCAACCTGTTGGGTATCAATGGAGAAACCACCCCAATTTGAGGTGGAGATATGACACATATCAGCAACTCCAACAGCAGCAGTTGGCATTACCTTATAGACCACAACCAAAGTATCAGTAAGGATATCCACTAAGACAAGCCTTCCAGCAATCAGCCTCATAGCCTAACCAATTGACATTGCCACCATCTCAGCCTAGAGCCCCCTCCTTTGAAGATCAGGTTTTACCATCACTACAAAACCTGGGTTCTCTATCACAGATTGTGAACTCTCACAACCAAAGCATAAAAAAGATAGAGGACCAGCTTGGTCAAATTTTAAATGCATTGGCCAGAAGAGAAGAGGGCAGGCTGCCCAGTCAACCTCTAGCCAACCCTAAGGATCAATTTATGATTGGTGAGGGCTCCTCAACTCATGAGGAGGCTAAGGCAGTCACTACCCTAAGGAGTGATAAGGTGGTTGATAATTAAGTGGGCAGGGAGGTAAGGAGAACAATGAGAGTGACAAAGAGAGGAATATGAGTGTAGAAGTGGAGAAGGACTCATCTCCCGCTGTTGAAAAATAGGAGGATAATAATGGGGCTATTGTTGAGCCCCAACAAGAAGAAATAAATGAAGAAAAAGAAAAAATTTAAATTTGATCATCAAATAGCTAGGCATGCAACTGAGGTACCAGCAGTACGACAACTGCCATTTCCTCATGCATTAAAAGTCCCTTCCCCTTTTGATAAGGGGCATGCTAAAATAGAGGAAATGATGGAGACCTTCAAGCAAGTTAAGATCAATTTACCTCTACTCGATGTCATCAACCAGGTCCTAGCCTCTGCTAAGTTTCTCAAAGACCTTTGTACCCAACATAGGAAAGTCTAGGGTTCATTTATCTAAAAAGGTTTTTATAGTTGAGAATGCCCAGTCATTGGTGAACATACCATAGATAGAGCCCTTCTAGACTTGTGAGCTAGTGTCAACCTGCTGCCATACTCAGTGTATCAATAGCTAGGTTTGGGGGAACTGAAACTAACATCTGTTATGCTTCAGTTGGCTAATAGATCTGAGAGAATGCCTATGGGAATGGTAAAAGATGTGCTAGTTGGAGTGGATAAATTCTTTTATCCTGCTGATTTTCTGTTTTGGATATGGAACCTTCAAAAAGTAGCACCTCCATTCCTGTCATTTTGGGCAGGCCATTTTTGGCCATAACCAATGCCTGTATATAATGCAAATCAGAGATAATGGAGGTGACCTTTGGGAATATCAACGTCAAATTCAATGTGTACATTGCTGCCAAGCAACCTCAACTGGACAATGAGGACTGCTTTGCAATAGATGTATTAGATGACCTAGTGGAGGAAAATTTACCCAATCTACTGGATTGGATTATAATTGGTGAGGAGTTTGAACATATTTGGATTAAGGCTCATGAGGATGAGGCCCCAATTTACCTGGTTGAAGACAACATGACATCAAAGTCTTCAGGGGGCCTAGTGCAACATTTCACATGTAAATCCAAATTGCTGCCCCTACCTCAGCCATCAAAGTTACCTTTGCTGGCCCAACACTCTCAAATATGCATTCTTGGAGCATGATAAAAAACTGCCCGTGATTATTTCATCTTCCCTCACTGAGGAGCTGGAAGATAAACTGATTGGTGTGCTCAAGATGCATAAAAAGGCAATTGGATGGACTATTGCTGATCTGGGGGGAATTAACCTAGCTGTGTGTATGCACAAAATTCATCTGGACGAGGGCTCCAAACCCTCTAGGGAGATGCAAAGGAAGTTAAATCCTCATATGCTGGAGGTGGTGATGAAGGAAGTAGTAAAACTACTTGATGCTAGAGTAATATACCCAATTTCTGACTCTGAATGGGTGTCACCTACACAGGTGATGCCTAAGAAGTCTAGCATCACTATAGTGCCCAATGAGTCTAGAGAATAAATGCCAACCAAGGAGACCACTGGTTGGAGGGTTTGTATTGACTACAAAAAACTAAACTCCAAGACTAGGAAGGACCATTTCCCACTGCCCTTCATTGACCAGATTCTTAATAAGTTAGCAGACAAAGCTTACTATTGCTTTCTTGATTGATACTCTGGTTACAACCAGATCTCTGTGTATCCACAAGATCAGGAGAAAACAACTTTTACTTATCCCTTTGGCACCTTTGCTTACTAAAGGATGCCTTTTGGACTGTGTAATGCTCCTGTTACTTTCCAGAGATGCATGTTTACAATTTTTTTGACATGTTAGACAAGTGTTTGGAGATTTTTAAGGATGATTTTTCTATGTATGGTGATGATTTTGATCAGTGTTTGAATCATCTATCCCTTGTGCTTCAGAGATGTGAGGAAACTAACCTAGTGTTGAGCTGGGAAAAGAGCAATTTTAAGGTTACCCATGGAATTGTTCTTGGTCATGTGGTTTCTAACAAAGGAATTAAGGTGGATATGGTAAAAATTGACCTGATCTCACATTTGCCTCCTCCAAAAACTGTCAAGCAAGTGAGATCTTTCCTTGGGCATGTTGGTTTCTACAGAAGGTTCATTAAAAAATTTTCAAATATTTCTAAACCTCTGTGCCAACTGCTATGTCAGGATGTGTCTTTTGTATTCATTGCTGAGTGCTTAACTGCCTTTGAGGCTTTGAAAAATTGCTTGACCTCTCCCCCTATCATCCAGGCCCCAGATTCCTTCCTTCCCTTTGAGCTTATGTGTGATGCTTCAGATTTTGTAATTGGTGCAATTTTGGGGCAGAGGAAAGATAAATTACCTAGTGTAATTTATTATGCCATCAAGACATTGTTTGATGCTCAGTTGAACTATACCACCACTGAGAAAGAGTTGTTGGCAGTTTTCTTTGCCTTGTAAAAATTTAGACCTTATGTTTTAGGGTCTAAAATTGTTATTTTCACTGATCACTCAGCCCTAAAATACCTGTTGTGTAAAAAAGAAGCCCAGCCTAGGTTGACCAGATGGATCCTCTTGTTACAAGATTTTGATCTAGAGATCAAGGATAAAAAGGGTGTGGAAAATGTGGTTGCAGACCACTTGTCTAGAATTTTAATTGCTGACTGTGCAAACATACCTGTGAATGATTCTTTCTTGGATGAGAAACATTTTGCCATCACTGTGAGTGTTCCCTGGTTTGCAAATGTTGTAAACTATCTTACTGCAGGAAGGATTCCCCCACATTGGTACAAGATGGATAAAGACCTATTTTTCTCTCAGGTCAAATATTTTCTTTAGGAGGATCCTTACCTTTACAAGTGTTGTGCATATCAAATTGTTAGGAGGTGTATTCCTGAAAATAAATTCCACAACATTCTTTCAACATGACATGAGAATTCCTGTGGAGGTCATTTTGGGGGAAGAAAAACTGCTGCCAAGGTGCTCCAAATTGGATTCTATTAGCCATCCTTGTTTAAGGATGCAATGGAGCACTGCAAGGCCTGTCAAAGATATCAACAGATGGGGGCATATCCAAAAGAGATTCAATGCTATTGCACCCCATTCTTATGATAGAATTGTTTAATGTATGGGGATTAGACTTCATGGGTCCATTTCCTCCTTCCTATGGGTTTAATTTCATTATTGTGGCTATGAACTATGTGTCCAAATGGGTAGAAGCCATTGCCACAATAACCAATGACCACATAGTTATCCTTAGATTTTTAAAGGATAATAACTTCTCCAGATTTGGCACCCCCAGAGCCATCATTAGTGATGGGGGGAGTCATTTCTGTAACAGGTACTTTGAGAGACTGCTCAAGAAGAACTCTATTACACATAGAGTGGCTATTCCATTTCATCCACAGACTAGTGGGCAAGTGGAGATCTCTAACAGAGAAATCAAGCACATTTTAGAGAAAACTGTGAGGACTGATAGGAGGGACTAGTCCCTGAAGTTGCAGGATGCCTTGTGGACTTATAGGACTACCTATAAGACCCCTATTGGAATATCCCCTTTTAGATTGGTTTATGGCAATGCTTGTCATCTATCAGTGGAGTTAGAACATAGGGCCTACTGGGATATTAAAACTCTGAATTTTGATCTAACTGCTACTAGTTTACACAGGAAATTTTAGCTGGCTGAGCTAGACGAGCTGGGATTGGAGGCCTATGCAAATTCAAGAATTTATAAAGAGAAAGCCAAGGCTTTCTTTGATAAAAGCCTACTGAGAAAGGACATTAAGGCTGGTGCCAAGGTATGGCTGTTCAACTCCAAACTGAAATTCTTTCCAGGAAAGTTAAGATCCAGATGGGATGGCCCTTTTGTTGTAACTCATGCATCCCCATCTGAGGCTGTGGCGATAATGGACCCCACTTCTAGGAAAATCATGAAAGTGAATGGACAGAGACTCAAGTTGTGTGAAAAATTCCATGGAGTCCTCTACAACCATGTATCTTCAGGAACCTCCCACTCATGAGTGATCCACAACCATGTACACTTTGTAAAATAACTGTTTTGTGTGTTTTAAAAATTCTGTCATTTGCTGTTTTTTAGTTTGTTCTTGTATGCTATAATGTTTTGTGTTAATGCTTAAGTGTTTAGATTATCTGGATCTGAATTTATGAGTCTTCATCTACCAAGGATTGGGCCATCTGCATGTGTGATTTGGGTGTGTAGAGTAGACTGTGCAATCAGGGGTTTAAATTGATTGACTGCTATGATCCGTGTGGTGAACATGTGTGCATGAATTATGCAATGGGGAAGAGTCTCACAGCTGTGAAATAGTTGAAATGTGATAGAAATATAGTGTTGGTGCACCATGGCAGGGTGCATGATAGTTTAAATGCACATGCCAGTGGGCTGGCATTGAGCAGTAGTAGATTTGGCCCTGTCGCGAAGTTCATTTTCAACTGTGCGAGTAGTGAATTCCATACTCATTTTAGCTCGTGAGGCTCCTTCTGAATTGCGCGAGCTGTGATTTATCCTGCACAGAACTATGCGACAGGGCTTCCAGTGCTTATTCCAGTTCATGAGGCTCATTTCTTCTAATCTCATCCTTGTGATAACTTGGCCTCCTTGGTATCTCTACTTAGGCCCCCATTAGAGTTAGCCTTTTCTAGGTTAGTCTAGCTGTTTTATTAGGACATCAGGTTCAGGAAAGATAATGATGGAAACCCTGTGTTGTTGATCTTAGTGGCTGATTTTGAAATGTTAGTGGATCCATCTATGATAGCCGAAGTCCTAGGGAAACCAGTTGCCTACAACCCTGAGAGTACCTTGGGAGCACCTTTGACTGCCCCCATTGTTGTCATTGCTGAGAAAATAACACAAGGGAAGAAGGCTTAAGGAGACTCCATCAGGAGGAGAGACTTGGAGCCCAGTTTGCTTTTCATGGATCATATCCTGAGAAAGAACATCTATGTGATTGGGCACCAGCAGGAGAGAAGGGTCCCCATAGCGGATGCCATCTATTGCTTCTCTCAGGGGCATTGCTTTGATGCTGCCCAGCTGGTCTTTGATGGAATGATGGGCATCCATCTCAAGGTACAAAAGAAGCAGAAGCCCCATGCACTATCATATAGCAGGCATATCACGTCATTGATAAAAAGAGGGGGTTACTAGCTGCAAATGGGAGAGGAGAATGAGACACCGCCACCTATTCCGTTTGGAAGGAAGCTTTAGGGGATTAGTCTGACAATGGTGAAGAAGAAAGATCAGAAGGTTGTGGCTGCCCCCACCAGCCAAGAAGCACATGCTGCAGCTGCTACTGCTACACCTGCAGCAGTTGCTATTGCTACACTTGTTGCAGTAGTTGCTACTATTACACCTGTTGCTGCTACTGCTGCTACGCCGGATACTCTTGCTGCTGTCAACTCAACCACCCCACTAACCACCATTCAACCTTCCACCAGCCCAATGCCAATTCCTCCTCCACCCACCATTCCATCCCCTACATCTTCCACAATCCTAATCCCCATCCCCACCATTCCTTCATCAGCCCCTTCCATAATACCCACCCTTATCCCTGTGTCTGACCCCAACCAACCCGCATTTCCTTTCACTTTACCCACTCCCACCATTAGAAGAACATACAAATAGAAACCCTCTCAACCATTCAAAGCAACCACCACATCCCAACCCACTACCATACTAGAGCCTACTCCTAGTTCTATACCCATCATCTTACCCCAAACCACCTACATACCAAACCTCACACCACAACCTATTCCAAGCCCAAACCCCATTCCATCACCCCGGCCTATACCAGGCCCTCTTCCAACCTCAATAACAACCTCTATTCCAGACCTACCTACACCTTTTCCTTATGATGTCAGTGAGCCTTTAGGCACTAACATTGACCAACCCAATACCTCTATACCCATTGAACCTAATACCTTAGACCCCTTTGACCATTTCATTCACTTTTTCCCTTCCCATGACCAAGACCATACACCACTAAAGGATAATCAGCCATAATGGACTCCATCATTGGAGACATCAGGTATGAGTTCACACCTCTCCCTTACTCCCCACAGCCCTCCCACTTTTACCATGCCCCAACCTCTCCTTTCCAGCCCATCCTAACCACTCCACCCACAATCCTAGCGATTCTACATCCATTACCCCAGATATTTTCTCTCCTATCCTCACTTTAAACCCAACTATTATCCAACACCCAAAACCAGGCCACCCTCCAAACTAGCCTACAATCCATCCATTCAACCCTACAATCCTTTACTCCCTCACCCCAACTAGCTTCATCTTCACCCAAACCTGATTCTGTTCCCTCGACCTCACCTCAGCCACTACCTTCTGTGCTGACAACAGCTGTAGCCACACAGACACACATTGAGCCTATGGAGTTGCCCCTTCTTCAACCCTCCCTGGCCTCTACCTCCACCCAAACCCATTTTGAGGTAGAAGAACTACCCCTCCTTCTCCCTACCTTTACCTCTGTCTTTACACGAACTAAAGAAGAGGAACCATCCAGCCTACCCATATTTACATCCACCTTTACCCAAATAGACCTTGAGCCTGTGGAGATGGTTCTTATTCCACCAACCTTCACCTCTACCCACACCCAGACTAAGCCTAGTGAGGAGGAACTGACACCCACCCTTCCACCTGCATCATCCTTCCCATCATTATCAGCCACTGCTTCTCATATATTTGAGGACCCTACTGAAAGGACCATTATTCATACTTTCTCAAATCCAATGCCCCCATTTTCCACCCTTAAAAGAGCAATGGATGAAAACCCTTACATCAGGAGGGATGTCATTAGAGGAATGGCTAAGCTCAACACAAGGGTCAAGTAGCCATTGGTTGTTGAGATTGCCCAGCTGCAGCTGGACCATAGAGTTGAAGAAAGGCAGCTAGAGCAAACTGTGATGCAAGCCCTAAAATTATACCAAATGTATAAGGAGAAGGGAGAATATTTGGCAAAGCACACAGGCACCCTCCAAGAAATAATCTCAATCACAAAGTCACCGTCAGCAGCAGGAGTGAAAATCAAGGAGCCTTCTCAACAACAGGGCAGCACCAAGCCCAAGAAGCCAGCTACCAAAAGAACCAAGGCTGGTGCTGCCAGTGTTGACACTGTGAAGAAGGAGAAGAACAAATATTAGGAGAAATATGAATGGCAACCTGATTTTGTCTTGAGTTCAGACTCAGATACAAATTAGTTTAGGCTGTAGTGTTGTCAGTTGTACTTAGGCTATAGTTATTTTCTGTTTAGGCATATTTTTGTAAGTCCATTGCTGTGCTTCGCTCCACTTTGTAGTCTTTTTGTTTTGTAACTGTTGTATCTAGTTCTTGTTAATGGAAATTTCTTTGTCTTGTATCCCTTACTTGCTTTACTGTCACATTTATAATTTCTGTGCAAGTTAGTTTAATGTTTTGTGCTAATAATTTTAAATTGTACCTAGCTGCCCCTGATTTCTTATTCTTTGAAACAATGGAGATGTTGTTTCTCATAGGTTTGGAGGTTTGGCAGGGTAAGCCAATGATGTAGTTAACATAAGTGCAGCAGTTTTGATTAAGTGTGTAATAAATAGAGTGGACTCCACCTAAACAATGTGAAAATGAGGAAATTTAAAACTGATATAAACTATGTAACATTGAAACTCACTGAAAATTCAATTACTTCCATGAGGTGAGCATCAAGAGAAACCTTTCACAATCAGAGCTTAGTGAACCAGTAAGGAGAGAATAAGGTGAAAACATGCCTATGACTTCAATTAAAGACCATACCTAGTGACCTTTGAGCCTGAAAATATTTTTAGAGTGTCTATGGTAACCTTTTCTGCTCTAAGGATTGACAGATTCAACCTCTTTACACTAGAAGTTAGGCACCCAAGTTAAACCTATTTGACAACAATCATGACACCAAGGAGATGATCGAGGCCTTCACTTGGTTAGTTTGAGCTTAAAGTACCAACCCATTGAAACCGCCCTTTTGCATACACCCTTTGAGCCTTAAATTTCAATTTTTCTTCAAGATACACCAGAGTACTTATACCTAAACCTGTAGACCTAAATAACCTTTTCCTCACTCTGAGAATTCAGAAGGTAAAGGTGAAGGAGATGAAGGTAGATAAGCTGGGTTCAACATTTGGTAAATAAGGAGGAAAGCAATAGGTGGACAGCAGTGTATCTGTGGAATAGTGTAGTATTTCATAAAAAAAATAAATAATAAATAAATAAAATAAAATAAAATAAAAATAAAAATAAAAGGGAAAAAGAGAAGTCAAGAGGATAACTTCATCTTAAAATTGCAAGGAAGAAGAGAGGCTAGCCACTTTGAATATGAAAAATGTCAATGAAGATGAAGTATGCTGAATTCAAGAAGGTGAAGTCATGAATCACCTCCTACACCTACTGATTTCTCAGTTTTGAATCCCCTTTATCCCTTCCATTCTTTTTAAACCTCACCCATAAGCCACATTACAACCCTTGTAAAAGACCTTGTTGATCCTAAGTGAAATAAACTGTCATGTGGAGACAAGGGAATGTCTGATCTATGGTGAGAAATGCTTAATGATGTTAGAAATTAGTAGCAACTGCCTATGCTCATGCCTGCAGACCCATTTGGGATCTATAACTTCTCTTGAGCTTGTGTGAACTAAAACACCCTTTAAATTCATTTGTGAGAGGAAACCCTGGTGAGCATTGGGTCTGAGATTGAACTTATTGGGCATTGTTTGAACCTAATTTTTGAATCATTGGTAAGCTTAGTACTAGTTTGAGCACTGTGTTTCTTGTTGTCGGCTGATTGGTTTAATAAGTATACATGAATGATTTAGGTGTTAACTGCTGGCATTCAATGTCTTGAAACTCCTCTAATTTGAAAGATCAAAAGTGGAGTGATACTCTATTTATTGAAAATTGATTTAATCATGTTTGAACTTGAGTTAATTGTTTTATTGAGAAGTTTGTGGGTATCTTCACTGGAAACCCTCAGGAGACTTCACTCATCCACTAGGGATCACCTAGGGGTTTAAAAGGCTTGATGCATAAGCTAAATGCATTCGTGCTCCCTACGAAAATGGCATTTAAAGTTTTAGAGTAGTTTAAATTTTACTTTGCTCGAGGACTAGCAAGGATTAGGTTTGGGGGTGTGTTAAGCACTAAAGAAAACCATTTTTCACCTCTTAACCTAGCCTTTACTACTCCTTGGAGCTATTTAATAATCCTCTTTTTAGTTTGTTTTGTAGTTAAGAATAAATTTGGAGCTTAGTAGAACAGTCATGCTTTGGAGGCCAAGAAGAGAGAGAGAGATTTAAAGCCAAGGGCTATAGCTGATGGAAGAACAAAGGATACACTAAGGTGGCACACACCATGGTGTCTATTTTGGCTGCTGAGGTGGGCCCTAGAAGTTAGCTGGATGAAAGAAAGATGGGCCAAGCTAAAAACACTACTGCAGCTGCATGTCCACTGCAGCAGTGAAGAGAAATGTTGAGCTCGCATAACCCTCGCATAGTCAATTTGGCCTGAAAAGCCCCCTCACACAGCTCTCGCTTAGTTCAAGCCCGCAGCAATAGAAGAGCTTGCGCAGATCTCGTGTAATGCACTGCAGCAGCAAAAGAGCTCACACACATCTCGCATAGCTCAAGAGGAGAGAGAGTCCCAGAAGATTTTCTCATAAAGATCTCTTAAAGACCTCGCATGCTTCAAAGAGAGAGCCAGCCATGCGAGATGTGCAGCCCATCTCGGTGATCAACCCCACACAACTCAAAGCTCATCCTCGTGATAGCCTTGTGAGACACAATTCTGCCCAATGAGATCCTCGCAACTTGAGCCACCTGGAGAACCATTAGTGCGAGCTATGCTGCTCAATACAAAAGGGACCTCGCGAGGAATCCAATCACGCAACAGATTCACGAGAGGCCAAAATGCAGCATTCATCTGCGTGAAGCTCGGGATCCCCACTTCTCAGTCCATACACAGGGACACTTTAGAGATTTTCCAACTTCTAGGGCACACATCTCAAGGCTCTAATCTATTTCACACTTATCGAGGCATCCAAGGGTCACAATTAAGCCATGTCTTCAAGTAGCAATTAGGGTTTTTTTCTTTTGTGCTCCTATTGGCCAAGGCAGTGAGAGACTTAGTATTTAAGTTGTAATGTTTTAGCAGAAACTTATCTGCTCTTCAATCAAAATTGGCTGTGAGCTCAAGAGTGCTTAGGTCATTAGGGTTAGAGTTAGATCATCCATTTTTATGTTCTTCTTCCTTAGCTCAGCATTTGCTGGCTAAGATCTTTTGTAAGTAGATAGTTTAATTTAGTTTGCAATGGGTTTTGTATGTACTTGGGGGTTTACTTGAGCTTCTGCACTGGCTATTGCCTTGTGGGCAGACATTGTAAGTTTCTTTTTTATCAATGCAATGCCATTCTTATAACTTAATTGATTTGATGCACGCATGGCTGCCTGAGCTTGTATCCTTGCAAATATGGTGGTAGTAGCGGTTATCCTATTTCATTTCATCATCTGTGAGGAAGATAACATCTGGGATAGCCTGTGACTATTTAAGTGGACAGACTATAGCCCTAAGGCTGGTCTAAATCACAGATCTTAGATAGATTCTTCTTCTCTGCACTTGTGCTTGTAGCCAAGTGAGAGATAGTTGCAGATCCAAACTCTCCTTTGTGTTGCAATGCCATTTTTAGATTTTAGATCTGATGTTCTGTAGAGATTGCAGAATTGTGAGCTAGGTCATTACAGGCCTTTCATAGCAATGACCAGCTGAGTCTAAGTCCCCATTCAACCTTTGATTATCTGTGGTTTCGACTAGATTTTCAAGGGTTGTTTGCTCCAATGAATGCATGAGCTTGTAGCCTTACAAACATAGTGTTTGCAATGGTATTCATGTTCTAATTTAATTTATTAGTTGGAGGAAATCCTAGGATAGTCTATGACCATTTAAGTAGATAGATTATAGCCTTAAGATCAATCCATTCCCTTAGAGTAGGTTGGTTTTCTGAGTTTAATCCATGTGAATTGATCATCTCCGTAGGATAGTCTGTGACCATTTAAGTGGACAGATTATAGCCTTAAGAGAGCAGTCTAATTCACAAGGGTTGATTTGGATTCTCTACCTTACAGATGTGCTTGTAGCCATCTGAAGGATCACTGCAGAGTCACCTCTAGATCTGAGTTGCACAACTGACTTAATCTTAGCTGCATATTTTTCATCATTTTATTTTTATTTTGCCACACCATCAACACCTTCTTTAAAACCCTTTCTACAGTATAGGACTGCATTCTATTTCTTAGTTTTAGTTTTAGTTGTAACAACCCCAAAATCTCCCTTTCTTTAGGATTGCCAGATCTATAGTCAGATCTGGAGACCTACCAACATAACCCTCTTTGGGTTCCAGATCAAAACCTCCCTGTGGGACAAACTCTTACTTCTTAAAACTTGCTACAACAAACCCTGGATTCTTGTAGGACTCTGTTTGGTTTGTGCTATGTTCAATCCATTCTGTTTTGTTTTTGCCATTCTTCATTTTCCTCACATTATTCTTTATGATTTTTAATAATAAAAAGAAACTACAAAATCCTACCAACACTTACCAATCTTTTGCCCAATAGCCATGCCCTCAGAATGAAAATGATGGCGCGTCTATATTACAAATCCTTCTGGACTTTCAACAACATGTGCACCATCACCCTAAGGAATTAACTTAGTTGTCTCAAATCTCCCAAAATTTACACTCTTGCATTCAGTTCCTTGCAAAGTTAGAAACCCAAATTGGGCAAATAGCCTTGCAATGGGAGGAAAGAGAGTGTAACCAGGTGAGCTCACAGATACTAACTCCCACAATTCAAGTTGTTCAGAGTTTAAGGAGTGGCAGGACTATTGACAATAGAGTAGAGATGCCAACCCCAGTAGCTATCTCTACGACCACAGGGAAAGAGAATGAAGCCAAAGAAGAGACCCTCCCACAAGAAAACCTGAAAACATTAGAAAAATAAAAAAAATAGAAAATAAAGAGGATAGTACACCTAAATTTGTGACCGAGGTACCCTATGTGCCATAGTTACTATTTCCAAACACTTTTGGTGTACCATCCCGTTTTGATAAAAATCCAAAAAAATTAGAGGAAATCACTGAGACCTTCAAAGAAGTGAAGATCAATTTGCCTCTTTTAGAGGCAATAAAGCAAGTTCTAGCATATGCAAAATTTCTAAAAGAGATGTGTAACAATGATTCACAGAAATGAAAAAGGTGAAACAATGATTCACAAAAAGTCTTCTTGACGGAGCAAGTAAGTTCAGTCTTACTAGATAGAACTCCGCCTAAGCTTAAGGATCCTGGGGTGCCTATAATTCCATGTATCATTGGTAACTATCCAATAAATAAAGTGCTTATGGATCTAGGAGCCAGCGTAAACCTGCTACCATTCCCTATTTATGCAAAGTTGGGACTAGGAGATATGAGGCGTAAGTCGGTAACTCTTCAGTTAGCCGATAGATAAGAAAGAAGACCTGTAGGAATTATTGAGGACGTTATGGTTGGGGTAGACAAGTTTGTTTTCCCTGTCCATTTCCTGGTGCTAGATATGGAACCAAGTTCCATGTCCCCAACACAAATTCGCGTTATACTCGGTAGACCATTTTTGGCCACGGCCAATGCGTGTATAAATTATAAAATTGGGGTAATGGAAGTTTCTTTTGGAAATACACGAATCCAATTAAATGTCTTCACCGCAACCAACCAAATGACTTCAATAGACAATGAGGAATGCTTCAGCATAGACGAAATTGAGGAACTAGTAAAGGAAGCATTGCCTTTAGTCTTATCAAAGGATGTGCTTCAAAATGCATTATGGTACACAAACAAGGAGGAGCCCGATCACCAATTAAAAGAGGCGATTTATCATATGGATACTTCTATCTGTGAACTCTAATCCAAGACTTGAAAACCATGGATAGAACCTCTACCCGTTATTTCCAATGAACTGTTACAACCATCTAACCAAAAAGTCTCATCCTTAAATTTTAAACTACTTCTCGATACCATTAAGTATTCTTTTCATGGGCCTAACGAAACTCTTTCAGTAATTATTTCTTCCGCTCTTAATAAAGAACAAGAAAGTAGATTACTGGCCACACTCATCAAATATAAGCATGCAATAGGATGGACTGCCGTTGACCTTAAAGGACTTGACCCCTCAATATGTATGCATCATATACATTTAGAGGATAATGCCAAAACTTCACGAGAAAGCCAACGACGGTTAAATCCAAATATGAGGGAAGTTGTTTAAAAGGAAATCGTAAAACTACTAGACGCAGGAATTATTTACCTGATTTCCGACAGTAGTGGGTAAGTCCCATTCAAGTAGTCCTAAAGAAATCTGGGACTACTGTAAAAGAAAATATGGCCAGTGAGTTGGTGCCATTACATGAAACCACAGGGTGGCGTGTATGCATTGACTATCGGAAGCTAAATTCCATGACTCGCAAGGATCATTTTCTACTACCTTTCATTGATCAAATTTAGAAAAACTTGGAAGCTAGGAATATTTTTGCTTTCTAGACAGATATTCAGGGTACAATCAAGTCTCGATTTACCCAGAAGATCAAGAAAAGACTACCTTCACATGTCCTTTTGGGACGTTTTCTTATCGTCGCATGCCCTTTGGGTTATGTAATTCTCCTGCAACGTTCCAAAGATGCACGATGGCAATCTTTTCTAATATGATAGACAAGTTTCTTGAATTATTCATGGACGACTTTTTGGTGTTTGGCCAAACTTTCGATTCTTGTCTTGATCATCTTGCTCTTGTCTTAGAAAGATGTGAAGAAACCAACTTAGTACTAAGCTACGAGAAGAGTCATTTCATGGTTCAAGAAGGCATAGTCTTAGGACATATTGTCTCTAAAAGGGGGATAGAAGTTGACAAAGCTAAGATCGATATAATAGCGAATCTACCACCACTAACTTCTATACGACAGATTCGATCCTTTCTTGGTCATGTTGGCTTCTATTGTCGATTTATTAAAGATTTTTTAAAAATCTCGAGACCATTATGTCACCTACTAGCAAATGATGTACCCTTTAACTTTGATGATGCCTGTCTTGACGCATTTAACAAGCTTAAGGCACTTCTCTCATCCGCCCCAAGTATTCAACCTCCTGACTATTCACTTCCTTTCGAAGTAATGTGTGATGTTTTTAATTACACAATAGGTGACATATTAGGACAACGAAGAGACATGGTTCCTCATGTAATTTATTATGTAAGTCGAACCTTGATCGAAGCTCAAGTTAACTATACCACCACTGAGAAAGAGCTTCTCACTATAGTCTTCGTACTGGATAAATTTCAACCATACCCATTGGGATCTAAGATCATGATCATTCTGCACTAAAATACTTACTCTCTAAAAAGGATGCCAAACCAAGACTAATCAGGTGGATCCTTCTTTTGCAGGAATTCAACTTCGAGATCAAGGATAAGAAGGGAGTTGAGAATGTGGTGGCTGATCACCTGTCTAGAATAGAAATGCCTGATAGCATCAGTAAAGAATCTTTGCATGATACCTTTTCAGATGAGCAACTTTTTGCCATCCAAGCTATAGTTCCATGGTATGCCAATATAGTGAATTATTTGGCAACAGGTACGATTCTCCCAACCTAGTCTAATCAAGACATATATTTATTTGCTAGCATAAAATATTATATTTGGGAGGATCCAGACCTATTTAAAAAATGCCCAGACCAAATAATTAGAAAATGTGTACCCGATAGTGACACCCACGATATTATGAAATTTTGTCATACTTACTCTTATGGGGGCCACTTTGGTGGTAAGAAGACAGTAGCCAAGGTCCTACAATTGGGATTTTATTGGTCATCATTATTGAAGGATGCCTAGAATTTTTGTCAGGCCTGCGACCATTGTCAGAAGTCAGGAGCCATATCCAGAAGAAAAATGAGGCCCCTTCAACCGATCCTGGTCGCAGAACCTTTTGATGTCTAGGGCATTAACTTTATCGGCCCCTTTTTCACCTTCGTCTAGATTCATACTTGTGGCTGTTGACTACGTATCAAAATGGGTATTCATAAATATACTTGTGGTTGTTGACTACGTATCAAAATGGGTAGAAGCAACGGCCACACGCACAAATGACCATAAGGTGGTAGTTTCTTTTATCAGAGAAAATATATTTACACGGTTTGGAACACCACGGGCTATTATTAGTGATGGGGGGAGCCATTTTTATAATTGACACTTTGAGTGCTTGCTCAAGAAATGTGGTGTTACACATAAAATCGCAACCCCCTATCACCCGCAAACTAGTGGACAGGTTGAAGTTTCCAATCATGAAATAAAGAAGATACTGGAAAGAATGATTCGACCTGATAGGAAAGACTGATCTATAAGATTGAATGATGCTCTGTGAGCATATATAATAGCTTATAAAACTCCCATTGGCATGTCTCCTTTCCGATTGGTGTATGGTAAAACTTGCCACTTACCTGTGGAATTAGAACATAGAGCTCTATGGGCCATCAAACCATTAAATTTTGAGTTGGATACATCTGGCGAGCAACGAAAACTTGACCTCAATAAACTTGAGTAAATTTGAAATGATAGCATACCAAAATGCTCAAATCTATTAGGCCAAACCAAGGCATTTCATGATAAATACATTTTAAGAAAAAGGTTTGAGTCGGGCCAATAAGTTTGGCTATACAATTCAAGGTTGAAATTATTCCCAGGAAATCTACGAAGTCGTTGGGATGGACCATATAATGTGATAGAAGCATTCCCTCATGATGTTGTGACCATTCTAGATCCCAATGATAATCATATTTTTAAAGTTAATGGAGAAAGACTTAAACTGATGATATCTCTAGAAGAAAAAGGGGCGGTGACCACAATGGCACTAAAAGACCCAAAGTATAGTTGACCAACTCATGGGAACCGTCGAGCTACCGACTCATCCGTAGCAAAATTTATGCATATTATAAAAGTATAGTATGTTTACATATTTTGTAGTGCATTAAATCGTAGTGATTATGACTTCTTGCAGTCCAAGTATTCTCTCACAAAGAATCGTAGCGATTACTATTTCTGAGAGAATGTTTTG
Source organism: Chloranthus sessilifolius (assembly GCA_021018995.1). Classification (NCBI taxonomy): domain Eukaryota; kingdom Viridiplantae; phylum Streptophyta; class Magnoliopsida; order Chloranthales; family Chloranthaceae; genus Chloranthus; species Chloranthus sessilifolius. The sequence goes on along the minus strand of CM037597.1, from coordinate 34,007,843 downwards.
TCTAGGAAAAGCAATGACTATCAGAAAGGCACAACTACCGATACCAAAAGCATCACCTCCATTCATTTTATATAGACACGTCCCTTAGCATTTGTTAGGAATACTAACTGATTGTCTTTATTCAATGCAAACCATAACATCTATATATTGCGACTCTTCAAATTCTTGGTTTAGATTGGTTATAAAAAGCAAGTACCGTCTAGTCAATCAAATCCCATCCCTTTCATCTCCTTCTCCAACACTAACCCTTTCGCCATAGCAAAACAACCAAACTGGTTGGAGATTACTGAGGCATGTTCGCGTCTCATCCAATGCCATGAAGACGAAGTCACAGCGCTGTTAGAAGAAAGGGGGCGATTAATCAATGAAATCATTACCCGCTTCTCCTCCCTCATTGCGGAGCCGGCAGCTGAGACGCCCCCTTTATCCCCCGACCACTAACAGTCTTTGCCATCTTCACCTCTTCCACCTTAAAATGTTTTTCTTTTCTATTGGATGCACCTACGCAAGGGAGGGCGAACCTTTTTTAGCAGCAAAATTTTGGACCGATCTTTATCGAAGATTTCTCTTCGGGCATTGCTGCCAATGTCATGTCTAGATTTTTCCTAGGATTAATTTATTTTCTTTTATGTAATTAGCTTCTTTCATTGTAGTTTTTTTTTTTTTTTTTCCTTTCTTGTTCATGTAAATATTCAATTATATATAAAATTTTTCTTTTACTAACTATCATTTTTTTTTACTAACAGTGTATGTTACTAACATCACTAACATTTTTTTTATTGATACTCAGAGACTAAGCCACGAATATTTTCTCTCAAGTTTGGGGGAGAGTATATATCTAATAATAGATTTTTTTCGATAAATAATTAGTATCTCAATAATTTATTTTGGTGTCCCCTATTATTTTTTTTTGCCAATGAGGGCATTATCTGTTTTAAGTTTGGGGGATACATGATTTTTATATGTAGTAGTTTTGTTTTTAGTAATTTAAAATTTTTTTCTGATCAGTGCATAGGAATTATGATAGAACAAATTATAAATCCGGAAAACTTACGATTCATTATAATAAAAGTTTAATAATTAGATTTAAGAACAATTATAATTCATGCTTAAATCATTGAATCACTATATTTGAATGAATGTTTCAAACAAGTGATTGATCTAAACTGCATAAATTTAGAGAATACTTTCAAAAATTATAAATCAGGGAGATTTTGAGCCATATTTCCTCTTTTATTCTGAGGGAGACTGTTTCTATTCAAATCGCAAAATTTCTTTGAACTTCTATACTGATATGAAATCTCATATTGCTGAATTTAGAATCAAATTATTCTATGAATATGATGAACTGATTTTTTGTCTTAAACTATCTATTAGAAATATCAAAGCAATAAGGCATCTATGCTAGTAAATCGTAAAGATGATTTAAGGCCATCTTTTGTTTAAACCAGAGCTAAAAATCTAAAATCCCAGAATATTTTACCCTTTGAACCTATATTAGAAGTCTGAAACTAAATTTCTTAGTACCAAAATTTTATAAACCTTTAACCATATGTACTACCCAAAGCTTTCAACCTTTAACCCTTACAATTTCTGAGAATTTAGAAGGGAAGAAGAGGGGGTGAAAGGACTACAAGAAGAACAGATAAAGGGAATGCTAGAAGAGGTACACAGAAAGAAAATATGAGAAAAGAAAGAAAAAATCATAACAAATGATTTTTGAAAAAGGAAATTACGATTTGGCAAAAAGCTATGAAGAATAGAAAAATCGTAAAAGATGATTTTATAATTGAAGAACTAGGATATATATAAAAAGGAATAAATGGGAAGGAGTTATCTATTCATGGATACTTACTAAAGTAGAATAGTAGAAGAAGATAGGAAAAAGAAGAGCTAAATTCTCAGAGAAACTTTAAATCATTTTCTACCTTTCCTTGATATCTTCTGAAACCCAAAACCTCATTACAAGCTGAAGGAAAGACCATTCTTATTTACGATCTGTAAAGGCATAAGCCTAGTAGGGATAAGGATAATAGGTATTATGGATTATATAGGAAATCATAAGAATAGGATAGGATTATCTTTTCTATGAGATTTATTTTTGCAATTATCTTTGACTGAATTCTTATGAAAAATATACTGAGAGAACCCAAAAGTTTTGATATCTTTTTTAGAGTATGTCAATAGTGAGTTTTTGAATGAAAATATTTTCTAAATCTGTAATTTAGAAAAATTTATGAAGAATAAACTGTTCAATTGTGCATATACACTCTATGCTTATAGTGAATTGAAATTATTGGAGTTCTAATCAAGGATAATTGTTGTAATGGAAAATAAGGATAAAGGATTGGTAATTTTAGAAAATCGTAATAGACTCTGTATTGACCAATTAAGTAGATTAGTTAAAATTTTATTTACTTTTAATTTTTAAGAAAAAAAATATATATTTAAAAATTAATCATAAATATTTAAAGTTTGTAGGTAACTTCACTGAAAACCTTCAAGAGACTACAACTCCTCCACTAGGGATCACCTAGGGGTTTAAATGCTTGTTGCATCCACTAAATGCAATGGTGCTCCCTACGAAAGTGGCATTTAATTTTTTAGTTTATATTTCCTTATTTGCTAGGGACTAGCAAAACTAAGTTTAGGGGTGTGATCAGTCACAGAATATATCATTTTATCACCCTTAACTTAGTGTTGTTAGGACTTAGTTTGCTACTAACAAATTAATAATGTGCAAAAATAATAAAAAAATAGTAAAAGAGAGCCAAAGTATAAATATTCATCAAAATAAACTCAAAAAGCAGTAAAAAGATGATTGACTGTAAGAAGACAATTCGCCACCTATTGAAAGCTGAGAAATCATATTTTACGATTGAGTACTAATACTGAACCTAAAGAAAAGAAATATGAGAAATTGTAATTTACGATTCTTCAGAAAGCGACGAAAGAGTAAAAGGCGATACAGAAAAAAGTGATCGTTATAGAGAATCGTCTACTGAGGAAGCTATGAAAGATAGGAAATCGTGATTTACGATTTTCTAAGAAAAGAAGAAGGATAATCGTGAATTATGATTGCGATTATAGAAGCTTTTCTGTTACTTCTATTGGTGCTGATCACGTGAAGACTATCACCGCCAAGAACAAAATTAGAAGAACTCTTTAATTACAAGTTTGGCTAATCATGGATCTAAGAAGATTGATGAAGAATCTTAAAAGGACTCTGCTACTGCTATCAAGGAGAGAAATTCGGAACACATCAAACGTTGAAAGCAAGGAAGAATAAAATTAAAATTAGAGTTATATTAGAAATCTTTTATTTTAGTAGTTTCTTTTATTAGAATTAGAACTCTGTAAACCGACTCCTTACGATCTATGAATTAGAGAGCCCGGTGTAGGAATAAACCATCGAAGAATTTCATAGCATCAATTGATAACTGAGGTCTGTGTTTTCTCCTTATCAAAGTAGTTTAGGATTTACAAAGTAACATTGTCCATAGTTCTCTAAGGTCTTGCCTGACAACCAAGGCTGAAGAAGCTAAAAGATCAACCCTTTGGACGGTTCTACCTTTGCTTTCAAGTTTAGATTTTATTTTATTTTTAGTTTAGATTTTATATGCTTTGTAAACATCTTCGAATTTTGATTTGAATTGATGACTCAGGATAAAGTTTGCAGATTAGTGTAATGGTTTTACTTTTTCATCTTCAATTTTCTCAAATTTGATTGACGCCCAGATTTTAGGAGATTGTTGATTAGATTAAATTTGTGTTTAAGAATTTTAGTTTTTGATTGATGACCAAATTCTGGAATACTACAATACAGTGTAATGGTATTTTAAATTTATAAACATCTGGTAGCTAAAGGTTAAGATTGATAACTTTAATCTGAAGGAGGATTAGGATTTATTTTTATGCAATTAGATTAAAGAAAATATTCTTTTATTCATATTTCTCCAGTAGTTTAGAACTTAAAAGGTGAAGATAGTTTTTAAAAAAAGGAATGTAAAAATCTATAAGAAGATAATCACTTCTTCGTGGGATCGATCCTATCACTAGTACTATAATTTGTATTGTGCGCTTGCAATAGGTTAAGGCTTGATTTTAAATTAAAATATATACATACTATAAGCTGGTCAAACATATACACCCATTTGGTTGTTAAGCCTTATCCATTTGACTTGTTTCGATGTGGAACTTATACACCTAAGCGAGGTGTTTCTTCTTACACCAAAAGATCTTTGGTTATGTGTGGAGCTTGCACACCTGAATCACAGATTACATGGGATTCGGCGTTAAGTCGATACACCATCACGGTGTATGTGCTTTGGTCCGAAAGTCTTACACGAGGCTCAAACGGACCTGAAGCAATCCTGTTTGAAAAATCTGAAATGATGACGCGTTTACTAATGGACACGCACCTAATCCAGACCTATGGCTTCAAAAAAATTTCTGGATGTTACATTCTTCCCACCTTAAAGAATTTTCGTCCTCGAAAATTTATGTGTCGTATTCGAAAAGGTACTAGTACAATTCAACTTCCTCGAAATTAGGGTCATTACATTTTCCCTTACTTAAGGAATTTTCGTCCTCAAATATATCCTGTTACTTTTGGTGTGTACCTTAGTAAGTGTTTGCTACCGACCTCCTGCTAAAGTTCGTCTCAACATTTAAACCATTCATTTACAAGGGTTAATCACTATAACCACAAAAGTTTATTATTCATTAAAATTTACACCAAAGATGCCCATTTTCTCATGGAGCTCATACAAAATGCTGGAGACGCTGAGTACCTATAAGGTGTAAACCCAACTCTTGAGTTTGTGACCTACTCGTCGTCTGGGCATCACTGTGGGTTAAGAGGTCTTTGAGTAGTCGTCGATGTTGTTTCATTCCTTATTTTGGGACAGTCTCTTATCCGATGTCCAACCTTTCCACATTTAAGGCATGCGCCCGTAGCCCACCAACATTTGTCTGACTTATGCCTTTTCCACACCGTGTGCATGATTCAACCGATGTTTGATGAAGTGGTGCGTGAAGGCTGATGGACCCTTGACATTGTAGCCGTAGTATGGTTTGAAAGGTAGAAAGGCCTCGAATACATAGGTATGGATGGTCTCGAGTAGGTGGTTTGATTAGGCTGGATAGGTGCTAGCACTAGTAGTCTCGGTTCCGTGCCTGTCTGCTCAGAAGAACTAAGTCACGTTTGAATTGTCCTTTTTTGATCTTGCAGCTCTCTTCTTTTGTACATCTTCTCAATACCTTGCTCCGCAATAAGGGCCTTGGCCATTACCCTTGTATAAGTTTCTAGCTCAAATAGCGAGACCCTCACCTGGATGTCAGGCCATAAGCCACGTTGAAACTTCTTGGCCTTCATCAATTCTGTAGCGACATGCTGAGGTGCAAACCATGAAAATCGAGTGAATTCAGCCCCGTACTCACTCTCAGACATCTAGTTTAATTTCAATTTTATAAACTAGACTTCCCATTGAAATCTCACCGCTTTGGGCAGTACTCGTCGTTAAACATCTCAGTAAATTTGGCGCAAGTCCATGGTGCATTTGGGATCTCTCTGTACTGCTTTCCACTAGGGATTAGCCTCTCCATCGAGTTTGAAGGTTGCTCATGTCACTTTCTTATCCTCAGTGCAAGGAAGTACATTGAAGATTTTCTCCATCTCGTTCAGCCACTTCTCTGCCTCAAGTGGATCTACTTGATCCAAAAAGTTCAGAGGACGCATCTTTTGAAATTCTAAAAATCATGAAGGTTGTTGCCTAGCCACCAGTAGCTCGATCTGCGTTGCCATGGAAGACGTCTGTTGCATCATTGCGTTGGCCATGGCCTCCAACAAATGTCTATCACTACCACTATCACTACCTCCCAACGGAATGGTATGAGGATCGGTGGCGATCCCTACACCACATGATGTGCCCTCACCTTTAGGGACATCCGTCATGCGGACCGTCCTCGGTCTGCCTCTACCTCCTCAGACACGTGGGGCCATACTAATCAGCATGTTCAACAAAAAGGTTCAATCAGAAGTAATCGTGAAGATCCAAAGGCTTAATTACAAGCAATCTTCCTATGTCCCCTATGCTCTGACCATACCTACTACCATATCTCTGAGCCTAAAGCTATGGCTCTTAGTCCCCATGAGATCTAAAGCATAAGCTCTGATACCAACTGTGACAGAGTCACAGTTGGGTCTCCTATTTTTTGATAGAATTTACTGTCATAGCTTTGATACCAACTGTGACAACCCAAATTTTTCCAACCAAATTATCTACGATATATATATATATATATATATATATATATATTTAAAACTTTTGACCAAATGGGAAAACCAGGACCACCAAATCGATGAACACAATCTGATTACAGAATACTTGGCACATCCACACATATTGCGAAAATCAAACAATTATAGCATAAATGGCATAACTAAATATTTCATTTTTATACAGACACATGACCGGAAGAACTAAAATAAACCACTAGAGATGACTAACCAACACTAAACAGTGGTGTACAACTATGTACAGAAACTGACACTCTATAATATACAAAACTCAAATCTCAGAAGTTACTGTACCAAACCTAATTAAGCTTCTCCCTCCAGTAGGTAAATTGGATTCTCCTCAAGTCCAAAGTCTCGATCAAGAACTACACCTATGACGTATAGTCGGGGTGAGCTAACAGTCTAAGCTCAGTAGAAGAAATATCAATAACATTTACATCTTATCATGTGAGTGCATATAATCAAAGATAGAGTTCAAAAAAGAAATAAGACACGAATTCAATGCCATATGCAAAACCTGCAACATGCAGAGATTCATTAGTGAATTTAAAAGCTAAAGCAGAGAATATATTCAATGACAAAATAGAAGCAGAAATAAGGCATGTATTCAAGGATTGAAACAGAAGCAAATAACAGAGCAGCGGTTCAATAATCGAACGAAGCTCGAATTTTCCTGCTCACTATACATTATTCAATAATTTGATGCTCAGAGTTTGGATGCCATTATTCACTGTGTATGGAGTTCATTCCTTCATTCATTCCTTCACTCTTCAATGATCCAATATCCAATATTCATTGTGTAAGGATTCACTCACACACTATGTCATTGTGTACGGATAATCGTCGTACCGGTCCACTATGTTCACTGTATTCACTCCACTCACATGTTCACTAATGTATGCTATGCAATACGTACGGATAGCCATCGTACCGATCCACTTATGAATGCTATGCCGTGTGTATGGATAACCATCATACCAGTCCACTCATGTATGTCCACTCACTGTCACTCAATGTCATTCTTCAAAGTATTCAATTGATCAAGTACAGTCGACTCATGAATTCAATTTCAAATCACACTTATCTTATTTCTTTCTAAGCATTCGAATATAGTCATATCAATCAGTTCTAATTCCATTTCTAAAATCACTATTAAACTCAAAGGAATACCCATCAAGTCAAATTTAAATGCAGGCATCTATTCATATCATGTTCAAATTCCCATTCCAAGTTCATCAATTTCGAAGTTTTAAAGTTTGCGGTTTCAAGTACTAATTCAATTGGGATCAGACTTGTTTCATTTCAATTCCAATACGTAAAAGATCTAAGAATTCAAGTCAAAAATACAATTTGTTGTTGAAGTTCCTCTACATGACCAATCAGATTCAAGGTGCCAATTTTAGGGTTTCCAGTTTCTATTCAATTTCAGATAAAGAGTTCAAAGATGATTCAGATTCAAAGCTAGCATGCGAGTTCAATTAATCATGTGCAAGCTTCAAAGCGTTCGATGCAACAAACGAATATTCGAGATTCAACGATTTTAATGCATGCAGATTATATCCCGATATCTATGTATCACGTCAAAAATGCAATTCGATAAAGTATTTCCCCTACCTTAAATTCGGAGTCATTCCAAGCGATCCAAAGGTCCTCTTATACGGTCACCCATTCATAACCTAGATCACATCAAGATCGTACTACATGTCAATGATGGCAAAAATTGATTTGCTAGAAGTTTCCCAAAGTTTTTTTTTTTTCAAAAAACAACTGAACCAGACAAAATAGAGCAAATCGATCGATCGATTTCTGAAATAGATCGATCGATTTCTGAAATAGGTCGATAGATTTCTTCAGAAATCCTACACTTCCCTGTACTGTTCAATTCGATCATTCAATTTCCAAATTGAACGATTGGTTTCTAATTTGATCGATCGATTTTGATAGATTCAGTAGCCCTTCGGGCTACTTCTTCCTTAGTTCATTTTCCCTAAATTTTCCATTTTTTCTTTATAAATATTCACATACACACAAATCTAAGATTAGGGATAATTAATATTGCAATTCAACATTTAAAATGCTCCCTTTTTAAATCACGTGTTCGTCACGTATCTCAGGTGAAAATCGAGCATCGGTTCCTCCACGCGAAGTGGCTTGAGAGCCTAACCTCTCGCACTCGTATCGGACTTGATCAATACTTAAACTCCTCACAGCACGTAACAAAAACCCTCGCGATATCCCCAGACTTTGGAACTTCAAAATATCCAAATCAAAGAGGGTTTGAAGGAATAAACCTTCATTTTTTCACGGATTTCCATCGCATCAGAACTCAGTGACTTCTCACGGCACATAAACCAACACCAAGCGAATACTTCAAAGTTTAACAGAGCCGATCTGAGTTCCGAATGCCCACGGGGTGATCTCCTTAAGTTCCTTTCTCTTCCACTCTCTCTCTCTCTCTAGAACCCAAAAACCCAAAGGTTGCAAATGGTTAATAGCTTCCCAAGGAAGCTTTGCCTTCTATAAATTACAGAGGGCTGGTTCCCCTATGAAACACATACACCCATTTGGGTGTTAAGCCTTATCCATTTGACTTATTCCGTTGTGGAACATATACACCTAACTGAGGTGCTTCTTCTTACACCAACAGATCTTCGATTCGGTGTGGAGCTTGCACACCCGAATCACAGATTACTTAGGATTCAACGTTAAGTCGATACACCACCACGGTGTATGAGCTTTGTTCCAAGAGTCTTACACGAGGCTCAAACGGACCCGAAATGATCCCGTTCGAAAATTTTGAAATGGTGGTGTTTCCTAACGGACATGCACCTAATCCAGACCTATGGCTTCTGAAATTTTTCAGGATGTTACATTCTTCTCACCTTAAAGAATTTTCGTCCTCAAAAATTTACGTGTTATATTCGAAAAGGTATGAGTACAATTCAACGTCCTCGAAATTAGGGTCATTACATTTTCCCTTCCTTAAGACTTTTTCGTCCTCAAAATTGTATCCTGCTACTTTTGGTGTGTACCTTAGTAAGTGTTAGTTACCGACCTCCTGCTTAAGTTCGTCTCAACATTTAAACCATTCATTTACAAGGGTTAATCACTATCACCACAAAAGTTTATTGCTCATTAAAATTTACACCAAAGATGTCCATTTTCTCATGGAGCTCATACAAAATGCTGGAGACGCTGAGTACCTACAAGGTGTAAACCAACTCTTGAGTTTGTGACCTACTCGTCGTCTGGGCAACACAGTGGGTTAAGTGGTCTTCGAGTACCCATTGGTGTTGTTTCGTTCCTTATTTTGGGACAGTCTCTTATCCGATGTCCAACCTTTCCACATTTAAGGCATGCGCCCTAGCCCACCAACATTTGTTTGACTTATTCATTTTCCCACACTGTGTGCATGATTCAACTAATGCGGATGAAGTGGTACGTGAAGATTGATGCACCCTTGACAATATAGTCGTAGTAGGGTTTGAAAGGCGGAAAGGCCTCGAAGACATAGGTATGGATGGTCTCAAGTAGGCAGTCTGAGCAGGCTGGATAGGTGCTGGAATCAGTAGTCTCGATTTTATGCCTGTGTACTCGGAAGAACAAGGCCGCATTTTACTTGTCCTATTCTGATCTGGTTGGTCTCTTCTTTATTGCATCTTCTCAATATCTTGCCCCGCAATAAGGGCCTTGGCCATTACCCCTGTATGTGTTCCTAGCTCAAATAGCGAAACCCTCCCCTGGATGTTAGGCCGTAAGCCACGTTGAAACTTCTTGGCCTTAATCAATTATGTGGCCACATGCTCAGGTGCAAACTTCGAAAGTTGAGTGAATTCGGTACCGTACTCATGCACGGACATCTGGTCTTATTTCAATTCTATAAACTGGACTTTCCATTGATTTCTCACCACGTTGGGGAAGTACTAATCGTTAAACTTCTCAATAAAATCGGCCCAAGTCCATGGTGCATTTGAGATCTCTCTGTACTGCTTTCCACCAGGGATCAGCCTCTCTATCAAGTTTGAAGGCTGCCCATCTCACTTTCTCATTCTCAATGCAAGGAAGTACACTGAAGATTGTCTCCATCTCGTTCAGTCACTTCTCGGCCTCAAGTGGATCTACTTGACCCGAAAAGTTCGGAGGATGCATCTTTCAAAATTCTGAAAATCCTAAAGGCTGTTGTCTAGATGCCAGTAGCTCGGTCTGCTGTGCCATGGATGTCTTCTGTTGCGTCATTACGTTGGCCATGGTCTCCAACAATTGTCTATCACTACCACTGTCACTACCTCCCAACAAAATGGTATAAGGACCCGTGGCGATTCCTACGCCACGTGATGGGCCCTCGCCTTCAGGGACATCCGTCATGCGGACCGTCCTCGGCCTGCCTCTACCTCCTCTGACACGTGGGGCCATACAGATTTGTCATGTTCAATAAAAAGGGTCAATCAAAAGTAATCGTGAAGACATCAGAGGTGGGCGATACTAATTTTGACAGAGTCACAGGTGGGTCTCCTATTTCCTGATAGAATCTACTGCCATAGAATTGATACCAATTGTGACAGCCCGAATTTTGCCAACCTAATTTTCTGAGATATAAATAATTTTTTTTAACTTTAGACCAAATGGGAAAACCCAGATTGCCAAATCGCAGGACACACTCTGATTACAGAATACTTGGTACATCCAAACTCATATTACAGAAATTAAACAGTTATAGCATTAATGGCAGAACTATATATTTCATTTCTATGCAGTCACATGACCGGAAGAACTAAAATAAACCATCGGTGATGACTAACCATCACCTAAATAGTGGTATACAACTATGTACAAAAATTGAAACTCTATAATATACCAAGCTCAAATCTCAGAAGTCATTGTACCAAATCTAATTGAGCTTCTCCCTCCAGTAGGTAAATTGGATTCTCCTCAAGTCAAAAGTCTCGATCTAGAACTGCACCTGTGACGTATAGTTGGGGTGAGCTAACAGTCAAAGCTCAATAGAAGAAATATCAATAACAGATACATCTTATCATGTGAGTGCATAGAATCAAAGACAGAGTTCAAAATAGAAATAAGAAATGAATTCAATGCCAGATGCAAAAGTTGAAAAAGGACAGAGATTCATCAGCGAATTTAAAAGCTAAAGCAGAGCATGTATTCAATGACAAAATAGAAGTAGAAACAAGGCATGTATTCATGGATTGAAACAGAAGTAGATAACAGAGCAGCAGTTCAAGAATCCAACAAAGCTCGGATTTTCCTACTCACTATACATTATTCAATAATTTGATGCTCAATGTTTGGATGCCATTATTCACTGTGTACAGAGTTCATTCATTCATTCATTCATTCCTTCACTCTTCAATGATCCAATATCCAATATTCAATGTGTAAGGGATTCACTCACACACTCCTTCATTGTGTACGGATAACCACCATACCAGTCCACTGTGTTCACCATATTCACTTCACTCACAAGTTCACTTATGTATGCTATGCAATGCGTACAAATAACCACCGTACCGGTCCACTTATGTATGGTATGCAATGTGTACAGATAACCATCAAACCGGTTCACTCACTGTCACTCAATGTCATTCTTCAAGTAATCAATTAATCAACTATAGTCGACTCACAAATTCAATTTCAAATCACACTTTTCTTATTTCATTCTAAGCATTTGAATATAGTCATGTCGATCAGTTCTAATTCCATTTCTAAAATCACTACTGAATTCAAAGGAATACACGTTAAATCAAATTTAAATGCGGGTATCAATTCATATCAGGTTCAAATTCCCATTCCAAGTTCATCAATTTAAAAATTTTAGAGTCTGAGGTTTCAAGTACTAATTCAATTAGGGTCAGACTTGTCACATTTAAATTCAAATACATAAATGATCTAAGAATTCAAGTCAAACATACAATTTGTTGTTGAAGTTCCTCTACATGTCCAATCAAATTCAAGGCGTTAATTTCTGGGTTTCTAGTTTCTATTCGATTTCAGACAAAGAGTTCAAAGATCATTCAGATTCAAAGCTCTTATGTGAGTTTAATTAATCATATTAAAGTTTTAAGGAGTTCTATGCAATAAATGAATATTCTAGATTCAATGAGTTTAATGCAAGCAGATTATATCCCGTTATCTATGTATCAAGTCAAAAATGTAATTCGCTAAAGTATTTCCCCTACCTTAAATTTGGAGTCGTTCAAAGTGATCAATAGGTCTTCTTATACAGTTTCCCATTCTTAAACTAGATAACATCAAGATCATACTACGTGTGAATGATGACAAAAAGGAATTTGCTAGAAGTTTCCCAAGCTGTTTTTTCTAAAAAAAACTGAACCAGACAAAACAGAGCAAATCGATCGATCAATTTCTGAAATCGATCGATCAATTTCTGAAATCGATCGATCGATTTCTTTTGAAATCCGGCACTTCTCTGTTCTGTACAATCTGATTGATCAATTTCAGAATCGAATGATCGGTTTCTAATTCGATCGATCAATTTTCTGAAATTGATCATTCGATTCCTTCAGAATTCGGGCATAGCCCTGTCCTATCAAATTCGATCGATCGGTTCAGGAATCGATCGTTTGATTTTGATAGATTTTGTAGCCCTTCGGGCTTCTTCTTCCTTGGTTCATTTTCCCTAATTTTTCATTTTTTCTTTATAAATATTCACATGCACACAAATCTAAGCTTAAGGATAATTAATATCGTAATTCAACAATTGAAATGCTCACCTTTAAATCACGTGTTCATCGCATTTCTCTGGCGAAAACCGAACGTCGGTTCCTCCACGGGTAGTGGTTTGAAAGCCTAACCTCTCGCACTCGCATCAGACTCGATCAACGCTTAAAATCTTCTCACAACATGTAACAAAAACCCTCGCGATATCCACGGACTTCAAAACTTCAAAATATCCATATTAAAAGATGGTTTGAAGGAATAAACCTTCATTTCTTCACGAATTTTTGTCGCGTCGGAACTTAGCGACTTCTTGTGGGAGACAAACCAACATGAAGCTAATACTTCGAAGTTTAAAGGAGCTGATTCGAGTTCCGTTAACACCCTAAGGTTGCAAATGGTTAATAGCTTCCAAAGGAAGCTTTGCCTTTTATAAATTAAAGGGAGCTGGTTCCCCTATGAAACACATACACCCATTTGGGTGTTAAGCCTTATCCATTTGACTTGTTCCGGCGTGGAACTTATACACCTAAGTGAGTTGTTTCTTGTTACACCAAAAGATCATTGGTTAGGTGTGGAACATGCACACCTGAATCACTGACTACATGAGATTTGGCGTTAAGTCGATACACCACCATGGTGTATGATATTTGGTCCAAAAGTCTTACACGAAGCTCAAACGGATCTGAAGTGATCCCATTTGAAAAATCCGAAACGGTGACGTGTTTCCTAACGGACACGCACCTAATCTGGACATATGGCTTAGAATATTTTTTGGGATGTTACAACCCGTCACATACCCCGAATATCTTCTTTTGTATAGTTTTGTTTAAATGTTTTGAATATGACCAAATTTTAGTAAAATGGTTACATAAACCGCTAGTCTTACTTGTAAATATTGGACTTTTGGATATAGTTTTTACCGAAATAGTCTTTGACTTGTTTAGTTATTATTCTATAATTTTTATAAATTTTCTAAAAACCTGAGAGATTCTTACAAAAGGAATATTTGAATTGTAAACCGAACAATTTAAGAAAGTGGGAATGGCTTCCACAAATAAAGAGAATAGATGTCATTTAGAGACATTACCTATTTTCTCCGCCACTTGACGAGAAGATGCCAAAAGATGTCGATATCAATTATTACAAAATAGAGCCATGTCGCATTGACCCGGCTCATGGATCGGGACATGCGGGGGCTAGAGTCGCTAGGCGTGCATGGCCAGGGGTTGGGGGCATGACACTAATAGATTACCTATCCCATGATTTATTTATGTGAGACATTACTTACACTGGAGAAGTTAACTTCGACAGGAGAATTTGGCCATTGCGCATAGTTTAAAAGAAAGACATAGTATTTTGGGGATTGACTTGCACCATTTGAAAACACCACTAAGCCATATGATTTGAAGGCAATGATCTAAAGATCTTTGGTGCAAAAAATTAACACTAAATATGTAATGACCCAAAATTTCAAAAATGTTGAATCTTTGACATTGACGAGAAGGCGACCTTTTGACTGATTTGACCCAACTCAAATCATTTGACCTGGGTAACGTGGCCTCAAACCCACTTGTTATAATTGGGCGTACGTGCCAAACACATTAAAGCCCAACTGGTACCCTACATAGAGTGTACGCGTGTTTGTGCACGTTATACATGAACCCAAGCCCAACATTTGAACTTGGGCCTCTACCCAAATACGTCAACTATTTGAGCCGACTAATTAGGGTCCTCTAAATGGGCCAACTATTGGGCGGACCATTTGAGCCGACTAGTTGGGCCGACCATTTGAGCCGACTTTGGGCCATTAGTAGGTGAGATAAGACTTAACTTGGGTGTGCTATCTCTACATCGGACCAAAAGTCATTTTGAATGAGAAATAACACCTTACTTAGGTGTATCCATTTCACGCAGAAACTATGTTCTTTGGTTAAGAACTAACACCAAAAGGGGTGTATATGCTTCACAGGGAGGCAAAAGTTTCTTTTATAAATCAAACTTCTCAAGGAAGTTTCACCCAATTTGCATTTGCATGGGTTTGTTGAGAGAGGGAGAGGGAGCTTGAGAGGAGATCGTGACCATCCGGAACTTGAATCGGCACTGTCGATCTTTGACACTTTTAACTTTATTTCGTTTGTGTGCCACGAGAGACTGATGGTACTCGATATAATACGTGAAGAACGAGGGTTTCGTCGTCTTCGAAACCGTTTTTGCTTTAGTTATTTTGAAACCCAAACTCCATAGATCTTGCTCTAGATCGTTCAAGAGAGAGCCTTGGGGTTGTTTGATACATCAAGAAGATTGAGGAAGTTCGATCTACGCCAAAACGATCGAAAGAATCAAAATGTTTCAAGGGTTTTAAACCGTCGTAAGGAACAAGAGGGTTTCGCATCAAATCAATCAGCTTTGATCACCGTGGAGCGTGCACGCACATGATTAGAAGGTGAGATTCGATTTAATTTGCTTGGAATTAGTTTAGAATTGATTTATGGGTTATTGGGATGCATGTAAATGTGTTTTAGGTGATTTGGACCAAGGAAGAAGCCTGAAGGGTTCTGTATCTGTCAAAATCGATCGATTGGTTTGAAAAATTGATCGCTCGGATTTGACAAGTGTTAAATTTCTAGAGAAATTGATCAATTGATATTTTTTCCTTAGAAAAATTGATTGTTCGATTTTTACTGAAGTGCCGACACAGCCTCAATATTTGAGCCATAAATTTCTGCTCCGAACTCTGATTGACCCAATTCTTATGGAGTTGGAAAGAGGACAACAAGATCTATAGCATTTGTGAATTAAATATTTGATGAATCAAATGTTTTGAAGGTTAAACTTTAGCAAAAATTTGGGTCAAGTTTCAAGTTAGCACGAACTTGCCCATTTCCGCCTCGGTTTTGAGAAAACACTTAAATACGTTAAAGTTATTAGTAGTTAAGATCAATTCTTAATACATCCTAATAATTGTGATGTAGATTGAGGCCAGAAGCTATCGATAGGACTTTCTTTGCTTCACGCAACTGCAAAGTCAAGGTAGGGAAAACTCGATACCTATTTGCATTTTTACTTGATTTTATAGATGTCATGATATGATCAATGGAATGTGGTAAGTCTGGCCACAATTGAACTAATATTTGAACCCTTTGAGATTTTATCTTTGAATTGATATTTATGGATATCGTGATATGAATGAATGGTATATGATAAGCCTGATTGTATTGAAATTAGCGTTTGGACTCTTTGAAATTGAAATCTGATTTTTCGCTTTTGAGTATGATCTTTGAACTCTGACTGTGAACCAATGATCATATGCTTTAAATATGAATTTGAATTGAATGTGAGCTTTAGAAATTAATTTAGAAATTGTGACCATATAGAGATCTTTGGAATATTGAATCACATTGAAATCATTGAAATTTGAAATTATGAAACTTTGAACTTGAATCAGAGTGTATAGAAATGTCATCGAGTCTTTTGAACCTTGAATCTGACATTTGAGTCTGGATCCTTTAAATTCTGAATATCGTAAATTTGGATGTGAGCCATATATCATTATGATGTAATGGAATGGGAATATGATAATTTGAAATCGAATAAGAATTTGGGAAGTTCAGTTGCCTATGAATCATTTGATATTTGAGTCTGAACTCTAAATAAGAATCTACTGATATTTAAATCCGAATTCAGTGTGAATCTGAGCTTAAACTAATCCTTTGAAATTGAGTTTTGGATCTAAACCACTAACTTAAATATGAACTGTTGGACCTTTGAATTATCGAACTTTGGACTAAACACTGAACATGGGATCATTGAATATTGGACCACTGTATACACTGACTGGGCTGGTATGGTGGTTTATCCGTACACACTGCATACACTGACTGGACTGGTATGGTGGGTCATTCATACACACTGCATACTGCATACATATTAGATCAGTACGGTGGGCTATCCGTGCACACTGGATACTACATACATACTGGACTGGTATGGGGGGTTATCCGTACACACTGCATACTGCATACACTGACTGAATAGGTACGACAGGTTATCCGTACACACTATACATTGCATATACTGACTGGACTACTGCATACATTGATTGGACCATTACGGCCGGTCTTCCAGGCATACTGTATGATGTGAACTGGAAATCTGACCACTGTAAGATGGGATTAATGGAAATCTAGACACTGTAAGCCATTAAATCGGAACACTGAACACTGTAAGTCATTCAATCTGAACACTGAACTCTGTAAGTCTCCAAATCCGAATAGAGATTCTAAATTTGACTTTAAAGATGATTTTGGAAACACAAAAAGGAATTTTGAAAAATTGTATCATCGAATTTTGTGCGAAACTTTGAACTAGTAATTCGATTCAAGGATATATGCAAATCTGTTTTTATATTATCATCTTTTGTACTCTGTCATTGAAGCTATGCATTGATATGATACGATGTGAAATTGTATTTAATTTTCTTCTTCTAAGCTTAGACTGTTAGCTCACCTAGACTATACGTTATAGGTACAGATCTTGATTAGGCTGGAAGAGGATCCTGTAAATCGTCAGTTTTGGGACTTGGTCTAGTGACTTTTGAACTTTCGACTTAGTGTATTCACGAAACTTCTTAGAATTAGAATTTATATTGTATATACATTTGTGTGCCACTATTTAGGTGATGGTCGTCCATCACCGGTGGTTTTATTTCGATTATTTTATTTTAGATGTTTTGTATAGAATGGAGATTTCTACTTTTGCCATAATGATAATTGTTTGTTAAGTAATTATCTGCTTTGAATTCTACTTAAGTGTGTATGTACCAAGTGTTCTATAATCAGATTATGTTCTGCGATCCGACGGTCCAGGTTTTTCCATTTGGTTTAAAGTTTAAAATATAAAATAAATATATATCTCAAAAAATTATGTTGGAAAAATCTGAGTTGTCACAGTTGGTATCAGAACTATGGAATTAGATTTAGACTCTGTAGGACAACAGGTTGGATTGTATTAAAATCAATATTGATAAATGTTATTGTTCGATAAATGACAGATCAGTATGGCCCCACGTGTAATGTCCCAAAAATCCTGAACCCGAAAGTGCCGGATTATGTGTACGGGTCGGGTGGTTCATGCGATAATGTCTGAGAATTATGAGAAAAAATATTAAAAGATTAGAGACCGTCCACCGATGTACCGTGTATCGGCCTAACACCGAGGTTAGACTCTTTAAGTAAGTTGATAGAATTTGGGAAATAAATATCAAAAGGTTGCTATTTGTTTCCTTTTGCTTTAATTTGAGTTTCTTTGAAAGAGAGAAGAGAAAAGAGAAAGCTCATGTCCCTCAAACCACTTTCTTGAATTTCGACGGGGAGATCATGCGGCAAGCTTCGCTTTCTTCGTGGGGAGATCACCAAGTGCTAGAATTCCACTAGTGAATTACGACCGGAAGAAGCCAATGGACTCCGATATCTACTAGATTTAGGAGCATGAGGGAGACTAGTTCTAATCAAGTATGAACCACCATATTAGACGCGTTATACGTGCTAAGGTGGAGCTTGTTCTAAGATCTATTGCCATAAAAATCCTCAAGATTCACGCTGAAACCCCTTTCAATAGAATCATTGAAAGAAGTGTAATCGACCTCGAAAGGTGAGCATGTTAATGTTTTAATGTTGTATTACTTGTTCCTAAACTTAAATTAGTTAGTATTGGAAAATAGAATAGAATCGGATTAGTTTTGGGGAAAAACAAGCCAAAGAAGAAGAAGCCTAAAGGGCTACAGAATTTTTCAAAATTGAATGATCGATTTTGACAGGACTGATATGCCAAATTTTATGAAGAAATCGACCGATTGATTTTGAAAATCGATCGATCAAATTCAGAACTCTAAAGAAATCAAATGATCGATTTGGAAATTGATCGATCGATTTCCCTTGTTTCTGGCTATTTCAGTTTTTCTTTGGAAAAACTCTGGAAGACTTTAAGCCATCTATTTTTCAACACTATTGACATGTAGTACGATGTTAATGCACTCTAGGTTAAGAATGGGCGACCGTTGATGAGGGCATTTGAATCGCTTTGAACGAATCTGAATCTAAGGTAGGGGAACCTCAGAACCAATTACGTTCTGTCTTAATTATGTGAATAATACTTTATGATCGATTTGAACACGATAAAAATAAATTTTGCTTCTAAACATGATCATGAACTCTGAAAATCCAAATTCTCTTTTGAACTTAAACTTGCATTTAAACTTAGAACTCAAAACTCAGAATCTGTTGCATTCGAACTTGGAACTCAGAACTTTTTATTATGTATTAGAATCCACATTTGAATTATATATTAGAATTTGCATCTGATTTAAGGATTATACAAACAGACCCCTCAAATTCTTGAACCGTGTTGACGGCATATCCGAATAGCGCAAGTTTCCCTCATAACACAGGGGTTTCTTGCACTTTAGAACATTGTTCATTGAACGACGATGGTTAGGTAAGGGTTCCCATAAAAAATCTTTGACTTTGAAGCTATAATTGCTTTGGAGATTGATTTAAGTTACGATTTAAGTCATTAATAATAAAAGCATTGCATGAATAAAAATCAAAAACTATTTTGAAATCCCGATTTGTGTGAATTCAATTTATGTGACTCAAAATAATCTTTTATACAAGAAACTGTATCTGATCTTAGTCTTTGGAACTCAGTTATTTAATCCGTCTTGAATATTTGCTTTGAAAATCATATGAATATCCTCTTTGAAACTATGTTTATTATGATATGATGTATCTAAGGTTGAGTTTCTTCTACTGAGCTTTGATTATTAGCTCACCCCGACGATACATCACAAGTGTAGATACTCCGGATCAAGGGATACGAGAGTGATCCGGACTACACCCCGGATGAGGAATCAAAGATCTCACCTGACGAATTCTTTCCCTAGACTAGAAGTTAGTCTAGTTTTGGCGTTAAATTGGGATATTTTGTAACCTGGGTTTGGTAAGCCTATAAATTTACATAATATTAGAATTTGGATATCATTGTTTTGCGAATTATTGTGAACCATTGTTTACTCCTTTTGTTTGTATGATTTGTATAAAAATTGAATTCCTTCTATTATATTCTGAAATTTACTTCAATTCTGTTACATTATCGATGTGCCGATAAGATGGCGAGCCGGCTTTCCCAGTATTTTGGGATTGGGAAAGTCGGGTCGTCACAGTTGGTATCAAAGCTATGGCTCTAGATTCAGATTTCATAGGATGACGGGCTTGACTATTTAACAATCAAATACTGATTACTGTAATTATTGAACAATGACAGATTAGTATGGCCCCACGTATCCGAGGCAAAGGTTGAGGTAGAGGTAGAGACGAACCGACGACTGTTTCGTTAGTAGACATTCTAGAGGGTACAGGTACATCAAGGGGTATCGGGATTCCTACCAGTCCTAACCTCATTCCTGTAGGAGGAAGAGGTGACCAAGGGAATGTTGGGCAAGTGTTGGAAGCCTTGGTCAATAATATGGCTCAACAGACAGCATCAATGGCTCAACAAACTGAGCTATTGGCGGCAAGACACCAACCCTCCAAGTTTGTAGAGTTTAGGAGAATGCGTCCTTCAAACTTTTCAGGTCAGACTTATCTGCTTAAGGATGAGAGGTGGCTAAATGAAATAGAGAAGATCTTCGAGCTGCTACAATGCACCGAATTTGAAAAGGTACGGTGGTGGAAGTCATTGTCTAGAGCAAGAGAGCAGGAGATTCCCAATACTCTTTGGACAAGGGCAGAGTTTGTGGAGACTTTTAACGATGAATACTTCTCTAGGATAGTATGGAATCAGTGGGAAATCTAGTTCATAAAACTGGAGCAAGACAAGATGATCGTGAGTGAGTACGGGCCGAGTTCACTAGACTCTCAAGGTTTTCACCTCAACACGTGGCCACCGAGTTGATGAAGGCCAGAAAGTTCCAACTTGGTCTAAGGCCTAACATCCAAGAGAGAGTCTCAATCCTTGAGCTGGAGGCTTACGCGGTAGTAATGGCTAAGGCCTTTATCACTGAGGACATTGAGAAAGTGTTCAGGAGGAGAGACCAACGGATTAAGGATAAATCTGTTCAAGGGCAGTCAAGTGCCTCTGAGCACGCAAATAAGAGGTCAAGGTTTTCAAGACCACCAAGATATCCCACTCAACTGGCCTACTCTATGCCGACTACCTATTCAGGACTGGTCTCCAATCAAAGATCGTCTCTGCCATTGCCTACATGACCCTTCCGCCCTTCAGGCACTACTGCGAGTGGGGCATCATTGCCACAAGGATCTTCCCGTGCGTCATCTTCCACTCCGACCCCATTATGTGCAAGGTATGGGAAACCACAGAAGACAGAGGACTGGAGGAGGAACTCTGGAGCTTGCTTCATATGTGGCAAGATTGGACACCTGATCAAGGATTGTCTTGACGAAGACAAGGAGAGGACGAATTCGGCGTCTACTCAGAGATCTTTTCGACCTCCTGTTCAGGGTCGGGCATATGCCGTTACGGCACATGATGCCCAAACGTCGAATGACGTGATCCAAGTTATGATTAAATTTCATATGTAAATTCTTACTTTAGTTTCAGTTGACTAGTAGTTTTCTATAAATTTCTTAGAGTAGGGCATTCATGCACACCACACACTTGTGAACATTTAATTGAATTAAGTGTACAAAATTTAGGTACATTGCATATAAACTAGCGTAGTAATATCTATCATCATAAAGCACATGTTTTGAAAGACCCAGGGTCTATGCACTCCATTTGGGTTGATGAACATACCGACATTATTTATGGATTTGATGAACTAGATATTCAAACCAAACCTCGACAAATCCGTGGTGGTTTTCCTAGATGATATCCTTATATATTCGAAAATGAGAGAGGAGCATGAGAAACACTTACGAGTGGCACTCTAAACACTCAGAGACCACCAATTATATGCAAAACTCAATATGTGTGAGTTTTAGCTGGAGCAGGTCAGTTTCTTGGGCCATTTCGTCTTTGAGACTAGTATAACTATTGATCAAGCCAAAAACTTTTCTGTTGTTAAGTGGGAACGACCGAAGATGGTAACAGAAGTTCGTAGTTTCCTTGGGTTGGTTGGATACTATAGGAGATTCATTGAAGGTTTCTTCAAGATCTCAGGTCTGATTACACAACTCACAAGGAAGAATGCTAAATTTGAGTGGATTGAGCAGTGTGAGCAGAGTTTTCAGGAGCTCAAGAAGAGGTTGACCACTGCACTAGTGCCTTCCATACTGTCAAGTAGTGGAGGTTATGCGGTATACAGTGATGCTTCATATAATAGATTGGGTTATGTGCTTAATCAGAATGAGTGGGTCATTGCTTACGACTCCAGGTAGTTCAAAGACCACGAGAAGAATTATTCAACTCATGACCTTGAGTTGGCGGCAATAATCTTTGCACTAAAAATTTCTTGGCATTACCTATACGGCGAGGCATTTGACATATTCACAGATCACAAAAGCCTCAAATATCTTTTCACCCAGACAGACTTGAACATGAGGAAATGAAGATGGATGGAGCTTCTGAAAGACTATAATTGTTCCATCAAGTACCACCCTGGGAAGGCTAATGTTGTCGCAGATGCATCGAGTTAAAAGTCTTCTGATTAGTTGTCACATCTCATCACAAGAGTGCATAGATGGTGTTTGCTTGTAGATATAGCTTTATGCAACACCAGGTTCGGCGTGAAAAGTTTGGGAGCCTTAATGGCTACTATTGATTCGATCAATGCTCTTTGAAAATATCTGGAAGCTACAGATGGCTGATGATGATCTCATGGCCATCAGATGGGATTTCATTGGCTGGAGTAAACCATATTTCTCCATCAGAGAGGATGGAACATTGTTGTTTCCAAACTGAGTGTGTGTACCAATCAATACCAAGCTTCGAGACACCATTTTGGAAGAAGCTCACAAGTCTATGTATGCCATCCACCCTAGAGGTACTATAATGTATCAGGATCTAAAAAAGAGTTTTTGATGGAGAGGTTTGAAGAAGGATGTAGCTGAATATGTTTCGAGATGTTTAGTATGCCAATAAGTAAAAGTTGATCGTCAGAATCTAGTTGCATTATTACAACCATTGCCGATACCAGAATGGAAATGGGAAGCCATATCTATGGACTTCATCCTTGGGCTGCCAAGAACAGTAAATGGACATAATGCTAGTTGGGTGGCCGTCGATTGATTGACCAAGTCCGCCCACTTTCTCCCATATAGCACGAAGTATATAACAATAAGCTAGCAGAGTTGTATCTCAAGGAGATTGTTAGATTGTATGGTATTCCAGTCAACATCGTATCAGATAGCGACCCACTATATACATCATAGTTCTGGTAGTGATTCCAAGAAGGCATGGGTTCTAGGCTTGATTTCAATTCAACATTTCATCCCCAGACCAATGGACAAATTGAAAGGGTGAACAGATATTAAAAGACATGCTACGGGCTTGCATGTTAGACCTTCATGGATCATGGGATAGACATCTGCCCCTGATCGAATTCCCTTCTAACAATAGCTATCAAGAGAGTATTGGAATGGCTCCGTATGAGGCCTTTCATGGTCGGAGATGCAAGTCCCCACTCAACTGGGAAGAAGTTGGCGAGAAGCTTATTTTGGGACCAAAGATCATGGAAAGTACGACCAAAATAGTTTGGTTAATCCACGAGAGGTTACGCGTTGCACAAAGTCGCCAAAAGAGTTATACAAATCTTAAGAGAACCAGGGTTGAGTTTCATATCGGAGATAAAGTGTTTGTTAACATATCTCCTACGAAAGGCTTGATGTGTTTTGGAAAGCGTGGAAAACTAAGCCTGCGTTATGTTAAACCTTTCGAATTAATGGGCAGAGTCGGTGAAGTCACCTATCTAGCATGCACAATGTATTTCATGTATCAATATTGTGAAAGTTCGTTAAAGACCCAACTCACATGTTAAACTACCAGCCTATCGAACTTTAGGAAGATCTAACATTGGTCGAGGAGCCAGTACAGATCTTGGATCATAAAGAACAATTCTTATGAACCAAGTGGATTCCCTTAGTACTGGTGAAGTGGCAGAACCACTTATCAAAGGAAGTCACATGGGAGCGTGAAGCCGGAATCCGCGAGCAATGTCCACATCTATTCAAAAATTTTGTAAATGACTATAGTTTAAGGAATATAGTGGTACTTCGACTTCAGGTTTACATTCTATGTATCCTAACTTGTATGCAGTTTTTTTTAATATATATGGAGTACCTTTTCAGTTCCATTCGATTATTACATGTCATGTTTTGAGGTCAACCCCCATCTGAGTGAAGGTATATGCGACTAAATCTACCGAATGTTAATTTTATAGTGGCATCAAAATATGAATTTAAGGACTGAAAATGTCAATGGTGTACTGTTGAATAATGTTTGGGTATGTACTGCATATAGGATGTGGGTATGAAGCGAGTTTCAGGCCTAAAAGTCCTCAAAACTAGTAAAGAAAAGTTTATTTGAAAATTTCAAATGTGAAATTTTCTGAAGAAATCGAACGATCAATTATCACTTTGAGAAAATCGAATGGTCGATTTTTTCGAGCACCTGAGTGTTAAGAGAAAACCAAACGATCGATTTTAGAAATTGATCAATCGATTATGACGGGTTAAGTTAGGATCATGGGTTTTACTTTCCATTTGAATGACTCTATTCTTGGAAGAGGGATTAGGGCTTTTCACCCTTACTCATGAGAACTCGCTGCGCTGCGTTCTAGAACCATTTAAGCTTTGATTTTCTTCCACCGGATTCGTAGTCAAACCCTAGAGAGGTAATTCTACCTTTCCTTTGGATTATTTTTCTTTTTACAAACTTTAAACCCTAGATCTTTGAAATTTCTTTGAATACCATGGTGGCCAAGGCAAAACCCGCCATTAAAAATCCCCCACCGAAGCGGACCGCATCTAAGGCCAATTCTTCGAAGTGACCCCCACCGCCGCCACCAAGTGAACAACTAAGCGAGTGGTGGGGAGCAAAGGAATTTGAGGCCGAGTAGTCTTTTGGCCCCAAGCTCTTTGATCAACAAGTGACCACCGTGTGGGCTTTTGAATACCTTGAGAAAACTAGGTTAGGACCTTTGCTCCAACCTTTCCACGCATATTTTTACCCAAGGATGGTAAAGTTATTTTATCAACATATGCGTCGGGGCGAAGACGGACAAAAATATATACCAAAATCGACGATAAGGAGCATGAGTTTGACTTAGATGACATCGCCGAGGCGATGGTGTGCCACTTGAAATTTGCACAAATCATGGGCTTATGGGAGCCAAACCCTAAATCGGTAGATTTTCATGATGTCATCACGAAGATGACTCACGGACGACATAGGTCCGGGTAGTCCGTAACAAGATCCCAATTGTCAGTGACGATGTGGATGTTAAATGTCGTCTTTAAGTGTAACCTATACCCATTAGGACACAAATCGGAAAGCATAGGAACCATTCAACATGCTTTATTTTCAGCCTTCAGAGAATAATGGCTTAGTGCGCCGACTGTAGTGTTTAAGGGTATAGTGACAACCCGCGAGGATATGTCAAAAGGGAGGAAGGCACCTTCGAAATCAATGCCCTATGCACACCTTATCTCCTGCATCATAGAGGATTGCGACGTGGTAGCCGACAATGAACCAAAGTCAACAAATAACGTGAAAAGGTATCGAATGAAGGATTGGAAGAAGAGTTTCACACAATTACAGAAGAGTCCTCAAGAAGCAGACGATGACCAGGTGCTTAAGCACGTCAAACAGGATCAAGAATAGCCAAAACCTGTAGCCCAGCCTCATCAGCCTGCCTTAGCTCAGATGCCACCACCTCTGCAGCCACATGCTCCACTGGGTGATGTACTCACCTTATCCAAGTTCACTCAGCAGATGACTACGATGAGCTAGTAGATACATACACTGACTCAAAGACGTAACGATGAGCAGCCGAGCCATTTACCACGATTGTCAATTACCGATGCACACACATACCCTACCGACTATACTTCATACATGGCTGATGCATGCGCATACATTATTGGTGCATCTACTTTCGGGGCCAGAGATGCAGTGGACCAGGGAGTTGGACCGGCTGGCGACTGGGCAGGCTAGTGAGGAGACTTTTGGTAGAAGAATTTTGGGTTAAGCCTTTTTGAGAATTTAAATACTTTTCTTATGATTGTAAGAAAACTATTAGGCCTTGGAGGTATACTTTCGTTATGGGTTTATAGTTTTGTAATTAATTATGGGTGCTTGGTGAACATGGATTAATTTTGAATGTTTTGATATGATGGTGGCTATTCCAAGTTACATGAGCGAAATTAGTGTTTAGATATAAATGTCCCATGGCGTGAGTATGATTAATTGTGGATGTGCCTAGTTGTTATTGATTGGTGATGATAAATCTGTTGTGGATATTATAGGATTACTTTGAAAATGCATTTCCTGTTTTAAATATAGTTGCGAATGCACATTCTATTTTCACTCTAGTTGAGAATGTGTTTTGTTCTTCGGGAGTGCGTTGGTGTTTTACACAAATCCAGGGTTTCCTGATTGAATGAGACTTGGATGTCTTTGAAGGACATAGCATGTTGCATCGTCTTACTTTGAATAGTTGTTTTAAAAGTTTTATTTCAATTAAAGGATTGGGTTCTCCTTATAAAGAGACTTGCCAGCCCCTTAGTTGTGGTCTTCAACGGCAAGACTATATTTAGAATGGGTCCCATCTTGTCAACTCAAAGACCACGTATTGAAATTTCGAGGACGAAAATTTCTAAAGGAGGGAAGAATTGAATGTCCCAAAAAACTCGAACTCGGATGCGCCAGATTACGTTTAGGGGTCGGGCGGTTCACACGATAACGTCTGAGAATTATGAGAAATAAATATCAAAAGATTAGAGACTATGCACCGACATACGGTGTACTGGCCTAACACCGAGGTTAGACTCTTTAAGTAAGTGGATAGAATTTGGGAAATAAATATCGAAAGGTTGATATTTATTTCCCTTTGCTTTACTTTGAGTTGCTTTGAAAGAGAGAAGAGAACAAAGAAAAGAGAAAGCTCCCGTTCCTCAAACCTCTTTCTTGAATTGTGACTGCGAGACTGCGCCGCAAGCTTCACTTTTTCTGCGGGGAGATCGACACCAATTGCTAGAATTCCACTAGGGAATTACGACTGAAAGAAGCCAATGGGCTCTGATATCGACTAGATTGAGGAGCGTTGAGGAGAGTAGTTCCGATCAAGTGTGAACCACCATAGTAGATGAGTTATACGTGCTAACATGGAGCTCATTCTAAGATCTATCGCCATAAAAATCCTCAAGATTCACTCTGAAACCCCTTTCGATAGAATCATCAAAAGCCACATAATCGACCTCGAGTATGTTAATGTTTTAATGTTGTATTAATTATTCCTAAACTTAGATTAGTTAGAATGGGAAAATAGAAGAGAATCGGATTAGTTTTGGGGAAAAATAGGCAAAAGAAGAAGAAGCTCGAAGGGCTACAGAATCTGTTAAAATCAAATGATTGATTTTGAGAATTGATCGATAGATTTTGATAGGACTGACATGCCAAATTTTCTGAAGAAATCAACCGATCAATCGAATTTAGAATTCTGAAGAAATTGAACGATCAACTGGCTATTTAAGTTTTTCTTTGGAAACAATCTGGGAGACTTTGAGCCATCTGTTTTTCGACACTATTGATGAGGGCATTTGAATCCCTTTGAATGGATCTGAATCTAAGGTAGGGGAACCTCAGGACCAATTAAGTTCCATCTTAATTGACATGAATAATACTTTATGATCGATTTGAACACGATAAATTTAAATTTTGCTTCTGCACATGATCATGAACTCTGAAAATCTGAATTCGCTTTTGAACTTAAAGTTGCATTTAAACTTAGAACTCAGAACTCAGAATCTGTTGCATTCGAACTTAGAACTCAGAACTTTGAATTATATATTAGAATCTGCATCTAAATTATATATTAGAATTTGCATCTGATTTAAGGTTCACACGAATGAACCCCTCAAATTCTTGAACCGTGTTGACGATATATCCGAATAGTGCAAGTTTCCCTCATAACGCAGGGGTTTCTTGCACTTCTGAACATTGTACATTGAATGATGATGGTTAGGTATGGGTTCCCATCGAAAATCTCCGGCTTCCAAGCTATAATTGCTTTGGAGATTGATTTAAGTTATGATTTAAGTCATTAATAAGAGAAACATTGCATGAATGAAAATCAGAAACTATTTTGAAATCCCGAGTTGTTCGAATTCAATTTATATGAGTCGAAATAATCTTTTATATAAGAAACTACATCTGATCTTAGTCTTTGGAACTCAGTTATTTAATTTGTCTTAAATATTTGCTTTGAAAATCATATGCCTTGAATATTTGCTTTGAAACCATGTTTGTTATGATATGATGTAACTAAGGTTGAGTTTCTTCTACTGAGCTTAGACTATTAGCTCACCTCGACTATACGTCACCAGTGTAGATACTCAAGATCAGCGATACAAGAGTGATCCGAACTACACCTTGGACGAGGAGTTAGAGATCCCACCTGATGAATTCTTTCCCTATACAGGGAGTTATTCTAGTTTTGGCGTTAAATTGGGATATTTTGTAACCTGAGTTTGGTAAGTCTATAAATTTATAGAATATTAGAATCTGGATATCATTGTTTTGCAAACTATTGTGAACCATTGTTTAAGTGATGGACAACCATCACCGGTGGTTCACTCTATTCCTTTGGTTCGTATGCTTTGTATAGAAATGGATTTCCTTTTTTTATATTCTGAAATTTACTTCAATTCTATCACATTATCGATGTGTTAACAAGATGGCGAGCCGACTTTCCCAGTATTTTAGTAATGGAAAAGTCGGGTCATCACACCACGTGTCAAGGAGGTAGAGGTACAGGCAGACCAAGGACAGTCCACATGATGCATGTCCTTGAAGGCGAGGGTGCATCGCGTGGCGTAGGAATTGCCATCAGTCCAAATGCCATTCCACTGAGAGGAGAGAATGATAGTGGTAGTGATAGATAGGTATTGGAGATCATGGCCAACCCAATGACACAACAGACGATTTCAATGGCATAGCAGACCGAGCTACTAGCGACTAGGCAACAACCTTCATGATTTCAGAATTTAGAAGGATGGGTCCTCCGATCTTTTTAGGTCAAGTAAATCCACTTGAGGCTGAGAAGTGGTTGAACAAGTTGGAGAAGATCTTCAATGTGCTTCCTTGCACTGAGGATGAGAAAGTGAGATGGAAAGTCTTCAACTGGATGGAGAGGTGGATCCTTGGTGGAAAGCAATGTAGAGAGATAGGGTGCAAGAGATCCTGAATGCACCATGGACTTGGGCCGAGTTTACTAAGAAGTTCAATGACGAATACTTCCCCAACGTGGTGAGGAATCAGTGGGAAGTACAGTTCATAGAGTTGAAACAAAACCGGATGACCGTATGCGAGTACGGGGCGGAGTTAACAAGGCTTTCAAGGTTTACACCTCAACATGTAGCTACTGAGTTGATGAAGGCCAAGAATTTTCAACGTGGCCTAAGGCCTGACATCTAGGATGGAGCTTGGAACGTATGTAAGGGTAATGGCCAAGGGCCTTATTGGAGAGCAAGATATTAAGAAGATACACAAAAGAAGAGATCAGCAAAATCAGGATAGAGCAAGTCAAACGTAGTTATATGCCCACAAGCAAACATGCATGAAATCGAGACTACTGATGCCAACACCTATCCAGCCTACCCAAGCTGCCTACTCGAGACTACCCATGTCTACATTTCCTAGGCCTTTTTGCCTTTCAAACCCTACTGCGGCTGAAACGTCGAGGGTGCAGCATCCTTCACGCACCACTTCATCCACACCGGTTGAATCATACACATGGTGTTGAGGACGACATAAGATCAAGGAATGTTTGTGCGCCACTAGCGCATGCCTCAAGTGTGGCCAGATTGGACATCAGGTAAAAGACTGTCCCGAGAAGGGAAAGGAAAGAACAACTTCGACATCTCTTTAGAGACTGTAGGTTAACTTTTGCAGTTAATGGTTTTAAAGTTTCTTTTTTGGACGTTGCATTTTGGACTAATAGTCAGGATTTGTAGTTTGTGGTTAAACTTTTGATGATTAATCGTGTAAACTTTGTAATGATGAATGACTTAAGTCTTCGGGATCTGTTTACAAGTTTTGTGGATATCGGATTATGGTCAAATGGTTGTGGAAGTGTTGCTTGAATGTTTAATGGCACATTTATTATTATGCTTTAATAGTGAAAGATTTGAGCCAATGTGAAAGATTTTGACAGTTAATGAAATTTGACGATTGACCTTGTGTCTTTTGACTCAAATGATACCCAGTGAATTTTCGAGGATGAAAATTCCTTT
The DNA here is from genome assembly GCA_021018995.1 of Chloranthus sessilifolius. NCBI lineage: Eukaryota > Viridiplantae > Streptophyta > Magnoliopsida > Chloranthales > Chloranthaceae > Chloranthus > Chloranthus sessilifolius. Next base: position 33,977,378 of record CM037597.1, on the reverse strand, counting down.
AAGGAGGGGAGGATGTAATAACCCTGATTATTTTCGTTGATGTCGAATTAGTGACTCTTGAGGAGAATGTAACTACTCTTGTTTGAGACTACTAGGTATCCATACTTCTTAGAATAAGGTGCGCAAATTTTCGAGGATGAAATTTCTTTTAGGTGAGAAGAATGTAATAACCCAAAATTTTCAAAAATGTTGAATCGTTGACATTGATGAGAAGGCGACCTTTAGACTGATTTGACCCGATTAAAATCATTTGACCTGGGTAACGTGGCCTCAAACCCACTTGTTATAATTGGGGGTACGTGCCAAACACAATAAAGCCCAACTTATACCCTATGTAGAGTGTACGCGTGTTTGTGCACGTTACACACGAACCCGAGCCCAACGTTTGAACTTGGGCCTCTACCCGAATACGCCAACTATTTGAGCCGACTAATTAGGGTTGACTAACTAGGCCAACTATTGAGCCGACTATTTGAACCGACCAGTTGGGCCGACCATTTGAGCCAACTTTGGGCCTTTGGTAGGTGAGCTAAGACTTACCTTGGGTGCGCTAGCTCCACACCGGACCAAAAGTCATTTTGAATGAGAAATAACATCTTACTTAGGTGTATCTTTTTCACGCAAAAACTAAGTTCTTTGGATAAGAACTAACACCCAAATGGGTGTATATGCTTCACAGGGAAGCAAAAGCTTCTTTAAAGCAAACTTCTCAAGGAAGTTTCACCCGATTTGCATTTGCATGTGTTTATTGAGAGACAGAGAGGGAGCTTGAAAGGAGATCATGACAATCCGAACTCAAATTGACACCGTTGGTCTTTGACGCGTTTCACTTTATTGTGTTTGTGTGCCGCGAGAGACCGACGATCCTCGACTTAATCATAATCCGTGAAGAACGAGGGTTCCGTCTTCTCCGAAACCCTTTTTGTTTTTGTTATTTCGAAACCCAAACTCCATAGATCTTGCTCGAGAGCGAGCCGTGGGGTTGTTAGATATATCAAGGAGATTGAGGAAGTTAGATCTATGCCGATACGATTGAAAGAATAAAAAAGTTTCAAGGGTTTCGAACCATCGAAAGGAACAAGAGGGTTTTGCATCAAATCCATCAATTTCGGTCACCGTGGAGGGTGTGCGCAGGTGATTGGAAGGTGTGAATCGATTTAATTTTGTTGGAATTAGTTTAGAATTGATTTATGGGTTATTTGGATGCATGAAATGAGTTTTGGGTGATTCAGACAAAGGAAGAAGAAGCCCGAAGGGTTCTATATCTGTCAAAACTAATCGATCAGGTTGGAAAATCGATCGATTGGATTCGAAAAGTGTTAAATTTCTGGAGAAATAGATCGATCGAAATTTTTTGCCTTGGAAAAATAAATAGTTTGATTTTTACTGAAGTGCCGACACAACCTCGATATTTTGGCCGTAACTTTCTACTCCGATCTCCGTTCACCTTTTGAAATTTGAACTTTGAACTGATTTTTATGGATATCATGATATGAGTGAATGGTATATGATAAGCCTGATTGTATTTGAATTAGCGTTTGGACTCTTTGAAATTGAAATCTGATTTTTCCCTTTTGAGTATGATCTTTGAACTCTGACTGTAAACCAATGATCATAAGCTTTGAATATGAATTTGAATTGAATGTGAGCTTTGGTAATTGAGCTATAAATTGCGACCATATAGAGTTCTTTGGAATATTAATCACATTGAACTCTTTGAAATTTGAAATTATGAATCTTTGAACTTGAATCTGAGTGTATAGAAATGTTATCGAGTCTTCTAAACCTTGAGTCTGACATTTGAGTCAGGATCCTTTAAATTCTGAATACCGTAAATGCTGATGTGAGCCATATATCATTATGATGTAATTGAATGGAATATGATAATTTGAAATTGAATAAGAACTTGGGAAGTTCAGTTGCCTAGGAATCATTTGATATTTGAGTCTGAACTCTGAATAAGAATCTACTGATATTTGAATCCAAATTCTGAAGTGTGAATCTGAGCTTGGACTAATCCTTGGAAATTGAGTTTTGAATCTAAACCACTAACTTTAATATGAACAGTTGAACCTTTGAATTATCGAACTTTGGACTGAACACTAAACATGGGATCATTGAATACTGGACCACTGTATACACTGACTGGACCGGTACGGCGGGTTACCCATACACACTGCATACACTGACTGGATCGGTATGGCTGGTCATTCGTACATACTGCATACATATTTGACCGGTACGGTGGGTTATCCGTACACTTAGGGGTGTTACCAGGTCGGTTCAAGTTGGTTTTGGGGTATAACCGAAACCGAACCGATAACTATCAGTTTCTATTTTATGAAACCAAAAACGAACCGATAAGGTTCAAAATCGAAACCGAACCGATAACTATCGGTTCGGTCGATTTTCGATTTATAAACCTCAATTTTTTATTTATTTTTATTAGGAAGCCATTGTCAATTCCTAAGGGCCAGACCATTGAAGACTTTGTAGGTTGTTGCCTATATCGCTAATTCTCTATTAACCATCCAAAAGTCGGTGATTGATTAGATGGATAAGAACATTTCCCAGAAATTAATGCACAAATCGGACAGTCCAGATCGATGGGTATTTTCTATATAATTTTATTTTAAATAAAAAATGATAAATTTATGAGAACAATTCAGGAAACCAAAATCCCAAATGCAAAACCCCAAAACCTTAATCAACACAAATACAAACTACAAAGGGAGTCCTAAGAAAACCCAAAATCACACACTCAAATACACTATACAGAAATCACAATTAAACAAAATGGGTCTTAAAACCCCATAAATACACATCCTTTAAACCCATTACCACTCCCCAAAGCCTTTAACTTAAATGGTTCTTCCAACAACAGAAAAACACATGAGAATATAAGATTTCAAAGGGGAAAAACAAACTTCTTTGTTTGCAACCTAAGTTTTGTATGTATTATGCACTTATGCAACCATGTAGCACCACTATCGGTTTCTTATCGGTTCGGTTTCGGTTTTTTAACGTTAAAATCGAAATCGAACCGATAACTATCGGTTTCTATTTTTCAAAATTGAAACCGAACCGATATGTCCCAAACTCGAAACCGAACAGAAATTTGGGTTGGTTTCGGTCGGTTTGGTCGCTTCAGGTCAGTTTCTACATAGCCCTACGTACATTGCATACTGCATACATACTAGACCAGTATGGTAGGTTATCCATACCCACTTCATACACTGACTGGACCGGTATGGTGGCATCTGTACACACTGTACACTGCATATATTGACTGGAACACTGCATACATTGACTTGATCGGTACGGCGGGTCATCCGTACACATTGTAAGATGTGAATTGGAAATTTGACCACTATAAGATGGGAATAGTGGAAATTAAAACATTGTAAGCCATTAAATTTGTAACATCCCGAAAATTTTTCGAAGCCAAAGGTCCTGATTAGGTGCGTGTCCATTAAGAAATGCGTCACCATTTCAAAATTTTCAAATGAGATCATTTCGGGCCCATTTGAGCTTCGTGTAAGACTTTTGGACCAAAGCTCATACACTGTGGTGGTGTATTGGTCTAATGCCGAATCACGTGTGACCCGTGGTTCAGGTATGCAAGCTCAATGCCGAACCAAATATCTTTTGGTGTAAGATGAAACACCTCGCTTGGGTGTGTAAGATCCACACCAGAACAAGGCTAAGTGGATAAGGCTCAACACCCAAATGTGTGTATGTGTTTCATAGGGGAAAAACCCCTGTTGTTATAAGAAGCAGAGCTTCCTTTGGAAGCTATTAACCAATCATAAACATTGAGGGTTTTCGATTGAGATAGAGAAAGGAATAGAAAGAGCTTTAGGAAATCACCGCCGCGAATCATCCAAAGGTCGAGCTTGGCATGATTACGATTCACGAGTAAGAGAGATCCGTCCCGATGAAAACCTCTTATGATTGTTAGAAATTGCTCTCGTGGAGAGTTCTGTTGTGTGATCATCATGGGATTGTCATGGAGGGTTCAAGGGATTTGAGCTTCAAATCCGTATCCGAAACGATCAAGAAAAAGGTGGGTTTCAAAATCCATTTCACGTACAAAAGAAAGGGGTGCCAATTACTTCTATGTTTTCACACATCTTACACATTGATCTCGTGAATTGATGGTAAAATCTTGTGATTTAATCTAGTTTAATTGTTAATTAATTGCTCTGAATCTATGTAAAAGAATGTGGGTTTGAATGGGAAAATGAAGAAGAAGAAGCCCGAAGGGTTTCTGAAATTGTCAAAACCGATCGATCAATTTAGAAATCGATGGATCGAATTGTATAGAACAGAAAAGGGAAAAAATTCTGGAGAAAATCGATCGTTCAATTTTGGAAACTGATCGTTCAATTTTGGACTGATGTGTCGATACAACTTCGGTATTTTATCCATAACTCTTTACTCTGAACTCTGATTGACGTGATTCTCATGGAGTTGGAAAGAGAACAACAAGATCTATAACTTTTATTACTTAATAATTTTATGAATCAACATTTTTAAAGGTCAAAATTGAGCAGGAAGTTGAGTCAAGTTTCGAGTTAGCACGAACTTGCCCATTTCCGCCTCGATTTTGAGAAAACACATAAATACGTTAAATTTGTTAATAATTAGAATAAATCCTTGATGCTTCATCATTATGTGATGTAGATTGAGAGTTGGAGACCGTCGATAGGACCTTGGCAGTGCTTGTTTTCGTACGACTCGAAACCTAAGGTAGGGGAAATTCACTATTTAATTGCATTGATTCAGTACTCAATATCAATTTTGACTTTGATCCATAAATCTTGGATATCTTCGAATTGAAGTTGGTTTAGAATGTGGTTCCCTTTGAATCTGTTGAATTATTATGGTCTTAGAACTTTGAGCAGAAATGTGAACTCTGAAATTAGAACTCTGAACTTGAGTGTGAATTTGAAATAGAAATTTGGACATTAGTCCTGAATCGTTGAGTTTTGAATATTGAGTGCATTAAACATTAAATAGGATTTAATAGAAAGTTGCATCTGAATCATTTGAACCCTTGGATCATAGAGATTTAGATCTGACATCGACTCTTTGAAATTTGATTAGTAAATATTGGACTGGAAATAAAATGGAATTAAGCATTGAAAATCTATGAATATGAAATTTGACGTCTTTGAATTATTAGTGTTTGTAATTTGGAATATAAATCATTAATTTTTGAACTTCAGATTGTGATGGAATCAGATTTGAATGATGAATTTGTCTATGAACTGTGAACTTTGAATCCGTACATAATGATTAGACACTGACTACTCGACTGCATACTGCATACTGTACATTGCATAGTGCATACTGGACTGGTACGGCGGGTTCTCCGTACACACGACATACTATACACTGCATACTGGATCGGTATTGTGGGTTATCTCATACATACTGCATACTGCATATTGGACTGGTACGGCGGGTTATCCATACACACTGCAGACTGTACATTGCATACTGCCTACTGGACTGGTACGACGTGTTCTCCGTACACAATGCATACTATACACACTGACTGGGCATTGGCTGGATACTGACGGAACCACTGCAACTAGAAAATTAGAACATTGTGAGTTATGAGTTGGAAATCAGAATACTGTAAGATATGAACTTTAAATCTTAACACTGTAAGATGTGAGCAATGGAAATCTGAACATTGTAAGTCATTGAACTTGAATTCTGAACCCTGTAAGTCTCTTAATCTGAACATAAATTTTGAATTTGAATTCGAATGTGAACTTGAGAACTGAGAATGAATCATGGAAATTTGTGTGAAACTCTGAATTATTGATTTGCATTCCAATGTAAGGATATATGCAAATTCGATTTTGATAGTAAATTGTCTTTTTGAACTCTGTCATGAATATTTGCATTGATATGAAAAGATGTCAATTAAATTTGAGCACCCTGACTATATGTCATAGGTGTAGCTCTTGATCAGGACCTTGGACTAGAGGAGAATCCAGATTTACATACCGAAGAAAGGAGCATAATAGTTGCAATAGATTTGGACTTGGTAGAGTTTTTAGTTGATCTCTTTAACTTTTGAGCTTTGTACATCTTTTTGTTTTAGATGTTTCGTATAGAAATGGATTTCTACTTTTTCCATAATGGTATTGCTTATTAAGTGATTATCTGCTTTGAATTTTGCTTATGTGTGGATGTACCAAGTAAATTCTATATTCAGATTGTGTTATGTGATTTGGCGGTCCGGGTTTTCTCAGTCCGTCTAAAGTTAAAGTAGAAAAAAATCATGATGGGAAAATCCGGGCTATCATAGTTGATATCAAAGCTATGGCGGGAGATTCTATCAGGACATAGAAGAGCCAACTATGATTCTGTCATCGTTATTATCAGAGCTATGCCATTAGATTTTGTCGGAACATAGGAGTGTAATTCTATGTTAGGTTATGGCTATTTGTCATCACAATCACTTCTGATTGAGACCTGTGTTCGATCATGAGAGAGACATAGCAGTAGGTTTTGTCAGAGAATAGGGGACATAGGAAGATCACTTATCATTAAGGCTTTAGATCTTCACGATTACTTATGATTGAACCTTTTTGTTGAACTTGACAGATTAGTATGGCTCCGGGTGTCAAAGGAGGTAGAGGTAGACCGAGAATGGTCTATATGACGGATGTCCCTGAAGGCGAGGGAACATCGCGTGGCGTAGGAATCGCCACCGATCCTCACACCATTTCGTTGAGAGGTAGTGACAGTGGTAGTGATAGACAGTTGTTGGAGACCACGGCCAACACAATGATGCAACAGACAACATCCATGGCACAGTAGACTGAGCTACTGGCGGCTAGGCTATAGCCTTCACGATTTTTAGAATTTAGGAAGATGCGTCCTCCGAGCTTTTCAGGTCAAGTCGATCCACTTGAGGCCAAGAAGTGGTTGAACAAGATGGAGAAGATCTTCAATGTACTTCCTTGCACTGAGGAAGATAAAGTGAAACGGGCAGCGTTCAAACTGGATGGTGAGGCTGATCCCTGGTGGAAAGCAGTGCAGAGAGATAGGGTGCAAGAGATCTCGAATGCACCATGGACTTAGGCCAAGTTTACCGAACAATTTAATGATGAATACTTTCCCAACGTAGTGAGAAATCAATGGGAAGTTTTGTTTATAGAATTGAAACAAGAGTGGATGAGCGTACATGAGTACAGGGCCGAATTTACTAGGCTTTTGAGGTTTGCACCTCAACATATGACCACAGAGTTAATGAAGACCAAGAAGTTTCAACGTGGCTTACGACTTGACATCTAGGATAGGGTCTCACTGTTTGAGTTAGGAATATATGCAGAGGTAATGGCCAATGCCCTTATAGTCAAGGAAGACATTGAAAAGAAGTACCAAAGAAAAGAACATAACCAAAAAGATGGGACAAGTCAAACACAAACTTGTGCTTCCGAGCAGGCAAGCAAGGAGCCGAGACTCCTAGTGCAGCACCTATCCAGCCTGCTCAGACTGCCTATTAGAGATCACCCGTGTCTACGTCTTCGAGGTCACGCACCACTTCATCTACACCGACAAAGTCATGCACATGGTGTGGAGGACGACATAAGATGAGGGAATGTTGGTGTATCACGGGCGCATGTCTTAGGTGTGTGATCGCTACCTTTATATGTATCTAATTAAGTCTTAACCTATTGCAAGTTCACAATAGAAATTGTAGAGTTAGTATAGGATCGTTCTCACGAAGACAGGATTCTTTATATTAACTTAATTTTTTTTAAATCTTATATTTATCTTTTAAGTTCCTAAACTACTGGAGAAACATGAATAAAAAAATTGTTTCTTAATCTAAATTTTGTAGAAAATAAATCCTAATCCTCCTTCAGATTATGATCGTCAATCACAACCTTCAGCTACTGGATATTTATGAATTTAAACAGTGCCATTACTCTATATATCAAGTTTCCTAGCGTTAGTCGTCAATGAATATTAAAATCCTATCAATACAGATTTAATTTAATTGGCAATCTCCAAAAAATTGGGCGTTAATCAAATTCTAGAAAATTGAAGATATAAAAGTAAAATCCGTTACACTAATCTGCAAACTTCAACCTGAGTCGTTAATTCAAATCAAAATTTGAAGATGTTTACAAAGCAGGAAATTACAATAAAATAAATCTAAACTAGAAAGTAATAAAATTATATTTTTCACCCCTTAGCCATAGCCATCAATTGCTTCTGAGAAACTACAGATATCAACTTAATCTTCAGCTCCCAATTGCATTCATCAATTGCTCTTGAGAAACCTTCAATATCTAATCTATAAAGTAATAAAAATCTACTCTAAATTTGATCGAAAGAAAACCCAACCTCAGTCGTCAATTAATGCTGAGAATTTCTTCGATGCTTTATTCCTACACCAGGCTCTCTTATTTATAGATCATAAGGAGTCAATTTACAAAACCTCTAATTCTAATAAAAGAAATAATTAAAGCAAAACTATCCTAATATAACTCTACTTCTAACTTTATCTTTTCTTGCTTTCCTTTTGTTGATGCACTTCTGGATTGTTCCTTTTTATTCAGTAGTAGAAATCTTCTAGAGTCTATCTTCATCAATCTTCTCATATCCGTAATATGCCAAACTTCTAATTCAAGAGTTCTTCTAATTCAGTGTATGACGGTGTAAATCTTCATGTGATCATCAGTAGTAGTATCAACAATGAGAAGTTTTTTCGGTAAAATCATAAATCAAGATTTCTTTTCTTCTATTATAGTTTTCCTTAGAAAATCATAAATCACGATTTTCTATTTCTCAGCACAGCTTCTAGTGAACATTCTTCATAACGATCAATCACTTTTCTCTTTTGTCACCTTTCACTTTTGAATGTCTACTAGAGAACTGTAAATTATGATTTCTTATTCAGCGCTCAATCGTCTTTCATGATTTTGTGGCTTTCGGTATATAGCGAATCATCTTTTTAAGCTCTATCATCTTTTTACTGCTCTTTTGAGTTCATTTTGACGAATATTAACACTTTCGCTCTCTTTTATTGATTTTTCATAATATCTACTCATCATTAACCTATTAGTAGCAAATTAAGTTCTAGCATCACTAAGTTAAGGGTAATAAATTGGTATATTATGTGACTAATCACACCCCTAAACTTTCGTTTTGCTAGTCCCTAGCAAACAAGAAAACATAAAATATCTTATACTAAAAATTAAATTGCCACTTTCGTAGGGAGCACGATTGCATTTCGCAAATGTAAGTAGCCTTTAAACCCCTAGGTGATCCCTATTGGAAGAGTTGTAGTCTCCTGAAGTTTTCAGTGAAGTTACCTATGAACTTTTAAATATTTTTTGATTTTTCAAAAAATATTTTTTTTTAAAAGAAAGACAAATTTTTAAAATCTAAACTAATTTTGTACATTAACTAAGTTAACTATGTCAACATGGTGGTCATCACAGAGTCGTTATGACTTTATAAAATTACCAATCTTTTATCCTTATTTTCTATTATAACAGTTATCCTTGCTTAGAACTCCAACCGTTTTAATTTATGATAGGCAGGAGATATAAGCATTAATGAAAAGTTTATTCTTCATAAAATTTTCTAAATTGCAGATTTAGAAAATAATTTCTTTCGAAAACTTGCTATTGACATACTCTTAAAAAGATATCGAAACTTTTTAGGTTCTCACAATGTTATTTCAGAAAAATTCAGTCAAAGATAAAATTATAAATCTCATAGAAAAAGGATAATCTACTTTATTCATATGAATCTCTGTGCAATCCATAATATCTATTTTTTATATCTCTATTAGGCTTATGCTTTTACAAATTGCAAATCAAAAAGTTCTTTCCTTCGGCTTGTAATGGGGCTTTGGGTTTCAGAAGGTGTCAAAGAAAGGTCGAAAAGGATTCAAATTTTTTTTTGAGAATTTAGCTCTTCTTTCTCTTATCTTTTGAGCTTCCTCTTCTTTTTCAGTAAGTATCCCTAAATTGGATTACTTCTTCCCATTTCTTTTTATATTACAAATCCCATTTTGATCTTTTCTAAAATCATCCTTTTTACGATTTTTCATCTGTTTAAAATCTTTTTACTTAAAAATCGTTCTTTATGATTTTTCATTCTTTTCCCATGTTCTTTTTTTGATTTCTTCAGTTGTACCCTTTTTTGCATTCTCCTTTTATCTATTATCTTTTTACTCCTTCCACTCCCACTTCTTTCCTTCTTTTGTATTCTAAAATCTCAAAAAATATAAGGGTTAAAGGTTGAAAGCTTTGGGCAGTACATATGGTTAAAGGTTTATCAGATTTTTTGTACAAAGAAATTCGGTTAGGTGTCTAATATGAGTTCAATGGATAAAATTTATTCTAGGATCTTGACTTTTTGGCTCTGGTTTAAAAAAAGATGGCTTTTGATCATCTTTATGATTTACTAGCATAGATGCCTTATTTCTTTTATATTTCTAACAGATAGTTCTAGACAAAAAATTAGGTTATCATAGAATATTTTGATTCTAATTTCAGCAGTATGAGATTTCAATTCATTATAGAAGTTGAAGAAAAAAATTTTGCTTGAATAAAAATATTCTCTCTCTGAATGAAAGAGGGAATATGGCTCGAAATCTCACTGGTTTATAATTTTGAAACTATAGTCTAAAATTTTATAATTTAGATCAATCTATTGTCTCAAACATTCATTCTAATACAGTGTTCAATGAGCTAAGCATGAATTGTATTGTTCTTTATTCTGATTATTGAATTTCTACTATAATGGATTTTAAGTTTTCAAGATTTTTAATTTTTTCTATCATAATTCCTATGTAATGATCAACTTTTGAAACTAAAGATAAAAAAAAAAAAATTACAAAAATAAACTAACTAAAACTAATACTAGATGATTTACTCCTATACACAGAAATTGTGTATCCCTCAAACTTAATTCGAACAATGCCATCATTGGCACAAAAATAGGGGATACTAAAATTCTTTTCCTAAAAAATATTGATATCTCTAATTGCCTACCAGCTGTGAAAAAAATTCTATAAAGAATATTCCTCCAAACGTGAGGAAAACACAATGGTTTTACTTCTCAAAGACAAAAATAACAAAAATGTTAGTGATGTTAGTAACAATTACACAGTTAGAAAAAAAATGAGAGTCAAAAACAAAATTTCATATATTACTGAATATTTACAATGAACATGAAAAGAAAATATATAAAGGAAAAACTAAAATAAAAACTGATTACATAAAAATATAAACCTAGGAAAATCTAGAAAGATCATACCTGTGATGTTTATATTGTTCTGTTTTATTGTTTTACTCACTTGGTGATGACGGGTATGGTACAAAGATAAAAGCAGTAGGTCATCATCCGAGTCAGATAGCTCAGCAGTAGAATAACCATCTTGTTCTTTATCTGAAGGTAAATCCCCATGTGTTTCAGGCTCTACTTTATTTATGTTTCCTTCTCATCAATCCTTTGACAAGAGCTTCCATCCTTACACTGCTACTCTTTTTCAGCCTTTTCTTTTAAATCTGCAGTTAGCTTCTTAATCATTGCAGATTTAAGTCATATCTCCCTTCTTAGCTTTTTTGCGTTGATTTTGTTATAAACTCAATGATCTACTTTTTCTCTTCATTGATTGAGTTTAGGGAGTCTTTAGCTTCTTGCAGTTGCAAAATTTTCTCTTCAGCTATAGTCAATAAGTGATCCTTCTCACTCAGCTGTTGGTGCAATTGTTGCTGGTAGTCCTTAAGAACTTTTTCTCTTACAGTTTTTGCATCGTCATGTGCTACCATTTAACTTTAAAACTATTCAAGTATAGCTGTCATTTTATCTTCATACACCTTTCTTTCTTCTTCCCAAGCTTGCTGATTTTTTCTTAGTATTCTATTATCTGCTTGCAGCTGGGTGATCTGTGGTTGATGGGTTAAAGTGGCATCTTGGACTCTCTTCTCTGTGTCTGTTGCCCATCTCGCATGATGATCTTGCATTGCATTTTATCGCAAGCCCTCCATTATCTCTGTGCACTCTTGAATCGTTAGTGTAGAATCAAAGACTCTCTTCTTCAGTCTGTGATATTCCTCCATCGACTTTCTTACTATACCTGACAGTTTGATAAAAGATGGAGAATTTGTAGAGGTCCCATTGTTCTAGTTCTCTCATCCTTCTTTCTACTTCTGGTAATGGCAATAGATTTGATTCATATGTAAATTTTCATTGCTCCATTACCTTCAATCTCCTTTCTAACTTGGAGATTGATTTGGTGGTGATTGGAGGATCCTCAGGGGGAACTTCTTCTCCATTTAACAATTCTGTAAAATTCCATCTTGGTAACTCGGAGCTTGGTTCTGCTTCAACAGCTTGAGCTACTGGAGTTTGCTCTGTAGTGGCTGCAATTGTAGGGTGAGCAACAGGTTCTATTGGGGTATGGCTAGAAGTAGCCACAATTTGTTGGTCCATAGGTGAAGGAATTTCATGGTTCACAGGGTTTGCTTCAGCGATGGTTGACAGTGTGTCTGCCTCTGTTGAAGGGGCATAGCAGGCCCTACTGGTGAGTCGAAAGCAGGGTCGTACATACTGGCTTGGTCTGCAATTGGGATTCCTAACTCGGTTATTCTTTCTCATACTTGAGAGGTGATCTCTACTCTCTCAGGAGGTGGAGTAGAAGTACTCACTCCTTCTTCCATAACTACTTCTTCTAGGGCTTCAATTTATGCTGGCTTCTCTATGGCAGTCTCTTCTCAGTCCTCATGAATTTGTTAGACGTGTGGTGTAGAGGAGGTACTTTTTGTGCAAGGAGTGAGAGGGATATTCATTTTATTTTTGACACATAAAGTTCTCCTATAGGCTGTGATTGTTAAGCCTTCCTCTGTTCTTGGTAAATCTTTTTCCTTGGGGTCTATACTATACCCCACATTCATCAGCAGATTTGTGATAAGGCCCCCAAATGACAAGGTCAACTTCTTCGTCTGGTATTTTTCTTGACTCAGTTTCTCCCTCACGGTGGTGATTACTTTAAAAAGATAAGAGGGCACACATTAAACCAATAGCGATTTACCATTAAGTACAATGCCTTGGCAAATAGTGCCCTTCTTTGTGTTCCATGACTCGTGGGGTGAATAGTCTTATGAATTAGCACGTCGAAGAATTGTAGTGATAAACTCATATTTCCAGGTCTTTTGGAAGGAAAAAAGACCTGTCCCATGGAGAATTTCCTAATAGTTCTGTTGCCATTCAGCCCCACATCCTTAAAATATTTGATGGCTTCTTCACTCATTTCCAATTTTTCGTAAGACTCAACGTCTACCTCAATTTCGGCTCCCACGATATGGTGTTTCATTGAAGGAGGGAGTCTATCTGCTAGCGCAGCAGAGGACGCTGGCTTTTTTCCTTTATCTAATTTCAGCTCCTGTTTAGGGACAGACATAGATTCCGTCTCTTTTGTATATTTAGGATTTTCTCTAATAACTACCCTGGAATATTTGGGTTTCTTTTTGGGTGAGTCTGCTACTTTTGATTTGGACTTAAGGGCAGCAGACCATGCAATACAGTTAATGATTGGAGTGTTATCAGAACTATTACCTTCTTTTCCCTCTTCCTCTTCCCTTTGTTGCTTACCCATCTCATTAGCCATGCTACCACTCTTTTCCTTTCCTGGAAGAATTAATAAAACATTATTAATTAACCACGAATTCAATATATTGAGTAAAAATTTTTTGCAGGAAATTTTCCATTAAAATCATTAAAATCATCACCTTACCTCTTGATGATTGAAATCCTAACTTGTAGATGCGAAAAAAAATACACTCAGGGTTCTCGAAATAAAACAAGGGAAGCAAGGGGTGTATAGAAAAGTAAAACGGTTGGGTTGGGTAGAAGAATGGTAAGGATGAAGAGCCTTTTGAAAAAGAGAGGGAAGGTAAGAGAGAAAAACTAGAGAAGTTGAAAATGGGACCGACAGATCCTTTTTTCGAATATGTAGGCCTTGTTTTTAGTGAGGACTTTCTGAACCAGTCGTCAATTGGGTTTTGACTTAGAATCGTCGATTTATTCTAGTACGAACCCTTGTATCAGTGAATCGTAATCACTACGCTTCACTGATAGACCTAATGGCGATCAATCATACATCCATATGATTGTTTGCTATAATGTACAATACGTAAGATATTACGACTCATCGTCTTTCAATGATTTGGGTCATAGTATGATACCTAAACGAAAAGGAAAAGGACATAGTTTACATAATTTACAATTGATGTTACGGATGAGTCGGTAGCTCGACAATCCATGAGGGGTCTATATTTGATTTTGGGGAGCCAATGTCTCTCCCATAAGCACTTGTCCTCTAGGATTATTGACCGGCTGTGTAGGCAATTGACCACTCTCTCTTCTTGCTACTTGAGAAGTTAGTTAGTCTATCTAGCTTTCCAGCTTTGTAATGGACTAGGTATGTGAATTGAGCAATTGAGAAAATTGAGCTAGCTGATGTAAATATTTTAGTGCTAATGCGACTGTTACTGTAAATTTCAAAGAATTTGAACAACTGTGGCATCAGGTGCATTGCTCTATGGTCCAAATTAGGGCTGTGCAGCAAGCAATTGAGGTCTTTAGTGGAAAGCTTGAGTTTGGAGAAATCGAGGTTGCACAACTGATGGTGCAAGTTGTACTCCGCCTGTGGAACCATAGTTTAATTCAAGGTGGTTCCTCCACGCTGGATTATATATGTTTCCATAGTCTCCCTTCTGAAAAGCCATTATTTGTTTACTTTCCATTACCTCTTGGTGGGATGGCGCAGCTGGGTTCTCAGTATATGTCTAAGTCTAGCAATTAGAGTAGCTTGCCAAGGATCTATCCAGGTGTTAGGTTTGGCAACCATTAATATTGCGATTTATTGTTCGAGGGCCAAAACATTCACACTCATGTGGTCCTCCTTTACTTTATCATTGTTGATATCGTAAAGTCCACCCCTCGCGAGCGGGGTGTGGCGAGTGACATCTGGATTAGATCTAAGCAAAGACTGCTTCTATTTTGAGTTATTAGCTAGTTTCTCAAATAAATTCTTGGACTGCTGGTCGTTCTAAGCCATAAAGGCTCCTCCACTCATGGCATCGACTATAGACTAGTTAGTCTCGGTCAACCCTTGGTAGAAGCTTTGCGCTATCGACCAATTCGGTACGTCGTGATAAGGACACTTCCATAACAAATCCTTCATCCGTGCCCAGCTCTCATGAAATAATTCTCCTGGCTTTTGCCTGAAATCTTGAATCGCTTGGCGAATTTGGTTAGTTTTACCAATTAGGAAGTACTCACCCAAAAACTTGGACTGCAATTCTTTCTATGTGGTAATACTTCTGATAGGTAGTGAAATTAACCATGCATTCGCTCTATCCTTGAGAGAGAATGGGAACAAACGTAGTTTTACAGACTCTTTATTGGGAGTCGATAATTGCAACACTGTGCAAAGCTCGATGAAGTCCCTGAAATGCTGGTAGGTATCTTCTCGATCAAGCCCATGAAAGGTTGGTACAGATTGAAGTATATGAAGCTTGATTTTGTAATTTTGACCCGGAGGCACCTTGGTCGATCTTGTTATTTATATTAATATTATGTTTAAACTCAAGTCTTAACCTATAGCAAGTTCACAATGGAAATCATAGTACTAGCATAGGATTGTTCCCACAAGGAAGTTTATTTATCTAATTACTTCTTATCTATATCTTCTATTTAAATTCTTATCTTAAAAATTTCTATTTACCTTTAAGATCTAATCTATTGGAGAAATATGAATAAAAGATTGGTTTCTAATCTAAAGTGTATAAAATAAATCCTAAATCTTCCTTCTTCATATTAAGGTTGTCAATCTCAATCTTCAGCTATCGGATATTTATGAAAATAAACAGTACCGTTACACCATATCTCTAGTTTCTTAGCATTGGTCATTAATCAAGTCTAAAATTCTACCAATACAGATTTAATCTAATCAACAACTTCTTAAAATTTGGGCGTTAATCAAACCTTAGAAAACTGAAGATGGAAAAGTAAAAACCGTTATACTAATCTGTAAATTCTAACCTGAGTCGTCAATTCAAATTAAAACATGGAGATGTTTACAAAGCTATAAATAAAAGAAAATAAAATCTAAACTAGAAAGCAAATAAATATATCTTTCACCCCTCAACCGCAGTCGTCAATTGCTTCTAAGAAACTAAGATATCTACACTAATCTTCAACACTCAATTATAGTCGTCAATTTCTCTTGAGAAATTTCTGATATCTAATCTACTCTAACTATTATACACTACTTTGATTGAAAGAAAATCCAACCTCAGGCGTCAATTGATGCTGAAATTCTTCGATGTTTATTCCTATACCAAGATCTCTTATTTATAGATCATAAGGAGTCAGTTTACAAAGACTTCTAATTCTAATAAAAGAAATTACTAAAACCAAAAGATTCCTAATAAAACTCTAATTCCTAATTTTATATTTCCTTCCTTAGACGGTAGATGTGCTTTTGGATTGTTCTCCTTTATTTCAGCAATCGAGATTTCTCAAAGCTTATCTTCATCAATCTTTTCATATCCATGATTCATCAGACTTCTAATCTCATATACCTTCTAATTTTGTTTGTGGTGGTGTAATATGCACGTGATAAACAACAACAACAACAGTAGGAAAGCTTCTTTTCTGGAAAATCTCAAATCATAATTTCTCATTTTATTCTTTTTCTTAGAAAGTCATTAATCATAATTTTCTATCTTTCATAGCTTCCTTAGTTGACGATTCTCAGAATTACGAATTTTCGCTTTTCTTCTTTTTATCTCTTTTTTTAGAATCGTAAATTATGATTCTCTGACTTTCAGTAGGCGAAAAATGTCTTTTTCGTTAAATCGTCGTTCTTATTATTTTTTGAGTTCATTTTGAAGAATATTAACACCTTTACTCCATTTTGCTGGTTATCATTAATATATGTACATCGTTAACTTGTTAGTAATAAATCATAGCCTAGTATTACCAAGTTAAGGGTGATAAAATGGTAAATTATGTGACTGATCACACCTCTGGTGTAACTATACAAGAGGGCTCGGTAAAAGCTATCGGACTGAAATGTGCTTGGATTGACAAATCGTTAGCCATAACTAATGATTCTCTTGTGGGTATATGGTGTGATGCTTAATTACGTAAGAGAGTTATTTCAATTTTTGGATCACGCTCAAAGAAGTCTAGGCTTCTAGATTGGATGTGATGCATACAAAAAGAAAAATTATATTTTTATTTATATATTTGTATTTTATTTTTATTCTAGAAGGCTGGGAGAGAATAAATTTGAGCGTCATACTTATCTGATCAGGGGAAGTTGAGACTCTGAGTAGTCTCTCTGAATAAACCTACGAAAGATTTAAGAAGTGATCAAAGAAAGTTGAAAAACATAAAGATATATAAAAAGAGAAAGATAAATACTTATTTTCTTTAAATTAATATAAATAAGTTGTCCCCAGCAACGGCGCCAAAAATTTGATCGCTACTTTTATGTATATCTAATTAAGTCTTAACCTATTGCAAGCGCACAATGGAAATTATAGAGCTAGTATATGATTGTTCCCACGAAGACAAGATTCTCTATATTAACTTAATTTTTTAAAAACTTATATTTATCTTTTAAGTTCCTAAACTACTGGAGAAATATGAATAAAAGAATTATTTCTTAATCTAAATTTTACAGAAAATAAATCCTAATCCTCCTTTTTAGGATTATGGTCGTTAATCACAATCTTCAACTATCAGATATTTATGAATTTAAACAGTACCATTACACTATATATCAAGTTTTCTAACATTGATCATCAATCAATACTAAAATTCTATCAATACAGATTTAATCTAATAAACAATCTCCTAAAGCTTGGGCATCAAATTAATTCTAGAAAATTGAAGATGAAAAAGTAAAAACCGTTACACTAATCTACAAACTTCAACCTGAGTCTTCAATTCAAATTAAAATTCAAAGATGTTTACAAGGCAAGAAATTGCAATAAAATAAATCTAAACTAGAAAGTAATAAAATGATATCTTTCACCCCTCAGCCACAGTCGTCAATTGCTTCTCAAAAACTACAGATATCTACTCCAATGTTCAGTTCCCAATTGCAGTCGTCAATTGCACTTGAGAAACCTTGGATATATAATATACAAGGCAATAAAAATCTACTCTAAATTTGATCGGAAGAAAACTCAACCTCAGTCGTCAATTGATGCTGAGAATTTCTTCAATGCTTTATTCCTACACCGGGCTCTCTTATTTATAGATCATAAGGAGTCGGTTTATAAAACTTCTAATTCTAATAAAAGAAATAACTAAAGCAAAACTGTCCTAATGTAACTCTACTTCTAACTTTATCTTTCCTTGCTTTCCTTCTGTTGATGCGCTTTTGGATTGTTCCTTTTTCCCAGTAGTAGAGATCTTCTGGAGTCTGTCTTCATCAATCTTTTATGATCCGTAATATGTCAAACTTTTAATTCAAGAATTCTTCTAATTTAGTGCATGGCGGTGTAAATCTTCAAGTGATCATTTGCAGTAGTATCAACAACGAGAAGTTTTTTCTATAAAATCATAAATCACAATTTTCTTTCTTCTATTATAGTTTTTCTTAGAAAATCGTAAATCCCGATTTTCTATTTCTCAGCACAACTTTTAGGGAACGATTCTTCATAATGATCAATCGCTTTTCCCTTTTGTCGCCTTTCACTTTTGAACATCTTCTGGAGAATCGTAAATTACGATTTCTTATTCAGTGCTCATTTGTCTTTCATGATTTTCTGGCTTTCGGTATATAGCGAATCATCTTTTGATGCTCGATCATCTTTTTACTGGTCTTTTAAGTTCATTTTGATGAATATTAACACTTTGGTTCTCTTTTACTGATTTTTCTTAATTTCTGTACATCATTAACTTATTAGTAGCAAACTAAGTCCTAGCATCACTAAGTTAGGGATAATAAATTAGTATATTATGTGACTGATCAGTGTGGCCTGATGTGTGATGGCCTGACTTTTCTAATCCTCTAAGTATAGGAAAGGTCGGCTCGCCAACATATCGATTAAATGATAAGCCGAACAAATCACAAGTAAATATCATAGTAAAAACGCAATTAACTCCATTTCTATAAGGAAATCGAAAAACAAAAGTAGAAGTTCCAACCCGAGGTAAAACCATGGGTAAAAGAACCGAAAAGAACCAGCGGTGGTGGCCGACCATCACCGAAACATGGTTCACAAAAAGAATAAAGTATAAATATAACAATTCTAATACATAAAACCAAACAGGCCGGACGTACCAAGCCCAAGTCTAAACCCATAAAAAGTGCACCACAGGAAGGATCCTAAATAGGGAAGATTTCCTCAGGAGGAACCTCAAACTCTTCCTCATGAACGTAGTTCGGATCGCTCTCATAGCCCAGGGTAGCAGTGGCTAAATCAGTACCTGTGACGTGTAGTCGGAGTGAGCTAACAACAAAGCTCAGTAGAAGAGACTCATATCAATCACATTATATCTCAATAAATATGATTTTCAAAACATACGGAATAGATGATTTTCAAAGTAGATATTCAAAATAAAATAGATAACTGGATGTCAAATGCTATGGTCAAATGCAGTTTCATATGTGAAGTGTTAAGGCAAATTCTTAAATTAGATTCAAAGCAGGTAAAAGAGCTCAGATGTTCATTATTTCTTAGTTCATATATGCAAAGCTTATTGAATTCATGACTTAAAGTCTCAACTTAATCTATCTCTCAAATTAATATATCATGAGAGCAAAAGTAATACTTATGGGAAACCCTACTAACCATCGCCGTTCAATGAACCCTTTTTCTAAAATTGCAACAAGCCCCTACGTTATGAGGAAAACTTGCGCTAGGCAGATTTACCGTCATCACGGTTCATGGAATTTAGCGTTTCGTTCTAATTAACCTCAAATCAAGTGTAGATTCTAATACATAATTCATATGCAAATTATAATACATAATTCAGAGTTTCAGATTCATATTTTTAGAGTTCTTATTTTAGATTTAGAGTTCTTAATCAGGTTCAAATTTACAAATGCAAAGTTCAAAAGATCATAACACAAAATATCCATATGAATTAATTTAGAATGCAAGTGATGATGAGATTCTCCTACCTTAGTTCAGAGTCGAGCGTATCGGAGGCAAAGCAAATGCCCACTCAACGATCTCTAATCCTTAATCTATATTACAAGCATTCGTATATATACATGTTACTGACTAATTCTCATATAAACCAAAGTTCTTAAAGTTTTATCAAAGCTAGGCGAAACAAACAAGTTTAAGGTAATGTTGGATCATGTGAAAACTTGTCCCTACTTCACCATAAATTTAAACCTTTATAACATTTGATTCATAAATTTGTTGATTCATGAAGGTTATAGGGCTCATTGTCTTCTTTCCAACGCCTCCAAAATTGCTTCAATTTCAGTTTGAAATAAAACATTATGGCCGAAATACCAAAGTAGTATCGGCACATCAGACCAAATTCGAATGTTCAATATTCAATTCGACGTTCGATTTTCTCACAAATATGGCACCTATTTTGTAAAAATCAAACTTCAATTTAAATTTTCGAACATTGATTTTAAATTCGAACTCGATTTCCAAATCGATGTTTGAATTCTTCATAAATAAATCTGTCAGAACAGAGCCAAATTCGAACTTCTATTTTCCAATTCGACGTTCGATTTTCTCGGGTTCCGAACCCTTCAGGTTGCTTCCTTGGTCTATTTTCCCCTTTAAATCTTATCGGATTCACTCTATTTTTACATACACACATACACTAAACTAAAACAAAGATTTATTCTACAATCTAAACCATTAAAATCAAAGAGAAACTAACTTTTTGCTGATCGATGCCATGGCTTTAAAAATGTTGCCAAAGAGGGTTTCGAAGCGAAACCGTCAGAATTCTACGACGACTCAACAACATTCAATCAAAGCAAACCTCCAAGTGAAGCCGTCTATGGTCGCTGATCAATTTCCACCTCTTCGAAGTGCGGAAGACGATCGTGATATGATCGATTCACACTTGACACAAATTCAAGAGTTTCCAATGGTTGGAGTGAAGCCCTCACGGTGATCGGCGTCAAGCGCTTCACGAAGAGTGCGTAAACCATGGCATGATCACGATCACACGGTTGAAATCTCACTAGGGGTTTGAAGGTGATGAATCTCAAAAATTTGGGTCGGTTCTCTCAAACCCTCTTTCTCTCTTAATTTCTTAAAGTTTGCAAGATACCTTAGCTACCAAGCAAACACCCCCTCTTATAATCAATCAAAAACCATCAAATATCCATGATATTTAGTCTTTAAATTCTATCCTTTAACTTAGGTTTCGATTTGGGTGTTGAGCAGCACATCGCAAGTCGGTGCACGACTTTCACACTAAATGCCCAATCACACTCTAAACTCTAATCCTTCCACACAAAGCTACCCAAATATTATTTAATGACTTATTATTCAATAAAAATCATGCCAACATCGGTCACCGTGCCGAATTCACACACAAGGTCAGTCCAACTCGGGTTCGTAAATATCGAGATATTACATTCTCCCCTCCTTAGGAATTTTCATCCTCAAAAATGCAAACATACTTAAACCGGTCTATGGGTAACCCCATCTGAAACAAAAGTCCTTAATCAAAGCAAACTCAAACAACCCACAATCTAAAGAGAATGGGTCACAGTGCGATGGCTTCACAAGGCACGCGGGTTAAGGGACGAGATCCATAGTAACCTGGATGTATGGCGTGTGCCGTCCCATACTGCCATAGTGGATTGCATCTGTACATGGATGCCTACACCCGAAGTGCCACTGCCAAGAAACATACGCCACCGTGACTCAAACTTAGGACACACATCTCGCACCCTTTTTCTTATCAGACAAACACACCCATTCTAACATAAATTAATCAGAGTATGGAAGCAAAACCAACCACAAAATGGACAAAAAGGAGGACTCATACAGATTCAAATCGAAAATTACTGATGGAAAATAGATAACAGACATACGTACG
The DNA here is from genome assembly GCA_021018995.1 of Chloranthus sessilifolius. Taxonomy (NCBI): domain Eukaryota; kingdom Viridiplantae; phylum Streptophyta; class Magnoliopsida; order Chloranthales; family Chloranthaceae; genus Chloranthus; species Chloranthus sessilifolius. Next base: position 33,955,271 of record CM037597.1, on the reverse strand, counting down.
GAACCCCACATAGTGTACTATCCACACGGGTCGAAACAAAGCAATGAAAATTACTTTCACAACTGAATGTTATAAGAGAAGTAGATAAAAGTAGAACCGTCAAGTTCTAAAAAAATTTTTTTTTTTTTTTTTTTTTTTTCAACCATGTAAACTGAAAAGAAGATTTTATTTGAATAAGAAAGTCGTAAATAGTTTGAAGTACTTGTATATATCATATATTACAATCTTTTACAAAATTTTAAAACATCACTCAAAAATACATGGAAACTGCTCACGAATCTCAGCTTCATGCTCTCAAGTGGCATCCTTCATGTATGATTCCATCATTTTATGAGAACGAAAGGAATCCTCTTGGTTCGTAGGATATGCTCCTTGTGGTCGAAGATCTGTACTGGGTCCTCAACCACTATCAGACCATCCAGAATCTCAATGGATTGATAGTCTAACACATGAGTCGGGTCTCTAACATACCTCCACAACATGGACACATGGCATATGTTGTGCATGCTAGATAGTTGCGGTGATAAGGCTACTCGGTAAGCGACCTCATCGACTCAGCCCAATATCCTAAAAGGCCAAACATACCAAGGACTTAGCTTCCCTCATTTGCAAAATCGCATCACACCTTTCGTAGGCAATATTTGGACAAAAACATTGTCGCCAACCTAAAATGCAATTATTAGCAAGAATTTCATCCCTTAGAGAAATGTAAGGTGATTAATGCAATTAAGCTCACCTAAAAATCCACATGCCTCATTTTGAGATTTGCGTAGCTCTTCTGGCAACTTTGAGCCACACGTAGTCTCTTGCGAATAAACCGAACTGTCTCGGTTGTACGCTCCACGATCTCTGGGCCTAAAATGAGCTTCTCACCCACTTCTTCCCAATTCAATGGAGACCTACACCACCATCCATACAACGCCTCAAACGGTGTCATGCCAATGCTAGCTTGGAAGCTATTGTTGTAAGCAAACTCAATCAGAGGTAAGTGTTGGTCCCATGACCCGTGGAAATCCAACATGCAAGCACGAAGCATGTCCTCAATGATCTGATTCACTCGTTCAGTTTGGCCATCAGTCTGAGGGTGAAATGCTGAGCTGAAGTCAAGACGAGAACCCATTCCTTCTTTGAACTATTGCCAAAATTGAGACATAAATAGCATATCTCTATCTGACACAATATTGGCTGGTATACCGTACAGTCTAACTATCTCCTTGAGGTATAACTTGGCGAGTTTGCTGGCGATATACATTGTATTATAAGGTAAGAAATGAGTGGACTTCGTTAACCGATCGACAATGACCCGGATGGCATTGTTCTTCCTAAGAGTTTTCGGCAACCCCAAAATGAAGTCCATTGAAATGGCGTCCCATTTCCACTTGGGTACAAGTAATGGTTGTAACAACCCTGCAGGATTCTGATGGCCATCCTTAACCTACTGACAAACCAAACTTCGCAATACATACTCGGTGACGTCCCTTTTCAAACCTCTCCACCAGAAACTCTTTTTCAAATCCTGATACATCTTAGTACTACCATGATGTATAGCATACATTGATTTGTGAGCCTCTTCCAAAATAGTATCCCAAGCTCAGTACTCATTGGTACACATACTCGATCTCTAAACAGTAAGGTCCCATCGTCCTAAATGGAGAAATCCATCATGCTTCCACTAACCACATCTCCCCTAATCGCCATAAGCTCATCGTCCATCCTCTGTAGCTTCCTGATATTCTCAAAGAGTGTGGGCGAAGCACAAGGGTAGCCATCAGTGCTCCGGAGCCTTTCAAATCAAACCTCGAGCTGCCTAAGGCCATATTTTCCAGTAGCTTCCATCTATGTACTCTACTGATAAGATGTGATAATAGAGTTGAAGACTTCCTACTGACTGCATCAACAATGATGTTTGCCTTTCCCAGATGGTATTGGATAAAGTAATCATAATCTTTTAAGAAATCCATCCATCGTCGTTGTCTCATATTCAAGTTCTTCTGGGTGAATAGGTACTTGAGACTTTTGTGATCGGTGAATATATCAAATATTTCACTGTAGAGGTAGTGCCTCCATATCCTCAGGGCAAAGATGATTGTTGCTAACTCGAGATCATGCGTCGAATAATTCCTTTCATGGTCCTTCAATTGCCTAGAACCATAAGCAATGACTCGCTCATTTTGATTAAGCACACAGCCTAATCTCCCATAAGAAGCATCACTGTACACTGCGAATCCCCCACTGCCTGAAGGTATAACAAGTACCAGCGCTATAATCAATCGCTGCTTAAGTTCCTAAATACTCTACTCGCACTACTCTGTCTAATCAAACTTAGCATTCTTTTTCGTAAGCTGTGTAAGCAGACCTGATAACTTCAAGAAGCCCTCGACAAATCTCCGATAGTATCCTACCAGACCAAGAAAACTACGAGCCTCAGTAACCATCTTCGACTTTTGCCAGTTCACCATAGATTCAATCTTCATCCGATCAACAGATATACCTGTCTCTGAGACAACATGGCCGAAGAAACTGACCTGATCAAACCAAAACTCGCACTTACTAAGTTTGGCGTATAGCTGGTGGTCCCTGAGTGTTTGCAGAACTACTCGTAAATGCTGCACATGTTCCTCTCTTATTTTCGAATAGATAAGGATGTCATCTACGAAAACTATGACTGATTTATCGAGGTGTGGCTTGAACACTCAGTTTATCAAGTCCATAAACAATGCAGGTGCATTCATGAGCCCAAAAGGCATAACCAAGAACTCATAGTGACCATACCTCCTGTGAAACGCAGTCTTGGAGATGTCTTTTGCCTTAATCTTAAGCTGATGATAACCTGACCTCAAATCAATCTTTGAAAAGAACTTTGCAACTTGCAGTTGATCAAACATGTCATCTATCCGCGAAAGTGGATAACGACTCTTAATCGTCATCTTGTTTAGCTGTTGATAATCGATGCATAGTCGCATCGATCCATCCTTCTTCACAAATAATACCGGTGCTCTCCAAGGAGAAACACTCGGTCTAATAAAGCCTTTATCCAACTGATCCTAAAGCTGTTCCTTTAGCTCTTTTAACTCCGCAGGCGCCATTCGATATAGAGCCTTGGACAATGGTTCGGTACCTGGCACTAACTCGATCGAAACCTCAATCTCTTGGTTAGGTGGAAATTCAAGTAAGCCTTCAGGGAAAATATCGGGGTATTCACATGCAACCGTGATAAGCGCAATGTCCTTCTTTTCCTCCTTATGATCTTGTAAGTAAGTAAGATATCCACAACAACTGCTCCTCATCATACGCTCAGCTTGGATAGCAGAAATAACTGGCGAAACGCTAGATTTAACTCCACAAAATCAAAAGGATTTTCACTTTGGAGGTCAGAAGGTCACAATCTTCTGAAGATAGTCCATGCTCGCATGATATGCAGACAACCAATCCATCCCGAGAATCATGTCAAACCCTTCCATACTCAAAGTAATCATATCGATTATTGTCTCATGATCATCAATCATCACAATGACTGATTGACACACTGTATCCGTTCTCATCGAGCTTCCCGTAGGAACTTATACAACCAAAGTAAAGTCCAGAGACTTGGAAACGATGCCCAACTTCTTAGAGAAAAGAGGAGTGACAAAAGAGTGAGTAGACTCGGGGTCTATCAATACTCGTGCATCAGTTTTGCATACGTCGCCATCATGATGCATAACAAGTGTACATTTTATTAAGACATATGGTTTAATTAATATATTGGTAATTTGAGTGATGTTCATGCATATCTACATACAAGAATTTATACAACATAGTGACAAATATAATTTTTAGAGTCAATCTAAAATTTATTATCTGAAATTTTAATGATACCTTGAATTACGTCATTCAACGTTTGGGCATCCTGTGCAGTCACGACATAAGTTCGACCTTGAACAGTAGGTCGAGAAGATCTCTGTGTAGAAGCTAAAGTGGTCCTTCGTAATCCTCCTTAGGATAATCCTTGACCATATGACCTATCATTCCACACCGGAAGCATGCTCCAGTGTTACTCCTACAATCCTCAGTCCTATGCTTCTTTCCGCATCTTGCACACATATCAAATGTTGCAAATGAGGAGATACATAAGGCTTGTCATACTGATGCTCTAGCTATTGTTGAATCTAAAGAGCGAGAGGATACTTGGACAACTCCACCGGCTGCCTGAGTATTCCGTGCAGAGATGTCAAGGATACAATCCTAAACCATGGATTGAGAGGGATCCTGAGTTGTTGCCGACGTTGTCGCCTCTCTTCCCAAATGGTGATAGTCTCTTAACAGATGTCCAATTCGTCCACACCTAAAACATGCACCTGTGGCCCGTCTACACAGCTTTGTCTTGTGCTGCTTCCCACATTGTGAGCATAACTCAACTTGTGTGGATGGAGAGGTTTCTGTAGTGTCTCATAATATACCTAAGAGCAACACAGTCTGCTGGGCCATCGTGTTGACCATTGCTTCCAGCAGTTGTCAAGTTTATTCATGATCGTTTCCTCTGGTGCATACAGTTTTTGCCCTTTTGCGAGGTGTCATCTTAATCTATCAAAATGAAACAAAGGTTTCAATTAACAGATAGTCCCGATGTCCTGACTTAACTCTAGCACTTATAGCCTATGTTTAGACAGACCTAATGCCATTTTCCTACTTAGAGCTATGACTCTAAATGTCATGTAAGACCTAAAGCTTACGCTCTGAAATCAACTGTGACAACCCGACTTTTCCAATCCTCTAGGTATAGGAAAGGTCGGCTCGCCAACCTATCGATTAAACGATAAGCCGAATAAAACACAAGCAAATATCAGAGTAAAAACGCAATTAACTCCATTTCTATAAGGAAAAAAAAAACAAAAGTAATAGTTCTAGCCCCAAGCAAAACCATGGGCAAAAAAATTGAAAAGAACCATCGGTGATGGCCAACCATCATAGAAACATGGTTCACAAAAAGAATAGTGTATAAATATAACAATTCTAATACATAAAACCAAATAGGCCGGGCGTACCAAGCCCTAGTCTAAACCCACAAAAAGTACACAACAGGAAGGATCCTAAATAGTGAAGAATTTCTCAGGAGAAACCTCAGACTCTTCCTCAGGAACATAGTCTGGATCGCTCTCATAGCCCAGGGCAGCAGTCGCTAAATCAATACCTGTGACCTGTAGTCGGAGTGAGCTAACAACAAAGCTCAGTAGAAGAGACTCATATAAATCACATTATATCTCAATAAACATGGTTTTGAAAACATACAGAATAGATGATTTTCAAAGTAGATATTAAAAAAAAAATAGATAACTGGATGTCAAATTCTATGGTCAAATGCAGTTTCATATGCGAAGTCTTAAAGAAAATTCTTAAATTAGATTCAAAGCAGGTAAAAGAGTTTAGATGTTCATTATTTCTTAGTTCACATATGCAAAGCTTATCGAATTCATGACTTAAAGTCTCAACTTAATCTATCTCTCAAATTAATATATCATGAGAGAAAGAGTAATACCGATGGGAAACCCTACTAACCATTCTCGTTTAATGAACCCTTTTTCTGAAATTGCAACAAGCCCCTGCGTTATGAGAGAAACTTGCGCTAGGCAGTTTTACCATCATCACGGTTCATGGAATTTAGGGTTTCGTTCTAATTAACCTCAAATCAAGTGCAGCTTCTAATACATAATTCATATGCAAATTATAATACATAATTCAGAGTTTCAGGTTCACAGCAGATTCGAATTTTCAGAGTTCTTATTTCAGATTTAGAGTTCTTAATCAGGTTCAAGTTTACAGATGCAAAGTTCAAATGTCATATGCGGAGTTCAAATGATCATAACACAAAATATCCATATGAATTAAAATAGAATGCAAGTGATGATGAGATTCTCCTACCTTAGTTCAGAGTCAAGGGTATCGGGGGCAAAGCAAATGCCCACTCAACAATCTGCAATCCTTAATTTACATTACAAGCATTCGTATATATACATGTTACTGACTAATTATCACATAAGCCAATGTTCTTAAAGTTTTCTCAAAACTACGCAAAATAGACAATTTTAAGGTAACGTTGGATCATGTGAAAACTTATCCCTACTTCACCCTAAATTTTGACCTTTATAACATTTGATTCATGAATTTGTCAATTCATGAAAGTTATAGGTCTCATTGTCTTCTTTCAAACGCCTCAAAAATCGCCTCAATCCGAGTTTGGAAGAAAACGTGAGGGCTGAAATACCGAAGTACTGTCGGCACATCAGACCAAATTTGAACTTCGAATTAAAATTCGAAGTTCGATTTCCTCGGATTCGAACGTTCGATTTTCAATTCGACGTTCGATTTTCTCGCGAATCTGGCACCTCTTTTGTAAAAATCAAACTTCAATTTTAATTTTTGAACACCGATTTTAAATTCAAACTTCGATTTCTAAAACAAAGTTTGAATTCTTCAGAAATAAATCTATCAGAACAGAGCCAAATTCGAACTTCAATTTTCCAATTTGACGTTCAATTTTCTCGGGTTCAGAACCCTTCAGGTTGCTTCCTTGGTCTATTATTCCCTTCAAATCTTATCTGATTTTCTCTATTTTTGCACACACACATACACTAAACTAAAACAAAGATTTATTGTACAATCTAAAACATTAAAATCAAAGGGAAACTAACCTTTGCCGATCGATGCCACGGCTTTAAAAATGTGACTGTAGACGGCTTTAAAAATGAAACAGTCAGAATTCTACAGCGATTACACAACATTCAATCAAAGCAAAGCTCCAAGTGAAGCCGTCTACGGTCACAGATCGATTTCCACCTCTTCGAAGTGCGGAAGACGATCGTGATATGATCGATTCACAGTTGACCCAAATTTAAGAGTTTCCAATGGTTAGAGTGAAGCCCTCACCCTGATCAGCGTCAAACGCTTCACAAAGAATGCATAAACCACAGCATGATCACAATCACAAGGTTGAAATCTCACAAGGGGTTTGACGGTGACGAATCACAAAAATATTGGTCGGTTCTCTCAAACTCTCTTTCTCTCTTAATTTCTTAAAGTTTGCAAGATACCTTAGCTACCAAGCAAACACCCCCTCTTATAATATAACGAAAACCAAAAAATATCCTTGATATTTAGTCTTTAAATTCTATCCTTTAACTTAGGTTCGGTTTCGGTGTTGAGCGGCACACTGCAAGTCGCTGCACGGCTTTCACACTAAATGCCCAATCACACTCTAAACTCTAATCCTTCCACACAAAGCTACCCAAATATTATTTAATGACTTATTATTCAATAAAAACCATGCCGACATCGGCTACTGTGCCAGACTCGCACATGGGGTAAGTCAAACTTGGGTTCAAAAATATCGGGATATTACATGATGGGACATCAAGTAAAAGACTATCCCGAGAAGGGAAAGGAAAGGACAACTTTGGCGGCTACTTAGAGGCCTTTTAACCCACAGTGATGCCCAAACGACGAGTAGGTCACAAACTCAAGAGTTGGGTTTTCACCTTCTAGATACTCAGTGTCTCCAGCATTTTGCATAAACTCCATGAGAAAATGGACATCTTTTGTGGTGATAGTGTTTTGCCTTGTAAATTAATGGTTTAGATTTCTTTATGATAAGGGTTTAAATGTTGAGCCGATCTTTAGCGGGTGGTTGGTAACAACCAATTACTGAGATAACCACCAAAAGTAATAGGATAAATTTTCGAGGACGAAAATTTATAAAGGAAGGGTGAATGTAATGACCCTAATTTTGGGGATGTTGAATTGTACTCGTACCTTTTCAAATACAACACGTAAATTTTTGAGGACAAAAATTCATTAAGGTGGGAAGAATGTAATATCAAGAAAAATTTCTGAAGCCATAGGTCTTGATTAGGTGTGTGTTCATTAAGAAATGTACCACCATTTTGGATTTTTCAAATGAGATCGTTTCAGGTCCATTTGAGCTTTGTATAAGACTTTTGGACCAAAGATCATACACCGTGGTGGTGTATTAGCTTAACGCCAAATCCCGTGTGACCAATGGTTCGAGTATGCAAGCTCCAAGCCGAACCAAAGATCTTTTAGTGTAAGACGAAGACGAAACACCTCGCTTGGTTGTATATGATCCACACCAAAAAAAACTAAGTGGATAAGGCTTAACACCTAAATGGGTGTATGTGTTTCATAGGGGAAACAACCCCTTTTGATATGAGAAGCAAAGCTTCCTTAGGAACCTATTAACTGGTCGCCAACTTTGGGGGTTTTGGGTTTCTAGAGAGAGAGAGAGGAAGAGAAAGAGCTTGAGGAAATCGCCACCGCGAACCATCCAATCGTCGAGCTTGGCATGATTACGATTCACGAGTAAGAGAGCTCTGTCCCGATGAAAACCACTTGTGATTGTTAGAAACCGCTCTCATGGAAAGACTTATTGAGTGATCGCCATGGGATTTTCATGGAGGGTTGAAGGGACTTGAGCATCAAATCCATATCCTATACGATCGAGAAAAAGGTGGATTTCAAAACCCATTTCACGTACAAGAGAAAGGGGTGCCGATAACTTCGATGTTTCTGCACATCTTACACATTGATCTCGCGAATTGAAGGTAAAATCTTGTAGATTTAATGTAGTTTAAATGTTAATTAATTGCTTTGAATCTGTGTAAAAGAATGTGGGTTTGAATGGGAAAATGAAGAAGAAGAAGAAGCCCGAAGGGTTTCTGAAACTGTCAAAATCGATCGATCGATTTAGAAATCGATCGATCAGATTGTATAGAACAAAAAAGTGAAAAAAAATCTGGAGAAAATCGATCGTTCGATTTTGGACTGAAGCGCCAACACAACTTCGGTATTTTGGCCATAACTTTTACTCTGAAATCCGATTAACGTGATTCTTTTGGCATTGGAAAGAGGACAACGAGATCTATAACATTTGTGAATTAATAATTTCATGAATAAATTGTTTTAAAGGTAAAAATTAAGCAGGAAGTTATGTCATGTTTTGAGTTAGCACGAACTTGCCCCATTCTCACCTCGATTTTGAGAAAACACCTAAATACATCAAATTTATTAGTAATTATAATAAAACCTTGATGCTTCGTCATTATGTGATATAGATTGAGAGTTGGAGACCGTCGATAGGACCTTGGCAGTGCTTGTTTTGGTACGACTCGGAACCTAAGGTAGGTAAAATTCACTATTTAATTGCATTGATTCAATACTCAATATCAATTTTGACTTTAATCCACAGATCTTTGATATATTCGAATTGAAGTTGGTTTAGAATGTGCTTGCCTTTGAATCTTTTAAATTATTATGATCTTAGAACTTTGAATAGAAATGTGAACTCTAAAATTAGAACTCTGAACTTGAGTGTGAATTTGATATAGAAATTTAGACATTAGTCCTGAATCGTTGACTTTTGAATATTGAGTTCGTTAAACATTGAATAAGATTTAATAGAAAGTTGCATCTGAATCATTTGATCCCCTGGATCATCGAGATTTAGGTATGACATTGACTCTTTGAAATTTGATTAGTAAATCTTGGACTAGAAATAGACTGGAATTGAACATTGAAAATTTATGAATATGAAATTTGACACTTTTGAATTATTAGTGTGCATTTGGAATTTTGAATATAAATCATTAAATTTTCAACTTCGGATTGAGATGGAATTAGATTTGAATGATGACTTTGTGTACGAACTGTGAATTTTGAATCCGTACATACTGATTGCACACTAACTACTCGACTGCATACTACATATTGTACACTGCATACTAAAGATTGGACCGGTATGATGGGTTATCTCAGAACTGATACTAGACCGTCTGACGGGTTATCCAGATAGAATGAATAGCATCGGATCGATCAAGGCTGCATACACATCACGTACTATACATTGCATACTTTATAATCGATACATCGTATAATTCATACGTCATATTGGACCGATACGTGAGTTATCCAGACGACTGATATACTATACACACCATCGGATAATTGAATGGACCACTACAACTGGAAAATTAGAACACTGTGAGTTATGAATTGGAAATTGAAATACTGTAAGATATGAACTGAAAATCTTAATACTGTAAGTTGTGAACAATGGAAATTTGAACATTATAAGTCATTGAACTTAAATTCTAAACCCAGTAAGTCTCTGAATCCAAATAGAAATTCTGAATTTGAATTCGAATGTGAACTTGAGAACTGAGAATGAATCATTAAAATTTGTGTGAAACTCTGAATTATTGATTTTGTTTCTGACTTAAGGATATATGCAAATTCGATTTTGATAATAAATTGTCTTTTGGAACTCTATCATGAATATATGCATTGATATAAAAAGATGTCAATTGAATTTGAGATTCCCCTACTGAGCTTAGACTGTTTGCTCACCCTGACTATACGTCACAGGTGTAGCTCTTGATCAGGACCCTGGACTTGAGGAGAATTCAGATTTATGCACTAGAGAAAGAAGCACAATAGTTGCTATATATTTTGAATTGGTATAGTTTTCAGTTGATCTCTTTAGCTTTTGAGCTTGGTACATCTCTTTGTTTTAGATGTTTCGTATATAAATGGAGATTTCTACTTTTTCCATAATGATATTGCTTGTTAAGTGATAATCTGCTCTGAACTCCGCTTATGTGTGGATGTACTAAGTAAATTTTGTATTCAGATTGTATTCTATGATTTGGCTATTCGGGTTTTCCTAGTGTGTTTAAAAATCGGAACACTAAACGCTGTAAGTCATTAAATCTGAACACTGAACTCTGTAAGTCTCTGAGTCCGAATAGAAATTCTGAATTTGAAATTTGGAACACAAAAAGGAATTTCAGAAAATAGTATCATCAAATTTTATGCGAAACTTTGAACTAGTGATTCGATTCAAGGATACATGCAAATCTGTTTTGATATTGTCATCTTTTGAACTCAGTCATTGAATCTATGCATTGATATGATAAGATGTGAAATTGTATATGATTTTCTTCTACTGAGCTTAGACTGTTAGCTCACCCCGACTATACGTCACAGGTATAGATCTGGATCAGGCTTGAAGATGATCCTGTAAATCGTTAGTTTTGGTACTTGGTCTAGTGACTTTTGGACTTTAGATTTGGAATATTCACGAAACTTTGTAGAATTAGAATTGCATTGTGTATGCATTTTGTGTGCTACTGTTTAGGTGATGGTCGGGCATCACCGGTGATTTTATTTCGGTTATTATGTTTTAGATGTTTTGTACAGAAATGGAGATTTTTACTTTTGCCATAATGATAATTGCTTGTTAAGTGATTATCTGCTTTGAATTCTGCTTAAGTGTGTATGTATCAAGTGTTCTGTAATTAGATTGTAATCTGCGATCTGGTGGTGCGGGATTTCCCATTTGATTTTTGCCAATACTTAGAAAGTATTTTCACATAACATAAGTTCTCAAAGTACCAAGCCTTTCTTTTAAACTATGTCAAGGACTAACATCTCATGTGCAAATAATGGCTCCGTTTTAATCCTAAACTAAAAATAAAACAATAATGGCTCCCTTTATTTATTTAGGTACTTCTTGTTTAATGTAATTAAGCAATGAATATATGAAATATTTATTGGTGAAATAGGGTAGTCCTAAGCTTGGGCTTGGACTAATTCCTATGGGTGGCATCGCCCCGACCATACCACAAGTAATTCACGATTCACGTATATTATGTGATACCCATTTATAGCAAAAGAGAAGTGGTTTTGAACTCACGAGTGGTCAACAGTTGTGACAATCCAATCCCTTGGTCGTTATTGGTGGGTAATGATCATATGAATATATTAAGCTTATACAGTTGTTATAGGAAAACCTCCTAGTTCACTGTCAAGCTTGAACAATCAATCTCCTTTGAAGCATATGAATATATGAAGCTTATAAAGTTGTTATTCCTACCCTCATTGATGCACGGTTGGAGTGCTTCCTCTAATCTGCGTTTGGCATAGCTCTCTGCTAAGTCCCTGCCAGTGCAGTTTTTACTTGCTTTAGTAGGTTCCCTTTTGTTGTATATGAAATAGCTCTCTACTAGCTCCTGCCATAGCAGTGTTCACGTGCTTTAGTAGGCTCCCATCCTCTTTGCTAACACCTTGCTACCTACTTTAGCAGGTACCCCTTCTCCTTGATAACTCGTTGCATAGCATGATTTTATGTAAGATTTAACTATTCAACTCCTCTCAACTCATTCCTTGTCAAAGCAGATTTTATTTGCTATAGTAGGGAGTTACTAGAGAGTAGGGAGTTGCTGCTAGAGCTGGTAAATCCTCATTTGCAGGGAATTGCTGCTAGAGCTGGTAAATCCTCATTTGCAGGGAATTGCTGCTAGAGCTGGTAAATCCTCATTTGCAGGGAGTTAGAAAAAAGAATGAGAACCAACTAAAGCAGGTGAACTCTGCCGTACATAGCCTTTTTCTTTGCTAAATCCATGCTACATGCTTTAGCAGGTCCCCCTTCTCCTTGCTAATTCCCTAACAACATTTACTTGTTCTCCGACTCTCTATTCATTCTTTGCAAGAGAAAATTTTATTTGCTTTGATAGGAAATGAGTAGAGAGCAGGGAGGTATATGCTAGAGTCGGTAAATCCTTCTTTCTAAGGAGTTACCAAAGAGAAGGGGGGCTTGCTAAAGTAAGTATATCTGGCTCTGGCAGGGAGCTGATAAAGAGTTATGCCAAATGGAACCCTAGTATCTATACTTTTAAGACTAATTTTTAGGCCAATTAGCATTTAAGAGAATTCGAACTTGGAACGAGCATGAAGAAATTAACGATACTTCTTTATCATTTGTTAGTGTGCACCTTATTTGATAACTATCACAAGTCAGTTATCTAAATCAAGTGCATCTTATTTGACAACTATCACGCACCAGTTATCTAAACTAATCGTAATCACTCACGGTTGTATTTATAATCTTATTTATCCAAACCAATTGTAACCACTTACAGTTATTTTTGTAATCTTATTTATACACTTTCTGGTCAGAATACTGTAATACCCTGTACAACAATCTAATCAATTTTTGGCAATTTTTCTTTTCTATATTTTTATCTTCTTCTTCTCTCTTTCATCTTCTTCTTATTTTCTTCTTTATTTTATAATTTTAACATGGTATCAAAGACATGATCGGCTCCATGTGTTCAAGCCGGTCATGGTCCTGACATTGCTTCCTCTATCATATATATATATATATATATATTCATGTACTTTTCATTTTTTTCTCTTCATCCTTTTAACATTTAGTAAGAGATGTCTTTTTATTCATGTAGATGTAATTTCCACATTGACATGCTTAGTGGATGTATTTTCCACTATGGTCTTCATTGGCCTTTTATATTCCATATAGATGTCTTTTCCCACATTTTGTGCGACCTTTTATTCTCATGTGGACATTTTTTCCTACATAAAAATTCAAAGAAAATGTTAGAAATAACAATCACATGAATTATAAAAGGCCAAAGAAAATATGGGAAAAGACAAACCAAATGAATTATAAAAGGCTAAAGAAAATATGGTAAAAGACATCCACGTGAATTATTAAAGGCCAAAGAAATTATAGGAAAATATGTCCACGTGAGAATAAAAGGCCAAATGAAATATAGGAAAAGACATCCACATGGAATATAAAACGCCAATGATGACTATAGTGGAAAATATATCCACTAAGCAAATCAATGTGAAAAATACATCCACATGAATAAAAAGGCATCTCTTACTAAATGTAAAAGGGATAAAGAGAAAAAATAAAAATTTCATGAATCACTTCTTTCATGCAGAAGAGATAAAAAAAATAAAAAATGATAGCGGAAGCAATGTTAGGACCATGACGGGCTTGAACGCAAGAGCCGATCATGGCTTTAATACCATGTAGAATTCCATGGGCCTACGTCAACCTCACAAAACCAGCTTAGAAGGTGAGGAGTGCCCAAATTATATATAGCCCAAGACCTCCAAGCCCATAGGCAATGTGAGGCTATTCTAACACGCCCTTGCACGTTTTGGCAGGATTGAGCCAAATCAGGAGTGCTCAGATTATATATAGCCCATGTGACGACCCGACTTTTCTGATCCTAGAGTATAGGAAAGGTCGGCTCGCCAAGGCATAGGTATATCCATAAAAGTATAAAACAAGCATAAAAATAAGATAAGCATCAGAATATAGAAAACAAAAGAGATCTCTCAATCAAATCATATCTCAAAAAGGAACCAAGAAGAACCACCAGTGATGACCAATCCAATACCTAAACAATGGTTCCTGATAGTGGTTCCTCAAAATGATATAAGTAATATAAAAATATAGGGCTCAGGCCCATAATTCAAAAGGTAACTACTCAAAATATACACAAAATAGTACCAGATCAGAAGCCTAAGTCTAAGGAAAGAACTCCTGAGGAGGAATCTCTAATTCTTCCACTGGTTCGTAGTCTAAATTACTCTCATAACCCTGGTTGTGAGTGTCCAAACCTGCAACATATAGTCGGGGTGAGCTAACAGTCTAAGTTTTGCAGAAGAAACTCAATTTATCACATTTTCAAAGACTAAAAACGAAGCAATGTATGTTTTCAAAATAGGTATTTCAAACATATTCATTTACTAAATTCCAATTCTAAAATCAGGTGATGTGTTATGTATTTAAAATCAAACAAGTCCAGAGTTTATATAGTTTCGGATTCTAATTCATGCATGCTCCTTTATTAAATGACTGAAATCATAACTTAAAGTTTTCTCTCAAGTTACTATATCATGAGAGCAAGAGTAATACCGATGGGAAACCCTACTAACAATCGTCATTCAATGATCCCTTTTTCAGGAATTACAACAAGCCTCTGTGTTATGAGGGAAACATGCGTCAGGCGGATATACCATCAACACGATTCATGGAATTTAGGGTTTCTTTCTAATGAACCTTAAATCAAGTGCAGATGCTAATTATATAATTAGTTGTATACTAATACATTTTCAGATTCGAGATTCAGAGTTTCAGATTCGAGATTTCAAAGTTTCAGATTCATACGCAAATTCAAGATGTCTTTGAAATTCATAATTCAGAGTTCATGCTAATCAAACTCATGGTAGATTCAAATCAAATTCGGAGTTCATGATCAAAACAATTGCATATGATCTTAGACAAAATGCAATAAATATTAAGGTTCCCATACCTGAGACTCGGATCCGCTCAAAGTTATCCAAGGTTCCTCATCAAGTTTTTCCACACTTAACCTATAATTAAATAACACCACACTACCTGTTAATAGTGTCTAAAACCGGTAGACAAAAGTTTTCCAAATTTTTGCCAAAGAAAAATAGAGAAAGCCAAAAACAGGGGAAAATAAATCGTTCGATTTCATTTTCGAACGTTAGATTTCTTCTGAAATTGAGCTTGTCAGTTTGTGCCAAAATTGATCGATCGATTCCAAAATCAATCATTCGATTTTAATTTTGAACGTTCAATTTTAGATTTGAACGTTCGATTCTTACAGATTTCTGCAGTTTTCAGGTCTTTACTTCTTCAAACAGTTTTTCTCCAAATCTATCTCGATTTCTTTCCTAAATTCTCATACTAACTAGTCCAAATTCAAGTATAATTCATAAAATCAGTAAACATAAAGAAGCTAACCCTTTCAAGGTTGATTTATCGGCCTCCGATGATTCAATTCCACGCGTCGGATTGAATCTTGCGAAGTCCAACGTCACTAGATTCTAGAAAGGGCTCCACTTTAACTCAGATTACACCTCACCTCTTAATCATGCGGATAATGCATTAAATCTAATCGGTTCACAGACTATCTACACTACTTGCCCTTCATATCATCAAGCAAAACCAAGGTGGATTTCAAAGTTTATCCACGATCAAGATGTCAAGAGCTATTCGAAAACTAAATATAGTTTACGAAGGAGAAAGAGGAAGAGCTGGGTTTCAAAATAGAAAGGAGTGAGAGTTGCTCTTCACTCTTCTCTTCTTATAAAACAAAAACAAGTCCAAAATATCATGATATTTCCCATAAATATCATGATATTTAGTTTTCAATTCTATACACTTGAACCTAAATTAGTTTTGGGTGCTGGGCATGCATACACGAGTCGATGTATGGGTCTTTGACTAATGGTCCTAACAATGTCTAAATCAAATTTCTTTTCACCAAAATAGTTTTAATCTAGATGTAATTAGTTCATTAATTCAAGATAAAAATCGTGTGACTTGTCTGGGCATGTATACCGAGGTGACCGCGTTCAGGTTCAAAAATTTCTGGATATCACAGCCCAAGACCTCCAAGCCCACAGGCGATGGAACTATTCTAACATGCGTCTACAATTATATTTATACACTCACGAAAATTCATCCGAATAATAAAAGGGCAAAGAAATGCGCAAAATAAATCCTCATAATTAAAAGGCCAAAGAAATGTAGGACAAGACAACCACTTAAATTATTTAAAAAATCAAAGAAAATATGAGAAATGACCACCACATGAATTATAAAAGGCCAAATAAAATGTGGAAAAAGACAACACATGAATTATAAAAGGCCAAAGAAAATGTGGAAAAAGGCAAACCAAATGAATTATAAAAGGCAAAAGAAAATATGAGAAAAGACATCCACATGAATTATAAATGGGTAAAGAAATTGCAAGAAAAGACATCCACATGAAAATAAAAGGCCAAAGAAAATGTGAGAAAAGACATCCACATGGAATAAAAATGGCCAATGAAGACCATAGTGGAAAATACACCCACTAAACAAGTAAATGTGGAAAATACATCCACATGAATAAAAATGCGTCTCTTACTAAATGTAAAACGGTTGAAGAGAAAATATGAAAAGTACATTATTCAATTCTTTCTTGTAGAAGAGATGAAAAAAAAAATGAAAATATGATAGCGGAAGCAAGGTCAGGACCATGACCGGCTTGAACGCAGAGAGCGGATCATGTCTCTGAGACCATTTGAAAATTATAAAATAAAGAAGGAAATAAGAAGAAGATGAAAGAGACAAGAAGAAGATAAAAATATTAAACACAGAAGCTGCCACAAATTGATTACAGTGCTTGCATTACAGTATTCTGACTAGAAAGTGTATAAATAAGATTACAAATATAATCGTGAGTGATTACAATTGGTTTAGATACGTGACGTGTGGTAGTTATCAAATAAGGTGCACCCTAACATCATTAAAGTTGTTCAGCGTATCAGTCGCTCAAGATCTTTGGTCTCCATTTGGACCGTTGAAAAAAATTAGATCACTTCCTATGGATTCATTGAGAATGATTCTATTCTAGTTTATGGCATATTAGAATTAGATGGTGCTCTATTGGGATCATCATGGATAGAAAAAGATTACAGTGAGTTTGACAATGATCGAGTGACATTGCTTCTTTAGTCTGAAGAAAAATCCTGGGGCGTATTACTCAAATCATTGGTCTGGAACTGGATGTCACTATTTGCCTCGGGAAGATGCCTAATATTTACACTACAAACACTACAAAAAAATAAGACTATTAGCGGCAATTTTTTGTATCCTAAAACTGCCTCAAGTTGTAGCTAATACCCTTGCCGCTAATAATCTTAATAGCATTTAATAGTTTTTGCTGTAAAAAATTGCTGCTAATAGTTTTATTTTTTATAGTGTTAAAATGCTTTGGTAGTTAACTGTCGAGATATTGTTGGTCACACTACAAAAAATAGACCATACACCGATGGCTGCCAGTCATCGGCGTAGGGTTCGGGAGCCGTTGGTGTAAGTTATGCCGACGGCTGGGAAATCCTATGCCGACAGCTTAAAGCCGTCAGCGATACTTCGGTTGGCTAATACATATGCCGATGGATATAATCGTCGGCATAAGTTGGCGTAGGAACCTACCAATGCCGATAGTTGTAGCCGTTGGTGTAGGAATTTTTTTTTATTTCCCAACCTACGCCGACGGCGTAGTGTTTTTTTAAATTAAGTAAAAATTAATAATAATAATAATAATTCTTTTTTTTAATTTAATAATAATAATAAATTTTTTTTAAATTTATTTCTTTCTCCACCTCAGTTTTGGAGCCATAGACCTGCCTATGGTCTAGCCCCACGCTCCGCTGCTGGTATTTAATTTGGAGGGGAGAGAGAGAGAGAGAGAGAGAGAGAGAGCATAGGAAATGCTTAAAACCCTCATAGAATTTGAGAACCTATATTTCCTTTTTAGTTTACTTCCACAAAAGGATTTGGTCGTAGCACAAGGGAGCATCCACTGTACATACTCCAGTTAGCTAGATAAAACGGGGAAAAGAACCTAATCTGAAGAGCTAATTGTATAGTATATAAATTGTAAACCATAAACCAAGAGGTTGAAACAATTGAAAAACAAAACTTACAATCTGCATGTAATTTCTCAACCCAAGAGGATGTCATTTGAAGGTTCAGTTGCCTACAATTGATTCCAGATCCTTGAGAACGTCTATATCAGTCTTGATATCATCTCACGTACCAAAGTTACATTTTGTAGCTTCCAATTTTAACAACAGATCTTTAATATCTGCTTCCATCCTAAGCTTCATATTGACGTACTCACGATGTGTCCGTTGTAGAACCTGGAGCTCTTCAAACTTCTGTCTGCGTCTTTCCTCGGCCTGGACTAAGCGTAACTTTGTGATTCGGCTCGTATAATCTTGTTCAATCTTCTCATTATTAGCACTTGCAATGTGCTTAAGACCATCACCTTCTCGTCTTGCATCGTCAGCATGTTCCTGGAACATTTTTGCCTCTGCCTGTTTAATCACGATGGGCTTTGTTTCTACATTAGGTAGTAACTCCGGGTCAGCTCGTCTACCCACACAGTCCCAATCATAGCTGGGAATAACCCCACCTGCATTGTCCCAGCGAGGAGTTTTCTCTGTTGGCAGCCACATGGGATTTTGGCTTGGGCCAAGTACCCTGGTACTTACTTCTGGATTCTTTTGGGAAACAGATATCAGCCACATCGATTCTTGGCTTGGCCCAACTACCCCATTACTTCCTTCTCCCGAGTTCTTCTGGGAGAGCTCCTTCATGGAGGAAGTGGATGGAATGTTTCCAAGCTTGGAGTCGCTTTCTGAATAAATGAGAAAGAAGGGGGAAGAACAAAGAAAAATCATGATTAGATTCCTGAGTTGGAGTAGTTCAGACATGCATATATGCATTCAAATATTATACCAGTTTATATGGCATTTAGGCCGTCAGTAATAAATTTTATTCCAGTGAATAGCGAGAGGTATCAAATGCCTTACATTCTCATCTTATCTTATCAACCTATAGCAATCAAGCTCTCTTTTCCTTTTTTCTTAAATGAGTATTAATTTATTGTAATGACCTAAAATTCAAAATAGAACTCGACTGCTTCGATAACCATGCCCAGCACGGAAATCGAGATAATTAAAATTTTAAATTAATATTATTGAAAATAATATTAATCCACAGTTAGGTGAAGTCATTGTGACTTCTCATGTAAGTCTGAGTTTTGTGAGACGTTGATGAGTCGTGGTACGCCGAAACACTTGGTGTACACTTAACACCGGAACTTAAGTTTCGAAAATGTGAGAAATATCAAAGATATTTCTCTATAATAGCTTATAAGGAAAGCAAGAGAGTTAGGATTCTTTTCACTACTCCTTTCTCCTTGATTTCTGGTAGATTTGGTACTAAGAAATTGGGTTTAGGTATTACATACTCTCACGTTGGTTTGCTTGGGTTTCAAAAGAACTCCGTTGTGAAATCAAGGCTTGAGAATGCCATATGTGGTGAACTCTCAAAAATAGAGTGTGAAGGGTCGATGTAAACGATCTATGTCTAGTCGGGGAATGTGTGCTATCACCGTGTGTTGAAGCAGAGCCACGCATCTGCTCTTCTAAGTCGTGACGCTGACAAATTCTGAATTTCGGATCTGAAACCCTCTTCGGATTGCATTCACCGAGAACCCGAAAGCGACATTAAAGAGGTGAGTTATTAGGTTAAATTTATAGAGGTTAAGACCTAATAAATATGTAGATGCATATGTATGTGTGATTCGTTAAGAATCATTAAGTTTAAGGATGAAAATAGGTCGGATTATTAATCGGCATTAATGATAGAAACAATCATAATTGATTGATCAAATTAGGTCTTTGATCGATCAAATCTGGGATTGATCGATCAATGTGAAAGATTGATCGATCAAATCTTATATGCAGTTAATGAAACGGCAGGTATGCTTTTCTGGAAGTTCATGCCCGACAGTGATTGATCGATCAAATTTGAAGGCTGATCGATCAGTTTGAGCAATCATCGATCAATATGAGAGGTTGATAGATCACAGGGAAGTGATCAATCAAGGGTGTGAATGATCGATCAATGTGGACATTGATGATGATCACAGGGAAGTGATCGATCAAGGGTGTGAATGATCGATCAATGTGGACATTGATGATGATCACAAGGAAGTGATCGATCAAGGGTGTGAATGATCGATCAATGTGGAAGATTGATCGATCAATTCATATAAATGAGTGCAAACAGGAGGTCGGTATTTTAGAAATTTTGAGTGTAACTTGCTTGATTGATCAATGGGGAAATTGATCGATCAAATTGGATGATTGATCGATCAAACAAGGATGTTGATCAATCAAATTCCCTTTGTCCCATGCTAGTTATTTGGGAGATTGATCGATCAAATAAGGTATTTAATCGATCAAATTGGAGGATTTATCGATCAAATAAGGATATTGATCGATCAATCACCCCTAGTCTGTTGTTTTGGTTTTATGGGTAGAGCACTACTGGACATTGTACCAGTTGATGTCCTGACATCTCTGACACTAAGTATACTATGTCTATGGTCTAGGATCAGACCGTGATGCATTAAAAAGCTTTGGATTTGCTTAGAAAGGTCTGATCTAAGGTAGGGGAAATTCAACCGAACTTGTATTTATTTTTTATCTCATGGGTTCATAGCTTCTCTGTTCTTATGCATGTTTTGACTTTCTTTTCTAAATCATGTCTTGCATATGTATGAATTTTCCATCACCATTGATTCCTATTATTTGATATCTGTCATCTGATTCCTATTATTATGATCTATATGCATGCGATTTTAAGTTTATCTATCTGACGAATCCCACTGACTCGACGGTATATCCGTGACTGGCACATTCATGCATTTGCTTTGAAAATCCCTCGGCACAATTACACTCCTTAGATGAGGCATTGTTATATTCTTGAAATTGTTCATGGAATGACGATGGTCATGATTACCCATCGGCACACATCTGGCTACCACGTGCTATATTCACAGGAGTTATTTAAGTATACTATTTTAAGTCATTAAAATACTGTATGTAAAGCATCCTAAAAACTCTGAAGTCTATGTCTATTCTTATAAGTTTTGCATTCTAATTATTCTGCATATCTGAGTATCTGTCTAGATCTGTCCAATTATGTCTGTACTCTGCCTTGTTTATTTGTCTGAGTTATATTTTGCAACCATGTTTTACAATTAAGATGTAAATTTAACTAAATTTCTTCTATTGATCTTAGATGGTTAGCTCACTTCTGAATCTGTGTTATAGGTTATAAGGCTCGAGCACTAGTCACAGAGAGCGACCCGGACTATCAGCTAAAGACAGAGGCTGAGGCTGAGGACTAGGAGACTGATATCGAAGCTGACGAATTTTACCCTTCGCCTGGGTATAATAGTCTTGTATTTTTGGTTTCTGTGTTGTCTTATGGAT
Source organism: Chloranthus sessilifolius (assembly GCA_021018995.1). Classification (NCBI taxonomy): domain Eukaryota; kingdom Viridiplantae; phylum Streptophyta; class Magnoliopsida; order Chloranthales; family Chloranthaceae; genus Chloranthus; species Chloranthus sessilifolius. Next base: position 33,933,533 of record CM037597.1, on the reverse strand, counting down.
TATCTATGTGCCTAGTGGCCACCTTCTGTATTATTTACTACAGATACTTTACTTATATTCGTATACATTGTATAGGAACCACTATTGGGAACCTTTGTTTTGGGTGATAGATGTCCATCACCAGTGGTTCTTCTTGGTTCCTTTTTGAGGATGTATATTCTTTTATTTTTACATATATGCATTGCTTTATTTCTTCTTTCCTTTAAATGCCTTATATGATGACTCGATCTGCCACTACTGGACTGTGTCTGCTATGATTTCTGCTAGACGAGCAGAGACTCTTTGATTTATCCCGGGGATCATCCAAAGCATGATCCTAATGGCACGGGTTTCTGAGTGTAGAAATCCGAGTTGTCACAGTTGGTATCAGAACCTAGGCTTTAGGTTGAACTACGAGTTCAGGTTGGATTATTTTTACAATCTATGTACTGATCAGTGTTGTTGTTTCTATAATGACAGACCAGTATGGGCCCAAGGTTCAAAGGTGGACACAGTGGAGGAAGAGAAGGACAGAGAGAAGTCCCATTGTGAGAGATTCTCGATGTTACTGGTACATCTAGGAGATTGGGGTTCCTATCATATGAGAATGTAATTCTGGTAGGACCTAGAGGAGGCAGAAGAGGTGGTGATAGTAGAATGGAGCAGGTGGTGATAGTAGAATGGAGCAGGTGTTGGAAGCTTTGGCTGCCAACGTCGCTCAGCAGTCTGCTGCTTTGAATCAACAAGCAGCTAGGCCACCTCACCAACCCGGCAGTTTTGTCGAGTTTAGGAGAATGAGACCTCCTAATTTCTCGGGTCAAATAGACCCTATTGAGACTAAGGGTTGGATAGAAGAGATGGAGAAAGTGTTCGAAGTGCTTCAATGCACTGATTTAGGGAAGGTGCGCTGGGCAACCTTCAAACTTGATGGGGAACAGGGGCCTTGGTGGAAGTTGGTATCGAGGTATCGTGAGCAAAAGCTTCCCAATGTCCCTTGGACATGGGCCGAATTCGTTAAAACTTTCAATAACAAGTACTTCCCCAAGATAGTGAGGCATCAATGGGAAGTGAAATTCATCAGGTTGGAACAAGGAGCTATGACAGTGGGCGAGTATAGCGCGGAGTTCGATAGATTATCAAGGTTTACTCCACAATATGTAGCCACCGAGTTGATGCGAGCTCGAAAGTTTCAACTTGGCTTGAGGCCAAACATACAGCGAGAAGTGGCCATATGGGAGTTGGAGACATGCAGTAGTTATGTTTAAAGCTCTCATTTCAGAGGAGGAAAACCAGAAGCAGTTTGCTTCGAGAGACAAGCAAAACAGAGAGAGGTCATTTTAGGGACAACCTCAGGACCCTGAGCAAAACAAGAGGGCTAGATTCTCCAGACCTTGGAGATATCCTACTCACTCTCGACCGGCGATATCTTCAAGGTCGAGTTCATATCAGAGGCCAACAGTACCTGCATCATCCAGACCATTCAAATCGTCTGGTTCTTCTGGCAGCGGAGCTTTTGTCGCATAGGGATCTTCTAGGGTATCATCTTTTACTCTGGCCCTATCATGTGCAATGTGTGGGAAGTCACACAAGACAGAGGATTGTAGGAGAGAGACGGGGGCATGCTTCAGATGTGGCAAGATGGGCCACATAGTTAGGAACTGCCCAGAGGAGAGCAAGGAGAGCAAGGAGCGGGCCGGATCAGTATCCACTAAAAGATCATCTCGACCTGTTGTTCAAGGTCGAGCATATGCCGTCACCGCAACTAATGCTCTGACATCGAATGATGTCATTAAAGGTATCATTACGCTTTGAGAGTTCTATTATGTAATTAATTTCAAATATTATCGAATGTGTTAGTAAATTTTAATTACATAGGAATATTAGTGACTGCTATATGTTAGATTATATGCATGACCGTGTATGTTTGATATATAAACTAAGGTACTCTTCCTATACGTCAAGAGCAAGATATATGTGAGACTGAAGTGAGAGTACTAATTGATGATCTACACATTCTTTCATTACGCCGATGTTCTCAGCACGTGTAGGGATTACGCCGGAGAAGTTAGATTTTGTTTTAGCAGTAACGATCCCTACGGGTAATTCAGTGAGAACAGACACAGTAAATAAGGTGGTGGTCATTAGAGTTGAAAGGGAGGAAACTCGAGCAGATCTAATAATGTTGAATATGATAGGCTTCAATGTGATCTTAGGGATGGACTGACTATCCACTTACCATACTAGCGTTGATTGCCTATGAAAAATCGTAGTCTTCTGCCCTCTCAAGAGGAAGTCATTTAGGTTTTTCGAAATAAAGTCTAAGGTAGCACCATTGATATCAACTATTCGGGCTAAGAAGATGATGAAGAATGGGTGTAGTGGCTATATGGCTTTTATGCAAGAGCAACGGGAAGAGAAGAATGTTATTTCTGACATTCATGTCGCTTGCGAGTACCCTAACGTGTTTCCTGAGGATTTACTAGGACTACCACCAGCTCGGGAGATTGAATTTGCTATCAATCTAGTTCCAAGTACTGAGCCATTATCTAAAACTCCATATCGTATGGCTCCTGCAGAGTTGAAAGAATTGAAGGAGCAGCTGCAGGAATTACTTAACAAGGGGTTTATACGACCTAGTGTGTCTCCTTGGGGAGCACCAATACTATTTGTTAGGAAGAAGGACAATTTGATGCGACTTTGCATCGATTACCGACAGTTGAATAAGTTGACGATTAAGAATCGTTACCCGCTTCCAAGAATAGATGATCTTTTTTATCAGTTATAAGGAGCGAGGTTCTTTTCGAAGATTGATTTATGATCGGGTTATCATCAGCTAAGAGTCAAAGCAGAGGATATTCAGAAGACAACATTCAAAATCAGATATGGGCACTATGAATTTTTGGTTATGTCATTTGGATTGACGAACGCACTGGCGTCTTTTATGAATCTAATGAACCGAGTGTTTGAACCACACTTGGATAAATCTGTGGTAATTTTTATGGATGACATTCTCATCTATTCAAAAATAAAAGAAGAGCACGAACGACATCTGCACACGGCTCTATAAACTCTCAGAAATCACAAGCTATATGCAAAGCTCAGTAAATGTGAGTTTTGGCTTGACCAAGTCAGCTTCTTAGATCATGTTGTCTCTGAGAAGGGTATAACGGTTTATCCGACTAAGATTGAAGCGGTAGTGAATTGGGAGCAACCGAGGACGGTAACCGAAGTCCGTAGTTTCCTTGGATTGGCAGGATACTATAGACGATTTGTAGAAGGTTTCTCCAAACTTTTAAGTCCACTTACCCAGCTCATAAATAAGAATGCTATGTTTGATTGGACTGAGCAGTGTGAGAAGAGTTTTCAAGAACTCAAGACGCGTCTGACTACAGCTCCAGTGCTAGTTATACCTTCTGGTAGAGGAGGTTTTGCTATATATAGTCACACATCTTACAGTGGTTTGGGTTGTGTCCTCATCCAACACAAGAAAGTTATCGCATACGGCTTTAGACAGCTTAAGGAACATGAGAAGAACTATCCGATTCATGATCTGGAGTTAGCAGTGGTGATTTTTGCGTTGAAAATTTAGAGGCACTACTTATACGGTGAGACGTTTGATATCTTCACCGACCATAAGACCCTCAAGTATCTTTTTACCCAGAAGGACTTGAGCATGTGACAGCGTAGATGGATACAGTTCTTAAAGAATTACAACTGTTCCATCCAGTATCACCCTGGGAAGGCCAATTTGTGACAGATGCTTTGAGCAAGAAATCTTCGGTTCAGTTATCACATCTTAGTACCAGAGTACAAAGGTAGCATCTACTTAAGGACCTGACTTTATGTGATACACGGATTGATGTCAGAGGTTCAGGAGCACTGATGGCTACCATTGAGATACGGCCCACGTTGTTCGATAACATACATAAGCTTCAGATGATTGATGATGAGCTTATGGCCATTAGAAAGGATGTGATCAACAGGGTCAAAGTGGATTTCTCCATAAAGGATGATGGTACATTGTTTTTCAGAGATCGAATGTGCATACATGCTCACAAGGACCTTAAAGACACTATTTTAGAAGAAGCTCATAAGTCAACGTATGCCATACATCCTGGGAGTACCAAGATGTATCAAGATCTGAAGCGAAGCTTCTGGTGGAGAGGATTAAAGAAAGATGTTGCAGAATATGTGTCTCGATGTTTGGTCTGTTAGCAAGTAAAAGTAGACCATTGGAATCCAGCAGGATTATTACAACCATTATTAGTGCCTGAATGGAAATGGGAAGCCATTTCTATGGATTTCATATTAGGATTACCGAGAACATTGAGGAAACACAATGCCATCTGGGTCATTGTGGATAGATTGACTAGTCTGCACATTTTCTGTCGTATCGTACGACGTATACAGCCAGCAAGCTTGCAAAATTGTATATGAAGGAGATAGTCAGACTTCATGATATCCCAGTCAGTATTGTGTGTGACAGAGATCCACTTTATATGTCACAATTCTGGCGGTGATTTCAAGAAGACATGGGATCTAAACTAGAATTCAGCTCAACTTTTCTTCCTCAGACAGATGGGCAGACTAAGAGAGTGAACCAGATCATAGAGGATATGTTACGTGTATGCATGTTGGACTTTCATGGGTCATGGGATCAGCATTTGCCTCTGATTGAGTTTGCTTATAACAACAGTTATCAGTTTAGTATTGATATGGCACCTTGCGAAGCCTTATATAGACGACGATGCAGATTTCCTTTGAATTGGGAGGAAGTTGGAGAAAAGCTTATTTTGGGACCTGATATCATGGACAATGAAACTGAGACAGTTCGATTGATCTGTGAGAGATTACGAGTTGCTCAAAGTCGCTAAACGAGTTATGTTGATCTTCATCGGACGCAGTTGAGTTTCAGGTATACATAGTTGCGTTTAAGAAACTTAGGTTTCACTATTTGTTCAATTGGTATGAAATTATTACTTATTTTCACATAGGAGACAAGGTATTCGTGAAGATCTCGCCGACTAAGGGCGTGATGCATTTTTGAAAATGTAGAAAGCTAAGTCCACGCTATATTGGACCATTTGAAGTACTCAAACGGGTTAGCGAAGTCGCATATAGGATTGCCTTAACACCACAATTGGCAAGTATCCATAACGTCTTCTATGTTTCCATGCTGCGAAAATACGTGAGTGACCCAACTCATGTATTTGATTTCTAGCCGATTGACCTTCAAGTGAATCTAACTCTGATTGAGGAACCTGTAGAGGTCTTGGATCGTAAAGATCAGGCTTTACAGACCAAGTTGATTCCACTTGTATTGGTAAAGTGGCGAAATTATTCAGCTACAATGGCTACTTGGTTGCGCGAAGCCGAAATTCATGAGCAATACCCGCAATTGTTTACCTGATGTGGGAGGTAAATTTTTTTCGATTTTTAGTTTAAATTTATTGTTGTGTTGTATGTTTATCACATGTAATTAGAAATATTTCGAATTGTCTAATCTACATATACTGATACGGTATACATGGTGCAATAGGTCCTCATTCTTGAAATGAGGTTCATTTGAGTTAAAGGCATGTGTATGTTAAGAAATAGCTTTACTGTCATGTTTGATCGATCAATTAGTGAATTGATCGATCAACTAAGGCTTTGATCAGTCAAAATATAGGATTGATCGATCAATTAAGTTTGAACTGTTATGAAATTGAGTGGTTGATCGATCAAATTTTGAGATTGATCGATCAAACTTATAGCTTGATCGATCAATATAAGTGCATTGATCGATCAAGGTTATCGGGCTAGGGCTTTTTAACTCAAAATTGATCGATTAAAGTTAACATGGATCGATCAAATTTGTCGATTTAAGTAGCGATTGGTTTTTATTTTTTTTACTCGCACGATTAGAAATTTCAATCGTTCAAGAGCTTTGTGCGTCCTTTCCGTTCAAGGGGCATTCCGAATTGTTTGCCGGCTACCGAAGCTTCTCCCTGTGCTTAGTTGAATCGGATTTTGCTCGGCTATTACGGTAACACCTAACCTTTCTCTTTATTTGGGTTTTGTTTGTACTTTTGTGCATTTTATGCCATGGGACCGTGAATGAAGAATCCATCGCATAAAGTCCCTACATCTCGAGCTCGTGCATTAGTGCCGCCCGCTGAATTGGTCGCACCACCTATCGTGCCACCCATGGCACCCACCGAAAATGTGGTGCTATCCGTTCTAAACTCACAACCACCACTAATTCAACGAGAATTGCCAAACGAGTGGTGGGCTTCCAAGACATTTTTGCCCAAATGCATTTTCGACTCTACACTATTCGAGGATCGGCTCGAAATGACTTGGGCAATCGATTATATTACTAAACTAGGGCTGAAGCCGTTACTCGAGCCATTTCATGACCATTTTTGTCCTAGAATCATGAGGCTTTTCTTTCAAAATCTTCGTCGGGGCGATAGCCGTCACCAATTGGTCACCAAGATCGACGGCTTGGAATATAAATTTAACTAGTTTCATGTCTCCGCCGCCTTACAATGTTCTTCACTATATGTTGAGACTTGTGGTCTATTGCCACCATATATCAAGGATGTCCCATACCATGATGTGGTTGCCAAAATGACACAAGGTCAGCATGGTTTAGGTCAATCCATTACCCGAGCCCAACTCCCTTATAGATTGTGAATGCTTGATACTTTTATCAAGTGTGCCTTAAACCCATTTTTGCACAAATTCGGATGGAGCGACATTATACAATAGGCACTATTTGTGGCTTTCAAGAACCATTGGTTCTCCATTGCCGACTTGGTTCTTGATGGCATGATCAATGCCGAGGACATGATGTCTAAGAAGAGAAAGGCCACTTCAAAGAAACAGTTGCCCTATGCTCGATTGATAACACGAATGGTTGAGCAGTATATTACGTTGAGAGAAGCGTATAGCCTGGCTCCTAGCGAGCCTAGATTGACCAACAATCTTAAAGTTTTCAAACTCAAAGACTAGACCAAGTGTTATAACCTTTTGGTGAAAAGGTTACTGGATGAGGAGGAGGTTCCTCCAGTCAAGGAGGGAGCAAGGCGGCAAAGAGAGCCCCTGATACGGGGGAGGCATAGCCTGACCGACCACCTCAGCCTGAGCTATCTACTAGACCTACCCCTAATACTTCACGCCGACCTGCCCATGCCCCTATGTCACGTAGACCCGCGCCTTCCACCGTTACCCTCAAAGCGGTGCTTGCGCCCGTCATCGAGGGAAACAAGCGAATTCACAAGCGGCTAGACGGGATGGAGGAGTTCCATCGTCAGGTACATCGGCGATTGGATTATCACGAGGGGATGCTGGAGCTCCTGATGCAGCACTCGTATGCTACCACTTCTACCCGATGATAGCTCATGCCCGCCAACATACAGTAGACCCGCGCGACTATCGCACTAAGCCACCTAGGCCAAGTAGACTTGCACCTGACGAGGTCGGACCTTCTAACGCCCCGATAGGTAATCACCCTACCCCTATAATGCTCTGTATAGTTAGTATTTACATTGCCTTTACTATTCTATTTTCAAATTAAGTTTTCATTTATAACTGTATACTTTATATTCTGTCTGCTCTTTTTCTGCCTGCTGTTTACCTACTCTGTCGTAGACATTTTCGGGGATGAAAATTCCTAAGGGGGGGATAATGTAATGACCCTAAAATTCAAAACAGAACTCGACTGCTTCGATAAGTATGCCCGACATGGAAATTGAGACAAATTAAAATTTTAAAATAATATTATTGAAAATAATATTAATCCACAATTAGGTGAAGTCATGTGTGACTTCTTATGTAAGTCCGAGTTTTGTGAGACGTTGATGAGGCGTGGTACGCCGGAACACTTGGTGTACGCTCAACATCGGAACTTAAGTTTAGAAAATGTGAGAAATATCAACGATATTTCTCTGTAATAGCTTATAAGGAAAGGAAGAGAGTTAGGATTCTTTTCACCACTCCTTTCTCCTTGATTTCTGGTAGATTTGGTACTAAGAGATTGGGTTTAGGTATTACATCCTCTCACATTGGTTAGCTTCGGTTTTAGAAGAACTCCGTTGCAAAACCAAGGCTCGAGAATGCCCTATGTGGTGAATTCTCAGAAATAGAGTGTGAAGGGTCGATCTAAATGATCAATGTCTAGTCGGGGAATGTGTGCTATCGCTGTGTGTTGAAGTGGAGCCACACATCTGCTCTTCTAAGTAGTGGCGACGACAAATTCTGAATTTCAGATCTCAAACCCTCTTCAGATTGTATTCGCTGAGAACCGGAAAGTGACATTAAAGAGGTGAGTTATTAGGTTAAACTTGTAGTGGTTAAGACCTAATAAATATGTAGATGCATATGTATGTGTGATTCGTTAAGAATCATTAAGTTTAAGGATGAAAATCGATCAAATTATTGATCGGCATTAATGACAGAAACTGTCATAATTGATCGATCAAATTAGGTCTTTGATCGATCAAATCTAGGATTGATCGATCAATGTGAAAGATTGATCAATCAAATCTTATATGCAGTTAATGAAACAGTAGGTATGCTTTTCTAGAAGTTCATGCCCAACAGTGATTGATCGATCAAATTTGAAGGTTGATCGATCAATTTGAGCAATGATCGATAAATATGAGAGGTTGATAGATCGCAGGGAAGTGATCGATCAATGGTGTGAATGATCGATCAATGTGGAAGATTGATCGATCAATTTGGAAATTGATCGATCAATTAGTATAAATGAGTGTAAAACTAGAAGGTGGGTATTTTAGAAAATTTGAGTACATTGATCGATCAAATTGGATGATTGATCGATCAAACAAGGATGTTGATCGATCAAATTCCTTCTCTCCCATGTGAGTTATTTGGGAGATTGTTCGATCAAATGAGGTATTTGATTGATAAAATTGGAGGATTGATCGATCAAACAAGGATATCGATCGATCAATCACACATGTTTCTGTTGTTTTGGTTTTATGGGTAGAGCACTACTGGACATTGTACCAGTTGATATCCTGACATCTCTGATACTAAGTATACTATGTCTATGGTCTAGGATCAGACTGTGATACATTAAAAAGTTTTGGATTGGGTTAGAAAGGTCTGATCTGGGGTAGGGAAAATTCAAGTGAACTTGCATTTATCATTTATCTCATGGGTTCATAGATTCTCTGTTCTTACGCATGTTTTGACTTTCTTTTCTAAATCATGTCTTGCAAATGTATGAAAGTTCCATCACCTCTAATTCCTGTTATTATGATCTATATGAATGCGATTTTAAATTTATCTATCTGATGAATCTCACCCACTCGGCGGTATATCCTTGACTAGCACATTCGTGCATTTGCTTTGGAAATCCCTCGGCACAATTGCACTCTTTAGATGAGGCATTGTTGTATTCCTGAAATTATTCATTGAACGACGATGGTCGGGATTACCCATCGGCACACATCTGGCTACCACGTGTTATATTCACGGGAGTTACTTAAGTATACTATTTTAAGTCATTAAAATATTGTATTTAAAACATCCTAAAAACTCTGATGTTTATGTCTATTCTTACAAGTTCTGCATTCTGATTATTCTGCATATCTGAGTATCTGTCTGCATCTGTCCAATTCTGTCTGTACTTTATCTTGTTTATGTGTCTGAGTTATATTCTGCAACCATGTTTTACAATTAAGATACAAATTTAACTGAATTTCTTCTATTGAGCTTAGATGGTTAGCTCACTCCTGACTATGTCATAGGTTATGACGCTCGGGCACCAATCCCAGAGAGCGACCCGGACTATCAGCCAGAGACAGAGGCTGAGGCTGAGGACGAGGAGACTGATATCCAGGCCGACGAGTTTTACCCTTAGCCTTAGTATATTAGTCTTTTATTTTGGATTTTTGTATTGTATTATGAAATATCTGTGCGCCTGGTGGCCACCTTTTCTATTATTTACTATATATACTTTACTTGTATTCGTATACATTGTATAGGAACCACTATTAGGAACTATTGTTTTGGGTGATGGATGTCCATCACCAATGATTCTTCTTGGTTCCTTTTTGAGGATGTATATTTATTTATTTTTACATATATGCATTGCTTTATTTCTTCTTTTCTTTAAATGCCTTATATGATGACTCGATCTGTCACTACTGAACCCTGTCTGCTCTGATTTTCACTAGACGAGCAGACACTCTTTGATTTGTCTCGGGGATCATCTAGAGCATGATCCAGATGGCCTGGGTTTTCGGGTGCTGAAATCCGGGCTGTCACATTTATATTTCTTAAAAAAAAACAAGATACAAAGAAGATCCCTGAGGCAAGAAATCTGCAAACAAATTACACAAAGCTTTCAACAATTTATAATCACTTGATTCCTAACGCCACTATAGAAGGGAAGAAATAGTTAGGAACAATAAAATAGGCAAAGCTCAAGATGAAAACCATAATGAAGGATTAGAGCTAATCTTGAAAAATTCAGAGAGAGAGAGAGAGAGAGCTGAAAAAAGACACATCAATCAAGCTTCTAGTTTACCACATGTGAGGATAGTCCACAAAAGTTTTGAAAAAGAAGTCAGCAAATCCATATCGCATTAACTATAACACAAGCATCACATTCAATATAATGTGGAAGCAATTCTTACAAATTTAATCAATTGACCACCTAAAATAAAATGAATGTTAGCCAATGATGGGAGGTGCTTACCTTCCATGAAAGTAGGCCAATGGTCCACCAATGTTCCCCCAGATGTGGTTTGCATGAACAGTTCTTGTGGATTGTATGAGGAAAAAAAAGAAAGCTCTCTAATTTGGGACTAATAATTATACTAATTGGCTAGTGAAAAATATCAGAAGTACCAAAATTATCACCACACAAACCTCTAGGAAAGTTAACTTGAGCTGATTTGACGGGCGAACTACCATACTCAAAACTTCTGACCTGGATCAAGCAACAGGAAGTAGTAAGATACTGATCAAAATAGATAGTATTAATTTTGTCCATATATCCATATTACAGAATATTTGGAGTCATTTTTCCTACTGACAATAATTGAGCTATTATTTTTTTACTGGGCCGGAACCAATACAGAGCTAAATAATCAACGAATAACTAGACGTATGCCACCATCTTTAGTGATTCTGATGAACTTGAAGGTGTTTAAAGTTGAAAGAAGATTGTTTTGAACAAATTTCTAGGGCAAAAGATGGATACAGGAAACAAAGCAAGAACAGTTGCATTTTAATACATTTGCTATGTAGTTACCTAGATGCATGAAGTGAATGTGAGAGAAAGAAAATCTAACATATTTTCGTTCGGATGTTCTATTTCAGCTTACCTAACATAATAATATCTTGTATATAATGTGCATTTGTAGGAACACATTCAGATTGATAAATATCCATGCATTATGGTAAGTAAATGTGGAGAATAGCTGTTATTTAACATGCATACGAATCTATCAGAACCAGTGTGTAAAGAGGTTGCACCCTATGTGCTATATGCTATATGAGCGACTTCATCTCAATTGAGTTGGAAATGAAGCCAATGAGTGATACATGAGACATTCTATAATTTATTAATCTCAGCTCTATTCAGAATAATATGTCTCATGTATCTCGGCTGAATGGGTGTGATTCGTTTTTAATCCTCCAAGATACACCTTTGTCTTTTCCTGGAGGGATTTGAACGCGAGAAGAGACGTTTTGTTCTGGACGAGATTTAAAACCATGGCTACAACAATCCATGCAATATATAATCCCCATTTCCCCATTTAGGCTTATCCAAGCTACCTATAATATAATAACAGAAACATAAAAGGATAAAAAAATGCTACAAAATGAATCGCTACTGGGAAAGCTGAAAGTTTATATTAACAAAAAACTAGCATAGCAAAGTATAGGGTCTTGTTTATAAAGATCAACAAGAAATAAATGCATGGAAAATAAAATAACATCTATTGGCCCAACACAAGTCTTTGTGTAGAGCCTGAAACTAAAGATTTTGAGTAAATTATTGATTTCTGTGGAAATATGTCAACCATTCAATAAACCTACCAATATCTTCTATTAACAAAACATCTTTGGTCAGCCCAAAGGAGTTAAGGTGCACTTATTCCGAAATCACAACAAACACATCCATTTAGGAGGTAACAGAATGTGGAGTCACCTGTAGACTGAACTACTAGTCGATTTTCAAGATAAACTGGTTCTAGTTATCCCCCCGACATCAGTTGCAAATACAACAACGGTAACAGAATGTGGAGACTATATACCTAAAACTATTAACCTGAGAGGTGAAAGGGGTTGTGGTTAGAGATATGGGCTTGCTTCCCAGTAGTCTCACCATTGAATCACGCACTATCAAAACAAAAGAAAAAACTAAAACTATTTATAACTACTAGCTAGGGATGTCAATGGGATGGTGGGATTTGATTAGGCCAAAATTTTGGCTGCTCAGTTGATCAAGGATATATACCTGACTTGACAAGACCCGACGCGACGGTGACCCCTATATGCCCGACCTGACAAGACCCGACCCGACGCGATGGTGGTACCTGATCAGGCCAAAATTTTGGCTGCTTTAGAGAATGCTCATAACTGTAGCATAGCTAGTGCAACTATTGTAGTTACTGTAATTGCACAGATCTTACAGTTTAGAATAAGAAAATCCCCGGATTATATATACTCCGCAGTCAAAACATATGTAAGCACTGAGAGGTATAATCCTTATTATTTTGATAATTGCACAAAGCATATTACTATTGCAAAATGTGTAATTATAACCTTTCTTGATCACAACAAATGATACTAAACTCATAGTTTTGTTGTTCGAGTTTTTTTTAAATTGATTAGCTTTTTGTATAAATTTAATCATTTTTTCGTATGTGAGGTGGTTTTGACCAGTTAAGCCTACTGCTAATATTAGTACCTGAGGTGACCTTTTCTCGAAATAGACGCATCTGGCTTTGCAGTACCATTACGTGCAGCTTCTTACTGCTCCAAGGACTCTTACTCGAAGTATTCAAGCCATGCAATAGCATCCTGCATGATAAAGCACCAAAATATTTAAGATAAAAAGTGGAGACATGGTGTTCAAACCAATTATGATATGTAATCAACAATAGATGTGGAGAGTACCTGTGTGCGAAGATCTTCAGTTCCAAGTTTTGCTTGTAGTATCTACAGTGTGGTCTGCTCGTGTTGAACACTTAGTGTGTCAGCTTCCATCAAAGAAAGAGCAATGGCAATGGCATGATATGTGACCGCCCGTATTTCCTTGCCCAAAAATCCGTGCCATTAGAATCATGCTCTGGATGATTCCGAAGACAAATTACAGTGTCTGCTCATATAGCGGAAATCAGAGCAGAAACCATCCAGCAGTGGCAGATCGAGTCATCACAATACATATCTATAAAAACAAAAGAATATAAATTCTCAAAAAGGAACCAAGAAGAACCACTGGTGATGGACATCCATCACCCAAAATAATGGTTCCTAATAGTGGTTCCTACAGGATGCATAATAAAAGTAAACAAACATCTATAATAATAAATACAGACGGTGGCCACCAGGCACACAATAATCTAGAGTATAGTGAACAAAAACCCAAAATACAAGACTAATATACCCAGGCTAAGGGTAAAACGCATCCACCTGGATATCAGTCTCTTCATCCTCAGCCTCTGTCTCTGGCTAGTAGTCCAGGTCACTCTCGGCACTGAGAGCCCTAGCATCAGAACCTATAAATATTATAGAAAACAGGGTGAGCTACATCTAAGCTCAGTAGAAGAGTCTCAACTAACATTATACTGAAAATGTAAGATAAGATTTGCAGGTAGTATCTCAAACAGATAATCAAATCAGAATATGCAGACAGGATAAATCAGATGACATATGCGGAGTTTACAAAGAACAGAACAGATGCTATTAATGTATAATTTGTGACATAAATCATGCATAATTCTAACTTAAGAAACTCCCGTGAATATATAGCACGTGGTAATCAGGTGTATGCCGATAAGAAACGCCAACCAATCATCGTTCATATGAATAATTTTTAGAGTGCAACAATGCCTCATCTATGGAGTGCAATTGTGCCGAGGGATTATCAAAGCAGATGCACGATTGTACCAGGACACGAATATACCGCCGAGTCAGTGGGGATCATCTGGATTAAATACTTAAAATCAAATGAACACATACGACCTCAAGATTCCGACATAAGAAAAGATAGCAGAAATCAGGAATAGGCATCAGAAGACAGAATTCAGGATGCAAGAATTAGAGATGACAGAGTTTTATCCATATGCAAACATGCTTGTTAAAACAAAAATCAGGGTACAGATGTGAAGAAACCATGAAATCATATTCAGATACATTTTTAGGTTGGATTTCCCCTACCTCAAGTCAAACCTTTCTAAGCAAATTCAAAGCTTTTTAAGGCATCACGGTCTGATCCTAAACCATAAACATAGTATACCAAGTGTTAGGGATGTCAGAATATCAACTGACATAGTGTCCAGTAGTGTTTAATTCACAAAACCAAAATAGGCAGAAAACAGAGGTGATTGATCGATCAATGTCCTTGCTTGATCGATCAATCCATCACCGTGATCGATCAATGTCCTCATTGATCGATCAATCGTTCAATTTACACACAAGTGTTAATGGGGATTTGATCGATCAACACCCCTGTTTGATCGATCAATCCACAACCTTCATCGATCAAAACCTCAATTGATCGATCAATACCTTCCTTAATTTCACAAACCACAGATGGGATTTGATCGATCAATCTTCCATATTGATCGATAAATCCACAAATTTGATCGATCAATCTTCCATTGATCGATCAATCCTGTAGAAACTCAAATTTCCCACCTCCTGTTCCCACACTTTACTTATAAAATTTGATTGATCAATGTCCAAATTGATCAATCAATCCCTCCCATTGATCGATCAATGTCCTCATTGATCGATCAATCTTTGCCCTTGATCGATCACTTTATTATGGCTGATCAACTACTAATGTTGATCGATCAATACCCATTTGATCGATCAACCTTCAAAATTGATCAATCAAACACCAATTTGATCGATCAATGCCCATTGGAAACTGAACTTCCAGAAACATGATCTACTGTTCTCATTGATTGTTTATACAAATTGATCGATCAATTCTTAACCTTGATCGATCAATTCCCGTATTGATAGATCAATTCACTGTCTTGATCAATCAATAATGACAGTCCTCTGTCATTAATGACTATCACCAAGTTCTTCCTATTTTGACCTTGATCCTTAATGATCCCTTTTCACACTTATACCTAACTCTTCTTACACATTTATGGTATTCAAATCTTAACTATATTAATTTCAGAACTCACCTATTTGATTGCCCTTTCGGGATCTCGGCAAAGCGATTCGAAGAGGTTTCAGATTCAAAAATCGGGGATTCGTTGCCCTTACGACTCGGAACAGCAATTTTGTGGCTCCGCTTCGACCCACCGTGTTAAACACACGTCCTCGCAAGCCAACTTCGGTGTATCGACGTCGATTCCACGCTCTCAAATCGAGCAATCCTAATCTAGGTTCTCTCTCTCAACTATGGTTTCTCAAGGAAATGATTCCAACCCAATTTCCTAGCTAGGGTTTTCTCAAAGAAAACAAGAAGAGGGAGATGAAGATAGGTTTTCTAACCTTCTTCCTTCCCTTATAAGCCAAGAAAATGAAATATCTCTAACATTTTAGTTTCCCCCTAATTTAAACTCCGGTGTGGAGCACTTACATGGTCTCTACAGCGTAACATGCTGCATCAACGCCTTACAAGACTCAGACTTAAATGAAAAGTCACACATGAATTCACCTAAAACCAATTTGATCGATCAATGCCCTTCGGAAACTGAACTTCCAGAAACATGCTCTACTGTTCTCATTGATTGTTTATACAAATTGGTCGATCAATTCTTAACCTTGATCGATCAATCCCCATATTGATCGATCAATTCACTGTCTTGATCGATCAATAATGGCAGTTCTCTGTCATTAATGGCTATCACCAAGTTCTTCCTATTTTGACCTTGATCCTTAATGATCCCTTTTCACACTTATACCTAACTCTTCTTACACATTTATGGTATTCAAATCTTAACTATATTAATTTCAGAACTCACCTATTTGATTGCCCTTTTGGGATCTCGGCAAAGCGATCCGAAGAGGTTTCAAATTCGAAAATCGGGGATTCGTCGCCCTTACGACTCGAAACAGCAATTTTGTGGCTCCGCTTCGACACACCATATTAAACACACGTCCTCGCATGACAACTTCGGCATACCGACGTTGATTCCATGCTCTCAAATTGAGCAATCCTAATCTAGGTTCTCTATCTCAACTATGGTTTCTCAAGGAAATGATTCCAACCCAATTTCCTAGCTAGGGTTTTCTCAAAGAAAACAAGAAGAGGGAGATGAAGATAGGTTTTCAAACCTTCTTCCTTCCCTTATAAGCCAAGAAAATGAAATATCTCTAATATTTCAATTTCCCCCTAATTTAAACTCTGGTGTGGAGCACTTACACGGTCTCTACGGCGTAACATGCCGCATCAACGCCTTACAAGACTCAGACTTAAATGAAAAGTCACACATGAATTCACCTAACACCAATTTGATTGATCAATGCCCATTGGAAACTGAACTTCCAGAAACATGCTCTACTATTCTCATTGATTGTTTATACAAATTGATCGATCAATTCTTAACCTTGATCGATCAATCCCCGTATTGCTCGATCAATTCACTCTTGATCGATCAATAATGACAGTTCTCTATCATTAATGGCTATCACCAAGTTCTTCCTATTTTGACCTTGATCCTTAATGATCCCTTTTCACACTTATACCTAACTCTTCTTACACATTTATGGTATTCAAATCTTAACTATATTAATTTCAGAACTCACCTATTTGATTGCCCTTTCGGGATCTCGGCAAAGCGATCCGAAGAGGTTTCAGATTCGGAAATCGGGGATTCGTCGCCCTTATGACTCGGAATAGCAATTTTGTGGCTCCGCTTTGACACACCGTGTTAAACACACGTCCTCACAAGACAACTTTGGCGTACCGACATCGATTCCACGCTCTCAAATCGAGCAATCCTAATCTAGGTTCTCTCTCTCAACTATGGTTTCTCAAGGAAATGATTCCAACCCAATTTCCTAGCTAGGGTTTTCTCAAAGAAAACAAGAAGAGGGAGATGAAGATAGGTTTTCTAACCTTCTTCCTTCCCTTATAAGCCAAGAAAATGAAATATCTCTAATATTTCAGTTTCCCCCTAATTTAAACTCCGGTGTGGAGCACTTACATGGTCTCTACGGCGTAACATGTCGCATCAACGCCTTACAAGACTCAGACTTAAATGAAAAGTCACACATGAATTCACCTAACTACGGATTAATATTATCTCTAATAATATTAATTAAAAAATTTTAAATTTATCTCGATTTCCATGTCGGGCATGCATATCGAAGAAATCGGGTTCTCATTCAGAATTTTAGGGTCGTTACACTATTCCCCCCTTAGGAATTTTCGTCCTCGAAAATGTCAGGGAGGTGTGGTCAAATACATGGTATTCTCGAAGGTTAATAGGTAGCACAAAAAGAATGAGCAGGCGAAGACATCATACAAAAATTAATAGGCATGCAGAACAGAATGTATATGGAAAGCAGAATAAAATATATATACAGATATAAATATTACCACATACATATAATAACATAGTAGGTACCTGTCGGGACGTCGGAAGGTCCGACCTCGTCAGTGGCAGGTCTGCTGGGGCGAGGTAGCGCAGTACTGTAGTTGCATGGATCGATGGTGTGCTGACGGGCATGAGCGATCATCGGCATCGACGTGGTGGTGTACAAGTGCTGCATCACGAGCTCGTGCGTGCCCTCATGGTAATCCAGTCGGTGATGAACCTGACGCTGGAACTCCTCCATCCCATCCAGTCGCTCGTGGATTCGCCGGTTGCCCTCAATGAGCTCATGAAACTTCGCTTCCATGTCAACGGTGGAAGGAGCAGGTCCACACGACGTAGAGGCACGGGTAGGTCGACAGATAGGGGTAGGTCGAGGAGGTACCGCCGGTCTAGGTGGCTGATCAGGCTGGACCTCCCCCTCACCAGGAACTCTCTCTATCGGCTCGGCGCCCTTGGCAATAGCAGGCTGTACCGGCTCTGTAGCCTCCTCCTCTCCCTCGAGTAATCATTTGACCAAAAGGTTATAACTCTTGGACCAATCCTTAAGCTGAAAGACCTTTGTGTTGTTGGTCAGTCCTGGCTCGTCGGGAGCTAAACTATAGGCCTCTCGAAGCAAGATAAACTGCTCGACCATCAGGGTGATCAAGCGAGCGTAAGGAATCTGTTTCTTCGATGCAGCCTTGGTCTTCTCAGACATCAGATCCTTGGCATTTATTAGGCCATCTATGACTAAATCTACAACCGAGAACCAACGATCCTCAAAAGCTAAAAAAGCGCCTGTTGCGCGATGCCGCTCTGTGCAGACTTATGTAAAAAGGGGTTGAGGGCACACTTGATATACGTATCAAGCATCATCAATCGATCAGGCAGTTGGGTACACGTAATGGATTGCCCTAATCCGTGCTGACCCTGGGTCATTTTGGTGAGGACGTCATGAAATGCGACATCCTTGATGTAGGGTAGCGCTAAGCCACAGGTGTCAACGTATACTGAAGGGCAACGTAGAGCAGCCGTGATGTGAAATTGATTAAATTTATACTGAAAGCCATCAATGGAGGTGATCAACTGGTGACAGCTGTCGCCCCGTTGGAGATTTTGGAAAAAAAGCCGCATGATACGAGGACAATAGTGATCGTGCAACGGCTCGAGTAAGGGTTTCACCCTAGCTTTTTGATATAATCGATGGCCTAAGTCATCTCGGGCCGATCCTCGAAAAGCTTAGAGTCGAAGACGTACTTAGGTAGAAATGATTTAGAAGCCCACCACTCATTTGGGACTGCACGAGTGATTTGGGTCGATGGGGGGTTTTGAACGGGTGGAACCACGTTCTCAACGGGTGCCACAAGTGGCACGATAGGTTGGGGAATGGGTTCGGGTGGTGGTACGGATGGTCGAACCTGTGATGTGGGAATCTTACGCAATGCATTTTTCGTTCACGGTCCCATGGTCCAAAATGCCCCAAAAATGAATAAAAACCCAAATGAAGGAAAAAAGTAGGGTTTACCGATTATACCGAGAAAAATCATAGCTAAAGTCGTGCGGCAAGGAGCTCATGTGCCAAAAATCACCCCCCAAAAATTGCTTGAACATAAAAGCAAGAAAAGCCTCTTTGAACGATTGAAATCCCGATCGCACAAATGAGGAAAATAAAACCCCAAGCCTTACTTAAAACGATGGGATTGATTGATCAATGCTCAAATTGATCGATCAATTCATAAGTTAAAATGTCCTAAACCGATAGCCTTGATCGATCAATATTCCTGTTGATCGATCAATTTCAAACTTTGATCGATCAATCTTCAAAATTGATCGATCAATACTGAAGTTCAGGGCCTTTGCTCAATAACCTTGATCGATCAATGCACCTCCATTGATCGGTCAATCCACAAAATTGATCAGTCAAAGTTTAAATTTGATCGATCAATCACTAAAATTGAGTGCCAATTTCCAAATACAATTGATCAATCAATCCCATGTGTTGATCAATCAAAACCTCAATTGATCGATCAATTCACTAAATTGATCGATCAAACATGACAGCAAAGTGATTTCTTATCACAACACCTTCCTCAAAGCAAATGAGCTGCATTTCAAAATTTATGACCTTACATACCTCGAAAACTGCACCCATACAAGTAGAATATACTAGTAAAAATATTCCTACATGCATACCATAGACATGCCATCACAATAATGAACTCAAATCAGAATTGTGAAAAGTACCTTCCACATTAGGTAAACTAATGTGGGTACTGCTCACGGATCTCGGCTTCGCGCTCCCAAGTAGCTTCAGAAGTTGCATGATTATTCCACTTTACAAGCACAAGTGGAATCAACTTGGTCCGCAAAACCTGGTCCTTACGATCCAAAATCTCAACCGGTTCCTCAATCACAGTCAGATCGTCTTGCAGCTCAATCAGTTGGAAGTCCAACACATGAGTCGGGTCTCGCATGTACCACCGTAGCATGAAAACGTGGAAGACGTTATGCATGCTCGCCAACTATGGTGGCAAAGCAATCCTATATGCGACTTCACCAACTCGTCCGAGCACTTCAAAGGGTCCAGTATATTGAGGACTCAATTTTCCACGCTTTCCAAAGTGCATCACGCCCTTAGTTGGTGAAATTTTCACGAACACCTTGTCTACCACCTGAAAACAGATATTAATTCCATAGCTAACTAATTTAACTAAGGAATTGTAAGTTTCTTGAATGTATCTAAGTATACCTGAAACTCAATGTACGTCTGATGGAGATCGGCATAACTCTTTTGGCAACTTTGAGCAACCCTCAGTCTTTCGCGGATCAACCGAACTGTCTCGATTGCACTATCCATAATATCAGGTCCCAAAATGAGCTTTTCACCGACTTCTTCCCAGTTAAAGGGAGACCTACATCATTGCCCATACAAAGCTTCATATGGCGCCATCCCAATACTGGATTGATAACTGTTATTATAAGAAAACTCGATCAGAGGCAAATGCTGATCCCATGAACCATGAAAGTCCAATATGCATGCACAAAACATATCCTCTATGATCTGGTTCACTCTCTCAGTCTGCCCATCTGTCTGAGGATGAAACGGTAAGATAAACTCTAGTTTAGATCCCATGTCTTCTTGAAATCGCCGCCAGAATTGTGACGTATAAAGTGAATCTCGATCACACACTATACTAACTGGTATGCCATGTAATCGAGCTATTTCCTTCATGTACAACTCTACAAGCTCGTTGGCTATTAATGTAGTACGGTACAATAGAAAATGTGCAGACTTTGTCAATCTATCAACAATTACCCAGATGGCATTGTTCTTCTTCAATGTACTCGGCAATCCCAATATAAAATCCATAGAAATGGCCTCTCATTTCCACTCAGGCACTGGTAATGGTTGCAACAACTCTGCTGGATTCCGATGGTCTACTTTCACCTACTAACAGACCAAACATTGAGAAACATAATCCATAACATCTTTCTTCAGTCCTCTCCACCAAAAGCTTCGCTTGAGATCTTGGTACATCTTGGTACTCCCAGGATGTATAGCATACGTTGACTTGTGCACTTCTTCTAAAATAGTATCCCTCAGGTTTTTATTAGCAGGTATGCACATCCAATCTCTGAATAGCAAAGTGTCATCATCCTTGATGGAGAAATCAGGTTGGATCCTGTTGATCACATCCTTTCTAATGGCCATCAGTTCATCATCAATCATCTGGAGCTTACGCACGTCATCAGACAACGTGGGCCGTATCACAATGGTAGCCATCAATGCCCCTGAACCTTTGACGCCTATCAGTGTATCACACAAGGCCAAGTCCTCAAGTAGATGCCACCTCTGTACTCTGATAATAAGATGTGCCAACTGAGCCAAAGACTTTCTGCTCAAAGCATCCACCACAACATTGGCCTTCCCAGGATGATACTAGATGGAACAGTCATAATCCTTTAAAAACTCCATCCATCTGCACTGTCGCATATTCAAGTCCTTCTGGGTAAACAAATACTTGAGACTTTTGTGGTCGATGAAGATGTCGAATGTTTCACCGTATAAGTAGTGCCTCCAGATCTTCAAAGAAAAGATCATCGCTACTAACTCCAGATCATGCGTAGGATAATTATTCTCGTGTTCCTTGAGCTGTCTAGAGCCGTACGTGATAACCTTCTTTTGTTGGTTGAGGAGACAACCCAAACCACTGTAAGAAGCATCACTGTATATAGCAAAACCTCCTCTGCCAGAAGGTATAGCTAGCACTGGTGTTGTAGTAAGATGCGTCTTGAGTTCTTGGAAACTCTTCTCACACTGATCAGTCTTTGCGAGCATGGATCCTCTCGAACCCGTCGCCGTGATGCACTCGCGATGGAATAGAATGTAGAGTTGCCACCTGGAGCTTTTGGTGACCCGAGAAACCTTTAAATCGATATTTTGAGCACCGAAGTGCTAAATATGACTCTGATTTACCGGTCTTTGCCAAAGGCTCTAGGGTAGGGGCTTCGATTATCGATCGGGAAGGGTTTAGGCACCCAATCAACCCGCATGTAGCGGTCTCTATCTATGGCCAAAAATAAAAAATAAATGGGCGGAGCTTCCCCTTTGCCTGAAGGCAATACGGTCCTATCAAGCTTTGAGCCAAACCGAAATTTCAGCGGTGTAACGACTTGAATCCTTGGACGGAGGAAACACCAAGTAGGTAGAGGGAAGGAGGGGTGAGCCGGAGCTCACGGGCCCTTATTGCACCGTGGAAGACCTTCGCTTGGGCGTGCTTTCGATGACTTTAAATGGCTTGAATGGTAGAGGAATAGGTTTTAATGCTAGGATTCGATAGATAAGAAGGGTAGGGAAGCTAGGGACTAAGCTTTAACAAAAAGGGGTGATCTAATGGTTGAAAAGGGTTAAAAAAAATTGATCTATGCATGCTAGAATTCTGGTTGAAAATATAAGAAAAGAACTTTCTCTCACTAGGGCTCTCTCTCTCCTAACTCAAGCTTTCACCCTAATCTTTTCAACCTTGATTTTTTTAACCCCTTTGGGAGGAGGGGGGCCTCTCTATTTATAGAGAAGAGGTGGGCTAGAAGGTTACTTAAGAGCTAATTGGTTTAGCAATTAAGTAATCCTCTATCTAAGGTTTTCTAGGTTTTTAGGGTCCTAGAGGTTTGGGAAATTGGTTTCAATGGCGGATGATGGGGTGAGACCATGGGTGACTTAAGGGTTGCCAATACGCTCAAAGGGGGTGCAACCATCCTCAAGACACCCACCTTAACCAAGGGGATGGTCAAAGGGTCAAACCAGATGGAGAAAACTCGAACATTTAATGACAGATACTGTAGCTAAGTTGGGCGTATATATTACATACGCCCAGCTTATGCACAGTAAAACTCAAGAAAACCAGGGGGGATCTGAGAAGATGGGTGCTCGCGTTGGTGGCCGCCTATGCTGGGCGTATGTATTATATATGCCCAGCCAAATTTGGCTCAAAAATGCCAGGTGTATATAATATATACGCCTGACCAATCTCGGGCCAAATTGGCTGGGCATATGTAATACATACGCCTGAGCAAAAGTTGTCATTTTATGTAAAACTTCAAACGACCATAACTTTTGAACCACAACTCTAAATTGGGTGATCTTTGGCTCGTTGGAAAGCTGGAGAAGTCCTCTTTCCAATGGTATGTGGCCCATCCTCTGAAGTGGTCTATATAAAAATTTGTAGCTCTCCTATAATCAAATGCTCAGAAGGGTTTAAATTGAGTTTGGGAAGGGATCCTAGGGTTTAGGGGTGATCTCTAAGGGTTGGGGGAATGGTTCTAATGAGTTTTAGGTGATTCCTAAAGGTCTGGATAGATTTACAAGGGTTCAGGGGTGCCATCGGAAGCACAGGGGTGCATTTCTTTCGGAGTACAGATTGATCGGGCCTTGGGCCGAATTTGGGTGTCTACAGATGCCCCTCTTTGGTATTCGATCACTAATGATCGGATGCCAAAGACAAGAGACATCCGAAGAGGTCTAAGGCACGTTTGATGGGTCCGCCTGGTTCAACTCAATTCTCAAACATTCATGGTGATGGTGAGTGTACGTAAGCCCTCTCATTCCGGGATATCGTCCGTACCTCAAAGCTAACAGTCCCCAAGCGCATTGCGACATTACTGGGCATAACTGCAATGATCACAGAAAGTGTAAGCCCGCTAACCGGGATATTGTCCACTTCCTGAGGGAAATTATAGATTTGTAATGTTGAGTATTAATCTGAACCAGACAGCTCCATGAAACGGGATGATCGATCTATGCTTCGAAATTGATGCGAAGCACACAAAGCGAAGGCCTACAAACTTGTGCCCAATCCTGTGGGATATTGACAGCTCCACTGGATTGGCCACAGGTGCCCTTACCTAGGTAAGGCTCGGAGTCTTCATGTGAACCTATCAACCTGAAGGTTGTTTTAGCATGATTTACCTGAGTGGAGCGAATGTTGATGTCGCAACACTTCTTGGGAATGCATGCCCATTTTCAGAGTAAAATTTTTTTTGTGTTTCCTTTTGTGAATTTTCTTTTGTTTCGAGGCCTCTAAGCAAAGCTCAAGGACCTTTGGCAACTTTATTCTTGCATAACTCTTTAAGTGGATCAAATGTCAATTGATACGCTTTAAGAATGCGTGCGCCTTGCCTGGGATAGGTGCACCTTGGGGATGTGTTTGTTCCAGTGGCGAGGTGCTCCTGATTCACATGAACCGGAGTGCCTTAATTCGAGACAAAGCTAAAAAGGATCAGGCTAGAACCAAACAACATCCATCGAAAGAGATGGTAAATTCTAGCCTCCGTCCCTAATGAAATTACATCTTACTAACTATGCACAGACAGACACCCATCAGGGGCGATAAGCAGCAAATAGGCACGAACGGAAGCCTTGACCCTAAGGTACAATTTACGAGGACAAACGACCATCCTGCGGATACCCAGAAGTAAGTGCGTACATTCAACAGGGACACCATGCCTATGCAGGTTTTAAGCCTGTGTAAAATAAAAGGGAAAGAGCCCTTCGATCTGTATGTTTGTACATAGTTTGGTCGGTTATAATTTCATTTTTGACGGGTCAGTTTCGACTGACAATAGACTTTTTGAATGGTCTGAAGTCGGGGGCACTCTTGGTTGACGTTAATCCGAAGGTGGATGACCAGAGCGAGTGCATGGAAGGTGGGGTCAACCTACACTGGTATATATATATTTTTTTTCTTTCTTTTTCTTTTTATTATTCTTTTTCCCCTTCTTTTTTTTTTCTTCCCCCCCTTTTTTTTCGCTTTTGTTTTTTTCTTTCTTCTCTTTTTTCTTTTCCTTTTTTTTTCCTTTTTTTTTAATTATTTTAATTATTTTTTCTTCTTCTTTTTTTATTTTTTATTTTTTCTCTTCTCTCTTTTTTTTCTTTTTTTTTTTGCATGTATCCTTAGGTGGATCAATTTGCCACGTCGGTGCCCCCTAGGGACGTGTGTGCATTCCGGTGATGGGTCCTTGGTTTGCTTGCCGGATCAGGCCTGAGGTGTCCCTATGTAAAACAGGGTTTGAGAACCTTCGGGCGAGCCTGACCATTCCAAATTGATTTAACACGGTTCTCAGAGTGGGGCAAACAGGCATTGCGACACTCTTTTGAGAACTAGTGTTGCATTTTTCTTTTTAATTTTTATGATTTTATGGGGGCATTTGGCGGGTGCTTGCTGATCTAGATCCGCTTATTATAGCACGGTCCCTTTGGACCAGTTGAAGAGAGCTCGAAGGGCCGCCATTGCTTGATGGTACGTGGGCTCCTAAGGGGGACTGGGCCGGGGTCCATAGCATAGGGGATCCGTCGGGCCATAAAGCCAAAGAGAATGACCGGGCAGTTTTAAAACTGCCATTTCTGGTCGGGCGTATATAATATATACGCCTGACCAAAATGCAGTGAAAAATGGCCAGGCGTATATATTATATACGCCTGGCTAAAATTGGCAGTTTTTAAAACTGTCCGAGCCCGAGCACAAAGGGGACTCCCTCTCTTTAAAACTCCTTCTTCCCTCCTTTTTTCTTTGGTCCGGGACAGCCCCTTAGGGTTTGGCATTCAATTTTTTTTTCTTGAGTTTTAATACCGAGGGTTGTGTGTGCGGATCAAGAAGCGTTTATTCTCCGCCGATTGGATCTATTTCTTCTCTCTATTGAAGGTAATTGACCCTTCCTTTGAACTTTGTGTTGTTGTTTTTGTTTTTTTTGTTTTTTTTTTTGTATTATTATATATAGATATTTTTTGGATGTTCCTTCTTTGTTTGTGTTGTTTTTTTTTGTATGATGCTTCTCCTTTTTCTATTATGTGATGCCTTTTGTTGTTTTTTTTTTTTTTTTTTTTTTTTTGGTGTTGCATATGTGATGCTCTTTCCCCCCCTTTTTTTTTGTTGTTTTTTTTTATATGTGATGCCCCCTTTCTTGGTTGTTTTTTTTTTTTTTTTTTTTTAAAATAATATCTGATGCTTCTTTTTGTTTGTTTTTGTATATGATGCCTTCTTTTTTTTCGTTTTTCTTTTGTATATGATGCCTTCTTTTTTTTGTTTGTTTGTTTTTTTTTTTTTTTTTTTTTTTTGTATATGTGATGCTTTTCCTTTTTTTTCTTCCCCCCCCCCTTTTTTTGTATACATGATGCTCTTCCACTTTTTTGTTTGTTGTCTTTTTTCTTATGATTACATATGTGATGCCCCTTCCCTTTTTTGTTGTTTGTTTTTTTTCTTCTTTTTTTTTTTGATGGATTAGTGCACATGTGTTATTGTTATTATTTTATTTTTGTTTTCTACACTTTTGTCACTTTTCTCTTTCTATTTTTTTTTGGTTTGGAATGCCTGATGTTCTTTCTTTTTGTAGTGCATTTTTCTTTCTCTCTTTTTTTTTTTCAGATATACGTGGTTCTTTTAGGCTCATGCTCCCCTTTCCCTTTTTTATTTCTCTCATCACTCATCACCATTCATTTTTTCATTCATTTTTTTTTAATGATGGATTAGTGCATTTTTTTTTTTGGTGTTATTCTCTTTTTTTTTTCCTTTTTTTTTTTTTTTTGTAGCCTCCTCTTATACTGATGTGTTCCATAGTTTCAAATGTCCGGTGACGAAGGGCAAGGTCTACAAGAGGGGCCCGAGATGGCCCATGGTCCTCACGGGGAACAGTTCATTGTTTCACAGCGCTCATCTCAGCCTTGGTACAAAATGCAAGGTGAGGCCGCCTGTCCTGGCCTCCTGTCTTGGCCTCCTGCACTGTCAGCATACCCACATGTCCAACTTTGGGATCGCCGGTCAGGTAAACAGATGAGCCCCCCTTTTTTTGCTTTTGTTTTGCTTTGATACCTTCATTATACCACCTTGCCCCTATCTGACTAATGCCTTCTGTTTGCAGCCCCTACCACACATTATGTTCCGGAGTGGTTGGTTTGACCTCCAGTGCCTCGTACTTTATCTTCCCCAGGTGGTGAAGGACCTGCTCGCCCAAGCTGGTTTTGGGGACTTCATTTCATGCCCCGCTGTTAGGGCTGACACGGCCTATCTGAAGGCCCTAATAGAGCGTTTCCGCCCCGAGACCATGACATTTCACATGGCCATGGCTGAGATGGCCCTCACGCCCGCAGGCTGGTCCATGATCACTGGGGTTCGTGTTGGAGGGGTGCCGGTGATACCTATTCGCACGCTTGATAGGGAGGTGACTCGGCTGATAGGGGCCTACCCGACCTCCGGGAATGTCCATGGCTTCGAAGTCAAGTTATCTTGGCTGGTCGGTTTGTTCGAGCCTCACGAGCTAGTGGACCAGGGACAACCTGATGCGGCCATTTACCACGAGCCAGAGCGTGCATTGATGTTGGCTCGCATTTCTCTATTGTTCCTCCTGGGCAAGACTCTCCTCTCAAACACCAGCGGGGGGCGGGTCTCGTTGTCCCTACTCAGTCTTATGGTGAACTGGGACACCGTACATCGATTCGATTGGGGAGGTGCTGGCTATGCGGTGCTTATGTCTAGCTTGGTGCGAGTCGTTCTTGGGGATTTGTTGCGACCCCAGTGTGCTTACTTTATTTCTTGGTGGTAAAAGCAATTTAAAATCAAAGTAAAACAGGGGATGGAATCAACACAAGTGAGAAATCCTAGACCTGCAAGATACAGGGTCCATTTGTAGCAAGTTTTGATAAGTAAGAGTTTGTCCCATAGGGAAAAGTGATCTATAGCTCCAAGGGAGCCATCTCTAGCAGTCCCTCCAGATCTGACTACAGATCTAGCAGTCCTAAAAGGAAGGGAGTTTAGGGTCACTTATTCTAAATATCCTAAGGTAGCCTAATGAATTAACTATAGAAAGGGTTGAGAAGATGGATGGAGTGTGGGAAAATAAATATAAAAGGGTGAGAAGTATGCTATTGGGTTCAGATCTGCTGGAATTTATGACTCAGATCCAGGTCTGCTGTTATAGAAATTCTGTCCAATGGCTACATTATCACCAAAGAGGAGAAAGAATCCAACTCATCCCTATGCCATGATCCAATCCCTTAAGGTTATAACCTATCCACTTAAATGGTCATAGACTATCCCATAGGGGAACCACAATCCAGAGATGGGTCAAAACAAGTTTATCATTGTAGGCACTATTTCATCCAGGCTACAAGCTCAAGAATCCATAGGGAACCTCAACCTCTGAAGCTCTATGTGTGGGGCTGACCATGATAGCCCAGACACATAGAACCAGCAAGGGATTGAGTACCACCTTAGATCTAGTTGTCCATTGCTTGAGTGGGACTACAATGGTTCAGTCACAAGCCAACAATCTCCATACCCAGATCAGATCTGCCATCTGATGGCGGGTCTATACTAATATAGGGGAGTCTGCCTCTATACAATCTCTCACAAGGCTACAAGCACATGTGCAGAGAAGAAGAATCCATCTTAGATCCTACGGATTGGCTTCACCCTAAGGCTATAGCCTGTCCACTTGAATGGTCACAGACTATCCCAGAGGCTATCCTCCTCATAGAGTCCAAAACAGAATGGTAATATTGCTGCCACCACCATGGTCACAAGGCTACCAGCTCAGGCTCTCATGGGGATTTCAGATCTAGTGGGTCCTGTGGTGGGGCTAAGGCTGTATCGGACCATGATAGCCCAGACACACAAGTCACTTGGATATGAATGGATCCTTAGAATTAGTCCTCCATTGCTTTGAATCACAGCCAAAGCAATGGCGGATCACAAGGCAGCAGCCTTGCACAGAGCAACTCTCAAACACACGAATCCCATAAAAGTACAACACCCAATCAGAAATTCCATTAATCTAATCTTAATAAGCATACATAGGCTTGGCCAGCAAGTGCTGGGTCATGGAGAGAAGAAAAAGAAAAAGGAAAACTACTTACAACTACAGAAGAACAGAAAAAAAAATGATCTCAGATCTCGTATCAGTGATTAAGTCTCCGCTCTCAAGTCTCTCTCTAAAATTCCCCCTAAACCTAAACCAGGCTTAGGTTTATATAGCAGTGGGTGTGGCGGCGCATTAGGATTAGGAAACCCTAATTTTAGCGATGCCACATGGCCTATTAATGATCCTTGGATGCCTCGGGACACGTGCACAGAGATTCGAGTGTGGGAGTGCGTGCCCTAATCCGTAGAAATTCCCAAAAAGTCCTCTACTGAAGTGATGGAAGGTGGAGTTCAGAGGTTCGCCAGGTTGCAGTCGATTCCCAGACTTGTCGCGTGGTAGCACTGACATCGCGAGGATGAGTTAGCATTAAAACTTCAGACGTCGCGAGGTTGCAACTTCTTGATGCTTTGAGCAGTCGTGAGATAGATAGTTAACCTCTTGCTGGATTGGGCTTCGCGCAGTTGGATTGCTACTTGTGAATAGCACGGGAACTGCGCGAGCATTCCATTTCACAATAGATCTTCGCGAGGTTAACTCTGGCTTCGCGAGGCTGCTTTCTTCTTGAACAACACGAGAACTATGCGAGAAGTTCACTTCTTAATGAAACTTCGTGAGGATCCTCGCGAGGCTTTGATACTTTCTGGATTGCGCAAGTGGTTCTCTTGACATTTGCATCCCGCGGCTATTGCGCGAGGCAGGATTCTGAAGTTAGTCTGTCACTCAACTGCGCGAGAAGTTGTTGTGAAGTCTTGGGACTTCGCGAGGACTGCGTGAAGCATATTTTTCTGAATCCTCTAAAGCTTTGGGAAGCTGCGCAAGGCTCTTCTCCGGTCTGGATTTAGTTCTCATTCTTCTGAGGGTCTTCTGAGGTCAAAACAGGCTCCTTAGCAGGATTTATGACCTTATTGCACTGCTGTTTATTGCCTACAAAAATAGCTTAACAAACATTTATTTAAGGGCTAAGGGTCTAATCAAAGGCTAAGTTAAGGGGTGAAAAGTGGTACTTTTTAGGTCTTAACACACCCCCAAACCTAATCTTTGCTAGTCCTTTAGCAAAGCTACATTAAATCAACTACAGAAATTAAATGCCACTTCCGTAGGGAGCACAGATACATTTAGCATATGTACCAAGCCTTTTAAACCCCTAGGTGATCCCTAGTGGAGGAGTGAAGTCTCCTGAGGGTTTTCAGTGAAAATACCCACAAACTTCTCAATGAGACAGTTAACAAAAGTGCATTATTATCAAGTGAGCAGTCAAGAAACAGAGTTAGTTCACCCTTGAATCAGTAAGAATATAAGAAATTCAAACACATTGGCTGCACAGAAATTTGAACAGCATCAGCATCTCATGAAAGCACAGCATTTCCAATCAGTTTACACCAGAGACACTACACGGGTGTGTCAACATCGAGTTCATCACTGGATCAAAAATTAGGTTATAGGTCACACCTAATACATTCAAGATCACACCCAAAACTCTCCAAGGTATACTCTCATAAAGAACTGTTGAGGGTTTCATTTTCTCTCAAGCTCAAGAGCAGTTACATCCCCCAAATGGGTCTGTAAGCATGAGCATAGGCATAGCTCTGAAGTTCTAGCATCATTGACAGATCCTCACCATAGATTGAATAACTCTCTGTCTCCACATGACAGCTCACTCAACTTTGGATCACAAGGGCTTTAACTAGGCTGTAATGTGGCTTATGGAGCGGGGTTAAAAAGAATGAAAGGTTGAAAAGGGATTCAAAATTGAGAAATCAGTAGGTGAAGGAGGTGATTCATGACTTCACCTTCTTTAATTCAGCTCCTTTCATCTTCTTTGAGGTTTTCAGATTTGAAGTGATCAGTTTCTCTTCTTGATTTTGATTTTCCCAATGAAAGTTCCCTCTTGACTCCTCTCTTACTCCTCTTCATTATTGTTTTTATTTCTTTTTTATGCATTTTTCTTCTTTTTGTTTTGTTTTTGCTTTTCTGAAATGCCACCATTTTCTCAGTTACCATACTGCCAGAATTTGAGATACTTTTTCTCCATTCACCTAGTGTTGACCATAGCTAGTCCATCTTCAACTCTTTCTCCTTTACCTTCTGAATTCTTAGAGTGAGGGTAGGTTGAATCAGGTTCATAGGTTCAGGTACAAGTACTCAAGTGCATTTTAAAGAAATTTAGGATTTAAAGCTCAAAGGGGGTATGGACAAGGGCAGTTGCTTAAGGTTGGTCTATTTAGGCTCAAACTGTCCAAGAGAAGGCCTTGATCCTTTCCTAAGTATCATGAGTACTGTCAGCTGTTTCAATTTGGAGTTGCCTAACTTCTAGTGAGCACAATGACTCAGCCAGTCCTTAGAGCTAGAAGAAATTGCTTTAGTCACTCCTCAAGGAAAATTTTTTTGTATAGGCCCAAATCTCACTGGTTATGGTCTTCCTTTGAATTCTTAAGTATGTCCTTACCTTTTTCTCTCTCTAATGATTCACTAAGTGGTGATACAAGTGAGTTTCCTTGGTGATCTCATAATGGAAATGTGAAATTTTAAAAATTTCAAATTTCATTATATTTCTGATTCTCCAGTGAACATGACCCATTTCCATCTTACTCACATGATTCTGCTGCACTTAGGTTAACTATTCCATTGGCAGGATCTGCCTGCCACACCCCCAAACTTATGAAGAGCAGTGTCCTCACTGGTTCAAAGGTGGGTATGCAACAGATTTATGGTCAAAGAAAAGAAAACAACAAGAATGAAAACAACCAAAAACAGAGAACTTTATAGAATAACAGGAAAAGAAAATTTCATTAAAACTAAAAGATTACAAAAAGAAAACTCCTAAGAAGAAAGGAGAGAGGGATCAAGGATGTGGGGGCTGAGAAGGTGGTGGAAGGGGTTGTGTGGAGGGGGCAGAGGATGGGGATGGTTCTATCTTTCGCTGTTTCTTCTTTGGCTGGTGCTTGTCCTTCTCCTCCTTAGCCAGGATCCGCTGAACCTCCGCGCATTCATCCCAGAGGAATTTTAGGGGATCCGGCTCTTTAGGTGGGGGCGGTTCCAACCACATCGGATAAAATTTATTAGGCAGAGCATGAGGCTTGTCATCTGCCATTGTTATGACTAGGGAAGGACCGCTAAGGTGAGAGGAGAAAGGATGAGATGAATATGAAAGGGACTCCCTGTGTTTTTAAAGACGAGGATGGTAGAAGATGAATCGGTGTAATAACATCCAAGTTGCCGCAATTAATTGAGAGTGAGTTGGGAAGTGAAAAGTTCTGACAATCGGCATGGAAATGACAAATGCATGTACTCATTTGTGGTCAAGGGGATCGCGAGATAGAGCGGAATCTAGCAATGATGGATGTGCGACTTGCGGAGAGAGGCTCTGCAGCATTTGTTGAAGCTCGCGACGGCGTAATAAATACTCTATTTGAATTGCACGAGAGCTTCCCAAATCTCAATTTGGAATGTGCGAGGGCTTAGTACCAAATAGGGAGCAATTCATGCAGTGCAACATACTCATCAAAAATATTCAAACAGTATGCATTCAATTCAAAAATCAGCAGATCGCAGAAGAAGAAGTAATCATACCAACCTCACATAAATTCCATCAAACCCAACAGACTCAGACCCCATCGAGACACTACAATTTCCTAAAAACTATTGAAGAAACGAAAGTAGTATAGTACAACTGTGGTAGATGAAGGGGTCCCTTGAAAATTAATAGTGTTCATAGGGTCGGCCGGTTTTTCGAGACAAGGCTTAAGCCTCTGACCATTCACTTGCAAGGTCCTCCCAGATTTGGAATCCTTGACTTCCACAGCACCAGATGGGGACACATTTAAGACAATATAGGGACCTTCCCATAGGGATTTTAGTTTGCCAGGAAAGAATTTTAGTTTCGAGTTAAATAACCAAACCTTGCCACCAGGTACGAAGCTTTTTCTCAGTAAGCCCTTGTCAAAGAAAGCTTTGGACCGTTCCTTGTAGATCTTGGCATTGGCGTAGGCATCCATCCTCAGCTCGTCCAATTCAAACAGCTGCAGGGACCTGTGATGACCAACAGAAGTTTGGTTCATATTTAGGTTTTTAATGGCCCAATAGGCCTTGTGTTCTAACTCTACTGGGAGATGGCAAGCCTTGCCATAGACCAGTCTAAATGGGGACATTCCAATGGGAGTCTTATGGGCAGTCCTATAAGCCCATAGTGCATCATTGAGCTTATCAGCCCAATCTCTCCTGTTAGTCCTTACTGTTTTCTCAAGGATGTGCTTGATCTCCCTATTGGAAATTTCAACTTGCCCACTTGTCTGTGGGTGGTAGGGAGTAGCAATCTTATGGGTCACAGAATATTTCTTGAGCAAGCTTTCAAAATTCCTGTTGCAGAAATGGCTACCCCCATCACTGATAATAGCTTTAGGGGTTCCAAATCTTGAGAAAATGTTATGCCTTACAAATTTGAGGACCACTTGGTTGTCATTGGTTTTTGTGGCAATGGCTTCTACCCATTTGGAAACATAATCCACTGCCACTAAGATGAAATGGTAACCATTAGAAGGAGGAAAAGGGCCCATGAAGTCTATACCCCATACATCAAACAGTTCTACAACAAGGATGGGCTGCAAAGGCATTGAATTTCTTTTGGACAACCCTCCTAATTTTTGACATCTCTCACATGCCTTGCAGTGTGTATATGCATCTTTGAATAAAGAAGGCCAATAAAACCCACACTGCAGGACCTTGTCAACTATTTTTCTCCCACTAAAGTGGCCTCCGCAGGCATTTTTATGGCACATGGCCAGAATACTGGGGACATCACTTTCGGGAACACATCTTTGGATAATTTGGTCTGCACAGTACTTGTATAGGCAAGGTTCCTCCCAAAAAAAATATTTGACCTGTGAGAAAAGCAGGTCTTTGTCCATTTTGGTCCAGTGGGTAGGAATCTTTCCTATAACAAGATAATTCATAATGTGTGCAAACCAAGGGACCAAGGATTGGATTGCAAATAATTGCTCATCCGAGAAGGCATCATTTGTAGGATCATCAAGACACTTCTCCAACACAATTCTGGATAAGTGGTCAGCCACCACATTTTCCACACCCTTTTTATCCTTGATTTCGATGTCAAACTCCTGCAGTAGGAGTATCCATCTAATCAGCCTGGGCTTAGCATCTTTTTTGGACAATAGGTACTTCAATGCTGAGTGGTCAGTGAAGATTATAGTTTTAGATCCCAGCAGGTAGGATCTAAACTTGTCAATAGCATACACCACTGCCAGAAGCTCTTTCTCAATTGTGGTATAATTCAGCTGAGCTTCAGCAAGTGACTTGCTGACATAAGCAATGACCACAGGCAGCTTATCATGCATCACACATTAATTCAAAGGGCAGGGTATAGTCTGGTGTCTGGAGTACAGGGGCAGAGGTAAGGCAGACTTTCAAAGTCTCAAAAGCCTTTAGACATTTAGCCGAGAAGTTGAAAGGCACATCCTGGCAGACCAGGTGGCACAATGGCTTAGCAATTTTGCTGAAGTCCTTAATGAACCTCCTGTAGAATCCTGCATGCCCAAGGAAAGATCTGATTTGTTTGACTATTTTTGGAGGGGGCAGATTGGCAATCAGGTCAACTTTGGCCTTGTCTACCTCAAGCACTTCTTTAGAGATTACATGGCCCAACACAATGCCTTGTGTTACCATGAAGTGGCTCTTTTCTCAGCTTAAGACCAGATTGGTTTCCTCACATCTTTGCAAAACTAGGCTGAGGTGTTGTAGACACTGGCCAAAACTATCCCCATAGACAGAAAAATCATCCATAAAAATCTCCAAAAACTTGTCAAGCATATCAGAGAATATGGCATACATACACCTCTGAAAAGTGGCCTGCGCATTACACAGCCCAAAAGGCATCCTTCTGTAAGCAAAGGTGGCAAAAGGACATGTAAAGGTAGTTTTCTCTTGGTCTTGAGGATGCACAGGGATCCGATTGTACCCTGAGTATCCATCAAGAAAACAGTAAAAAACTTTTCCAGCCAATTTGTCCAAAATTTGTTCAATGAAGGGGAGAGGGAAGTGGTCCTTTCTGGTCTTAGAGTTGAGCTTTCTATAATCAATGCAAACTCTCCAGCCAATGGTCTCCCTGGCTGGTCTCAACTCTCCAGATTCAGTTTTAATAACTGTTATGCCAGATATCTTGGGCACCACTTGGATAGGTGCCACCCAGTTAGAATCAGAGATGGGGTAAATCACCCCTGCATCTAGCAATTTAATGATCTCCTTGAGGACCACTTCCTGCATGTGAGGATTTAACTTCCTCTGCATTTCCCTGGAGGGTAGTGATCCCTCCTCAAGATGAATCCTGTGCATGCAGATGGATGCATCTTTTCCTCCCAGATCTGTAATGGTCCAACCAATTGCCCTTTTCTGCTTCCTCAAAACTATTAGTAATTTCTCTTCCTGCTCATTGGTAAGAGAGGAGGAGATAATCACAGGAAGCTTATCACCTTTCTCAAGGAAGGCATATTTTAATGTTTCTGGAAGCTTCTTGAGTTCCAGATCAGGGGCTTGTTGGGTGGATGGCAAAATTGCTGCATTAGTGGTTGGAGGAAGAGGCAGCAATGCAGGTTTCCAAATGGAATGCTGCACTGAGCCCACAGAAGACTTCAACGTGGTCATGTCTTTTGTTATCACAACTGGGCTTTCTTCCTCCACCATATCCCAAACTTTAACTAAATTCTTGATAGTGTTGCTCCACTCCAGCAGAGTGGGCAATTCTTCATCCACAATTTCTTCTAGTACATCCACTGCAAAGCTCTCCTCATTGTCCACTTGAGGGTACTTTGCACTATTGTACACATTCAGCTCAACTTTCATATGTTCGAAAGTTACCTCCATAACTCCAGACCTGCACTGAATGCATGCATTGGCAGTAGCCAAGAATGGCCTGCCCAAGATAACAGGTATGGGATTAGTACCTTTGCTGCAGCCCATGTCAAAACCTAGGAAGTCAGCAGGGTAAAAGAATTTCTCTACCCCTACCAAGACATCCTCAATCATTCCCATAGGCTTCCTCTCAGATCTATCAGCCATCATTAGCACAATGGGGGTAGGTTTCAACTCCCCCAAACCTAGTTGCAGATAGACACTGTAGGGCAGCAGGTTAACACTAGCTCCAAGGTCTAAAAGGGCCTTCCCAATTGTATGGTCTCCAATTACGTAGGGAATAGTGGGTATCCTTGGATCTTGCAACTTCTCAGGCATTGATATGTTAAATACATAATTCACTGTATCAGTTGAAAAGACTTTTTTGGACACATGGCCTCGTGCTTTTCTCTTTTGGATACAGAGGTCTTTCAGGAACTTTGCATAGGCTGGGACCTGTTTAATTGCCTCAAGCAGGGGCAAATTGATTTTCACCTGCCTGAAGGTCTCCATCATTTCCTCCATCTGGGCATTCCCTTTCTCAAAAGGGACAGGACCACCCAAAGCTTGAGGAAATGGCAGCTGAGGTACTGCTGGTTCCTCAGCTGCTAGCCCATGACTAAACTTCTATTTTTTTCTTTTTTCTTGTTTTTCTTCCTGCTGAGGCTCAACTACAGCCTCTTTATTTTTCTCCTGCTACAGGGTGGCAGGCAATTCTTGGCTCTGTGTTCCAACAACATCCCCATCACACTCATTCGAATAATCTGTGGAAATGACCTCTGCTGGTCTGTTACCCACCTGGTTGTCTATCAGCCTGCCAGACCTTAGGGTAGTGACAGCATTGGTTCCCTCAAAACTTGAGGAAGCTTCTTCAATTAAAAACTGACCCTTGGGGTTAGCAACCGGCTGGCAGGGCAACCTCCCCTCATCTCTCCTTGCCAAGGCATTTGAAATTTTACTTATCTGCTCTTCCATTTCATGGATGCTCTGACTGTGAGAGCATCCAGTCTGAGCCAAGGACCCCAAGTTTTGCAGTGAGGTCAAGACCTGGTCCTCGAAAGAAGTATTTTTCGGTTGAGATGGGGGTAAGGCCAATTAATTGTGTTGCTGATGGGGCTGCTGCTGGTGTTAGAAATTAGACCTCGGGGCATATCCCTGATTGAACTGCTGCTGTGGCCTTTGGGGCTGCATATAATTGTCTTGCCTCCACCTTTGATTTGGGTGGTCTCTCCATTGGTAACCAGCATTTTGGTGCTGATATCCAAATGGCTGTCTGTTGTAGCCACAGTTATTGTTGGCCCAAAAGATTGCCTGACTGATGTTCCAATACCAATTCATGATATTGCCCTGCAGATTGACATTCCTCTACTGTGTGTTGTGGGGACTGGCATATCAGACATGCCTCCACCACTTGAGAAGCCCTTCTGGGTTGCATCACAGTCAATAATTTGTCAAACTTCTCTGAGAGGTTTGCCATCTACAGCTGCAGGTCATTATTCCCAGACACCTAATAAACTTTTCCTCTTGACAATGCAGCAGGCCCCACTTTTGACACAGACTCCTGACTAGTTCTTGCCTGGGATAGCTTTTGAAAAGCATTTTCACTGATTACTTCCAACAATTCCCATGCCTCATCTGCAGTCTTGTGCATGTAGGTTCCACCACAAGAGGCATCAACCATATCTCTATTTTTCTCATCAATCCCATTGTAGAAGCTTTGTACAAGCTGCCAGTCTGGGATCTTGTGGTGTGGGCATTGTTTGAGCATTTCCTTAAACCTATCGCAGGCTTTATTAAAATCCTCAGTTGGGGCTTTGGCAAAAGCAAAAATTTCCTTCCTCAACTGGCTAGTTTTGGTTTCAGGGAAGAACTTTGTCAGGAACTTGTTCTATAGGTCTTTCCACGAAGTGATGCCATTGTTGGGAAGGGTAGCCAACCAGGTACTAGCCTTATCCTTCAGAGAGAAGGGAAACAGCCTGAGCCTAGTAGCCTCAGGTCCCAAACCAGCGATATTGAATGTGGTGCACAAGGCTAAAAATTAGTCAATATGCTTGTGAGGGTCCTCCTTGCTAAGCCCATGGAAAGAGGGCAGCATCTGGATGATAGAAGTTTTAATTTCATAATTCCCCTGAACATAAGGGAATTGAATGCTAAATGGAGAGTTATAGTCATCTGGAGCATTCAACTCCTTGAGAGTTCTGGGTTGTTCTTCACCCATGACTACTGTCTCAGATTCAATTGAGGGCTTTACTGTGGTGTGCCCGTTCCTTCTAAGTCTTCTACCCCTTTCTAGCTTAGGGTTGAAAGGCTCTAAAGTAGGACTAAGAGATCTCCTACCTAGCATACAAACACACCACCAGCAGGGACAACTCCTTGCAGGCACATTGCACTTGACTCAAAGAATTTATCTAACAAATTTACAGCTATTTAAGAAAACATAAATTTACAACTATCCTAAATAACTGCTATGGAATTTTCAAAGAAACTAGACTGAGTTTTAACGGTTAGAGAATTGCAAACAGAGGTAGCTAATCTCCAAATGCAGTCCACTGTCCTTCTCTGCTGCTGTCTAGATCTGCAAGAATGATTCAAAATTACATCAACAGTATCAATTATTCACAGCTACAAAGAATACTAAAAATACAAAAATTAAGGGTCTACTAATAGCCAAGAACGTCACGCCAAAACTTGTTCACCCCTGCAGTGCTTACTTTATTTCTTGGTGGTAAAAGCAATTTAAAATCAAAGTAAAACAGGGGATGGAATCAGCACAACTGAGAAATCCTAGACCTGCAAGATACAGGGTCCATTTGTAGCAAGTTTTGATAAGTAAGAGTTTGTCCCATAGGGAAAAGTGATCTACAGCTCCAAGGGAGCCATCTCTAGTAGTCCCTCCAGATCTGACTACAGATCTGGCAGTCCTAAAAGGAAGGGAGTTTAGGGTCACTTATTCTAAATATCCTAAGGTAGCCTAATGAATTAACTATAGAAAGGGTTGAGAAGATGGATGGAGTGTGGGAAAATAAATATAAAAGGGTGAGAAGTATGCTATTGGGTTCAGATCTGCTGAAATTTATGACTCAGATCCAGGTCTGCTATTATAGAAATGCTATTCAATGGCCACATTATCACCAAAGAGGAGAAAGAATCCAACTCATCCTTGTGCCATGATCCAATCCCTTAAGGTTATAACCTGTCCACTTAAATGGTCACAGACTATCCCATAGGGGAACCACAATCCAGAGATGGGTCAAAACAAGTTTATCATTGTAGGCACTATTTCATCCAGGCTACAAGCTCAAGAATCCATAGGGAACCTCAACCTCTAAAGCTCTATGCGTGGGGCTAAGGCTGTATAGGACCATGACAGCCCAGACACATAGAACCAGCAAGGGATTGAGTACCACCTTAGATCTAGCTGTCCATTGCTTGAGTGGGACTACAATGGTCCAGCCACAAGCCTACAATCTCTATACCCAGATCAGATCTACCATCTGATGGCAGGTCTATACTAATATAGGGGAGTCTGCCTCTGTACAATCTCCCAAAAGGCTACAAGCACATGTGCAGAGAAGAAGAATCCATCTTGGATCCTACGGATTAGCTTCACCCTAAGGCTATCGCCTGTCCACTTGAATGGTCACAGACTATCCCAGAGGCTATCCTCCTCATAGAGTCCAAAACAGAATGGTAATATTGCTGCCACCACCATGGTCGCAAGGCTACCAGCTCAGGCTCCCATAGGGATTTCAAATCTAGTGGGTCCTATGGTGGGGCTAAGGCTGTATCGGACCATGATAGCCCAGACACACAGGTCACTTATATCTGAATGAATCCTTAGAATCAGTCCTCCATTGCTTTTAATCATAGCCAAAGCAATGGCGGATCACAAGCCAGCAGCCTTGCACAGAGCAACTCTCAAACACACGAATCCCATAAAAGTACAACACCCAATCACAAATTCCATTAATCTAATCTCAATAAATATACATAGGCATTGCCAGCAAGTGCTGGGTCATGGAGAGAAGAAAAAGAAAAAGGAAAACTACTTACAACTACAGAAGAATAGAAAAAAAATGATCTCAGATCTCGTATCAGTGATCAAGTCTCCGCTCTCAAGTCTCTCTCTAAAATTCCCCCTAAACCTAAACCAAGCTTAGGTTTATGTAGCAGTGGGTGTGGTGGCGCATTAGGGTTAGGAAACCCTAATTTTAGCGATGCCACATGGCCTATTAATGATCCTTGGATGCCTCGGGGCACGTGCATAGAGATTCTAGCATGGGAGTGCGTGCCTTAATCCTTCAAAATTCTCAGAAAGTCCTCTACTGAAGCGATGAAAGGTGGAGTTTAGAGGTTCACCAGGTTGCAGTCGATTCCCTGACTTGTCGCGTGGTAGCACTGACATCGCGTGGATGAGTTAGCATTAAAACTTCAGACGTCACGGGGTTGCAGCTTCTTGATGCTTTGAGCAGTCGCGAGATAGATAGTTAAGCTCTCGCTGGATTAGGCTTTGCACAGTTGGATTGCTACTAGTGAATAGCGCGGGAACTACTCGAGCATTCCATTTCATAATAGATCTTCACGAGGTTAACTCTGGCTTCGCGAGGCTGCTTTCTTCCTGAACAGCGCAAGAACTTTGCAAGAAGTTCACTTCTTAATGGAACCTCGCGAGGATCCTCGCGAGGCTTTGATAGTTTCTGAACTGCGCGAGAGGTTCTCTTGACATTTGCATCCCGCGGCTACTGTGTGACAACTACGCGAGGCAGGATTCTGAAGCTAGTCTGTCACTCAACTGTGCGAGAAGTTGTTATGAAGTCTTGGGACTTCGTGAGGACTGTGCGAAGCATATTTTTCTAAATCCTCTGAAGCTTTGGGAAGTTGCGCGAGGCTCTTCTCAGGTCTGGATTTAGTTCTCATTCTTCTGAGGGACTTCTGGGGTCAAAACAGGCTCCTTAGCAGGTTTTATGGCCTTATTGCACTGCTGTTTATTATCTATAAAAATAGCTTAACAAACATTTATTAAAGGGCTAAGGGTCTAATCAAAGGCTAAGTTAAGGGGTGAAAAGTGGTACTTTTCAGGTCTTAACAGGATTCCAGTTCTATTGTGGGCTTCTAGCCCACTCTTGAGGTAATTTATCCTTTGGTCCTAATTCGTGTCCCCCCCTTCTCTTTTTTGCATATTTATTTATATCTGTTTGCTTTCTCTGGTGTGGGGGTATCTGCATTTCCAACCCAGTCGCCCTCTACTTCTCTCCGAAGTCCCCACATTCCCCCTTATGAGCAATTGGCATGCAAACTACCGTCGGGAAGTGGGTATGAAGCACATGGAGTTAGGGTTGCGCTCTCAGTTCGATCTGCTGATCCCAGAGCAGGTATAACACTTTCTCTCTTTGTAATATTTGATAGCTCTTTTGTGCTGTGAGTTCCGACCAAATGTATAGATCCCTTCTCTTTTGTTTAGCAGGTCATCCTTGATCCCTACGTTGGATCCCCCTTCTGGAACTTGGCTGCAGTGGGCCCCTCTCGCCTTTTGTTAGATCGACACATTGTTTTCTTCTATGGGTCTTGGGCTAGGGCCTATTACTTAGGGGAGAGGGTGTTTCATCAGTATCGACCTCTCTTTGCCGTGCCCCAAGCTCCTCCAGATGATGTACTGGCTCCCGAAGGTTCTATCGAGATGCTCACTGCTCACTTTCTCCATCACGGGGTCCCCATTGACGACCTTCTCTTCCCTCGGGGATATCAGATGCGGTATGAGTCCTTACCCTATCGTTCCTTGCTGCCCCGATTCGTGCCCGGTGCCAACTTTTTGGCTTTTGGTGGTTCGCGCTCTCAGGTAATGTTCCCTCCCCTTTCTATTAGCGGCCTTCCATATGACTACCTTAATTGCCCTGCTTTTTGAATAAAGACTAATTCTCTCTATAGTATGGACAGGGCAATGATTCAGATGAGGGGGATGAGGCAGCTGTTCCTGGTGAGGCTATTGGTGCGGGACCTTCCGACCCTTCTGGTGCTGGTGCTTCCGGTAGTTCGCCCACTGAGGTCCACAGGACCTTTAAGCACTTGGATGATACCTTTCTGTCGCGTATGTGTGCCTATGTGGCTAAGAAGGCACGCATATCCGCTGAAGCTATCCAGATTCCACCCCCTGAGCTGATCCCTGGGGTAATCTCTCCCTTGTTACCTTGCTCGTCTGTTTTCTTAGATTATCCTGATGGCCTACGTGACTGATACCTCTCTCTTTATCTTTTTGCTGCAGGATTATTAGTCGGCCGTAAACCAAGCCGAATATTACCGTAATATTGCTGGTCTTAGGGAGGTCGATGTGGTGAGTGAATGTTGACCATATTTACTTTCTGCTTGTTTCCCTTACGCATATTTACTTTCTGCTTGTCTCCCCAACTGATGACCCTTCCTGTGCTTATGCAGCGTGCTCGTGAGGAGTTGCGCTCTCTACTTGGCCGCATCTCTCAAGCGTGGACTCGGGTGGGGGAGTCCCATACCTTTCAAAGTGCGACCCAACGCCGGAAGAAGTCAAAGGGGGCCGCCCAGGACTAGTTTTTTCCTGAAAATTTGGAACATTGAAGTAGTTTAGGTTTTTGGAATATTTGGGGGATATGTAATAATTTTCTTTTGATTTTTGTTTTGGATGGTCTTACAACTTTTAAGATTTATGAATGCTCCATTTAATTATTTCTCTGCCTTTATGATGATGTTCTTTTTGTTTTTTTTTATTTTCTTGCACGAAGTGGGCCAGAGCCCCTTCCAATGATGGGGGGGAGCTCGCGTGTGACCACCCACATATGTCCCAGAGGTGCCACATCATCCGTGAGCGTGCCTACCTGTGGGCTGCCTCGAGGTAAAATAGAGCAGACTAAGCGAAGCCCGCTCTTCTCTTATGAAGTAAAAAGAATGAGATGACGCGAGGAGGGGCTACACTTCCCTGTCCCTTATACTGGGCGTATATATTATATATGCCTAGCTAAAAATTTGAATTTTTGGCTGGGAGTATATATTATATACGCCTCCTATAACTGATGCCCGACGGGTTCCTTATAACCCGCGCCCAGCCCTCTTTGTCATACTATTCACTCGGGCTTTGC
This sequence comes from Chloranthus sessilifolius, assembly GCA_021018995.1. Taxonomy (NCBI): domain Eukaryota; kingdom Viridiplantae; phylum Streptophyta; class Magnoliopsida; order Chloranthales; family Chloranthaceae; genus Chloranthus; species Chloranthus sessilifolius. Next base: position 33,890,401 of record CM037597.1, on the reverse strand, counting down.
CTTTTTGCCCCTCCTTTTCTTTCTTTTTTTTCTTTTCTTTGATAAGTGGGTCCATCGCCCTACATTGACTGAGCTTTATATAGGACATCTTTGTACGTCTATGAACCCGCTTCCCGGGCCAAATTCTCATACGAGGGATGGGGTTAGTGTACTTCCCTGTTTGGACTCAGGGTCCAGTTATTCGTAAAAGTGGTGCGCTAGCTTGGCTGAGGGCGAGCTCACTGCCCTGGATCGCCTCGGGTTATCCCGTCTTTCCTCTCTCCTTGTTGTTCCTTTGTTACCCGACCTCCTAAAGGCGGCTTTAGCGTCATGGGACCATAAAGCTCATGTCTTTAGATTCGGGTCCAGGGAGCTTACCCCAACCTTATAGGAGCTAGCCTCTATCACTGGCTTGAGAATGCATCGGGGGCTTGCCAAAGTGGTGCCCAAACCGGGGTGTGCAAAGGCGGTCTACGCGATTCTTGGTTTGAAGAAGGGTGGGTATGAGAAGGGCTTCGCCGGCGGGCCCACTAGGTGCTCGGTGAAATTCTTGAAAGAACTTTTTGGCGACTCAAATCTTCGAAAGTTGCCGATCCGAGATCCTTTCAATGTGAAGGCCTTTGCCCTTTATTTGCTATTGGAAGTTCTCTTCTTTACTGGGGGCGAGACATTTTCCCTCGGGTTATGCGACGTTTTGATCGAATTGGAAGGAGGGCGCTCATTGGTGCACCTAGTCTTGGTTGAGATGTATCGGGACCTGGATGCCTCGGCCTCGGGCCGAGTTGGGATTCTTCGTGAGAGTCCACTCCTCATTCAGATTTGGCTAGGAGAGCATTTGGCTTTCATGGGGCCCGTACCGAGATTCTGCTTGGTAAGAGGGGATGTGGCCTGGGGCTTTCTGACATGCTACTCGAGGTTGCCCCATGGGAGCATCGAAGAACTGAGCCTGTGGCTATCTGATGCGGAGCTGATCTGGCAGCTTCCCTTGTTGGACGGCACCCTTCTGATTGTCCGCTCTCGGGATTGTGCGGGCATCACACTTTTGGGGTTGACTAGTAGTAGTTACTATTTCCCATCTCGGGTGCTTCGTCAATTCGGATATACCCAACATGTGTCGTGCACTGTGAGGCCGCCCTTGTGTTCTTTGATATTCTCTCGGGGTTCTCTCAGTGACCTAGATTACATAGCAGCCCTCTGGGAGACCCTCCAATCAGTGCATATGTGTAGCTTGACTTAGGGAGGTACCCTCCCTTTTGATTACGAGGTTTGGCTGGCATCTGAGAGCTTGCCTGCTCCTAACCTGATTTCGGTAGATGCGATAGAGACGGGGCCCTGGCCATTCAAGGAGACGGTGCTCTGGACTAGAATTGAGTCTCCTTTTATAGAGAAGCGGGCTTTGACTGAGACCTTGGGGAAGGAGAGGGCCAGAGCCGAGATGGCGGAGGTGAGAGCTGCTATGGCCGAGAGTGAGGTCCTTCGGTTGACTGGGCTTTTGACTGAGTCTCACAGTGCAGCTGATGCTTTTCAGAGGCGGCAGAAGAGTCTTCATGGTAGGTGGTTGACCGATAAAAATGCCCGTGAGGACTCTCTTCTTGCAGAGATCAGTACTTTGAAGCGTGGTTCCTGCCCTTGACTTGTTGCTGCACATACCATAGATCATATACACAGAGGGGGGGTCGGTGCCCCTCACCAGAGATCTTCTTCCTTCTTGGGTTGTTTCTTTTTATTTGTTTTATACTTATACAGAAGGCAGAAAGTAGAAAGTGTGTCATGTTGTTATCTTTTTGGGACATGACACTCCATACGCGATGCTTGTAAGAAAAGAAATGAAATATGCTAAATACACATACACATATTTTTTGGCATTCGAGTTTTCTTCCATACGTCTCGCAACGTAAGGTTTTTTTCTTATGGAAAAGGAAAATCTATTATCTTTTTTCAAATTTTTCTCCTACACAGGACGAGGCTTCTTATGGGAAAGGAAAATATATTAACTTTTTTGAAATTTTCCCCCTCATGGTGTGAGGCTTTTCATGGAAAATCCATTCTCTTTTTTTTTGAAATTTTCTCCCTCACAGTGTGAGGCTTTTTATGGGAAAGGAAAATCCATTATTATTATTATTATTTTGTTTGAAATTTTCTCCTTTTTGTGATGTCGGTAATTTCCAAGGTCAACCGACGGGTCCTCCTTTTGAGCATGGTCGAACCCCATTTTGGAGTTTCTGGTGCTTCTTTTTGAACGTGGATAGGTCAGCTTCTTCGAGATTGATTGGTCTTCTGGCGTTACCTTTGGTCATGCGTCGGACGACGTGGTGGAGACGACATGCCTGATTAGGATCCGATCTGATTTTAACATGAGCAGCCCAATCACAAAAAGGGAAGGGGCTCAAGGAGTCCAGACTAAAAAGGTGAACCAGAACAGATCCTCTCCTAATCTCTCTTTTTGACATTTTTTGCTCACAGCGCCCAAGACGGGTTTTCACCATGCCTGCCATCCCTGTTTTTACCGGTAGCGCCCTTTCGGGTTTTCACTACGTCCATGGGTTCTCTCTCTTACCCCAAGTGCCTTTTCAGGTTTTCACTTGGTTCGCGTGAGTTCACTATTTTTACCCGCGGTGCCCTTACGGGTTTTCACCATGTCCATCTTGCTTTGAACTTAAATTAATTTTCCTTCTTTTCTTTTTTTCTTCTTCTTTTTTTTTTTTTTTTTTTAGAATCAGAAAGCCACAACATGGACAAAGATTCCGTCATAATCGGCTGGATGGGGTTCTAGTGTCGTCTTACAACTAGGCTCATGTTGACTTAACAGACATTATGACTGCTTGCGAGCCTACAAAGAGGGCTTCTTTCGGGGTGTAGCTTGGCCATGGGTTAGGTTGGGATTTGAAGGTATGCTGGGCTAAAAAAGTGTTTCCTTGATACGGCTTAGGTTTTCACAACATACTTTCTTCCTTGGGGGTTTTAATATACATGCCTCATGATTCTTCCCCCTTTTTTTTTTCTTCTTTTTCTTTTTTGTACTTGCTTCATTTTAGGCAATCTCTTTTTACTTTTTTGATTTTTTTAGGATTTTGATAGTAACTCTACTTCATCTTTTCTTTCCCTTTTTTTTTTTTGGTATATGTACACATATATTTTTTTGGGGGGAACAGGTTTATTGAAAGAAAGGTCCAGGCTCAAATGGGGTAGCAAAGGATATCATCATTTTTGGGGATGCTTTTTGGCTACTGTGCTTGGAATGATGGCCTCTTTTGGGTGGTTCTTAAGTAGTCACATATCTGTTTCATCAATACTTACCTTATCGCGATAGACTAAGAGTAGAACCGTCAGACGTATCCAGCGTTGATGGGCTCAGGAAGATGATCTCCGTCCATGGTGGCGAGGCGGATGGCGTATCCCAACAATACTTCTCGAATGACGTATGGTCCTTCCCAGTTCGGCTTAAACTTTCCTCTTGGATCGGCATGGAAGGATAGGAAGATCTTTTTCAACACGGTGTCTCCTACCTTTAGATCTCGACCGTGGACACGTTTATTGTAAGCGCATGCGATTCTCCCCTAGTAAACTTGAGTGTGACACAAGGCTAGGAGTCTTTTCTCGTCCAATAAGTTTAACTGATCAAAGAGTGATCTCTCTCTGTGCTTCGAGTAAGCCTAATTCTATGAGGATTCGGAGTGGGGGTACTTCAACCTCCACTGGGAGGACGGCCTCGGTTCCATACACAAGGGAGAATGGTGTTGCCCCTGTAGCGGTACGGATCGATGTTTGGTAGGCCCACAAAGCAAATGGCAGCATTTCGCTCCAATCTTGATAAGTGACGACCATTTTCTCAAGGATGCGGGCGACTGTCCTGTTCACAGCTTCCACGGCTCCATTAGTTTGAGGCCGATAAGGGGACGAGCGATGGTGCTTGATCTTGTATTGCTCGCAGAAGTCTCGGACGCGCTTATTGGCAAAGTTTGTGCCGTTGTCTGTTATGATATCTTTGGGTACTCCAAATCGACACATAATATTATTCTTGAGAAACTTCTCAACGTGAATGGCAATGATGTTGGCATATGACGCCGCTTCTACCCACTTGGTGAAGTATTCAATGGCGACGAGGATGAACCGATGTCCGTTTGATGCTTTCGGATTAATCATTCCGACAACGTCAAGGCCCCAGGTAGCAAATGGCCAAGGAGTGGTCATGTAGTGAAGATCAATGGCCGAAGCGTGTATTAGACTGGAGTGTTCCTGACACTTGTAGCATTTGTGAACATGTTTGCAGCAATCTGATTCCATGGTGGTCCAAAAGTATCCCTGCCGAAGGATTTTCTTAGCGAGCATGTGACCGCTGACGTGGGCTCCGCATACCCCCTCATGGATTTCTTTCATAATATTGACCGCTTCACTTTCAGTGAGGTACCTGAGTAAGATGTTATTGTATGATCGCTTGTAGAGGCATTCCCCGCAAATGACATAACCTGCCGCTAAACGTTGAATGGTTCTTCGGTCTGTCTTTGATGTACCCTCTAGGAAAGTTAGGGTCTCGAGGAAATTCTTGATATCTGAGAACTAAGGTGGCTCATCATCAGGCTTTGTAGGTTCCTCAATCTGGAGGCAGAAGGCCGGCTCATTCCTCTGCTCGATCATGATCGGCTTCTTCTCGACACCATAGGGGATTTCAATCATTGACGCCAAAGTTGCTAATGCGTCAGGAAAGCGATTCCTTATCCGAGGGACATATGAGAAAGTCACATCTTGGAAGCAAGCTATTAGATCCTTGAGGTGTTCATGATAGGGGATCAGTTTCTTGTCTTTCATCTTTCAGTCACCATTCGTCTGACATATGATTAACTGTGAATCACCAAAAACTCAAAGGTGAGTTACATTCAGATTGAGAGTTGCCTGTAGACCAGTGGTGCAAGCTTCATACTCAGCCATGTTGTTAGTGCAGGGGAAGTTGAGCTTAATAGAGATCAGTACATGGGATCCTTTTGGTGAAATAAGGATGGCACCAACTCCTTGGCCTTCGATATATGATGCCCCGTCAAAGTGCATTACCCATGATTCTTCTGCTTCTTCTGTATCATCTTCCGTCATGAACAGGATATCCTCATTCGGGAATTCAATTCTTAACGGCTCGTAGTCAAGTAAAGGGTTCTCCACAAGATGATCGGCGAGCGCTTCCCCCTTGATCGATTTTTGAGTGACGTACGTGATGTCGAATTCAGATAATAAAAGTTGTCATCGTCTAGTTCGGCTAGTAAGAGCAAGTTTTTCGAACAGGTACTTCAAGGGATCCATCCGTGCTAGAAGTAGGACGGCTTGGGATAACAGGTAGTGTCAAAGTCTTTGGGTAGCCCACACGAGCGCTAGGCATGCTTTCTCCAGATGAGAGTAGCGCGTCTCATAATCAGTGAACTTCTTGCTCAGGTAGTAGATGGCCTGCTCTCTTCTTCCTGTCTCATCGTGCTGCCCTAACATAGCCCATGGAGAACTCCATCGTGGATAGGTACATTATCAGGGGTCTATCAGGTATAGGTGGTACTAAAACTGGAGGATTTAGGAGGTAACCCTTGATCTTGTTAAATGCAGCTTGGCAGTCATCATTCCACTTGATTGGTGAATCCTTTCTTAGTAGTTTAAAGATCGGTGCGCATATCAGAGTTAACTGTGCAATGAACCGACTGATGTATTGGATTCTGCCTAAAAAGCCTTTGACCTCTTTCTTTGTAGATGGTGGCGGCATTTCAGTGATGGCCTTGATCTTGGTTGGATCGACCTCGATCCCCCTCTTGCTGATAAATAGCTTTCCTGACATAGCACCAAATGCGCACTTTTGCGGATTCAGACGTAGTCGGTACTTCCTTAGTCTTTCAAACAGCTTCTGAAGGTTTACCAGATGGTCGTTTCGCTCTGGTGATTTAGCTATCATGTCGTTGACATACACTTCAATCTCTCTGTGCATCATGTCGTGAAATAGTGTAGGCATAGCTCTCTGGTACGTTGCACCAACATTCTTCAGCCCGAATGGCATGACTCGATAGCAAAAGGTTCCCCAGGGGGTAATGAACGCTGTCTTCTCATGATCAACCTCTGCCATTTTGATCTGATTGTATCCTGAGAATCCATCCATAAAAGAAAGCATCCTGTGCTTAGCTATGTTATCGACCAAGATATTGATGTGGGGTAATGGAAAGTCATCCTTAGGGCTCGCCTTGTTGAGATTCCAGAAATCAATGCACATTCGAACCTTCCCATCTTTCTTTGGTACGTGGACGATATTGGTCAGCCATTGCGGGTACTTGGATACCATAAGGAAACCCGCGTTATACTACTTAATGACCTCGTCCTTGACTTTCAACATTCATTCAGGTCGGAGATGTCTCAGCTTTTGTTTAACCAGCTTGCAGTCAGGGTAGAGTGGCAACTCATGCTCAACCAGATCGGTATCCAGACCAGGCATGTCTTCATACAACCATGTGAAGACGTCTTGGTATGACCGGAGGAAGTCTATCATACCTTTTCTCTCTACCGGGGACAACGACATTCCGATTTGGTGATTCTAGGGACCTCTTCGGTGCCCAAATTAATGTCCTCTGTCTCTTCGACAATCGTGGTAGGGCCATGCACAAAATCGGCAAATTTCTTGAGGAGCTCATGGGGGAGCCCATCGATTTGACCTTCCTCGTCTAGACTTGCGACTCCTACCTCTTCTCGTATTTCTACAGGGAAGGGGTCGGCTTCGCATGGGACGGGTATCACGACATATTTTTCAATTTTATGAGGAATTTTAAAGGACAATATTTTTTGTATTGGTATTTTTTCTTTTTTTATGGTTTTTTACAATTTTTTAGAAGTTAGCCCCTGGCGAGGTGGATCTCTATATATACAGGGTAGAGTGTCCCAAAGGCTAACCTCACTCCTTATAGGTTGTTTTTTTTTTTTGAGAGCCGGTGCCGTATTCACAGCATTTGGTGGCTCCCAGGAGTTGGGGCAACGATGCCCAATTACTTACCTGCGAGGCTTGGCCTTTACCCTTTCGGTTGGAAATAGCATCAGTAGGCTCTTGCAGCCCCCCCCTCAACATGTTTATGGAGGGATCTTCTAGGACCCTGTCTTTGAAGGTTAGGGTGGGCCCAGAGTGGCTAGTGCTAGAGTGATGGGTGGGCCCGGGGATTTCTTCCTCAAACAGGGAGAGGGCTGTCAAGTCTACCTCAAGGTTCGGGGGGATGATGTATGGGTTAGTGGGGTGGGCGGAAGCAAGCTTGTGTGGGGTTATCCTTGTCTCCCCATTCAGATCAATCTTCACTACCCCGGAGCTTACAAAGGTTTGACGGATGTGGGGTCGGGCGGGAGTTTCTTCTTCTAGGTTGATTCCTCTGGCCCTGGTGGCTGCTGCGGCTCTCTTCTTTTCTTTGGCCTCCCTGACCTCTTCTTCATCGAGCTTGTAGCCTAGGCCAAATCTGGTTTGCTGCCCCTTAGCCCTGATGGGGTCTCATCTTCCTTGAAGGCGCGGGCCCAAACCTTTCCCCATTTGGTGGCCCCATTTGTGGAGCATGAGCACTGCCTCGTCCATTCCTACCCCAGTTTTGGCAGGGGTTTTCTCAGGTGACTCAAAGGTGACGGCTGAAAAGTCATACTCAAATCGATGGAAATCGGTGTCATCTGTTGTGTGCGGCATGTCAAGCACTTTCAGATTTTCAATGTGCAGAGCGCTCCGCTCCCTGTCTTCTTTGCTCTCACCTACGATGGTGACGATTCTTTTGCCTGAGATGAATCAGAGTTTTTGGTGTAGAGTTGATGGTATTGCCCCGATCTCATGCAGCCACGGCCGGCCCAATAGTAGATTAAATGTAGACTTGATGTCCATCACCTGGAAGGGGACAGTGAAGGTTTACCGCCCGATGATCAGGTCGAGGTCTACTTCTCCTATGATTTCTCTCCGGGTGTTATCGAATCCCCTAGCACTGGTTATTGATGGTTGGAAGGTGTTGGGGTTCGCACTGATTTTGATTGCAGTCCTTAGAGGGCATACATTAAATGTCGACCCATTGTCTATTAAGACCAACGGCACCACCAGGTTTCCTACTTCCACTGTTATGTTTAGGGGCTTGGAGTGGTTGTTCTCTTCGAGCGGTAGATCCGCATCAGTGAATGAGATGGCATTTGGGGCCAATACTTGCCCAATTATCTCTCCTACCTCATCTGGGGTCACGTGGGCAGAAACATGTGCGTCTTTGAGCGCTCCCATTAAGGCTTGAAAGTGGAGCGGGGAGCTGATCAATAAATCCCAGATAGTAATATGTGTAGGTGTCCTCTTGAGCTGTGTCTCCAACACATGTTCTCTGGCCATTTTTTCAAAGGGGTTCCCTGCGGCTTGCTCTTTCTTCTTCTCTTCCCCTCTTACGGCCCTCGATGCTTCTGGTTGTGTAGAAATCCTACCCGACCGGGTGATAAATTCGACTGCCTCTTCTTGGTTGTGACCAGCATTCATGTCTGTCTGCTCGTAACATAATGGTACTTGATGTGGGTCATAGGCTGGTTTCAGGATGAGGAAGGGAATGCTTGGTGATTCTGGGGCGGATTGGGCTGGGTATGTCAAATTCTCGGGTCCAACCAGGTTGACTCCAATAAGGGGTGTAATGGAATTGGTGAGAGTCGGTGAAGTTGGATTTGAGGGTGCGGAGGGGGTTTGTACAGGCGTTATCGGGGCATGGTAAGACCAGTGGTGATTGGGAGCGGGTGATAAGGGGAGTGGGAGAGGGGTCGTTTGTTTGGAAGGGGGTAGAGTTGGATTGGGGGCAAAATAACACAGGGATGGTGGGGGTGTGACGGGGATAGGGTGACAGGGAAATGTCGGAGGTGCAGGTGGAGCGGGGTGATAAGGGTATGACAGGGTGGTAGACGGAGCAGGGGGTACTGGTATGAAGGGTTTGTAAATGGGGTGGCATGGTGGGGTGATGATGGGTTCGTGGATAAAACGGGGTAGACCAGGGGTGATGGAGTAGTGCATGGGGCGGGGTGATTTGGGGATGGTGGAGTTGTGTATTGGGCGGGATGATTTGGGGATGGTAGGGTAGTATGCTGGGCGGTGGGATTTAGGGGTGCGTATGGGGTAGGGTAGCATGGGGATGGTGGAGTTATGTATGGCGTGGGGTGATGTGACGGAGTGGTATATGGGGTGGCTGACGGTAGGATAGTGTGCGGGATGGGGTGATTGGGAGGCGGCACATATTGTAGGATAAATTGGGAGTGGGGTGGATATGCATATAATTGCGGCGGGGCGAGGCCTGTTTGGATTTGATAAGCAGGAGCGAAAGTGGAAAAATACTGCCCTAAATCTAAGGGCTCTTCTTGGTATGTCGGGTAGGGAAGTAATCGGCTAAATACAGCGGCTCGATTAGCCCTACAATTGGCTCACCCTCGTTCAGCCTGGTAAATGAAAACTCCTCTTGATTACCAATGTCTTCTGAGGGGTCAAACTCTTCCTCTTCCTCCTTTACGCAGTGGATGTTAGGCCTAGGGCCTCCTGGATGCGGTGGCAGAGGGGCCTGATGGATATTCTGGTTTTGCCCTTGAGGAAGCGACGGGGGAACAATTTTTCCCGCCTCTATTAAATCTTGGATTGCATGCTTTAGTGGGAAGCACCGATCAGTAGGGTGACCCGGCCCCTGGTGGAAGTTACAATGCAAGTTCGGATCATAGTTTCTCGGTATCGGATTGGGTGGTGGGCGAGGCTGGAGTAAATTGACCCGACCCTTTTGTAGTAACACTGGTAATAAAATACTTAACGATTGTCCTAATGGCATGAAGACCCGTTCGAATCGTGCTTTCATCTGTTCCTAGGTGAACGGGGCCCTTCGTTCATTGTTCGGCCTCGGCGCTTGTTCGAAACGGGCTGGGGGTGGGTGTGCGGCCTGGAGTTGTATCGGGGTGGTATTATCCTGGGGATAAATGATGTTCTGCACCTCTACCCCTGGCCTTGTTTAAACCCTTGGTTCGACAGCTTTCTGAACCCCAGCGACCCCGTTGGCCATGCCCTTTCCCAACCTACCCTCTCTAACGGCGTCTTCGCAATGGTTGGCATTTCGGACCAAATCAGCAAAACTGAACTGCTGCTGATATACCAAGAATTCTGTGATGACTGGGAGTGCTCCCTTGGTTATTAATTCGATCTGCTCATCATCCAGAATCCGATGGGTCACCTGGGCGGCCAATGCCCTCCACCTTCCTAAGTAGGCACTGAAAGTTTCATCATGCCTTTATTTCAAACGGGCCAGATTCGACTTCCTTCGCTCTATGTCCATGTTATAGACATACTTTTCTTGGAATAAGTGTGTCAGGTCTTTCCATGTTTTGGTCATGGATGGCTCTAGGGATGTGAACCACCTTAGTGACGGGCCCGTTAGACTCTTTTGGAACACTTTGATGAGGAGTCGTTCATCTCCGCCGTACTGACACATATCCCCACAGTAAGATTTTAAGTGGGCGATGGGGTTGCCAGTGCCATTATATTTGCCGAATAACAGCATCTTAAATTTTGGTGGTAGGGGGACATCCAAGAATAGACACAAGTCTGAAAAGTCTGTCGATTGCAGTTCTAGCCCTCCCATCTTTGCCAGCTGCTTTTGTATCTTGTCTATCTGCTCTTTCAGCTGCTCTGATTCTTTCATAGATGGGACTGCCTCCCCCTGGTTTGGCTCGGCCCTGGGTGTGACGATGACGGGCCTGGGGGGGCCGAAGCTGGTAGGTCCTACACTTTGCGAATCTTGTCCTCCTCGTACTGTTGGTCATTGTACTGGTGAGGGGCAAGATCTGCTATTTGGACCTGGGGGGTGATGGGTTGGACGACCTGGTGGGGCCACCAGGCTTGTAGGGGATGGGAGGGAGTGAATGGATGAGTGTTTTGAGGATGAATGATGTGTTGAGCTGGGTGTATATTCTGGGGGTGATGGGGTGTGGTTGATGTGGCGGGACGCTATAGGCGTGGTTTTGAGGCATTGGGTGGACCGAATTTTCCATTGGAGGCGGGATGGGGGCATAAGGGGTGTAGGTGAATGAAGGGTATTGGTGAAGGGCTATGGGGTTTGTGAACAGGCCTTGATGAATGTGGGTGGATGGGCCTTTCGTTTGAGCTTGGTGGTTTTGGAAAGCTTGGGTTGATGGGCCTTGGGTTTGAGCTTGGAGGTTGGTATGATTTTGGGCCAACGGGCCCCGCTGGGTTTGGGCTAATGGACCCTGTGGGTATTGGGTATGGGGTGATGGGCCTTGGGCTTGGGTTTGATAGGTTTAGGGCCAAGGGCCCTGGGGGGTTTGGAACTGGGCCTGGATCTGATGGGCTTGGGCTTGTGTTTGGGGGATTGGGCCTGTGTTTGGGGGGTTTGGGCCTGGGTTTGATGGATTTGGGCCTGGCCCAGGGTTTGATGGGTTTGGGCTTGGGCACATGGGCCTTGAGGATTTTGGGCCTGGGCCTGAGTCTGATGGGTTTGGGCTTAGGCCCATGGGCATTAAGGATTTTGGGTTTGAGCCTGGGTCTGATGGATTTGGGCTTATGTCCATGGGCCTTGAGAATTTTAAGACTGGGCCTGAGTCTGATGGGTTTGGGCTTGGGCCCATGGGCCTTGAGGATTTTGGGTCTGGGCCTGGGTCTTGTGGGTTTGGGCTTGGGCCCATGGATTTGTGTGGGTTTGGTCCTGAGATAAGGGGACTTGGGTCTGTTGGGCTTGGGCCTGTAATTGAGGTGGGGGATCTTGGATGGTATGAATGATGGGTGGTTGGGCATAGTCATGGGGGAATGGGGTGTGGAGGTTTTGGAGACCTAGATGTAGGGTTTGGAATGTGGGATTCCGAGAGGTAGCCCATAGGGCATACATCTTTCTCTTGTCCTCCATTGAGGGCATGGGTTCAGGTGTGAGATTGGAGGGTGGTGGCCCATTCAAGGACGGAGGGGGTTGGGTGAAATTGGGCATGACCTGGGTAAATAGGGGGGTATGTTGGGATGTGGATGGGCCATGTGATAAGGTGGATGGGATATAAGATGTAGGGGGCATGGATGATGAGGTGGATGGGAGGTGGGAGGTAGGCGAGGGATGGGGCTCCTGATGGGGTCTTTGGGAATCAGGGAGTGCGGTAAGGGTGTACGGATGGGAGGTGGGGATGTACGGGTTGGTTGGGAAGCGAGGTGTCTCAGTAGAGGATGAGGTAGGGGCATGTTGGGAAAATGTAAGGGCGGGAGATGCGGTGGATGCGAACATGGGTGCCCCAAATGGACCCGTGACATTGAACTGGGTTTGGGTGAAGGTGTTGGAGATCGGGTCTTCTCCTATATGGGAATGGGATGGGGATGATGGCGGGGATGTATCGGCGCTTGACATGATCCGTTGACTAGTGTTGTATCGATGTCTCGGGTAAGGGCCGAATACCTTCCTGGTTCTCCTTCTACGGGCCGGGTTTGAGGTTGCCGTGGTGACAATCACAAAAAATATATTTTGATCTTTCCTTTTTGTTTTTTTTTTGTTTTTGAAAAAAGATTTTTTGTTGGTTTTTGAAGATGATTTTGGTTGTTTTGTTTTGTTTTTTTTTCTTTTTTTAAGATGATTTTTTTTTCGATTGATTTTTTTGTTTTGATTGATTTTTTTTTCAGATGGAAATTAACTCCCCTCTACCTAGATGAAAGATGACCTGGTGCCCAGGGTCAATTTCTGTCTTAGATGGTATATGCACCTTTAGCAGGTCCCATAGCGGGATCCGACACACTTCGGAAGAAGTGAAAGGGAACCCTTTCGTTTTATTGAAGGCGAAGGAATCCACGCAAACGACTCGATCCCCCGGAGCAGATCAATGAGAAGTCGCCTTCTCTTGACCGGGCGGGGGCATGTTGAGTGTTATAGAATGCGGGAGGTTACTATGGGCACTAATACCGCTAATCGGGGAATTGGGGTGGTGGATCGGTTGTTGTGGACTCAGCTTTATATCGGGCGATATGTTATGCACGCCGATTAAAAAGGTAGATTTAGCCGGGCGTATATATTATATACGCCTGGCTTAAATCTAGGGATTTTGCCTTGGCTTATATATTATATACGCCTGGCTATTTTCTGGGGAATTTGGCTGGGCGTATATATTATATATGCCTGGCAAAAGCAGCTCTGTCTGTTAATTTTGACAGTGAACAGCAAGCCCAAAAATGGGTCTTTGAACTGGTTTGCTGGGAGGAATGCTCCCAGGAACTACTGTGTATGTTATCGGGTCCCTCCTTTCCGCTTCCTAGGGATACACGACTGAATTCGGGCTGTCTACACTCTCACCATTGCGGGTTTTACGGCTTGATTGGAATTGGCAACCCAACCGATATACCTCCGGCACAAGCGCCTTCTTAGGTACTGGAAAGGGTGGTTCTTTTCAAGACATCACCATTAGGGCTGCCGCCTTATTGGGAATCGGGTAAGTTATGTCTATGCCCCCAAAAACTACCCAAAATACGTAAAATAGATTTGATTATGTCCCCACACTGTTGGTTCACTTTTAATTACAGATTTCTAAAGGGGAGTGAATTTAAGTCCAAAATCGGGCCGAGGATGACAAGCCCGTGCCGCCTCAACCGGCCGGCGTTCAAAGGTGAGATATGAGCGCACGTAGGCCCGCCAAACGGCTAAGGCTCGTAAATGACTGAAATTTAAATGACGTGGAAAGTAGATGCGAGCAGGCCCGCCAAACGGCTAAGGCGGCTTAAATGACAAAACCATAAAAAACTGAAATTGAAAAGTGCAAGTAGGCCCACCAATCGGCTAAGGCACTTAAAGGACTGAATCGTACGGGTGAGTATGTTAGTAAAAACAACAAAAAATAAAGAACAAACAGCAGAAAATTAGAACAAAAAAACAACCATGGTTAGTAAAAAAATAAAAATAAAGAGAAAGGCCAACAAGAGGGGAAGCGTTAGGGTGACATCCCCAGCAGAGTCACCATCTGTGTGAGCATAGATCCTCTCGAACCCGTCGCGGCAATGCACTCGCGATGGAATAAAATGTAGAGTCGCCACACGGAGCTTTTGGTGACCCGGGAAACCTTTAAATCGATATTTTGAGCACCGAAGTGCTAAATATGACTCTGATTTACCGGTCTTTGCCAAAGGCTCTAGGGTAGGAGCTTAGGTTATCGATCGGGAAGGGTTTAGGCACCCGATCAACCCGCATGTAGCAGTCTCTATCTATGGCAAAAAATAAAAAATAAATGGGCAGAGCTTCCCCTTTGCCCGAAGGCAATACGGTCCTATCAAGCTTTGAGCCAAACCAAAATTTCGGCGGCGTAATGGCTTGAATCCTTGGACGGAGGAAACACCAAAAAGGTAGAGGGAGAGAGGGGTGAGCCGGAGCTCACGGGCCCTTGTTGCACTTTGGAAGACCTTCGCTTTGGCTTGCTTCCGATGGCTTTAAATGGCTTGAATGGTAGAGGAATATGTTTTAATGCTAGGATTCGGTAGATAAGAAGGGTAGGATGAAGCTAGGGACTAAGCTTTAACAAAAAGGGGTGATCTAATGGTTGAAAAGGGTTTAAAAAAATGATCTACGCATGCTGGAATTCTGGTTGAAAATATAAGAAAAGAACTTTCTCTCACTAGGGCTCTCTCTCTCCTAACTCAAGCTTTCACCCTAATCTTTTCAACCTTGATTTTTTCAACCCCATTGGGAGGAGGGGGGCCTCTCTATTTATAGAGAAGAGGTGGGTTAAAGGGTTACTTAAGAGCTAATTTGTTTAGCAATTAGGTAATCCTCTATCTAAGGTTTTCTAGGTTTTTAGGGTCCTAGAGGTTTGGAAATTGGTTTCAATGGCGGATGATGGGGTGAGACCATGGATGACTTAAGGGTTGCCAATAAGCTCAAAGGGGGTGCAACCAACCTCAAGACACCCACCTTAACCAAGGGGATGGTCAAAGGGTCAAACTAGATGGAGGAAACTCGAACAATTAATGACAGATATTGTAGCTAAGCTGGGCGTATATATTACATACGCCCAGCTTATGCACAGTAAAACTCAAGAAAATCAAGGGGGATCTAAGAAGATGGGTGGCCGCCTATGCTGGGTGTATGTATTATATACACCCGGCCAAATTTGGACCAAAAATGTCAGGCGTATATAATATATATGCATGGTCAATCTGGGGCCAAATTAGCTGGGCGTATGTAATACATACGCCTGAGCAAAAGTTGTCATTTTATGTGAAACTTCAAACGGTCATAACGTTTGAACCACAACTCCAAATTGGGTGATCTTTGGCTTGTTGGAAAGCTGGAGAAGTCCTCTTTCCAATGGTATGTGGATCATCCTTAGAAGTGGTCTATATAAAAATTTGTAGCTCTCCTCCCATCAAATGCTCAGAAGGGTTTAAATTGAGTTTGGGAAGGGATCCTAGGGTTTAGGGGTGATCTCTAAGGGTTGGAAGAAAGGTTCTAATGGGCTTTAGGTGATTCCTAAAGGTCTGGATAGATTTCCAACTATTCAGGGGTGCCATCAGAAGCACAGGGGTGCATTTCTCCAGGAGTACAGACTGATCGGGCCATGGGCCGAATTTGGGTGTCTACACAGTCCAATCAAACTTAGCATTTTTCTTTGTGAGCTGTGTGAGTGGACCTGATAGTTTAGAGAACCCTTCTACAAATCGTTTGTAGTATCCTACCAAGCCAAGGAAACTATGGACCTCGATTATCGTTCTCGGTTGTTTCCAATTCACTACTGCTTCAATTTTCGTCGGATCAACTGTTATACCCTTAGCAGAGATGATATGACCCAAGAAACTGACATGGTCAAGCTAAAACTCACACTTACTAAGCTTTGCATACAGTTTTTGATCTCTGATGGTCTGTAGAGCTAAGTGTAGATGTCCTTCATGTTCCTCCTTTGTCTTGGAATAGATAAGAATGTCATCTACAAAGACAACCATTGACTTATCCAAGTGTGGTTTGAACATTCGGTTCATTAGGTCCATAAAAGACGTAGGTGCATTCGTCAATCAAAATGGCATAGCCAAAAACTCAAAGTGCCCATATCTGGTTTTGAACATCATTTTCTCGATATCCTCTGCTTTGACTCTTAGCTGATGATAACCCGATCGCAAGTCAAGCTTCGAAAAGAACCTCGCTCCTTGTAACTGATCAAAGAGATCATCAATCCTATGAAGCGGATAACGATTCTTAATCGTCAACTTATTCAACTGTCAATAGTCGATGCATAGACGCATTGAACCATCCTTTTTTTTTATAAACAGTACTGGTGCTCCCCAAGGAGACACCCTAGGTCAAATGAATCCTTTGTCAAGCAGTTCTTGCAGTTGCTTCTTTAATTCTTACAATTCTGCAGGAGCCATTCGATACGAAGCTTTAGACACTGGCTCAGTACCCGGAATTAGATTTATCGCAAATTTAATCTCTCGAGCTAGTGGTAGTCCTGGTAATTCCTTGAAAAACATGTCAGGGTACTCACACACAACATAAATATCGGATATCACATTTGTCTCTTCTCACTGCTCTTACAGGAAAGCCATATAGCCACTGCATCCACTCTTCATCATCTTTTCGGCTTAAATAGCTGATATCAATGGGGCTACCTTAGACTTCACCCCAAAGAATCTGAATGACCTTTCCTTTGGAGGACAAAAACTATAACTTTCTAAAGGCAATTGACGCTCGCATGGTAAGCAGATAGCCAGTCCATTCTAAGAATAATGTCAAATCCTTGCATGTCTAACAAGATCAAATCTGCCATCGTCTCATGATCTTCTACCAATACAATCATTGGTTTACACACTGTGCCTGCATTTACTAAACTCCCCGTAGGAGTAGACACCATCAATATGAAATCTAAATGTTCAGGAGTGACGCTCAATTCTTTCATAAATTGAGGCCTGATAAACGAGTGTCTAGAGCCTGGGTCTACCGAAACTCGTGCTCTATGAAAGCAAATATCACAATGCTGATATACCTTCAACACACCTATAATTCAGTCACACAATTCAATCTAGTGTTTACAATGTGTATATGTAATGTGCATCATTGTCATAAATATATAATCACAATAATTTTACATTACTAATTTCCAGTCCATTCTACTAAAGAAATAATCTCACTTCAAAATTGAATCCTACCCTGTATGACATCATTCGATGTAAGAGCATCAGTCACGGTAATAGCATTTGCTCGACCCCTAACCACAGGTCGAGAAGATCTCTGTGTAGAGACTGATCCGGGCCGCTCCTTGCTCTCTTTACTCTCCTCTGGGCAGTTCCTAACCAAGTGGCCCATCTTGCCACATCTGAAGCATGCCCCTATCTCCCTCCTACAATCCTCTGTCCTGTGTGGCTTCCCACACTTAGCACATGACAGGGCCGGAGCGAATGATGATACCCTCGAAGATCCCTGCGCTCTGTAAGCCCACGCTGTAAGAACCAGGCATTGGAATGGTGCGAAGATGCAGATCTGCCGGGCCTCTGATATGCACTAGGCCCTGTAGATATCGCCTGTCTGGAGTGTGTAGGGTATCTCTGAGGTCTAGAGAATCTCGCCCTCTTATTCTGCTCAGGGTCCTGAGATTGTCCTTGATATGACCTTTCTTTATTTTGCTTGTCTTTCCAAGCAAACTGTTTCTGGTTCTCTTCTTCTGCGATGAGAGCTTTAGACATCACACTCTCACGTGTCTCCATCTCCCACATGGCTACAACCTTTTGTAGGTTCTGTCTCAAGTCAAGCTGGAATTTACGAGTTCTCATTATCTCAATGGCTACGTGCTGTGGTGCGAATCTGGATAATCTATCGAACTCAGCACCATATTCTCTCACTAACATTGCACCTTGCTTCAACTTAATAAACTTTACTTCCCACTGATGCCTCACTATCTTTGGGAAGTATTTGTTGTAGAAGACCTTAGTGAACTCCTCCCAAGTCCAAGGAGTGTGAAGAAATTCTCTCTCTATTTCGTGAGGTGGTCTAGCTGCTTGCTGATTCAAAGCAGCAGTCTGCTGAGCGACGTTGGTAGCCAAAGCTTCCAACACCTGCTCCATCCTACCCTCATTGCCTCTTCTTCCTCCTCTCAGTCCTATCGGAATTACATTTGTATTCGATAGGAACTCTAGTCCCCTGGATGTACCCGTGATATCGGGGATCTCTCTCAAAGGCACTTCTTTATGTCCCTCTCTGCCTCTACTGTGCCCACCTCTGAACTTAGGGCCTATAGTACCGATCTGTCATTGTGAAAACAATAACATTGATTAGTACATAGATTGTAAAAATAATCCGACCTGAACTCACAATTCAACCTAAAGCCTATGCTCTGATACCAATTGTGATAGCCCGTATTTCCTTGCCCAAAAATCTGCACCATCAGGATCATGATCTGTATGATCCCTGTGATTAAAATCAGAGTCCGCTCATAGTGGAAATCGAGGCACACCGTCCAAAGGGCATCGAGTCATCATATATGGCTTTAAAAGAAAGAAAAATCAACAATGCATATCTATAAAAATAAAAGAATATACATTCTCAAAAAGGAACGAAGAAGAACCACCGGTAATGGACATCCATCACCCAAAATAATGATTCCTAATAGTGGTTCCTACAGGATGTAGTATAATACAAGTAAACAAATATCTATAATAATAAATACAGACGGTGGCCACCAGGCACACAATAATCCAGAGTATAGTGAACAAAAACCCAAAATATAAGACTAATATACCCAGGCTAAGGGTAAAACTCATCTGCCTAGATATCAGTCTCCTCGTCCTCGGCCTTAGCCTCTGTCTCTGACTGGTAGTCCGGGTCACTCTCGGCACCGGGAGCCCTAGCCTCAGAACCTATAATTATTATAGAGAACAGGGTGAGCTACATCTAAGCTCAGTAGAAGAATCTCAACTAAAATTGTACTAAAAATGTAAGAGATGATTTGCAGGTAGTATCTCAAACAAATAATCAAATTAGAATATGCAGACAGGATAAATCATATGACATATTGAGAGTTTTCAAAAAATAGAATAGATGCTATTAATGTATAATTTGTGACTTAAATCATGCATAATTCTAACTTAAGAAACTCCCGTGAATATATAGCACATGGTAATTAGGTGTATACCGATAGGAAACCCCAACCAATCGTCGTTCATATGAATAATTTTCAGAGTGCAACAATGCCTCATCTATGGAGTGCAATTGTGCCGAGGGATTATCAAAGCAGATACACGAATGTGTCTGGGTATGGATATACCACCGAGTCGGTGGGGATCATCTAGATTAAATACTTAAAATCGAATACACACATGACCTCAAGATTCAGACATCAGAATAGATAGCAAAAATCAGGAATAGGCATCAAAAGATAGAATTCATAATGCAAGAATCAGAGATGAGAGAGTTTTATCGATATGCAAACATGCTTGCCAAAACAGAAATCATGGTACAAATGTGAAGAAACTATGAAATCATATTCAGATACATTTTTAGGATGGATTTCCCCTACCTCAGGTCAGACCTTTCTAAGCAAATCTAAAACTTTTTAACGCATCACGACCTGATCTTAGACCATAAACATAATATACCAAGTGTCAGGGATGTCAGAATATCAACTGGCACAGTGTCGAGTAGTGTTTAATTCACAAAATAAAAACAGGCAGAAAACAAGGGTGATTGATCGATCAATGTCCTTGCTTGATCGATCAATCTATCACCTTGATCGATCAATGCCCTCATTGATCGATCAATCTTCAATTTACACACAAGTGTTAATGGGGATTTGATCGATCAATACCCTTGTTTGATCGATCAATCCTCAACCTTGATCGATCAAAACCTCAATTGATCGATCAATCGTTCAATTTACACACAAGTGTTAATGGGAATTTGATCGATCAATACCCTTGTTTGATCGATCAATCCACGACCTTGATCGATCAAAACCTCAATTGATCGATCAATACCTTCCTTAATTGCACAAACCACAGATGGGATTTCATCAATCAATCTTCCTTATTGATTGATCAATCCACAAATTTGATCAATCAATCTTCCATTGATCGATCAATCCTGCAGAAACTCAAATTTCCCACCTCCTATTCCCACACTTTACTTATAAAATTTGATTGATCAATGTCCAAATTGATCGATTAATCTCTCCCATTGATCGATCAATGTCCTCATTGATCGATAAGTCTTTGCCCTTGATCGATCAACTACTAATGTTGATCCATCAATACCCAATTTGATTGATCAACCTTCAAAATTGATCGATCAAACACCAATTTGATCGATCAATGCCCATCGAGCATAGAACTTCCAGAAACATGCTCTACTGTTCCCATTGATTGTTTATACAAATTGATCGATCAATTCTTAACCTTGATCGATCAATCCCCATATTGATCGATCAATTCACTATCTTGATCGATCAATAATGACAGTTCTCTGTCATTAATGGCTATCAGCAAGTTCTTCCTATTTTGACCTTGATCCTTAATGATCCCTTTTCACACTTATACCTAACTCTTCTTACACATTTATGGTATTCAAAGCTTAACTATATTAATTTCAGAACTCACCTATTTGATGGCCCTTTCGGGATCTCGACAAAGCGATCCAAAGAGGGTTTCGGATTTGGAAATCGGGGATTCGTCGCCCTTACGACTCGGAACCGCAATTTGTGGCTCCGCTTCGATACACCGTATTAAACACATGTCCTCGCAAGACAACTTCGAAGTACCGACGTCAATTCCACGCTCTCAAATCGAGCAATCCTAATCTAGGTTCTCTCTCTCAACTTTGGTTTCTCAAGGAAACGATTCCAACCCAATTTCCTAGCTAGGGTTTTCTCAAAAAAAATAAGAAGAGGGAGATGAAGATAGATTTTCTAACCTTCTTCCTTCCCTTATAAGCCAAGAAAATGAAATATCTCTAATATTTTAGTTTCCCCCTAATTTAAACTCCGGTGTGGATCACTTACATGGTCTCTACGGCGTAACACGCCGCATCAACGCCTTACAAGACTCAGACTTAAACGAAAAGTCACACATGAATTCACCTAACGATGGATTAATATTATCTCGAATAATATTAATTAAAAATTTTTAAATTTATCTCAATTTCTGTGCCGGGCATGCATATCAAAACAATCGAGTTCTTGTTTAGAATTTTAGGGTCGTTACATGATAACTGGCTGTAGTTTGCGAAATAAAATTAAGTAAGAGCTCATTTTTCATAGAGGCAGGCTTGCCAGGTCAGTGACTTCAGCATCATATTCAGGAAGTAACATAAAAGATCACTACTGTCAGTGAGAGAGCGATATAGAGAGAGAGAGTGTGTCATGATCTGAAATTCTACACTCTCTCTATTATGACCCCAAAAGTCTACTTAACGCCTTAAAAACCATATGGGGTCATAACACGAAATTCTAAACCCACAAGATTGGGTGGAATTCCGGGTCGTCAAAGAGAGAGGGAGAGAGAGAGAGAGAGAGAGAGAGAGAGAGAGAGACCTGTATATGATCAGCTCCAAGTAGTCTTTGGTTAAACTTAAGAGCCTCGTGGAGGTATCTGAGTGCCACATGGATATTCCCTAGCCCTTCTTCCATCATGACCACATTAATGTATGTAGCAGCAATGTTTGGATGCGAGGGGCCACAAGTTAGGTGCAAAAGATACAATGCTCGATTGACATATCTTGAATGAGGGAAAAGGATCAGAAAATGTATTAGTTGCTTACTGCATGTGTTTTAGTTTTGTAGCGAGTTTCTTTTTTAACTCAAGTTAACTGCAGGTCATAGAGGCAGACACGTGGATGATCGAATGGCAAGTGAAAATGTCCAAGTGTGAAAGAGCATTGAATTAAAAATGCAGTAAAAGAAAAATAGTGAAAAAAATCAATTGTATAGTGGTGATGATTCAGATTTAAGCTTAGAGTGAGGTTTCCAGATCTCAGGGGTAGGTAGGTAGTTGTTGAAGTGGAAATTTTGAATTCTCTGCCTGCTTGGTTTCTGATGTTGAAGGTTGATCACCTAATGCAATTAACATACTGTGTGTTAATACTTTTATCATGATTTTTCTAGATCACACTCTTCTGTTGTAGTATGAGTTGGAAGGGTCATTAATTCTGCATACGTGGCACTACTTTTTCATCAAGTTGTGGATTCATGAAGTTAATGTTTATTAGATCATATTTGATAGAAGATTGCTTCGAAAAAACTCTACCATTAGCATGACTGTTCCATGTTGAGTCTCAATTTTGTGAATGCAATTAAGCCATGCATCCCTAACAATTATCCTTTTAGCATTTGTTAAAAGGTAAGATGGTGTATTCTACTCACAAACACTAATGTTTATTAGATGCATGCTTACTGCCAATTTAAGGCCTTCCTCCAAAGTCTCAAACTAGCATTTAAATTGTTGTTTCCATCTGAAGGACTTGAGAACCAAGTTAAAAATCTGTGATAGGCATTCATATTTACAAAAATTAGACTTGAAAGGAATAAAAGTAGTGCAACATTTGAAGCACCCTTTAGATTTTTATTTTTTTTTGCTTTTAAATTTATGAAACAGAAATATATCATCAATTACAATCACATCACAATACAAATTTCCAAATTCATCACTTAATCACCATACTAACGAAACATAGTACAGGAGATAAATGGGCTCATAGTACAGGAGAAAGATAGCACATAAATTTTATAACCCATTGTTGGTCAAATTTTAGGCTAAAAAATATGCTTCACAACCAATGAACCAAGCCCTCTTGTGGTGAAATTCTGGTTAGGCATGCTTCACGATCACCAAGTGGAATTTGACAAAAATCAAACTGTCCTTTGCAGAGCAAGAGAGAGTGGGACAGGCCCTCCAACTCCATTAATCGAGGTTCTGTTATAGAGAACAAAAAAGCCATTCTCCTAAGTCCTTATAGAGTTATATTGCTTGTGTATAGCTGTGTCGCCCTATTAGATCTAAACATAATTTGTCATCTTTCAAATCCTTGGTAAGTGGAACGAGTACTGAGTATCAAAGCAACAGTCAGCCCAAAAAGGAAAAAAACTAAAAGCTCAACAAGAACAAGCCCCCAACCAAACCAAACCAGAGAATCAGGTAACATTGATCTCAACCCTATGGTGAGTTTCCATTAACCCTATAAGTGAATGACAGTGTATCCAGAATTCATCAATGAGCATAGTGCCTCTCAATCATTCAATACAAAATCTATAGATCTACATGTGTCTATCAATGCTTAATCAGCGAGAACGGGACCACTTGGCAGCTGCTTCAGTATATGGATGAAAATGACTCAGACCATGAAAACGGCTACATCAAGTGGAAAAGGCTACCCTTGAAAGTATCAGCTCAGCAGCTTATAAAAGATGGCTATTGGGGTGCTTCCCTAGGGAGAAAAAAACATCCATGCACATTATTTTTTCATTTTCCTCACTTTTTCCTACACATCCCCTTACCCTTATTTTTTCACACACGTTATAAAGCATGGGGCATAGCACCATCAGTGATGGTACCCCACCTCTATCCACTAATATATCTGTAATAAGGTTTCAAATTTCAGTAACTACCATCTATCAAAGGGATCTAATTTTGACAATTAAAGTTGACCACATCATCTAATTATGGTAAAATTTAACTAATTCAAGTCCAACCTGAGAGAATAGGATCAAGTCCAACCTGATAAAGATAAACTCAGTAGGATTTTCTATCACCCAAATAAAATAGAATCCAAAACTGATCGTATGTAAGGTAACTTGCGTTCATAAACATAGAGAGAATAGGATCAGGTTCATAGTAAGTACCTTGTGGCAAAGCCCGCGAAGAATGGTAAATTTTCTAAAATCATGGCAACTTTCGTCTTCCAATTTCCACCCGAATCTCTTCAATAGGAAGGTTTCAACCCACTTCCACTTGAGTTTATCATCATTGCGTAAGGCCAAACCAGCATTTTCAATTGACAGGGAACCCAGCAAGATATTCAAACACGATGCTATAGTGCCTACCAAGTCAGTTATGTTATCAACTGCCGCAACAGCTGCTTGTAAAACGCCCGAACAACCATTTCGTGGATACAGATTGACTGTACATGAGGGAGCTTGTCTGCAAGTTCAACCTAGTACAATGGAGGATAAAATAAGGCAACTAAGATATTATAAGGCGCAACTCATAAGACAATAAACTCTTTATAATTTAGATAATACCATAATGAAATGGCATGCAAACACAATTATGCATTTTCCCCTCTTTTTTAATGAAAATTTTCATTTTACCAATCAAACTACATGCTCTAAGTAGACTTTTTGTGGTAATGCTCTAAAAAGGTATAGTTCAGAAATAACTTGTTAAGCATACGAGCGTTAGAGAAAAACATACATGTGGAAAAGAAGATTAATGGAGTAATTACCATGCGTCCTAAAGAACACATCTGCACACCCCTGGTATGCATAAAATCAGTCAACATCCTCCCATCAACTGGAGAAAGTTCGAGTGATCCAAAATCTGCTACCTGATAGAAGTTGCAGAAGCACCCTATCATTTACTAAGTTGGAAAATTTTACTAGGGAAATAGTTTGACTCTGAATATGCCTAAATATCCTTTCTTTCACTCGATTCTGCCATTAACCAACTGATCGAGGTCAAAATTGGGCACAAATTTGGAAGAATTTGAAAATTAGGTCTTTGGAATCATAGAGAAGTGGAGATTTCAAGCAGTTTTTTGAGAGATTAGAGAGAGCGGAGATGAAGTGGAGATTTGGAGCAATTTTTTGAGAGATTAGAGAGAGCAAGAGATTTGAAAAGTGACTAGAGAAAAAAGCCCATATACAAATAACTGTAATAATTCAATTTCTTTGGTAGTCTAAATTTAAAATAAAAAATACTAATAACAATTTTAAAAATAAAAAAAATAAAAATCCCTTGGTAGTCATCCTTATCTGGCATGATCCACCTCCCTTCAAAGGACTCATAGAACGGCTCGTAAAAAATCTACAAAAAAATATCAAATTTTTTTGGATAAAATCATTTAAGAAAATAAATGCTACTCTACTCGAAATCGCTAGAAGAGAACACGTGAGGGATTTTACGGTATCCGATGCGCAGAGCTTGAACGCAAGACACGCAATCAACAACCAAATCGCATAGAAATTCGTGTCCCTTCCATGAGAAGGATCGATCAAAACCCTAAACCTAACCCTAGCTCTGTGATCTGTAATCTAAAATAGGGGAAAAAACCCTAATCAGAGGGATCTTAGGGATTTTATCTACCTGGTAGATTGCCCCTCATCCATCCGAAACCATCTTTGACTTATTCTCCAGTGGATTTGTAGAGGAAAAAGAAGAATGGATTCATAGTTTGTAAATATCTCTTATGCGTGAATCGCTATGATCTCTAGTGTGTGAAGATCTCTGATGCAATCGCGATGATCTCGTGTGAAGAGCATTTAGGGTTTTGAGAAGAGAGAGAGAGAGTCTCAGAGGAAGTAGAGACCGTGCGAGGTTGGGTCGGTGGGTCCGAGGATTGTATATATCCTTACCCTACGCCGACGGCTGGCCATAATAAACAGCCATTGGTGTAAGCTATATTTTTTGTAGTGAACTACAACAATTGTTAAGAAATAATCAATTTAGAGCAGTCGTTGTGAGTGCTACAAATGGTCTGATGAGATGAATGGAAGTAATTGACACGGGAGCTTCAAGAAGGGCAGCAGAGCATTAGTTTCAATTGAACAAGCTTAACTTGTGAAAAGAAATGTGATAGGCAACGTTAAATGCTTCAACTTGGCCCCAAATTCAACTCGAATACCTTTGAAAAACAAGTGCTTCGTATCCTCCTCCGCATGAACTCCAATGGAGGACACATCTAGATGGTATCGTCATGCTTCTATTACACAAATTATGCTATGGTTAAAGTTTATTTGGAAAAAATAATTATCCATGAAAAATATGCAAGTTTTGGAACATTTCGAATAAACTCCTCCTAGTCTAACCTGGTATTACATTCTTTGATCACCACCCAAGCCAGTTTGGAAGGAAAATTCTTCATTGTTGCTTAGCTCCCAAATCCACCTATTTTCTTAAAGAAAATTCTTCACTATTGCTTAGCTCCCAAATCCACCTATTTTCCCAATTATATCGAGGTGACTACACAATCGAGATTCGGTTCCAAGTTTCACACATCTTAATAGTAGAAGGATCCGATAAAGCTAGATTCCCATAATGTACCATAACACTAAGCCTGAACATTAATTATCACCACAAATTGATTGAGAAGTCTTCTACTGAACTTCGCAATCAAGGATACTCCATCTATCCATGGGTCAAACCAGAAGCTAGTATTTTCACCAATCTCCACAATAATCCAGGAATTCCTAGCAATAACCGAATCCTTAGAATGTTAACAGTGTTATATGGAAGCTCTTAAATTAACCAACGATCTCATAATGAGCGATCAAATAAGAACGTAAAATACTAGAAAATCAAACAGAATCACAATAGAGATAATATTTGTGTGGTTCGGCAATTTGCCTACGTCCATAGGCAACGATGATTTATAAGAATACAAGAACTCTCTCAAGCCTCACAAAGCTCTCCACAAATTCTAGATAGGTTTTCACAAGCTTTCTATCGGAACTTTTTTGGTACCATAAAAATGTCAACAAGTTTCTCTAGAAGACCCACATCCGGACGCCTAAACCAAGTCTAACTTGACTTGTCGTGCGAAGCTTGCTTGGGTGAGTTCGCATGTCGCTCGGGCAACTCAAAGAAACCCAAAACACTAGTTCTGACCGCCCAAGTGAATCCAAATTTGCATGTGCAGCCAATGATGCTATTTTCTCCTTTGGTCTATTCCACAACTCACTTGGGCAAGTTTCACTCTCGCCTAGGCGAGATGCCCAAGTTAGAGCCCCAAATTAACATTTTCCACCTGGCTCTAAGTTTAACCATGTACTCTATTCATCAATCATCCTTAACCATATCACCACTGCCACCAGTACCCTAAGGGCGCTCAAACCTGCTGAATAGTAACCAAGTCCAAACAGTGCTTAGACTTCAACACCGATACCACCTTTGTCATCATATCCATAAGATTACCCTTCATACTCACTTTCTTCAAAGATATCTCTCCATTTTCGATTACTTCCATTACGATGTGATCCTATATATCAATGTGTTTGATACGAGCATGATGTATGTGATTCATTATAAAATAAATAGCATTCTAGCTATCACAGAACACAATAACACTAGCCTATGTTATCCCCAAATCACCCATCAAACCATGAATCCACAATGTTTACTTCACTACCTCTGTTACTGCCATATACTCCACCTCTATAGTAGACAAAGTCACTGTATCCTGTAACATCGACCTCCAGCTAATCGGACCACCTGATAATATAAACATGTATCCTGTTGTATGTCGATGTCTATCCAAATCACCCGCATAATCTGAATCTACGTAAAGACGGCATTTCATCAATTATGCAGTTACGTAGACTTTTGGCTAGCATGTCTCTTCCTCCAAATCACAGTGTGTCATTATATCGAGTTGCTCTATCTCTAAGTTCAACTGTACTATAATCGAAAACTCAGAATGAAGTGTGTTTCACAACCAGTGAGAACACCTCATTCTAATTAATTCCTTCTTTTTGTGCATAGTCATTGCCTACCAATCATGCCTTGTATCTTGTACTACTACTTTTTGGAGAACCTTCTTTTTTCTTATAAATTTACTTGCACCCTATCACTCTTTTTCCCTTAGGTAACTCTACAAGTTTCTAAGTTTGATTCTTGTAAAGAAAGTCCATCTCTTCACCCATTGTGGCTTTCCATTCCCATGCATATCTTCCTTTGATCGCATCCTTAAATGAAGATGACTCATTGTCATCTAGCGTCAACGCGTATGCAACCATATCCTTATAACTGTAGCGAAATAGTGCTCTAGCACTCCTTTTGGGTCTACCACTCACCAAAGTTTGCTCTGGGGTACCATCGAACAATCAATTTTTTATTTCACTTGGCACACATTCCAAAAAAGTGACCATAAAATCAAAGAATGCCACGTGATGCTAAGGGCACTTTTTGGGATATGTGCCACATGAAATCAAACACTAACAATATAATAGTACTCCCATTATCTCTAGATATCCATTTTGTGAAAAATTGGGATGGAAAGCAATCTCCATCGTCTTATTCAAAGCAGTAAATGGGTTTCGACGTGGGTGCCCTCAAAGATTTAGCAAGTGATTTTAAAGGTACTCAAAGGATAATGGCTCCACATTTAAACACCAAAATGGTTTTTAAAAGACCTTACACAGTCAAATTAAACTTTTATTTGACACAATTGAAGAGTGGTTTATGATTATGCCATGCCGTGCACATTTATGATCAATCTAAATTGTCCAAGTGAAAATCAGTCATTGGTACATAGGTAGCCAAACAATCCTTCCCACAAGTGGACGTGAGCCATCTGATTGACGAACTTTAATATTAACCATTAAAACGAAGAACAACAAAATTTATATTAGATTGCACAAGTTAGATGATTGAAATCTCCCAAAAAATATAATTCTTGGGCCCATTGCCCTTCAATTTATGATCTATCACTATCATTACCTGTTTCTTAAACTATTGTAGACACCCAAATTTGGCCCAAGGCCCGATCGACACATACTTCGAGAAAGGCATACCCCTGAGCTTCTGAAAGCATTTCCCAAATCCTTAGCAATTATTCTAAAACCTTTAGAACCATTTCCAAATCATTAGGAATCAACCCTAGCCTTCTCAGACCCATTAAAACCCTTCTCGAACCAGTTTTGAACCCTCCGGAATAGTGGTTAGAAAGAGGAGTGCCAAAATTTTTGTAGATAGTTTTCTAACCTAAAGCCTATATCATTAGAAAGTAGAGTTTCTTAGCTTTCCAATGAGCTAAGAATCTCCTAATTTAGAGTTGTACATCAAAAGTTATGGTGAAACGAAGATCACATATTTGTGCAAGAAATTTTAAAATCAGACCCATATAGAGCCAGTTTCGAACTAACCAAAAAAACTGATGAAAAGAGGAGTGCCTAGTTTTTATAAATAGTCTCCCAACCTGAGGCCTATACCATTGGAAAGTAGATGTTCCCAATTTTCCAACGAGCTAAGAATTCCCTATTTCGGAGTTGTACATCAAAAGTTATGGTCAAAGGAAGATCACAAATTTATGCAAGAAATTGTAAAATCAGGTTGGGCCCCTACGGGTCTTCAACTTTTAAAAGTTTGGGCTTGGTTTTTCTTTAAAAAATGGTCAAAATTGATATTGAGGGTTTGACTTGTAGACCATCCCAAAGTTTGGGGTGTGTTTCTTTAAGACCCTAGTGACCCTATTAACTTAAGTTATCACCCTTTCGTCATTCAAGTCACTACTCTATCATCTACCATTAAACCTAAATCCCTCTTTTCCAAGCTCTAGAAAACCCTAATAACCTTAGATTGCCTATTACCTAATTTCTAAACCTATTAGTGACTTAACTGTTCACTAATTACCCCTTCCTCTATAAATAGAGAACCACCCCCCTTATTTAGGGCTTGAAAAAAATTCCCAAGAGAGAGAAACCTTTGTGATCCCTTTCCACCCTTTTTAGCATTAAAATCCCACAAATTATAGAGCCTAGGTTCATCCATTAACCTCTTTTTTTCATCATAAATCTCTTAGATCTTGTAGGAACAAGGCTTAGCCTCCCTCTCCTACCTCTTAGCCACCTAGTCTTGGAGTTCAAGACCCATCTCTCAACCATTAAAGCTATTGAAAGCTTATCCAACGCAGCCACACGAAGGTCCACATCTGTGCTACAAGGGCCTGAGAGCTCCGGCTCTCACTACGTCAAAAACCATAAAAAAAGACGAAAAATAAGACTTTTTTTTTTGTCTTAAAATAAGACTAAATTTAACTGTCTTAAATTTAGTAATAGGACGGTCTATTGCTAACGATGATGTGAAAATTATGGATGGTATATAAGACCTTATAAGCCGTCTTATTATCACGATAGCTATACCCATCGAAAATAAACGCCCACTCACGCTGGTTATAAATTAAAGCCCAAATTAGTCTCTATATAGCTTTTTCTCAACAAAAAAATAAAAAAAAAAAGTATCTATATAGCTAGCTTCCTCCTAATCTCTCTCATCCCGACTCTTCCTCTCCCTCTCCCTCTCCCTCTCCATCTCCATCTCTCTCATCTTTCTAAAAAAAAAAACCCTATAGTTCCGATCTAACCCGTCGACTTTCCTTTGACTCCCAGTGCTGCCGACTTCTACTATCAACGCTGTCGCCTTCGATCGACCACCATTGTTGCTAGATTTGACTTCCATTGCTGTCGGCTTTGACTTCCACTGTTGCAGGCTTCAACCACCACTGTTGCCGATCTTTGGAAGGTAATAATTTTTTTTGTTAGTGTGACAGCCCGACCTTTCCCCTTCTCGTAAATGGGAAAGGTCGCACCGTCGGATCACCTAACATGATCCTGTCATACAAGGGCATCTTGTACAAAGTGTTACATATGCGGAAGCGAATTTAATTAACTCTGATACGAAGAAATATGGCAACAACTGATATACATTCCTTTATCTAAAGCAGTAAATTGAACAGGAAATATAAACAGAAACCTATACCTGAAGTAGTAAACTATCTTAAATCACACTGCTGTTTATACATATTCAATGTTTAAAAACAATTCTTTCTCTCTCTCAAACCTCTCAAGGAAAGAAGTCCTCAGCAGAACCTTCCTCCTCGTCCCCCTCCTGATGGTAGGTAGGAACAGCCTCGTGCTCAGGGTCTTGAGCAATATCTGCAGCTAAGACATAAAGTCGTAGGATGAGCTATCATCAAAGCTCAGCAGGGAAAATTAAAATGCTAATTTATATGTTAGATTATCCATTCATTGCTAGATGCAAAATAAAACGAAACACATGTCATCTTATATTATGTCTATTCTAGCATTCATATATCCTAGCAGTATATAATAGAACAAGCACTAAATCATACAATTATTGTATCATGTTGACAATGCTGACATATATTCATGCTGACAAGGAATCAGGCGAGATCAATGAATCATGCTGAAACAAGAAAATCAAGCTCCCGAGTTAGCGGGATCACTTGGACCAAGAAAATCAAGCTCCCGAGTTAGCGGGATCACTTGGACCAAGAAAATCAAGCTCCGAGTTAGCGGGATCACTTGGACGGGATATCAAGCTCCCGAGTTAGCGGGATCACTTGGACGGGATATCAAGCTCCTGAGTTAGCAGGATCACTTGTTTCAAGATGAATTAAAGACGTGTACATTATTTCAAGGATAACAGAATATGAACAATGCATGCACGCTAACATATATGCAAGAACATCATGAACAGATATGATATAGCAAAACTGAACTAGTATCACTGAGTTAGCATAACTATTCATATTCATGCGTTGAAACTGATCTTATCATCATTCGTATATAACTGATCGTATCATCATTTATAATCATACATCTAACTGAATTAGCCTAATAGTCCTACGGCACACTGCTTGAATCCTTATCATGCATATTTATTCATCAAAACTTAACACGAGCATAGTCATGCAAAGGCATTCATTTAAACTGAAATGAGCATAATATTTAATATTCCTCTATTGAACTAAGCTAACTATTCATCAAAACTGGTCTAGCATCTTCATTCATTAATCATACGTCAAATCTGACCTATATTTTCATCATGATTCATAAATTCATCTATCTCTATCCATGATTATTATATATGAGTATACATGAGCAAGAACAATACATGATCATTATTAATCAGAACCATTCCTCTGAACTGATAGAGTATTATCCCGTTATCACTATATATTTGAGCATCATCCTTTAACCATAAATCAACACTGAATTCATTAGTATCATATCCATTCCAACTAACATGAGTTTATTATACAAACTGACATTATCACATGCATTTGTCATCAACAAAATTAATTGACATCCTTGTAAATCTCTAATTATCATTTAAAATTGCCTTTATATTCAAAGATTATCATGCTGACATATATTCATAGAATAATCCTATGTCGATCTGAACTAGCATGGTTCGAGCATCAAAATTTATGGTATAAACATATATGGCTTTGATCTTACTATCATCATAGCTTAGTATTCCTCAGCAGAACTAGCACAACTAGCATATGGATTAAACTAACATAGGCATAATTATAATTTACTAATCAGGAATGAATTCAAAAATAAAATATAAATTAACAATGTAAACTCCCTACCTTATACCAGGTTAACGTGTAACTGGTTACCCGTGCACGCATGTCTTCAAGCAAATGCGTCATGTGCACCAAGTGGCACTTAGAAATGTCAATCATAGGTTTAGTATTTTTAATGGTTTATTGGGTCAACATAGACCCCAAATATGGACCATTTATGGTCCCAAGTCTCATAGTCAAACTCGACAAGTCAACCCAGCACAAACCCCTGACAGAGGTGTCGCCAAGTGTGTCAGACGCAGGGTTGCCGCGGCAAGCAACATTGGTTGCCGCGGCAAGCTTTGCAGTTGCATGTTACCGTGACGTGTCACTACTTTTTGACCCCTTAAAATTTGGATTCAAAAATTGGTTCCTTCATAAAAGTAGGAGGGCTCGTTGTCCCCTTTCCAACGCATCAAGAATCCGATCAATCGGAGTTTGGGATCAAAAGATATGATTAACATACCACACAGTGGTCTGAGTATACTGTTGCAGCGGCAAGCCTGAGTACCTTGCCGCATCTTGTCACTAATGTTTGACCCTTTAAACGTTGGATTTAGAGTTTAGTTACTTCATGAAAGTTGTAGGTCTCCTTGTCTACTTTCCAACGCATTAAGAATCATGCCATTTGGAGGTCGGGGTCAAACGATATGACCACAATACCACACAGTGGTTTGAGCATAGGGTTGCCGCGGCAACACACAATGCTTGCCACGGCAAGCCACTCAGCAGAGGGTCTTGCCGCGACAACCCCTTGAGGTTGCCGTGGTAAGCCTGGCTTGCCGGGCTTCAGTTGGGTCTTCTTCTTGGCCTTTTGATCTGCTCTATCTCTCCTTTTTGCTTATATATATTATTTATATATAAATATATATTTATATTGATATATAAATATATATACATAGATATCTAGACACATATAGATATATATATATATATATATATATATATATATTGCAGCATCACACAGACCTTCACTGATCTCTAATGAAGATCGGAGTGCAGTGATCTGTACTTTAGTTCATGCTAAGTCTTTTCCTTATTTCATGTGACTTGTGCTATATGCTTCTTACTTATATGATCATATTTTATACATATATATATATATATATATATATATATATATATATATATATATATATCTGTTCATCTATATATATGTATAAACTTGTAGCAAGTTATATATATATATATATATATATATATATTCCATTTCCAGATTTTCAGTGAAGACTCGGAGTGCAAGATCTACACTCAGTTTATGTCTTCCTGTTTATATACTATTGGTACAAGAACTTACCCTTTGGTGAGTGTTGTCTATCCAATTGTGCTTGCTGATTTCATAGCCGGAGCGGAACTGAAAGCCATAGCAGAATTGTGAAAGTCGTCTTAATATGTCTTGTTGTTTACTAATCTTTCATGCTGTTTACTAACTCAAAATTTCCTCGGATTTATTAATCAAACTCAAAGAGAGCAAGGGAGTTTGCCTTTTAACAGATGACCTTGACCTTGCATGCATGAGAGTCGCTAGTGACTCATGCAGTCGTGTACTGCATATGGAGTACAAGCAGCTTATATGCGGTTTGAGATTAAATTGCCATGTTAGGCATAATACCCATAGAAGGTATCATATATAAGACAAAGCAAGTGTTTACTTTCATGTAAGGCAGTTGCACTTTTGAAATGTATATGTTCTTTATTTTTAACTCCTATTCTGTTGTTAAATAAGTTCAGGTGAGAAATTTTATATACTAGCCTGTTGTTAGCTGTTTTCAAGTGAGTACTGTATATGCCAAATACTTATACATGGATTATATATATATATTTATATATTCATCCATTTAAATCCAAATGGTTTTAATTGATGATATTTAAGCTGATCCTTCATCATAATGGGCTGGGCTAGGCTAACTTAATGGTCATGGTCATAGCCCAATGCCCTACCGGACCCTTAGCAATACTAGGTAGTGTACCAGTCTGAGGATCGTTACAGTTAGTTTATTTTTGTTGTAAAAATAGTTTATAGATCTGAAATAGAACTTTAGAAGGTAATATTTTTCTTGTTATTATTTTTTTTTTTCTAAAAACAGTTTTTAGATCTGAAATAATCTTGATGGGTTTGTGTTGTTGAAAAGAAATCTGAAATCATCTCTCTCTATTTTTTATGGATCTAAAATCATCTGAAAATGTTATGCCCTAATAGTTTACTCAATATTTTAAAAAGAGGCGCTCGATCGGTATCAGTGCAGTTGCAGATCCAGCCATGACTTAAACACATTTTATGGGATATTTTTGCATTCTAAATAGAGAACTGACAAGTTTTCTATTGAACCAGCCGTGGTCAACCAGTTATTCAAAATTGTGAAAATAATAAAGAAAGAAAGATAAATGGTTAAAGTTTGTTTTGATCCTTTCTTTCTATTTTGGAAACCCATCAATTCTCCATTTTTTAGCTTCTGAATAAAATTTTATATATTTATATGAAACTAAAAATGTTCTTTAAAAAATTAAGTAAATCTATGCCTTTTAGGAAATGCTTCCTAATAAATCAGATTACTAAATTATCTTTTTTCACAAAATAAAACTTATTTTTTAATATATTCATATTAGTATGCTTTCAAAGACACTAATAAAATTTCGGAAATAGACAATAAATAACCATAAATCCTTTGCTTTGTGATAGAGAATAGCGCATGGCGTCACTTTCAAAAAATATAATACATTCCTTTATTATTTTATATTTCTAAGATATTTACAATCATGCTTTTAGTTAACATGGTATGTATTTTTGTCCATGCTTATATTAATTCCTAAAATGTTAATACATCCACCTATTTTTAATTAATTGATTCATATTTATCAAAAGTTCATTAATTATATAAACAAGTTATTAACTCATTACATGCATATTCATTTCCCTAGCATGAATTTAATTCTTATAATATTTTAATAATGATAGATTTAATAAGGAATGTTGAATTGGGGATATTTTTTTTTCATTTAAAAAATAAATTAAAAGATTTTTTATAAAACCTGACAATTCTATTTCATTTTGATCCTAAATGATTAAACTATTATTGGAGAAAACCATTTACTTACATGCATATTTGTTTTCTAAATTAGACGATTAATATGCATCAGAGGCATAAGTAGAAGGCCACTAAAAGAACCAAAAGAGAAGTACTAGGACCAAATCGGATACGTATAGAAGTTTGAATTTCCATAGGAGAATGAAGATTGGTTTGGTTGACTAAGTTGTTCAATAAGTTCATGGGAAAAAAAAATGCTTGAGTTGATGAAGAGCATTGTGAGTTTTTTTGTAAGAATAAAAGAGAGATTTAAAACTGTGCCAACTGCTAACTGTAAAGGTATAAAGCTAATGAGTCAGATAACTTTGGGAGATAATAGTAGAATGTCTAAGACTACAATCAAATGTATCTAAGAACCAGATTCATCAAGTTCTACCTCTCGAGATGCTATGAGCCGCTAGCGGGGTAGGCCTACTAACCTAGGAACCATCTTGAAGCATCCCCATCTTCTGCCACTATCTTGGTCCACTGTGCAGCATTAGACCCACTTTCATTGACACTACAACAATCAATTTCGAGGGATACAAGTGAAGCTCTTCCCAAGGATGTGGATTTCGGCAACCCTAGCTACTAGAATATCCTCACCAGTCTTTCCCTTTGAACAATTTGCTTACATGAGCTTTGTTTGTAGAGATGTATGTAGCTAAAGTTTGAGTTATTACTTGTCCTGCAAAACCAGTCCCCAATTTGCAGCATCACTTCTCTCTATGAGGACTGGTTCATGTAAGCAGAATCTACTTACATGAGGACTGGTTCATTATATAAACTAAGAAAAACTCACGGAACACTAGGACTCAAAGTCAACACACAAAAGAAATTGTAGCTTAGTTTGATGTTCCCTACCGTAAAGGGTCTATCAGGTATATAAGACTGGTCGATCGATTTGGTGGGCTGATGTTCAAGTCCAGGCTCAAGTTTGGGCTAGAACTATGGACCCGATAGTGTGTGACAGCCCGAATTTTCTCAACCAAAAATTTGGAGACATTTTTTTTTTTCTTAACTTTACACCAAAACCAAATGAGAAAACCTGAACCGCCAAATCGTAGATCACAATCTGATACAGAATACTTGGCACATCCGTATGCATATGAAAATCAAAGCAAAGTTATATAAGTATCATGAACAAAAACTCCAATTCTAATATCTAATATGTACAAAACTAAACAAATGCCAGTGATGACTAACCAAGATCCACGATGTACTAAATCTATGATCCCAAAACAGAGTACAAATCCTTATGTGGAATCTCCTTTTTCTTCAAGTATGTAGTATGGGCCATCTTTAAAGCTACACCTGTGACGTATAGTCGGGGTGAGCTAACATCCAAGCTCAGTGGAGAAAACTAATACCAATATACATCACATCACATGCATAGATTCAAAGACAAGATCAAAACATTTTCTTATCAAGACTAAAACTAATTTCAAAGGCATTTCTTATCAAATTGAAATTGAGTTCAAAGGCATTTTCTTATCAAAATTCAAAACTAATTTCAAAGGCAAATTGATTTCGAAGATGTTTTCTTATCAAAACCGAAACTGATTTCAAAGACATTTTCTTAATCAAATCGAAACTAACTAATCTCCTATCAGAAGCATATTTCTTATTTTCGATTTACTGAGTTTGAATCACATTCATTTACATGCCTTATATATTCTTATGTGGCTTACTCACATGCCTTACACAATCCTTACTTATCTTACTTACAAGCTTTGCACATTCTTACTTAGCTTACTTATATGTTTCACACTTTCTTAGCTTACACAATTCGATTCACGGATATCCCGCCGTGCCGGTTCGATTCACGGAGACTGCCATGCCAGTTCGATTCACACACTCACTTGCATAGCTTACACATTGTCACATAGTTTACACAGTTTGATTCACGGATATCCCGCCATGTTGGTTCAATTCACGGAGACTGCCATACCAGTTCGATTCATAGTTAGCCGCCGTGCCGGTTCGATTCACGGATATCCCGCCGTGCCGGTTCGATTCACGGAGATTGCCGTAAAAGTTTGATTCACTATTAGCCGCCATGCCTGTTCAATTCACGGAGACGGCCGTGCAAGTTCGATTCATGGGTTTAACCGCCATGCCGGTTCGATCCACGGTTAGCCGCCGTGCCGGTTCGATTCCGCCTAGTGGCCCACAAGGTACCATATAATCCGCCCATAGCGGTCCACACATGTGCATATAATCCTCCCATAGCGGTCCACAATGTCATATTATCCGCCCGTAGCGGTCCATAACATACTTATAATCCTCCCATAGCGGCCCACTTAAATTTTCTTGACTTATGGTTCAATTTGGATTCAAATTTATATACATATTCGATTTGGGTTCAATTTAAAGTTTATATTTGCTTCAAATTTAACTTCAGGGGTTTAATTCAAAATTTGCAAAACTCACACACACGATGTTCGAAATGAAATTTTTTACTTAATTTACGAAGACTAAAATACGATCTTCAAAACGAAAATCATTACTTGGTTCGACATTTTAATAGATTCCCAAAACAAACAAATATGTCAAAGGTTCGATAATTCAAGCTTTTGAATATGTCAAACATTGAAATTATTCAATCACATAATGACTTTCAGAAAGCCACGATTTCAATTATCGAAATGTTCAAATAGTAATTCATGTTCAAATCAAAATATATCACCTTTCATTCGATCATATCAAGCCTCTATGAATTTAAATCAAAAATGTAATTGTGTATAGAATTTTTCCCCACCTTAACCTCGAAACTGCGCAAAGCCAAGCAATATCCTATCAATGGCTTTCTTCCCTCAATCTACATCATAAATATATGATGATGTATCAAGGATTAACACTAATCACTAATAACTTAAACCTATTTAAGTGTTTTCTTAAAACCGAGTCGGAACGGGCAAGTTCGTGCCAATTTAGAATTTGATGTAACTTTTTCCTAAATTTTTTACCTTTAAAAATTTATATTTATTAAATTATTAAATCACAAAACTTATAAATCTTTTTGTCATCTTTCCAACGCCTCAAGAATCGTATCAATCGGAGTTCAGAGCAGAATGTTATGGTCAAAATACCAAAGCAGTACTGACAAACTCAGACAAAATCGACTAATTGATTTCCAAAATTGATTAATCAATTTTTCCAAAATCGATCGATCGATTTTGTCTCAATTGATCGATTTTAAAAAAACCAAAAATCTTTCTCACTAATTGTGTCTAGTCGATTAATCGACCCAATTTTGATTAATCGAAATTCAAAAATCGATTAATCGATTTTACTTGATTAATCGGTTTCGATTCTCGATAAAAATCAGAATTTAACCCAACTTATCACTAAATTTTTACCTTTAAAATGATTGATTCATAAGTTAGTCAATTTCATAAAATTTGTAGGGCTTGTTGTCCTCTTTCCAACGTAATAAGAATCGCATCAATCGGAGTTCAACACAAAAAGTTATAACCGAAATACTATAGTAGTGTCAGCAAGCTCCGGCAAAATCGATCAATCGAAACTTTCTTTGATTAATCGGTTTTGTGAAGCTCCTCTCTAATTTCTCTTCTATTAAAAATCGATTAGTCGATTTTGGCAGTTTCTGAGCACTTCTCGGGTTCGAATCTTGAAAGACATCTTTTACATCAAAGTTCAATCCCTTTTGATCCTAATCTTTTACACACATCTAAGCGACCTATATTTAGTTAAAATACATTGAAGAATTTCGTTATTTTCCTCTTTAAATCGGTGATCTATTTTGTAGATCGGATCGTCTTCTTCGTTAAACAAAAAGAAGAAAGAGGAAGAATCGCCGGATTCATATGCTCCAAGCCTTGTGATTGTGTGGAAATGGTTTTGTGAGACAAAAAGGGTTTCCAAACCCACCTCGATCATCTCTGAGCTTCACGATCACACCCAAGCCCACGAAATCAACGGCAATCCTTACACACACACTTCACACATACTCACGCTATGATTTGTGGATCAAAACTCATGATCTCTTCGCAAGAAGAGCGTTTCAAAACCCCCAAACGGCTCCAAAGCCCACAAAACTACAACCAAAAGTTGAAACCGACGACGATCCTTCCCTTATACGATCTCACAAAGCCATTTCCACACAATCACAAGGCTTGGAGCATACGAATCCGGCGATTCTTCCTCTTTCTTCTTCCTTCTCTCTTCAAAACCCAAAATCGTCAAACTCTTGCAACCGATTAAGGCTTCAAAAGGAAGATAGCCTTTTTTTAAACTAAAAAGGCCGGCTCTCATACAAAACACATACACCCATTTTGGGTGTTAGTCTTATCTAAGGACCTAGTTTTTCGCGTGAAACGGGCATACCTAGTTAAGGTATTATCTATTATATAAATGATCCCTTGGTTCAGTGTGGGGCTTGTACACCCAAACTACTTATCAATCAGACCCGACATTAAGCCAATACACACCACCACGGTGTATGAACTCGGTCCTAGAAATCTCATACAAGCTCAAACGGACCTAAAATAATCTCGTTTGAAAAATCTAAACAGTGACGTGTTTCTTAACAAACATGCACCCGATCAGGACCTATAGTTGGCTCGAATAGTCAGCCCAATCAGTTGGCCCAACTAGTCAGCCAATACAATTGGCCCAATTAGTCAAATAAGTTATTTAACCATTACTAAACTTTTATTCTCTCTCTAGAACCAAAATCATAAGAGAAATAAATTCTCCTACCTTTATTTTCATTTATAACCAACCTAAACTTAGGTGTTAAGCCAGTACGCCATAGCCAGGTATATACAATTCATCCAAAGGTCCACACGCGAGCCTAAACCAATCTTTTTCACTTAAGACTTAACCCAACTAACTTAATTATTTTCATCATGTCGGGTACGTGATCAGTCGGGCACGCACATCGAGGTGTACTGTTTAAAGGTCAAAAATTTTCAGGATGTTACATAGTGTATCACCCAAGCCTAACCTGAAGAGGGTCGGGCTCATTATTGTCCCACATATTGGGATTTTAAGAAATTGTGCCTTGGAGTGCTGTAATGTTTAATTTCTTACTGAAACATTAGAGATGTTGATGCCTTGGAGTGCTCTAATGTTTTAAATGAGGGAGGGTGTTGGAGATGTTGGGTTCATATATGTAATCAGATGTGATATGTCGTGTGTCCTTATATGAGTATTTAGTTATGGGTTTAATTCTCCTTGCCTAGATAAGAAATATGTAAGTGGTTACGATCCTCTATATTAGGAGCTCCTCACATGGTACTTCTCTAGTTCAATTTATCTTTTATATTTCTTGTTTCATTCTATGGGCTTAGATTATTTAGTTTTAATACTATGTTTTGCAAACAGGATTCTACTTTTAATTGGCAGTACATAAGAATATAGGATAGTTATTAGAAATGGTGTGCTGCAAATTTTAAGCTATTTTATGCTAGAGACCATGTATAAAAACATGTGCAGGGATTATACATTTTATCGAACACTTGAGCCACAAAGTGCAGAAACGACTATATCAATTAATTAATCTCTCAATCATTTTACCACTATATCAATTATATCATTAACCATCCTTAAACTATAATCACCATGATGAATCTGGTTCCCTTGTTGCAAATCTCTAAAAAACTACCAAGCAAATAGAAGACCATAAGGTACCAAACTATGATTCATTCTCAAGTGAGCTCCTTTTATGGACTCTACTTTGAAGCAATCTAAAGTTGTTTGGAATGCCTAACATTGATGCAAAATAGCCCCAAAAATCAGGATGTTCCAAATTTCGACATCCCGAACTGCCATTACGACGACTTCAAGGCCGTGCCTTAATTTCATATCATAACTCGCCGATATATATACAGCCCCACTGAAATTGAAGCACATGCGAACACTCTAAATAAAAATAAGAAGTTATAGGATAGTTGATCCCACAAAGCTGTCCCTGTTCCATGCCAATTCATGGACATAAGGACACACCCAAAGGTTTAATGACAATTATTCTTCCTAAATAGTTTACCAAGAGACAGTATTTAAACCTTCCAAATAATGAGGTTTGATATATCATGTCATACACAGTACTCTCTCAACTCACTCTTAGGGTATGCAGCGGGTTTCCTAGAAGAATTCCTCAGGAGGAGGTTCTGTCTCTTCAGTGGGTACGAACTCCGATGCCCTTGGATTTACTTCACCTGAAGTCCCTGCCGCCGCTAGTCCTTGACCTGTGACGTATAGTCTAAGGGGGTGAGCTACATCCTAGCTCCGTAGGGAAAACAAAAGAGCATATAGATCATCCTTCACACATATGTCAGTAACTTAATAAAACATAAATTTTCAAGAAAACATTTATGTACAACTACTTGGATAACAGGAATAACTCGTGGTTCCAATCAGTACTTATCATCGCATTGTTTAATCTGTTTATAAGTTTATTTGTGAACTTGGCCTAATCTCTTAAATCTTAACTTAATTAATCCTCGAGCAAAGATAGCGTCGAGCCCCGGCGGAATACCCGCCATCGTCTCAACTAGACAGCTTGTTAAGTGTATTCCCGAATATCGCTTGCGCCCCTTCCTCATAGGCGTGGGGTCTATTCTCAATCTACATCCTCGGGATGTTATAATTGTAATGGATTGGTCAGCCTGCATCGGCCAGTCACGGATATCCCGCCGAGTTAGTCGTGGGTATCCCGCCACGCCTGGGGTATTCTAATCAACCTTAAATAACAAAGTATCGATGTGCTTTACATATAGTTATTCACCGTGATTGTGCTAAATATATTACATTAGGCCTTATCAATGCTATCTTTGTTTCTCTGTTTGTTTTCTTAAGCATCCTCGGATGCCCCATGCTTCTATTTCACCTTTCTTAGATTTAACCACATTATCTTTCGTCCCCTGGGGACCTCAGGATTTTCCACATTGGAACACGCACACACACCCTTATCATAAGGATATATAAAATATAGACTATTTAAATGGACTACACTACACATATGAGTTAACAGAAAAATGCACATGCTCGAGAGAATTCCCTACCTCGATTTAATCTCAAAGCACGCTTGTCCTTAGAGGTTTAAAATGCATCAACCTACATTTAAAAAGAATTTTACTTTAGGATGCTCTAAGGTTTTGGGGTGTAAGACACCAGTTTCTTATATTAGGAAACCAATATTTGAGTGATCTCATTAGCCTCGCCGAGCGGGTCACTTGACCTCGCCGAGCGGTCTCTTGACCTCGAGCGGTCAAATCGAGATCGCCGAGCGGTTAAATCGAGCTGAATTTCTCTGTGGACCTCGCCGAGCGAGCTCCCTTTAGTTTTAGGGACCGCCGAGCGAGCCCAGAGCCACATTTTTCTATATTCATCCTCGCCGGCGAGCCTCTTTAGATCGCTTCGAGCAAGGAACAATGATTTTGTCCTCGATCGATCGAGAATATGCTTCCACTCATCATTTACCCTTTATCTTATACAAGGAACCATTTAGCCAACCTCTTTGGTACTATTTAAAACCTTCCTAGGCATCTATCATGTCCTTAACGCATTCTGACGATGAAACCGCACCGGTCTGATTTATGATTTGAATATCTACTCGGTTATCCGGCCTCCCTGGTTCGTCCTCCCGTCGTTTCCTCTGATCTCCTATGCCGACCTAAGTCTCAACGAACCCTAGTTCTCTAC
Organism: Chloranthus sessilifolius; assembly: GCA_021018995.1. Taxonomy (NCBI): domain Eukaryota; kingdom Viridiplantae; phylum Streptophyta; class Magnoliopsida; order Chloranthales; family Chloranthaceae; genus Chloranthus; species Chloranthus sessilifolius. The sequence continues at coordinate 33,847,416 of CM037597.1, read as the reverse complement.
CAGGCTCTTTTCTTCTTTCTCTCTATATTCTCCTTCTCTCTATTTAGGTTAGAATAGATTTACGTAAGGGCTCCTCTCTCTCCTTTTCACTTTTATATCTAAAATTTTTGGGATATACTAGTGTGTTTCCCACGTACACACTTAAAGTATTTGGGTCGTTTTGGTCTCCTTGTGAAACACATATACCTATTTGTGTATGCGTGCCGTGCACAAATCGTGAAAAAAAAAAAAAATCTGGGTTGTGACAACAGCTAAGATATGCCAACATCTAGGAATAAATGAACAATGCTTCTTTATTTTTTAGGCAAACACAATATTGTCAACCAATTGGGATTTTTCTACTACCAATTCGTGTATCTATCGAGCATCCATCTTGCTATAATTTCAACTAACAATTTCACTTTCTTAGAACAGCTCTGTTCCAAAGTTTCTTCCATCTTACATCATGGCATATTGTTTTCTTTGTTTTTTCTTGGTTTATTTCGAAAAAAATCACTCTTTGCGAAATTCTAGTAGGGCAATATCATGAATTTTATATGAAAATATAATTTATCATACGATTAAAACAAAATTTATCATGTTCTCTCTAACAACGAACTTATTTATTGTAGATGTCTTTGATACCCATACCTCCGAGCAAAGAGTGGATGAGCGCTGGAAGGCATACACCTTAATACATAGAAGGAGTTAACTCATTCATTAATTTTATAAAAGCCAATAGTGATTAATTAGGGACCGAAGATTAGTATTGTTGTCCTTGTGTAATATCCCTGATATTTTTGGCATATTTTCGTTTACCTCGGTAAGCGTGCCCGGAAAATACTGTAGAATATTTTTGGACTTTTGGTAAGCTAAGGCTATGGTAAGACTAATGGCCAAAGAAGTTGGTCTCGAGAGGTGTGCAAGTCATGAAATCGATGACTTATACTATTGGGTTGGTGTTGGTGGTTAACACCAGATATGTTCTCAACTTAAGTGGATAAGTTACAAATACAAAAAATCTAGATATTATAGTTGCTTAGGTTTGGTTATAAGAGAGAGAGAGTGCAAGAGAAGATTAACTCTCCCACTCTCGTTGGAATTTAAGCTTCTAAAGACCTTGCTCGTTTGATCCTAGATCTAGAGAGATTGAGACCTCCTCTTCACATCTCAACCATTGATTAGCTTTGAAATTGTCTTAGGATCAGCTTTGATATATTGAAAGAGAAGAGTGATGTGGAGAGTGAGAAAAATCTGTGCGATCTAATGGCCGTGGTCGCTTTCTTTATGATGGATCAAGTGAAAATCGAACCATGGAACTTGGAGCTTGGAGCTTGGAATCAACGGTTTAAACTACAAGAGGTAGGTCGATGAAACCTCCTTGTGTTATTTTGTTTATGTTTTGTTTAGAATTAAAGAAGACATGGTCAGTGGTTCAATCTAAAATCTGATGGCCAGCATCGATGTGCATTTTTCCCATTTTGGGAATGAGAAAATCTGTGTGATCGATGGTTGTGGTTCAATCTAAAATCGATGGCCACGATCGATGTGCAGATTTTTCCCATTTTTTGTTTAGAAAATCTGTGTGATCGATGGGCGTGGTTCAATCTAAAATCGATGGCCAGCATGATGTGTGAATTTTTCCCATTTTTGGGACATTTAGAAAATCATGTGATCCGATGGTGGTTCAATCTAAAATCTGATGGCCACAGACTGATGTGCAGATTTTTCCCATTTTTGGGACTGATGTGCAGTTTTGAATTCAAGGGTCGAAATTGAATTCGACCATCGAATTTCAGATTTGACCCACAAATTCTGTTTCTGTCCTGTTTTTGGCATTCAGAATTTTTATTGGATTTTTAATCCGCAAGTTTTAGTTTGATTTTTTGGTCTTATATTAACAAAAGTGTTAATATATGTAGGTTTTGACTGCTGGGGAGTCCTTGGTGAGGACTGTTTTATGCGTGATTTTGAAGCTCTTTGTTAAGGTAGGGGAACCCCACATTATTTTTATTCTATTATAAGTAGGAATTCTGTTTTGACTATTTCGCTTGAGAAGCATGTATTTGAAATCTGTTATTAACATCAGCATGTATTTGAAATCTGTTATGGACATCAGAAGTAAAAAAAAAAAAAACTCAGAGTATATGACACAAATCTGAAAATTTGGATACTTTGCTAAAATTAAGAACTTTGTAATTCGAACCTCAGAACCTCAGTTAATCTTTGAATCAGACCTTTGAATCAGAACTTTGAAAAAAACAGTATATGATATGAATAATAAGCCTTGATATGTGTTAGCATTTGCATTTGATTTGAGGTACGTCAGAACGATGCCCTAGATTCTACCAACCGTGTTGACGGTATAACTTTGGCGCAAGTTTCCCTCATTGCGTAGGGGCTTGTTGCATTCAGAAAAAGGGTTCATGAACGACGATGGTCAGTAGGGTCTTCCCATCGGTATACACTTTGCTCTCATGCTATAGGAATTTGAGAGATATAAGTAAGTTATAAATTTACAACAAGAAGCATACTAATTCAGAAGATTTTCGAACACATCAGATTTATGTATTCAGTTTTAACTCAAGATTAGAACTGGAGATTTCATTTGCAAAGCATCATTTGAAAACCATATTTGATCCGAATTCTGTCTTTTGAAAACCTTTACTTATAATGAAATACAAATAGATTTGTTTCCTCTATTGGGCTTTGCTGTTAGCTCACCCTCGACTATACGTCACAGGTGCTGAGACTGATTTGGGATCTGAGGATTTGGAGGATTCTGATTATATTCCTGAGGAGGAATTAGACTTGCCTGCTGAGGAGTTCTTCCCTTGACCTTTAGATCCTGTATTTTGGTATTTTGTCTGAATATTGTTTTGAATATTGGGCCCTAGGCCTTATTTTGTTCTTTTTGATATCACTTGAGGAACCATCATCGTGAACCATTAGTTTAGGTGTTGGATTGGCCATCACCGGTGGTTCCTTTTGGTTCCTCATCGTGATAGATTTGTTATTACAAGCTTTTGAATTATGAATTATCTCTGCTTTGCCTCTGTTTTAGATCATTGTTATGTGCCGGCCTCTGTTTGAATATGGCTTATTGAGAAATCAATAAGTTGATGAACCGGCCTTTCCTATACCGTAAGGATTGGAAAAGTCGGGTCTGTCAGCTTGGTATCAGAGCTATGCTCTAGGTCCAGAGTCTTAGGACTAGGGATAGATTGTCTTGACAATCTTATTGATCAATTGTTATTGCTTTTCAACAATGACAGATCAGCATGCCTCCGCGGTTCAGAGGTAGAGAGGGACCACTTGAGGGTGTAGGTACCTCACGTGGCAGAGGAAGAGTTGCCACTGGTGCGAATGCAGAGGCCCTGGGAGCTGGTAGGCCACAGGGAGGAAATGTGGACTGTGTGCCGGCTGGCCACCAACATGGCTCAATGATCAGACCATTGATAGATGACAGAGATGTCGGCCGGACATCACCAGAGGATTTGCAAGTTCAGGGAGGATGAGACCTCCTACATTCTCGTGGGCGACGGATCCGATGGAAGCCGAGGCGTGGCTTGATGAGATCGAGAAGATATTTGAAGTGTTGCAGTGTACAGATGTTGAGAAAGTACGCTGGGCATCTTTGAAACTTTTGGGAGAGGCCAGTCCGTGGTGGAAGTCTATTTCTAGGATGAGAGAGCAGGACTACCCTAATACTCCATGGACTTGGGCAGAGTTTGTGGAGACGTTCAAAGATCAGTATTTTCCAAAGATCGTACGTCATCAGTGGGAGGTCCAGTTCATTGAGCTGAAACAGGATGAGATGTCTGTGCGCGAGTACGGCGTTGAGTTTGATAGACTCTCCAGATTTGCACCCTTGCACGTGGCCACTGAGCTGATGAGAGCTCAGAAATTTCAGAGAGGATTAAGGCCGAACATTCAGGAGAGGGTGTCTATGTGGGAGATGGAGACGATGTCAAGGCGTCATGACAAAGGCCCTCATAGCAGAGGAGGACATTCAAAAACAATACTTGAGGCGAGCAGGAAATAAGAATCGGTTTGGCTAGGGATGCAGAGAGTGCTTGAGGCGGTGTGAACAAAAGCCAAGGTTCTCGAGACCTCCTCCCTACCCTAGTCACCATCATACTCTAGACCAAGTTGCTTCGTGACGATGACGCCTTTTATATCGAGACCGCAGAGTTCGTCACCAGGGACAACCATTCGAGGGAGCACTCGGGAGTGGAGCTCGTGGCTCAAGGTTCAACAAAGGGATCGCAGCTTACTCTGCTTCTACTTCATTGTGTGCAAGATGTGGAAACCACATAAACCGAGGATTGTAGACTAATAATCGGAGGATGCTTCTGTGTGGACTGGTTGGTCATATGATCAAGGATTGTCCCGATGTTGAGAAAGGAGACCACGCAGCCTCTCTACACGTAAGTCGACGACCTACAGTTCAAGGTCGAGTCTATGCGGTGACTGCGCAGAATGCCCAAACGTCGAATGACGTGGTCCAAGGTATTTTAAAGTTCAGATTTTACTTTTGGTATTAATTATATTGATTCAATTATATATTCTGTCAATAAATTGAAAATACAATAAAATCATTGCATATAAGTATATATAAGTAATGACAAACTTTTTAATTAAGGTACACTTATGATGAGTTGTGGAAGAGACTCAAGTAAAATTGAAGCACGAGTACTAATAGACCCTGGGTCTAGTCACTCGTTCATTACTCCTCTTTTCTCTGAGAAGATGGGCATCGTACCCAAACCCCTTGCGTTTGTCTTAGATGTGAAAGTTCCTACGGAAGCTCTAAAGACGGATACAGGTGTGCAAGTCTGATCGTGATGGTTGATGACCACGAGACAATGACCATATGATTATTTGAAAATGGCAGGGTTCGACGTGATTCTCGGGATGGATTAGTTGTCTGCATACCATGCGAATGTGGACTGTTTACGGAAGATCGTAACCTTCCGACCACCGAAGATGAAATCCTTTCGATTTTGCGGAGTCAAATCGAACGTTGCACCTATTATTTCAGCCATCCGAGCTGAGCGCATGATGAGGAACGGATGCTGTGGATATCTTGCTTACTTGCAAGATAGTAAGGAGAAAGATCGGGACATTGCACTTCTTACAGTAGTTAGTGAGTTTCCCGATGTTTTTCCTGATGAATTGCCTGGATTGCCACCGGACCGAGAGATTGAGTTTGCAATCGACTTAGCTCCGGGTACAGAACCATTGTCCAAGGCTCCTTATCGAATGGCGCCTGCTGAGTTGAAGGAGCTCAAGGAACAGCTTCAGGAGTTGTTAGACAAAGGCTTTATTCGACCGAGTGTTTCTCCTTGGGGTGCACCGGTTCTATTTGTGAAAAAGAAGGATGGATCGATGCGCTGCAGGTATCGATTATAGCTCAACAAGATGACGATTAAGAATCGTTATCCTCTTCCGCGGATAGATGACTTGTTTGATCAATTGCAAGGTGCCAAATTCTTTTCAAAGATCGATCTGAGGTCAGGCTATCATCAGCTCAAGATCAAGGTGGAAGATATATCCAAAACTGCATTTCGGACGCGTTATGGCCACTATGAGTTTCTAGTGATGCCATTTGGATTGACAAATGCGCCTGCATCTTTCATGGATCTGATGAACAGGGTGTTCAAACCACATCTTGACAAATCTGTGGTAGTTTTCGTAGATGACATCCTCATCTATTCGAAACCGAGAGGAGCATGTGCAACATCTAAGGATGGCTCTTCAAACACTGTGGACCATTATATATGCCAAACTTCGAAGTGTGAGTTTTGGCTAGATCAGTCGGGCTTTCTTAAGCCATGTTGTCTCGAGTCGCATTTCAAATGGATCCTACAACGACCTCACGACGATTCTGAAAGTCCAAGTTTTCTTGGTTTGGCGGTGGTACTATCGGAGATTTGTCGAGGGTTTCGAAATTATCCGTCCACTTACACAAATTACAAGAAAGAATGCAAAGTTTGATTGGAAGCAAGAGCAGAGTTTTCGTGAGTTGAAGCGCCGCTGACACAAGACCTAGATTTGCTATACCTTCCGGTAGTGGAGGCTTCGCCGCATGTCTGATGATGCTTCTTATGGCGGATTAGGCCGCGTGCTTAATCAACACGAGCGGTTATTGCTTATGGTTCTGAAATGGTTGAAGGACCATGAGAGAAATTATCCGACGCATGATCTCGAGTTAGCAGCAATTATATTTGCTCTCAAGATCTGGCGACATTACCTCTACGGTGAGATATTTGATATATTCACCGATCATAAGAGTCTCAAGTACCTGTTCACTCAGAAGGACTTGAACATGAGGCAGCGACGATGGATGGAGTTTTTGAAAGATTATGATTGCTCGATTCAGTACCATCCAGGAAAGGCAAATGTCGTTGCTGATGCTCTCAGTAGAAGGTCTTCAGTTCAGTTATCACATCTTGTGAGCCGGATTCAGCGATGGAAGCTATTAGAAGATATGGCTTTGGGCAGCTCACGGTTTGATGTAAAAGGCTCGGGAGCATTGATGGCTACTCTTGTACTACGCCCTATGCTCTTCGAGAATATTAGAAAGCTTTAGATGACCGATGATGAGCTGATGGCGATTAGACGAGATGTCGAGAATGGCACTAAGAAGGATTTCTCCATTCAAGTAGATGGAACCTTGTTGTTTCGTGACCGTGTGTGTGTACCGACAAGCTCAGAGCTTCGGGACACTATTCTAGAAGAGGCTCACAAATCCATGTATGCCATACATCCTGGTAGCACCAAGATGTATCAGGACTTGATGAAGAGTTTCTGGTGGCGAGGTTTGAAACGTGACGTCGCTGAGTACGTATCGCGGTGCCTGGTTTGTCAGCAGGTTAAGGTTGATCATCAGAATCTAGCAGGGTTATTACAGCCTTTACCTGTGCCTGAATGGAAATGGGAAGCCATTTTGATGGACTTCATCTTAGGTTTGCCGAAAACACTGAGGAAAAACAATGCCATTTGGGTTATTGTCGATCGACCAAAATCATTTCATTTCGCCATACAATATCTCGTATCTGACTAGTAGACTTGCGAATTATACTTGAAGGAGATTGTTAGATCGCATGGGATACCACTAGTATTGTGTCGACGAGACCCGTTGTTTACTTCACACTTTGGCGAAATTTCAGAGGGAATGGGTTCTCGTCTTGACTTTAGTTCGCATTTCACCCATGACGGATGGCGACGAGGTGAATCAGATTATTGAGGACATGTTGAGAGCTTGCATGTTGGATTTTCACCGTCATGGGACCAACACTTGTTTTTGATTGAGTTCGCCACAACAATAGCTTTCGGCTAGCATTGGTATGGCTCCGCTTTGAGGCTTTATATGGGAGACGTGTGTCGATCGTCATAAACCGGGAAGAAGTGGGTGAGAAGCTCATTATTGGACTGAGATAGTTGAGCGCACAGTTCGGTTGATACGAGATCACGAGTAGCTGTGAGTCGTCAAAAGAGCTACGTTGATCTCAAGAGGCGACACGTGGATTTTGAGGTAGTTAACTGCCTTAAAGTGTATTTTTCACTTGGTATAAAGTCCATGTGCTGATTTACACTAATAATTAATTTTTTAGGTTGGCGCGAATGTCTTTGTTCGAATTTCGCCTACGAAAGGCGTTATGGAGGTTCAAAAGAGGAAGTTGAGTCCTAGGTACGTTGGGCCTTTTTGAAATTTTAGGCCAGTCGAGGAGGTTGCATATCGAGTGGCGCCACCACGCAATTGTCTAGCATGCACAACGTTTTTCATGTGTCGATGCTGCGTCGATACATACGTGACCCGACTCACGTGCTTGATTACCAACCCATCGAGCTTCAGGATGGTTTGAAGGTGATTGAGGACCCGATTCAGATTTTGGATCGCAAGGAGCAGATCCTACGCACTAAAAGGATTCCTTTGGTTCTTGTACAATGGCGGAATCACACACCGGAGGAAGCCACTTGGGAGCGTGAAGCTGAGCTCCGGGACCAATTTCCGAGCCTATTTGCTTGAATTTTTTCATTTTTGTGTGGACTGTATGATATTTTCCAGTTATATGTAATCATTTGGTTATATACATCAATAATGTATTCTTGGTTTTATGTAGAAATATAAAATTATTTCGTGGAGAACTTGTGGTCGACGATCACGTCAAGGTCCGTATAAACGTCCCTCACTTATGGACATCAGAATAATTTTTGGGACCTTAGACCAAAATTCTGGTGTGTTATGGTCTGTCATGATCTGATCTGCTGCCATTTGCCCTTGCTACTGCTGTCATGATCTGAGTTCATGATTGGGATACAACGGGCTCAAACTAGGTCCATTTAGACCCACAGATCAATTATAGATTTCAAAATTTTTGTCCATTTTGAAAATTTCCGATGTGTTAAACATACTCAGGTGTATTAAAATTTCATATGTGTTAAAAATTTCAGGTGTGTTGCAAAATTTTTCAGCCTGAGCACATTGTTGGTTTATTTTCCTAAACTGTCATAGGCTGTTTCAGCCAACACTTTATGCCTGAGAAACATTGCCAGAATCTGTGGGTAGGTGGATTTATGATGAAACATTTGTGGCGCTTCACCACCAATGATAGGGTTGGTGCACTTCATTTATGATGGAGGTTCATCATGGGTGATTGCTCAAAATTCCAGAGGTTTAAACTCTGTTTTAAGCTCAGTAGCTTTTCATTTCATGAGGGAGGGGACTTTTAGCTGGGGTTTGGGTTGTGTACTTTTGTTGGTTTTTGGCAGTATTTTTATATACACTGGTTTTCTGCCCACCACGCAGCCCGCCCCTGCCGTCTGACCACCTACTCCTTGGCTCCACCACCCCCACACCCACTTTCTGACCTGAGTCCCCTCCAATCTAGGAGCAACCCCATCATTTTTGGGGCATGTATTTATTTTCTTATTGCATGCATTATCTTGCAACCTGGTGGTTCTAACTTTTGCCTTTCCATCTATATTTTCTGTTTTGGCTCTGTTTTGCTAGTTTTGGTTGTTCGGTGAGTACACTGTTGGCTATGAATTCTGTTAGCACCTTCTGGCTTTTTGTTGGCCTGTTACATTTCCGTGTGTGGGCCTGTCCCTTCAGTACTATATCTATTTTGTGGTAGGATCCTTGTTTGTTTAGTTCTTTTTGTGTGTTGCTTTTCTACGTCACGGTGTGACGGTTTCCCGGCACGTGACACTCGGGGTGGGCATCCATGTACGGATGCAACCCACTATGGCCCTTCAGGTGCCACATGTAGTACATCCATGTTACTACGGATTTCATCCCTTGACTTGCGTGCCCTGTGAGCCCATCGCACTGTGCACCTTGTTTCTATTTCGTTTCCTTTTTGTGGTGTGTGTTGTCTTCAATTTTCAAGGACGAAAATTCCTAAGGGGGGGTGAATGTAATATCCCTGATATTTTTGGCATATTTTCGTTTACCTCGGTAAGCGTGCCTGGAAAATACTGTAGAATATTTTTGGACTTTTGGTAAGCTAAGGCTATGGTAAGACTAATGGCCAAAGAAGTTGGTCTCGAGAGGTGTGCAAGTCATGAAATCGATGACTTATACTATTGGGTTGGTGTTGGTGGTTAACACCAGATATGTTCTCAACTTAAGTGGATAAGTTACAAATACAAAAAATCTAGATATTATAGTTGCTTAGGTTTGGTTATAAGAGAGAGAGAGTGCAAGAGAAGATTAACTCTCCCACTCTCGTTGGAATTTAAGCTTCTAAAGACCTTGCTCGTTTGATCCTAGATCTAGAGAGATTGAGACATCCTCTTCACCTCTCAACCATTGATTAGCTTTGAAATTGTCTTAGGATCAATTTGATATATTGAAAGAGAAGAGTGATGTGGAGAGTGAGAAAAATCTATGTGATCTAATGGTTGTGGTCGTTTCTTTATGATGGACTGAAGTGAAAATCTGAACCATGGAACTTGGAGCTTGGAGCTTGGAATCAACGGTTTAAACTACAAGAGGTAGGTCGATGAAACCTCCTTGTGTTATTTTGTTTATGTTTTGTTTAGAATTAAAGAAGACATGGCTGTGGTTCAATCTAAAAATCGATGGCCATCGATGTGCGATTTTCCCATTTTTGGGATTAGAAAATCATGTGATCGATGGTGCGTGGTTCAATCTAAAACTGATGGCCAGATGATGTGCAGATTTTTCCCATTTTGGGATCTTAGAAAATCATGTGATCGATGGTTGTGGTTCAATCTAAAATCTGATGGCCATGCATCGAATGTGCGATTTTTCCCATTTTGGGACTGCTAGAAAATCAGATGATCGATGGTCGTGGTTCAATCTAAAATCTGATGGCCACAGACTGATGTGCAGATTTTTCCCATTTTTGGGACTGATGTGCAGTTTTGAATTCAAGGGTCGAAATTGAATTCGACCATCGAATTTCAGATTTGACCCACAAATTTTGTTTCTGTCCTGTTTTTGGCATTCAGAATTTTTATTGGATTTTTAATCCGCAAGTTTTAGTTTGATTTTTTGGTCTTATATTAACACTGAAAGTGTTAATATATGTAGGTTTTGACTGTTGGGAGTCCTTGGTGAGGACTGTTTATGCGTGATTTTTGAAGCTCTTTGTTAAGGTAGGGGAACCCTACACATAATTTGTATTCTATTATAAGTAGGGACTGTTTTGACTATTTCGCTTGAGAAGCATGTATTTGAAATCTGTTATTAACATCAGCATGTATTTGAAATCTGTTATGGACATCAGAAGTAAAAAAAAAAAAAAAAAAAAAAAAAAAACTCAGAGTATATGACACAAATCTGAAAATTTGGATACTTTGCTAAAGTTAAGAACTTTGTAATTCGAACTTCAAAACCTCATATAATCTTTGAATCAGACCTTTGAATCAGAACTTTGAAAAAAATCAGTATATGATATGAATAATAAGCCTTGATATGTGTTAGCATTTGCATTTGATTTGAGGTACGTCAGAACGATGCCCTAGATTCTACCAACCGTGTTGACGGTATAACTTTGGCGCAAGTTTCCCTCATTGCGTAGGGGCTTGTTGCATTCAGAAAAAGGGTTCATGAACGACGATAGTCAGTAGGGTCTTCCCATCGGTATACACTTTGCTCTCATGCTATAGGAATTTGAGAGATATAAGTAAGTTATAAATTTACGACAAGAAGCATACTAATTCAGAAGATTTTCGAACACATCAGATTTATGTATTCAGTTTTAACTCAAGATTAGAACTGGAGATTTCGTTTGCAAAGCATCATTTGAAAACCATATTTGATCCGAATTCTGTCTTTTGAAAACCTTTACTTATAATGAAATACAAATAGATTTGTTTCCTCTATTGGGCTTTGCTGTTAGCTCACCCTCGACTATACGTCACAGGTGCTGAGACTGATTTGGGATCTGAGGATTTGGAGGATTCTGATTATATTCCTGAGGAGGAATTAGACTTGCCTGCTGAGGAGTTCTTCCCTTGACCTTTAGATCCTGTATTTTGGTATTTTGTTTGAATATTGTTTTGAATATTGGGCCCTAGGCCTTATTTTGTTCTTTTTGATATCACTTGAGGAACCATCATCGTGAACCATTAGTTTAGGTGTTGGATTGGCCATCACCGGTGGTTCCTTTTGGTTCCTCATCGTGATAGATTTTTTATTACAAGCTTTTGAATTATGAATTATCTCTGTTTTGCCTCTGTTTTAGATCATTGTTATGTGCCGGCCTCTGTTTGAATACGGCTTATTGAGAAATCAATAAGTTGATGAACCGGCCTTTCCTATACCGTAAGGATTGGAAAAGTCGGGTCGTCACACCTTGTAAGTATTATTGTAATATTGTAAAAGGAAGGAAAACATTTGTTGTTATTACAGAACATTTAATATGTGATGGGATATGACAGCAGTACACGACATGGGTCCATCATGGAGAGAGCTTTCCCCAAAGGCATATAGCTGAAGGGGTCGGTACACCCATTAATAACTACGCTAACAATCAAGTCCCAGGAATTATCAATTTGGTGAATAACATATTTGGTCATCTACCAGAAAATCAAGATGTTGGGGTCAGTGAGCATGCATTCATGGATGGAGTGCTTGGAGATGTTGAAGATGATTTACCAGAGAATATTAATTTTCAGAAGGTGATGGAGGATGCAGTACAACCCTTATTTTCCTCATGTGAAAGCGAGAAAACTAAATTATCAGTGACTGTTGAGTTACTGAGCATGAAGGCGAGACATCAATGGTCAGATTATAGTTTCACTAAATTGTTAAAGTTGATTAAAAAGATTTTGCCCAAAGAGAATACTTTACCAGAGACAACATATACGGTTAAGAAAATGATCAAGTCCTTGCGTATGAAGTGTGAGATAATTCATGTGTGTCAGAATGATTGTATACTTTACTGGAGAGAGCACACAAACCGCGATGAATGTCCTACGTGTGGTGAAAGCAGGTGGAAGCCGATGACTGACATAAAAGTGAATACTAAATGAGCACCGTGGAAAAAACTAAGATATTTTCCATTATCTCCTAGGTTACAAAGAATGTACAGTGTACCATGGATTGCAAAGGATATGACGTGGCATGTAAAAGCAGGATTAGTACCCAATAAAGCAACGATGCACCATCCTGTGGATTCATCATGTTGGAAACAAGTAGATAGTATATGGAGTGACTTTGCTACTGAGGAATGTAATGTTTGTCTGGGACTTGCAACAGATGGATTAAATCCTTTCGATAATAAGAATAACTCCTACAGTTGTTGGCCTGTCATGATCATTCCATTAATCTTCCACCTTCTTTATGCATGCGAAAAGAATTTACGAAGCTATCCTTATTGATTCCTGGTAAAAATGGTCTTGAGCATGACATTGACATCTACTTGCAACCGCTCATTGAAGAGTTAAATGATTTGTGGTCGACCGGAACAGTTGTGTACGACTCTTATAATCGAAATAAATTTACTATGAGAGCTATTCTATTATGGGCGATCCATGATTTTCCAGCATATGCTCATTTATCGGGATGCAGGACCGCTGGAAGATATGGTTGTCCTGTTTGTTGTGAAGGGTCAGTGTGGTTGACACATGGAAAGAAGTTTGCTTATATGGGGCACAGAAAATTTTTACAAATGTCGGACCCTCGTAGGCAGAAAAAATCACAATTTAATGGCAAGGAGGAACTTCACTTGTCACCTCGGCGCTTGAGTGGTTCTTAACTACTATGTAAATTACAAACTATCGAGACCAAGTTCGGAAAGGATCCAACATGCCAGAAGATAAAGAGGTGTCAAAATGATGATACCCCATGGTCAAAGAGGTCATGCTTTTTTGACTTGCCATATTGGGAGGTTTGTTGTAATCATTTTTTGACTTAAATTGTATACTTTATTCTTCATATGCATGAATCTTGACTACTGAAATGTCCTTTATGTGTACAGAAATTACCTATTCGCTACAATTTGGATGTGATGCACATCGAAAAAAATGTGGCAGAAACACTCTTTGCAACAATTACGAACATAAAGGGTAAGACTAAAGATGGACTTGCAGCTCGTTAAGACTTAGAGTAAATGGGATTCATTGGTCATTGGAAAAAATTATGGCCTGAAGTTAGAAATGACAAGATCACATGTCCTCAAGCTTCGTACACTCTTTCCCTAATAGAGAAAAGAATAGTTTATGAAACTTTATATCATTTAAAGGTCCCTAACGGGTATAGCGGAAATTGGAAACATAATGTGACTTTAAAGGATGGGGAAATAAGAAATCTCAAGTCACACGACTATCACATCCTCATGCAACAACTCCTACCCGTTTTACTGATGCATGCTTTTAAAAAGGCACTGCGTGCCACTATTCAAAATTTGTCAATATTCTTCAATGTGTTATGTTCGATGGTCATAAACCGTGCATAACTATTAAAGATGAAAGAAAACATAGTCGAAACGCTATGCATATTTTAGATGTACTTCCCACCATCCTTTTTTGTATCTATGATACATCTTGTTGTGCACTTGGTAGAGGAGGCTCAAATTTGTGGACCTGTTAGATATAGATGGATGTATCCTTTTGAAAGGTAAATAAATCATTTAGAAATATGTTTATTTTTATTTTGACCTCTTTGATATTTATTCTAATTAATAACAAATGTATCAGGATGATGAAAATGTATAAATGATACGTAGTCAATCAAACGTATCAGAGGGATGTATTACGGAGTGCTACCTAATGGATGAAGCAATGACGTACTCAATGAATTTCATCCCCGACGCTAGTAATGGAAGTCATAAGCGAGGGAGTTTGGATGATCAGAGTGAATGCGGCTATCCTATAGATAAAAAAGGAAAGCAATATTTCCTTGCTAATGGAAAGTACCAACAAGCAAGGAAATGGGTATTGAGCCAGTTTGCAGGTAATTTCGAGTGGGAAAAGTAAGATTTTAATTATTTATACAATTAGTTTGTGAGTTAGGTTAGTCCACATTCACAATCATAATTTTTTTCACGTGCAGGAAGTACCAGTCATACCGACAAAGCCACTTACCTACTACTCAGGGAAGAAGTAATCTGCATAGAGACATGGTTATGGAATACATTCCGTGGCTTAAGCAACAATTACAAATCGTGAAAAATTCTACCTTGAAAAGACTTATTGATAGCCCAAAGTTTACAACAATTTCATATAATGCATATTTTGTAAATGGGTATGAATTTCATACAGCTGAGTCGGAAAAGAATATGACGACACAAAATAGCGGGGTCTCCTTGAACGGTTTAACTACACGTGTGTGCCCTAGGGACACAAACCCCGTGGTTGAGGATGTCATGTACTATGGTATAATCCAAAAAAATTTGGAGTTGGATTACTATGACTTCAAAAGAAACAGTATTATACTGTGATTGGGTACTTATTGATGATAGTGTCAATGGATGTAAAGTTGACCCAAATACAAATTTACGGATTGTTGATTTAGATAGATTACAGAGGAAGACAAAAGAAGAAGATGAACCATATATCCTTGCTGCTCAGGCAACACAAGTATTCTACTGCAAAGATCATACGAAGCCCGACGAGGAGAAATCGTATGTTGTCTTGGATGCTCCAAAAAGAATAAATAGGGATGCAGATACCTATGAGGACCCATTAGTATTCCAAATACGAATGAATAAAATTCTCTCACCCATAGAAGACGATAACATAGAAGATGTGCGAGGATGAATGTTTGATCAATATGTAAAGATTAATTTTGTTCCCATAAAATAATATTGTTTATCTTCAATTGTTGACTTTGTTCCCCATTTATCATTATAAGTTTGAGTGACATAGACATCAAAGAACTTGTTATTGATTGCTTGATCAGTGCGCAATGATTAATTTTTTCCAAATTACAATTTAAAGTGGTTATCTTTATATTGATTGTTTGATTGTTATCTTTATTAATACTTTATATTTTAGATTCATATGACTATCTTGATTGGTGAAATTATATATGACAGTTAGTTATGGCCCCTATTGAGGTAAGTTTCAATAGTTCTGGCCCCATAGGGCCCCATGCAGCGCAAATGGCATTGGTCGTAGTATGAGGATGTACGTTGCTCCAAATATAAAAAAGTGGAAGGAAGTTCCCTTGGAGGTTAAAGAGAAGGTTTGGAATGCTGTCACTGTGAGTATAATTGAATCACTTATGCCCCGCTAATTTTTCAATTAAAATAAATATTCAACTACTACTAACTAAATGATTTTGTTCCCAGCTTGAATATATTACTCCGGAAGAGAAGAAAGAATGGTTTATGTCTAAGATGGGTGACCTATGGAAAAAGTGGAAGAGCACACTATACACCAACCACTATAAAAAATATAGTAATGACACAGAGAGAAAAGCTAATACGCCACTGGGTGTTAGGGAGGAAGATTGGAATTGGCTTATGATTTACTTTTCCTCATGCGAATACCAATCAAAGAGTTCATCCGGTAGTCAGAGTAGGAAAAAGATGAAAAGTATTCACCGCCCTGGCAGAAAGGGGCAAGCCAGAGTTGCCGAAGAATTGGTATGTGAATTGTTATTTATAATAACAATATTTCATTATTCACTAAACAATCTCTTATCTATGTTGTTGATCCTTCATGAGCAGAGGGAGAAAACTGGGACGAGTCCTGATAGGACAACTTTATGGCTGACTTCCCATTCGGAAAAAGATGGCACCGCTTTATACCCGCATGTGGTAAGAATAATATCATTTCGATTAATCTCTAAATATATCTTCACTATTTTGCATTTATCTTGTAGATTGCAGTAAAGGCCTTACATGCTTCAAATCCTAAATCTGCTGAGAAAGATTTAGACCATGACACTGTTGCCACTGTGAGTTTTTTTTACCTTCATTGAATCTCTAAATTATTTTACTGAAAATTGTTCTATATATACTAATGATTTTATTTATATAGATACTTGGTCCTGATTCAAGAGGTCAGGTGAAGGGAATGGGTTTTGTTGCCTCCAAGACTCGGGCCAGTACACAAGACGTTATATGAGCACGATACAAAAGCAACAATCAACTCAAGATACCTTGCAGTCACAATATAATAAGTTATTAGAGACAGTTCTTCACTTACAGGAGTGGATGAGGAATTCACAAGCCCCTCATTCCAATATTCGAACACCTTCTACCCCCCAAGCATGGGTTCATCTTCGCAGGTATTAATTTAATATTTATTTATATTATCCAATGAACTTTAATGTAATATTTTAATAATATTATTTATGGGATCCCCCAACGGGCACATCTTCAATACAACAAGGTGGCTGTTGTAAATTGATATGGAGGCAAGATATCGCCGCTGAAGGAAGACTATCAGCGACACATGCTGAGGAGGGTTTACATGACATCATTGTAGATACTGTCTTTTTTCCTGATGTGCAATTGCCAGAAGAAGAATGGACCTTAGGAAATGCAGTGGGAAGCATAATTCAGTGGCCCACCCGTAAGACCCAATTTTATTAGATTCTATCTGCTGGACATGCCTGTTGCATTTTCTGAACTTTATGTTACTTTTGTTGGACCTATTGAGACACATCTTATCATTTTCTTCATATTTTATTTGTGTTTTTTGCTATAAATTAAGATAATATTAGGTTATATTCATATTATTTAACCCCTTTTTAACTCCACCAATGCAATGTTGTTTGCATTGCCGGTCCCAAGCCTAAAAAAAGGAGGAGGGGAAAGGGATATCACCATTAATATCCAAATATTTGTAAAATAATTCATACAAATCCCAATTATTTTTTATGAAAACTTATTTTTGTAGATCCAAACATATGCATGAAACTTCCTTCAGATTGTTCTTCTCTTGTCTCGGTGGTTGTTCCCACTTTAAATAGCTTTTTAATTTTTTTGAGGAAAGCCGATATGACAGCTGCATCATTTGCTGGCGACGCCTTCGCTATGACAACTGCATCATTTGCTGCTCACATCGAGGTTTGTTTACTGTATTGCTTACTTTGCTTCTGTTGGTTCTTATTGTCTAATATTGTAATTGTTGAACTATATTGTATATATCATAAACTCACATGGGGGTGCAACAAGCAGACTACTATGCAAGTTAATCATTGTCAGTAATTTTTTCTTATTTAAAGATTAGTTATTTTAGGGTCCTTTGGGTTTATTTTCTTGTATCTTTTTATGTCCATTGGTGATTCCTGTATTCATGTGCTGAGCTTCTTGCTTTTGTTGGGAAGGGTTCATTCAAAGGTGTCAGCCTATTCCTATGGAAGTTCGCCTGATTGCTGTTTTGTGTAACCTTCGCTGTTCTGTGTAACCTTTTGAATGAACCTTTGGTAAGGACACTTGCAGATACATTATGTTCGTACAACAGTATCTTAAAAAATATGATATATATCATATTAAAATGAGTAAGGACACTATTGCAGATATAATAACATGTTCATATGGCAATGGCCGCAACTCCTTTGTAGTAAAAGAAAAAATATTGGATGAATTAACTTTTATATTAATAACATTAAGTATTTATAATTTTTATTTTATATTAAAAAAGTTATGGAGAAGAAGCTTATCCGAATTGATGTCAGTTCCGACACTGTCTGCCCTTGGTGTTTCATGGGCAAAAAAAATTTGAACAAAGCCATGGAATCATCGAAGGATAAATTTGATTTCGAGGTACTTTCTTTCTCCTTGGGTTTGGGAAAAATCTTATTTACCAGAAATTTGGTTCTAGCATTTTTCTCAAAGCATTACTCGTCTAATTTTTAGGTTAGATGGCACCCATTTTTCCTTGATCCTTCTGCACCCAAAGAAGGTGTTAAGAAATTTGCAATGTACAAAAAACAGTTTGGAGCAAATCAATCAGAACGGATGATGTCTCGGATGTCGGAGGTTTTTTCACATTACTCAATTGGTTTTTAATGTGCCATATGCTTCCTTGGTCTGATTGGTCGATGCATCTTTAATATTATTTCTTGCAGATATTTCGTGGTCTTGGGCTTGAGAATGACTATTTTGGACTAATGTAAGTATAACAAATCTGTAGTTAGTGGTGGCATGTCCTCTGCATGTGTGCAGAGAGAATATTTTCGTAGTTAAAAAAATAAGACTTTATTTCAAGATGTCATACTTAAACGTGGTAAATTTTAAGTAACTATACTAGTCTATATAATTCATGTACTTTAGAAATTTTAAACTATAAGGTGTTTTGATCATTTTAAAAATTAATCTAATTGTGATATCACACATTTTCTCCTTATAATATTTAATGATCTTAGGCATGGATGAAACTTGAAAGGGAGGCACAAAATTTTAAGTTCCTGATATTGAATGGTAAATGCAGGGGGAATACATTGGACAGCCACAGACTCATATTGTGTTGATTTTATTGAGGGAAGTCGAATTTTTCAATTTGTCATTACCTTGCATCATTGCTATGGAACATGTTTGTGCGCGGGTGTTAGTTTGATTTAATAATGGAATTTGATTTGTAATTTGCGGAGAAATTTTTTCTATCAACGTTCAATGCTATTGTTTTTCCCTATCCAATGTTTGGCATCTGAATTTTCAGACATCCATTAGGGACATGATTTCAGAAGTATTAGGAGTCTGGGAATGCCTTTCAACTACTCACCTCTTATTCAAAATATATTGAACTTGGTTATCAAAAAAAAAAATATATATATATATATATATATATATATATATATATATATATATTGAACTTGGATGCAGTTATAAAGTTGCGTTATTATTACCAAGGGAACATCTCTTACTGCCTAATATATATATATATATATATATATATATATATATATATATATATATATATATATATATATATATATATATATATATATATATATATAAGTAAAATAAACACATCTCCGAGAGATGGTCAGTCTTTTGACATTAAGATGGCATAATGGGATATAAATTCCACAGGTACTCTTTTAATCCTATTGTTTTATTATAATTTGAGGGGTGATACTTATATTGTCATGGCAGTGTTTTCTTGTTATTTATTAGGAAACATCTGTTCATGCCTACGTAATTTCTAAGGGTGCCTATGTTGGAAACCCACTGAAACCGATGGACTGCTTGGAATTAGAAATGGAGATTGTTTTTCACCCCAATCTTACCCACGATGGATCTTGAGACCATGAGCGTACCATTAGATTGTCAGTTTTCTATTCCAAGTGTCACATATCCCCATAAAATGGCCCTAAAATCAAATGGAACACATCATGCTCAAGCGAGCTTTTAGGACCTTATTTGGGGATATGTGCCACATGGAATAAAAAAACAGACTGTTTGATGTAAGCTCATGGTTTCAAGATCCATCGTATGAAAGATTGGGCTGAAAAACGATCTTCATCATGTTATTCCAAGCAATTCAGGGGTTTCAGTTGGTTTTGAATGTAGGCGCCCTCAGAAATCGCGTAGGCGCGAACAGAGATACCCTATTTATTATACAAGAATGTGATTTCAATTTCCAGAATCACGAATTTTTAAAAACTTTGGTGACTATGTTTGGGCTACATGGCTCATGTATCTAAGTAGTATAAGTTGTCAAATTTGGAGCTCATGTATTGCCAGCCATGGGCCCAAAAATTAAACTTATAACGGGATTTGAATAATTTGATTTACGAACTCTAATTGTCATAACCCCAGATTTTTGGGAACCGTGCACGTCATGTACCATGCACGTGCGTGTGTGGTTCACAAGGGAACCAAAACTAACATGTATACACTATGTGTGTGTGTGTGAAACACACTAACTTTCACAAAAAGATATATAAGTGAATGAAGGGGAGAGGGGTTCCCCAATACGTAACCTAATTATCTTAGAAAGAGAAAAGTTTGAATGAGGAACTTTAGAGATCTCTTCGTCTAGTAGAGTTTTGAATCGTGGATCGAACTTATACGAGACCTATCGATTGAGGTATGTTAAATGTATAATAAATGCTTAGATGTGTCCTTAAATAATGCATAAGGTATTGGTTGAATGACTGTCCATGATAATAAGGCTTGAATGAAGTAGGAAAAGGGTTCTCGAACAGATCGAGGAGTTAAATTTTTCCGCTCCTCGCTCGAGCGGTCTAAATGGATCGCTCGAGCGAGGCTTCCTGTAGAGCTTCAGATGGCTCGTTTTAACCGCTCGAGCCATCTCGTTTAAACTGCTCGCACGATGTCAAGTGCTCGCTCGAGCGAGGTCAAGTGACCGCTCGAGTGAAGAATTGTACTCGCTCGCGCGACGCACCACGCAGATTTTAATAGTTTTAGTGTAAATCCATGGAGGCTATGTACTCCAATGATTCTAGTGACCTTTCTAAACATATTCTAAGCACATGAAATGTAGGTTTGACGTGAGATTGTGACGTATAAAACTCTACGAGAAAAGTGTGCGTTGGATTTGCTTTGAGGTAGGGAATATTCTTAAAACATGTGCATTATTTCGTCAACTCATATATGTAGTGTATTTCAATTAAATAGTCAAGTATTGCATGATCATTATGAAAAAGGGTGTGTGAGTGAGTTTCAAAAGTGATAGTCATGAGGTCCCCAGGGGATGTAAAAATTGTAAAGTGGACATCTAGATGATGTATTGAACCAGTGGCATCTCAGGGATGCAGATGAAAACTAACAGTGAAATGGAAGCTAGTGATAAGGCCTAATGTGATAAAATTAGCACAATCACGGTGAATATGTAGAGCACGTTCGATATTTTTATTATTTAAGGTTTGATTAGAATACCCCACCGACGTGGCGGGATATCCACGACTGACTCGGCAGGATATCCGTGACCGGTACGGCGGCCAATCCGTACATTCATAGCACATCCCAAGGATGTAGATTTGAGAATAGACCCTGCCACTTATGAGAAAGGGGCTTGGGCGATATTCGCAGGGAATACACATAATAACTGTCTAGTTAGACGACGATGGTGGGTATTCCATCGGGGCTCGATGCTATATTGCTCGGGGACTACTTAAGTTAAGATTTATGTGATTAGGCCGAATTCACAACTAAACCAGTGAGAACAAACAAAAAAACCATGCAAAGTAACAGCTGTACCCATCATTTTATTTCAGTTATTTCAAAAGTTTTTCTTAAAAGTGATATCCGATAAATGGTACTTTTAAAACCGCTAACATATATAAATGAGATTTAATCTATATGTTCATTTTATTTCCCTATTGAGTTAGGATGTAGCTCACCCCTTAGACTATACGTCGCAGGTCCAGTTCTAGCGGCAACAGAGGCTTCGGGAGACGTTGATCCAAAAGATTCGGATTACGTAACCAGAGAAGAGTCAGAACTTCCTCCTGAGGAATTCTTCTAGGAGACCCTTTGCGTACGTTGAGAGTGAGTGGAGAGTATTAGGTACGGCTTGGTATGTCAAGCCTCTTTATTCAAATGTAATTAAATACTGTTATTCTTTTGACAAAATGTCTGGGTGAACTATTATCACCAACGATTTGGGTAAGTTCTTATGGCCATGAATTGGCATGGGACAAGAACTGCCTTTAGAGACCCTATTTATTTTAAATATATGAGAACTTGTTTAGAGTAAATACTTGTGCCTTATTTGCAGTTTTTAGCTCGTATATACCAATGTATCGTAAAGAATTCCAGGGCACGGCCTTCAGGGTCGTGCTGATGGCACGGGTTTCAGGACGCCGAAATTTGGGCTGTCACAGTTGGTATCAAAGCCTTTCTTTTTAGTTTCTGACAATCATCTTGTCAGAATATAGGGACTTCTGCTAACGAAATCGTGGTTTCTCATGCAGACCGTTATGTTTCCTAGAGGAAGAGGCCGACCCAAGGGTGGTCATGATAGAAATTTGCGCAGTAGAGATGGGTTCGTCTCGCGTACCAACAGGGTACCATTAGGAAATAGGGAGATTCCCGAGGGCAGTGGCCAAGGAGAGAACCAAAATCAAGCAGAAAATCAGGATCGAGATCGTCAGGATCGAGATCAAAGGGAACAAGATAGAGTGAGGGAGAGAAATGAAGAAAGAGAGGAGCGCCAGAGGATGATGCACACAATGGAGACCATGGCAACTGCCATGGCACAATAAGCAGCATCCTTGGCAGCACATGACCCCGTAACCACATCGACACCTCACGCCCAAGAGGACCTACACTACCAAAGGGCTTCAAAGATTTATCAATTCGGAGGATGAGACCTCCTAGCTTTTCAGGGCAGGCAGACACCATGGCAGCCGAAAATTGGCTGGGGGAAATGGAGAAGGTATTTAGTGTACTAACATGCACAGAGGACGAGAGTGTCCGTTGGGCAGCGTATATACTAGATGGAGAAGCTGGACCTTGGTGGAAATCTGTTTCGCGAACTAGAGCTCAAGAAACTCCAGATATGCCCTGGACTTGGGATGAATTCGTTGAAGAGTTCAATAAGCAGTATTTTTCAGAGGTTGTGAGAAATCAGATGGAGACTCAATTTTTACAACTAATGCAAGGAAGGATGACCGTAAGAGAGTACGGAGTAGAATTATTTAGACTGGCTCGTTTCGCTCCAGACTACATAATTTCTGATGTGATGAAGGCGAAGAGGTTCCAACAGGGTTTAAGGTTGGACATCCGAGGAGGGGTTGCGCCATTTCAGCTAAAGACCTACGGAGAGGTCATGAGTAAGGCATTAGTGGTCGAAGAAGAAAATAATAACTTATACCGCTAGAGGGAACAACAGGGAAGAGGAAGCATAGATCAAAGCAGGACTGGGAGTTATGAATCAATGAATAAGAAGCCGAGGTTTGTAGCACCGAATCAGAGATAACTGATGTGATTTTTTAATGTGATGTTTTACTCGCAAGTGCACGAATCGGTTTGTATATAATGGGTGCAGAGTACGAGATCGTTCCCACGAGGACTAATTTTGAAATATCTAAAAGGGACAAGCAATTCTAGAAATCTATTAAGATCTAACAGTATTCTACCAGTTTTATGATTTAAGCGGTTGATGAGATGGTAATTAATGACTACAAACTAAAATTCAATTGATGATTCAAAAGTAAAGGTAAAGATGATGATAAAGATGAAGATACTAAATCCTCCCATCTTTGGTCCGTTCGTCCTATAATATAAATCTAAGGATTAAATTATGAGATATTTCATTGGTAACAAACATCTTTTATGGAAGATCAATGGTCAACATCCTAATAGGCTCCACGTTGCATCCCTGCAATCAGGACTTAGATGATTTTCATATATATATCTGGGATCAAGGGCATGGCTAGGCACACATGATCTCAGGTTCAAATAAAAATCATCCCCAAAGTGGGTGAAAATTCCAACAAGAATACCACTTATAAATCTGAAATCAAGGGCATGGCTAGGCACACTTTATTCAGATTAGGGAGTATTTAAGATAAAATTACCATTATAGATCCAAGATCTAAGGCATGGCTAGGCACACTCGATCCCAGAACATAATCGTAATTAGATCTACACGATGAAAGCAAAAAGACCATAACAATGATTGGGTAAAATTACCGTCACAGATTTGAGATCCCGGGTATGACTAGGCACACGCGATCCTGGTTAGTGGCGGGGATTTCATCCGTTCATGATAGCACAACAATCATAAAATAAAATCTCATATTTTAATCCTAAATTTATATTATTAAAAGTACATCCCTCGGATGGGAATCATTAGATCCCCATCCCTATAAATTTAGCCACACATATTGTAATTAAATGACATAAATAAATAAAGACAGGAAAATAACATTAATTTAATAAATTGAAATTACCTCAAACTTCAAAAGAACTTACTTTGATCCAAAAGTACGATGATCTTCAAAAACAAAATTAATGCAGGAATAAACTTTCAACAAAATTTATAAACTGAAGGGATGAGTACTGAAAAATTAAAGGAACAAAGCTCTCAAAAAAGAATAATAAAACTTCCCTATTTCTATGTCTAACTATGAAAAATAATGGCTAAAAACTAAGAACTCTAAACCTAAAATTAATTCTCTAAAAAAAATCCCTTTTTCCCGAAGTGTTTGAGTCGCTTTAAATAGACTCTCGTCGCGGGAGTCTCCCAAGCCAAAATTTTAGGGTCGATTAATCGACCAGGGAGGGTCGATGCATCGAGCCGCCAAAAAGTCCCAAAAATTTGCTTTACAGTGTCAGTTTCGTGTCAGACTCTGACTTGTCCTCGATTAATCGACCTATAGGGTCGATGCATCGACCCCAGAAATCCGTGAAATTCAGCACTTTCTTTGTATCAGACACTGCTTCGATATTTTGGCCATAACTTTCCGTCCCGAACTCAGATTGAGGTGATTCTTGCGCTGTTGGAAAGCGGACGAAAAGATCTACAACTTTTATGTTTTGACAATTTCATAAGTCGACCGTCTTGAAGGTCCAAATTTAGCCGCAACGCGCACCAAGTTCTCGATTACCCAAAGTTGCAATGTTTTGACATTATATTCAGAATTCTTGGGCTGTTTTCTATACTTGGCTTGTATTTACCTGAAACACTTCAAATCTAATCATTCTCATCAGATAGCCTTCATCGAACAGCTAAATATAGGTATTTAGGGATGAAATATCATCATTTTTCAGTACTCATCATACCCCCAAACCTACACTTTGCTAGTCCTCGAGCAAAGCAAACTAAAGAAAATAAATGCCACTTTCGTAGGGAACACGATTGCACTTAGCATGTGCAACAAGCCTTTAAACCCCTAGGTGATCCTAGTGGAGGAGTTGTGTCTCCTGAGGGTTTACAGTGAAGTTACCCACAAACTTCAATATATTTTTGAAATCATCGATAAAATTGAGTTTTCCAAACATGATTTTGATAACATATATACCATTCAAAAACAAAAATCATTAATCAATTCAACATGCGAATTCTCAATTTTAAATAACAATGTTATACTAATCATACTAATATCCATTCAAATTAGTCTAATGCTTAAATCGTTAGATAGCTCATCCATTCATGCCTAAACGTGAAGTGTGTGCATAACCAAACCAAAATTCATTCATCTCAGAACTAGTTCAAACGGAAAACCGTTGGATCTGTTGTTTTGACTCAATCCTCACTTTAGGTATACTCTCAAAATATAAAGACACCGATGATGGATAAGTTTTCGCACATATGTGAGAGGTCAATACAAAGCAAATAAAAAGGTCTCACATGATAAATGAAACACGATGCAATCAATGAACAAAAATAAATCTCATAAGAAGATACTTGTATATCCTAAGCATGTCATATCAAGTGTCATAAGTATCACATATTTACTCTCCACACGGCAGTTACTAATGCAAGATCAGATCATGAAGGTCTTTTTAGGGTTGTAATGGGGCTCAGGAAAGGGTAAGAAAGAATTGGAAGTTGGGATTCAAAGTTTCTGAGAAATTGGAAAAGAAACACCTTTTTTTATTTTTTCTATTTCTCTTCTTTTTCTTTTCTAATCTCTCACTATTTTTCTCAATTTTCTTTTCTATTTTTCTCAACTTTGTTTTTCTCTTCTTTTTTTCTTAAAGCACCTCATATATTTCATTATTTTTCACAATTTTTTTCTTTTTCTCCCCCCCTTTTTTTCTTTTTATTTTTGCCATACACTCTCAGTAAACACCACAACTCAGTATCTCTCCACTTACTCTCTTTTTGTTCACTCTCATCCCTCGTTCCTAATTTCTCAGAAATAAGAAGGGTAAAGCTGAATTTTCAGAAATGGTGAAGGGTTAAAGGTTAACGTGGCTTATCAAAGAATGTATAAAGGTAAATTTTTCAATAGGCTCAAAGGGGTACTAGAAAGATAAATTTATTTGAGGTGGGGCATTTTAAGCACAAACGAGCCAAAGATGGCCTTCAATCATGTCCTTAAAAGATAGTAACCTTGCCTATTTGTCTTGAGTAGATATACAGTACATTCTAACATAATGATATGAATTTGATTTCATGCAAAGTCACAAGTCAAAATGAAGTGTATGAGATTATGCAAAATAATCCATATTCAAAGAAAACTCCGAGTTTATGTATTCACTCATCAATGACGGGATATTAGCTCTAAAGCTCACTAGGTTTAGTCTCCATTGAGAACCTAAGATTCAACATTCAAAATAGTTCATCGATTTCTAAGCCTTAGCTTGGTATCAGTGTAAAAATTCTAAGCATGAATATCAAAATTATCATAAAATATCACATTAAGCTTCATCATCTTAGATACAAGTAATCAAAATATGACACTAGTATTCTCCAAATTAAATTCACAAACATCATCAACTAAAGTTTGAAAACAATCGTAAAATAATGTGCATGATGACTTCACAATTTAAAATTTTTTTTTTTTTTTTTCAGATAAAACATATAAGTGACGCAAAATAAATAACCATACCCCCAAACCTAAA
Organism: Chloranthus sessilifolius; assembly: GCA_021018995.1. Classification (NCBI taxonomy): domain Eukaryota; kingdom Viridiplantae; phylum Streptophyta; class Magnoliopsida; order Chloranthales; family Chloranthaceae; genus Chloranthus; species Chloranthus sessilifolius. The sequence continues at coordinate 33,820,516 of CM037597.1, read as the reverse complement.
GATGACAATGTCCGCATTGACTGAAAGAAGTAGCGCACCCCCAAACCTATTTGAAAAAAAGTACCTCAACACAAAGATTAGGTGCAGAGAATATGTGCATCAAATTGGAACATGACAAAAAATATATTGAAGGGAATATGGTTACACTATTGAGGGAATTAAAAACAATCTAAACTAAACAAAACAAAACAAAAAGGAAAGAAGAAAAAAAACTAATAAACCCTAAATCCTAAATCCTAAACAAAACATGAATCCAACTCTGTTAATCATTGGTAGGCGAACCCATCCACCTCGGGTCACTTAAATTGATATTCTTAGGCACAGGGAACAATGTTTCCCAAAGATCAAGGGGAAATTGATGAGACACCGCCGATTGTATGGATGGAGGTGTGGAGGCGAAAGTAGGAGATGAAGATGGGGGAGATGGTGACGGCATCACATCAATTATCTCGATATCAGTATTGAAGCACGGTGTAGGAGATTTGGAACGATTTACCTTCTTTCTAGATGGTTCTCCCCAGTAAGGAATGATCATCGGATCGAGGTCGATGATTTCAACATTGTTTGGCACAAAAGGGACCGTCCGATGAGAGCGGCGCTCCTGCTTTTTAGCAGTCTCCTCCATCTTTGATAATCGTGCTCTGGTGAGATATAATCTTCGTGCCATGAGAAAGATTATGCAGAGTTAATGAAAAGTGAGCCTAAAGGTGAAAAGAAAGGAAAAAAATATATAGAGTTGGAGTAGGAGTGGAAAGAGGTGTCCTCCAAAAAGAAACAATGAAAATTGCGGCAATACGTCTAAGGGAGTCCACGGTCGTGAGAAAAGTGGCAAATTAGAGTTCCAATAGGAGTACCGCCGCAAAAAAATTAAAAAAAAAAATGGTGGGGTCGATTAATCGATCCCTGAAGGTCGATGCGTCGACCCTTTGGGGGCGATTAATCGACACTGGGGTCGATGCATCGACTCCCAAAATTTTTTTTTTTTTTTCGCAAACATAGGGTCGATTAATCGAACCCTAAAGGTCGATGCATCGACCCTTTGGGGGTCGATTAATCGACATAGGGGTCGATACATCGACTCCCTAAAAAAATTTTTTTTTTTTTTTTTTCGCAAACATTGGGTCGATTAATCGAGTATAACCCTCGATTAATCGACACCATCTTGGCAGAGAGTTGAAAATATATATATTTTTTTTTTCAAAAAATGACATTTTAATGGTGCTATTCAACTACTCTAAAGGCAACAGGTAATAAGCAAAATTTTGGCAATCCCACACAGATTAGAAAACACACTCTTTCATTGATAAATACGATGATTACAAGGACACTTCTGATTTGACTCCTAAAATAAACAGCCTAAATAAAAGAAAGAAAAATAACACAAAACGAAAAATCCTAATCCTAGACTAATCAAACTAATCATCTCCATCCTCCTCGGCAGTTCTCGGCAAGATCTCATCATAACTATCAGGCCACATGCGCTGCCCGATCTGATGGAGGAAGGAACGATCATAGTGGCTACGGCGCAGGAGTGCACCATGTTGTCGCTGCTGCTCCTCTTGTAAAGAGTGAATTTGGGCTGGGAGCGAACCCAGCGACACACCCTCCTCGGGTCCCTGATCAGGTGCATGTTGGTCATCCTGGCGTATGCGACGGCGCTGGCGTGGGGGAGCCGATTGGGCTGGTGCATCAGCAGGGGCATCAGGGATATTTCCCAAGACACGCATACTGCGGTTCCATTAGGACGCACCATAACGATAGAATGTAAGGTCCCCGATATCATCATCCCGGTAGAATGGGAAACGAAGGAAATTAAGCAACTTCATAACATAATGGGGGAAGTAGACCAACGGGGCTTCACCAGTTGTAGGTTTAGTGAGTTCGTCATGACATCGCCACATGCCATCATGAATAATCCTGGGCACGTTGATCCATAAATTGCGGTGGGCCCCATAAAGCGCTTGAACCCAATCACCGGTGCGCCGTAAACGTACACGGGGCGTAGATTGCTCACCACACTATCCCAAAACAAAAGCGGGCGCGGCAACGCCGATCGCCTAGTGGCGATCCCAGAAGAAAATATGCCGCAGCACATCTCGTTGATTATATCCTCCTGAGACTCGTCGAGTTCCTCCCCCAAAGTGTGATTGTGAGGGCGCTCGCACGAAATATTGAAGACCTCCGCAATGGTGTACAGATAAATCGGGTGCGACCACCCATCAATTGAAACAGTGAAGTGGGCGGCGACTTGATTCTCGACGGAGGCGTGCACCCATGCCATGTTCTGATAGAATAACCGAACAACACGTTCGGACACTTTGATCACGGGCGGAGTGAGGAGAAAATGGGCATTGAGAGTCATCGCATAGGCGAGGAAAACGGCGCAGAGAGGGAGTGCTTGAAAAGTCGCGAGATCAAAAACATATTTGGAACACAGGTCGCGGGTCGCGAAGCGACCACTTGGCTGATCAAGTGGATGACCGCCTGAGCGTTATACAAGTCTTTCTTGGTGGCAGAGGTCGAAGTCATGATTGCACTGTCGGAATGTCGGAGGCAGTCAGAAAAAATAGGATACAAACGGAATGAAAATCGGAGTGAGACTCCTCCATTTAAATAGGCGCAAAGGCGTCCTCTCGGGATGGACACACGCAAAATAATCGATTAATCGACCAAAAGGGTCGATTAATCGACTCCATTGAAAATGGGCGCGTCAGAAGTCCCGACGCATGGAAACACGCAACGTCTTTAAGTGAAAAGACGCAACGTCCGGAAGTGGAAAAGTCGATTAATCGACTTACTTCCTCGATTAATCGACATAAATCGAGGCAGATAAAAACCGAAAACGCACACCCCGAAATCAAATTCGATTAATCGACTCAAAAAGAGTCGATTAATCGACTACAAATAAAAACAAAAACTGACAGATTGTCAACAGAGCACGATTTCCAAAATTAGTAGTCGATGCATCGACTCAAGGAGTCGATTAATCGACTAAAAAAAAGTCAAAAACCATCATAAATGCAGTCTCCTTGAAAAAGGGGACTCCATAAATACTGTCGATTAATCGACCAAAAGGGTCGATTAATCGACCTTGGGAAGGTCGATGCATCGACCCAGGGTGGGTCGATGAATCGACAGAGGGGGTCGATGCATCGACTCCCAAATTTATTTATTTATTTATTTATTTTTTTAAAACAAAACAAAACCAAACGGAAAGTACACATTTGGGTTGCCTCCCAATGAGCGCTAGTTTAAAGTCGATAGCTCGACCTTGGGAATCGCTCAGTCAGGGTGAGCCAGTGGATCACTCAAAGAAAGAGTGTCAGAGAATGCAATCGCATTCTCATGGAACGGTTTCAATCGCTGACCGTTAACTCGAAAAACATTCCCGTGTTTCGGGTTGATAATATCTACTGCCCCATTGGGGAGTATTCGAGAGATTTTGAAAGGACCATTCCAACGGGTTTTTAGTTTCCCTGGAAATAGATGAAGTCGGGAATTGTAGAGCAGAACCAGTTGACCAATAACGAACAATTTCCGCAGAATAGATTGATCATGAACCCGTTTCATACGGTCCTTGTACGATTTAGCACAGTCATATGCATCAGCACGGATTTCTTCTAATTCATTTATTTGGAAACCCCTTTGGGTACCAGATTTCAGGAGATCAAAATTCAATGACTTAACGGCCCAAAATGCTCGATGTTCCAATTCAACCGGGAGGTGACATCCTTTACCAAAGACCAACTGATACGGCAACATGCCAATCGGAGTTTTAAATGCAGTTCTATACGCCCATAGAGCGTCATTCAACTTTAACGACCAGTCTTTACGGTTCGGATTGATTGTCTTTTCTAAAATCCGCTTAAGTTCCCGATTAGTGACTTCAACTTGGCCACTTGTCTGAGGATGGTAAGGTGTAGCAACTTTATGTGTGACACCATATTTCTTCATTAATTGGGTGAACACTTTATTGCAAAAGTGCTTTCCACCATCGCTGATTATCACCTTTGGAATGCCAAAACGTGAAAACACTTGATCCTTGAGAAATTTGATCACTACTCTGTGATCATTAGATTTACAAGCCACGGCCTCTACCCATTTCGAAACATAGTCAACACCGACAAGAATGAACGTATTTCCAAACGAATTCGGGAAAGGACCCATAAAATCGATCCCCCAAACATCAAATAATTCAACTTCTAAAATTGGATTGAACGGCATCATGTTGCGCTTTGAGATTCGCCCAAATTTGTGACAGATTTGCAGAGTTGATGACAATCTTTAAAGATCGTCGCCAAGAAAACCACTTTGAAAGATCTTTTGTCTGCTTTTTGAAACTAAAGTGACCTCCACCGCTAACTCGATGTAACGAGATGATTTGTGGTTGCTCAGTTCGTGAATACATCTTCGTATGATTTGATCAGACAATGATTTGAATAAGTACGGATCTTCGAAAAAATAGTGTTTCACCCGAGCTAAGAAAATAGATTTCTCATTCTTCGACCAATGGTGAGGTAATTTCTCGGTGACTAGGAAATTGACAAGATCCGCATACCAAGGTGGGCAGTCAATCTTGAACAACTGTTCATCCGGGAAGTGCTCCAAGATCGGAACAGGCTCGTCAGGTTTCTCAATAATTATTCGTGACAAGTGATCGGCCACCACATTTTCTGAGCCTTTCTTGTCCTTGATCTCCAAATCGAACTCTTGCAACAACAAGATCCACCTAATTAAACATGCCTTAGCGTCTTTCTTAGCGAACAGATAACGCAGAGCAGCATGATCTGTGAATACCACAACTTTAGATCCTAATAAATAGGATCGAAATTTATCTAACGCGAAAACTACCGCTAAAAGTTCCTTTTCAGTGGTCGAGTAGTTCAACTGGGCATCGTTGAGAGTGCGACTCGCATAGTAGATTACATGCGGTAATTTTTCTATTCGTTGCCCTAGAACAGCTCCAATTGCATAATCAGAGGCGTCGCACATAATTTCGAACGAGAACTCCCAGTTCGGAGATTGAATAATTGGAGCTTTTATCAATTCGGCCTTAATGGTTTCAAAGGCTCGCAAACATTTATCATCAAAGATGAATGGGGCATCTTTTGAAAGTAAGTTGCAGAGCGGCCATGCTATCTTACTGAAATCTTTAATAAAACGTCGATAAAAACCGGCGTTGCCTAGAAAAGATCTGATTTCCTTCACTGTCCTCGGTGGTGGTAGGTCGACAATTAAATCAACTTTAGCCTTATCGACCTCGATACCCTGGGACGATATGATGTGTCCCAAAACAATGCCATCTTTAACCATGAAGTGACATTTTTCCCAGTTAAGAACAAGGTTCTTCTCCTGGCATCGTGCAAGCACTAGCGACAAATGATTCAAACAGTCAGCAAAACTGTTTCCATGTATCGAGAAGTCGTCCATGAAGACTTCAAGGAATCGCTCGACCATATCAGAAAAAATACTTAGCATACATCTTTGGAATGTAGCTGGTGCATTACAAAGCCCAAATGGCATTCGTCGGTAGGAGAAAGTACCAAAAGGACATGTGAAAGTGGTCTTCTCCTGATCCTCCGGTGCAATGACTATTTGGTTATACCCGGAATAGCCATCGAGAAAGCAATAGTACTCATGCCCGGCCAATCTTTCTAACATCTGATTGATAAACGGGAGTGGAAAGTGATCTTTCCTCGTCATCAAATTTAACTTCCGATAATCAATGCACACTCTCCACCCTGTTTGAATTTTTGTAGGGACCAGTATGTTTTCTTCATTCTTGACCACTGTGATTCCCGATTTCTTAGGGACCACTTGTGTGGGGCTGACCCATTTACTGTCCGAGATGGGATATATGATTCCAGCATCTAAAAGTTTGATTACCTCATTTCGGACCACATCTTGCATTATAGGGTTCAGTCTCCTCTGTGGTTCCCTAGAAAGCTTAGCATTGTCTTCCAAATGGATTCGGTGCATACACACCGTCAGACTAATGCCTTTGATATCTTTTATCAACCAACCGAGGGCACTTTTGTGCTCTTTGAGTACATTCCTGAGTTGGCCTTGCTAATTCGCATCCAGTGTTGATGATATTATAACGGGTTGAGTTTCATTCTCCCCCAGGTAGGCATACTTGAGATTTTTCGGAAGAGGTTTAAGTTCTAAGGACACTTTCTCCTCCTCTTTCGGCTTTTCCTTGATTAATTCAATTTGAGTTCCACACTCTATTTCCTGTTCTTCACCCAGACGTGGTGTGGAGTCCAACATGTGATTTACTTCTTGGATTAGTTGATCCACATCGAAATTTTCTCCAAAATGCGTAAGGCAAGCTGCTAAAGGATCTTCAGATTCAGATGCATGAAATATTTCCTCTACAATTTCATCGAGTATGCATGCTTGTGCATGTTCATCATCCTCCATGGGCTGCTTGGCAATATTAAAAATGTTGAGTTCCACTGTCATATTCTCGAATGACAGATTCATGATCCCGTTTCGACAATTGATCAACGCATTGGAGGTTGCTAGGAATGGTCTTCCTAGAATCACTGGAATATTATTCTTCAAATTTGATGCCGGTTCAGTGTCTAGAACAACAAAATCTACAGGAAAGTAGAAAGAATCCACCTTGATGAGGACATCTTCCACAATTCCTCGAGAGATCTTTACGGACCGATCAGCTAACTGAAGGGCCATCGCAGTGGTCTTAAGTTCTCCCAATTCGAGCTCCTTATACACAGAATAAGGCAACAAGTTGACACTTGCTCCTAAATCCAAAAGGGCCTGATCAATACGGTTATCGCCGATGATGATCGAGATTGTAGGACAACCTGGGTCCTTGTATTTAATTGGGAGCTTTGCTTGCAACACTGAACTAACCAGCTCGGCTAAGAAAGCCTTTTTCGGAATATTGGTCTTTCTTTTTATTGTGACCAATTCCTTCAAAAATTTAGCATAAGCAGGTACTTGACGGATGGCATCCAGGAAAGGAATATTAAATTTTAATTGCTTGAAATTCTCATTTATTCCTTCCACATCGCGATTTCTCAGTGGTGCCATCAATCTTTGCGGGTACGGTGCTTTCGGAATAAAACTTTTCTTCTGTTCACTCTTGTCATCTAATATTTCTTTTGCTTGTACTTTGTCATCAATTTCTTCTCTCTTCAGATTGCTTCTCTCTATTAGACTCTTCCTCCTCCTCTGGCAACACTACTTTGTTATCGACCTGCTTTCCAGATCTCAACATTGTGATTGCCCAAATTTGTTGTTGATTCTCCTCTTGTGTTGAATTTGATGTTTGTTCAACAACCATTTGGCCCCTTGGGTTAGGAACAGGTTGGCTTGGAAACGAACCTTTTTCTCTTTCACAGAGAAAGGATGCCAATTGCCCAATTTGGGTCTCTATTTTAGAGATTGAGGACGTGTGAGAATGAATGAGTTTCATCAGGTCCTCAGTAGAAGGAGTTTATGTATGAGGACGTTGGGCAGGATTTCCCTGTGGGTTGTTAAATCTAGGTGGTGGAAATGTCGGCACAAAATTTTGTTGTGGTTGGTTTTGATAACCTCCCATTGGCTGTGTAAACTGAAAATTCTGGTTCATTTGCCGTGGCTGCCCAACCTGATTTTGATTGTATTGAAATTGATTCGGGTTATTGAACCCTTGCTGCTGAAATTGCCCTTGACCGTAGTTCCTTCTTGATTGAAATTTTGTTGGGGATAAAAGTTCGTTCGCCCTGCTTTCTTGCATTCTTTGATTATCTTGTTTCCATGAGAAATTTGGGTGGTATCTCCAGCTATTTGGGTTATTCTCATTGAAAACGTTTCCTTGATTCCGCCCATAATTATTCACAACATTTAACTGTTCAGATGTGTCTTCATGATAGTTCTGCATTGAAGGACAATCATCTGCCATATGCATTGGACTTGCACAAATTGAACATGGCTCAGGTTGTGTATTGACCATATGCACATTCTTCTTTACTTTCAATTCCTCCACTTGTTGAGTGAGGAAATCAATTTTAGCCATCAGATCTGGGGAATCCTTTACTACATATAGTCCTCCTTTCTTGGTTGAACTCCCGGCTTGATCACGGGCTTTGACTGATTGTTCCCGAGTCTTTGTGAAATCCCAGTGCTGAGAATCCTCAGCTAGCTTTTCTAAGAAAGCATAAGATTCGGTTTCTTTAAGGCTCAGGAATCCTCCGCCATTCATTGACTCCACCAGATGTCTATTTGGTTGATTCAGTCCATTGTAGAAACACTGGACCAGTCTCCACTTTGAGTATCCATGGTGCGGACATTTGAGTAAGAGATCCATGAATCTATCCCAAGCTTCATATAATCTCTCAACTTCCTCTTGCGTGAAATCCGTGATTTCACGTCTAAGGACATTCGTCATCGCCATAGGGAAGAACTTTGACATAAACTTTTTGACCATCTGATCCCAGGTGGTTATGGATCCCGATGGTAAAGAATTTAACCATGCTTTTGCTTTATCTTTTATAGAGAAAGGAAATAAGCGCAGCTGAACAGATTCTTCGCTGAAATTTTGGTAAACAGATGAGCAGACTTCGACGAAGTCTTTAACGTGCTGGTATGGATCTTCTCGCTCCATGCCATGAAAGATTGGAAGGATTTGGATGACATTTGTCCGAATTTCAAACCGGCCACCAGGTGTGGCGGGGTATACAATGCATGATGGGGTATTTGTAGTTATCGGAGAAAGCAGTTCTCTCAATGTTGGTTCTTCCTCTTGTTCGAGTTGCTCATTCATGTTGTCAGTCATATTGACTTCAGTGGATGATTCACTTAAAAATTTTTGCCTTGATCTAGCGTCCTTACGATTTGACCGGCAGGCACGTTCGATCTCAGAATTTAACGGTTCTAAATTTCTCTCTTTAGAAGACCAAGTGTGCATGCAAATGATGCACAGAGTGGAGGTTTCAGGCAGGAAAACCTCAAAAATTATTATTATTATTATTTTTATTTTTATTTTTAATTTAAAATTTTCAAATTTTTTTTTTTTTTTTTTTAGAGATCGATTGATCGAGTCACACTCGATCAATCGAGGAAGGTCGATGTATCGACAATGGGGGTCGATGCATCGACTCCCAGCAAATTTTTTTTTTTTTTTTTTTTAATTAAGCAGAAATACTATTTTAATCCTCAAAAATTCCTAAAATTTATTGTCTACCAAAAATTCAGATTTTCTTAATTTGATCCCTGGCAACGGTGCCAAAAACTTGATGTGATTTTTTAATTTGATGTTTTACTCGCAAGTGTACGAATCGGTTTGTATATAGTGGGTGCGGAGTACGAGATCGTTCCCACGAGGACTAATTTTGAAATATCTAAAAGAGACAAGCAATTCTAGAAATCTATTAAGATCTAACAGTATTCTACCAGTTTTATGATTTAAGCGGTTGATGAGATGGTAATTAATGACTACAAACTAAAATTCAATTGATGATTCAAAAGTAAAGGTAAAGATGATGATAAAGATGAACATACTAAATCCTCCCATCTTTGGCCCGTTCTTCCTATAATATAAATCTAAGGATTAAATTATGAGATATTTCATTGGTAACAAACATCTTTTATGGAAGATCAATGGTCAGCACCCTAATAGGCTCCACATTGCATCCCTGCAATCATGACTTAGATGATTTTCATATATAGATCTGGGATCAAGGGCATGGCTAGGCACACATGATCTCAGGTTCAAATAAAAATCATCCCCAAAGTGGGTGAAAATTCCAACAAGAATACCACTTATAAATCTTAAATCAAAGGTATGGCTAGGCACACTTTATTCAGATTAGGGAGTATTTAAGATAAAATTACCATTACAGAACCAAGATCCAGGGCATGGCTAGGCACACTCGATCCCAGAAAATAATCGTAATTAGATCCACACGATGAAAGCAAAAAGACCATAACAATGATTGGGTAAAATTACCGTCACAGATTTGAGATCCCGGGCATAGCTAGGCACACGCGATCCCGGTTAGTGGCGGGGATTTCATCCGTTCATGATAGCACAACAACCATAAAATAAAATCTCATATTTTAATCCTAAATTTATATTATTAAAAGTACATCCCTCGGATGGGAATCATTAGATCCCCATCCCTATTAATTTAGCCACACATATTGTAATTAAATGACATAAATAAATAAAGACGGGAAAATAACATTAATTTAATAAATTAAAATTACCTCAAACTTCAAAAGAACTTACTTTGATCCAAAAGTACGATGATCTTCAGAAACGAAATTAATGCAGGAATAAACTTTGAACAAAATTTATAAACTGAAGGGATGAGTACTGAAAAATTAAAGGAACAAAGCTCTCAAAAAAGAATAATAAAACTTCCCTATTTCTATGTCTAACAATGAAAAATAATGGCTAAAAACTAAGAACTCTAAACCTAAAATTAATTCTCTAAAAAAAATCCCTTTTTCCCGAAGTGTTTGAGTCGCTTTAAATAGACTCTCGTCGCGGGAGTCTCCCAAGCCAAAATTTTAGGGTCGATTAATCGACCAGGGAGGGTCGATGCATCGAGCCACCAAAAAGTCCCAAAAATTTGCTTTACATTGTCAGTTTCATGTCGGACTCTGACTTGTCCTCGATTAATCGACCTATAGGGTCGATGCATCGACCCCAGAAATCCGTGAAATTCAGCACTTTCTTTGTATCAGACACTGCTTCGGTATTTTGGCCATAACTTTCTGTCCCGAACTCGGATTGAGGTGATTCGTGCGCCGTTGGAAAGATGACGAAAAGATCTACAACGTTTAGGTTTTGACAATTTCATAATTCAGCCGGCTTGAAGGTCCCAATTTAGTCGCAAGTCGCACCAAGTTCTCGATTACCCAAAGTTGCAGTGTTTTGACATTATATTCAGAATTCTTGGGCTGTTTTCTATACTTGGCTTGTATTTACCTGAAACACATCAAATCTAATCATTCTCATCAGATAGCCTTCATCGGACAGCTAAATATAGGTATTTAGGGGTGAAATATCATCATTTTTCAGTACTCATCAATAACCGTTCCAGACAGGGTATGGGAGAGCCGCACAACAAACTACTCATCAAAGATTCCCATTGTTGGCATCAGGGAGATCGATGAGGTATGAGGGTCCTGCTATTTCCAACGGAGCTACAGTTACACAAGGTTTTTCGAGAGCTGCTTCTTCAACACCAAGAGTGACTTGTGCCAAATGTGGTAAGTCCCACAAAACGGCGGATTACAGGCAAGGAATGCGAGGCTGTTTTAAATGTGGCAAGATAGGCCACGTAATTAGAGATTGTCCTGAAGCAATTAAGGAGAAGACGACCTCAGCTTCCATGCCATGACCTATTCAATCACAGAAGCCAGTTGTTCAAGGGAGAGCCTACACAGTTACCGCCCAAGAAGCAGAGAGTGTACATGACGTCATTCAAGGTAAGATTTCCTTTTTAATGAAGAATTTTAATTTAATACAATTTAAGATAGAAAAGGTGCATTCATTAGAACATTGTGTTGAACCGTGTTTGTACGTTAGACAATTCTAAATAAGGTATGTGCTATGTATGTATATGTATGTGTTATAGGTACGTTACAAGTCTATGAAAAAGGGTGCTATGTAGCACGTGACGCACGAGTGTTGATAGACCCAGGGTCTACCCACTCCTTCATCACCCCTAGATTTGCAAGGAAAATGAAGATTGTTTCGAAGGCATTGGACTTTGTGTTATCAGTGTCTATCCCAATGGGAGAATTAGTGGACACAGAGTTAGTTTGCAAATCGATAGTAGTGAGCGTCCGGGATGATGCTGTCTACGAATTAGACGCACAATTAATATTGTTGGAGATGCAAGGATTCGACGTGATCCTTGGCATGGATTGGATTTCCCATCATTGTGAAATGGTGGATTGCAAGAATAAGGTTGTTATTTTCTGACCTAACACGAGGAGATCATTTCCGTTTTGAGGAGAGAGGTTGACACAGGTGCCACTCATCTCTGCAGTCAAAGCAGAACGTTTAATCAACAAGGGGTGTAGCGGTTATTTGGCATTTCTGAAGGGAGATAAAGAAGGAAAGAATGTTATCTCCGAGATAGCAGTAGTGCGAGAATTCGAAGACGTATTTCCAGAAGAATTGCCAGGATTACCTCCAGAGAGAGAAGTGGAATTCGCTATCGACTTAGCACCTGGAACGGAGCCTGTTTCAAAAGCACCATACAGGATGGCTCCCATTGAGTTGAAAGAATTGAAAGAACAGTTGCAAGAGCTCATGGATAAAGGGTTCATAGGACCAAGCGTGTCTCCATGGGGAGCACCAGTTCTGTTTGTGAAAAAGAAAGATGGGTCAATGCGGTTGTGCATTGACTATCGAAAATTGAGCAAACTTACTGTGAAGAATCGATACCCTTTGCCAAGAATAGATGACTTGTTCGATCAATTGTAAGGAGCGAAGTATTTTTCCAAGATCGATCTGAGATCTAGATACCATCAGTTAAGAGTCAAGGCTGAGGACATTCAGAAAACGACATTCAGAACACGGTATGGACATTGAATTTTTGGTGATGCCATTCGGTTTGACAAACACACTGGCATCATTTATGGACTTAATGAATCAGGTGTTTAAACCACACCTAGACTCCTGCGTTGTCGTGTTTGTGGACGACATCCTAATTTATTGAAAATCGAGGACGGAGCATGAATAACACATACGGGTCGCTCTACGAACTTTGCGTGAACACCAATTGTACGCCAAACTCAGCAAATGTGAATTTTGGTTAGAAGAGGTTAGCTTTTTGGGACATGTCGTCTCAAAGCATGGTGTCACAATAGATCCCGTTAAGATTGAGGCAGTAGTGAACTGGCAGCAATGAAAGACCGTGACAGACGTCCGAAGCTTCCTTGGACTAGCAGGTTATTATCGATATTTCGTTGAGGGGTTTTCAAAGATATCGGGACCTCTTACGAGGCTTACAAGAAAGGATTCAAGATTTGAGTGGAGTGAAGCGTGCGAGAAGAGCTTTCAAGAACTCAAGAAAAGACTCGCCTCAGCTCCAGTATTAGCCATTCCGTCAAACAGTGGGGGATTCGCGGTCTACAGTGATGATTCGTATAATGGTTTAGGTTGTGTACTAAATCAACATAAAAAGGTAATAGCTTACGGGTCAAGACAGTTGAAAGAGCACAATAAGAACTATCCGACACATGATCTGGAACTAGCAGCGGTCATATTCGCATTGAAGATATGGTGACATTATTTATACGGAGAAACATTTGAAATCTTCACCGACCATAAGAGGCTCAGATATCTGTTTACACAGAAGGAACCTAATATGAGGCAGCGCAGATGGATGGAGTTCCTCAAGGACTATGACTGTTCTATACAGTACGATCCAGTAAGGCTAATGTAATGGCCGATGCCTTGAGTCGAAAGAGTTCAGCTCAGTTGGCTATTCAAATTTTGGGTATACACCAATGGAAGCTGTTGGAAGATCTAGCACTATATGGTGCAGACATCAAGTCACAAGCTACAGGAGCCTTTTTGGCCAACATATCAGTGAAACCGATGATATTCGAACATATACGAGAACTTCAGGTAGAAGACCCAGTATTGACCAAGATACGTCAAGATGTAACTGAGGGCTTCCTTTAGAGCTTCAGATGGCTCGTTTTAACCACTCGATCGATCTCGTTTGAACCGCTCTCACGATGTCAAGTGCTCGCTCGAGCGAGGTCAAGTGACCGCTCGAGCGAGAAATTGTACTCCCTCGCGCCAGGCACCACACAGATTTTAATAGTTTTAATGTAAATCCATGGAGGCTACGTACTCCAATGATTCTAGTGACCTTTCTAAACATATTCTAAACACATGAAATGTAGGTTTGACATGAGATTTTGACGTGTAAACCTCTACGAGAAAAGTGTGCGTTAGATTTGCGTTGAGGTAGGGAATATTCTTGAAACATGTGCATTATTTCATCAACTCATATATGTAGTGTATTTCAATTAAATAGTCAAGTATTGCATGATCATTATGAAAAAGGGTGTGTGAGTGAGTTTCAAAAGTGATAGTCATGAGGTCCCCAAGGGACGTAAAAATTGTAAAGTGGACATCTAGATGATGTATTGAACCAGTGGCATCTCAGGGATGCAGATGAAAACTAACAGTGAAATGGAAGCTAGTGATAAGGCCTAATGTGATAAAATTAGCACAATCACGGTGAATAATTATATGTAGAGCACGTTTGATATTTTTATTATTTAAGGTTTGATTAGAATACCCCATCGACGTGGCGGGATATCCACGACTGACTCGGCAGGATATCTGTGACCGGTACGGCGGCCAATCCGTACATTCATAGCACATCCCAAGGATGTAGATTTGAGAATAGACCCTGCCACTTATGAGAAAGGGGCTTGGGCGGTATTCGCAGGGAATACACATAATAACTGTCTAGCTAGACAACGATGGTGGGTATTCCATCGAGGCTCGATGCTATATTGCTCGGGGACTACTTAAGTTAAGATTTATGTGATTAGGCCGAATTCACAACTAAACCAGTGAGAACAAACAAAAAAACCATGCAAAGTAACAGCTGTACCCATCATTTTATTTCAGTTATTTCAAACGCTTTTCTTAAAAGTGATATCCGATAAATGGTACTTTTAAAACCGCTAACATATATAAATGAGATTTAATCTATATGTTCATTTTATTTCCCTATTAAGTTAGGATGTAGCTCACCCCTTAGACTATACGTCGCAGGTCCAGTTCTAGCGGCAATAGAGGCTTCGGGAGACGTTGATCCAGAAGATTCGGATTACGTGACCGGAGAAGAGTCAGAACCTCCTCCTGAGGAATTCTTCTAGGAGACCCTTTGCGTACTTTGAGAGTGAGTGGAGAGTATTAGGTACGGCTTGGTATGTCAAGCCTCTTTATTCGAATGTAATTAAATACCGTTATTCTTTTGACAAAATGTCTGGGTGAACTATTATCACCAACGATTCGGGTAAGTTCTTATGGCCATGAATTAGCATGGGACAAGAACTGCCTTTAGAGACCCTATTTATTTTAAATATGAGAACTTGTTTAGAGTAAATACTTGCGCCTTAATTGCAGTTTTTGGCTCGTATATACCAATGTATCGTCAAGAATTTTAGGGCACGGCCTTGAGGGTCGTGTTGATGGCACGGGTTTCGGGATGCCGAAATTTGGTGTAAAGAATTCCAGGGCACGGCCTTGAGGGTCGTGCTGATGGCACGGGTTTCGGATGCCGAAATTTGGGCTGTCACTCTAATATAGACGGTTGTGTGTTTTTCTTACTGTTGTTATTAAAGTGCAGGGAGATAGGAGATACAACTTTCACACGAGATTTGTATCATGGCACATTGCTAAAAAAGAAATACTTGCTATTTTTTAAATTTGTGCCATGTGGAACACTACCTAATGATATTTCTGTGTTTCAATCTGTGTTTAGGAGATCGAATTGAATAAAGCACATTGGAGTTCTCTATTTGAGCCGTACCCTTTCTTCGAGGGGTATTGGAATTACTTGCAAGTTGACATTATTGCAAAAGATACTGATGATTTCCGTTGTTTGAAGGGCTGGGATGAATCCTGGTTGAGGCATCTGACTTTAAAGATAAATATATCTAGGTTTTTTATGTTGTGTTCATAAATATATCTAGGTTTTTGATCCTTTATTGCTCATTTTGTCCTGGGTAACCACATCTCATCCAGACTACAAAAATATATGTGATAAATAGGTGTTCTCTATTTCTCTTAATTGCTCTCCATTTTGCAACTATACAGATAGAGCGGGACACACTCGGGACGTTGCAGTGCCATCCATACCCCAATGAATGCAAAGACGCTTCTAGGCAATGTTTGCAGTGTGCCTGGTACTCTATTATAATTGACGTATTCTATGTGAGCATCATTTCAGTTATCCTGGTACTCTTATGCACATTATTGAACATAAAGATGGAATGTTCCCCACTTTAGGTACCTCATTGAGAAATGTATACTAGAAAATTATTGTTATTTTTAATTTTGGCATTTGGCAGCCTTCTTAGATCTAGGACTGACAAGACCATTCTGCAGATATTGTGCGTTTCTCGGTAGGGAAACCTGTTTTTCCATTTTTCCAACGCATTATATGAGTTGTTTCTTCTGCAGAATGCATGCCATAGTTGAGTTACTGATTTGGATAGTTTTGGTGGAAGTTGTGCTGATTACATCTTCCTCTTTCTAGTTCATTAGCTTTTCTTTCTACTACCTACAAAATCTAGTGTGTTACTGATTAAAATAGAGAATCTGGGTATCGAGCATAGGGCATAGGGCACAGGATTGCATTTACTGCATGGCCTCATGCCATCAAGAGGGCTCCATAGTTCTAGGAGTTCAAAATAGGAGACTGCTTAATAAAAGTGTATATCTCTTTCTAGGTAACCAGGTGCTCATTTGCACATTGTATATGATTTAATGTCAGATGCTTTCACAACATGTTTCTATGCTTTGTGTGTGCTCATCTGAATGCATTTTTTGGGACCGAGGGGACAGGCTGATTTTGCTCAGTTTGTGTGATTCATTTTCCTAGTATGAGCATGGTATTCTGGGTATAGGCTATTCCCAGAATTATTAATATTTTTTTTATTACAATTTTTAAACAAGGGCTGTCTAAGACCGTCTTATTTAGGCTGCTCATGGCCGTCTTATTTTGACGAGTCAAATAAGATGGTTCATAAAGGACGGTCTGATAAAATAAATAAGACTACTCCGGACCGTCCCTAATATAAGATTGTTCGATAAAGGACGGTTTCCAATGGTCCTTTAATTAAAAAAAAAATTATTTACGAGTCAATGACCGTCCTTTATTGCTTAATATGAGAGGGCTTTGGACCGTCTTCTATTAAGACTGTGGAAAACAATCATTTTTTATCGTCTTATTTATGGAATATAAGACGGCTTCGGACAGTCTTATATATTTAAGATGCCAATGAAAAGAATGGACGTGAGGACGGCTTTGGACCATCTTTTTTATAAATAAGATGGCTTTGGACCGTCTTTTTTCGTCTATTTTGACGTAGTGTCTCCCCTCTATTCCTCTACCTTCTTTGCTTTACCTTTATCCTAGAATTGAGACATTACGTTGCCCAAATTTCGGCAAGCGGGAAGAGCTCAATAGGATCGGTGTGCCTTCGGGGAAGGGGAAGTGCCGCTCACTTTATTTCTTATATATATATATATTATATACACCAGCCACAAATAGACCGGTCATAGTAGAGACCGCTTATGAGGGGGTCAATCGGGTGCCTAACACCTTCCCGATTGATAATCGAAGCCCCTACCCAAGAGCCTTTGGTGTGGATTGGTAAACCAAAGTCATGTTTGGTACTATGGTGCTTTCAATATTGATTTCGGTTTCTTGGGAAACAAAAAGCTCCTGGTAGCGACTCTAGTTTTTTAAAACAAGCGCATCGTCGCAACAGATCGAGAAGATCCAAGGTTGCATAGATGGTGACTCTGTTGGGGATAGCTTGTAGAGCTTCTCCTTGAAGTTTTGGCCCCTTTGTTGTATGTATTTTTCATTTCTCTAAACTTTTTGTTCATTTTGTTTACTTATCCCTACGATTCTGCACTTTTGTTTAACTTACCCCTACTTTTCTGTCATTTACATGCCTTCGCCGATCGGCTGGCCTATTGAGCATTATTTTTACTTAACCCTACTTTTCTGTCATTTACACGCCTTAGCCGATCGGTGGGCCTACTGACCATTGTTTTTACTCAACCTTACTTTCCTGTCATTTGCACGCCTTAGCCGATCGGTGGGCCTACTAATCAGTCACATAATTTATCATTTTATCACCCTTAACTTAGTGATGATAGGAATTAGGTTGATACTAACAAGTTAACGATATGCATATATTAAGAAAAAATAGTAAAAGAGAGCCAAAGTGATAATATTCATCAAAATAAACTCAAAAAGCAGTAAGAAAGACGATTGAGCGCAAAAGACGATTTCCCGCTAACAAAAAGCCAGAAAATCGTAATTTATGATTCTTCAAGAGGGAGAAAAGGAGAAAAGCAAAAAATCATAATCCAGAGAATCGTCCAAATAGGAAACTATAAAAGATAGAAAATCATGATTTACGATTTTCTAATAAAGAGAAGAAAAATATAGAAAATCATGATTTGCGATTATCCAGAAAAGAGGCTTTCCTACTATTGTTGCTGCTGATGATCACGTGAATAAAGATTATCACCGCAATTAGAAGATATATGAAATTAGAAATTTGGTGAATAACGGATATGAGAAGATTGATGAAGATAAGCTCTTAGGAAATCTCGGTTACCGAGATAAAAGAGAACAATCCAGAAGCACATCAACCCTTGATAGCAAGGAAGAATAAAATTAGGAATTAGAGTTATATTAGGAATCTTTTATTTTTAGTTTCTTTTATTAGAATTAGAAGTCTTTTTAAACTAACTCCTTATGATCTATAAATAAGAGAGCCCAGTGTAGGAATAATCATCGAAGAATTTCAACATCAATTGACAACTACGGTTGGATTTTCTTCCGATCAGTAGTGTAAAATAGTTAGAGTAGATTAGATATTAGAGGTTTCTCAAGAGCAATTGATGACTGCTATTGGGTGCTGAAGATTATTATAGATATCCTAGTTTCTCAGAAGTAATTGACGACTACAACTGAGGGGTGAAAGACATATTTATTTGCTCTCTAGTTTAGATTTTATTTACATTATTTACATGCTTTGTAAACATCTATAAGTTTTAATTTGAATTGACGACTTAGGTTAGAATTTGCATATTAGTGTAACGATTTTTACTTTTCTATCTTCAATTTTTTAGAGTTGGATTGAAGCCCAGATTTTAGAAAATTGTTGATTAGATTAAATTTGTGTTAAAGAATTTGATTGACGCCCAAATTCTAGAAGACTTCAATATGGTGTAATGGTACTGTTTATTTTTATAAATATTCGATGGCTGAGGATTGGGATTGACGACCTCAATCTGAAGAAGAAGGATTAGGATTTATTTTCTGTAATTTAGATTAAGAAACTATTCTTTTAATCATATTTCTCAAGTAGTTTAGAACCTTAAAAGAATAAATATAACTTTAAAATAGAAGTATATATATATATACTCAAGTAGTTTAGAACCTTAAAAGATAAATATAACTTTAAAATAGAAGTATATATATATATATCAATAAGACAAAACTTCTTCATGGGAATGATCTTATACTAGCTCTACAATTTCTATTGTGCACTTGCAATAAGATAAGACTTAATTAGACATATATAGTAAGCCGATCAAGTTTTGGGCGTCGCTGTCGAGGAAATCTTTATTTTTTTATATGTATTTTTATTTTTAAAATAAATATTTTTCTTTCTTTTTTTATATTTCTTTATATTTTTAACTTTCTTTGATCACTTCTTAAGCTTTCACAGGTTTATTCAGAGCAACGGATCAGAACTTCAACATTTCTGCTGGCCACAAAGACTAAAGGCTCAGATTTGTTTCTCTCCCAGCCTTCTAATATATATATATATATATATATATATATAATATAAATAAATTTATTATCATGTAAGGCCACGACAATTTATGTTGGCCAATTTACCAACCAACCTATGCCCCGATAGAATACCCAGTTACCCCTTACTATCCATCCATGGAGGAAATCGAACAAGTTTTCGCTTCTCACTGGGGTAATTACGGGAGTACCTACAACCCTCAGTGGGGAACCCATTATTACTTCTAAAGGGCAAACCAGCAAGACTTCTCATATGCATTTCCGCAAGACCCTCAAGGTTTTCAACAATCCCATGTAGAAAACTAATATTTTGACCAACAGTCCATTAGAAATGATGATGCTACTATTTTCCAGATCCTTCAAGACCTGCAGCAACATGCACATCGACAAACTAAGGAACTCTCTCAACTGACCCAAATTTCCCAAGACCTACAATCCTGCTCTCAATCCATTGCAAATCTAGGGGCCAAAGTTGAACAAATAGCCGTGCAATGGGGGAGAACGAGAGACAACTAATGGTGTTTTCCGCAGGGACCAATTTAGGAGGACAATCAAGGAAGGGATTTACACCAACTCCTACACCTCACATTCAGGCTGTTCAAACTTTACAAAGTGAGAAAATTGTTGACAATAAGGTAGAGATGCCTATACCATTAGTCACCCCTGAAACCCATACCAAAGAGAAGTGAACCCTAGAAGAAGTCCCCTTGCCAGAAAAACAAAAAAAAGTAGAAAAAGAAAATAAAAAAAATAGTAATGAGGAGAGTACACCAAAATCTGTGGCTGAAGTACCTTATGCACTGAACCTACCTTTTCCTAATGTTTTTGGTACACCATCTCCTTTTGATAAAAATTCAAAAAATTAGAAGAAATTACTGAAATCTTCAAGGAAGTAAAGATTAATTTACCTCTCTTAGAAGCAATTAAACAAGTCCCTGCTTATGCACGTTTCTTGAAGGAGATGTGCACGCAAAAAAGAAAAAGGCAAAAAAACATCTCGCAAAAAATTTTCTTGACAGAGCAAGTAAGCTCAGTCTTGCAAGCTAAAACTCCGCCTAAACTTAAGGATCCTGGAGTACCTACAATTCCATGTATTATAGGCAATCATGCTATAAATAAAGCCCTTCTTGATCTGGGAGCTAGCGTAAATCTTCTACCATACTCCATCTACAAAAGGTTGGGACTGGGTGATATGAGTCCTACTTCGGTAACTCTTCAGTTAGCTGATAGATCAGAAGAAGGCTAGTAGGAGTCATTGAAGATGTTATGATTGGGGTCAAAAAATTTGTTTTCCCTATCGACTTCTAAGTGCTAGACATGGAACCCAGTTCGAAATCTCCAACATAAATTTCCCTTATACTCGGTAGACCATTCTTGGCCACGGCCAATGCATGCATCAATTGCAAAATCGGAGTAATGAAAGTTTATTTTTAAGATATGTGAATCCAGTTAAATGTTTTCTCGGCAGCCAACCAAATGACCTCAATTAACGATGAGGAATGCTTCAGCATAGATGAAATTGAAGAACTGGTGGAAGAGGCATTACCTCTAGTATTATCTAAGGAAGTGCTTCAAACCGCATTATGGCATACGGACCTGGAAGAATCAAACTTTCAACTAAGGGAGGTGACTTCTGTGCTGGACACTTTTGTCTGTGAACTCCAGTCCAAAACATGGAAGCCATGGATAGAACCCCTACCCACTACCTCCAATTAACCATTACAACCTTCCATCGAAAAACCACCATCCCTAGACCATAAACTACTTCCCAACACCCTCAAGTACGCTTTTCTTGGGCTTAATGAAACTCTCCTAGTAATCATTTCATCTGCTCTTAACAGGCAATATGAAAGAAAGTTGCTAGCCGTACATATAAAATATTAACGGGCAATTGGGTGCATTGTTGCCAACCTTAAAGGGCTTGATCCGTCAATTTGTATGCATCGAATTCATTTAGAGGACAATGCCAAAACTTCACGTGAAAATCAGCGACGGTTGAATCCAAATATGAGGGAAGTAGTCCAAAAAGAAATCGTGAAACTATTAGACGCAGGTATTATTTACCCAAATTTTGATAGTTAGTGGGTGAGTCCTATTCAGGTAGTCCCAAACAAATCTGGGATTACCGTGAAAGAAACTGCATTCGATGAACTAGTGTCATTACGCGAAACCATAAGATGGCGTGTATGCATTGACTATCGGAAGCTTAACTCTATGATACGCAAGGATCATTTGATGGCGTGTATGCATTGACTATCGGAAGCTTAACTCTATGATACGCAAGGATCATTTCCCACTACCCTTCATTGAGCAAAATTTGGAAAAACTTACGTGTCAGAAATATTTTTGTTTTCTAGATGGTTACTCATGGTATAACCAGGTTCCGATATATTCGGAAGACCAAGAAAAGACCACCTTCACGTGTCCTTATCCTTTTGGGACATTTACTTATCGTCACATGCTTTTTGGGCTATGCAATGCACCTGCAACCTTCCAGAGATGCATGATGGCCATCTTTTCTAATATGATAGACAAGTTTTTAGAAGTATTCATGGATAATTTTTTGGTATGCGGTCGGACCTTCGATTCCTGTCTTGATCACTTGCCCTCATTCTAGAAATATGTGAGGAGACAAACTTGGTACTAAGTTGGGAGAAGAGCCATTTTATGGTTCAAGAAGGCATAGTCTTAAGGCACATTATCTCCAAAAGAGGAATAGAAGTTGACAGGGATAAAATTGACGTAATATCAAATCTGTCACCGCCAACTTCGGTACGACAAATTTGATCTTTCCTTAGCCATGGTGGCTTCTATCATTGCTTTATTAAGGATTTCTCAAAAGTCTCGAGACCTCTTTACCATTTACTAGCAAATGAGGTACCTTTTAACTTCGACGATGTCTGCCTTGACGCATTTAATAAGCTTAAAGCCCTTCTCTCATCATCACCAATTATTCAATCACCTGACTACTCCTTGCCATTTGAAGTAATGTGTGATGCTTCTGATTACGCAATAGGTGTCGTCCTAGGACAGCAGAAAAATAAGATTCCTCACGTAATTTGTTATGCGAGCCGTACCTTGATCGAAGCCCAAGTTAACTACACTACTACTGAGAAGGAGCTCCTTGCTGTCGTGTTTGCATTGGATAAATTTTGACAGTACCTAATGGGATCAAAGATCGTCATTTTCTCTTATCATTCTACACTAAAATATTTATTGTTTAAAAAGGATGTCAAGCCAAGACTAATCCAGTGGATCCTATTTTTGTAGGAATTAAATTTCGAAATCAAAGACAAGAAGGGCGTTGAAAATGTGGTAGCTGATCACTTGTCTAGAATCGAACTACCTGGAATCAGTAGTAGAGAGTATTTACATGATACCTTCCCAGATGAGCAACTTTTTACCATCCAAACAACAGTGCCATTGTACACAAATATCATAAATTATTTGGCAACAGATAAGATTCCCCCGACCTGGTCCAATCAGGACAAGTATATTTTATTTTCTAATGTAAAATATTATATTTGGGAGGATCCTAAACTATTTAAAATATGCCTGGACCAAGTAATTCAAAAATATGTACCTGATAGTGACACCCATAATATTTTATAATTTTGCCACACATATGCTTGTGGGGGCCACTTCGGAGGGAGGAAAACAGCTGCCAAAGTACTGCAATCTGGATTCTATTGGCCATCATTATTTAAAGATGCACAAAATTTTTCTCAGGCCTGCGAGCGTTACTAGAAGTCAGGAGCTATGTCCCGAAGGAACATGGTGCCCCTCCAACCAATTTTGATCGTAAAACCCTTTGACGTTTGGGGCATAGACTTCATGAGCCCATTTCCACCTTCGCTCAGATTCATGTATATACCTGTAGCCATTGACTACGTATCAAAATGGGTAGAAGCAACAGCTACAAGAACAAATGGCCATAAGGTGGAAGTCTCTTTTATTAGGGAAAATATATTTTCCCGATTTGGAACCCCACGCGCCATTGTAAGTGACGGCAGAAGCCATTTTTGCAACAGGTATTTTGAGAGCTTGCTCAAGAAATATGGTGTCACCCAAAAAATTGCAACCCCCTACCACCCACAAACAAGTGGGCAAATTAAGATTTCCAATCGAGAAATAAAAAATATATTGGAAAGAACTGTTCGACCAGATAGAAAAGACTTGCCCTTGAGAGTAAATGATGCCTTATGGGCGTACAGAACGGCCTATAAAACACCTATTGGCATGTCCCCTTTTTGACTAGTGTACAGTAAGGCCTGCCATCTACTTGTGGAATTAGAGCATAGAGCCCTGTGGGCTATCAAAGCATTCAATTTCGAACTAGACGCATCCGGAGAACAAAGGAAGCTTGAGCTTATTGAACTGGAAGAAATTCGCAATGATGCCTATCAAAATGCTTGAATTTATAAGGCCAAAACTAAAGCATTTCATGATAAACACATTTTGAGGAAGAGTTTTAAGCCACGCCAACAAGTTTGGTTATACAATTCAAAGTTAGAACTGTTCCTTGGGAAACTACGAAGTCGTTGAGATGGACCTTACAATGTGGTTGAAACATTCTCTCACGGGGCTGTCACTATTCAGGACCCTAAAAATCATCGTACTTTCAAGGTTAATGGGCAGAGACTTAAACCTATGGTGTCTTTACAAGAAAAATGGACAATGACCGCTATTCCACTAAAACACCATGAATATGTCTGATATTCTCTTGAGCACTGTCGTGCTAGTGACTCACTCGTAGCGATTTTATTACTTCCCTAATTTTAGTTGTGTAATATTAGGTGACTATATGTTTCAATATATGTTCAGAGGGTAAGAGATATTGTAGTGATTGCGATTTTTTCGGCCATACATTTTTCATATACAAGTGTGATACTCACGATTGCTGGGAATACATTTTTCATATACAAGCGTGACATCAGAAGGGCACAACTTCTGATTTCAATGGCATCACCTCATTTCACGCTGAGCAGACACATCTTCCAGCATTAATAAAATTACTAGCCGATTTGCATTCTTCAACTCCAACCATACCTCTCATTTATGACAACCTTTCGTATTCACTATCTCAGATTGCTTATAAATATGCATTCTCAATATACGTTATCATTGCATTCCTTTAGCTTCCATCATCACTACCAATATCTTCTCCATGGCGAATCCACCAGACTGGTCATAAATATAAGAGGCCTTTCTCCACCTCATCTGATGCCATGAGGAGGAACTAGCCGCAATCTTAGATGAAAGGAGGCGAATAATAATTGAAATCATCGCTCTCTTCTCCTCCCTCCCTATTCAAAATCATATAGCTAAACCACCATCTTCCTCTTGTCTACCTCATTCCCCATGGCCACCTCCATCATCCTCTTAAACCGTCCTTTTTCATTTTCTATTGGATGCACATACCGTCGGACGGTGATTTTTCGACGTTGCTGCCAGTTTCTTAACTTAGTGTGTCTAGATATTTCCTAGGCTTATACTCCTTTATGTAATTAGTTCGTATGATAGATTTTCGATTTTACTTACCCTTTCTGATTAGATTTTACTTACCCTTTCTGATCATTGTACATATTCAGTAATATATGAAATTTTCTTTTATTTTTACTAATAGTGTGTGTTACTAACATTACTAACATTTTTTTTACTAACTTTTTTGTTATTGATACTCCAAGAATAAATCGTGAGTATTTTCTCTCAAGTTTGGGAGAGAGTATGTATCTGATAATAGATTTTTTTTGGTAAATAAACAGTATATCAATAAAAAAAATTTATTTTGTGTCCCCTATTTTTATGCCAATGAGGGCATTGTCCGATTTAAGTTTGGGGGGATACACAATTTCTATGTTTAGTAATTTTATTTGAACTTTTAAAAATTATTTTTATTTCAAAATGGGTAGAAGCAATAGCTACAAGAACAAATGACCATAAGGTGGAAGTCTCTTTTATTAGGGAAAATATATTTTCCCGATTTGGAACCCCACGCGCCATTATAAGTGATGGCAGAAGCCATTTTTGCAACAGGTATTTCGAGAGCTTGCTCAAGAAATACGGTGTCACCCATAAAATTGCAACTCCCTACCACCCACAGACAAGTGGGCAAGTTGAGATTTCCAATCAAGAAATAAAGAAAATATTAGAAAGAACTATTCAACCTGACAAAAAAGAGTGGCCCCTGAGACTAAATGATGCCTTATGGGCGTCCAGAACGGCTTATAAAACACCTATTGACATGTCCCCTTTTTGACTGGTGTACAGTAAGGTCTGCCATCTACCTGTGGAATAAGAGCATAGAGCCCTGTGGGCTATCAAAGCATTCAATTTTGAACTAGACGCATCCGGAGAACAAAGGAACCTTGAGCTTAATGAACTGGAAGAAATTCGCTATGATGCCTATCAAAATGCTCGAATTTATAAGGCCAAAACTAAAGCATTTCATTATAAACACATTTTGAGGAAGAGTTTTAAGCCACGCCAACAAGTTTGGTTATACAATTCAAAGTTAAAACTGTTCCCTGGGAAACTACAAAGTCGTTGGGACGGACCTTACAATGTGGTCGAAACATTCCCTCACAAAGCTTTCACTATTCTGGACCGCAAAAATCATGGTACTTTCAAGGTTAAAGGGCAGAGACTTAAACCTATGGTATCTTTACAAGAAAAATTGACAGTGACCACTATGTCACTAAAAGACCCGGAGTTTGTCTGATATGCTCTCAAGCACTGTCATGCTACTGACTCACCTGTAGCGATTTTATGTAAATTACTTCCCTAATTTTAGTTGTACAAAATTAGGTGACTATATGTTTCAATATATGTTCAGAGGGTAAGAGATATTGTAGTGATTGCGATTTTTTCAGCCATACATTTTTCATATACAAGCGTGATACTCACGAGTGTTGGGAATACATTTTTCATATACAAGCGTGATATCAGAAGGGCACAACTTCCAATTTCAATGGCATCGCCTCATTTCACGCTGAGCAGACACGTCTTCCAGCATTAATAAAATTACCAGCCGGTTTGCATTCTTCAACTCCAACCATACCTCTCATTTATCACAACCTTTCGTATTCACTATCTCAGATTGCATATAAATAAGCATTCTCAACATCCGTTATCATTACATTCCTTTAGCTTCCATCATCACTACCAATATCTTCTCCATGGCAAATCCACCAGACTGGTCTGAAATATCAGAGGCCTTTCTCTGCCTCATCTGATGCCATGAGGAGGAACTCGCCGCAATCTTTGATGAAAGGAGGAGAATATCAGAGGCCTTTCTCTGCCTCATCCGATGCCATGAGGAGGAACTCGCCGCAATCTTTGTCTGATATAGCTAAATCATCATCTTCCTCTCGTCTACCTCATTCCCCACCGCCACCTCTATCATCCTCTTAAACCGTCCTTTTCCCATTTCTATTGAATGCACGTACCGCCGGATGGTGATTTTGTTGATATGGGCGACAATAGAAGCCAAGGACCGATCTTCATTGAAGACCCCTTTTCCGATGTTGCTACCAGTTTCTTAACTTAGTGTGTCTAGATATTTCCTAGGCTTATACTCCTTTATGTAATTAGTTCTTATGATAGATTTTAAATTTTACTTACCCTTTCTGATCACTGTACATATTTAGTAATATATGAAATTTTCTTTTATTTTTACTAACAGTGTGTGTTACTAACATTACTAACTTTTTTTTTACTAACTTTTTTGTTATTGATACTCCGAGAATAAATCGCGAGTATTTTCTCTCATGTTTGGGAGAGAGTAAGTATCTGGTAACAGATTTTTTCTGGTAAATAATCAGTATATCAATAATTTTTTTTTATTTTGTATCCCCTGTTTTTATGCCAATGAGGGCATTATCCAATTTAAGTTTTGGGGGATACACAATTTTTGTGTTTAGTAATTTTATTTGAATTTTTTAAAATTATTATTATTATTATTTTTATCAGTACATAGGAATTATGATGGAAAAAAATTACAAATCCTGAAAATTTATGATTCGTTATAATAGAAGTTTAATAATTAGAATTTAGAATAATTATAATTCATGTTTAGCTCATTGAAACACTGTATTAGAATGAATGTTTGAAATAATAGATTGATCTAAACTGCAAAATTTAGACTATAGTTTCAAAATTATAAACCAATGAGATTTTGAAACATATTTTCTCTTTTATTCTGAGAGAGACTGATTCTATTCAAAATTGTGAAAATTTCTTTGAACTTCTATATTGATATAAGATCTCATATTGTTGAAATTAGAATCGAATTATTCTATGAATATGATGAACTAATTTTTTGTCTAAAACTATCTATTAGAAATATCGAAGCAATAAGGCATCTTTTCTAGCAAATCGCGAAAATGATCAAAGGCCATCTTTTGTTTAAACCAGAGCCAAAAAGCCAAAATCGCATAATAATTTATCCTTTGAACCTATATTAGAAGCTTCAAACTAAATTTCTTTGAACCAAAATTTTATAAACCTTTAACCATATGTACTACCCAAAGCTTTCTGCCTTTAACCTTTATAATTTCTGAGAATTTAGAACGCAAAGAAGGGAAGAAGAGGGAGTGAAAGGAGTAAGAATGAAACAGAGAAGGAATGTTAGAAAAGAGGGACAAAAGAAAAAGAAAAAGGAAAGAGGAAAATGTCGGAAAGGAGTGAAAGAGAAGAACGATTATTTAACAAAAAGCTGTGGAAAGAGGAAAATTGTAAAAGAGAATTTTATAGCTGAAAAACTAGGATATGTATATATAAAAAAAAAATAATAATAATAAAATAAGAAGAGAAGTATACGGGAAGAAGTTATCCAATAATGGATACTTACTGAAATAAAATAGTAGAAGAAGATAGGAAAAATAAGAGCTAAATTCTTAGAAAAACTTTGAATCCTTTTCTACCCTTGATATCTTTCAAAACCAAAAACCCCATTACAAGTTGAAGGAAAGACCTTTCTGATTTACGATTTATAAAAATATAAGCCTAGTAGAGATAAGGATAATAGATATTATGGATTGTATAGGGAATCATAAGAATAGGATAAGATTATCTTTTCTATGAGATTTAATTTTGCAATTATCTTTGACTGAATTCTTCTAAAAATATACTGAGAGAACCCAAAAATTTTGATATCTTTTTGAGAGTATGTTAATAGTGAGTGTTTAAATAAAAATATTTTCTAAATCTGCAGGTTAGAAAAATTTATGAAGAATAAACTGTTCACTAGTGCATATACACGTTGTGCTTATTATGAATTGAAATTAAAGAATTAGTAATTTTAGAAATTGTAATGGACTATGTATTGGCCAATTAAGTAGATTAGTTAAATTTTATTTTACGTTTAAAGAAAAATATATTTTGAAAAATCCAAAAAAAAATATTTGAAGTTTGTAGGTAACTTCACTAAAAACCTCCAGGAGACTACAACTCCTCCACTAGGGATCACCTAGGGGTTTAAAGGCTTGTTACATCAACTAAATGCAATCGCGCTCCCTACAAAAGTGGCATTTAAATTCATAGTTTAGATATTTTATGTTTTCATGCTTGCTAGGGACTAACAAAGCTTCAGTTTGTGGGTGTGATAAGTCACATAATTTATCATTTTATCACCCTTAATTTAGTGATGCTACTAACAAGTTAACGATGTACTGATATTAAGAAAAAATAGTAAAAGAGAGCCAA
Source organism: Chloranthus sessilifolius (assembly GCA_021018995.1). NCBI lineage: Eukaryota > Viridiplantae > Streptophyta > Magnoliopsida > Chloranthales > Chloranthaceae > Chloranthus > Chloranthus sessilifolius. The sequence goes on along the minus strand of CM037597.1, from coordinate 33,791,243 downwards.
AGTGTTAATATTCATCAAAGTGAACTCAAAAAATAGTAAGAAAAACGATTGAACGAAAAAGATGATTTCTCACCTACTAGAAGCCAGAAAATCGTAATTTACGATTCTTTAAGAGAGACAAAAGAGAAAAGCAAAAAATTGTAATCCAGAGAATCGTCCAAATAGGAAACTATAAAAGATAAAAAATCGTGATTTGCGATTATCTAGAAAAGAAGCTTTTCTACTATTGTTGTTGCTGATGATCACGTGAATAAAGATTATCGCCACCATTAAAAGATATATGAAATTAGAAGTTTTGTGAATCACGGATCTGAGAAGATTGATAAAGGTAAGCTCTTAGAAAATCTCGGTTTCTGAGATAAAAGAGAACAATCCAGAAGCACATCAACCATTGAAAGCAAGGAAGAATAAAATTAGGAATTAGAGTTATATTAGGAATCTTTTATTTTTAGTTTCTTTAATTAGAATTAGAAGTCTTTGTAAATCGACTCTTTATGATCTATAAATAAGAGAGTTCGGTGTAAGAATAATCATCAAAGAATTTCAGCATCAAATGACAACTGAGGTTGGATTTTCTTTCGATTAGTAGTGTAAAATAGTTAGAGTAGATTAGATATCAAAGGTTTCTCAAGAGCAATTGATGACTGCTATTGGGTGTTGAAGATTAGTGTAGATATCCTAATTTCTCATATGCAATTGACGACTGTGGCTGAGGGGTGAAAAATATATTTATTTGCTTTCTAGTTTATATTTTATTTGCTTTATTCACATGCTTTGTAAATATCTTCAAGTTTTAATTTGAATTGACGACTCAAGTTGTAATTTGCAGATTAGTGTAACGGTTTTTACTTTCAATCTTCAATTTTTTAGAGTTTGATTGCTGCCCAAATTTTAGGAAATTATTGATTAGATTAAATCTGTGTTAAGGAATTTTAGTTTTTAATTGACGTCCAAATTCTAGTAGATTGTAATATGGCATAACGGTATTATTTATTTTTTAAAATATTCGATGGCTGAAGATTGGGATTGACGACCTCAATCTAAAGAAGGAGGATTAGGATTTATTTTCTTAAATTTAGATTAAGAAATCATTCTTTTATTCATATTTCTCAAGTAGTTTAGAACCTTAAAATATAAATATATTTTTAAAATGAATAAATAAATAAATATATATATATATATATATATATATATATATATATATATATATATATCAATAAGATAAAACTTCTTCATTGGAACGATTTTATACTAGCTCTACAATTTCCATTGTGAGCTTGCAATAGGTTAAGACTTAATTAGACATACATAGTAAGTCGTTCACCTACTTGAGCATTGTTTTCACTTACCCCTACTTTTCCATCATTTACACGCCTAGGCCGGTTGGCGGGCCTACTTGAGCATTTACTTTTTCGTCATTTACACCCCTTAGCCATTTGGCGGGCTACTTGTTAAATTAGCTTCATATACCAATAGTAGATGCCGGCCTGTAGAGGCGGAACGGGATTGTCACCACCCATTTTTGAACCTAAGCAAACTCCCCTTTTAAAATTGAATGTAAAATTGAACCTTAAAAGTAAACTAAGGGACTTAATTCATTTTTGCGTGGATAGATTTTAAAGGGTAGGAATTTAGGAAGCGATACAAACGTCCCGATTCATAGTACAGTGGCAGCCCCTAGTGGTGATGATCCGAATAAGTTCCACCCCATTCATTATCAAAGAAAGCACTTACGTTAGAGGTATATTGGGTGGATAATCGAGCTTAAGAAAAGCCCTAAAATCCTAGGGAGAGCGCTAGCGGAATTGAAAATTTCTTGTATCCTCTAGGAACGGAAAGGAGGGACCCGAAAAGTAAAGAAAAAGTCCCAAGGGGCATTGCCCTGACCCCCCGCTTAGTTGTTTTTTAGACTCCCGATAAATCCAACAGACTTGACACCCAAAACACCCTCACCAATCAAAAGAGGTCACCCCTTATTGACTCTTTCAAGGGATCGGATTGTTACGTAGATTTCTGTGCCCTTACATAGATCAAAGAATTTCCTTTGATTCTTCAAAGGTACATCCAAAACCCGTGGTGGGAGGCATTAGGGGTGTGAATGCCATCCAAAAAGGGGGTTATCACCATCATCATCCAAAACATTACTTTAAAAAATCAATAAAGAAAGTCAAAAAGTAAAAAAAAATCTAAAAAGAAAGCTTGTGGTGTCGTAACAATGGCATCGCTAAACCCACCCTCATCTGGTAGGGGAAGAAGAAAGAAATCTTTCGGGCCACACTCGAGAAATCCATATCCCACCTACTATCAAGTCATGTCTTGAGTGGTTGATCCGGCCCATTTTGACTCGGATTCATCCCCACCACATCCCCATCATATTCCCACATGGAGGAGATACCCTTCTCCGATCCCACCCAATCCTGATTTAATGTCACTGAACCATTCGGTGCACCTTTTTTTCGATCCACCACTACTCAAAGTCCACCCCATTTTCTACCCCATTTTTCCTCCACTACCACCCAAAATTCACCCCATTCTCCTTCCACATCCACTACAAATCCCTCCCATTTTTCCTCCACATCCACCCAAAAACCATCTCGTTTTCCACCCAAAATCCATTCCATTTTCCATCCACGTCCACCATAAATCCAACCCAATTCTCAACATTTTCCCAAACAATGCCCAATTTTCCCCCATCAACATCCAATCCAATGCCCAATTTTCTCATATCCACATCCAATCCAATGCCCAATTTTCTCTCATCCACACAAATCATGCCCCATTTCTCCACATCTACACAAGTCATGCCAATTTTCCTATGTCCACTCCACATACACCTCACTTTCCCTCCACATCTAATACAAATCCACCACATTTCCCCCCATCTATCCAGGTCCTGCCAAAATTTCCCCCCACATCCACCCAATCCATGCCCAATTTCCCCACATCATCAATCCAATTATTGCCACCACCCCATACATCTCCCCCATTGGATGGACCATCTATATCTACCCCCATATCCAATCCAATCGCCATCATGGAAGAAATGATGAGCACTTTTATGGCATGAAAGGCTTTCCAAAGCCACCATAATCCACCCTAAATACCCAATCCACAACAAACCCTCCAAAATCTTCACACCCCATTCACTCAAAATGCCAACCCCAATCAACCTCCCATAATTCACACCACACAAGGCCCCTCCCATCAACCATGGGGCCATTTGAGCGGGCCTCAAGGCCCAACACCCTATACCAAAGCCCATCAAGGACCAATACTCCAAGCCCAAGCCCATCAAGGCCTAATACCCCAAGCTCATCAAGGCCCAATAGTCAGGCCCAATACCCTAAGCCTAGCAAGACCCAATACTCCAAGTCTAAGCCGATCAAGGCCCAATACCTCAGGCCCAAGCAATTCAAGGCCCAATATCCCAAGCCCATCAAGGCCCAGTACTCCAATTCCAAGCCCATCAAGGCCCAATACCCCAGGCCCGAGCCCATTAAGGCTTAATGCCTTATGCCTAAGCTTATCAAGGCCCAAACCCGGGAGCCCCATTTTCAAATCCTCCATCATTCCCCCAATATCCCACCTTCATCTATACCCATCAGGCCCCTATCCCCCCTTAAATAATAAGCCCATCTCATTCACTCCATCAACCCAACATGGGCCTCATTTATCCACATCCTTCATACCCTATCCAATATGGGAATCCATCCCATACCATCAACCATCCACAAATCACCCATCAAAGCTTCCCCATATACAGTGGTCCCACTAGACACCATCCAGCCTACTCAAAACCAACAAGATAATCTCACCCTCCCCCCACCATATGTGGACCCATAATATGAGGAGGATGAGATCAGGAATGGTGGAGCCTATGCAGGGGCATTCACCAGCTTCAATCCCCCACCACCCATGTTCACCAACCCACCAGTAGCCCAGAGTGAATGGAGGCACCCTGTTGAGGGGCCGACCCCACCATCAAGGGAATCATAGCTGTTAAAAGAATAAATGGACAATATCTAAAAACAAATGATGAAGATGGGTGGAGCTGGAATCTATGTCACAGACTTTTCTGACTTATGCCTATTCGCAGAAGTCCCTTTGCCCCCAAAATTTAAAGTGTCGATCTTCGATAAATACAATGGCATGGGCAACCCCATTGCACATCTCAAGTCCTACTGCGGGGACGTGTACCAATACGGCAGAGACGAACGACTCCTCATCAAAGTGTTTTAAAAGAGTCTTACGGGTCTAGCTTGGAGGTGGTTCATTTCCTTAGAACCATCCACGATTAAAACTTGGAAGGATCTAGCCCACCTGTTCCAAGAATAGTATGCCTACAACATAGACATTAAACCTCGTAAGAAGATCTAGCCTGTCTAAAGCAGAGGCCCGACGAAGCATTCACTGACTACTTTGAGCGGTGGAGGGCATTGGCAGCTCAAGTAAGAAATAGGATACTCGATGATGAGCAAATCGAGATGATCTCGAAAAGTACTCTGCCAGTCATCTCAGATTTCCTAGTGTACCAGTAATAATCCAGCTTTGCAGATTTAGTAAGGAATGCTAACCGTTGTGAGGATGCAGTAAGAGAGGGCCGTTTAAATAGAGCAGTAACCAGTGGGGTTCGTAAATTTCTTGAGCAGAGAACTGAGAGAAGAGTCGGGGGGAGGTCCAAGTCATAATGACCACGCAACCCAATACTAACATAGTACTATTCCAATTTGGGGTAACATCGTAAGCCCCAGCACCAATAAATCAGGCTCGAAGGCAAAACAATGTCCCCTAGGCGTAGCAGACCCCTAAGCAGAGAAGGGCCCGATATAACCAAGTGTTCACTCCCTTAGGGCAATCCCTGAATGTCGTTTTGCCTCTTCTAATTAAAAAGGGTTTAGTCACTTAGCTTCAACCGCGACCTCCGCCAAATTCAATTCCAAAAAATTATGATCTCAACACATATTGTAATTTCCATCAAGAGCCGGGACATCCAACCGATCGGTGCTCTCATTTGAAGCACACAATAGAGGATTTGATAGAGGCAAGAAAGATTATACCTCCAGCACCTCCCCAGGAAAATCCCCATACCAACATCATGCAAGCACTATTGTCGCCGCACCCACAGGGAGGAATGGGCCCAAGACCCACTGCCAACATGATAGAGGAAGATGGTAAAGAGTTTGACCCTTCTAAGTATATCAGTGTTAGAGAGAATTTCATAGCACCATAACAGGGGGATCGGGAAGATAAAAGCATTAGAGTAATCGAGCCCCTGAACTTGGCTGATTACTTTCCCAATCCCACATCCCAAGCAGAACCCTTAGATTTGAGGATGTATTTTCCACCACTAGCTCTCATAAGCTATGTCCAACCCAGCTTATATCAACCATACGCAACAGTAATCCCACCAATTACCCAATGGACGATTTTACCCCTTATCCCCCTTCGACATCAATTAATTACCAATGGCCTACCCCCACACACCACTGCTAATACAGATATCCACAAACCCCATCAATCCAATTTGCCCCACTTTGCCACTCCTCAGACTTATCCACCTCTAGCAGGAGTTAACCAAGTGTTATCCACCTATCCCAATCCACCAATCAGAGCACCCCCAAGGCCTATATCCACTCTATTCCAGATCTTGAGACTAACCTACGATCCCCATCAAGTCCTACTTAGTTATGAGCAGATGGACATCAATACAGGCGAAAGCAGAGAAGGGGCAGTTGATTTTGTTACCCAATCATGAAAAATCTCTAAACAACCTGAAGTATCGATACTCGCCCGGTCGGAAGATAAGAAAGAACCTACTGCGGAGAATCCCTTTGAAAAAATGATCCGAGAGCACATACTAGAAACTTAGTTGAAATCACGGTCTAAGATCTATTAATGACATCTCTGCTCCACTTTCAAGCTCTTATGGGAGCTCTAAAAGATGCACATGTGTCCATCCATGTAACCCCTGATGAAGTGGGCCAGATAAATGGGCAGGTTTTGGCTCCAAAAGCCATTTCATTTTTAGATGCTGATATCTTAAATGAAGGAAATAATTATTCCAAGCCCCTCAATATCACTATGAAAGCAGGAAACTTGGTGATCCCATTGGTATTGATAGACAATAGATCAACCTTGAATGTGTGCCTGCTGAGAACTGCAACCAAGATAGGGGTGGATCCTTCCATGTTTAGGCCAGCTAGAACAAGCGCCAGAGGATTGGACAACACAAGACAAGAAATAATTAGAGAAGTTTATCTTGATCTCATTATTGGGCGAATGACTTTTTCCATACCTTTCCAAGTTATGGACATCAAATCCACATTCAATCTGTTATTAGGACGATCATGGTTATACGAGGTCGGGGCAATACCTTCAACCCTGCACCAAAAGCTTAGATTTGTGACGGAGCAAAAAATTGTCACCATTTTGGGTGAGAGCCAGGAGCAAAGAGAAAAGGCTACACACATCATCGAGAATCCCAAAGTGTCTGATGTGTCGTACACGACCGGAGACACATACCTCCATAGTTTTGAATATGATGTATCGACTGTAATCCCTAAGCCCCTCGAGAGGATCACCATAAAAACTGGAGGCGGAATGGTCACAACTGTAGCCATGCTCCAAAAATGGGGCTATCAGAAAGGTAAAGGATTGGGACCTCAGTTGCAAGGATGAAAGGACCCAGTTAAAGCCAAAGGCGGAAAGCAGGTCATCTTCGGCTTAGGCTACAGGCCTACAGAAGAGGAAATTTGAGAGGTAAAGGAAAAGGCCCAAGCCATTATTGTTGTGAAAGCTCGGGGAATAAACATAGAAGACGATCCCCGTCCGCGACCTCACATCCAAAGTACATTCGTGAACACCTGGGTTATAAAAATTGATCAGAATGGGGTAACACAACTAACCTGGCACAAGCTGGCAGCCCTGATCCACCCAACCAATCCTCAAATCATCCCTCCCAATTTTGAAATAGACCTAGCATCCCTGTCCCTTTTTGAGGAGGAGTTTCTCATGCACAGTCCCCCCTATGGCAAACCACCACAGAACCATGCTAACGTTTGAGGGCAGGGTCTTAGACGAGTCTAGGATAAACATGATGGAGGTTGACTACCAAAAGCCATATCAATCAGCCTCCTCCACCCGAGCAGGTAAAGGGACAATACCGCAGGTAAGGAATTGGGCGTCAATTCCTCTAACTCTGGAAGCTTCGAGTGGCCTAAAATTTGGCACCCACTTCCCAAAAAAAAATTACCTATAAAAAGTGAGGTGAGCCCTTAGCAGATAATACCATATGTATATAGGGACCCGCCTTGCCAAGGGTCCATTTCCGAAGAAAAAGAAAAATCCAAAAAAATAGAAGAAATATAAAATAATTCAAAAAATTGTCTTCCAAAATTCTCGAGAAAATCAAAGAAAATGGTGCCTTAATAGAAAAACCCGTCCCACGTGAAATCGACCCCTTTCCTATAGAAATATAAAAAAAGATAGGAGTCACGAGTCTAAACGAGGAAATTCCAACCGAGGAGCTCCCCAATGAGCTCCTTGACTTGTTTGCCAAGTTTGAGCATGGCCCTACACCGATTGTTGAAGAAACGGAGGACATCAATCTAGGGACTGAGGAGATCCCCATAATCACCAAGATCGGAACATCGCTATCTCTCGAGGAAAGAAGTAGCATGATTGATTTCTTTTGGTCATACCAAGATGTCTTCGCATGGTCATATGAGGATATGCCTGGTCTGGATACCGATTTAGTCGAGCATGAGCTGTCGCTATATCTAGATGTTAAACCAGTGAAGCAAAAGTTGAGATGCCTCAGACCCGAGTGGAAGTTGAAAGTAAAAGATGAGGTCATCAAGTAGTACGATGTGGGGTTTCTCATGGTCTCCAAATACCCACAGTGGCTAGCCAAAATTGTCCAAGTATCGAAGAAGGATGGAAAGGTTCGCATGTGCATTGATTTTAGAAATCTCAATAAGGCGAGCCCAAAGGATGAATTCCCGTTGCCACACATCGACATCTTGGTCGATAACACTGCTAGGCATGGGATGCTCTCATTTATGGATGGAGTTTTTGGTTATAATCAGATCAAGATGGCAAAAGCAGATCGTGAGAAAATAATGTTCATCACTCCATGAGAAACTTTCTGCTATTGAGTCATGCCTTTCGGACTGAAAAATACTGGGACAAGATATCAGAGAGCGATGACAACACTCTTCCACGACATGATGCACTGATAAATTGAGGTGTACGTTGATGACATTATTGCCAAATCACCGAAAAGAGGTGACCATCTGGTAAACCTCCAGAAGTTGTTCGAAAGATTAAGGAAATATAGGCTCCGTCTGAACCCTCAAAAGTGTGCATTCAGTGCCATGTCAGGAAAAACTACTAGGCTTCATTATCAGCAGAAGAGGCTTCGAGGTTGACCCAATCAAAGGTAAAAGCCATCGTCAAAATGCCACTGGCATCTATCGAGAAAGAAGTCAGAGGCTCCTTGGGCAGAATACAGTACATCAGTCGATTCATTGCATAGCCAACTCCTATTTGCACATCGATCTTCAAGTTCCTAAGGAAAGATTCGCCAGTCAAATGGAATCACGACTGTCAGGCATCATTTGATAAAATTAAAGGTTACCTCCTCAACCCACCAGTTTTGGTATTGCCAAAATTTGGGAGACCACTCTTAATATATCTCTCCACAACAAAAGTTTCGATGGGATGTGTCCTAGGGCAACATGATGAAACATGAAGAAGAGAGCAAGCCATTTATTACTTGATCAAGAAATTCATCGATTACGAGACATGATATTCTCATCTGGAGAAAGCATGCCTGGCTCTCGTATGGGCTACCCAGAGGCTCTGCCACTACTTGCTATCTCAAGCTGTTCTACTCCTAGCATGAATGGATCCATTGAAGTACCTATTCGAAAAGTTGGCTCTTACTAGCCGAATTGCACGCAGGCAACTTCTCCTATCTAAATTTGACATCACATATGTCACACGAAAGTCGATCATGGGGCATGCACTCGCTGATCATCTTGCCAAAAATCCTTTACCTGACTACGAGCCTTTGAGAACTAAATTCCCAGATGAGGACATTTTATTCATGACAGAGGATGATATGGCAGAGACAGGCAACTTGGGTAATGCACTTTGACAGGGTAGCAAATGTCAAGGGTCAAAGATTTGTCGCTATTCTGATTTCGCCAAAGGGGTCTCACATACCAATGTCCATAAAGCTCAACTTCCCATGCGCAAACAACATGACCGAATATGAAGGCCTACATGCATCCTTGGACCTGAACGTAACTCATCTTAGGGTGTTTGGCGATTCATAGTTAATCATATGCCAGACCAACAGAGATTGGAGGATGAAAGATGAGAAGCTGGTTCCATACCACAAGAACCTTGAGGATATGATTGCGTGCTCCAATGATATTATGTTCTCTTATGTCCCACGAGCGAGAAATCGCTTTGTCGAAACCATCGTTCGTCACCATATCGACCGGAAACCAATGGTGCTGTAGAAGCTACTAACAAAATAATCATTTGTATCCTTGAGAAGATGGTTGTCACATACCGATACTAGAGCAAAATGTTACCATTCACATTATGGGCCTACCGAACGTCGATCTGTACTGCTACAGGGGCAACGCCATTTTCCCTTGTGTATGAAACTGAGGTCGTCCTATCAGTTGAGGTTGAAGTACCCTCGCTCCGCATTCTCATTGAATCTGATCTACCAGAAGCCGAAAGAGAGAGGTCCCATTTTGAGCAACTGAATTTTCTCAATGAGAAAAGGCTCCTAGCCTTGTCTAACACCAAGGCCTATTAGAGAAGGATTGCGCGTGCTTACAACAAACGTGTTCACGTTCGAGATTTGAAAGTGGGCGATACTGTACTCATGAAAATCTTCCCGTCTCTCCATGCCAATCCAAGAGAAAAATTCAAGCCCAACTGGGTGGGACCTTACGTCATCCAAGAAGTGCTCCCAGGGTATGCGCTCCGCCTCGCCACCGTGGGCGGAGATCACTTTCCTAAGCACATCAACGTTGTGTATGTCTGACGCTTCTATTCATAAGTCTCCCGTGACAAGGTAAGTATTGATAAGATGGATACGTGACTGCTTAAGGACCCCATAAAGAGGCCATCATTTCAAAGCCAGGTAGCCAAAAAAGCATCCCTGAATACTTATACCCTTGCTTCACCAGTTGAGCCATTGTCCTTTCTTCCATTAAACCCCTCCCTAGAAAAGAAGATGGAAAAAGTGTATATACCAAACAAAAAAAGGAGAAAAAGATTTACCATCAAATCCAAAAAAATTAGAAAAGCAAAATTTCAAAAAGAGGATGTCTGAAAAAGAATAGAAAGAACAAAAAAAATAGAAAAGAAAAAGTGGGGCATGTACAGTCAAAATTTCCCAAGGAAGAAGTGTATTATGGCAATTTGAATCCTATCGAGGAAACCTTCTTAACCCAAGAACAGCTTCAAAATTCTTAACCTATCCCATGTCCAAGATACATCCCTAGAAAAAGCCCTCTTTAAGGTCTACAAGCAGTCACAGTATCCATTGAGTCAGCATGAGCCAAGCTGAGAGACAACAAAAGAACTCCATCCAGCCGGCTATGACGGAATCAACGTCCATGTCATGGCCTTTGATAAAATAAAGAAGAAAAGAAAAAGAAAATATATAAACACAAATAAAAAAGGATGTGGTGAAAACTCAAAAGGGTGCCAAGGGTAAAAACAGTGAGCTTTTACAGACCAGGTGAAAACTTTGAAAAGGCGCCTGGGGTAAAAATACATACCCATGGACATAGTGAAAACCTGAAAGGACGCTACGGGTAAAAAAGAGGGCAACAACGGGCATGACGAAAATCCATCTTGGGCGCTGTGTATTAAAAAAAGTTGAAAAAGAAAAAGAAAAATTATTCAGTGGCTCCTTTGATTGCATTTTTGAATTATCTGGTCAACAATTGAGCCACTCATGTTTGCTTAAATCAGGTCCTGATCTGGTATATTTTCATATTGTACCATCAAATGAATGACCCGAGGTAAGGAGAAAAGGTTAATTTGATAAAAAAGGATGGGTGTTCTAGCCTTAATAAAAATTCTAAACCTCACTCAGGTCTGACCCCATAAACGGGTTCGATTATGCTCAAAATAGGACTTGTTACTTCGCCTCATTATTAAATCATTAGACAAAAATAAACAAGAAAAGAAAGAGAAAAACAACAAAAATAATAAATCCGGAAAAATCAAATATATATATACTCCTTCCATGTACATATTTACAGTATCGTACTTCCATATGAAAAATGAAGAAAAAGAATAAAAAAATCACTGAAAATAAAAATTCAAAAATATATAAATCTTGAAAATTGAAAATGTGTAGGTAAAGGTTTGCTTCTCCTTCTATTAATTAGGATGCATTTTGTTACCTATATAAATAAAAAAGGGACTGATGAGTTCTCAAGAATGTGCAAGAATATCAAATGGTCCAAAGCCTTGAAGCAGGCAACCTCTCAGTGATGGACAAATTAGATGAAGCATCTTGCCACCAATGTCCGGTCTATTCCAAAAATAGAGAAAGAAAAAAGAGAAAAGAAATTTATTTTGAAAAACAAAAAAGATAGCTATATCTTCGTGGTACTTTCGCCACACATAGCTATGCACATGTGTGATTCAATACAGTAAAATATTAATATTTTATAGGCAACATAGCTATGCTAAATTAATGTCCTAAGTCTAAGGTTTGCCTTGGACCTTTGGATCCTACTTTAAAGTAGGAGCAACGGTGTCAATCCCGATCAAGCAGTCAATGTTTCGATCAGGTTGATTCCATTGCTAAATCTTCGAGCTAAGCGCTTCGTCTTTGGATTCATGTGAACTTTAGTATTTTAAGCTTTAGATTCCATAGAAAAAGGTCAATCGTTGGTTAAGACCAGCCTGTCCAAAAAAAATTACCTATCGAACGACCATGTTCAAATATGCATTCAGAAGGGCTCATTCTAGGGTGCAGACTTAAAACGTACATTTATACGGTCCCTTAGATAGGCACCATGCATCTGGGTATCCATGGATGGTCTTTGTTCCTATAAATGGTTCTCGAACAGGTTCTGGGTTGGGACTTTCATCGCCCCCTAATGGATGCGTGTTTTTGCATAGTCGTTCGTTTGTAATTTCATTGTCGACAGAGACCAGGATTGGATGTCTCCTTCGATAGGCACCCAATTTTGGCCGAATCTGTTTAGTATTATTTAAAGTTGGGTACTCTAACTCATGTTGATTCAGGACACACTATCAAAAATGGCACACACTCTCAAAAAGCATTGCCACATCAATATTCGCTCCACTCGGGTAGTTGTGCTAAATTATCTTCGGGATTGATGGGTTCACCCAAAAATCTCAAACCCTACCTTGCTTAGGGGCACCTGTGGCCAATAAAATTGGGCAATCAATGCCTCATGTGATTGGGCACAAACTGTTGGATCTTCGTGTCATTGTTTTACGCCAATCTTTAAGTATGAGTCGATCACCCTCCCGCTCGCAAGGCAGTCTTACTCGAAATGAATATCAAACATCATGTATTTTCAAATTACACCATCTCAGTTATGCCTAGTAATGTCGCTAAGCACTCGGGGACCGATAGCCTTGAGGAACGAAAGTTTTCCCTAATGTTGGGGCTTCCTCTACTCTCGAGTGACGCACATTTTCCTTGATGTTGGGCTTATGTCACTCTCCATTTAGTTGTTTTACTTTTATATTTGAGGTTTGTTTTGAATACACCAGATCCGTTAGCATGCCTTGGGCCTCTTCGGATGTCTCTTTGTTTGGCAAACGATCGTTACTGATCAGATACCAAAGAGGGGCATCTGTAGACACCCAAATTTGGCCCAAGGCACAATCGACACATATTTCGAGAAAGGTGTACCTCCGAGCTTTTGAAAGTATTTTTCAAACCCTTAGCAATCACTCCAAAACCTTTAGAACCCTTACCGAATTATAAGGAATAAACCCTAGCCTTCTGAGACCCATTAGAACCCTTCGCGGACCAGTTTTGAACCCTCCTGAATAGCAGTTAGAAAGAGGAGTGCCAAAAATTTTATAAATAGTTTCCCAACCTAAGCTTATACCATTGGAAAGTTGAGTTTTCTAGATTTCCAATGAGCTAAGAATCTCCTAATTCGGAGTTGTACATCAAAAGTTATGCTAAAATGAAGATCGCAGATCTGCGCAGGAAATTACAAAACCGGGTTGGGCCCCTGCAGGTCTTCAACTTCCAACAATTTAGGTCTAGTTTTCCTTTAAAAAATGGTCAAAATTGACATTAGGGGTTTGATATGTGGACCATCCCAAAGTCTGGGGTGTGTTTATTTAGGACCCTAATGACCCTATTAGCTTAAGTTATCACCCTTTTGTCATTCAAGTCATCACCCTATCATCTACCATTAAACCCAAATCCCTCTTCTCCAAGCTCTAGAAAACCCCAAAAACCTTAGATGGCCCATTACCTAATTTCTAAGTCTATTAGTGACTTAACCCTTCACTAATTACCCCTTCCTCTATAAATAGAGAGCCACTCCCCCCCCCCCCCCCCTTTGTTTAGGGTTTGAAAAAAATTCCCAAGAGAGAGAAACTTTTAGTGACCCCTTTCCTCCCTTTTTAGAATTAAAACCTCACAAATTCCAAAACCTAGGTTCATCCATTAACCTCTTTTTATCATCATAAATCTCTTAGATCTTGTACGAACAAGGCCTTAGCCACCCTCTCCTACCTCCTAGCCACTTAGTCTTGGAGTTCAAGACCCATATCTCAACCATTAAAGCTATCAGAATTTCATCAAATCAACCACGCGAAGGTCCACATCGGTGCTACAAGGGCCCGAGAGCTCCAGCTCTCCCCTCTATTCCTCTACCTTCTTTGCTTTTCCTCTATCCTAGAATTGAACCGTTAGGCTGCCCAAATTTTTGCAAGCGGGAAGGGCTTAATAGGATCGGTGTGCTTTCGGGCAAGGGGAAGTGTCGCTCATTTTATTTTATTTATATATATATAATTATTATATATATATATATATATATATATATATTATAAACCAACCACACATAGACCCAACCATAATAGAGACCGCTGATGAGAGGGTCAATCGGGTGCCTAACACCTTCCCGATTGATAATCAAAGCCCCTACCCAAGAGCCTTTGGCATGGATCGGTAAATCAGAGTCATATTTGATACTTTGGTGCTTTCAATATTGATTTCGGTTTCTCGGGACAACAAAAGCTCCGGGTGGTGACTCTAGTTCTTTATAACGCGCGCATCGTCGCGACGGATCGCTAAGATCCACGATTGCACAACTATTAGTGGTGTAAAATCATTTAAAAACCATTTTTGTGTTTAAATGACAGTCAGGAGAGTCGGGTTCATAAATAAAAGCAAGATGCATATAATCTCTACCTTCTCCAATCGTATTAATGATTTTAAACTAATGCCACCTTGGGAATAAGAAAACATGCCAAAAAATAGTGTTGTATAATTGGACCTAGGAACTAATCTCAAGATCCATGTGTGAAACTTTGGGAGGAAAAAAGATCTCCATCTAATTCAAAGAAATCAATGGGTGTCAGCATGGGTGCCCTCAAAGATTCGATGGTGAATATAATAGTACTATATCCCTCTCTCTCTCTCTATATATATATAGGCTGGTGTTACTACCATACTGCCTTACATTATAGCCACCTCACTTAAGCAAAATAAAAATTGACTGCTCTAAATCTGAAGTCGGACAGAATAGAGATTATTCTGTAGGCTAGTTTCAATAGATATTTCACAGAGAAGAACACAAGAGAATTGCCCAAAAACACAGAGAAACACCTCTGATTTTCAATTCAAAATTATGCAATCCAAGACTGACTAAAATCAGCCCACAATCCAGTCTATATAGCTAAAAATCTTCATTATCGGAATTTTACCAAAAATAACAAATTTCAATAAACATGCCAAAATAAAAATACGTAATAAAAGAAGTAATCTGTCAAAAATTTGGCCCAAGTCGGTTCAGAATCACCTCCTAAACGCTAAAGGAAATCTTACCATAAAAGAAAAGAAATAACTAAAAATTAGGATTCGAAAGGGAAAATAGTAGATTTTGACCTAACAAAAATCCCACCAATGGTGGCCATGACGTGCGTGCCACAGAGAGCTTTTCGAATTGGGGTCATTTGTGCAATTTCGATACCCATAGCTAAAGTTATGGCCAAAATACCGACACACGCCCAAAACGGCCCCAATTAGAAAAAGATCACCATTTCCTGCCATCTTTGCACTGATCTGCTAACTCAAGCTATCTCAATTCCAACAACGTGCTATTTGACAACTCAATATCATCTGGCTCGGTTCCTCCTGCATCAAAATAAGATAATAGACATTGGTTTTCATCCCAATCTTCTACACAATAGATCTTGAGATCATTAGCATACCATCACATGGTCAGATCTTGATTCTGCATTACACACCTCTAAAAGTGAACGTGATCATGGCATTCCATCAATATATTTCCCATTCCCTTTTTGGGATGTGTGCCACATGGGATCAACATATGACCATCTAATGGTATGCCCATGATACAAAGATCTATTTTGTGAAAGATTGGGATTGAAAAAAGATCTCCATTGTCTCCAAGCTATCAAAAGATCTTTGTTTTAAGTAAGTGAAGAATTTTGTGTGGTACTAACACCAGCCTTTATTTATTTTGGGGGATGCTAGCTACTAAGTACTAACCCCCCTCCAAATAGTCAATATCACTCAGTATGTATACATACTGCTTAAAATCGTTGATTATATTTAATCAAATGATGGAGATCTTTTTAGTTCCAATCTTCTACACAACTGATCTTAAGATCAAGGGCATTTAATCAAATGGTCAAGTGGGTGCTACATATCCCAAAAAAGTGACCCAAAGACCCATGACACACATAATGCTCATTGGTCACCTTTTGGGATGTGTGCCATGTAGAATAAAAAACAAACTGTATTCTCATGATCTCAATATCAGTTGTGTGAAAAATTGGAACGAAAAATGATCTCCATCATTGTGACAGCCCGACTTTTCCTGCAGAATCTCTAGGAAAAGCCGAGCCATCAGGTGGTCGTCTGATTTTCCCTCTACTCGTAGTTCTAGGAAAATCAGATTGTCCGTTGTATTCGTGTGACAGCTCGATTCTCCTTATACATTTTTGTTTCTTAAACACGGATCTCCGAGAAAACCGGACTGCCAGATCGTAGATCATAATCTGAATATAGAATACTCGGTGCATCCACATAAAAGCATGGAAATCAAAGCAGATAATTACTTGATAAAGCAAAGATCATTATAGCATAACTAAAATTTCTATTCTAATATCCAACATGAACAGTAAACTAAAACAAACCACCGGTGATGGCCGACCATCACCTAAACAGTGGTGTACAATGTGTATATAATAGCACGAATGTACCAAATCCAAAAATCCAAAAGTCAGCTAAGCCAAGTCCAAAAGTACAAAAGTTCTCAGTGTACCAAGTCCAAACTCACCAAAATCTACAATGTACTAAATTTACAATCCCTAAACTAAGGGTAAAAAACCTTAGGTGGGAGATCTTCTTCTTCTAGTACGATGTAACAAATGCCCTATTTTCAAACCACATTTTGCGGTATGAATAGGGGTCAGGGCAGGAAGATGCCTAAAACGAGACATAATGAATCCATGTAGTTGAGTGTTCAAAACCGTTAAAAGTATAGTGGTTCAGTCATGTGGGTTGGGAACCTTCGGTCACATGGTAGTGGTGTATCAGAGTATACACTCAAAATTGATAATTGTATTTATAAATAATTAACAAAGTGCAAGAGCTTATCCTTGCTTAATTACACTACAACAAAGTCTCAGCTGGCTTATACATTGACACCCAGTGTACTGGATTAGTAGTGAAAGTAAGCCTATTTTGGCTTATCTGGAGATACACCTAATAGCAAATTCTAGCTTTGCATAGCAGTATAGGCACTAAGAGCTTACACTCTTGAAATATTACCTCTTTTGTCTTATATGCTGATATCTTCAATAGCATGTGGTAGCTGGATATGGGATTCTGGCCTAACTTCACGAGCCTATACACGTCAAAAGTGTATGTGAGGAAGATAATAGGTAAGCTATCTTTGGCTCATCTGCTTGTACACTTGTAATCAATGTGGACTTAATACGGGAGTGCAAATCAAATTAGTGGATAAGCTGATTATGTCGCTAAGAGACCTCCACGATGGCATGAGTCACAATTCGACTCCATGCACGCAAGGTCCGCAGGGTCAATAGGAACCCTTATAAACCTCACCCTCTCCTCTCTTTTCCCCATGATGAATTTGATGCACATCAACCCTGCACCCTGCACAGTTAGTACAAACTATAGCAGAAAAACCATATGTTTTAACTCCACTCAGGTTTGAAACCATATGCATTTTCTTCACACGCTTGGCGAACGCGATGCCGATACATGTCCGGCATCGTTGTAACCGCAAGTCCACCAAAAGGTATGCAATCACAATAAACCACAACTTAGACATTCCTTTACACTTCATGTTAAAGTCTGTGATGCCGATTTCAAAGCATGAACCAACAACTCTGAAATCTAATGGTACATGAAGGTTTCGGAGTCAAGAATGCCAATGATTGCACTCCAAACCTCCCATACCGGATTAACTAAATCACATAGGTTATATGAGTAAAACATAACAAGAAATATTGAATAAATCTATTTGCAGTACACAGGCCAGCAAACCAAATGAAGCTAAAGGCAAAGAAGGAACTAAATGACACCACGACAGGCTGGCAAGGTGCTCAGCTAATGAGCTTGCCACGGCAACCTTAAGGCTTGCCGAGGCAAGCCCATGTCAGGCTTGGCAGATACTTTGTGGTCTCTGTGGTCTCTTATCATGTGTGTGTGTTAACTCTTAGATGATTTAACATCGTAGGGCACTCATGAAGGATCTAATGTAGGGTCTAGTAACCCCTTTTCAAATACTAAATCCATGAATACTAACTTTTAGGTGCTTGGTGCACACCGATGAAGATAGCGTGAATGCATGCATGCACATGTCATATGTAAAGTGTAAGCTAAGGTAGGGAATTTACTTTGTTAACATATATTAGGATTTCTTTTTCTCCTTTAGATTGCAAATTATTAATCATGTATGATTAGATAGATATATATATAAGATGATGTATCATGCTGAAATGATAATCTTCCTGCATAGACAATGCCATGCATAGTCATGTCTAGATATGATGTGTGCTGCAATGAGCGGAGTTGTAGTTCAGTAGATGATGACATGATGAAAATGCTAGATGCAGCATGTAGACCTGAGAAGTAGAACCTTAACATTTCTAAATTAAGTTGAGTAGAGTTGAGTTAAAATAATTATCAGTTTTGTGGATAATGCACGCATGTTAACTGTGACTCGTTTTGAGCATATGAACTCATATCAGTTTATCTATATAGGAATGCATATTAGTGTTGTAAGATATATATATGTTAAGTATCAAGATAGTTTTGAAATTAAATTAGGTCGGCTTATGCTAGCTTACCTTTAATGATTGTTCACAAGGCATGCAAGTGCAGTTTATGTTAGATACAGAGTTGATATATGCTTAGATAAGATCTGTTATAATCTTCTTGCATAGACAATACCATGCATAGTCATTTCTAGTTATCTCTGCTATCTTTGATGTCCTGTACACATTTTGATTCAGCTTTGAGCCAAGTGATCCCGCTAACTCGGGAGCTTCATTTGTTTCAGTTTAAGTGATCCCGCTAACTCGGGAGCTTGATTTAACTCGGTTCAACTGATCCCACTAACTCGAATGCTTGATTCCTTTTTTTCCTATACATATAGCTTGTTCCAGCTTGATTCTTTTATTTCTGTACATGTAGTTTGTTTCAGCTTGATTCCTCGTACCTGTTGCACCATGAGTTAGTGTTATATTTCTTCAGCATGTCAGCATGTTACATTATTCACATGAGAATAAATTATTACTTTTATTTATATTTTATGCCTCTAGAAGTGAATTTGGTAAGCTAAAATATGAATTAACACTATAAATTCTCTGCTGAGCTTTGATGATAGCTCATCCTACGACTTCAATGTTTTAGCTATAGATCTCGATCCGGAGCACACAACTGACCCCACTTATGAGCCGGATGAGGAAGAAGAAGAGGACAACGAAGAAGACGATGTGGAAGAATTTGTTGAAGAATTCTTTCCCAAATAGGTTTGAGAGAGAGAGAGAAAGAGAGATGTCTTTTGATAACTTGTATAAACCACGTATGATATTTTGTTTTGAGATATATAGGTTTTCTTTCCATTATTTAGATGACAGGTGGTCGTCATCGGTGGAAAACTATACATCGTATCTGTTAGCCTTGTTTATAGCCTTGTTTATAGAGTTTGATAGTTTCTTGCTTAAATGAGTAAATATCAGTTTATTTTGCCATATTATTGCATGTCAGAGTGAGTACATTGTTTTCGCATTTGCAATACTTTGTATAAGTTAAGACACCCTTATATGATAGGATCATGTTGGGTGATCCAACAATGCGACCATTCCTATATACACTAAAGGAAAATGTCGGGTTGTCACAGGTGGTATCAGAGCTTCCGGCGTTATGTCAGTTGGTGACTTAACTCTGGCGTACACATATGGCAAAGTGTCTGATATTTGTTCAGTGTTAGGATTGAGATTGAGTTCAAGTTTAGCTGATCAAGTTGTTACCTGATCATAATAGGTTGAGATGCCTCCAAGACGTGGAAGAGGTAGGGGTAGACCACCATTACCCGATCGCACTAGGCCGAATGCAATTCTAGTGGAAAGCTATGAGCATAATATCGCCTTGAGAAGCGGAGAGAACGTGCATATGGCAGAGAGCCGAACGACTATAGAGAATTTTACTGAGCATACTCCGCCAGTAGCAGATGCTCTTTAGATGGGAAATGCTCCTGGAGTTGAATAAAATGCGAGACAAAATCCGCAGTTGATGGAGACCATGGTCAATACGATGGCCATGCTAGCTGTGAGACGACCCCCAGAGGGTTTTACAGAGTTTGTCCGACTTCGACCACCGAGTTTCTAGGGTCAGCATGACCGAATGGAGGCCGAGAAGTGGTTGACACAGATTGAAAAGGTGCTGTAAAGAGCTACCTACACCAAGGTTGAGAAAGTGAGTTGGGCGGCATTAAATTGGAAAGTGAGGTAGAGCCATGGTGGCAGTCCGTAGAAAGAACGAGAATGCCTGAAGTACCTTGGACTTGGGCAGAGTTCATTGAGGCATTCAATGAGAAATATTTCCCGGCACCAGAGAGGTATCGGATGGAGGTTCAGTTTGCGACCTTAGTACTGGGTCAGATGATAGTCAGAGAGTATGAAACAGAGTTTACTCGTCTTTCTCGATTTGTGCCATTATTAGTAGCCGCCGAGCTTATGAAGACGCAAAAGTTTGGACGGGGTTTGAAGCCCCTTATCAAAGAATGAATTTCGTTATTAAAAGCAACGACATATGCCAATATAATGAAGTTGGCACTAATAGCATAAACTAATATTGATAGTATGTTCAAAAGGAGAGAAGAAAAAAATAAAGCCAGAAAAGCTCCATCTTAGTCCTTTAGTTTCGATCAAATCAGTAAGCGACCGCGATACCAAGGTCAGGCAACGTTTCAACCTGCTGTGGGAGCCTATACACGGCCTTACAATTCAGCAACGCTACCACCATTACCACCAAGGATTCCACATGTTCAGAACCAGCTTGTTCAGAATACAGCCAGAGGTACATCTAGTGTTTCACGAGTACAACCAACAGTGTTCCGCACGGGATCCTATACGGCTTCATTAGTAGCCTCAGCTGAGATCTGTGGAAAGTCTGGGAAGGCACAGAAGACAGAAGAATGCTATAAAGCGTCTGGGGCATGCTCGAAAATGATAGGAACGGACGCAAAGGCTGGACTAGTTCTACGATCTGCATGACCTACGGTACAAGGGCAAGCTTATGCTATAACTGCAAAGGATGCACGAACCAACAATGATATCATTCAAGGTATGTTTGTTTATTATTTCCTACATTAAAATTCTCATTTCTTATCGTTTAGATAAAGAAGGTACATCTAGTGAACTATGACATAACTACATTGATATCCTGTTACTTTGCTATTCAGTTACTTAGAAGCAATCTAGCTAACACTAGTCTGTATGCATTAGGTATCTTACAATTATTTCTAAAAGATGCCTATTTATGTTATAACGCATGAGTTTTGATAGATCCTAGATCTACACACTCGTTTATCACACCCCAGTTTGCTAAAAAATTGAGAAAATTGGGAAGCATTTTAGAACCTCTTAAATTTATTTTAGAGGTAACACTTCTGACTGGATAGTTTCTAACTACTAATATGGTGTATCGATCGATTATCGTCTGGATGAAAGACTACTGGGGATATGAAGCAATAGCCGACCTGATCTTACTTCCAATGCAAGGATACGACGTAATCCTTGGCATGGATTGGTTGTTCAACCACCATGAGAATGTGGACTGTCGAAAGAAACTGGTCTCTTTTCGCCCTCAAAAGAAGAAATCAGCTAAATTTTATGGAGTACAATCCACTAATCTTTCTTTTATATCAGCGATTCAAGCATGGTAATTACTTGATGATGGTGCTCAAGGGTATATCACTTTTATTCAAAGTAAAGATCAGGAAGAAAAGAAATTTTCACTTTCAGATGTGCCAATTGCCTATGAATTCCCTGATGTATTCCCTGATGAGTCACCAGGATTACTTCCTGACAGGGAAGTGGAGTTAGCTATTGACTTAGCCCCGGGTACCGAGCCAGTATCAAAGGTGTTGTATCAAATGGCATCGACAGAGTTGAAAGAACTCAAGGAGCAGTTACAAGCTTCTTGATAAAGGTTTTATTAGACTGAGTGTGTCTCTGTGGGGTGCACCGGTATTATTTGTAAAGAAGAAAGATGGTTCGATGTGCCTCTGCATTTATTACTGTCAATTAAATAAGCTGACGATCAAAAATCGATATCCACTCCCCAGAATCGATGATCTCTTTGATTACTTACAAGGAGCGCGACTCTTTTCAAAGATTGATTTACGATCTAGGTATCACTAGATGTAGGTGAAAGCTGAAGATGTTTTGAAGACAGCTTTTTAGATGCGATATGGACACTACGAGTTTCTAGTCATGCCCTTTGGGTTGACCAATGCACCTGCGGCCTTTATGGACTTAATGAACCCAGTCTTCAAGCCTTATCTCGATCAGTGTATCGTAGTATTCATTGATGATATACTCATTTACTCAAAAACGAAAGCAGAGCACGAGAATCATCTACGCCTTACTTTGCAAACATTAAGAGATTCACAGTTGTATGCCAAATTCAGTAAATGTGATGTCTAGTTGAATCAAGTCAGTTTTCTAGGCCATATTATCTCTGAAGCTGGTATTACCGTCGATCCTGCAAAGATCGAGGCTGTAGTTCAATGGAAGCAGCCACAAACAGTAACTGAGATTCGAAGTTTTCTAGGTCTTGCAGGATATTACCGATAATTTGTTGAAGGGTTTTCACAACTTGCTGGACCACTCACGCAGCTCACTCGAAAGAATGTCAGATTCGAGTGGACTGAGGTGTACGAAAGGGGTTTCCAAGAGTTGAAAAGGAGACTCACCTCCGCACCCATCTTAGCATTACTATTAGGTAGTTGTGGTTTTGTTGTCTTCAGTGATGCCTCATATAGTGGGTTAGGTTGTGTATTAAATCAATGGGAATGTGTGATTGCGTATGGTTCCCGGTAGTTGAAAGATCACGAGAAGAGCTGCCCCACTCATGACCGAGAACTAGCAACGGTCATCTTTGCGTTAAAAATCTGGAGGCACTATTTGTATGGTGAAACCTTTGAGATTTTCACCGACAATAAGAGTCTCAAGTATCTCTTTACCCAGAAAGAGTTGAATTTGAGGTAGAGAACGTGGATGGAGTTCTTAAAGGACTATGGCTGTTCTATTAAGTACCATCCCGGCAAAGCCAATGTAGTAGCTGATGCATTCAGTCGGAAATCATCCGCTCAGTTATCCCATCTTGTGACACAACTACAAAGATGGAAATTACTCAATAACATAGTGTCATCTAGTGCCACTCTTAGAGCAATGCCAGTTGGAGGGTTGCTTGCTACAGTAATGATCCAATCTACACTCTTCGATAGGATCAGAGAGCTCTAGATGGATGGTGCAGAGCTTATTTCCATCAGACAGCGAGTACAATTAAGGACGATGGGTCCTTATTATTTTGAGGCTGAATGTGTGTACCTGATGATAGTGCCCTGCGTCAGGAAATTCTTGAAGAGGCACACAAGTTAGCATATGTCATCCATCCTGGTTGCATGAAAATGTATCAGGATCTAAAGAAGACATTTTGGTGGAATGGCTTAAAGCGAGACGTGGCTGAACATGTTGCGAAATGTTTGACCTGTCAGTAAGTGAAGGTTGAACACAAGCACCCTGCTGGTCTGTTACAGCCACTGCCCATTCCAGAATGGAAATGGAAAAACATTTCTATGGATTTTATTCTTGGTTTGCCTCGTACCCAGAACGGTTATGTAATCTGGGTGATTGTTGATCGTCTCACCAAATCAGCACATTTCTTACCCTATAGTACACGATATACAGCGTCGAAACTGGCTGAAGTGTATCTGAAAGAGATAGTCTGACTACATGGGATAACCGTGAGTATTGTGTCAGATCTCGATCCTTTATATACCTCTCGATTTTGGCATAGTTTCCAAGAAGGAATGGGTTCCAAGTTGGACTTCAGTAGTGCGTATCATCCTCAGACCGACGGATAGATGGAGAGGGTGAATCAGGTGATAGAAGATATGTTAAGGGCCTGTATGTTGGATTTCCAAGGATCATGGGATAAGCACTTACCCCTGATCGAATTCGCATACAATAACAGCTTCCAGTCGTGCATCGGCATGGCACCATTTGAGGCACTGTATGGACGCCGATGTAAATCTCTAATTAACTGGGAAGAAGCTGGAGAGCATCTTATTTTGGGCCCTGACTTGATAGAAAGCACCAACGCAGTTGTTCATGTTATTCGGGAGAGATTGAAGAGTGCTCAGAGTTGGCAGAAGAGTTATGCCAATCTCAAATGAACCAGTGTTGATTTTCAGGTAATGGAATACACCCACAAGTCTCTCGATTCATGAATTCAATTTAGTATATTGTAGTTCTAACATATACCGTATAGATTGGCGATCACGTCTTTATCAAAATATCTCCGACAAAGGGCGTGATGCGATTTGAAAAATGAGACAAGTTGAGTCCTCGTTACATTGGACCCTTCCCAGTTTTGGGTGAGTAGGTGAGGTCGCCTATTGGGTTGTGTTACCTCCGCATTTATCCGGCATACAGAACATATTTCACGTGTCTATGCTGAGGAAGTATGTTAGCGATCCAACACATGTGTTGGATTACCAACCACTAGATATTCAGGAGAATTTCACGGTGACTGAAGAGCCAGGCCAAATTTTTAACTGCAGAGACCAAATCTTGAAAACAAAATGTATTCCACTCGTATTTATCCAATGGAAGAATCATGGTTCTCATGAGGCTACCTGGGAACGTGAAGCTGATATTCATGCTCAATATCCTCATTTATTTACATAAGGTAAGTTATTTAGTGCATTCATGAGAATACCTGCATATGATATAAAGATGGTTGTTTGCATTGTATATGATATGAACATGTTTGTTTGCATTGCTATATAGATATAATTTCTCACTGACATTGATACAAATTACATACTTCTACATCATAAATGATCTATTAATGATATCACTCACATTGGTTAACTGAAAAACAATTAAACTACTAGGTCCAATTCAGGTTTAAACCTTCACTACTAAAGTAATGAAATCCCTTATTTCTAACTTTGCATCGAAATAAATATATTTGAAGAATTTATACCTTTTACTTAGATCAGTATCTAATTTTTATGATGCATAAGTCAGTGTGACACATAAAATGTATCACAATTGTGACTCACAACCAAACAAACTATACCTACACTTGCGCTTCCATATTAACACATGAGTTAGGCCAAGATGAGTCTCTAAATTTCATAGAAATAAAATATTTTAAAGTATCAGTACATATTAAATTGCTCAACAAATATTTTTATATGATACATCAGGAAGTGTGCCACACATAGGTACCATCAATTATTAAAGCAACACAGTAGGGCCTCAAAATCTGGGACAGTCCAGATCGGACCACCTTGTTGCGGCAAGGAACAACTAGCCGTGGCAAGTAGCTTGCCGCGGCAAGAAGTTTGGGTATCCGCGGCAACTATTGCAAGTTATGTGGGGCAGAAAAATAGAACCCCCAATTTGTATTCTATTTGGTATGGTGGGGTCTCTGGTTCTTTTCCCTCCTACGTGCTATCCAACTGGTTTTTGAGTGACCAAGCTTCCCGATTTCACACCAAGATCGTTGCATGTCAACAAATTGCAATTAGCCAACCTCCTTCCTCCCTAATTTTGATCGATTGTTCCACACTTTGGTGTTCTTGTGAGGTAAAAACCCTCATTTCTCAATTTTTATTGGTTCTTTTCATTTTGACTACAATTATCATGCCTCCTAGGAAGATTTTAGCATCCAAGCCTACTCCCGTATGCCCAAAGGCTATGGCAAAATCAAAGGGCAAAGCCCCATCGACCTCCCAAGATCAAATCGATCCACCCGTGAATCGCCAACAACCCGTTCCATGGTGGGATGTGAAGGCCATGGAACCAGAATGACTTATTGATGATTCACTGCTCGTACCAAATGACCTGACTGCATGGTCGATATGGTACATTGAACAAGTGCGCTTAGACGCCTTATATCAGCCTATCCATACTCATTTCTACCCACGCCTCATTTGTCTTTTTTACCAAATTTAAAGGTTCTACCTATTATTGGTCACCTCGAAACTGAAATCGATGGTCGCAAGTTCTATTTTGGCCTACAAGACATAGGTCAGGCTATGGACTGTAGTGCGACTTTCGATGAAAATCTCGGACTGCGAATCCCATGTTTAAATGATGTGAAATTCTATCACATCACGACCAAAGTGACTGATGGACAGACCTCTTCTGCTCAAGGTCTCTCAATCCGACGCAGTCAGTTACCACAAAATATGTGGTTTCTTGATTATGTCTTTCGATGTAATCTTTGCCCGATGCAACTTGAAAGAGAGTGCCACGATACTCTCTTACAAGCTTTATTTGCAGTCCATGAAAATAGAAGGGTGAACACCCCAAAAGTTATATGGGAAGGCGTTAAATATGCCAATATCCACTTACAAAGTAATGTCCCTAGTCTTATGCCTGCATGCCCATACCCACGTTTGATCACCAGTCTCTTAGTAGGTCATCACAATGTCGTGAATTGGGTCCCTTATCAAATCCCTTTAGGTGAAGAAATCCGCACTAACAATATGCGGGTACTTACTCCTGCTATGTAGAAGAATGTGTATCAACGTTCTCATCAAGCAGTGAAAAATGGCATAGCACAACAAATACGTGCTCCACCTCAACCATCCCAAGCTACACCCTCCGCACCAACCCAAGACATCCCCAGTCCCGTTCAAGCTCAAACCGACCCAGTTCCCCTTCCAAAGAGACTTATACTATTTCTGATCTTGCAAGGCTCATGCATGAAAACCATGAGCCAACCTTGCAACAATTTGATAATCTTTATCAAAATCATTACATGCTCCATCAACGGGTCGACTATCTTGAGGTGGCCACCATTAATATGATGGAGCATACCTTTAAGACTGTCGCAAGCCCTTACATTGGAAGAACACGAAACTATGTATCTGCGTACACCCGCAGCGCAGCCATGTTAGTGCCAAATTTTCAACAGTAGGATGCTGGACAATCCTCCATTGGTCAGCACCAGCCTAGCGCACAGCCTGGTGATATATAGCTCACTTGTATATCAGTTTTGTGATATAGTTTTGATTGTGATATAGTTTTATTACTTGATTAGTGTAATTATCTATCTTTACGCTATTTCTACATGTGACACACATCTCTTGCTTAGTATTTCCATTATTTTCCTAACTATTAGTTTTATGCATCAATGCCACACCATAATATAGTGTTTCTTCCATAGTAATTTTGCTTTTATCCGCCATGACCTGAATTCACTTTTTCTCTTCAATTATTTTCAAGGACGAAAATCCCTTAAGTAGGGGAGAATGTAACAAATGCCCTATTTTTGAACCACTTTTTGCGGTATGGATAAGGGTTAGAGCAGGGAGGTGCCTAAAACGAGACATAATGAATCCATGTAGTTGAGTGTTCAAAATCGCTAAAAGTATAGTGGTCCAGTCACGTGGGCTGGGAACCTTCGGTCACATTTAACAAAGTGCAAGAGCTTATCCTTGCTTAATTACACTACAGCAAAGTCTTAGTGACTTATACATTGACACCCAGTGTACTGGATTAGTAGTGAAAGTAAGCCTATTTTGGCTTATCTGGAGATACACCCAATAGCAAATGCTAGCTCTGCATATCAGTATAGGCACTAAGAGCTTACACTCTTCAAATATAGCCTCTTTTGTCTTATATGTTGATATCTTCAATAGCATGTGGTAGTTGGATATGGGATTCCAGCCTTCCTTCACTAGCCTAAACACTGTTGGTGCACGCGTTTTCTGGTATTCCTCTCGGCTCCCATTGAATCAGTGGCTCCAATTCTATCCAGGTGGACTGTAGCTATAATATCTCAAAAATTTGAGCGTTAAACAGTGACCTCAGGATCTGTGCCCGACTGGTCGTAGGTTTGACTAAGTGATAGTCAAACGGTGGACTCATGAAGTGATGAACTAATGTGATGTAAGATTAACCTAAGTATAGTGTATGGTGTGAGTTTAAGACCACATACACCTATCTCTAGTGTATGTGCTTAACACCGAAACTTGAGAGAGGATATAAGGGTTTAATAACCTAGGTTTCATTTATTTTAGTTGGTGAAAGAGAGTTAAGAAGAGAGAGAGAAAACCAAGGTGAGTAATGGTTAGGAGTTATTGTGGGTTGATTGAAGGAAGAGTTTCAAGCATTTAATGTCGGATTCAACGCGTGGAGGATTGTTGAAGCAAGAGCTGGAACCCTAACCATTCAAACCAGCCAATCCATCTTTGTAGGGATTGAATTGAGGTGAGTCCTTGTTAGATTTAAATGAATATGTCTTGATGGTTAAAATTAGTCAAATGTAGTTATAAAGATAGATTAAAGGCATAGGAAAGGAAAGGAATTGATAAGGAAAAGATTTGGAAGAACAACCCGAAAAAGGGCTGAGTCTGGCCAAATCGATTAATCGATTTTGAGAATAGATTATTTGATTTTGGTCTAGAAGTTAAAAAAGCAAGAGTGCCCAATTTTGATTAATCGATTTGGAAATTGATTATTCGATTTTGAAATTCAGTTAATCAATTTGGAAATCGACTAATCGACTGAGTACCTCCAGTGGCTGGAGAAGTAAGACTTGGGAAAATCGACTAATCGATTTGGGAAATCGATTAATCGATTTGAAATTTTGATGAATCGATTTGGGATCGACTAATCGATTTTGGATTTTCGACTACTCGATTTGAGAATCGATTTAACCATTTTGGATATTTCGATTAATCGATTTGGGATCGCTTAATCGATTTTGGATTTCGATTAATCGATTTTGGGAATCGATTAATCGATTTAGGGTTCGATTAATCGATTTTGGGAACTGATTAATCGATTTTGGCAGTTTCACTTGACTTCTTAATTGGACCTTGGGGTTCATGGAGGGTCTTGGACCCTCTCTACTGCATCCTTAGTAATATGTTGCATGTGTTATGATGTACCATAGGTGGTATGTGTGAGAGCAAGCATAAGGAGCCGTGTGGGACCTTGATGCTTGGACCTTCAGAGACCTGAGGTAGGGAACACCTTGAATATCTCTACTGCATCCTTAGTAATATGTTGCATGTGTTATGATGTACCATAGGTGGTATGTGTGAGAGCAAGCATAAGGAGCCGTGTGGGACCTTGATGCTTGGACCTTCAGAGAACTGAGGTAGGGAACGCCTTGAATATGTACTTTGATTGCAAGAGGATGTATGTAGTGATATAGAAATCATATTGAATTGTTTTAACTGTGTAAATCTTTGTAAAAAGGGTGCGTGTGTGATACCAAGAAAGTATATGAGAATGAGACATCCCCAGG
The DNA here is from genome assembly GCA_021018995.1 of Chloranthus sessilifolius. NCBI lineage: Eukaryota > Viridiplantae > Streptophyta > Magnoliopsida > Chloranthales > Chloranthaceae > Chloranthus > Chloranthus sessilifolius. Next base: position 33,761,908 of record CM037597.1, on the reverse strand, counting down.
GGATGAGAAAGTGATAAAGGCATCAGTGTGATGCGAGTAATTTAGACATCCTAGGGATCTAAGTAAGATTGGATAACTACTGATGAGGCCTAACTGATAAAAGGTAGCACTTTTACATGGTGAATAACTATATGTAAAGCACATGTTATTTTTGTTATTTAAGGTTTCAGGGATACCCGTGACTCGACTCGGGATATCCGTGGTGATGCGGCCAATCCGTACACCGGTACGGAGGATTATCCGTACATAATAAGCACATCCCAGGGATGTTGAGATGAGATTTAACCCCGCTGCCTATGAGAAAGGGGCTTAGGCAGTATTCCCAAGGAATACATCTAACAACTGTCTATTTAGATAATGATAGCGGGTATTCCATCGGGGCTCGATGCTATATTGCTCGGGGATTACTTAAGTTGAAGATTTAAGTTTTGCTTTAGGCCTAATCAGTGAAATTCGTGAATAGTTAAGAGTAAATGAAACATGCAGACTACCAGTAAACTGCAATGCATAATTGCCATCTTTTAAACTGTTTTACCAACAAGTGCATGGATACATCATGCGTAGAATATCATGAAATATATGTGAGATTTTAATTTATATGTTCATTGTGTTGTTTCTCTATTGAGCTAGGATGTAGCTCACCCTTTAGACTATACGTCACAGGTCCAATGCTACCAGCGGCCGAGGCTTCGGGAGACGTGGATCCGGGGGATTTGGATTACGTGCCTGGGGACGAGTTGGGGCCCCCTCCTGAGGACTTCTTCTAAGAGACTCCACTGAGTACTTTGAGAGAGTAGTTTTTAGAGCTCATTGGTACGGCTTGGTATGTCAAGCATTTATTTTGATAAATAATGTAATTAACTGATATATTCTTTTTGGCGAACCATCTGAGGTGATCTGTTTATCACTGATTGTTCGGATCGGTTCTCTTTTCATGCAGTGGCATGAAAGTAGAACTGTCTTTTAAGTTTATACTTAGAGTAGTATTTGGCTTCCGCATCGTGTAGTTATTGTTCCATTTTGTCTTAATATTGCTTGTTATACCAATGTTCCGTACATAGTCATTGGGCACGGTCTAGAGGATCGTGCGGATGGCATAGGTTTCGATGTGCCAAAATTCGGGCTGTCACAGTTGGTATCAGAGCATTTTCTTTTAGAAATTCTGACAATCGTTCTTTTTGTCAAAGCATAGGAACTTCTGCTAACGAAACTTTGGTTTCATGTGTAGACCGTTATGTTTTCTAGAGGAAGGGGCCGACCCAGGGGCGACCATAGTAGAAGTTTGCATAGTCGAGATGATTTTCTCTCGGACACCAATAAAGTGCCTGTAGGAGATAGAGGGGCTTTAGGCAGTGGTGGCCAAGGGGAGCCAAGATCAGGCAGAGACTTAGGATTGTGATCGTCAGGATCGAGATCAAAGAGAACAAGAGAGAGTCAGAGAAAGAAACAAAGATAGAGAGGAGTGTCAGAGGATGATGCATACTATGAAAACCATGGTGACTGCCATGGCACAGCAGGCAACATCTTTGGCAGCTCATACTGCCCACGAGTAGCATCAGCCACCGACACCTTCAGTAGCTCCGACACTGCCAATGTCTTCTGCATTTACTGAGTTTAGGAGGATGAGACCTCCTAGCTTTTCGAGGCAGGCAGAACCCATGGCAGCTGAGAACTGGCTGAGTGAGATGGAGAAGGTGTTTAGTGTGCTCTCGTGTACAGAGGATAAGAGCGTCTGTTGGGCAGCCTACATGTTGGATGGAGAGGCTGGGCCTTGGTGGAAGTCTGTTTCACGGACTAGGGCTCAGGAGACTCCAGATTTTCCCTGGACCTGGGATGAATTTGTTGAAGAGTTCAACAAACAGTACTTCTCAGAAGTGGTGAGGAACCAAATGGAGATTCAATTTTTACAGCTTGTTCAAGGGAAGATGACAGTTAGAGAGTATGGAGTGGAGTTCATGCGACTCGCTCGCTTCGCGCCTGACTACATCATCACGGAGATGATGAGAGCGAAGAGGTTTCAGCAAGGGTTGAGACCGGACGTGAGGGGAGGAGTGGCACTATTTCAGATGAGGACATATGGAGATGTTATGAGCAAAGTGCTCGTAATGGAGGAAGAAAATAATAATAAATACCGTCAGAGGGAACAACAAGGTAGGTGGAATGTGGATCAGAGTAGAACGGGAAACTATGAGCCGGTGAAAAAAAAGCCGAGATTCGTAGTGAACAATCAGAGACCACCATTCGAAGGAGGGTATCAAAGACCGGCGCAGCAGACCAACCAGCAGAAATTTCCATTGCTTACGTCAGGGAGGCCGATACGATACGAGAGCCCCGCTATCACTACCGGAGCTACAGTTATATAGGGTTTCTCGCGAGCAGCTTCTTCCACACCACGGGAGACTTATGCCAAGTGTGGCAAGTCTCACAGGACAGCGGACTGTAGGCAGGAAACTCAGGGCTGTTTCGGATGTGGCAAGGTGGGCCACTTGATCAAAGATTGCCTTGAGGCAAACAAGGGGAAGACGGCTTCAGCTCCTATACCACGACCTATACAAGCAAGAAAGTCGATTGTCCAAGGGAGAGCCTATGCGGTCACAGCTCAAGAGGCCCAAAATACAAATGATGTGATAAAAGGTGAGATTTCTTTTAAATAAAGAATTTCAATTCTTAAAAATTTTAGATAGAGAAGGTGCATCCATATAGAAAATAGAAAAGAACTCGTATGTAATAATTTTGTATGATAGTGTACATTATATATATATGTGTATGTATGACTAGGTACGTTACAAATCTATGAGAAAGGAAGTGATGTGACACATGAAGCACGAGTGTTGATAGACCCGGGGTCTACCCACTCATTTATTACTCCTCGCTTCACAAAGAAGATGAAAGTCACCCCAGGGGAGTTAGACTTTGTGTTAACCGTGACTATTCCAATTGGGAAATCGGTCGATACCGAAAAGGTTTGCAACTTCATGATCATGAGAATCATGGATGGAGACATCTTTAAACTACCGGCAAATTTGATCATGTTGGACATGCAAAGATTCGACATGATCCTTGGCATAGATTGGTTGTCGACTCACTGTGCGACGGTAGATTGCAAGAACAAAGTCATCATCTTCAGACCCAACACGAGGAGATCATTTCGGTTTCGAGGAGAGAGATCGACGCATGTGCCACTTATCTAGGTAGTCAGAGCCGAGCGCTTGATCAGAAAAGGGTGTAACGGTTACTTGGCATTCTTGAAGGAGGATAAAGAAGAGAAGAATGTTATCTCTGAGATAGCCGTGGTGCAAGAGTTTGAAGATGTATTTCTGGAGGAATTACCTGGATTACCTCCAAAGAAAGAAGTGGAGTTTGCCATCGACTTAGCACCAGGAATGGAGCTTATTTCTAAAGCACCATATAGAATGGCTCCTGCTGAGTTGAATGAGTTGAAAGAAAAGTTACAAGAGCTCATGGACAAGGGGTTTGTTAGACCGAGCGTGTCTCCATGGGGAGCACCGGTCTTGTTTATAAAGAAGAAAGATGGGTTAATGCGGCTATACATTGACTATCGACAACTGAATAAACTCACTATAAAGAATCGATACCCTTTGCCTAGGATAGATGACTTATTCGATCAACTGCAAGGAGCGAAGTACTTTTCCAAGATCGATCTGAGATCTGGATACCATCAGTTGAGAGTCAAGGCAAAGGATGTTCAGAAGACTGCATTCAGGACTCGGTACGGACATTATGAATTCCTAGTGATGCCGTTTGGGTTGACAAATGCCCCGACGTCATTCATGGATCTGATGAATAGGGTGTTTAAACCACACCTAGATTCTTATGTCGTAGTGTTTGTTGACATCCTGATCTATTCAAAATCAGAGGAAGAGCATGAGAAGCACTTGAGAATAGCCCTACAAACTCTACGTGAACACCAGTTGTATGCCAAGCTCAATAAATACGAGTTTTGGTTAGAGGAAGTTAGCTTTTTGGGACATGTTGTCTCAAAAGAGGGTGTCACAGTAGATCCAGCAAAGATTGAAGCAGTGGTGAATTGGGAGCAACCAAAGACCGTGACCGACATCAGGAGTTTCCTTGGATTAGCGGGTTACTATCGACGATTTGTTAAGGGGTTTTCAAAGATATCAGGACCACTCACGAGACTTACACGGAAAGACGCAAGGTTCAAATGGAGTGAGGCATGCGAGAAGAGTTTTCAAGAACTCAAGAAGAGACTCACTTTAGCTCCAGTATTAGCGATTCCTTCAGGCAATGGAGGGTTTGCAGTATACAGCGATGCTTCATATAGTGGTTTGGGCTGCATGCTTAAACAACACAGAAAGGTGATAGCATACGGATCGAGATAGTTGAAAGAGCATGAGAAGAATTATCCGATAGATGACCTGGAATTAGCAGCGGTCATTTTTGCACTGAAGATTTGGAGACATTACCTGTACGGTGAGACCTTTGAGATTTTCACCGATCATAAAAGCCTCAGATATCTGTTTACACAGAAAGATCTAAACATGAGGCAGCACAGATGGATGGAGTTCCTCAAGGACTATGACTGTTCCATACAGTACCATCCAGGCAAGTCTAACGTAGTAGCCGATGCCTTGAGTCGGAAGAGTTAAGCTCAGTTGACTTGTCTAATTTTGGGTATGCACCGGTGGAAGTTATTTGAAGACCTGGCACTATATGATGCGAACATTGAGTCGCAAGCTACAGGAGCCTTCTTGGCTAATATATTAGTGATACCGGTGATATTTGAGCATATCCACGAGCTACAGATGAAAGACTCAGTGCTAACCAAGATTCATCAAGATATAACTGAAGGCATCAGATCTGAGTTCTCAGTCAAGGAGGATGGTTCCTTATTGTTCAAGGGTCGTCTTTGCATTCCGGACAATGCCGATCTGCGGCGATCTATCCTTGATGAGGCTCACAAGTCAAGCTATGCTATCCACCCGGGTAGCAGGAAGATGTATCAGGACTTGAAAAAGAATTACTGGTGGAGAGGTTTAAAGCAGGACATGGTAGAGTACGTGTCGCAGTGTTTAACGTGCCAACAAGTGAAGATCGATCATAGACACCCTGCAGGATTATTGCAGCCTCTACCTATACCGGAATGGAAGTGGGAATCGATATCTATGGACTTCATCGTTGGGCTACCGCATACTACAAAGAGATATAATGCCATTTAGGTAATGGTCGATCGATTGACCAAGTCAGCACACTTCTTCCCTTACAATACGATGTATACAGCAGGAAGACTTACATAGCTATATATGAAGGAGATCGTTCATTTGCATGGAATTCTGAGTAGCATTGTTTATGACTGTGACCCATTATATACCTCAAAGTTTTGAAAGAAATTTAAAGAAGGAATGGGAACGCGACTAGATTTCAGTTCAGCATTCCATCCGCAAACTGATGGACAAACAGTGTGGGTCAATCAGATCATCGAAGACATGCTTAGGGCGTGTATGTTAGAATTGCAAGGATCATGGCACCATATGAAGCTCTTTACGGGCGGCGATACAGATCGCCCATCAATTGAGAAGAAATCAGGGAGACATTTGTTTTGGGACCCGAAGTGCTTGAAGATAATGCCACCTATGTTCGTATGATAAGGGCAAAACTCAAAGCGTTTCAGAGCAGACAGTAAAGCTACGCCGATATCAAGCGGACAAGTGTGGACTTTAATGTGGGTAAACACGTATTCATGGAAGTGTCACCTATGAAGGGCGTGATGAGATTTGGGAAAAGAGGGAAGTTGAGTCCCCGCTATCTTGGACCATTTGAGGTTCTGGGTCGCATAGGGGAAGTTGCTTACCGCATTGGATTGCCACAGTTATTTGATCGGGTACACAATATGCTCCACATATCTATGCTTAGGAAGTATCTTAATGGCCCTGATCACGTGTTGAGCGGCCAATCATTAGAGATGCATGAGGATATGAGCATGATCGAAGAACCGGCAAAGATTTTGGACCGAAAGGAACAGGTGTTGTAGACAAAAGTGATTCCGTTAGTGCTTGTTCGATGGAAGAATCATCCAGCCGAAGAAGCTACATGGGAACGAGAGGCCGACATAAAGGAGCAATACCCGGACTTGTTTCCGACGAGTTAAGATTCAGATTGTATCACCACAAGCATGTTTGCGAATTTAGACCATATATTGTAATCCAATGTGAACCTCTTGATCAATTTTTTAATAGAGAGAATGTTAATCGGAAATCGTACCGTGCTGCCATATAGATTACATAATTGGATCTCATCATGCCACAAAATGTCTAGGATGACATGCTTCGCAAAGCCAGTGACCAACTGGTCATGAATCACCAACCAAGCAAAAGAGATATAAAAATAAGAAAAATTTTGAACTTCTGATGAAAACCGATTAATCAATTTTCAAATTGATTAATTGATCTGGAAATTTGATTAATCGATTTTGGTCGATTAGTCGACTAGCATACGCCAGTGAGTGAAGATTGAGTGAGGGTTCAGAAAATTACTAAAGTGTGATTTCGATTAATCGATTTGGGGATCGATTAATCGATTTTGTATTTCGATTAATCGATATTGAAATTCGATTAATCGACTAAAACATGTCAGTGACTTGGGAATTTTAGAAAAATTTAAGGACTTTCCGATTTCAATTAATAGAAGTGAAATTTGATTAATCGATTTTGGGAAATCGATTAATCGATTTGGTAAATCGATTAATTGACTGGCACACGCCAGTGAGCTGGAAAAGTTGGAAATTTTAAGTGACCACGATTTTGATTGATCAATTTTGTAAATCGATTAATCGATTTCGCGCGGCTGAACTAAGTTTTTGAAAATCAATTAATCGATTTTAGAAATCGATTAATTGAATCGAGCCTATAAATATAAAGCGAAGGGGATTTCTCCCCATTGGAAAATTTTGGGGTTTTGTTCTCTTACGCGCCTTTTCGTTTTCCTTCTTGAGTGTCCTTATGACCTAGGGTTTTACGGTCTAGGATCGATTTCGGATCAAAATCATTGTCATTTGGGATTGAATAACTAAGGTAAACCCTAGATCTGAGTTTTTTCTTCAATTTGAGTCATTAAACCCTAGTTTTTATTGATTTTTCACCAATATGCAGCCTCGAACTCGCTTAACCATGAAGCAAGCGACTTCGAAGCACCTGGTCCGACGTAAGAACACCGCACCGCCACCACCAACACCATGGCCTGTAAGAACCCCATCCCATCGTCATCGGATACCACATCTGGTTCGACGAGCGCATGGTCGCGCGAATCCACACTGGCCATACCACCAACACCCATCGACATGACACAACCAAATGAGTGGTGGGCGGCAAAGAAGTTCGAAGATGAGTACATCTTTGATGAGAACTTGTTTACTGACCCCGACGTCGAGGGTGAGACCAAATGGGCTAGGAATTACTTGGTCAAAGCAGGCCTCGGTAACCTACTGACACCACTCCACGGGTGTTATTACCCTAGACTGATCTGCCTATTTTACCAAGGCTTGGCGGAGGGTCCGACCGATGACATAGTTACGACCAAGATTGATGGTCGTGACTACACCTTCACCCGCCGCCACATTCACGAAGCCCTCGAGTGTTATTTGGACTTCATGCCCGAGACCACCCTCTTCCCACCATTTACGAAAGAGGTGAGATTTGAGGAGATTATGACTGAGATGACCAAGAGGAAGAAGGGGTCAGGATCGTCCATTAGACGGGTCGATTTGCCCCATTACATGTGGATGCTTGATTCTATAATCAAGTGTAACCTCTACCCGATGTGCCATGATACCGAGAGGGTGAAGTTGGTCCAATAGGCACTATATGCGGCATTCTGCGGCTGTTGGCTCAACGCCACCAAGATTGTTTTAGAGGGGATGACATATATAAAGGGGAAGTTGAGAAGGGTCATCTACGACCTAAGGAGAAGATGTCGTACGCTCGCCTCATTTCGAGCATGCTGGAGTGCTATTTCGACACTCCAGGGTACGCCATCTCACTCCACAAACTCAAGGCTACGGACCATGTGAAGCACTACTCCATCACTTCATGGGGTCGTAGCTACAAGTTGTTGAAGAGGACCCTGCCGGTTAAGGGCCCCGCAGTAGCACCACCACCACTGCCACCACCACAGCAGGACCTGCCAGTGGGGGGAGCACCACCCGTCATTCCACTCGCTGATGGAGCCCCATCTCAGACCTCAGTACTAGCTGGGAGGCAGCCCATAGTGCCACCTCCCACAACATCTGCTATGCCACTGTCGCAGTCAGCGGCTACCACACCTACATTCACGTATTGCCGATGAGCGGCTCGCCCAGCGCCTACGATCAAGGACATGTTGGCCCAGATGGAGGCCAACAACCAGATGATGAATTGTGGATGGACTTCCTAATGTACCACACCATGCAGTACATCTATCTGTTGGACTATCAGCGTCGTCTCGCACAGGAGGAGGAGTGGACTGCGGGCAGGACCACTTTCCACTCCGGTGCAGCTTTTCATGCAAGTACGCCTACAGTCGACGTGTTTGGGTCGGTACCACCACAGCCAGCTGAGACGAGTCAGCCCGAGTCTGAGTAGCCACCCCCGACAGAGCAGCCCGCCCCAGCACCAGACCAACCTGGAGAGGGGACGGCGTGAGCGCCTGATGATGGCGTTATTTTGTGATCATTTTTTTTTGTATATTTTTGTGTTGTTGTATTTAAATTCTCAATTGTAATTATGGAGAACGGTAAAGGATAAAAAAAAAATTGTAAATTGTGGGAAATTAATAGAAAATAATTTCATTTTATTTACCAATGTTCTATATTTTTACTGTAAATTGTCCTCCAGTTTGTAATCTAGACTATGCATGTGTTGATGTACTAAGTAAAAGTGTACACGGATCTGTGGCGTTCCCTGTGTGGGGGACCTCCGCCACGCGCCTTTGGGTTCATTTTTGAGGAAGAAAATTTCCAAGGTGGGGAGAATATAATATCCCAAAATTTTGAGCGTTAAACAGTGACCTTGGGATCCATGCCTGACTGGTCGTAGGTTTGACCAAGTGATAGTCAAATAGTGGACTCATGAAGTGATGAACTAATGTGAGGTAAGATTAACCTAAGTATAGTGTATGGTGTGAGTTTAAGACCACATACACCTATCTCTGGTGTATGTGCTTAACACCGAAACTTGAGAGAGGATATAAGGGTTTAATAACCTAGGTTTCATTTGTTTTGGTTGGTGAAAGAGAGTTAAGAAGAGAGAGAGAGAGAGAGAGAACCAAGGTGAGTAATGGTTAGGAGTTATTGTGGGTTGATTGAAGGAAGAGTTTCAAGCATTTAATGTCGGATTCAACGCGTGGAGGATCGTTGAAGCAAGAGCTGGAACCCTAACCATTCAAACCAACCAATCCATCTTTGTAGGGATTGAATTAAGGTGAGTCCTTGTTAGATTTAAATGCATATGTCTTGATCATAAAAATTTGTCAAATGTAGTTATAATGATAGATTAAAGGCATAGGAAAGGAAAGGAATTGATAAGGGAAAGATTTGGAAGAAAAACCCGAAAAAGGGCTGAGTCTGGCCAAATCGATTAATCGATTTTGAAATTCGATTAATCGAATTGGAAATCGACTAATCGACTGAGTGCCTCCAGTGGCTGGAGAACTAAGACTTGAAAAATCGACTAATCGATTTGGGAAATCAATTAATCGATTTTGATTTTCGATTAATCGATTTGGGATCGACTAATCGATTTTGGATTTTCGACTACTCGATTTGAGAATCGATTTAACCATTTTGGGGATTTTGATTAATCGATTTGGGATTGATTAATCGATTTTGGATTTTGATTAATCGATTTAGGGTTTGATTAATCGATTTTAGGAACCGATTAATCAATTTTAGCAGTTTCACTTGACTTCTTAATTGGGCCTTGGGGGTTCATGGAGGGTCTTGAACCCTCTCTACTGCATCCTAAGTGATATGTTGCATGTGTTATGATGTACCATAGGTGGTACGTGTGAGAGCAAGCATAAGGAGCAGTGTGGGACCTTGATGCTTGGACCTTCAGAGACCTGAGGTAGGGAATGTTGGAGTGTTTGCCTTCCCTCAAATGAGGGTCTAAAATCATCAATAAAACTAGGCAGAACACACCCACACAGACCTGCAAGTAATCAAGGTCTATTGTAGCAAGTTTTACAAAGATGGTGAGTAAGGGAATGCCCACAGGAGGTTGGTTTAAAAATATGATAAATCTCCAAATCTGTATTAGATCTAGCACCCTAACTAGTGCTACGCTAGCTAAAAGACAGGGGAGAGGTTTAAAATGGATTGTCACTTAAGCTAAGCTAAAATTAAACATAGACTAACTTGGATCAAGTTTAGGATCTTAGATCTTGCAGGGGAAAGAGGTAAAAAGCAGAAAATGGAGAAGAGTAGCTTGGAGATTGGTTTTCACTGAAATCAGATTCAATTAATTATGCTACAGAGGTTCAGAGCACACAATTCCCTCAACTGGCTATAAGCACAGCTGCAGGGTATAAACTCCACTTCAAATCGTAGGATCCACCTGGTCTTAAGGCTATGATCTATCCACTTTAATGGTCACAGACCATCCTATAGAATTTATCGAATCCATGGATTTGCAGCAGACGAATCCAATTGGAGCCTGAGCTTGGACTAATCTTAAGGTTATGATCTGTCCACTTTAATAGTCACAGACCATCCTAGGGATCTCTTCCAGTTAAGGGCTCAATTTGAGCAATTAAAACCACTACAGATGCTGCAATTCCTAGGTCACAGACTCAAGAAATCAAAGGAGTATCAGATCTAGGGAGATCGGGTGGTATCCAAGAGGCCTACCAGTTAAGTGGGTGAGCTGATCTACAGGCTCCTCTATACAAATCCAATCGATCACCAAATGGAACCAAAGGAACTTTAGATCTAATTAAAGCATTCAAAACAACATTAACATTGTAATCATAGTCAGTCTAAAATAGAAATACTCTCAGATATGTAGTCTATGCAGCTAGGAACCTACAATAGCACTCTTAACCTTACCCAATTATAGATCTAACCTCTCTCCTCGCTACTCCAAGGGAATTAGCCAACCATGGTTGGGCTAAAGGAGGGAAAATAAAATTTCTCTGCAAGCTTTAATCTCCAAAATTTTGGCTCAGATCTCGATCCCCCCTCAATTGCAATTGGGGGTCTCTATATATAGCTTTCTCCTCTGTTTTTCTCACCAAATATCCCTTCTAGAAGGTCCTCTGAGTTTGTTAGAGTTCTGTTAGAGCACGTGGGTCGGTTAGGGTTTCCTAGGGCATCTTCTGGAATCGTCGTATCGGTCACCAAGTGCCTCGGGTTGCATGGAGCAGGTCACCAAATCACGTGTGCACTGCTGAATTTCTGAGAAGTTCTGCACACAATTTCGATAGGTTCAAGAAGCTTTCGACAGGTTCAAATATAGCATTTTGGTCCTTTCGCTAGGTTCTCAGTTCTCTTCGATAGGTTCCGATAGGATGAGCCTTCTCTCAAAGTTTCAGCATTCTCAGCCCTTGGCTTGGAGTATTTGACAGGTTGGAGGGGCTTTTCGACAGGTTGGAGAACCATTTCGACAGGCTCCACTCTGCATGCCACCATTTCGATAGGGTTGTTCTCACTCCTATCGAAAGGCTCAAGTTCCCTTCGATAGGTTCTGTTCTAGCGCCTTCATCTTGATAGGTTTGAAAAAACCATTCGATAGGTTCCCTTGACGCCTCAGGCAGGTTTTCGATAGGATGGTTTCTTCCTTCTTTTCAGCTGCTCGATAGGTTCTTGGATCCTATCGAACTCCTCAATCCACACGAATCCATCCTTCTTCTGCCTTCAGATCCTATTGAAAACCTCTTCAACTGTAAGAATTCTTCTTTTCTTCGCTTTCAGCTCCTGTTTAAGTCTTCAGGTGACCAATCGATAGGATGTTTTCAACTTGCTTTCACTACCTTCGCCTTGCCCTGCTGCAGCCACGGGCTCCAAGGGTCCAGTGATGTGCTACCCTCTGGTGTTTTATTGCTGGGTTTGTCCTGTGCTGAGAGATAGCCCCTTTTTGGGCATTCTTGAGTCGTTTTCTGTATTAGTGTCCTCTTTCATTACTGTCTACAACATGCACTTGATAGAAGCTTAGTAGTGTGCTCACAGGTCTATCAATGGTTAGGTTAAAGGGTGAAAAGTGGCATTTTTCACCACTTAACAGGGAACACCTTGAACATGTACTTTAATTGTAAAAGCATGTATGTAGTGATATAGAAATCAAATTGAAATTGTGTTAACTGTGTAAATCTTTGTAAAAAGGGTGCGTGTGTGATACCAAGAAATTAAATGAGAAGGAGACATCCCCAGGGGATGAGAAAGTGATAATGGAATCAGTGTAATGCGAGCAATTTAGACATCCCAGGGATGTAAGTAAGATTGGATAACTACTGATGAGGCCTAACTAATATAAGGTAGTAATTTTACACGATGAATAACTATATGTAAAGAACATGTTACTTTTATTATTTAAGGTTTGAATAGAATACCCCACCGACGTGGCGGGATACCCACGACTGACTTGACAGGATATCCGTGACCGGTACGGCGGCCAATCCGTACACCGGTACGGAGGTTTATCCATACATAGTAAGTACATCCCAGGGATGTTGAGATGAGATTTAACCCCACCGCCTATGAGAAAGGGGCTTGGTAGTATTCCCAGGGAATACATCTAATAACTGTCTATTTAGACGACGATGGCGGGTATTCCATCGGGGGCTCGATGCTATATTGCTCGGGGATTACTTAAGTTGAAGATTTAAGTTTTGCTTTAGGCCTAATCAGTGAAATTCATGAACAGTTAAGAGTAAATGAAACATGCAGACTACCAGTAAACTGTAATGCATAATTGCCATCTTTTAAACTATTTTACCAACAAGTGCATAGATACATCATGCATAGAATATCATGGAATATATGTGAGATTTTAATTTATATATTCATTGTGTTGTTTCCCTATTGAGCTAGGATGTAGCTCACCCTTTAGACTATACGTCGCAGGTCCAGTGCTAGCAGCGGCAGAGGCTTCGAGAGACGTGGATCCGGGTGATTCGGATTACGTGCCTGGGGACGAGTTGGGGCCCCCTCCTAAGGACTTCTTCTAGGAGACTCCGCTGAGTACATTGAGAGAGTAGTTTTGAGAGCTTATTGGTACGGCTTGGTATGTCAAGCATTTATTTTGATAAACAATGTAATTAACTGATATATTCTTTCTGGCGAACCATCTGAGGTGATCTGTTTATCACTGATGGTTCGGATCGGTTCTCTTTTCATGCAGTGGCATAAAAGTAGAACTGTCTTTTGAGTTTATACTTAGAGTAGTATTTTGCTTCCGCATCGTGTAGTTATTGTTCTATTTTGTCTTAATATTGCTTGTTATACCAATGTTTCGTACATAGTCTTGGGACACAGTCTAGAGGATCGTGCTGATGGCACGAGTTTCGGGGTGCCAAAATTTGGGTTGTCACACTAGCGATGCGGTGTTTGGAATGACAAAAATAAATAAATAAGGAAATTTTTTAGGAAGGTTCCTAGTTTGTTTGTGATAGCCAGCTATAAAAATTTAACGATTCAGAATATCGCCAATGATCACGTGAAGGTGTGTAGGTTACTATACTAAATCGCCCGCTTATAACAAGTTTAGTTAGTTTATTTCTCCTCTTATTTTTCTTTATAAATATAATCCTGGTTAGTTTAGATTTCCCAATTCTATTATTATTATTATCTGATTGTATGAGCTTATTAAGGTGAGTTATATTAGTATTCTGATGCTGTCAAGAGTCCAATGAATATCAAGGTTTTAGTATTACTAACAGTTTAATTAGTTTCAGTCTCTTATTGGTACTAGGAATGCATATGTATCACTTCCAATAAAGTTCTAACTAAAATTAAGCATGCTAATTATACTAGGATTCTAATTAAAGCAATTGTAGTAATTCTACTATGATTCTAATTGAAATAAAAAAGACTGATTTTTCGCTACGGGCCTAATTAAAGCAATATATTTAGTTCTCTTGTTCAAATACCAATAGAAAATAAAAGGACTGATTTTTCTACGACCCTAATTATTGATGGATTAATGATGGCAAAATACAACTAATCATGAATAAACTAAATTTTCTAGAATTCAGATTTGGAATAACCAATCAAGTAAACTTATGAAAAGGAAATTTTAATTTAGCATTCTAATAATTATATCAAGGCCTAATTAATGTGAATAATCAATTACATCTAGATATAAACTAATTAAAGTAATTTACTAATTCAAAAAACAAAGCTCTTAAAAAAAGGGGGTTTGAGCCCGCTATACTAAGGAGGATTGGCGTCATTCCTGAGTACCCTCCATAAGCTCCCTTGGGCAAATCAGGTGGCTGAGATTAAAGAGAAAAAATGTTGAATTTTGAATGGTGAAGTAATATTTTTGAGCTTTTGAGAATAGATTTCAGAATAATAGGGGTAAATTGAATTGTAAACTAGAATTGTAAGACTAGATTTAATATTTAGGATTTTTGAAGGTATTGAAATAAAAAAACTAAAATTAAAGTAAATTTTTAAGATTGAATTTGTGTCTGAAATCGAGAAATCAGGCTGTATGATTAAGGACTGGTTCTAAATCAAAGGATTAGAACTAGAAAATAATGATAGGACTGTAAGTTATGATTTTAGAATTGAATTAAAGTCTAAGATCGGTATATCGGACCAGTGGATTAATGATTGGTTCTAGAAACAGAGAACTAGAACCAGATATAAAGAAGATTCGGTCCGAAAAGGGTGCTACGGTCTTAAGACTAAAAATAAAATTAAAAATTAATAGATCTAGAGATAATGAGCTATGATCAAAAACTAAAATTAGATTTTTACCTAAGGCGGCCAGGGCTGCTGAGAGAAATCTCGAAGATTAGCTGTTTGAATCTCAAAATCATGATTAAGTTCTTTGGATTGTGCTCGGAGTTCTCTTGTTTCGAAACTTGTTCTCTCTAAAAAATTTTAGCCTTTTTTCGTCCAACCCCCTCTCTCTCAAGAGAGATAAAGATTTTATAAGTTTTCCTTCAATTACGCGCCTATTTTTGGGTGTTTAATTGAATTGTGCGCGTGGGTTCTGGCACTTAATCGCTTTGAGTCGGTCACCAACTCAGTGAGCGACCGACTGACTTGCTCAGTGAGTCTCCTAGTCCTAACAAATTAGTACTAATTGCGCACGCATTATCATGCGCTCAATTTAATTAAGCGTTTAACCTCAAACATTTAATCAAGGAAACGTAGGGGTAAAGGGTAGTAAGACTCGATCGGGCGTAGGCCAATTGTGCGCTAGTGATGAAGCGCTCAATCCCATCACGCGTCCTACTTTAGGCACATAATCGAGTCTCAAATCGGTCTAGGAAAGGAAGTTTGGTCTGAAAGGTGGACTGATCACACGCTTGTGGTTTTGGTGCGATCGAATTACGCGTTGGGTTTCTAGCACGTAATTCGGGGTTGTCTAGGTATGTTCTCTAGAATTTAAGACAAGACTATTGTTTCAGTCTGCATTCTGACTATATATTGTTGCTTAGCATATAGCCTACCCATTTCAGGATTCGAGCCACAAAACTATTGCTTCAGCCTGTGTTCATCCATGTACTATTGCATGGTCCTATATCTTGGTTAAAAAGGTTAAAGGTTGACCGAACAAGTTCATATACTCCGAGAAGGCAAAATGGGGGTGTCTACAAATGCCCCTCTTCAGCGCACTCTTGCGAAGTAAGATCGCGTCAAAGAAGTAGACACCCTTCATTCGAGGTGCTTTCTCGTTTCACTTAGGAATTCACAAATGTGAATTGGGAATGCTGACATGACATGCTCAGCTTTCTTATCTATCAGCGAAAGCTAAAATGGAGCATTCAGGCGCCCAGTGGTAGCTGTTGAAAGAAACTTTTTTTATCTGTGGGTGCATGGCACATCCCGTCGTATGGCGCGAGCTAACAGAGGGATATGGCGCAATCGAGGTACCGAGGGGCGTCATACAAATGTTCATAAGGTCCAGAGACCTGTAATACAGAAAGAGAGAGTGCAATATAATATCAAAGGCTTTAACAAGTCATGTCAGACTGGGCACGTCATTGCTCACACCAATGCGCATCAGGCGTTCCTTTTCCAATAGGCATTTGTAAGTTCTTAGATTGAGTATACTTGTTATTCAGTTTTCCAGGGGAAAGGGCCGATTTGGCCTGCTAATTAAGGTGAGTTTTTGTGAGGTGTGATAAGTTGACTTCTGCGCAGTGGTGTGTGCGCTTGATTCATCTGGAGTCGGTCTTTTAAGTAGGGAATTCTAGTCTTAATGTATCTAAACAAATGATTGTGTGTAGTGGCATATGCGCTCGATCCAATACTACATAGTGAGATATGCGCTTGATTGTGAGTTCAGGGGGTATTTAAGTTGGGGAATTCTGGTCCTAAGGTATCTGAACAAGTGATTCTGCGTAGTAATGTATGCGCTCGATCCAATTCTACGCAGTGGGATATGCGCTTGAATGTGTGTTCCGGCGGTCTCAGGAGTTAAAAGTTAGCTTTATGGTATATGGGTGATGAAGCATTTTAATCAATTTTTTTTTTGTATTTAGAGAAGGGTGAATTGGGTCTATTTACTTTGTTGTTTTTTTTCTTTTGTGATTTATTTTATTTATTTTTTATTTGATAATATTGTTTTCTTTTTTGCTTTTTTTTGTTTTTGTGTTTTTTTTTTGTAGCAGAAGATTTTTTGTGTTTTCGAGCAAGTAAGAGGGTCTCGAGATTTTGAAATTCTAGGGATTTTAACTTAAGATCAATTCGATGGTAAAACGACGAAAAATGTGGCTACCGAGACGTCGCTGAGCAGATCCACTGGTATGGGATTTGTGGACCCGACCGTTTATTGTGGTTGTCAAGACGACACTTGGCATGCCGGATACTCCATCTAAACTTCTCGACGAATACTGATGATTGTCTCTCATGGGAGGACTACAGTAACTCGCGAGCCAAGAGAGATGGGTTTTGAAAATATTTTGACCTAATCATAGATAACAATATTTATAAGAAATATCAAGTAATTGGAAAATGAGTAATACTTACCTAAGGGTGATACTTACCTGGGTTGTGCGATGGGACTTGTGATGCTGTAACAAGGTGCTATTGCAGTGTCGTGAAAGGATTTTGTGGCTATCATCGTGATGTGATGTTCCGGGTACACTGTCGCGATGGGACCTTGGGAGGTTTCTTCTTTCCCCTTTGATTGCATGTTGATTGAGCCTTGGTGGTGATGTAACATTTTGGGGGAAGGTGATGTCGCGATGGGACAAGTGGTGTTATGGTGATGCCGCGATGGGACTTTGATAGTTTTCGACAGTATGTTCGTGCTGTAACTTGGTATTTGTGGGATGCGATGGGACATGGGAGGAGTCCCGAGTTTCTCTTTTCTTTGTCTGCTGTGGTATCTAGTGATTACTCGTAGCGAGCAATTTGGGAGGAAGGTTCTTTATTTCAGCGATGGGACCTGATCGAGCCTCCTCCCTTTTCTTCTTTTGGTGCGGCCGGTGTTGTTTGAGATTTCAAGGTAGTGGTGTCCGCAATGAGAGGTGTGGCATAGTTAGTGATGGGATACTGGTAAGGTAATTTCGTGATGGGACATTGGTCTCTTTCTTTAGCAGATCTTAGGTCAGGTGATCTCACATTGTGGTTTCTATGTATTGGCTTTTCGGCCTATTCGCATTTTCGAGATTTTTTTATTTTTCTTGATGGGATCAGATATTAGGGTGGTGTCATGCGTGTGTTTTTTTGGTGGGCTGTGCTTGAGTGGCCGCACGATGGGACAGGAGGGTTTCGATTGTGGTAGGTCAGGGGTGACGAAGTCATGCGAGGCATGTATGTCTTGTCTGTAATAGGACCAGGGCTGTGGTTGACGTTTTTGGTAGGGTCACATGATGGGAGATTAGCAAGCGGTTGTTCCTTCTTCGATGTGGATAGTTTATGAGGCTACGGGATGGGACAAAGGGAATTTTCCTCGAATCGAGAGTGAACTTTGTGTAAATATCAGGAATTACGCGCTTGTTTTGAGTCGCGTGATCCGATTGCACGCCTGTTTCCAAGCATGCAATTCAGAGTCTAAGGGGTTGATTATGTGTGTGGATATGGATGTGTGATTGTATTGTGCGCTTACGTATATGCGCACGATCGAAGGGTCATCAGGTCAGTGAACGGGTGACCTTTCATATTGTGCGGCACGGGAAAGTCTTTTGATTAAATTACGCGGCCCATTATGTGCTACTACATGAAAATGGGGAATAAACAACACCAGTTGCTTAAAATCAACCATGGTCTCTGGCCGTTGTAAAAAAATTAACCAATACAATGGCCCCAAACTGAGGTTTATGAAATACAACGGCCCTCTTAAATCCCGTTTTTGCATCTAAGAGAGCTTGAACCCGTGACCTTAGTTTTCTAAACCATATTTAGGCGCCCAAATATTACTTTCTAAAAGAACTTGCGCGGGATCCATAATTAATCTTCGGCTTCTTCTACCCACCACAAAATAAACCCTCTTCATCTTCTTCTACCCACCAGAAATAATAGCCAAGAGCCCCCCTCTCTCCCTCTCCCAGTCTCCCCTCCAACACGAAAAAACACATAGCATCTCTCTCTCTCTCTCTCCATTCCGCGAGGCGGGCGACGACACTGCTGCTCCTGCTCCTCCGGTTGGCGATGCTACTACTCCTCCGATCCTCCCAACAAAACGAGGATATAATAGGTACACTGATGCTCTGCTCTCAAAAATTGTTTGTATTTTTTCAAGAAATTTGGTTTTTAGGGTTTTTATTTCAATTTATTTCAAGAAATTTGTCTACCAACAAATAATTTGTATGGGATCTCTACAAGAGACGGTAAGTTTCTCTTGTAGGGTTTTTGGGCTTCAATTTTATTCATACAACGGCACAGAATCTGTTAACCACCTTTTGATATATATGCTAATCAATCTAGGCGGTCCAATTATTTGTTGCTGCTTGGAGTGGCCATACCCAAGAGATTAAAACATTATTGGCTCCTAATTATTGAATTGACCTTGCATTTATGTAGTCTGTTGGTGCAATTTTTAAACTATCATTAGAAATTATAATGTTCAAATCACCATGTTCACTGGTTTATGTTCATCTGTAATTTTTTTTTTGTATTTCTTTTATTCTATATTGAGGAATGATAGGTGTATAAAAGGGTTGTCTTTTATGCCTTGGAAACTTAGTAGTGTAGGCTTACTTAAGGACTTGGTTTCTTGGTTGAAAAGTGAGGACAATTTTCTATTTCCTTTTCTGATTATAGGCGAAGACAAGGAAAGCAGGAGAGCTTTCTATTTTTCATTTTGAAAATTTGATGGCTAAATTGCTAGGTACCTAATATGAGGTGGAAAAATTTACTGTTAGAAGTAAATTGGAGTTGTAGTTTGGATTGGTTTTGTTTAAATAGATGTTTGCCCCTAAGGTGTTTGATTTAATGCCAATAAGAAATTGAGGTGATTGATACATAGGACATCTGATAGATGCATATCCCCTATCCAACAATCCACCTACGTAGTCATTCAAGCTCTTCAATCTGATAGATACATAGGTACATCTCCAGATCCCCGCAGCAACCTTCACTGTCTTCAACTTGCTCGCCCTCGCCCTCTGGATACCCATTTACGATCGTTTCATCGTCCCCTCGATCCGACAGCTCCGGGGGAATAAAGGTGAGTTCACAATGCTCCAAAGAATGGTATTTGGAATGGTCCTCTCCACACTCGCCATGATCGTCTCGGGCATAGTCAAGCAACAAAGAAGAAGTGTGGCTCTCAGTCATCCAATTCCTGGTACCAAAATATCCACAGGAACAGCCATTTCATCAATGTCTGCCCTATGGTTGATCCATCAGTTCTCAATCTCAGGCATATCGGAGGCTTTCAATGATGTGGCTCAATTGGAATTTTACTGCAAGCAGTTCCCAGAAAACATGAGGAGCTTTGCCAATGCGCTTTTCTTTTTAGGCAGCAGGTGATCAAATTATCTAAGCAGTTTTATAGTGACTGTTGTTCATAGTGCCACTAGGGGGGATAGAAACTGGTTACCAGAGGATCTCAATGAGGGGAGATTGGAGTACTATTATTACTTCACTGTGGGCCTTGGGGTTGTGAATTTTGGCTACTTTCTAGAGTGTGCGAGGTGGTAGAAATACAAGGGTGCAGGTGGTGCCATGGAGGTGGCCTTAGCAAATAAATTGAAAACTGATGTTGTGTGAGTTGAAATTTTACAAAAAATTCAGATCATGACATGATAAAAAATGCAACAACAACCCATTGGAGAGGGTGATATATTAACCTATTTTCTTTCATGGATGCAGGTAATAAGATGAAGTAACCTAGTTTCCTCGTCATGCATTCTACTAAGAAAGATGGAACTTGGAAGTGAACCACTCAAAAATCTGAAGGAAATCACAACTTGTACCTAGATTGAAATACAAAAAACAGAAGTTGGAAGTACTGCCTAGTTTGAAATTTCTCACAGAATCCCTCCACTTTCATCACCTCTCTTGATTGTATCTCATTACCTAATTATGAATTATGATGTAAGTTCGATTTTTAGTCTTGTTTGGATAGCCCCTAGTATGATGATAATTGCATGATAGCATGGGATATTATTAAAATGCACTCTTAATTAAATGGCATTCTCGCTCAGCAAAATTAAATGACTTTTTACTGATCATATATATATATATACAAAGGGCATTTTTGAATTATGACAAATGCAGCATAATTTTCAGAATAGGCTGCAGCCCAACTCATAACTACTTGGATTGGCTCCAAAAGGAGTAGTCTTGTAAATTGTGCTAGTTAAATTAATTGGTTACATTGCCTATATCCCTAAAAAAAGGCTCCCAAGAGGAAACACGAGAGTCTGTCTGGATCAGAAGAGAAGAAAAAAGATGAGTGGTGATTGCAATAAAAGTGCCATTGGTCATGGGAGATTGAGTTCAACTGAGTATGACTAAAATAGCACTAAGAAGAAGACATGGATGACTATGAGAAAGAGTGGGGCTCTTAAGCTACTAGAGTGTGAAAGGAAAAAGAATGAAGAAGAAGAAATGATCGACCCCAAAAAACTCAGAATGAGGCAGGCATTAACACCAAAGCATGATATACTAACTCTAGTAGAAAAACAAAAGTTATAATACAGCTTCGTAGACAAGGAGTTCAAGAGGCCATCAAATCAGATGGCAGCATAATGAAACCATGTGGCACCTATCCCAAAATGTGACCCGTGAACCAAGTAAGTAGGCACTCGGGCTGCATACCAAATATCAACTCTGAGTTTAATGGGTCGTTTGAAAGAGGTGTAAGAAACTGGTTGGATCCTGTGGCAATTAAGTGTTAGTGACAAGTTAATTCAAAGACAAACTTGTCTGGTGACCATGTATATAGACTAAAGTGTCTATTGTTTAGCGAACTTTATGACAAACCAATCTATTGTTCTCCATGTCAATGACTAACATTTCCTTGGATCGAGAAATTACTTTGTGGAAAAAAAAATTATAAAGTATATATGTGGTGGTAGTGAAGAGAAGGTGGTAGTGGGTTCGTCACCATCAACATCTGACTATTTGATGGTCGGTCAATAATCTCAAGATATATTGCATGGAAGATTTGGTCAAAAAATGATCCCCATCATCCGATTCAAAGCAATAAAGAATTTTTTTCTTTTTTTAAGTAGTGTGACAGCAATAGAAAAGGGGTTGGCACATCGACCAGGGTAGGCCTCAAGAAGCAGAGGTTTAGAGTTGTAATTCCACCCCTTGTTGGCCACTCACAAGATTTATCCCTGTTGAGTGGTACATGTGATGTGTTGGTGTTGTAGGTACTCAAGGACTTAGTTGGGTGCTCTAAGAGGGCGGATACCCCATCATAAAAAATATATACGATATCTTAGACATACTTACCAATAGATTCTTTCCTTGCTGTCCTCCTTCGCAAGCAAATCCATACAAAAGAGATGAGTGCAACTGCAATTACTATTGGAACAACGATAGCAACAATAGTTCGAGCTGAATTTTTGGTGCTTCCTGTATGAACAAGAACATGTTTACTTTTTGAACCATGGTTCGAGCTGTGTTGAGCTTGCTTCCATAGAAAATGTGAAGAAAATAACATTAAGGTAGCTGATTTTGCAACCAAAGATTCTTGCGGCGCAATGATTGTTCCACCACTAATGATTGAGGTTGTTTTTATTCTCAATATTTAACATATCAAATCTTGATATTATGGCCAAGATATCAAATGACCAAATGTTGATTCCATGTGGCTCACAAACCCAAAGTGATCATGATCATAGCGTATCATGGTGCATTGTGATCACAAATTTGTACTGTCTGATATTTGGGCCATGATCTCAAAATCTAATGTGTGAAAGATTAGAACAAAAAATAGCCTCTCTCATTATTAGTCAAAGCACTCAACAGTGGAGCCATCCTTTGGGATAAGGCTATTATAATGATGAAGATGAAAAATCTTTGATTGCAAAACCTGCTATCTTAAATTTAAGTATGATTAAATCATGTATCCATTGTTTGAAATATCGTCCATATCCAATACATATCAGCTAATATGGATTTTTATGGGAGCCATCTGATATGCCTATATATATGGGACATGAAATCCCTTCATGTATTGATAAAAATTAAGAAAAATTCTTCAAATATGAAAACACTTCAGAAGAACCAGAGGAGAAAAAACTTAATTAGCTGCTACTTACCTCTGCCAATTGGAGTAGTTGATGGAGGAGGAGCAAGAGTAATTGATGGGGGAGGAGCAAGAGTAGTTGCAGCTGTAGAGTTGTAGAAACAATAATTCTCAAACCTACAATAGCAGGTGAGTGCAATAATTCTTCGTCCTAGCCTTCCAGAAATTGGGGATGATGGTATCTCATTAATACCAACTTCTAGGATGGTATCTCATTAATACCAACTTCTAGGCATCTTCTGCGATCAAATTGTGAGATATCTCTAGTAGACTGCACATGCCCATATATGGATTGAAAAGTCTATTTTGGGGAATAAAGGTGCCTTGGAAAAAAAAAAACACAACTCAAAAACATGGTACAAGGAAAAGTGGGGTAAATTTGATTGTTTTATTCTGAGATCCAAACAAGCCCTTAGAGTCCAAGAGCGTACGTGCAAACTTACTTTTGCTTCATGGTCTGCTCCATGTTAGTTGTTTCTTCTTTATCTACAGTTATTTTCTTCTCACATCTCATCTTTAAATATACATATGGGTAGGCTACATACATCTTCATAGGCCAATCTAGCCTCTAATCTTCAGCACCCAGCTTCCTGTACTTTGCAGAGGCATATTTATTTGTGTCAACATTCCTTTTTCTACTACCACTTCTACTTCCAGTATATAAGGGAAAATAAGATGACACAATATTGGCTCTTTTATAGCACTCCATGTCCTGAAAAGGAGAGAAGCCTCCGAACTCCTTTGTAGAATCAGGTGCTTCTTTTTCAAGTTGCTGTGGTAACATGGTCTGCTGTATGAGATAAGGATCCTGAAAATATGGAAAATAGTGGGCTGATAAGAATAAAGGAGAGCTCACTTTCAGCAGTAAAAAAGTTAGAGAAAAGAAGAGTAATCACTGTGTGATGATGCAAGGAGTTCGACATATATTGCATTTAAATATCCCGAAAAAAAAATCACAGAAAAGAATAGTAAAGTAGGATAATGGAAACCATAAAACCTCAAGGACCAAGCTTATCCCAAATCAAGTAACACGGTAGTCCCCCATTATTAGTGGCATGGATAGTGTTATACAACGGACAAGTTTCGATAGACAATTTTGCAGGCAGCTTATGTGGCCGACATAACTGCTAATTCTGTTTTTTTTTAAGTAGAAATTTGGATAATAGATTAGAGAAAATAATCTAAAAGAGATTCAAAACAAAAATATGGATTTAATATTAGGGACTCAGTTTTCACGCATACAAAGAAAGATATTTTTTTTCACTCCACAAAAAATTCTGATCTTCACGGCAGAATTACTAATACTACTACTATATAAAAATAAAAACAATTTCTGTCACAAAGAAAGATATATATATATATATATATATATATATATATATATATATATATATATATATATATATCTCAAGTCAACAAACTCCTCAATTTAGTAATGGATTTTCATATTTAAAAAAAAATAAAAATAGTTTAAACTTGATTTTAAAACCTTAACATCCATAAAAATGTATTATAGATAAAAGATGAATTTTATAGATATCAAGACCCCTAAATTTTTTTAAAAGTTTAATATTGGAGAGAAATTTGTAGTTAAATTCATGGATTGAGAGGATCATGATTAACTGTGTCAATGGGTCAAACTGGGACTGCTTGAGCCTCAAATTTGTTCCAATCCCTCCTTAAGGGCTAATGCTTGAGCTTCAAATCTGTTAACACCTTGAATCCTTGATACCGAGAACTAAATGCAGCAAATAACTCACCTTTACTATTTGTGCTTATACCACCCCCTACTCCCAGTTGCTCTTTTAATTAATATCAGCATAAACATTTAACTTGACTGCCTCAAGAGGGGGTTTTCACGATTTAAAATTTTTAATTTTCTTAACAGCAACCTTAATTATAAGAATACCTACTAAACCCAATATAACCAAATCTCTGCTAGAAGAATTTGTTTTCGATTTTAACTTACCTTGCAGTTCTTGGATCCAGTATTTGCTCTGGCAGGGAGTGAGTAGAGAGCAGGGGGGAACTACTAGAGCAGGTAAATCCGCTTTTCAGGGAGTTAACAAGGAGAAGGGGGCCTGCAAAAGCAAGTATGTCCAGCTTTGGTAGGGAGCTAACAAAGAGCTATGCCAAACACAGCTAAAATACCTTACTAACTAAGAGGTTGACGTGATGTTAATGTCAAACATGAAAAAAAAGTGTGGAAACATTGAGCATGTCAGTCAAACCAGTAAATCCAAATTTCCATGATCACATATGCTAAATTTATATCAATATTAGTTTACATAAGAAGAAAAAGGGTATTTAGGTCTACGGGGATGAGTAGACTATATTATTTATGCAAACCATAAAACAAGAAATCAAGATTTTTTCATAGCAAGCATGTCATTGTGAGTTCACCACAACATTTTCTTCTGAAAATGTGGTTTCATTGAGTCCAAAAGGAAATATCTTTGGAAAATGGACTTTCATAATTACAAAAATTTTATTTCTTTCATATAAAAATAAAAAGCTGAATTAAGAAAAATAAACAGAAGAAAAGTGGCCATTGCTTGGTGCAATGGTAAAAAACTTGAGCTGTAAAGCTCGAAAATGCGGGTTTGAGTTTTGAAGATCAGCCACTTTGTGCATAAAAAGTCATAGGTAAGGCTGTGTCTCATCCACCCCTCCCAGAACCCCAACATAGGGGACCAGCAGTGGGTGATAGCTTTTTCCTATACAAAAGAAATAAAAAATGTAATGTAACAAAAGGTACCATCATTTGCACCAAGTGAAAATGTATTCTCACCCAAGCTGAAAAGGTAATCTCATCCAAGATAGAGATTCCTTTTTCGTCCCAAATTTTCTCATATGGATATTGAGATCTTGAGATCATGATCATGACCATGTGACAGGGTATCGTGTAGATATGATTTAGCCAAAAAATACACCCTTAGATTAGACTGTCATCCATACTACGTATGTTGACAGTCTAATCTAAAGCCTACAAAATGGACGGGAAAATGTGCATTGGCAACAGTCCAAGTTCAAAGCACAAATGTGCTTTGATTGGATGGTCTAGAAACCTCCAAACCATATAATGGCCTATAGCATGCACATCTATGATTGATGACCTTGTATGCAATGCATACAACATGGAAGACCCCAGCACAACAGATGGTGGCCAGGTCTGACCACTTAGGAGCCTAATAAATCTCTTCGTACATCAGCCCTGCTCCATCGCATCTGCTGTAATCTCCATCGTCACTGCCCTAATCTCCATTGCAAGCTCCAATCTCCCTCGCCACCGCTCTACCGCCTCCTAGATAGAGACAACGAAAAGGAGCCTCAGTTTAATGCAAGTGAACCTCCTCCGGCAACTAGGTAAGTATTTTTATTTTTTTTAATTATCTATCTTCTCTCATCCTCATGAACCGTCTCAGAGGCTCAGACCTATAATCTATGATCTAGGATCAAACATTTTTGCATTATAAATAAGGGGTTATTTTAGGATTAGGGGTTCAAATATTCAATATTATGAAAATCAATCATTTTTAGGGGTGTATTTATTAGCATCTATAATAAATTAATAGATGATAAATTTTGGGCAAGCAAATTTAATTTCAGATTCTCTGTTTTTGGCATTCTTTGAATGGTTCTCTGGAATTTGATGCTAAGATTATCCAATTATCTTTAAAAATCAACTTTGATGCTCTTTAATGATGATTAAGAATGAGTAAGAGGCCTTAATTCTTATATCCCCACCTTCCTCATCTTGAGAAGCTGAGAGATAAGGTACAATTATTGGATCTTAAGTAGAATTTGAGAGAGAGAGAGAGAGAGATATGGCCAGTAGAGACTGTGTACAATGTGTGTATATATATATGTATATATATACCAATATTGGAAGCCATGAGCAATTGGATGACAAGTGGGTAGAACTAGTCTAGTGAGAGGATGTTATTGATAATTTTTGTTACTGTTGATGCTGATGCTACCATTTTATCAATAAAAACTCCAAAATTTTTTAACTCTTTTACTGTTTATGATGTGGGTTGTTGAATATTTTCTTTATTAAATTATAACTAATCTTAACCAGTGGACATTGACAGAGTTTATTAATTCTTAAATGGAAGGTTGGTTTTTTTTTTTTGTGGGTGGTTCGGGCCATTCATTACCTTGGGTAGATTATTTGTCTTTAGAGAGAGAGAGAGAGTTTTTTTTTTTCATTTCTCATGTTTGGACTTCAAAGCATATACTTGAATTTTGAATGATGTTATATTTTTAGCACAAGTTTGTTGTAACATGAATGCATTCAAAGTGGATGCATATACAATGGTTAGAACCATAAAATTTAATCAGTCACAAAAACCAAAGAGGAATCCTTCTTTGAGTTGGGTGACAGAAACCTAGGTTGTTGTGACCCACTATAATTTGTTACAATAACCACCATCACATATACCTATTATATGCGTTGTATAACAAATATGTGCTCTTAAAATTTTTCTTTTTTCAATGATGAGATCTGGTGTTCCTTGCAAGAATAGCAACATTCTTTCTTTGCTCTTCTAGCTCCTAAGTTATAACAGTGACTCTAGTCCTAGAATCATCAGAACCATCATTCCAAATCTCATATTTAATCTGGTACCTGTCGTTCAACTCTAAAAGTAATGTGTATCATTTACCCCAATGTGGCCCATGGCACTCAGGTCAGGTATCGAACAATAACTGGAACTACTAAGACATTTATGGTGGTCCTAGCCGCAAAATCCACGACAAAATTTAGGGGCAATGTGTTGAATCTATCAAGGAAATAGAACGATTTAGCAGAATGTTGTCGTCAAAGGGTACGTAAGAAAGAGAACTTTTTGTAATGAATTTAGCTATTCATTTTGAAGGCATTTGATCCCTTTGAATCACACAATCGAGATGTTTTTTTTTTTTTTTTGCATTTTGGGAATCGATTTGATTCTTCTAAATTAGCTCCGTTTGAAGAAAGGATCCCTGTCACTGCTACCCCCTTTGTGAGGAGCACCCCTTCTCCTGAAGTTATGATCTATTTTGCCAGAGTTCCTTAGAGAGAGTTGTCTGCACCTCGCAATCTTAGACCCCAGCACACGACACACTTCATTGCTAGATTGGTTACACTGTTACAATATACAAAATGCTACCTAGTAGAAATTAAAAAAAAATGGTACCCAGTAGTTGTCATCCTCAATTGTATATAAGCATAGAGGTATTTAGCTGGTTCTGAGGAGGAAAAAAAGCTATATGTCTGTTATTTTTGCAAGTAAGAAAGCACTATTTTTGTTCATCAAGCTGTCTATATCTTCTGTAATTTTCTTTTTAGTTTTTATATTAGGTTTATATTTGCATAACTGTTAAGCTCCTTTGCTTGCATATTTTGCTTCCTTTATCATTTAGAGAAAATGCATGCATGTTTCTGTACTCAGTTGCTCTCCAAAGGCAATAATAGGAAGAACAAAAGCAAAAAAGACATGTAGTTGGAGCTAATATGAAGTTTCAAATAAACAAGAGGCTTATCAAGTCTATGTGTATACTCATTTACTCTCCTCAATTCTTACCAATATAAATTTCTTGCTTTGTGGTCCCTGAGTGTTAATGCCCAGTTTACACATATCGATCACACACTTCTTGAAAATCTCACCTCAAAAAAATATTTATAACACATAATATCTTACCTTTTACTTAGATAAATCTTATTGCATGTGAAATTGGAGTAGGATTGGCATGTGTCCTTCAATTTTGTGGGTGGTAAATCAAGTCCTTGAGTGTCAAAATTATTGCATTCTAACAAAATCTCCAGTGTTTAGCACACCTACAAATGAAGCTTGTTTACTTTTGTGGAGAAGATGGAAGTCATACCTTCCCTGCCTGCGAATGTGACTTAGAGTATTCAGATAATAATAAAAGAAACTTTTAAGGGGAAATTGCTCCCCTTGACCAACAGAAAATTCCCTCACCATCAACAGATAGCATGAAGTGCCACTCTCAGTTGGAAACTTGAGATTCATACTAACCTGAAGATGCTTGCTATTGGGCTGCTAGTTCATGGGACTGAAGTCGATGGGTACACCTGCAAATTTTAACCCTTAGAAACACCTTCACTTAGCAATTTTGACATGGTTTTACCATCTTGGTTCCTGTATAAAAACAACCCATTAATATAAAACCACTAAATTATCATTAATCTTTGACATGAAACCCGACCTGTTAAGAGAACCTAACCTGCCCAGACTTGACCTGAATCTGAACCCAACATGTTGACAAAATTTTTACCCAGACCAACTGAACCCAACCTGCTAGTTGTGCCTATACCCAATCTAAACCGGACCAAGACTTGACTTGAAGCTAGCCTACTATGTAATTTAATTGCATTTTCAGGTTTGGTTTGAATATGTTAATCGCTTTCGGACCTGGCCTAGACTTGGACCTGTTAAAAAATATAAATATATGCCTTACAGAAAATAGGTGGCAGGTTGGGTTGGGTTGGGTTTAAGGCTAACATGAACCAAACTTATTTACGTAACTAGTCGAGATTTTCAACCAGAGCGGACCCCACCTACAGAGGTCAAACTTTTTAAACTTGAACCCGACCTCTACTATATAGGTTGGATTTGAGAAACCCACCTGTTTAACCGGACCTGATTGCACCCTTAATTACATGGTCAATAACTCGTCCATGATTGCTATAACCGTCTATTTGAAGCCCTTGTATGCCATTGAGATCAGAAAAAAGACAATGAATTCAATGAAGTTGTCTATTTAAACAGATCAAGTTCATTGCAACATATCTTTTACTCAGCCACTATTTTCAGAAACCTATGGCTGTAAGTAAATGTAACCCACTAAAATGATATAAATTATAGAGCAAGTATAGATACATAACGATACATTATTAAGACAGAGGAGTAAATATACATGCACAAGATGCACATTATGTAGTAAAACACAATACCACGTCATATAATAGTCATGTGTGGTTAATTCATTTCACGAGCCATCACCCTGACAAAGGCAATTTTCTTACTTGTTTTCTACTATTATGTATTTAATTGCTTGATTGGAAGAATTAATAACATTCTACTTTATTATTTTAAATAGTGTTCTATATATGTATCCAATTTTTCATTTGGCAGAATAATCCCATCAGCCATACCAAGAAAGCTTGACTAATGAGTGTAATATACCTCGAGTTTGTAAAATTTGTTACATCCTTTCAGTTCTTATAGAAGGGGATCCTGGTGCTCTCCCTCTATTGCTGTGCATATTTCTTGTACTCAATATCTTTGTGCACAATCTTGGCTATAAAAAATTCCCTCTCTAAATCCATACTATATAGCTATACCATCTAGGTCTAATGCTCTCTTTTTTATTATCTTGTTGCTCTCTTTCTCGTTAGTTGTGTTTTTTTTGTATATATGTATTTTTTTTTTTTCATCTATATACACTACAAAATATTAGGTTTTTAGTGGCGCTCTTTTACCCGCGGTTTAATTGAACCGCCTCCGTAAGTAACAATTAAAAAATGAGCTTCTTAATGACGGTTGGATGGGACCATGCGATTGGTCTATACTCTATACCATTATTCCATGTGGTCAGCCTCCAATGCTTATATTTGGGAGTTACTTAAGCCACATTCACGGAGTTTATATAATGGCCTCTGACCACCTTGGTGTCCAACAGGTGCATTGTGTAATTATTACTTTCTACAATTCTTCTGTATGCCAATGCACACCGACTATGACATTTTTACTATCTCACTCTCTCTCTCATTTTTCTTTAAGACATTTTTTTTTCTTCACAAATGCTAATCTTGGCCAGCATTCCATCTAATTCATCATAATCATTGCCTTGTCCTTCGGACTTAGAGTCGACAGCGTTCCATCTAATTCTATTAGTTAAGTTGGTTAATCTGGTAATCAGTTTGATTGATGTGACAGACTACTTGTGGGTGGCCTTGACCTATTTATTTCTGCAGATGTTTGATTGATGTGAAAGAATGTAACAATGTAATTTTGTGTTCATTTATCTGTTCAGGTGTTCGAAGCACTCGATGTACTTAAGAAGAAGACCGAAGCACAAGCTGAGGAGATCCTCCCTATTGAGAAACTGATCGCCGAAGCATATTCAACTATCGATAAGGTTGTTAAAGTCGGTACGCTGCATAGGAACACTGGCGCACACTGGAAGTCTCGGCTTGCGAGGCGAAAAAAGGCCGTCGAGATCCACCACGTCTGGTATACACTCCTTCTGTAACTGCTTAAAATTGAGGTGGGTATTACAGGAAAAGATGAAAAACACAACAATTTCTGTATCTCTTTTAATTTACATGGATTCAATTGTTTTTTATTCTTCTTTGAATTTTATATCAATGACTCAAAGATTTGCCTTACATTCTGAGACATTTGAGAAACTAGGAAAAAATATGCTATTGTTGTGGATGGCATGGTTTTAAATTCTGGCTTGGGGGCTTGTCTTGGCAATAGTGGTGGCAATGGGTCGGGCAAGGGTGGGTAACTAGAAAATTTGAACTTGGCCCAAGCCTGGCTGGAGACCATGGCGGGTTTATGATCCCAAGCCTAAGCCCGGCCCAGCCCTTTCATTCATAAATTACTTAGTGATTTACAAAAATCAGCTGTGTATTCCTAAAAATAGAACTGATATATATATATATATACTACCTAATAAGAAGTTACGATATATTTCCAAAAAACTTTTAGAGTTAGTAAATAGAAAATCAGTTTCTGTAATGGGCTCTATGGATAAATAGGCAAGTTGGGAGTTTTGTGGCTAATAAGGATGGCAATTGAATGTTAAAATATGCTTTTGAGATTCTTTTGTAACTAGGTGATGGTCTATTGAAACCTCATAAAAATTTCCCAAAGTTATTTACTAGGTCTCCTATAGTGGAAGGAGCTCTTTCAAATGGTATTAGATCCACTTTTTTTTGGGGAATTACCCCTACAGAGATTTGTGGACATCTTGGAAGAAATCCATGACCTATGCTTTCGCCTTGAGGTACCATATTCATCGAGAGGCTATGAGAGCACTGATTCCTAAGCTGAGGATGCCATCATTTGATTGTCTCCAACGATTCAGGATTCTCTTCCTCGTAATTTACTTTGTGGTGTTATTCTCTATAATGTATTTTCTCCTATATATATCTCAGTATCTTTTAAATTTTCTGAAAAAAATAAATATTACCCACACACTTCTATGAAGTTTTTTGTTGACATAGGTTGATGACTTGATCATCTTTCCTTCAGGTGGTAACATGCATTGCCCATTCTTTATATTGTTTATTGTCTTCTGTGGTTGACCTTTTTCTTTTAGCATAGGATAAGTTAACAACCTTATCTTTGGTCGTACATGGGTTGATTCACCAGGGGATATGATCATGACAAACCTGACTACAGGGGACAAAGTCGTGTTATACTTCCAACCATGTGGCTGGTTTGGGTATGGCTATATATGTCTTCCTTTAATTTTTCCAGCAATGTACATATTTAAAGGTTTTTTGAAGTCTTATAACTAGTGCAAGTTTGATAGCACTCTAGCGTTTGAATAAGAGAACCGTTGCAAATTTCAACTAACAAATCATTGCATTATGCTTTTTGATAATGATCATTGCATTTTGTTTAAAGTGGTAGAATATATGGTAGACCATCTATTCTTGGATTGCACGACGAGCGGATCACTTCAACCACGTTGGGAAATTGTTAAGACCCACAGGCAGGCCCCATACCTCAACCTTGTATAGTTGCACTTTAAAGTGCATAGGTTGAGGTAAATGTTGAGGTTTTACATGTCGGGCAGCCAAAATTTGGTCCCAACCACATTTAGCTGTCGGGTAGCGAAAATTTTGGCCCAACCCGACCCAACTCATTGACAGGCCTAGTAAGAAATAACAACAGATATAGTAAGGGGAGTTGGTTCAGTTTAATTTCGATAAATTTAGTGTTAGAAAGACCTGTAAATGTTGAGAGCTGGTGACTAGTTTAAATCTCCCTAATACCCCATTTTTGAACCTGTTGTAGTATACATCAATCTATGATCTTATCATTTTGATTGTAAGGATCACCCACATCCTATACCATGGATGGTTTAAGATAATATAAACACTGGTGTTTAAGATCATTTAAGCACTATGTTCGGTGATTAATTAGCAGTCATAGTAGTCAGGAGAGTCAGCCCCTTAAAATTTATATGATTACACTATGAACCAAATGGTCCCAATGTTTACTGATCATTAAGCTCGAGACGAGGTAGGTCTACAATAAAAGCAAAGAGTTAGATAATAAGTAAGCAGCTCGAGCATCAGGTGGCTACCCTTGTGTTGATATGGCTAGATTTCAGATAGTTGTTATGGCTGGTGAATGCTTTTCTTTTGTTTGTAATCTTTTATAGATATATACTTAATTTATATATCCTAGGAACTTGGTTAGACCGTCACATTTTTCTAGACTCTACTAGATCGCCGATTTGTTATATTGATAAACCTAATTGTGTGCACGGAAGTTGTGGGTGAATTAAAGGCTGTTGGTGCTTCATGGATCCAGTTTGACGAGCCCACCCATTGGATCTTGAGTCTCACCAATTGAAAGCATTTACTCATGCCTACTCTGAGCTAGAAGCAGCGTTATCAGGCTTAAATGTTCTCATTGACTTACTTTACTGACATTCCTGCTGAGGCATACAAGTAAGTCTGGTCTCTGTCGTTTTGAAGGCTAAGCATGTTTGCTGCACTTAATTATTTATTCAACTACTTTTTGTTGCAATCAACCCTTTCTTGCTTTTTAGTACTTTTGTAGGAAAATTATCCCATCACTCCACACAAGGTTGGGGGTGGGATTTATACCATACCTCTAGAAAATTTTACTAGTACTTAAAAGGGTCCTAATTGGTAGAAGAATAAAAAATCTCGAATTAATGTGACTGAGTTTATTTTTATGGCCGGAAAACTCGTGGTTTGGGAACTGGGCGTAAGCTGAAAACACACAAGAAGTGGGCGGACAAATCATAAAAGAAAAGTCATCTCGATAACGAGTTGAAATGTGCTCAATCAAAGGTGTCAAGCAATGAGACATTAAAATTCTCTATCATTGGGCTTATTAGCAATTCGAGTCATGCTCAAATAAGGCGCTGTTGAATGTATTTATAGGATATTGTTGAATATATTTATATAATATCTTTGAATATTTTAATGAGATAGTGTTGAATGTATTAATACGATGTTGATTTTATTTTTGGCTTATTATTTTTTCATTTAGTTGAATGGATTATAAATTTTATCCCTTGTAGATTGATATGTGGTTGATACAATATTTGTAACAGGTAAAATGGTTCTCATTACAGTAAAACAAATGGAAGTTTTTCAATTTAAAAAAAAATAAATAAATAAAACAAAACAATGGTCCATACCAGTTGTTTTCATATACCACTGATTTAGGCCGTGGTTTCGGAATAAAAAAAACAACCCATTGCCCATTAGGAACAACGACTTAACATTGTTGTTATTTTGCAACAGCCACAAACAACGGCCCATAACCGTTGTTTCTTGGAGGAAATTAACAACAGTTTGTCACCGTTGTTTACATATACCACGGATTTAGACCGTGGTTTCGGAAGAAAAATAACAACCCTTTATCCGTTAAAACAACGGCTTACAACCGTTGTTCTTTTGCAACGGACATGAACCATGGTTTATCTGGTACATAAACAACAGTTTCGGGCCATTGTCTATAAAAACCACTGCTCTATAAACAACGGCCCTTGCAACGGCTCAAAACCGTTGTTTATGACATTTACAACGGTTTTGGGCCATTGTTTTTTATCGATTTTCACGTAGTGAGCGCAGGATTGGAATGCCGCGTTGTCTGCTCAGGTGATAGTCTCTTTGCATGCTTGGTTAGTGGCACGGGTTTTGAATTAAGCGTAGTGTATGTAGCGAGGGATTGGATTGAGCGCGTGTAGTTAAGCGCACGAATAGGGCCGTACTCTATATAAGCGTGGGAGGCTTCATTTGTTTCTCATTTCTGGTTTAGTCTCGAGTTTTGACTTTTTTGAGTGTTCTGGTGTTTCGAGATTCATGTTTTAGCGATATTGAGCTATCTAACCATCAGATTGGGATGGGGTTTCTTCCTATATTCGTTATTTCGCATGATCTTTGCCTTGAGGTAATGCTCGGGGATGGTATTGTCTTGGGAATGGGTGATATTGGGAATGGGGATGTTGGTCTTCCCATCATTCCTTTTTTAGGGAGCAGTGAAGGCAGCGCTGTGGAGGCAGCGACGGAGGAGGTGAAGATGGCGGGGAGAGGAGGTGCTGTAAATGGAGGGATATGCTCCCTAACCCATTTTCCATCTCTTCTGTCGGTGGCTTGTTTGAGTCCTCCAAGTCTGGTGGCAACATTTCTGAAGCCTCCGATTGGACATTCTTCTCCTCGTTTTGGCTCATTGTAGTTTTTGTTTTCGTTTTGGGTTGTATGTTAGGTTCTAGGTTTTCATTTTAGGTTGTATGTTAGGTTCTAGGTTTTTATTTTGGGTTGTAATTCAGGAGGTATGCCTCCAACGATATTGTATAAAATTTTGAATTATGAATAAAGGGGCATTTTTTGTCTATTGTGCTCAGTTAGTTGGTTTAAATTAATGGATTAATTAGACTTATCTTATTTGTTTGACATAGTTTTAGGATTGGATTTAGCTTAGCAATATAGATTTTGGATTCATTTTGGATTTATCCAAGGTTTATCTCGATATCAGTTTACTTTGTTTAGAGGGTTTTCTTGATTCTATCGGGCTTGTTTGGGGCATTTTTTCGGCGATCTTGAACATGTTAGATTTTGTTTTGTTTTTTTAAAGGTATTTGGTTTAAGGTGTTTTGTTTGAGTTTTTTTTTCTTGTTTGAGGTTCCTGTTTGAGATGATACTTGTTAAAGAGGTGTGAGTTTTCATGGGTTCTAGATGGTGGTTTGGTGTTTCATTTTTATTGGCCCACCTAGACTTGAGGGATCTGTGCTTTTTAGAGGGGCAAGTATTGTGTGATTATTGGTTCATCTAGTTTGTCATGGATTGT
Organism: Chloranthus sessilifolius; assembly: GCA_021018995.1. Classification (NCBI taxonomy): domain Eukaryota; kingdom Viridiplantae; phylum Streptophyta; class Magnoliopsida; order Chloranthales; family Chloranthaceae; genus Chloranthus; species Chloranthus sessilifolius. Next base: position 33,725,994 of record CM037597.1, on the reverse strand, counting down.
ATTTTTTCTCTAAAAGAAAAGGGGGTATGTGTATGGTTTTGGATTCACTTAGACCAGAAGGGGATTCAAGATGTGTGACATTTGTTTATGGGGCATGGTTTATAAATGCATGAGTCTAGGCTTTTAGCTTGTTGTTTCCTTATTTCTTTCATTTTAAGTTTAAAGATTAGAAGTTTTTTTTTTTTTTTTCGGGAGATATCTTGTATTTGTAACTTTGGACATTTTTCATTCATTAATGTCTTTTATTCCTCTTTATTTCATTTCCCAGGTACTGGACCCGAGGACTTGTATTTATTAAGAGGATTATGAGAATGCACAAGATTGGGAATGTGGGGTGATACTAGGGTTGGTGCTGGTGCTATCAATCCAACTCGAAGTGCCACCCCATCGGGAGAAGAGGTGGAGGAGAAAAAGGTGGTAGAGAGGAAACCCAAGAATAAGGCAAGGTCAGAGTTCTCGTGACCGATGCCTATTTTTCCTCGGTAGGCTCTACGGATTCAGTGTTAGTTGCTCCTTATTTTTTGAATGTGTCCAAGGGGAGCTTCTAACAGTGGGTCCATAGGTCCTGGGTGGCTTTCTGTAAGCCACTCTTCCTTTATGTCGGCTCAGGGTGAGGGGAAGAGGTATCATAGTTAGAATTCGTTCAGGGTGCGTTCCTCCTCTAGGCTTCTTTGAGATCTATAGTCTCTTGAATAAGTCTGGATTCAGGCATTGCTTGAACGTGCAGATTGTGCATTTCTTGTTTTTTAGTTGTATATTCAGAGTGTGATGACCCGACTTTTCCAATCCTTAAGGTATAGGAAAGGCCGGTTCATCATCTTATTGATTTCTCAATAAGCCGTATTTCAAACAAAGCCGACAACATATGCATAGATCTAAATAGAAGCAAAGCTAATAAAACAAGAACAAAAGCTTAAAAGCTTTAACAAAAAATATCACCAAGAGGAACCAGAAAGAACCACCAGTGATGGCCAATCCAAACACCTAAACAATGGTTCCTATTGATGGTTCCTCAAGTGATATCCAAAAAGACAAAATAATGGCCTAGGGTCCAATATTCAAAAAGATTCTAATCCAAAAGCATCAAAATGACTAATCTCGATCAAGGAAGGAACTCCTCTGCTGGGGTCTCCAACTCCTCAGCAATGTAGTCAGAGTTCTCCAAATCACGATCGTCAGATCCTAAGGCGTTGTCGACTGTGACGACGTATAGTCGGGGTGAGCTAACATCGAAGCTCAATAGAGGAAACATGTCTGTTTGCATTTCATTATAAGTAAAGGTTTTCAAAAGACAGAAATCGGATCAAATATGGTTTTCAAATGATGCTTTGCAAACTAAATCTCCAGCTTCTAATCCTGAATAAAAACTGATAACATAAATCTGATGTGTTCAAAAACTTCTGAATTAGCATGCTTCTTGTCTTAAAATTATAACTTACCATTGTCATTCATGAACCCATTTTCTGAAAAGCAACAAGCCCCTATGCTATGAGGGAAACTTGCGCCAAATAGAATTACCGTCAACACGGTTGGTAGGATCTAGGGTATCGTTCGTATGTGCCTCAAATCAAATACAAATGCTAAATATATCAAAGTTTGTATACATAATACATTCACGGATTTTTGGAGTTCTGATTCAAAGATCAAAGTGTGGAAATTCAAATACTGAGTTTTTATTCATATCAAAGTTTCAAAGTTCTGATTTGTATCATATTTCTCAGTTCTTAATCATGCTGTGTCAAACAAAATTTAGGAATTTATGCTTTATACAAGATAACCTAAACTTATAATAGAATGCAAATCAGGTTTTGGGTTCCCCTACCTTAGTTTAGAGTCGAGCATATCAGAAGCAAAGTAAAAGCTCACTGAACAATCTCCAATTTTTAATCTACATTACAAACATTCATGTATACACATGTTAACGACTAATTATCATATAAGCCAAAGTTCCTAAAATTTTCTCACAGCTAGGCGAAACAGGCAAGTTTAAGGTAACGTTGACTCATGTGAAAACTTGTCCCTACTTCACCCTAATTTTTTACCTTTATAACATTCGACTCACAAATTTGTCAATTCATGAAAGTTATAGGGCTCGTTGTCTTCTTTCCAACGCCTCACAAATTGCATCAATCCGAATTCGGGATAAGAAGTTATGACCGAAATACCAAAGCAGTGTCGGCACATCAAACCAAATTCGACCCTCGTATTCAAATTCAACCCTCGAATTTCTCAAAAATGCATCAGGCTTAAAAACCCAAATTCGACCCTCGAATTTCCCAAAAATGCATCAGGCTTAAAAACCTAATTTCGACCCTCAAATTTAAATTCGATGGCCGAATTTCCCAAAAATGCATCAGGCTTAAAAACCCAAATTCGATGGTCGAATTTCAAATTCGACCCTCGAATTTCTCGGGTTCGGAACCCTTCATGTTGCTTCCTTGGTCTATTTTTCCCCCTCAAATCTTATCGGATTCTCTTTATTTTTGCACACACACATACACTAAACTAAAACAAGATTTATTCTATAATCTAAACCATTAAAATCAAAAGAAAAACTAACCTTTTATCCGATTAATCCCACAGCTTTAAGAAATAATGCCGAAGAGGGTTTTGAAGTAAAATCGTCGGATTTCTTCAACGATTGATCTCCATCTCTTCAAAACACAAACGAAGATTGTGAGATGATCAGCGTCACAAGCGTTGCGAAAGGTACGGAGTGTGCGGAGCTTATAGGTGATTGAACAATCGAAATACCGCAAGGGTTTCAAAGGTGACGGTGCTCAAATAGGTTGGGTTGATTCTCTCAACTCTCACTCCCTTTCTCTCTCTACAAAAATTTCAAATGGCAAAGCTTAGCCATTAAGCAACCAACCTCCTCTCTCTTATAACCGAATGAAAACTTAACTAAATATCAAGGATATTTAGTTGCAAATTCTATCTTCTTATCTTAAGGTTGGGTTTTGGTGTTGAGCGGCACACCACAAGTCGGTGCACGACTTTCACACTAACTGCCCAATCACACTCTGAACTCTAATGAAACGTCCCAACCTTTTAGGCCTTGAGAGATGTGAGCATGTCATGACTTCATTAGCATCGCATGTGTGAGTGCCGAGATTATGAAATTCATCACCTTGCATGTGTTCAGAGTAATTTTGTTTACATTATGCCATAAGATATATGTTTGATGTTATGATAAGCATGCTATGAGTCATTCCCTACTGAGCTTGGATGAAGCTCATTCCTTTACAAATGTCACAGGTTCAGGTGAAGGAGCTGAGGCAGAGATTGGTGTATATATCGATCAATTTGTTGTAGGTAAACATCTTTGAAGTCATAATTAACATAAATTAATTTGTTGTAGTCTATCATGGATGATGTTGTTGTGCAGGATTACTGAATTTAATGGGCATCAGGAATGTGAATCGTTTCATTGCTTAGTAATGAGAATGGGTTTCGCATGGGGACTGTGTGGATCTAGTATGGTGGATTCACTACAATCTTTGACTCTTGTTGGATGGTTGTTTTTATCGTTTGAGTATGATTATTGCAAATTTACCTGAGTTATTTTGAGGATGGTTAGATATATATATATATTATTAATGGTTGCGGGTTTATAGATTAATGGTTTTAAATTGTGGTTAGCTTGTTTCAATGATTGCTTGTGGTATGATGATGCAAATGACAAGTGACAAGTAATTGCAGGATCATGGTTGTAACTTGAATTGTAGAGAGCTTTCTGCATGGTAATGTTTTACATAACCTCCATGTTTATGGGATGGTTATCTTGTGAAATGTATGCACTTTCGCACTATATGTATGCACTTTCGATTTAAGGTTATGTGAATACCCGACCGACGCGGCGGTATAACCGTGACTGACGCGGCAGGATATCCGTGATCGGTACGACGGCTAATCCGTACACCCTTGTGATATGTGCTTTGTGATTTCTACCGTATAACGGTGAATATGTGTTCGGCCAAGTGTCCAACTCTACAGGACCTTGGATTTATGTGCAAATGACTCATGTGAGTGACGATGGTGGGTATTCCATCGGGGGCTTGAGGCTATAGTTCCTCATTCTAGTACCTTAAGTAAAACACCTTTAAGTTTTCTTCTTTCTTGTGTCGGAGTAGAGATGTGAGAATATCATGACTTCATTAGCATCGCATGTGTGAGTGCCGAGATTATGAGATTCATCACCTTGCATGTGTTCAGAGTAATTTTGTTTACATTATGCCATAAGATATATGTTTGATGTTATGATAAGCATGCTATGAGTCACTCCCTACTGAGCTTAGATGAAGCTCATTCCTTTACAAATGTCATAGGTTCAGGTGAAGGTGCTGAGGCGGAGATTCCAGAGAAGGAAGATCCAGACTACTCCCCCGACGAAGACCTTGAGGAGTCTCATCCCGAGGATTGTTTCATTTGTGCTAGACCTGGGTAGGTCCGGCCCTGAGTTATGTATTAAATTTTGCTTGTTTTAGATGAGGAGAGAGAGATGACTTCTATACGATGTAAATGATTAATTTTGTTGAACCATGTTTGGTAAGGAAGAGTCCTTAACGGTGGTTCTCAATGGTTCTTTTCCCATAGGCTTTTTGTGGAATTAGAACCATTTATTTTTGGGTTTTTGAGATTGAACGCTAAAAATACTTATTTTGCTTATGCTGCGAGTTGGAATTGGTTCTGCTTAGATTCTGTGGCGCATGTTGTGACGTTATGTGATCCATTCCCCGGGCTCGACCTTAGCGTCAGCCCACCGACGGCATGGGTTTCGGGGCACCGAATTTCTGGGTTGTCACATCTAATCCTTCCACACAAAGCTATCCAAATATTATTTAATAACTTATTATTAAATAAAACCATGGCGACATTTATCACTATGCCGGACTTGTGCACGAAATCAGTCAAACTCGGATTCAAAAATATTGGGATATTACACAGAGGGTATGCCCTCGGTGTGTATTGTAAGAAATTTTATTAATCTATGAAGTGAATATGTTTTAATTCTATTTGTGGTTATTCAATAATCTTTTCTTGTTTGATTTAATTTATAATTCATTCGTCTCATTGTGGGTGTGATGCTTTTGGTTTTAATTTAGTTGTTTATTTTAGATCTGGGCGTGTGTTAAGGGTAGTTTTTTTTTCTTCCGTTTAGTTTTGAGTATTATAGAGGCAATGTGAGTATTTAATCTTATTGAGGACACGTGAAGGTGTTGGGGGCATTTTTTTGGTTGAGGAAAGTGGAGGAGAGAGTATTTTCCGTGGGTTTTAATTGTTTATTGTGAAGTAAAGGGCATTTTTTTTGGGTTTTCTTTTGTTTATTTATGAATTAAGGGGCATTTTTGGGTTTTCTTTTGTTTATTATTTTTGGGGTTGTAAATTTTCTTAAGTTACGAGTATTTTGGGTTGGTCTTATTAAGGGCGTGATTTAAGTTGATAGTGATTGTCAAAATGTCTTATCTTCAAGTTTGAGTTTACTGTCCTTAGCCTGTGAAAATTTTTGTTTTTTGAGAAATTACGCGCTTCAATCCAGGTGCTTGAATGAATTGCGCGCTCGGGCGTGAACATGCATTCAAAGGTACAGGAGATTATTAAGCATCAATTCACTGGTGCTTAAAGAAATTAAGCGCATGATTGGAGATGTAGGATTAGGGAAGTAGACGATCACTGTAGGGATGACCTTTGGTATTTGCGTGCCAGTGTTGAAGCGCTTGGTGTAATTGCACACTTAGTGGGCGACGCGCAACCAACCGGATGGGGTTATTTTGTGCGGGTGACATTCTTATTATGCACCCAAGATCGGGCGTGTGATCTGGATTATGCGCTAAGTGGATAGCGCGTGAATCAATCGAGCGCATAGATTTAAGCACGCAATTTAGGCAAGTTCTATAAATAGTTTAAACTTCTCATTTTTTGTCGCGTTATCCATTTTAGTCTTCGATTCTCTAGTTTCCTGATTTTCTTGTGCTTGGGCTTTCGTGTTTTCGCGATATCTCATGATCTGGTCGTCCGTTTGAGGCGCTATTTCTTCCATGTACTTCAATTTTTTGAGTTCTTTATTTAGATATGGAGGGTGAGGGTAGTGTCAGGCATGAGGTCACGATTTCTGAGTTGGAGAGGATGTTGATGATGGATGCAGGCGAGACTTCTGAGGCTTAGACCGGCACTGTTGCCATAGAGGAGTATATTGGGGAGATGATCGTAGAGGAGGTCCCTGAGAGTGACTAGATGGTGGTCAGGGGGGAGGTACCCGAGGTTGAGCTAGGGGTAGCTGAGGAAGAGGGCGAGAGAGTTGAGGGTGAGCAGGGTGAGGAGCAGCCAGGCGCGGATCCTCGGGATCGCAAGCACTATCCGCTGGAGAATTTCTTTACCAGAGGGCGGGTAGGTCCCCGTAAGCAAGAGTTCCTTCATTTTCCTAGGCATTTAGGTTATGACATAGGCTTATTAGGATCTGTAAACCCTTCAAATTTACGCCGAACCTGCATTGATTATTTATTGTGTGCTTGCTCATGCATCATGCTCTCATCTAGAAATAGGTCATGCTTATGTTCGATGTTCTCATCATGTTTTGTGTGCCTGTTGTAAGTTGTCATAGCATTTGAGACATGTTTTATTTGTTTTCAACTCCTCAATTCATTTATCTTCCATCATAAGTACGTGTTAGTCTTATTGTTACTGTCATTCTTTTGGTTGTTGTGGTCGATAGGAGCCTCCGTAGCTAGCTATCAGCTTAGCATGGGGTGAGTCTCATGCCTGGTACCGTGCCTTACAGGAGTTTCAATGGGAGCAGCTGGTGTCTTTTAGTTTTGGGACAATTTTAGGGTAGGCGCCCTTTCAGTTCGATCGAGGCCTGATCGCGACGATCATAGAGAGGTGGAGCAAGAGGCATCAGGCGCTTCTCTTCCCAGTTGGTATGTTGTTGCTGACTCCAGAGGACTGGGTCTGCATCACGGGTCTTCATTTTGAGGGTTAGCTGATCACGGGGCGGATGGAGGGACAGTATTTGGAGGTGTGTGAGGAGATTTTGGGAGTCCCTTATAGGTTGAGTGGATCGGGGTCAGGTGTGGTTCGGGTCACTTGGTTCTTTGATACATTTACGAGTGGCTTCGTCCCTCCTAGGAGTCATTCGGAGGCGAGGGCGCCGTATGAGGCGTGGTGTGCAGTAGTGGCGGGTTGGGAGCCCGTGATCGAGCCAAGGTTGGCTGCAGATAGGGTGCTCCGAGTGTTTCTGATGCACTTCTTGGGTGTAGTACTCTTTTCATCTTTGAATTGGGGATGCGTCACTGGGCTATTTTTTATGGTTCTCAGGGATCTGGATTAGGTTCATACCTATGCGTGGGGTGAGACAGCATTGGCGCATCTCTATGAGCAGTTCTACCATCGGGGACAGGGTATGGCATCGATTGGTGGTTTCCTTTTGTTCCTCCAGGTGAATTTTAGTTTAATTTATATCATGGTGGTCCTTTAACTTTGCTAATTTTCAATCTTAGTGATTTTTAATGGTCCTTTTGTGCATTATTGCTGCTTTTTTTTTTCAGTTTTGGGCGTATGATCATTTTACTTTTTTGCGTACGGGGGTTCCGGTGGGGGTTACGTTCACATTTCCACGGATGCATGTGTGGAGGGAGGCGTTGAGGGGTCGTCGCTAGTCTACTGATCTTCAGATTGCGCGAGGCCTCTTCGAGGATATGCATGCAGGGCAGGTATATATCTCATCATGTTTTCGTTTGGCTTTGTTTTATTTTGGTATTCTTAGGCTTTGTTCATTGGTCGATTTGTTCATTTGGACAGGTGATCTGGAGGCCCTACGATGATGAGGAGGATGCAGGTGAGGCGATGATTGAGTCTGGTCGGCCCTTCTTCGATGTGGACATATGGGTCCATTGTTTTGAGAGGGTAGAGAGGATTCACACCTCTTGAGCGGCATGGCAGTTGGGGCTTGCTCAGGGAGTCCTTCCAGGGGTTAGCCATAGAGTGGCAAAGAGGATGACCGGCCCTTTAGGTCAGAATTTTGCAGAGCGGATGGATCTCTAGATAGTCAATTTTAGAGCTGGGGGGGTCAGGGTCATGGGGGAGCTTGATGAGGCGGATGTACGAGAGTACAGGAGGTGGTTCAGCGCATTGGGTGGCGGGCGCCTCTTCACACGTCCTTGTCATGGCAATGGTTATTTCATTATCAATGGGCCAGAGTTGGCATCAGCATTGAGGGAGTGGTTGGCCGCATTGGAGGAGGGCCATCTCACGGCGAGTGTGCGGGGGCCATTGGATGCTCTCCATAGGGCGATGGAGCAGGTGGGGCATGCTCCCCGTCCTGATGAGGAGATGTTGCACTCTCTGACCGACTCGGTCGCTAGGGCCAGGGCGGCGGAGGATGAGTTGGGAGTTTGAATAGCGGAGGCTCGACACCTCCTGGTGAGTTAATTTGTGTTTTTTTTTTATTGTTATGACGTGGACTTAGTTTTCTGGATGTTCTCACAAGGTTGTGGTATTTCGCTCTATTTGCTTTGGACAGTCTAAGAGGGAGGGTGAGGTTTCTCGTCAGGCAGCCCTGCTGGATGTTTACCGTCATCAGCAGCGAGTTGACTCGGAGAGAGCGGCTAGTCTACGCTCTGAGATTTACCGATTGGTAAGTATTTTCTCAAGTATAGTTCCGCTTAATTGTTAGTATTGTGAACTCGTTGACCGATATGTTTATTTTTATTTGTAGAGAGCCGAGCTGGTTGCCAGAGGCATTGCTCCGGAATTTGATCCATCTTCAGTTGCTTCCTCTAGTCTAGAGGATCCGCCGCTGGCTCAGCTTCGAGCTGAGCTGGAGCATTGGGGAAGTTTCGTCACTCTTTCAGTTTACTTGTGTCATCGTGGCGGTTTGTTAGGTGTTATTGTTGTGCTTTCTTAATAGTTTACTAATCATCGTATTGGGGCGTCTCAGTGCAAGGTCGCTGAGGACCTCAAGACGAGGGAGGGGACTGCTACCTCTTTACGCCTAGAGAGTCAGGTATAATTTCTAATTTTTGATGTGATTCTATTTAGGTTGTTTCATCCTGTTTGTTTTTGACATATTTTGCGTTGATTTTCTTGGTTTGTTTCGTGCAGGTTGTTTCGGATTTCGCTCCCGAGGCTCCCCCTCAGGAGTCTATTCCTATCCCTACTTAGGTATGTTTTAATTATTGTGTTTGTAGTTAATTTGTCATTATAGTATTTTTCTGATGTATTTATCTATTCTTGTTATAGCCGCCTATTTTTGTTGTTCCTTTCGTGCCGCCTATCAATCCCGTAACCGCTAAGACGGTCGAGCACCTTCTGAGGGAGAGGGCGGATCTGGTATGGTATTTTCTTATTCAAAGTGTTTTTTTCTTTCAAGTATGTATATGTTGTCCCCCTTTGACTTGGTATGGTTATGTAGGTTTGTCAGCTTGAGGAGGCGCTGCTAGAGGTGACGCGAGCATGTGCCACTCTGGAGGCGAGACGGGTCCTTGGAGAGGTGGAGAGTCGTGAGGATCTGATGATCGAGATGATGGTCACACAAAGGACTCATGCTGAGGCATTGGAGGCTGCGCATCGGTCGGCGCAAGCAGAGATGCAGGTGGCCCTGGGTCGGACGCAGTATCTTCAGAGGAGGGAGCGATGGGCGCGTAGATCAGCTAGTCGGCTTGAGAGATCAGAGTCGAGGGCTACAAGGTCTTCGTCCAGGCAGTCTTGTCACACGTCGTGTGATCGTATCAAGAGTGACACTCGCGAGGATTTTGTCACTTGTGGGTATCTAGGTGAGTATACTCCTCATTCTCGATCGAGGCAGACTGTCAGTCAGGTGAGTGAGGGGGGCTCTGTAGTGGGGTCTCGTCGCTTAGAGGTTCCGCCGACTCCGAGCACTGGGATCATTTTTTCAGAGGATCAGTCTACAGACCTTCGAGTCGATGATACTGGGGACAGTGGTGCTCGATCGTCCCAGCGGCAGCTCAAGGATTAGGTGTGTGCATGTGTATGTTTTGTCCATTATGAGTGCGCATTGTATATACAGGGGGGTATGCCCCCAATGACAATTATAAAGAAAAACAGGAAAGAAAATTTTTGACATATATATATTGAGATTTTGGGTTTAGTTGGACCTGATCAGCTGCTTTTCTTTTTAGTTACCTCTTGCATCTACTTTTTCTTTCATTTCCGGTGCTGTCAGTCATCATCGGGACTTGAATGCTTTGTGAGCTGGCCCGGTGGTGGTTGAAGGTCGCTTTGTATCTGCACATGTAAAGGTAACGCCATTAGTAATTTTTGTTCTCCCCCTTGCCAGTTGTCAAGGGGGTAAGTATCTCAGACCAGAGCCTGGTAACGAAGGTAGATATATGCTTTTTTTCTTCTTTTTTCTTTTCTTTTTCTTCTTTTTTTTTCCTTTTTTGTTTTTTAAAAGTAATGCAGCAGGGAAAGCAAATAACTATCGTAGCAACAAGACCTAAAAATAAAAATAAAAATAAAAGTAAAATGCCCCAGTGTAGGGGCATGATTGTTTCGGCAGTACAGTGTCTTCGATAGCTTTCTCTGCACAGTGACTTCAACGTTCTTCATCTTTTGGTGGACGAATCGGCAATTTTGATATGATTCTCCTTTTGATCCAAAAAAAAAAAAAAAAATGTCCCAGCGTGTAGATGCAATAGAGCTTTTCTGGGCCTTTCATGAGCACTGTGGATCTATGTGAAGTTGTGGGTATTAGGTGAGTTACTCTTGAAGAGAGCATTCATCAATACTGTCATGAAACTGGGGGGAGGTCTCTTTGATCAGATCAGTTGCATATGGGGCTTATCTTAGGGTAGTGGTTATCCTATCCCGTGGTTATTAGGGAAAAGTATGGTAAGTATAGCAGGTGATTGCATCAGTTTGTGGTAATTCATGAGTTTTCGGTTTCATTCCTTGGAATATCTTGCGAGGCTTCCAATTTATTGTCCAAAATATTAAAAATTAGAAAAGGAAATAAGCTCAATGATATGGGGAATAGTTTGTACCTAACACTTCACAAAAGCAATGAGTAACAGTCTTCTTCTCGGGGGAATGTGGGGTGCCATGATTGAGCTCTTCGTCATGTTTCGGTACCATCAAAATCCCACATTCTATGGCTAGCAGGAGTTTATCCTCCTCCCACCACCTTACGACGACATCTAGTAGTATAGGGATATCAGGGGTGCCCTCGCAACGTGCTTATACACTTCTGGTGAAATTACCAAAGATGTCCTCACAGCCTACTTATGCTTCCCTGAGCTCATTGACTTGTTCATTCGTCGTAATGCTCTCTCTCAAACTTTTGATATGTAGATATATTTTGAAAGCATCCTGCAGGCGCAAGAATAATTAGTTTTGATTGAACCTAGCATCTTCATGTTTTTGCTCTAACGTCTCCTCTAATGGCGGGGGAAAGGGGAATGAGGATTAGGTATTACTTATGCTTTTGAAAGATATTGGGTAGGTCACTAGTCCTTGGTCAGATTGCTCGAATAAGAAGGTGGGTAATAAATGGAAGGTCTTAAGAATATTCTGGGGATTAAAGGCATACGACTGATGAATGGGTCGTGACGACTACGGGGGTGATAACTATAGGTATTTAACCACGGGATGTGATGATCACAGGGCTAAGAGTAATATTTTCTAAGGTACATGGTATTCCAAGGGCTAGGGAGTTCTTCCATGCCTCGGTTCGTCAATTTGTAGGCATTGCCGGGGTATGCGGCTGCTATGACATATAGGCCTTCCCAGTTCGGTTTCAATTTTCCTTTTGGATGGGCGTGTTTAGAAGGCATGACCTTCTTCAAGACTAATTCTCCAATATTGAAGGCTCTTTCAAGGACTTTCTTTTCGTAAGCCCTGGCCATTCTCCTCTGATATACTTGAGTGTGATCGACTACCCTTAGACGTGTTTCATCGAGCTGCTCTAGCTTCATGAGTAGGAAAATCCTCCTCTCGTCTAAGGATAGCTCATCATCGAGTTGAATCTGTAAGGATGGTACTTGTATCTCATAGGGTAGGACGACCTCCATCCCGTAGGTAAGGAGGTAGGAAGTTTGTCCAGTGGCCGTATGAATAGAAGTTCGATAGGCCCAGAGTGCTTCTGGTAGTCGTTCAGGCCAGTCGGCTCCATTGCTTATTTCTACTGTACATTTTAGGATTTGAATCAGTATTTTGTTGGTGGCTTCTGCTTGTCCATTTCCATAAGGGTAGAACGGTGAGGAGTGGCGTAGATCGATGATAAACTTCTTGCATAACTTTTTTGTCTTCTCTGTAATGAATTGCGGTCCGTTGTCGGTGACAAACATCCAGGGTACTTCAAAACTAGTGATGATGTTGCGCATGATAAACTTTTTGAGCGTGGAAGCAGTGATTCTGACATATGATTCAGCTTCTGCCCTTTTAGTATAGTATTCGGTTGCTATAAGTATAAACGCATGTTTGTGAGTGTTCCCAACTGTGTCTATAAAAGGTCCGATGACGTCGGAGGCCCACATCGAGAGCGGCCATGGTGAGGTCATAGTGTTTAATGCAACTGATGGAGCTTTGATGAGTGCAGCGTGTTCTTGGCATTGCTTGCAGGATTGGACGTAGAGGTTGCAATCTCTTGTCATTGTCGGCCAGAAGTAGCCTTGTCGTGTAATTTGATCGGCGATTCTCTATCTATCGGCGTGGGCACCGCAGGTGCTAGCGTGTGCTTTTTGGATGGGGTATTGTCCTTCGGCGGTTGTAATGCATCGTAGCAGTACTCCTTTAATGAAGGCTTCCTTGTATAGTATTTCACCAAGTATGCAAAATCTAGTGCATCGGTTTCTGATAGTCTTCTGTTCGATCTTTGTAGCATAGGGAGGAATGTGCTGATGTTTGAGAAAGTTCAAAATATCGAAATACCATGGATGCCTGTCGTCGGTTGGTGCTCTTTCAAATCTAAACATAGCGACTTCAATTTCTGTCTTGTCGTGCTTTTCCGGAGTAATTGCTCCCTTTGGTCTTATACTTGTAGGGAGGATGGATAATTCTCTCTTGACAGTCCAAGCTACCTCGTGGGCGGGTACTGTTAATTTTTCTATGATGAAGGTTTTAGTAGTTTGTCCAAGGGGTATCTGAATGATTGAGGCTAGTGTGGCTAGGGAGTCTGCAAGCTCGTTTCTAATCTAGGAATGTGCGTAAAAGAGATTCTTTCAAATTTGTTTACTAGATATTGAGCGATTCCTAAATATGTCATTAGTCTCATTTCCTTAGTTTTCCATTCTCCTATGACTTGTGAGATTACTAGCTTAGAATCACCAATTGTTTTCAATTATTTTACTCCTAATTGTAATACTACTCGTAGTCTAGCTATGAAGGCTTCGTATTCCACGACGTTATTAGTGACGGGAAATTTTAGTTGAAAAGCTTTAGGTATGACTACTCCTTCTAGGCTTAGGAGGACTATCCTGATGCGTTTTCCCTTGTGATTTAGAGCGCCGTCAAAATAAAGGGTCCATGAAGTCTTATCGAGCTCGTCATTATGGATCATGAACAGGTCTTCATCGGGAAAATCAGTGTGTATAGGTTCATCATTCGAGAGTGAGAGGTCAGCGAGATAATCAGCGATGGCTTGTCCTATGATTGATTTCTGCATGACATAAATGATGTCGAATTCTTGTAATAAGATGTGCCAGTGAGCGATCTTTCCTGATGTTGTGGGCTTTTTGAATACATACTTCAAAGGGTCCATTCGAGCTAGTACTAATATCTTATGTGCTCCAAAGTAGTGTCGTAACTTGGTCGAAGCCCATACTAGTGTGAGGCAATTCTTTTCCATGGGAGTGAATTTTCGTTCGTATTCGACCATCGTCCTACTAAGGTAGTAGATAGCCTTCTCTTTCTTATCGTCTTCTTCATATTATCCCAGAATTACTCCCATTGCTTTATCATTTGCTGAGAGATAAAGGATTAGGGGTCTTCCAGGAACTGCGGGCAATAGTATCGGCGGGTTAAAGAGGTACCTTTTAATGTTATCGAAGGCTTGCTGGCACTGGTCATCCCACTTGTACTTGGTTCCTCCTTTAAATAGACTGTAGAAAAGATCGCATTTGTCTGAATGCTGGGAGATGAATCTCCTGATGAATTGTAATCTTCCTATCAGGCCTCACAATTCTTTGATATCACGGGGAGGTGGCATCTCAAGGATGGCTCTAACTTTAGCAGGGTCGACTTCAATCCCTCGCTTGCTAACTATAAAATCAAGTAACTTTCTAAAAGTGACTCCGAAGACACATTTCTTTGGGTTCATTTTTAGCTGGTATTTCTTAGCTCTTTGTAGTACTAGTCGGAGAGCTTCAACATGTCCTGCTCACATTTGGGATTTCACTAATATGTCATCGATATAAACTTCTACACATTTATGTATCATGTAGTGAAAAATGGCCATTTTGGCGCGTTGATACGTGGCTCCTGCGTTCTTGAGCCCAAAAGGCATGACGACGTAATAGTAGGTTCCCCAGGGTGTGGTGAAAGAAGTCATCTCTTGGTTAGACTCAGCCAATTTGATTTGATTATATCCTGAGAAATTGTCCATAAAGGGTAGCATCTCATTCCCAGCAGTGTTGACGACTAGAGTGTCAATGTGTGGAAGTAGGAAATCGTCTTTTGGGCATGCCTGGTTGAGGTTTCAAAAATCAATGCAAACCCGTACTCTGCCATCCTTCTTAGCAACAGATACTATGTTGGTGACCCATTTAGGGTAGAGAATGACACGGATAAATTTGGCTTTGTGTAACTTGTCAACTTCCTCTTTAACTTGAAGGGCTGTTTGTGGGTGCATCCTATGGAGTTTTTTTCTTTATGGGCTTCTCGTCGGGTTCCAAGACGAGCTGATGCACTACCAAGCTGGGGTCTAAACCAGGCATATCTTCATAGGACCATGCAAAATAGTCAAGGTGTTCTTACAAGACTTGCATAATGTGTTGGCGCTCCGTAGGGTTGAGCGTTGAGCTAACTAGCAATTTCTTAGGTTTATCTTTGATACCAAAGTTAATTTCTTCTATCAGTTTTGTAACAGCTTGAGTTTGCTCATCAAAATGCTTGATAACCCGTTGGAGGTCCTGCGCCCCCTCGGCGACTGGTGTTCCTTCCTCCTCATCAGTAAGCTCATATGCTACGAAATCACTACACTGGGGATTCGATTTGCGAGAAGTAACCCTTCATTGGCTCAATTTATGACCGAAAGATCTTTGATAAGGTAAAGGTTAAGGCTACTGATTCTTCTCTCAAAGTAATAAAGTATCTCATCAGGTATGATCACCGGCTTGTTGTTTAGTAGGGATGCTTTATGTCCTAGTGTAAACGATTAAATAGTAGTCTTAGGAGAAAAGTTTCCTTATTGATCGGACGATGGATTAGGGACGAAGGGTTCCCTTTTGTTTTTTCAGGTTTTCTAAATTTTTTGGATTTTATATTTTCAAATTTTTAGGATTTTCTATTTTTTCTATTTTTTTTATTTTTTATAGTAGATATGGTATAGGGTCGGTCGCCTCAAGAGGCGCCGGGAGAGCTGCTTCCTCTAATTGAGGGAGCGAGACAGCCGCTGGAGCCGTTCGAGATATTTTTCGGGAGACATGAACTTCTGAATTTGATATTTTTTTTTTTGAAGTTCTCATCTAATGAGATCTTTTGAATAAATGACGTGGGTGACAGGAGTATCGTAGTTTGGATTCCCTCTATCACATTGATTGCCTCTTCCTCAAAGAATCTCTGGAGATCGTAATCGATTGAACTATCATCCTCGAAAATATGATATGGTTGCTCTTCCCGCGAAGGAGTCTCCTAAAGGATCCCCAGGGGGAGGGAGCTCTTTCTCTTGATCTTCATAATATGTTGGGATGAGTACGCATGCTTGGCAATGATGCTGGTAATGGTAAGACATGCAAGGAGATCCCCAAGGGCATTCCCATCCTTCAAATTTAGAATCGACGATAATATCGGATTCACTTTCTTGATCTGATAAGGCTTAAAGTGCTGGGTTGACTTGTTCTGCTAGTTCGAGTGCGGGGAGGTCTATCCAGTAGTCCTTGTCATCACTTGGTGGAGGTCGCCACTCTTCCTCGAGCGATTTCCAAAACATCTGGAGTTGTGGTGCATCTGGGGATGAAGGAGTGTCTAGTTCAAACTCCTCTTCGAACTCTAAGAGTGGGACATGGGTATTTCCTCCTGGGTCAGTCAACCAGCTGTCAGAATTCCCTTCTTCTTGCGTCGGTAGCCAAGCCAGTGAGTTTGTTGCTTGTTTCCATCATTACAGGGTCGGAGCCGTTCACTTCTGTCATCGTAGAATATCGGATTTCAGTAGCGAACTATTCTAATATGTGAGTGCATGCCTCGCAACGGGGTTGATATTGGTGAGAGATACAAGGGGAATCCCACGGGCATTCCCATCCTTTAAGGCCAAGGCAGAGGCTTATGCTATATGAGCTAAACTCGGCTTATGAGGCATCATCTTCTTCCCACGTTGAGTAAAAATGTTCTTTATCTCCTTGCAAGGTAGCTATGTGGAAGTCCTCATCATCAGTGGATTCCCTATCTTTTACTTGTGGGTCAAGCTCGAGAGGTTCTTCCTTCCTCCCCTCCATGAGCTCCTTGAGATCAAACAAGGGTTTGACTCCTTCAAGGGGTTTATCAATGTCATCTTTGAGGTTCGTTAAATCATTGAACGCCTTAGCCATTTGTTCAATTTCCACTTCTTGGGATTTAGTGAAGGATACCTCTTTCTGCTTAGGTGCATTAGCTTTGTCAGTGGTCTCGTACACAAAGTGATCGTACAGAGACCATTTTGTTGAGGTAGGGAATAAGGCGGCTTGTGAACTGTCCTATTGGTAACCTAGCCCTATGTGCTTGCTTATTTTCGTTGGGACAATAGGTCCTACATGACCTTGCTTATTTTTTTTGAGTCCGGTGTGAGGAATGTATCCAAGTTGGTACATAATATCCCATCCCTTGGTTGCGGTGGGGTTGATGTCATAAAGTTTGACAAGGTCTGGACCAACCTCTCTCCTAATCAACTCTGGTCAACAAGTTAGGAGAGAACTAGGATGGGTAGGGGGGAGGACTTCCACTACGGTTGTCCCTTTCGGGATTCGAGTCCTTTGAATATGACCTGTGTTCAACACATAATCATGAGCCATTGGTATGCTTGCCGCAGTGTCAGTGTCTATTTCCTGGAGGGGTGCATCAGCGTATATACGGATGATGGAGTCCTCATATGGGAACTTGACGCATTGATGATACGTAGACGCGATGTCCTTCATCAATTCCAACCACTTCCTTCCTAATATGAGATTGTAGGTGCTAGCAGAATCAGAAACATGGAAGGTGACATCCTTTGTCATAGGTCCAAGGCAAACCTGGAGTTTAATAGTCCCTTTAACAAAACAACGTGAGCCGTCATAAGCTATGAGTGACAGTTCGAAGGGTCTGACGTCTTGTTCCATGTATTCGAGCGTCTTTAATGTCGTGAGCAGGCAAATATTGAGTCCTGCTCTGGTATCCACTAACGCATGAGGTACAGAGAATCCTCTAATGATGACTGTGAGATATATAGGAGTGGCACTCCCACATAGTGACTCCTTAGGCATGTCCGCGTCGGTGAACGTGAGTGCTGGAGTTTGTGCCATGACCGAGGCTATTTGATGAAGCTCATCTAGGGCCATGTCCTCGTCTACCTATGTGTCCTCAAGTGTCCTTACCAATAATAGGTGATGATCAGGGGATTTCTTGATGAGCTCTAATATAGATATCTGAGCTGGGATCTTTTGGGGGTGCTATAACATATCATATTCTTTCCCAAGTTCGAGTGTAATCTCTTTGCACAATCGATGGGCCTTAGGTGTGGGTGGTTGAAGTGGTGGAGGTGCGGGAATTGGCGGAGGAATGATGTGAGGTGGGGGCGGCAAGTGAACCTCTCTTGCTCTTGCGTTCTCATCTAGTTGTGGCACATTCGTGAAATCCTTGTTTGATGAAAAGGAGGAGGTGGGTAATTGGTTCCGAACTTGAGAATTGGGCAAGTCGGTTGTTGACTAAACCTAGCGTGACTCAACGTCAATGTATTTGTCAAGAGAGTAAAATTAGAGGTCGAAGCATGGGCCTGCATGGCGCCGTTCCAAGGCGGGAGGTATATGGTGTAATCCTCTTCTTCTAAGAAAGTTGAGACTAGGGTCTCGTGCGGGTCGGAGAGTTTTTCTCGCTCGCCTTCCTTTATGTTTAGTGAGCACTCAGTCTTCATTCCATTTTCGAGGTTTGGGGTCTTCCAAGTGACATTTTCTATCCACACGACGACTTGGGCTGCGGTTTGAAGAGCATGGTCTCCAAACTCGGGTTCAGAATCAGACGAGGGAGGTGGCGAGGGTGTTGGTTCAGGATTTAGAGGGGTCGAAGGTTCTGGTTGGGAACGATGGAGAAATGGTCTCCTAGCCCTAAAAGAGTGGACTCGTATCTGGGTGATGGAGAAATGGTCACCTAGCCCTAAAAGAGTGGACTCGTATCTGGGTGAATTTTGGATAGGGTGGCAGGCTTGGCAGAGTGATGTGAGTGATCAAGGTCGAGGGATGTGGGGGTGAAAAGACTCTCACTGGAGTAGTAGGAGCATTGGAGGGTTGGATGCGAGTGATTAAAGTGGAGGGCTGTAACGAGGGTTGACTTGAGAGATCTACAGTAGTGACCTGGGCAGGTGGTGCTTGGTTGTGGTTAGGCATGGGGTTGTCTATGATCCCCAAGTTTTGTTGGGGTTGGTTGCCGCTAGGGTTAGGATTCCTCAATGCTTTCCAATCAATTTGGTTCCAATTGCTCATGTCATAGATCACATCTCGGAGGACCCAACAGTCCTCTAAGCTATGTCCAGCGTATCGATGGAACGCACAGTATTTATTGTAATCTAGATTTGCCGGCCATGGGCGAGATTTTTCTAGTGGGAATCGGAGGAGGTTCTGAGTGTTAAGAAATCAAAAAATATTAGGGATAGTATCAGGTAGAGGGGGATAATGTTCCCGCCTCTGTTGGTAGGGACCTCTACTTGGATTAAAGTTTTGCAGTGGGGGAACATTATTATAATTCGGCGCGTGGGCCGGTCAGTTCTATGTTGCGTTTTGGTTCTGGTAGGTATTGGGGTATTGATTTCTATTTTGGTATTGGCCTTGACCCTGGTTTTGGCCTTGGTTCTGGTTCGCGTATCTTTGTTGATTAACACCTTGGTTTTGGTTGGTATACCGTTGTTGATTTTGATTTTGTCTGAAATTTTGCGATTGAAAGTTCCCATTACTAGAGTTTTGTCCTTGGTTAACAACGGTGTTGACATGTTCAGTTCCTAAGGCTTTCTTATTATTTTTCGGTTTGGATTCGCTAGAGGAGCCTATTTTGGATGTGACGATAGATAAGGCAAGGTCTCCACCTTTAATGTGTCGTGCTAGTCGGGATGCCCAAGAATGACATGCAGTGAGGTCGCGACAATCACTTATGACTAGCGCGCTCTTTAACGGTTCCCTAGTATTGTCGATGATAATGTCGATCGAGTCCTTCTCTTTCATTGAAGTGCCGATCCTCGCGGCAAGTTTTCTCCATCGAGCGATGAAGTCAACAAACTCTTCATCAAGTTCTTGCCTGGTGGCCATCACGTCGCTAAGGCAGACTGTCTCTTGGATCAAGTGTTTGTATTGGTCAAAGAACTGACCAACTAAATCGTCAAAGGTTTTGATCTTATAGAGCGGGAGTCCTGTGAACCAGTCTAAAGCTTCCCCTTCTAATAAACGTTGAAAGTAGTGAATGAGAAGTCCTTAGTTATTGCGTACAGGCTGACAGTCACTGCAAAAGAGTGCTAAGTGATGGTTCAGATTTCTCGTGCCATTATACTTCGGTTGCCGTGGGCTAAAGGTATAAGGCGATTCTTCCTCGTATGCAAGATTGTCATGAAATCCCCACAGTGGAGGGTCTCCTAAACTTACTCTACATATGCCAGACATCTCAAGTCTCTGACGAAGACTCATATATCTATGAAGGAATCTAAATGACACGACAGGAATGGAAATAAGGAAATAAAATAAAACTAACTATCTACAAAAAGTTTACACAAAAGTCCCATCACGATCGCTAGTCTGTTGGTGCGCACTTTTTCTGGGTTCCTCTCAGCTCGTGTTGAATCAGTGGCTCTAATTTTTTCCAGGTGGACTCTAGCGATGCGGTGTTTGGAATGACAAAAGTAAATAAAAAAGGAAATTTTCTAGGAAGGTTCCTAGTTTGTTTGTGATCTCCAGCTGCAGATATTTAACGATGCTGCAACACGTCAATGACCACACTTTGAAGCGGGTGTAAGTTACTTCTATACTGAATCATCTGCCTGCGAACGTCAGTAGCAGTACTTCTCCTTAGTTTAGTTAGTTTAATTCTCCTCTTATTTTCCTTTGTAATTATAATTCCTGTCAGTTTAGATTTCCCAATTCTATTATTATTATGCTCTGATTATATGAGCTTATTAAGGTGAGTTATATTAGTGTTCTGATGCTGTCAAGAGTCCAATGAGCATCAAGGTTCTAATATTACTACAAGTCCAATCAGTTTCAGTCTCCTATTGGTACTAGGAGTGCATACATATCAGTTCCAATAATCTTCTAACTAAAATTAAGCATGCTAATTATACTGGGATTCTAATTAAAGCAATTGTAGTAATTCTACTATAATTCTAATTGAAATAAAAAAGACTGATTTTTCGCTACGGGCCTAATTAAAGCAATAAATTTAGTTCTCTTATTCAAATACCAATAGAAATAAAAGGACTGATTTTTCTACGACCCTAATTATTGACGGATTAAGGATGGCAAAATACAACTAATCATGAATAAACTAAATTTCCTAGAATTCATATTTGGAATAACCAATCGAGTAAACTTATGAAAAGGAAATATTAATTTAGCATTCTAATAATTATATCAAGGCCTAATTAATGCGAATAATCAATTACGTCTAGATATAAACTAATTAAAGCAATTTACTAATTCTAAAAAAAACTCTTAAAAAAAGGGGGTTTGGGCCCGCTATGCTAAGGAGGATTGGCCTCGTTCCCGAGTACCCTCCGTAAGCTCCCTTGCGCAAATCAGGTGGCTGAGATTAAAGAGAAAAAAAGTTAAATTTTGGATGGTGAAGTAATATTTTTGGGCTTTTCAGAACGGATTTTAGAATAATAGGGGCAAATTGAATTGTAAAGTAGAATTGTAAAACTAGAATTAATATTTAGGATTTTTTAAGGTATTGAAATAAAAAAAACTAAAATTAAAGTTAAAATTTTAAGGCTGAATTTGCATATGAAATCGAGAAATCAAGCCGTATGATTAAGGATTGGTTCTGAATCAAAGGATTGGAACTAGAAAATAATGTTAGGATTGTAAGTCGTGATTTTAGAATTGAATTAAAGTCTAAGATCGGAATATCGTACCAATGGATTAATGATTGGTTCTAGAAACAGAGAACTAGAACCAGATATAAAGAAGATTCGGTCCGAAAAAGGTGCTACGGTCTTAAGACTAAAAATAAAATTAAAAATTAATAGATCTTGAGATTATGAGCTACGATCGAAAACTAAAATTAGATTTTTACCTAAGGGGGTCGGGGCTGCAGAGAGAAATCTCGAAGATTAGCAGTTTGAATCTCAAAATCATGATTAAGTTCTATGGATTGTGCTCGGAGTTCTCTGGTTTCGAAACTAGTTCTCTCTTGAAAATTCTAGCCTTTTTTCGTCCAACCCCCTCTCGAGAGAGAGAGAGAAAAAAAAAGCTTTTATAGGTTTTCCTTCAATTACACGCCTGTTTCTGGGCGTTTAATTGAATTGCACGCCTGGGTTATGGCGCTTAGTCGGTCACGGACTCAGTGAGTGACCCGCTGAGCGAGTCTCCTAGTCCTAATAAATTAAGACTAATTGCGCACGTGTTATCATATGCTCAATCTAATTAAGCATTTAACCTGAAACATTTAATCAAGGAAACATAGGGGTCAAGGGTTGTAAGACTAGGTCGGGCGTAGGCCAATTGCACGCTAGTGATGAAGCGCTCAATCTGATCACGCATCCTGTTTTAGGCGCGTAATCGAGTCTCGAATCGGTCTGGAAAAGGAAGTTTGGTCTGAAAGGTGGACTGGTCACACACTTGTGGTTTTACGCG
This sequence comes from Chloranthus sessilifolius, assembly GCA_021018995.1. Taxonomy (NCBI): domain Eukaryota; kingdom Viridiplantae; phylum Streptophyta; class Magnoliopsida; order Chloranthales; family Chloranthaceae; genus Chloranthus; species Chloranthus sessilifolius. The sequence goes on along the minus strand of CM037597.1, from coordinate 33,703,825 downwards.
CGATCGAATTACGTGCTAGGTTTCTACCGGTAATTTGGGGTTGTTCGGGAATGGTCTCTAGAATGAAATGCAAGACTATTGTTTCAGTCTGCATTCCGACTATATACTGTTGCTTAGCATATAGCCTACCCATTTCGGGATCTGAGCAACAAAGCTATTGTTTTTGCCTGTGTTCAGCCATGTACTATTGCATGGTCCCATATCAGGGTTAAGAAGGTCAAAGGTTGATCGAACAAGTTTGTATACTCCTAGAAGGCAAAATGGGGATGTGTACATACATGTCAAAAGTGTATGTGAGGAAGATAATAGGTAAGCTATCTTTGGCTCATTTGCTTGTACACTCATACTCAGTGTGGACTTAATACGGGAGTAAAACTCAAATCAGTGGATAAGCTAATTATGTCGCTAAGAGACCTTCACGATGGCATGAGTCACAATTCGACTCCATGCACGCAAGGTCCACAGGTTAATAGGAACCCTTATAAACCTCACCCTCTCCTTTCTTCTCCCCACGATGAATCTGATGCACATCAACCCTGCACCCTGCACAGTTAGTACAAACTATAGCAGAAAAACCATATGTTTTAACTCCACTCACGTTTGAAACCCATTCCTCTATGTATTTTCTTCACACGCTTGGCAAACGTGACGTCGATACACATTCGGCATCGTCATAACCGCAAGTCCACCAAAAGGTATGAAATCACAATAAACAACAACTTAGACATTCCTTTACACTTCATGTTAAAGTCTATGATGCCGAATTCAAAGCATGAATGAACAGCTCTGAAATTTGATGGTACGTGAAGGTGTCGGAGTCAAGAATGCCAATGATTGCACTCAAAACCTCCCATACTGGATTAACTAAATCACATAGGTTACATGAGTAAAACATACCAGGAAATATTGAATAAATCTATTTGCGGTACACATGCCAGCAGACCAAATGAATCAAAAGGCAAAGAAGGAACTAAATGACACCACGGCAAGCTGGCATCAGGCTTGCCGTGACAAGCTTGTGAGCTTGCGGCGTCAAGGTGCTCAACTGATGAGCTTGCTGCAACAACCTTGTGGCTTGCCGAGGCAAGCCCATGTCGGGCTTGGCAGATACTTTGTGGTCTCTGTGCTCTCTTGTCGTGTGTGTGTGTGTTAACTCTTAGTTGATTTAACTTCGTAGGGCACTCATGAAGGATCTAATGTAGGGTCTAGTAACCCCTTTTCAAATACTAAATCCAAGAATACTAACTTTTAGGTGCTTGGTGCATGCCGATGAAGATAGCGTGGATGCATGCATGCACATGTGATACGTAAAGTGTAAGCTAAGGTAGGGAATTTACTTTGTTAACATATATTGGGATTTCTTATTCTCCTTTGGATTGCAAATTATTAATCATGTATGATTAGATATATATATATATATAAGATGATGTATCATGCTGAAATGATAATCTTCCTGCATAGACAATGCCATGCATAGTCATGTCTAGATATGATGTGTGCTGCAATGAGCGGAGTTATAGTTCAGTAGATGATGACATGATGAACTTGCTAGATGTAGCATGTAGACCTGATAAGTAGAACCTTAACAATTCTAAATTAAGTTGAGTTGAGTTGACTTAAAATAATTATCAGTTTTGTGGATAATGCACGCATGTTAACTGTGACTCGTTTTGAACATATGAACTCATAGCAGTTTATCTATATAGGAATGCATATTAGTGTTGTATGATATATATATATATATGTAAAGTATCAAGATAGTTTTGAAATTAAGTTAGGACGGCTTATGCTAGCTTATGTTAAATGATTGTTCACAAGGCACGCAAGTGCAGTTTATGTTAGATATAGAGTTGATATAATCTTAGATAAGATCTGTTATAATCTTCTTGCATAGACAATACCATGCATAGTCATGTCTAGTTATCTCTGCTATCTTTGATGTCCTGTATACATTTTGATTCAGCTTTGAGCCAAGTGATCTCGCTAACTCGAGAGCTTGACTGTATAAATCTTCACTTCAAGTGATCCCGCTAACTCGGGAGCTTGATTTGTTTCAGTTCAAGTGATCCCGCTAACTTGGGAGCTTGATTTGTCTCAGTTCAAGTGATCCCGCTAACTCGGGAGCTTGATTCTTTTGTTTCTATACATATAGCTTGTTCCATCTTGATTCTTTTGTTTCTGTACATGTAGTTTGTTTCTGCTTCATTCCTTGTACCTGTTGCACCATGAGTTAGTGTTATATTTCTTCAGCATGTCAGCATATTACATTATTCGCATGAGAATAAATTATTACTTTTATTTATATTTTATGCCTCTATAAGTGAATTTGGTAAGCTAAAATATGAATTAACACTGTAAATTCTCTGCTGAGCTTTGATGATAGCTCATCCTACAACTTCAATGTCTTAGCTGCAGATCTCGATCTGGAGCACGTAGCTGACCCACCTATGAGCCGGACGAGGAAGATGAAGAGGACGACAAAGAAGACGATGAGAAAGAATTTGTTGAAGAATTCTTCCCCAAATAGGTTTGAGAGAGAGAGATGTCTTTTAATAACTTGTATAAATCATGTATGATATTTTTTTTTCAGATGTATAGGTTTTCTTTCCATTGTTTAGATGACGGGTGGCCGTCATCGGTGGAAAACTATACATCGTATCTGTTAGCCTTTTTTATAGAGTTTGATAGTTTCTTGCTTAGATGAGTAAATATCAGTTTGTTTTGCCATATTATTGCATGTCAGAGTGACTATATTGCTTCCGTATTTGCAATACTTTGTACAATTTAAGACACCCTTATATTATAGGATCATGTTAGGTGATCCGACGACGCGACCTTTCCTATATACGTTAAAGAGAAATGTCGGGTTGTCACATACGTAGTCTGAATCTTCCTCAAAGCCAAGATCATGATCAATACCTATACCTGCGACGTATAGTTGGGGTGAACTAACAGTCTAAGCTCAGTAGAGAAAACTCAATAGCAGTTACATTTTATGAGATCAATGCATAGATTCAATGACAGTTTTCAAAGCACCTTCATATCAAAGTGAAAATCATGCTCATATCAAAACTGTATTCGAAGAATCTTTTCACTAATCAATTACAAAATAAAACTTCAAGCAATGATCAAGGTTCATGTATTTTCATGTCAAACGGAAAGAAAAATAAAATTTTTTATTTCTTATTTTCTACGATTCGGTCGAATTTACAGCCATGGTTCAAGTTCGGATCAAGGTTCAAGTTCAGCTTTACAAACAATGTAGAATTTGCAACAAGCAACCAATCTAAGACCAAAGCATCCCACGTTGAGGGAATAAAGCATCTTACATGGAAGGAACAAGGTTAAAACCCCGGGGACTCTTCCCCTCTCTAGAGCCTCTACTCCTCTCTGTCTCAAGTTAAAGGCTCATGTTCAAGTTCAAGTACGGATCAAGATTCAAGCTCGGAGTTCGAAATCAATAGATTCAAGGTCTGGATTTAGAGTTCGGATACAAGTTCTAAATTCCAATTTACAGTTTACATTTCAAGTTCATGTTTGAAGTTCCAATTTCAGGAATTCAAGTACAAGTTCATATACATGTTCAAGGATTCAAAAACTTTCAATTACAACTACAATTACAATTTGAAATCACAGTTATATGTTCAAGGATTCAAAAACTTTCAATTACAACTACAATTACAATTTGAAATCACAGTTATATCATTGAGTCTATGAATCAAATTCAAAAAAGCTGATGTGCATAGAGTTTTCCCTTACAGTCAATTTATGAGTTCTAAAACCATTTCAGAATCAAACAAGTCAAATACTAGCACAAAAGTAGTCAAACTTATTCCATTTCATTTGATCTTATCAAAGCATATATGAAATTAGAGTCAAAAATGTAATTGAGTGTCAAATTTTCCCCACTTCGGTTCGATGTCTTGCGAAACCAAAACGTGAAAATCCTCACAAGCGGCCCTCAACTCTTAATCTACATCACAACACATTTATATGTTATATGTTAATGACTAAAATATTAACATGTCGAAGTTCCTAAGTTTTTTTCTCAAAATTGAGGCGGAACGGACAAGTTCGTGCCAACCTTGGACCATGTGGAACTTGTCCCCACTTGCCAGTCAATTTTGACCTTTAAAGCAAGAATTCGTGAAATTGTTAGTTCACACAAGTTATAGAGCTCGTTGTCTTCTTTCCAACACTGCAAGAATTGCATTAATCCGAGTTTAGAGTAAAAGGTTATGCCCAAATACTAAGACAGTCGCGTTGGTAATTTTTTACAGTCGCGCGCACGAATCTGTAAGGTCACTCGAGTGAATTCCCGCGATTCTAAGCATTTTTGAGCTTTTAAAAACCCATTTTCACAACCTATGGTCTCTACTCATTGCACACAATCTACCCAACCTAATTTAAGCTCAATACAAGGATAGATTATGATGTTTACCTCTTTAAATAGGGCATGTAACACCCATGACGATTGTATCCAATTGGCTTTCACGCTTCACATTCTCCTGACGACTTGAAACAGTCTTTCTATCCGATCGAAACGGAGTAGGGATTGAGACCTCTTGTGGATGCAAAGCGGGGCAAAAGTTTCTCGCGTAGAGCGGGAACTTGCGAGGAGATCAATGGGGGTTTCGGGTTTCTAACACAAGAGTAAGGGGTTTAGGAGAGGTGAAACTCTCTTGCTCTCGATCGTAACTGTGTTGAAATCAACATTTCCTTGCGACAAAATGAAGAAGAAGATGATGGGATGCGCGGAAGATCGACAACACGAAGCAGAACGCAAAGGGGATGGAGCTTTTCTCTGAAGCTCACCTCTTTCTCTTCTCTTTCTCTCTCAATGTTTCTAGCAAATGAAACATCCAAAGGGAGTTTCACTTATGTGCATGGGAATTGTTTCGGTGTGAAGCATGCACACCAACTAGTGTGTTAGTCCTTATCCAAATAAGCTTTGGTTCGGTGTGAAGCTTATACACCCAATTTTGGTACTACTCTTACTCAAAGATGGCTTGATCCAGTGTGGAGTTAGCACACCCAAAACCACTTATCACTAGATTCAGTGTTAAGCTATCACACCTTTACAGGGTATTAGCCTTTGTCCAAAATCTCACTTGGAATCTAAAACAATCCAAAACAATTTATCAGGAAAATCCGAAATAGTACCACGTGCCATAACTTACACATACATATATCGGACATAAACGGTTTGGAAAAATGGGGATGTTACATCTATGAAAATCACGTCAAATGTAAATGGTATTGAATTTCCCCTACCTTGGTTATGAGACACGCAAAACGATGCAAATTTTCCATTACAAACATTCCCGACTCCCAACCGACATCACATTGTATTCAAAAGTCATTTATTAATGACTAAGGGATCATACGAGTTGAATATTCAGAAGATTTTCCAAAGAAAATCCAAAATGAGCCAAACAGGGACAGTCGTGCACGCGAGTCCCAAGTCGCGCGAGTGACTTCACCTGGCACTCACTCACTCAAGCGGGCGACTGTCCTCTTTCATTTTTAGTCTAATATGAATCACACCTCACTCAAGCGAGTTTCACACTTGAAGGCATGTCGCGCGCACGAGTCTCCAAAGACGTACAAGCGACTGTCTAAAACTCTGCACATTTACCCAAATTTTCAGATTTGTGTTTGGGTGCATTTACCCAATTAAAATAGACAGGTCAGAGATCGTGTCACGGACGTCAAAAGTTTGACCAAAGCCAAACCAATAAAAATAGTCGCACGATCATCTAGGGTCAATGAGTCAACGGTAGCAAAATCAGGGTTGTTACAATTCAGATACACATATCTCATAATCCACATCATATGGCACTAATAAGATTCCATTTTACACATAAAGTAGCCCAAAACAATAACAAAATAATCCATCGGTGACGGCCGACCGTCACCTAAACAGTGGTGCATCAAAACATATTTATATACACAAAAATGAATTTCCTATACCGTATCAGTTTAGAAACTATAAACCCTATGGAAAATAATCTTCAGGCGGAAGCTCCTCTTCTGCCTCTGGATTATAGTCTAGATCCTCCTCTAGCTCAAGATCCTAATCCACACCTAAATCTATGACATGAAATGTCGGGATGAGCTAACAGTCTAAGCTCAGCAAGGAAAAGATTAATACTAACTCAAATTTTATCAATTCGAAATATAGGTCCAATGACTATAATCAAAAGCAAAAGCAAATCCTTCATATCGAAACTGATTCGAACGATTTTTTTTTAAGTGTCATTTCATGTTCAACAAAATTCAAAAGAGCTTTAATTTTAAATCAGTGTTCAACCAAAATTCAGAAGTTTCATATGGTTTCAATGTTCTATTCATTTCTCATATTTTACATGCTATGCTTGGTTCTTTATGGCTTAAATTGTAACTTAAGTAACTCCAATGCGAATATAGCATTGTTGAGCCAAATTTTCGATGGGAATCCCCCGAACCATCATCTTTTAATAAATACTTACAAAGTGTATGGTATAAACCGCCGTACCGGTCCAGGGTGGTTGGTATTAACCATCATACCAGTCCTTACTGTATGATATAAACCGCCATACCGGTCCATATGGGGTTTTCGTTCACATAACCTTAAATCATCATGCAATACTAGCATACAATGCTTAGGTCAGAATTGTAAATGCATAATTCAAAGTTCGATTATTCCATATTAAGAGATTCGGAGATTCGTAAACAATGTTCAATTTCAATGATTCATAGTTCAAAGTTCTAATATTCAGTTTATCATGCAGTAATCATATTTGGAATTTGATGGTTCGATGCACATTTCAGTTTCTATTGAAATCTTCTATTTAATTTCATGTTCAAATTTGCATCAATAACATCAAGGGGTCTATGAATTTAACTCAAGAAACGAGAATTAAATATTGAGTTTTCCTTACCTTAGGTTTGGTGTCGTTCAAAACGATATGATGATTCCTTTTTCGATGGTCTCCCGTTCCAGACCTAGGTCACATTAAGATTACATACTACATGTCAATAACGAAGACATCGAATGGTTCAAACATTCCCGAAGCTTTCCTAAGGACAAAATAACATGACCCATCAATAGGGAAAATCGCTCGAGTGGTTTTCCAAGGCATACCAAACCGGTCAGGCGGTTTCCCTAGAATTTTTAGACTTCTTTGTTCTGTAAAATCCGCTCGCTCGAGCGGTTTTGACAGTCTCAGTATGACAGCCTGAATTTTTCCCAACATAATTTTCTGAGATAATTTTTTTTTTGAACGAAACTCAGGGAAAAATCGGACCGTCAGATTGCATAACACAATATGAATACAAAATTTACTTGGTACATCCACACAATGCAGAAAGTAAGACAGTTATAATACATGGCAGAAAGAAGTGAATCTATTCTATATAGAACATCTAAAAGAAATCAACCGAAATAAAACCATCAGTGATGGCCGACCATCGCCTAAACAGTGGAGTACAGTGTATACAAAAAGAACGTCAAAGTTCACTAGACGTACTAAGGCTGAAGTCCAAAATCTACACTTTACCGAGTCCCAAAAGGTTACCACCACAATCTTTGGAAGATACTCCTCAGGCGGAAGATCTTCTTCAGCTCGTACGTAGTCTAGATCTTTCTCAAAGCTAAATCTTGATGAAAGACTCCACATGTGGCATAAAGTCGGGGTGAGCTAACCGTCTAAGCTCAGTAGAAAAAAGTTCAATACCAAATCATATCTTATCATATCAATGCATAGATTCAATGACTAAATTTCAAAACATTTTCTTATGAAACGGAACGGTGTTTTAGAGTTCTTACTCAGAGTTCAGATTCAAAACGGAAAGCAATTTCACATCAAAGCGAAAATTTAGAATTCATATTCAAAATTCAAATTCAAAATGGAGGGCAATTTCATATCAAATCGGAAATTCATAGTTCTTAAATTCAAAGTTCAGATTCAAAACAAAAGGCATTTTCATATCAAAATGGAAATTCAGAGTTCTTAAATTCAAAGTTCATATTCAAAACGAAAGGCATTTTCATATCAAAATAAAAATTCAGAGTTCTTAAATTCAAAGTGCATATCAGAATGGAGATTCAGAGTTCTTATTCTTATTCAAAGGTCTGATTCAGATTTAGAGTTCAAATTTACATTCAGAAGTCTATGTTAAAAATTTGGATTTGGAGTTAAGATTCGGATTCAAAGGTCTAAGTTCCAATTTCAGATTTGGGGTTCAAATTTGGATTCAAAGTTCAAAGTTCTAATTTCAGATTCGGAATTCCGATTCAGATTAAAGGCTCTAAGTTCAAAGTTCAAGTTCATTACCATCGTCACAATTCGCTTCATGTTATTGCATGATTCATATGGATATACCGCCATAACGGTGCCACATATGGATATACCGCCGCAACGGTGCCACATAAAGATATACTTTCGCAACGGTAACACATACGGATATACCGTAGCAATGGTGCCACATACAGATATATCGCCGCAATAGTGTCAAGGTCATAGTGTTCAAAAATTAGAGTTGCATTCAGAATGTAAGCGGATATCCCGTCGTACCGGTTCAGAGTTCAAATTCAAGGTTCGTATTAGAAATTCATATTCAAAGTTCATGAATTTTGTTACAGATCAATGATTCAAATACTAATTCCCCATTCATTTTCAATTCAGAGTTCGAAGTATTCAAAAGATTCAGATTCAGACTTCTTATTGCGGTTTCAAATTTAGAGTTCTTATTCAAATTTCAAAAATCAGAGTTCATGTTCAAATTTTCTAAGTTTAGCTCATATTCAATGCTCAGATCAGTTGACATCCGATTCTATGCTCGTATCAGTTTGCATCTGTACATATCAGTTCATATCGGTTCATTTCTCTCATTAGGAGATATGAATCACAATCTAAAATGAAGTTGAGCATTGAACTGCCCCTACAAATTCCAAATTTAGATTTGAGGTTTCCACATTCAAAGGATTCAAAATTCTAAGATTCAATGTTTTAATGCAGTCAAGTTCAAATCCGATGAAACTTACAAAGTTCTTTTTTTTTTCCGATTTCATGTTCAAAGTTCATACCAAGTTCCTTTTTCAAAAGTCGAAGTTCAATTCCATATACAAATTATCGAAATCACATTTCAAATTTCAAATGATTCAATATTCAAAACTTCCAATCATGCTATGAGGTCAAAGTAAACAAAATTCTATCATTCATATCTATAAATCAAATTTTAACATGCGGTTAAGTATTGAGTTTCCCTTACAAAATCTCATTTTCAAAAGCGGATTTGGATTTCACATTCAATGTCGGATTCGGGGTTCTAAATTTAGACTCATAGTTCAAACTTTCATATCTCAAAGATCCTAAGTTTCAATTTCAAATACTATTTCAAATTCAAATCAAATTTATCACATTTCATTCGATCATATCAAACATCTATGGAATCAAATAAATGCAAGTGTGTATCGAATTTTCCCAACCTTAGTTCTGAAGTCGCACGAAAGCAACGCAAGGTCCTTATCAATGGCCTCCTGTTCCCAATCTACACCACATATATGATGATGTATTAAGGAGTGATCTTAATTACTAATGATATTAATGTACTTAAGTCTTTTCTCAAAACCGAGGCGGAAATGGGCAAGTTCATGCTAACTTAGAACTTGACCCAACTTTCCACTCATTTTTTATCATTAAAACATTTGATTAAACAAACTATTAATTCATACAAGTTATAAGAATCGTTGTCCTCTTTCCAACGCCACGAGTATCGCGTCAATTGGAGTTCGAAGCCGAAAGTTATGGTAAATATACCGAGGCTGTGTCGGCATTTTAGTCAAAATCGAGCGATCAATTTTTACAAGGCAAAAATCAGATCGATCGATTTTTCTCCAAAAATTTACCACATCAAATCTGATTGATCGATTTTCCAAACCGAAAGTTCGAATTTGACAGCTTTAGAACCCTTCAAAATCTTCTTGCTTGGTCATATTTTTCCCCCAAAAGTCAAATGATTCAAATCCAACATCATACATTAATAGATCTAAGCCTAGGAAAATCAAATTCATAGTTTAGTACTTCGAAGCTCACCTTTTAAATCATACGTTCCTCACATGTTTTGGGAGAAAATTGAGCATCGGCTCTTGCACGCGAAATAGGTTTTAGAACCCACCTCTCGTGACCATATCGAACATTTTCGAAGATCAAACTTCTCACATACGCGTGCGACAAATTCTTGCGAGATTCACGGACATCGGGTTTCAAATAACCCAAAACACAAGAGGGCTTGGAGAAAATAAACCCCTGTTCTTCATGGATCAAGGTCACGCCAAGGATCAACGATTTCTCAAGCACAAATACAGTAAGAAGTTAAATGCGTCAGAGATTAACGGTGCCGATTCAGCGTTAGGATGATTCACGGTGGCGACTCTCCTCAAGCTCTTTCTCTCTCTAGAAACCCAAATGCCCAAAATCTGTAAACTGGCAATAGCTTCCAAGGGAATTTTTGCCTCTTTATATTAAAAGGGTTGGTTCCCCAATGAAACACATACACCGATTTGGGTGTTAAGCCTTATCCACTTGACTTTATTCTGGGGTGGGATTTATACACCTAAGAGAGGTGTTTCTTATTACACCAAATAAACTTTGGTTCGGCGTGGTGCTTGCACACCCAAACCATTGGTCACATGGGATTCGGCGTTAAGCCAAAACTCCACCACAGTGTATGAGCTTTGGTCCAAAAGTCTTACACAAGGCTCAAAGGGACCCGAAACGACCTCATATGAAAAATCCGAAACGGTGATGCATTTCTTAATGGATACGCACCCGATCAGGACCTATGGGTTCAGAAAATTGGGGATATAACAGTTGAACTCCAAAGTCGACCCAAATAGTCGGCCCAATTAGTCGACCCTAATCAATCCGCCTAACTAGTCGACCCAATTAGTCGGCCGAAATAGTTTTAACTACTTAGTTGGCCCAAATAGTTTTAACTACTATAATACCTTATTAATATTCTATCTTAAAAGAAAATTGTCTCTAGGTTGCACATATACGATTACGTGCATCGTACTGCACTTGACTTTGACTTGACTGATGTACAACAAATGGGATGTCACATTCACACAAAACACATTTTTAAAATATAAAAAAATAATCAAATTCAAAAGTTTCAAGGTGGTATTGCGTGCCTTGTAGAACACGTACATGTAGTCGGGCGTAGCAATGTTAGGAAATCTATGATGTACATTTATACATATAAACCCATATTTGAGTTTGGGTGCCACGGGATAGGTTAGATTATTGGGCTCAAGTCTACTCTCGATTCGAGTTGAAATTTGGGTTGAGGCCCAAGTTCAAGCTTGGGTTCAGGTTCGGGTTCGAGTTCGTGTGCAACATGCACAAACACGCATGCGCTCTACATAGGGTACGAGTTGGGCTTTAATGAGTTTGGCGTGTACCCCTAATTATAACAAGTAGGGTTTAAGGCCACGTTACCCAGGTTAAATCATTTTACTCCAGTCAAATCAGTCAAAAGGTCGCATTCTAGCCAAAAGTCAACAATTCAGCATTAACAAAAATTACGAGTTGTTACATTCTTCCCACCTTAAAGAATTTTCGTCCTCGAAAATTTATGCGCCCTTTTTTACGAGGTACGGGCACTTGATAGGTCTAAACTATAGTAGTCACAATCCCTTCAAGGGTTAATAATTCGACATCAACGGAGATTGGGGTCAATACACTCAGCAGCCCATTCGGGCTTCTTCTTCCTTGGTTTATTTTCCCCCAAAATTCTCTTGATTCAAATCAAACATCATACATTCATTGATCTAAGCTTAGAGACAACAATATCATGTGATAACGCTAAGGTGCTCACCTTTCACGGTTGTTCACACGGCTTACCATGATCGCTATCAAATACGACGATCGAGATCAAACAAAGCTCTAAACGAAGCTCCACACTAGTACTAACAGATCTTCACCTTTGAGTCAAGCACCCTCGCTTATGATGGACGATTCAAGCTAGCTCAATGACACTCCCATTCTCTCCTCAATCCAAATGATATCCCACTTAGAAGATTTCTCGCTATTGGAATCAACAAGAAGGTGGAGTTCTTGTGACCAAGGTGACACCTTCTTTGCGAAGAAGACGAAGCTTGCGGGGCGGTTGCCGCTTTGGATCTCATGAGAGGGTTTGAGAAGAGGTGTGGTGAAGGGATTTAGAGCTCTTTCTCTCTTCTCTTTTCTTACAACTAAATAAGACAAATATCCTAGATATTTGTTTCAACTGGTCTTATCCACTTTAACTCATGTGGTTTATTTGGTGTTACGCCCACATGTCGTGCGTCGGTGCACGGCTCCTCTACTAAAGGCCAAAAATGAGTTTCAACCTCACTTTTCACACACGTTATACTTTTATTAATTATTTATTCTAAAAGTTTAAGGCGACATTGGTTACCATGCTGAACATGCACACGTGATTGGGTGCGTTCAGTTCAAAATTTTTGAGATGTTACATTCTTCCCCCTGAAGAAATTTTCGTCCTCGAAAATTCATCACGTGTCCTTTGGGTTTGAAGACATAGGATCAATAGTTAACTTCATCAACTGTCATTTCAAAATCTTTCAAGTTGTTTCAGATCTTCCATGCATTGGGGATTGGGGAAACAGGTTTCCGCCGCCCTTCACCATCAAAACACTTTCCCAAACACATATGTAGCATGACTACTGTTAATGGTAGTGACACAACAACAAGAGAAGATAAAGAAGGAATAGGGACTCGAAATTCTCTACCATTAGAGAACCCAATCTCTTAACTGAAAACCCATATTACACAGTTAAAATTCAACGATGCTCATTCAAAAATTGAACAATCAAGTACATAACCATTCATAAGTAAATCATGGCTTTAGTCCATCATCCAACCATGAATTTATTCAAGAACACAAAATACGCCCACATAACAACAAACACATCGAAAATGGTTAGAACGCACTCATAACAAAATTCAAAGTATGACATGTATTCCTGAATACGAGAACATGCCCACAATGATAACAACAAGGTACCTCTAGTACACATATACCCCTGCTATCCACCATAATAGAGCACACACCTGCAGTAATCCACGAAATATCCACAACTATGTACGAAGCAACCACAACTAAATATCAAGTATCCACAAGTAGCTATCAATTATCCACCACTAAGTTTAAGCATCCACAACCAATTATCAAAATATCCACAGCTAATCATGAAACATTCACAACTAGACACAAACCATCCACAAAATATCCATACCTAGATTAACATAGCCGCAAAGAGTATCTACAACTAAGTCAAAGTACTACTAACTATGTACGATAAAACCCAAATAAGGTAGGCCTCCATGACCCAATAGTTTTCAGAATCAATACATAAGACGTTCAAAGCTCTCAAAAAAAAATTTATACCAAATTCTCACCAACAATTCTTCTCACTGACTTGCCTGCTCGTCTGTCTGATCGGCTCCCTACTCCGCATCATCTCCGACTCCAGAGGTGGATGCGTCCGTTGTATGGTTCCAAGCCATCGCAATGCATGGAACATAGGAGGTGGGATAAACTTTTTGCATCAGGTCGAACAACAAGCCTTCATGGAAATCCAAATTTTGGTTCAGTTGGTGATTATATTCTGCTAGGATCGTATAATCGTCTCTGTCTCTTTTGTACTCTTCGATCATGAGGGAGATAAGGCAAGCGTAGGGCATCTATTTTAAACTAGCCTACCTTCCTTCTGACATCCATTAGCGGGCATAATATATCCCTTCAAATACCATTGTTGGGGCACTAAACCATTTGTCTCCAAAAACTGAGAATAGAGCCTGCTGAATGACTCCTACTCATTCTTGCTTGTGCCTCAACGGATATAGATTACATTTTAATATCGTGTCGAAGATCCACATTTCGGCCGATAATTGGGTTCTCCTTATCGCCTCTCCCGATCCGTGCTCTGCATTAGTCATTCTCTCAATCACTATATGAAACGATATCGGCCTAGGGTTTGGTGGTAATAAACCCATATCTTGTGCAAATATTGCGGGGCACTCCATCACTGCGGCGATGTGATAAATGGTAAAATCGTAGGCCTTGCTGTCTATCTTTGTATATAGTGTATCTTTGTCCTCGCCCAGGTAAAAATTTTGGTAAAATAATTTTACCATTCCGAGGTATAAATAATCGTAAAAAGGTTCCAACCTAGCTTTTTCAATATTCTGGAATGATTGTTCGGTTGTTTCTTGGTCGTCAAAGAGATCTTGGTCGAAGGACCATTAAGTCTCAAATCCCTTCGCTCGCCACCATTCATTTGTTTGTTCTCGTGGTGGTGGCAGTGGGGGATCGAGGTTGGCACACCTCGAGGAGGTGGCCCTCGAAGCAGGCACTATAAAAATGGAGTTTTAATGTCCATCTTCGTCTTGGATGCCATTGATATTTGAGTGGAATTGACAAAGAAAATCGAAAGTTTAAGAAATCAAAATGTCAAGCAAAAGGTAGGGCTTACTGTTTTGAAGAGCTTGAATCCAATCCTCGTGGAGAAAATCAAAGTTCTCACGGATCTCAAACGAGGCGCAGTGAGTTCTCACAGAAGAGAGGAGAGGAAGCCCTAAATTCCAAAGTTAAAATCTTGCAAATGGGGAACGTGGACTCACAACCCACTTATATTCTGTCAAAATCACTCTAGCGATTTCCAAAACCACTCGAGTGGTTTTGTTTTACACACTGCTGCTCGATAAAATCGCTCGAGTGGTTTCTCTAAAGAGAAAAATCCACTTGAGCGATTTTCTCATAAAACTTTGGGATGGATTTTGAGGATTCTCGATCGTCCATGCCCCTTTATACCTGCATCCTATACTCATTACACACTCTTCAATGTATCAACAACATACCAAACCAATATTTGTCATTTCAATTTCAATTCACGATTATATTATAGAATTTAGAATTCAAAATACATAGTGTAAGAAATCTTAGTGCAGACCCTCTTGAATTTGGATATAACCCCCATACATAACATGCAATAAGTATAAGGAACATAAGTGAACCGGTACCTACAGACTCGGTGAATTTCATTCGAGTAGATGTGGGTATGAGTTGCAGATCTCCAATTCGCATTCCCAAGTGGCTTCTTTCGAAGAATGATTTTGCCACCTTACGAGCAAAAGTGGGATCTGTTTGGTACGCAAGGTCTGCTCCTTAAAATCTAAAATTTATATCGGCTCCTCTGCTATGGTCAGATCTTCCTAAAGTTCTATGGGTTGGTAATCCAAGACGTGAGTCAGGTCCTTAACGTATTTTCGCAACATCAATATATGGAATACATTATGCGTGCTTGACAGATGCAGCGGCAAAGAAATCTGATAAGCAACTTCGCCGACCCGACCCAGTACCTCGAAAGGCCCAACATAACACGGGCTTATCTTCCCATGCTTTCCAACCCGCATGACACCCTTTGGGGGCGAAATCTAAACGAACATGTTGTCCCCAATTTGAAATTCAACATTGATTTTCTTGAGATCAGCATAACTCTTTTGGCGACTCTGCGCAACTCGCAATCGCTCGCGGATTAACTGAATCATCTTGGTCGTACTTTCTATGATCTCTGGGCCTAAAATGAGTTTCTCACCAACTTCTACTCAATTGAGTGGAGACTTGCATCTCCGACTGTACAAAGCTTCATATGGAGCCATTCCTATGCTTGTCTGATAACTATTATTGTAGGCGAATTCGATCAGGGGTAGATGCTTGTCCCATGATCCTTAGAAATCGAGCATGTAAGCCCGAAGCATATCTTCAATTATCTAGTTCACCCCTTTCGGTTTGTCCATCGGTTTGAGGGTGAAATGCAGAACTGAAATCTGATAGTTAACCCAATCTTTCTTAGAACCGTTGCCAAAATTGTGAAGTATATAGAGGATCTCTATCCAATACTATGCTGGTAGGTATACCATGCAGTCTGACAATCTCCTTCAGATACAACTCTGCAAGCTTACTGGCTGTATATTTCGTATTGTATGATAAGAAATGATCGGACTTTGTCAATCGATAGAAGATTACCCAGATAGCATTATGCCCTTTCGTTGTCCTTGGTAATCCTAAAATCAAGTCCATAGATATCGCTTCCCATTTCCACTCTGGTGTCGACAATGGGTGCAATAACCGAGATGGATTCCGATGATCGACTTTTACTTGTTGACAAACTAGGCACTTGGAGACATAATCCGCTACATCCTTCTTCAAACCTCTCCACCAGAAACTTTCCTTCAGATCCTGATACATCTTTGTACTCCCTGGGTGGATGGCGTGCATCGACTTGTGAGCTTCCTCTAAGATAGTGCCTCGAAGCGTATCGTTGGTGGGTACACACAGCCGACCTCAGAATAACAATGATCCATTCTTCCTAATGGAGAAATAGGGCTGATTCTCGTTATTCACATCCTATCTGATGCCCATGAGTTCATCATCGATCATTTGTATATTACGAATGTTCTCGAAAAGTGTTTACTGAATAACAATAGTAGCCATCAAAGACCTTGAACCATTAACATTGAACCTTGTGTCGCACAGGGTCATATCTTCAAGTAGATGCCATTGGTGCATTCTTGTAATGAGGTGTGATAACTGAGCAAATGACTTTCGACTCAATGCGTCTGCCACAACATTAGCCTTTCTGGGGTGGTACTGGATGGAGCAAACATAGTCCATAAGAAACTCCATCCATATTCTCTGCCTCATGTTCAAATCCTTCTGCGTGAACAGGTATTTAAGACTTTTGTGATCTGCAAATATATCAAATGTCTCCCCGTAAAGGTAATGCCTCCAAATCATCAGGGCAAAAATAATTGCCGCCAACTCAAGGTCATGAGTCCGATAATTCTTCTCGTGGTACTTAAGCTGTCGTGAGCCGTAAGCAATGACTCTCATTTTTATTAAGTACACCGCTCAAACTGTTGTACGATGCGTCACTGTACACCATAAAACCTTCACTACCTGATGGTATGGTGAGTACTGGCGTGATGGTTAGCCTATTCTTAAGTTCTTGAATACTCTTTTCACACTACTCGGTCCACTCAAACTTGACGTCCTCTCTCGTGAGCTATGTGAGCGGACTGAAATCTTAGAGAAACCCTCGACGAATCTCCTATAGTACACAACCAAACCAAGGATGCTACGAACTTCCATCACTGTCTTCGACTGCTCCCACTTTACCATGACCTCGATCTTGGCTGGATCAATAATTATGTCAGCCTTAGAATGACATGTCCCAAGAAACTGACCTGTTCCAACCAAAACTCACACTTAGCTTCACATACAACTAATGATCGCGAAGTGTCTGGAGGGCGATATGCAAATGCTACTAATGTTCCTCCCTTGTCTTTGAATAGATGAGAATGTCTTCCACGAAGACAACCATAAACTTATCGAGATGTGGTTTGAACACCCTATTCATCAAATCCATAAACGACGCAGGCACATTCGTTAGCCCAAATGGCATCACTAGGAACTCATAGTGGCCTACCTCGTGCGAAAGGCAATTTTTGAAATGTCTTCTACTTTGATTCTTAATTGATGGTAACTTGACCTCAAGTTGATCTTTGAGAAAAATTTTGCACCTTGAAGTTGATCGAAGAGATCATCGATAGGAGGAAGTGGATAGTGATTCTTGATCGTCAACTTGTTCAATTGACGATAATCGATAAAAAGTCGACTAGACCCATCCTTCTTTTTGACAAAGAGACCCATCCTTCTTTTTGACAAAGAGAACCGATGCTCCCCATGGAGACACCCTAGGCCTGATGAATCCTTTATCTAGCGGTTCCTGCAACTGCTCCTTAAGTTCCTTCAGTTCTGCTGGCGCCATTCGGTATGGTTCCTTTGATAACGGTTAAGTGCTTGGAGCCAAATTGATCGTGAAATCAACTTCCACATTCGGTGGTAACCCACTGAGATCCTTGAGAAGTACATCCTGAAATTCTGATACACTAGGAATGTTGACAATGTTGATTTCCCTCTCTTGTTGGCTCTTCACGAACGTGAGGTATTCCTGGCATCCACTGCTCTTCAGACATTCTGCCCGAATGGTGGAGATAAACAGAGCAATGTTGGACTTAATGCCATGAAATCGAAAGGATTTTCCTTCTGGAGGGCGAAGATTAACCAACTTTCAGAGATAACCAACACTCGTGTGATAGGTGGATAACCAATCCATTCCAAGGATTGCATCGAATCCTTCCATCTCCAACAAAATCAGATTAGCCACAATCCCGTGGTCCTCTATCCGAATGACAACCAATCGTCATACTGTGTCCATGTTCACTGAGTTTCCCGTAGGGACTGAAACTACCAAGACGAAGTCTAGTAGCTCAAGGGTGACACTTAGTTCGGCAACAAATTGAGAAGTTATAAAAGAGTGACTAGATCCTGGGTCTATCAGCACTCACGCCTTGTGGTAACAGATATCAGTTATCTGGTGCACATGCAAGGTACCTATGTTTCAAAGAAAGTGGTTTAATTAAATGTTTCTATGTCGACATAGTAGTGTCTATAAACTACCCCAATTGAAAACACAATCCACAAAGACTTATCATTAAAAGACAGAGTAATAATGCAACCACAATTGACGAAATCATACCTTAGATTACATCATTGGTTGCTTGGGCATCATGTGTCGAGACAGAATAGGCTCTACCCTGCACAGTGGGTCGTGAGAGTCTCAGATTCATTGCCGGAGGTCTCTAAGTCGCTGCCAAGGGTCTTTGAGTCTTTGCAAAAGGCCTCTGAGTCATTGCCGCTGTGATTGGTTCCTTCTTCCACTCGGGACAGTCCCTGATCAGATTTCCTTGCTTACCAAACTTAAAGCAAGTACTCATCGTCCACCTACACTCCTTTGCATTATGCGGCCCTCCACACCATGTGCACTTATCCATGGGTGCAAATGAAGCGGCACGTGAACCGTGTTGTCCTCTTGACATCCCAGTTGTAGCCGGATTGTAAGGGCAAAATTGTCTCATGAGTGTCGACCCGACGGGACTAGAATAGGTTGAAGGAGTAGGCCGGCTCGGTGCTGACATCCAAATTCTCTACCTCTAGCTCGACTGTTCGGTTGTAGAACTCTGCGTCCGACCTAATCTGCTCTTGCTCTGCTGTTCTCTTCTTTAATAAATGTTTTCTAGATATTGCTCTCCAATAAGGGCCAGTTCCATGCCCTCCATATACGTCCTAATCCGAAACAAGGAAATCCTTTCCTTGATAGTAGGTCTTAAGCCGCATTAGAAATTCTTAGCCTTCATCAATTCTGTGGCGACATGCAGGGGTTCACACTTTGAAAGCCAAGTAAACTCGACCTCACACTCACACATAGTCATCCGACCCTGCTCTAACGAAATGAACATTGCTTCCCATTGATCTCTTACCGCATGAGGGACTTATTGTTCATTAAACTCATATACAAACTGAGCCCATGTCCGTGGAAAACTCGATATCTCTTGTAGTTAGGTCCTATCCGCGAAGTTCCACCAAGCATTTACAGCTCCTACAAAGTAGAAGGCGACCCAATTTACCTTTTCATCTTCGGTGTACGGAATCAACCGAAGAAGCTTCTCCTTCTGATTTAACCAATATTCCGGTTCAAGCGAATCAGCTTGGCCTTGGAAACTCGGAGGATTCACATTGCAAGTTCGGCCATTGTGTTTACCATTATCTCCAATAGTTGCCCACTCAATCCATCGCTACCTCCTCCACCAATTAGGATGGTGTTAATTGCTTCCTTCCCCCAACGGGATGGTATTAGGACCAGTGGTGATCCTGACACCACTTGATGTGCCCTCACCACCGACTACATCTCTCATGTGGATCGTCCTTGGTCTGCCTACCCTACGCCTGACACGTGGGCCCATAACGATCTGTCATTGATCGAACAAGATTCGATCAGTACTTATTGTGACAAAATCACTCCCATCATCCTAAAGAAATCAGAACCTAAAGCCATATCTCTTATACCAACTGTGACATCCCAACTTTTCCCACACGTAGTTCTAGGAAAAGACGAGCCATCAGGTGACCGTCTGATTTTCCCTCTACTCGTAGTTCTAAGAAAGTCAGATTGTCCTCTATATTAGGATACATAGACCTCATAATCAACATCATATGGCACTAATAATATTCCATTTCTACAAATAACGTAGCCCAAAACGACAACAAAATAATCCACCGGTGACGGCTGACCGTCACCTAAACAGAGGTGCATCAAAACATATTTATATACACAAAAATGAATTTCCTATACCATATCAATTCAGAAACTATAAACCGTATGGAAAATAATCTTCAGGCAGAAGCTCATCTTCTTTCTCTGGATTGTAGTTAGGATCCTCCTCTTACTCAGGATCCTGATCCACGCCTAAACCTATGACATGAAATGCCGAGATGAGCTAATAGTCTAAGCTCAGCAGGGAAAAGATCAATACTAGCTCACATTTTATCAATTCGAAACATAAGTCCAATGATTATAATCGAAAGCAAAAGCAAATCCTTCATTTCGAAACTGATTCAAACATTAATTTTTCAAGTGTCATTTCATGTTCAACAAAATTCAAAAGAGCTTTACTTTAAAATCAGTGTTCAGAAAAAATTCAGAAGTTTCATATGGTTTCAATTTTCCATTCATTTCTCATATTTTAAATGCTAGGCTTGGTTCTTTATGGCTTAAATCGTAACTTAAGTAACTCTAATGAGAATATAGCATTGTTGAGCCAAATTTTTTATGGGAATCCCCCTAACTTCATCTTTTAATAAATACTTACAAAGTGTATGATATAAATCGCCGTACCGGTCCAAGGTGGATGGTATAAACTGCCATACCAGTCTTTATTGTATGGTATAAACCGCCATACCAGTCCATATGGGGTTTTCGTTCACATAAACTTCAATCATCTTGCAATACTAGTATATGATGCTAAGGTCGGAATTATAAACACATAACTAAATTCAGAGTTTGATTATTCCATTTTCATAGATTTGGAGGTTCGTAAACAATATTCAATTTCAATGATTCATAGTTCAATGTTCTAATATTCAATTTATCATGCAGTAATCATATTCGGAATTGGATGGTTCGATGCACATATCAGTTGCTATTGAAATCGTCTATTCAATTTCATGTTCAAATTTACATTACATCATGGGGTCTATGAATTTAAATCAAGAAACAAGAATTAAATATTCGGTTTTCCCTACGTTAGGTTCGGTGCCATTCAAAATGATATGTGGTTCTTTTTCGATGGTCTCCCATTCTAGACCTAGGTCACATTAAGATCACATACTACATGTAAATAATGAATACATCGAATGGTTCAAACATTCCCGAACCTTTCCTAAGGACAAAGCAACATGACCCACTAATAGGGAAAATCGCTCGAGTAGTTTTCCAAGCCGTACCAAACTACTCGAGTGGTTTCCCCAAAATTTATACACTTCTCTGTTCTATCAAATCTGCTCGAGTGGTTTCATTTCGCTCGAGCGATTTTGATAGACTCAGCAGGCCATTCAGGCTTCTTCTCCCTTGTTCTATTTTCCCCCAAAATTCTCATGATTCAAATCAAACATCATACATTCATCAATCTAAGCTTAAAGACAATAATATCATGTGATAACGGTAAGGTGGCCACCTTTCGCGGTTGTTCACACGGCTTGCGATGATCACTATCGAAAAGAGGGTTTCGAAGTCAAGCTTTCCGTGTTCTATGGCGATCAAGATCAAACAAAGCTCTAGACGAAGCTCCACACTAGTACTAGCTGATCTTCACCTTTGAGTCACGCACCCTCACTTAAGATGGCCGATTCGAGCTAGCTCGATGACACTCTCCCATTCTCTCCTCGATCCAAATGATATCCCACTTCGAAGATTTCTTGCTATTGGAATCAACAAGAAGGTAGAGTTCTTGCGACAAAGGTGACACCTTCTATGTGAAGAACACGAAGCTTGCGGAGCGGCTGCCTTGTCGGATCTCATGAGAGGGGTTTGAGAAGAGATGTGGTGAAGAGATTTAGAGCTCTTTCTCTCTTCTCTTTTCATACAACTAAACTAGACAAATATCCTAGATATTTGTTTCAAGTGGTCTTATCCACTTTAACTCGTGTTGTTTATTTGGTGTTACGCCCACACGCCATGCATCGGAGCACGGTTCCTCCACTAACGACCAAAAGTTAGTTTCAACCTCACTTTTCACACGCATTATACTTTTATTAATTATATATTCTAAAAGTTTAAGGTGGCACTGGTCTCCATGCCGAACACACACGTGGTCAGGTGCGTTCGGGTTTAAAATATTCAGGATGTTACATTCTCAGTCATTTATAGATTGCGACTGTTCTCAAAATGTGTTGACCAAATAACCATAGTAGCTATCAAAGCCCTCGAACCCTTAACATCGAACCTTCTCTCGCACAGGGCCATATCTTAAAGTAGATGCCATCAATGCATTCTTGCAGTGAGGTGTGATAACTAAGTAGAAGACTTTCGGCCTAGTGCGTCTGCCACCACATCAGCCTTTCCTAGGTGGTACTGGATGGAGCAATCATAGTCCTTAAGAAACTCCATCCATCTTCTCTGCCTCATGCTCAAATCCTTCTGCGTGAACAGGTATTGGAGGCTTTTGTGATCCATGAATATATCAAATGTCTCCTCGTAAAGGTAATGCCTCCAAATCACCAGGGCAAAAATAATTGCCGCCAACTCAAGGTCATGAGTCAAATAATTCTTCTCGTGGTCCTTAAGCTGCCATGAGCCGTAAGTAATGACTCTCTCATTTTGATTAAGTACACCGCCCAAACCGTTGTGAGACACATCACTGTACACCACAAAACCTCCACTACCTAACGGTATGGCGAGTAAGCAAGCAGTGGTTAGCCTGTTCTTAAGTTCTTGAAAACTCTTTTCACACTAATTGGTCCACTCAAACTTGACGTCCTTTCTTGTGAGTTGTATGAGCGGACTAAAAATCTTAGAGAAACCCTCGACGAATCTCCTATAGTACCCAGCCAAACCAAGGAAGCTACGAACTTCCATCACCATCTTCGGCTGCTCCCACTTTACCACAGCCTCGATCTTGGCTGGATCAACAGTTATGCCAGCCTCAAAGAAGACATGTCCCAAAAAATCGACTTGTTCCAACCAAAACTCACACTTTCTTAGCTTCGCATACAACTTATGAAATCGAAGCGTCTTGAGGGCGATGCGAAAATGTTGCTCATGCTCTTCTCTCATCTTTGAATAGATGAGAATACCGTCCACGAAGACAACCACAAACTTGTTAAGATGTGGTTTGAACACCCTGTTCATCAAATCAATAAACGACGCATGTGCGTTCGTCAACCCAAATGACATCACTAGAAACTAATAGTAGCCATACCTCTTGTGGAAGGCAGTTTTTGAAATGTATTCTACTTTGATTCTTAATTGATGGTAACTTGACTTCAGGTCGATCTTAGAGAAAAATGTCATGCCTGGAAGTTGATCGAAGAGGTGATTGATACGAGGAAGTTGATAACGATTCTTGATCGTCAATTTGTTCAATTGACGATAATCGATACAAAGTCGCCTAGACCCATCCTTCTTTTGGACAAAGAAAATCAGCGCTCCCCATGGAAACACACTAGGCCTGATGAATCCTTTATTAAGCAGTTCCTACAACTGCACCTGAAGTTCCTTCAGTTCTACTGGCGACATTCGGTATGGTGCCTTTGATAACAGTTTAGTGCTTGGAGCTAAATCAATCGCGAATTCAACTTCCCGATCTGGTGGTAGCCTAGGGATATTCTCGAAAAATACGTCCAAAAATTCTGATGCAATAGGAATGTCTGCAATGTTGATTTCCCTTTCCTATTGGCTCTTCACGAATGCAAGGTACCCATGGCATCCATTTCTCACCACAACTTTGGCCTGAATGGCGGAGATAAATGAAGCAATGTTGGACTTAATTCCATGAAATCGAAAGGATTTTTCTTTTGGAGGGCGGAAAGTAACCAACTTTCGGAGACAATCAACACTTGCATGATTGGCGGATAGCCAATCACTTTCAAGGATTACGTCAAATCCTTCCATCTCTAACAAAATCAGATCAGCCACAGTCTCGTGGTCTTCTATCCGAATGACAACCAATCGACATACTGTGTTCGTGTTCACTGAGTTTCCCGTAGGGACTGAAACTGCCAAGACGAAGTCCAGTAGCTCAGGGGTGACACTCAGTTCGACAGCAAATTGAGAAGTTATAAAAGACTCAGTAGATCCTGGGTCTATCAACACTTGCACCTTGTGATAACAAAGATCACTTATCTGGTGCATGTGCAAGGTTCCTATGTTTTAATGAACATTGTTTAATTAAGTCTTTCTATGTCGATGTAGCAGTGTCTATAAACTACGCCAATTGAAAACACACTCCACACACAGTTATCATTAAAAGATAGAGTAATAATGGAACCATAATTGATGAAATCATACCTTGGATTACGTCATTGGTTGCCTGGGCATCATGTGTCTAGATAGCATAGGTTCTACCCTACACTGTGGGTTGTGAGGGTCTCAAATTCATTGTTGTAGGTCTCTGAGTTGCTGCCAAGGTCTTTGACTAATTGCAAAAGGCCTCTGAGTCATTGTCGGAGGTCTCTGAGTCGTTGCTAAGGGTCTTTCTGTCATTACGAGAGGCCTATGAGTCATTGCCGCTGCCATGGTTCCTTCTTCCACTCGGATAGTCCCTGATCAGATGTCCTTACTTACCACACTTACAATAAGCACCCATGGTCCACCTACACTCCCCTGCCTTATGCGACCCTTCACACCATGTGCACTTATCCGCAGGTGCGGATGAAGTGGCACGTGAAGCGTGTTGTCCTCTTGACATCCCAGTTGTAGCCGGATTGTAAGGGCGAAATTGTCCCATGGCTGTCGACCCAACTGAACTAGAATAGGTAGAAGGAGTAGGTCGGCTCAGTTCTGGCATCCAAATTCTCTGCCTCTTGCTCGACTGTTCGAATGTAGAGCTCTGTGTCTGACTTGATCTGCTCTTGCTCTATTATTCTCTTCTTTTATACATGTTTTCTAGATCTTGCTCGACAATGAGGGCTAGTTCTATGGCCCCTGTATAAGTTCTTATCCGAAATAAGGAAATCATTTCCTTGATAGTAGGTCTCACGCCGCGTTCAAACTTCTCAGCCTTCATCAGTTCTGTGGTGACATGCAAGGGTGCGTACTTTGAAAGCCTAGTAAACTCGGCCTCGTACTCACACACAGTCATCTGACTCTGCTCTAATGAAATAAACTTTACTTCCTATTGATCACTTACCGCATCTTGGAAGTATTGTTCATTAAACTCATATACAAATTGAGCCCATGTCCATGTAACAATCGGTATCTCTTATATTCGGGTCCTATCCACGGACTTCCACCAAGTATTTGAGGCTCCTATCAACTGGAAGGTGGCCCAATTTACCTTTTCATCTTCGGTACACGGGATCAAATGAAGAAGCTTCTCCATCTGATTTAACCAATCTTCTGCTTCAAGCGGATCAACTTAGCCTTGGAAACTTGGAGGATTCATTCTCCGAAATTCCTGCAATCCGGAAGGTGGGCGTCTCATTTCAACTTGGGCCATTGTGTTGACCGTTGTCTTCAAGAGTTGCCCATGCATCCCATCGTTGCCTCCTCCACCAATCGGGATGGTATTAGGACCCCCAATCATTATTTCCTTCCCCCAACGGGATGGTATTAGGACCAATGGAGATTTCGACAGCACTTGATGCACCCTCACCACCCGCTAGGTCTCTCATGCGGACCGTCCTTGGTCTGCCTCCTCTACCTCTGACACGTGGGCCCACAACGATCTGTCATTGATCGAACAAGATTCAATTAGTACTTATTGTGACAAAATCGCCCATCAACCTAAAGAAATTAGAACCTAAAGTCATATCTCTTATAACAACTGTGACAGCCTGACTTTTCCCACACGAATCTGTAGGAAAAGTCCAGCCATCAGGTGACTGTCTGATTTTCCCTCTACTCGTAGTTCTAGGAAAACTGGATTGTCCAATTTATTTGGACACACAAACCTCATAATCGACATCATATGGTACTAATAAGACTCCATTTCTACACATAACGTAGCCCAAAACAACAACAAAATAATCCACCGATGGCGGCCGACCGTCACCTAAACAGTGGTGCATCAAAACATATTTATATGCACAAAAATGAAATTCCTATACTGTATCAGTTCAGAAACTATAAGCCCTATGGAAAATAATCTTTAGGCATAAGCTCCTCTTCTGCCTTTGGATTGGAGTCAGGATCCTCCTCTAGCTCAGGATCCTAATCCATGCCTAAACCTGTGACATGAAATGTCAAGATGAGCTAACAGTCTAAGCTCAGCAATGAAAAGATCAATACTAACTCACATTTTATCAATTAGAAATGTAAGTCCCATGACTTTAATCAAAAGCAAAAGCAAATCCTTTATATCGAAACTGATTCAAACGATAATTTTTCAAGTGTCATTTCATGTTCAAAAGAATTCAATAGAGCTTTACTTTTAAATCAGTGCTCCTACCAAATTCAGATGTTTCATATGGTTTCAATTTTCTATTCATTTCTCATATTTTACATTCTATGCTTGATTCTTTATGGCTTCAACCGTAACTTAAGTAGCTCCAATGCGAATATAGCATTGTTGAGTCAAATTTTTGATGAGAATCCCCTAACCATCATCTTTTAATAAACACTTACAAACTGTATGGTATAAATCGCTGTACCGGTCCATGGTGGATGGTATAAACCGCCATACTGGTCCTTATTATATAATATAAACCACCATATCGGTCCATATGGGGTTTTCATTCACATAACCTTAAATCATCATGCAATACTAGCATACGTTGCTTAGGTCAGAATTGTAAACACATAACTAAATTCAGAGTTCAATTATTCCATATTCATAGATTCGGAGGTTCGTAAACATTGTTCAATTTCAATGATTCATAGTTCAAAGTTCTAATATTCAATTTATCATGCAGTAATCATATTCAAAATTTGATGGTTCGATTCACATTTCAGTTGCTATTGAAATCTTCTATTTAATTTCATGTTCAAATTTACATCGATAACATCATAGGGTCTACGAATTTAAATCAGGAAATGAGAATTAAATATTGAGTTTTCCCTACCTTAGGTTCGGTGCCGTTCAAAACGATATGATGGTTCCTTTTTCGATGGTCTCCCGTTCTAGACCTCAGTCACATTAAGATTACATACTACATGTCAATAACGAGGAAATCGAATGGTTCAAACATTCCCAAAGCTTTTCTAAGGACAAAATAACATGACCCATCAATAGGGAAAATCATGCGAGCGGTTTTCCAAGGCATACCATACCGCTCGAGCGGTTTCCCCAGAATTTTTACACTTCTCTGTTCTGTCAAATCCACTCGAGCGGTTTCAGTTAGCTCGAGCTGTTTTGACAAACTCAGTAGCCCATTCGGGCTTCTTCTTCCTTGGTCTATTTTCTCCCAAAATTCTCATGATTCAAATAAAACATCATACAGTCATTGATCTAAGCTTAGAGACAACAATATCATGTGATAACACTAAGGTTCTCACCTTTCACAGTTGTTCACGCGGCTTGTGATGATCACTATCGAAAAGAGGGTTTCGAAGTCAAGCTTGTGGCATTCTACGGCGATCGAGACCAAACGAAGCTCCACAATAGCACTAAATGATCTTCACCTTTGTGTCACGCACCCTTGCTTACGATGGCTGACTCGAGCTAGCTCGATGACACTCACCTATTCTCCCCTCGATTCAAATGATATCCTACTTAGAAGATTTCTCACTATTGGAATCAACAAGAAGGCGGAGTTCTTGCGATGAAGGCGACACCTTCTTTGCAAAGAAGACGAAGCTTGCCGAGCGGTTGCCGCATTGGATCTCACGAGAGGGTTTGAGAAGAGGTGTGGTGAAGGGATTTAGAGCTCTTTCTCTCTTCTCTTTTCTTACAACTAAACAAGACAAATATCCTAGATATTTGTTTCAAGTGGGCTTATCCACTTTAACTCATGTGGTTTATTTGGTGTTACGTCCTCACGCCGTGCATTAGTGCACGGTTCCTCTACTAAAGGCCAAAAATGGGTTTCAACCTAACTTTTCACCCAAGTTGTACTTTTATTAATTATTTATTCTAAAAGTTTAAGCGGCATTGGTCGCCATGCCGAACACACACACGTAGTCGGGTGCGTTCAGGTTCAAAATTTTCGGGATGTTACAATCGTACCAATTGTCATGTCACTACAAAAACTAAGACTATTAGCGACAAACAAATACTACCGCTATTAACAAAAAACTGCTGCTAATACCCTTGCCGCTAATAGTCTTTATAGCCTATATATTAATTGCGGCAAACTGGCAAAAATTGCCCAGAAGCTGCCACTAATATTCTTATTTTTTGAAGTGTGTGATAAGTAATTTCATTAATGAGTGTGTATAGTAAATTATGGCGTTAAAGTAAAATCTCTTTTAATTATCACCTCAATTTTTTTTTTAAAAGGGTAAAGGTAGCTTGGTACTATGGACCAGGTAACTCAGTGATCCCACACTAATCTGGGGCAACATGATTCGAGTCTTATGATTAGGCCTCATGAATAAGAGTGGTAAAATTATTTTGTGAAAAAAAATTAAAATATGAAATATAAAATTGCATAGTCAATCATCAACCGTGGTGAGAAATAAACGGTAAAATCAAATATGATTTTACAATTAATTGTACGTGCAATTGACTCTATTGATCGCAAGAGTTAACATTTTTAATTTTAATTTTTTTCATAAAATAATTGTGATCATAGAGTTGCTCCTATTCTGTGACAGCCCGAATTTCTGCACTCAGAAATCCGTGCCATCAGGATCATGCTCTGGATGATCCCCGGAACAAATCAAAGAGTGTCTACTAGTCGAGCGAAAATCGAAGCAGACACGGTCCAGTACTGGTAGATCGAGTCATCATATAAGACTTATAAAAGAAAGAAGAAATAAAATAATGCATATATATATATATATATAAATAAAATATTATACATCCTCAAAAATGAATCAAGAAGAACCACTGGTGATGGACATCCATCACATAAAATAATGATTCCCGATAGTGGTTCCTATAGAATGTATACTAATACAAATAAAGTATTTATAGTAAATAATACAGAAGGCGGCCACTAGGTGCACAGATAATCCTAAATACAAGACTAATATGCCCAGGCTAAGGGTAAAACTCGTCGGCTTGGATATCAGTCTCCTCATCCTCAGCCTCAGCCTCTGTCTCTAGCTGATAGTCCCGATCGCTCTCGGTGACTGGTGCCTGAGCCTCAGAACCTATGACACAGAGTCAGGAGTGAGCTAACCATCAAAGCTCAATAGAAGATATTTAGTTAAATTTGCATCTTAATTTTAAAACATGGTTGCAGAATATAACTCAGGCAGATAAGCAATGCAGAGTATAAACAGAACTGGATAGATGCAGATAGATAAGCAGATATGCAGAATAATCAGAATGCATAACTAGTAAGAATAGACATAAACCTCAGAATTTTCAGGATGCTATGCATACAGTATTTAATGACTTAAAATAGTATACTTAAGTAACTCCTGTGAATATAGCACGTGGTAGCCAGATGTGTGCCGATGGGTAATCCCGGCCATCATCGTTCAATGAACAATTTTAGGAATGCAATAATACCTCATCTAAGGAGTGCAATTATGTTGAGGAATTTTCAAAACAGATGCACAAATGTACCAATCACGGATATACCGCCGAGTCGGTGGGATTCGTCAAATTATTAAACTTAAAATCACATGCATACTTATGATAATAACATAAATCAGGTGATAGATATCGGATAGCAGGAATCAGATGTGATGGAACTTTCATGCATATGCAAGACATGATTTTGAAAACAAAATCAGAGTATGCAGTAGAACACAGAAATTATGAACCTATGAGATAAAAAATAAATCCAAGTTCGATTGAATTTCCCCTACCTCAGATCAGACCTTTCTAAGTAAATTCAAAGCTTTTTAATGCATCATGGTCTGATCCTAGACCATAGACATAGTATACTTCTTGTTAGAGATGTCAGGACATCAACTGGTACGATGTCCAGTAGTGTTTTACCCATAAAACCAAAACAGTAGAAACAAGGGTGATTGATCGATCAATATCCTTGTTTGATTGATCAATCCTCCAATTTGTTCGATTAAATACCAAGTTTGATCAATCAATCTCCCAACTAACTCACACTGAACAGAGGAAAATTGATCGATCAACTTCCTTGTTTGATCAATCAATCATCCAATTTGGTCAATCAATTTCCCCATTGATCGATCAAGCAAGTCAGATTTATATTTTCTAAAAATACATATCTCCTGTTTGCACACTCATTTATAAAATTTGATTTTCGCATTGATCGATCAATGTCCACATTGATCGATCACTTTCCTGTGATCTATCAACCTCTCATATTGATCAATCATTTCTCAAATTTGATCGATCAACCTTTGAAATTTGATCGATCAAATCCCAATTTGATCGATCAATGACCGTTGGGCATGAACTTCCAGAAAAGTATACCTACTGTTTCATTAACTGCATATAAGATTTGATCGATCAATCTTTCACATTGATCGATCAATCCCAGAATTAATCGATCAAAGACCTAATTTGATCGATCAATTATGACAGTTTCTGTCATAAATGACGATCATGAATCTTGACCTATTTTCATCTTGAATCCTTAATGACTCCTAACAAACCCTCATACACATTCATTTACACATTTATGAGGTCTTAACTTTTACAATTTTAACCTAATAACTCACCTCTTTAATGCCGCTTTCGGGTTCTCAGCGGATGCGATCCGAAGAGGGTTTCGGATCCGAAATCAGAAATTTGTCGCCGTCACGACTCGGAAGAGCAAATGCGTGGCTCTGTGTCAACACACAGTGATAGCACACATCCCTAGACTAGACATGGATAGTTTAGATCGACCCTTCACACTCTATTTCCGAGAATTCACCTTATGGGGCATTCTCGAGCCTTGGTTTCACAACGGAGTCCCTCTGAAACCCAAGCTAACCAATCGTGAGAGGATGATATACCTAAACCCACTCTCTTAGTACCAAATCTACCAGAAATCAAGGAGAAAGGAGTGGAGAAAAGAACTCTAACTCTCTTCCTTTCCTTATAAGTTAAACAAATGAAATATCCTTGATATTTTAGTTTTCTTCTAAACTTAAGCTCCGGCGTGGAGTACATACATAATTTCTCCTGCGTACCACACCTCATCAACGTCCTACAAAACTTGGACTTATACAAGAAGTCACACATGACTTCACCTAACTGTGGATTAATATTATTTCCAATAATATTAATTTAAAATTTTAATTTATCTCGATTTTCGTCTCGGGCACGCTTATTGAAGCAGTCGAGTTATGTTCTGAAATTTAGGGTCATTACATATTCTTAACATCCGATCATGTGATTTGGTGCCAGATGGCTGTAAAATAGTTTGGGACTAGGTAAGTTACGGGCTCTATAGTACCATGCTACTTTTATCCTTTGGAAAAAAGAAGACGTTTATAAGAAAGGGTACCATTATTTACACCCCTCAAACTATGACATCACCAGATCCTCCAACCGGTATACATTGTTCGCTTTGAGTTTTTGGTCCCAATCTTCCAATCACACTATGTGAAAAAGCCAAAAAAACCACTGCCTTAAACAGTGGTTTTTTGAAAAAACCACTGTCTTTGACAGAGGTTTTTTTTTTTAAAACTACCACCCTAAACAGTTGTAAAAAAAGGAGTGGTTTTTTTTTACCACTATACAAAACAGTGGTTTATGAACTTCAACAACGACTACTCTTAACAGTCATAGAAAAAACACCACTGCTTTGAGCAGTGGTTTTTTTATGCAAATTTTTTTTTTTTTAAATACTTAAAAAAAAAAAA
Organism: Chloranthus sessilifolius; assembly: GCA_021018995.1. NCBI lineage: Eukaryota > Viridiplantae > Streptophyta > Magnoliopsida > Chloranthales > Chloranthaceae > Chloranthus > Chloranthus sessilifolius. The sequence goes on along the minus strand of CM037597.1, from coordinate 33,671,763 downwards.
AAAAAATTACGTCGACGATTTTTTATGTAATTTTTTTTATGCTTTTTTTAATACAATTTTTTTAATAATTTTTTTTAATGCTTTTAAAAAAATTATATAAAGAAAAAAAATTATTAATCTAATATTTAAACACATCCATTCAACTCAAATGCAAATTATGCAATGCCATTAATAAAAAAAATAAATGTCCAATTCTTTTATTCAAATAAAAGATTGTATCTCAACCTATGATTCAACATTTCAAATCAGCCAAACATTTTAAACTCTAAGGACCCCATGGCCCATTTTCAAAATAAAAGAAAAAAAATATAAATTTGATTCGCCTCTCTTGCCAAGTGTCTCCGTCCCCTAGTGATCCATTTGAGGTGAGCTTCAAATCAGAAAGCTTCGCCTGAAATAATAAAAACAAAATTAATTCTATTAGTAGAAAATATAAAAAAATATAACAAAATATATTTCAAGTTAAAATAATGTGGCAGCCTGTAGTGCCATGGATTTTATAGATGATCACAAGTGCCACATTAGGAAACTTGCTAGTTGAATTTGGGAGAGTAGGGGGTGGTGCGTGGTTCGATTAATATACCTGTAACAAGTGTCGGACAACAGAGACTTGTCTGCGAACAACGACTGCCACAAGTGCACTGCAATCAACATTTGTATGCAGAGATGGCTCAAAGGATCTCAGCAGCACTCGATCACTCGCGTTGGCATCCACCCCACACTGCACAAACAATTAAATAATTTATCTCCATTATTCTTTCTTTTTTAAATAAATAAATAAATAAAACAATATACCTGGTACTTTGTTGCACAAATTTCATTTTCGTAATTTTTGGTGGGGGGTCCTTTCTTACATTTCCGATTAATTACTTACTAGTCATTATGGTCATCATATTGGAGGTAATTTAAATTGAAACAGATAATCATCACAAACAAAAGAATCGATACATATTGGGTATCAAGATGGAATCTACCTTCAAAAAAGGATACAATGCTGAGGGCCAATGCCACGGTTATACACCTTGGTAATATTGATATGGTTAAAGTTGGCTCTAACCCAATTAGGCACCCTATAAGGGCAGTTGAGTACAAGGAGAAGATTGTAGCGATTATCACAGATGAAAATATCTCTGCAGCATGCCTTTTGACAAACTAATTAAATAAGATTAATGTTTGTTACTTACAATTAAGATGTAAATTTCATCAAATTTCAATTGAAATCTCTGTAATAGAAGAAGACAATTTCTTTGAATCATAATTGAAATAGGAAGGAGTTTTGTGTGGGAGAAATTAATTGAAGACCTCACTTACCTATGATTAAACATACCCCTGACGCTACTGGTATATCCTTCACAGCCAGAGGCAAGACCACCAACGACGGGACATAAAACAAAGGAAGCCACCTTTGAATAAACAAAGTCGCAGGTTCAAAAAAGTTCATCAGAGCTGTTGCAATCGATGGGACACCATAATCCAAAACCAACAGAACGGAGAACACATAAAACATGCCAAAAAGGGCACTCAGGAACTTAATTGATGCAGCTACGAAAGCCTGTTTCAGGAATTTATCCATTGCGAGGATGATCCCTAAAACTGAACCATGGTGTTGGTGGACCCTCCCTGATCCAATCTATTTGCAGCCCTACAGATTTAGTCAACATATCTTTGCAAAGAAAAAGAGAAAACTTATAAAGAAATGGGTCACTGATTTTTCTAATCCCTGAATACCCTGCAACAAAACAGATGCATCGGATGATAAAGCTGTGATGCAGTAAAGGAATCTGTAAAGGCTAAATGAAGTTTCGAGTCCCCACCTGCAGTGAAAAAGTAACTTCTGTTTCATCAACCTGTAATGTTACTCTCTTTAATTTATCTACACGAGATTGGCCGAGTTTGAGGGGCCCTTGTACCATGAATAAAAGCCCTTTTTAGTAAAAATGATAATATCAAAGAAAGCTCAAATAAACTGAAACCGAACTTCTGGTAAGCTTCTTAAGGACCTGATCGCTGAGCACTCTACACATGTTTGAGAACTCTAGCATGCTAGCTGGGGGAATAAGTACTGATTTGCAGATGTTAGCATAAGATTTATTCAGCTGTGCCCGAAAAGAAAAAAATTGGAAGATCAGCAATTTGAAGATAGATTTTTAAACAATATTATGATACATTTCAATTGTGATTTATCTTGGAGAACATACCTCTCTAATAGTTGTATCCTTCTTTGCTTGGAGAAAAAGTATTACTGTGGAGCAAAGTATCATCTGCAGAGCCAACAGGTTTATTATGAACATAGCTTCTGCAATCATTCAAGGGAGGTGACGCATTGGAGACAGTATAACTAGCATACTTCAACCATATCTGAGTATCATATTACTGAACTTTCAAAGGATACAAAAATAGATTTTCAACTGTCCAAAAAGTTCAGAAATCAATGAAAATGAACAAATCAATATTCCTACAATATAAGTTGAAAATCTTCCATGAGCCCATCTACAATCAATCTGCCAGTTTGATGTACAAAGTTGAAATGTGCATTTGGTATTTACATTTCAATGTTGCATGGATGGTTAATAAGAACATTAAGTTTGAATGAGGAGCTTTCAAATGTGCTTAAACAAGAAGGCAGTGCAAACCACAGCTTGAAAGGAAATGGAAAGAGGGAGCAAACTAAGAGAATAAAAATAAATAATCAAAGAGGGGCTTTCTCTTATTAAAAATTCTCCAATAAAAGACTATCAAGTCTAATATGGTTGCACTTCCACATTATGGTCTTTTGTAGCAGGTCAAAACCTTAATAAAACAGTCCTAATTAAAATATAGATTAATTTGTAAAATAAAACAATAAAGGACCTAATCTCCTATAACATTGGAAGTCCACATTCCTACTTATTTGCAGTCTATGAGAAAGAGAGACTCATAAAAAGAAAATTATCTCCTCAGAAAGAACTCTTTTTTTCGTTACTAATTTCTTGTCCCTCCTAGGTGGTGTCCACCTCTTATATGATTCATCGCATCAATCATGGTTCAAAAACCTGAAAATTCGACTTGAATAAAAAATCAGCTAGGTCGAGTTAACTCAAAGACTTGAATAAAATTCAACTCGGTCCAACTTTATAGTTTAGTAAATATTTAAAAAATGTATTCTATAGAAAGATAAAATATTTTTAAAGGAAAAAGTGCAAAAAAAATACATACAAAAAAAGAGGAAAAAAATTGATACTAATCACTTTATTCATCATGAAGCATTGTGATTCACATGCCTTAGTAGTAGTAGTAGTAGTAACTAGACAGTAATATTAACATTAATAATAATAATAAACTTGAGATTCTTCTTCTGTTCTCTTATCTTCTTGCTTCCCTTCTTCCCTATATTTCAGAATGAGAGAAAAAGAGCTGCATAAGATAGGATTTCTAAAATCATATCCCATGAAATATTTCATCTGTAGGGGTAGTTTATAAACAATGGCTGCATTATCCTACGAAAATCTTGACTTAACTCAAAATCTAACGACGCAACTCACAATCTTCGTAAGTCTGAGTAACTCAGCTGACTTACTCGTCCACTCACCAAGGTTTAGAACCATGGTATCAATCACGTGGTGAGACCTATACATCATTTTCTTACTAAATTAAGACAGAATGGTAACGAGAATAGGCATCATTTACTTCCACAACAATATGATGGTGTCTGAGTGAAGGAGTAAGACCCCTCAACTATGGTAAATCAAACCGAGGACTTCAACATGGTATGGACAAGATAATCACGAGAACAATACCTGTTGATGTTGGGGAAGAGACTGTATAGAGTCCACTATTGCTGACTTGAATGTCAGTGACAAGGCAATGGCCATATGATCAATCCTTACCTGCCATGAGTTTTCCAATCAATAAGAATTAAAAAGACAAGGATGTTCTTATAGATGTATTGGATAACAATACAAAATCAATTAAGGAATAGGAATGCAAGCATTATTATTTGTTTAATAATGCTAAAAAACCTACTAAACACTCCTTTCAGGTATTACCAACACAAATGCAAAAATCTGTTAAGCCAATAACAATGCAAATGCTGTCATCATATCAACAGAGGATGATCTCTGGATTTTCTGAACATGTCACTAGTTTGGTGAATCTTTACACTCAAAGAGGATGACAATACAACACTCACTTACATTGTTAATTTCATTTGCAGCTGCTATTGGATAAGGACGACCCATTTAATTAAAATTTTCTGAATAAAAGTGCGCGCTAGCGCCAACCACACTGGCGGACATCATTAATTGGAGAAACCCAGTTGCTTAGAACAGGCAATGCAAGTTAACATCTCTCTACACTTTTTCAGCTGCAGAAAAGAAAAGCTAACAGTTTAATAAATGCTGAGTACAAATTTTGTCTGAATGAAACTTGAATTTACTTAAATGTCCTAACTGATACTTACCAAGGTAAACCTGCCCCACCCAAACAGCCTCATAGCATCTAATGGAGAAAAATAAATACATGGTTTTTGTAAATTCACAAAAACCATGTATTTGGTCACTATGATATAAACTGATGAAAAGTGTGCAATGTATTAAAGGGGGACAAGATTTGGTGACAAAGGAGACGCTGAGACAAGGTTTCACCCACGCCTTCTTGTTCACATTCGATTCCAAGGAAGACTTCCACATTTACTTGGGGCATCAGAGCATGCTGAATTCACTGCTATCTTCACCAAAGCTAGAGATAAGTTCTTGGCCTAGGATAACATAGCCTAAAGTAGGAAAAAACTATGTACATTAGGAATTTAAAAAAAATTGAAAAAATGGAATATACAAGGAAAAAACATAAAAAATTAATATACTTTTTTCTGTTTAAAAACATTTTTTATACATAGCACTTTTAAACGAAAATAGTGCTTTAGATATTTTTACATACAAACACCTCAATTCTCATACATTTTGGTCAAAAACATGTCCTAAAAGCAATTTTTTTTACGTATAAATGAATTTTTGTGACTATGATCATGATAACAAAAAACAAGACGCGCCTTACCTTTAAGAACGAAAAAAATAATAATTCGGAAGCACCTTTTAAAATTCAACCAACTGAATCAACAATCTCCAAAATAAAAGGCTAATCACTCATTAATACAAAAATATGTTGAATCGGGTAGGACAATTTAAGGCTAGTGGTCCACATGGCAAATTTTACCGATTCAGGGAAGTTTTAAGATCAAATGAAAAGAGTGAACTGATTTTATGAAAATCTGGAGTGCCTCATTATATAATTCTAAAATGAGTTCAATCAAATTAATATACTTTCTTTCTTTTTATGACTACTCACCACCCATTATTGATAAACACTATGCTTTCGAATGGCTATTCCACCATAAAGATCATTCAGCTAACATCAACATTCATACTCTAACTGGACCTAAATCTACCATAATTCCAAAATGTTCAGTTATTCTGTATATTCTGATATATTATTTGAAGGGCATCTTAACTCTAATTGTCACAGAGATCAAACCACCCAATGATCGATTCTTTGCTTTGTGGGACCAAGCATAGTTTTCAGTCAAGACAATAACCCTTTATGAGCTTTGGCCTTTCTATGACCCCAACAAAGTTGTGTTCTAAATTTCTAATGTTTGGTACTATGCTAATAGAAGGCTGATGATTTCCTAACTTCACTTTTTGATGCATCCACCTGTTCTTAATTCCTAGTGAGGGACAAAAATGCCCTCTTAATCATTGAAGAGTGGAAATTCACTTTGTTCGTAAGGTTGAGGTTATTTTCATTTTAAAATTGTCTAAAAGCTAAAGGGTGGATGAAAGAAAAGGAGTGGGGATTTCAAGAGTGTAATATAATTTTTGTTTAATTACCAAAGATATAGTGACGCTTTGATGCCCAAATGACTACTATGGGCTTCCTTATAACAGCTGCCAAGTATCCATGTATTAGTAATATAGAGACAGATTAATATTTCCATTCCAAGGAGAACAACAGACTATTAATATAGTCCTAACAACAGAGAACTAGATAGAACTAGATCCTAACCATTTTCTTAAACAATTGCAGTTCATAAATTGTGAACTTCATTGTATGGAAGGAAGATAATTATCTAACTCCAAAGTTGATTGCTAGAACAAGCCTTCATATGATGTGAAGCAAGCCATTAAGTAATAGGTATTACATAGAATTTTGAGAATATTTCAAATGTAAGATTAATGAAAACAACTTAAATTCCTATTCCATTCATAACCATGGCTATGTTCTTGAGGAGAAAATGCCAGGTGTGACGACCCGACTTTTCCAATCCCTAAGGTATAGGAAAGGCCGGTTCATCAACTTATTGATTTCTCAATAAGTCGTAACAAACAGAAGCCGACAACATATCAAAGATCTAAAGACAGAGGCAACATATAGTAATCCAAAAACAAAAGCTTCATATAACAAAAATAAATATATCACTATGAGGAACCAAGAAGAACCACCGGTGATGGCCAATCCGATCACCCAAAATAGTGGTTCACAATAATGGTTCCTCGAGTGATATCAAAAGAACCATAATGATGGCCTAGGGCGCAATATTCAAAACAATAACCAAACAAAAGTACCAAAAATAAAGGATCAAAGATCACGAAAAGAACTCCTCAGCTGGTATGTCTGATTCCTCCTCAGGAATGTAATCGGAGTCCTCCAGATCCTCTGACCCAAGGTTAGTCTCAGCACCTATGACGTATAGTCGAGGGTGAGCTAACAGCCAAGCCCAATAGAGGAAACATATCTATTTTCATTTCATTATAAGTAAGGTTTTCAAAGATAGGAATCGGATCAATTATGGTTTTCAAATGATGTTTTTCAAACTAAATCTCCAGTTCTAATCCTGAGTCAAAATTGATTACATAAATCTGATGGGTTCGAAAATGTTCTGATTTAGCATGCTTCTTGTCTTAAATTTATAACTTAATTTTATCTCCCAAATTTCCTATAGCATGAGAGCGGACTACGTAACCGATGGGAAAACCCTACTAACCATCGTCGTTTATGAACCCATTTCTAAAGTGCAAAAAGCCCCTACGCTATGAGGGAAACTTACGCCAAAGTAATACCGTCAACACGGTTGGTAGAATCTAGGGCATCGTACTTATGAACCCTAAATCAAATGCAAATGCTGACACATATCAAGGCTTATTATTCATATCATATACTGATTTTTCAAAGTTCTGATTTGAAGTTCTGATTCAAAAATTAACTGAGATTCTGAGGTTCCAATTGCAAAGTTCTTAGTCATAACAAAGTTCCAAATTTTCAAATTTGTGTCATATCTTCTGAGTTTTATTTATACTGTGTATAACAGAATTTCAAAATTAATGCTTCTTAAAAGAAATAGCCGAAACAGTTTATGCTTATAAATTGATGCAAATAACAAATAGGGTTCCCCTACCTCAACAAAGAAGTTTCAAAATCATGCACAAACAGTCCTCACCAAGGACTCCCAACAGTCAAAACCTACATATATTAACACTCTCAGTGTTAATATAGAACAAAAATTCAACCCAAAAGCTTGCTGAGAAAAAAATCCGACAAAATTTCGAATGCCAAAACAGGACAGAATTCGATGGTCGAATTCCATTTCGACCCTCGAATTTCAAAACTGCATCAGTCACAAAAATTTGAAAATCGACCCTCGATTTTCAATTCGATGGTCAATTTCCAAATTCAACCATCGAATTGGAAATCGACCCTCGATTTCCAAACATTGGCTTCAGGCATAAAAACACATTTCTACTGTTGATTTTCAAATCGATGGTCGAATTCCAATTTCGACCCTCGATTTGAAAATCGACCATCGAATTGTTCTAGTTCTATGGCTGTTAACTTTTCATGTCCGGATTCTTTTTCTTCAGTTTCAAATACAGCCATCAGATCTTATATTGAACGCACATCTACAATTCTAAACAAAACACAAACAAAATTACACAAGGAGGTTTCAAGACCTACCTCTTGTAGCTTAAACCGTTGATCCCGTTGCACCTATACGCGCATCGGAACAACTCTCCAAGCTCAATGGTTCAGATTCTTCAATCAATCCATATTCCAAAAAGAGGTGGACACTGCCTCAGTCACAACAAGATCACAGAGAACTTCTCATTTCCCAAATCTCTCTTCTCCTTCAATATTTCAAACAGATTCAAATTTAAGCATAAGACAAAGTAATGGTTGAGATGGGAAGAGGAGCTCTCAAGCTTCTTAGATCTCGGATCAAATGAGGTAAGTCCTTAGAGGCTTAATTTCAAACGAGAGACAGAAGTGAAACTTCTCTCTCACTCTCTCTTATAACCAAAGTTATGCAAAAGAAATATCTAGATTTTATTATTTGTAACTTATCCATTTGAGTTGAAACATATCCGGTGTTAAATACAAACACCATATTGTGTAAGTCATCGCTTACATGACTTACACACATCTTCTGACAAATTCCTTTTGCCACAAGTCTTAACATAGCCTTAGCTTACCAAAATAAAAATATTCCACAATATTTTCGGAACACGCTTACCGAGGTAAACGAAAAATAGGTCAAAATATCCGGGATATTACACCAGGACTGCATGCAATGCTTTGTAATACATGCATATTTTGTATACTTACATGCCATCCTTGGGCTTAGAATATACATGAAGACTGTCATCAAGTAATTAAAGAATGCAATGTGTTGAGCAAGAAAACGGTCAAGCCAAAAATCATTACCCCCCAGTTCCTGCAGCACAGACACGATATATCTCTTAACATCAAGAAACCCGTGAAAGGAATCTTATCAATAGAATTTATCCTTTGATAGAAGCAAGCCTGCATGACATGTGATGTAAAAAAAAAGTGCAACTCATATTTGAGTTGGTAAGTAAAAGGTGCTCAGATAAATTTGTACATATTATATAACAAAATCCCAGAAGAAACGAAAAAATAGTGGAGCCTGAGGTTGCAATTCAAAAACACAAGACAGGATTGTTAGAGACAATTTCCCAAGGACAACATAAAGTACTTGCACCCAAGGAAAGGATGTCCTTTGCAAGAATCCATTATTCATTATAATTCATCTCATCCAATAAGTATGCATGAATAGGAAATTAATAAAACGACAAGGATGATAAGTTCATAGAAAAGCAATGTGAATATCTAATTCTTGCTTTATATGGTGTATAATAATAGGGTCATATGACGAGTCTGTTATGCTAATCTCTTTTAGTAAAATTAAATATATACACATGACTTCATAGTTTTGCTTAATATAGCATTTTTAATCTGTTTCGATCATTAAACAAAGATTTCTTTAATTTAGTTAAGAGTACGAAGTAAAGATAAATCCAAAGATATAACCTTGTAATTTGAATAAGACCCTCGCTAACCTTACACTTTGAAATACATAAGATTCATGGCCTACACTAACCGGTCAACTCATATTTGACCAAAAATGACAAAAATATATTTATGGGGTTTTTATGTTAAACAAAATATTTACAGAACAACAAAGCACTTTGAGTTGTTCAGATGCACTAAGAAGCTCCCTATCTAAGAACTGATACAAGGCGGGGGGCCTGTTCACCACACCATGTTCACCAATACTGTACACGGCACACAGTCACAAATCTGACTTGTTTACGTGGCAGATTATCATCTAGACAGGATTCAGCCCAAAACTAGTGCTGATCAAGGGATAGAAACGATCTGCTCAAAGTAATTCTGTTCCTTCAATATGGACTGTTGTACATGCCTGCTTTAACCGTCCATTTGAAGAATCTTATCTTCTTGATCAGATGGAAGAGATCGTTCAATGATGCATTTTTTGGGCTGAAAACCAACTAGAAAACAAGTAAACATTCCACATGCGCAACATTAAGGGCCGGTGCATCACCACATTGCACAAGCTTGTCCACCTAACATCAAATTTAGATTTAATTATAACACACAACGAGGAATTTTCCACTGACCTGGTATTAACTAGACAGCCCATGCTTTGTACAAGTAAAACACAACTTTGTGGTTGTGAGATATCCGAGTAGTGAATCACCTTTAACCATCCAATTGCAGATATTTAATCACCATTCACCAATGGAGACCATGCAATTGTGGGATTTTTAGGCCAAATGATATAGTGGCGATTCTCACATGTCGCATTTATATATTATTAATGAAGGTGTATGCCACATGTATAGAATTGACTAGTGTTCACCACAGGTGTGCACAGGCCTGTCCAATTCATACCAACTATATGCGAAGAGTCATACTTTATGCAATACGAAACAAAGTGTTTAGGAAGGGGGTTAAACAATTTATCTACCTAAGGTCCTTTTTGGTATTATAAAAATTATTGAGGGACAATACTGTTGGCTAAATATTTTGGTGACGTATTCTGAAAATAATGGACGGATATTTCCGTCAGCTTATCTGCTTTACAAAAGACCATCTGCTTTACAGGAAATAGTGTTCTGAGCAGATCCTGAATCAGTAGTACTATATGCTGACTGAGAATTCCCCTGAGAAAGAAAGAAAAAAACAACATAAAAAACTCAATTTTATCAGTTTCATACCAGATTGAAAACAAATCAAATATCACAGTAAAGAATGCCAAAAGACCCATTTCAGAAAAATGGGTCAGATATAAATAAATAAATAAAATTACTTTAGGAGTTCGTTGAAATCTCATTGGCCACATGGGAAGATTTCAAGAGTAGGAAGACCGATTGTGTAAAGTCCTGCACCCAATGCAAACAAAAAGAAAAATTCATAATACCCAGATAAATAAGACAGATTTTCGTGAGAGGACATGTTCCTATGTTTGGTACCTCACACCATTCAAGCTTCATTTCCTAGAATGATTGGTGTTATGTAAAAAGGAAGTTACTATTTCAAACCAGTTATGGGTCTCTCTCCAACATCATCAAAGAAGGAAAGATGGATATATGGGCCTACCTTTTTTCTCAACTTCATTTCTAATCTCAACTCCTTGCACAAATTTAGGCATCAGGACATCTTCTAGCTCTCCAAAATCATAAGCAGATCCTTGCTGATCACTGATCAAAATCCATAAAACTCTATTAATTAATTATATGAAATAGAAAACCAAAATATGAAAGAGAACCCATGAAGGGATTTAACTAAAAGGAAATTTAAATTATAGGAAGGAAGAGATTAGATTCCATTAATGGCCAATACAAAGAGAACCCATTTATAAAAAAGGACATAAAATAGTAAGTAGTAATTCAGTTTCACCAGGAATTTATATGAAGAAGAAGAAGAAGAAACAGAAAAGATTTGAGAAATAATACAACAAATTTGTGGCTCGATATATAATCCCATGGATTCCATATGTCAAATGTTGATTTGAAGATTACATGTTTCTTTCTTAAAATAAACCCTTGAATTCACAAAGAAAGCTAGAGAAGAATTTCTCTAAAAATGAAATTTTATTGATAATAATGGAAAAAGTGTATTACAATTTGGTTACATATTTGAACAATCATTGAGCAGATTTATCCCACGTGGTGCACATATTTGAACAATCCAAGGAGCCCAACTAGCAACCAAACATTATAATCTGTCTTAGCTAAAGAATCATGCCTATGAGTGCCATTTTTATTATTAGAGCCATAAGTGCACTCATCGACTATTAAAGTTCAAAACGGCTCTCTTCCTTCCCAGAACTCAATGTTCTCCTTTCTATTTCATAAATAAATAAATAAATGTAAAAAATAAAAACAGAAATCTCATGCTCACAATATATCTCGTGCAGTTTACACTAGCAGATAAAGAAACTCTCCTACTACTTATCTCCAATTTACTTGGGCTCTAAAATCACTTGAAATAAGAAAAGTAAACACAAATTCCGAAACAAAAAATATAATCACTGAGAGTCCTACTTTCTTGGACTCGAGACTTACCAAAATAAAAAATGGTTATGGCGTTTAAATCACCAACTCCAAGACTTTAAGTGGTTCAGGTGACCATGTAACTGGACAAGTGGGCAAAAATTTAGACCTCATCGAGGCCCTATTTCAGGCCAGGTTTAAAGCCCAATTAACCCCTATTAAACTCTCTTTCACATGATTTCTGGACTAAAACAGCTCCCACTCTGCGCCCTTTCTTGCATTGCATCAAATAGTATATTTGACAACCTTTCATGAAAATAATAGAAAACCTATTTCCAACAAAGAGTGTTCGAGGGAAATTTAATCATACCAATTACTTCCCAAAAAGTTTTGTTCAAACCATGCTTGAATTCAGCAGGACTAGTTTAGAAGGAATGGGAACTGTTGTATCATTAATCCTGAGTGTAGAGGATGAAAACTTTTGCTTGCATTAATCGAAGAGGGAGAGAGAGAGAGAGAGAGAGAGAGACTACGACATGGGTGAAAGCCTTTAAGTGAAAAGAAGACAAAGAACATGCCCTGCAAGTTGTCACACAAACCACAGAAAACCTATTGCAAACAGAAAATTCTTAGCAATCATGATTCATAAAGTGGGTGGAAAGATTTGTAAGTTGCATAGGTGAAAAGAGAGAAGAAACATCACAATAACAAATTTTATCCAACCTCACCATGTGTCCTGTTGGATAGAAACGACAATTGTTTTGTCATCAAAAATTCAAAACATAACGGTTGGGAAGTGAGATCACATACCCTAAGGCTCTATTTGGATGTTTCATAGAAAAAAGTTTAAAATGGAATTATGCATCCAATGAATTTCCATCTGGCTGAAATTCACAAGAAATCAAAGAATCTAGTGTTTGGATACTATAAGAAACACATGGGAAATATCTGGGCACTATGAAGAAGACCACTTAGGGGTAGTTTTACCATTCCACAGAGTTGAGAGAGGTCACTGTATTAGACAGATCATTAAAGTGACACACTCAAATGGAATTTTCTAGATCTATGCCATGTGGAATAAAAAATTGACCGTTAGTATGCCCAAAGTCTCAAGATTCATTATGTGAATGATTGAGATGAAAACCAACCTCCATTGTATGATTCAAAGGAGTCAATGGGATTTCCGTGTAGGTAGGGTTGTCAACAGGTCGTGTCGACCTGAAGCAACCAAAAAATTTACCAGGTTGGGCATTTTAAATTTGACCCATTGGCTGGGGTCGGGCCGGGTTGGGCACATAAATTTGACCCGTTGGTTGGACGCGAGACATCTAACCTAACCTTCGGGTGACAGTTTAAAGGTCAATCAAATATCGTAGAGCTTGCTAGTTGGCTTAACATACTTCAAGACTAGGACAAGCTAGGGGATAATTTGTGAGTACTCAAAAAACTTGTTAGTTATGTAAGGGATTCATAAGATATAAACTAGCGTAAAAGAAAGAAGAGAGAGGAAGAATTATAGAAGGTACAGAGGGAGAAAGTGATAATGTGTGTGTGTGTGAGAGAGAGAGAGAGAGAGAGCGAGAGAAAACGATAAATAGGAACTGGGGAGAAAATTTAGAAGAGAGGAGAGAAAAGGAGTCAAAATTTCACTATAGCACAACCCAGCTGACTGGATGTTCAGAGCCATCTGATCAATCCTTTACTTTTGGAGGGAATAAAGATACAATTCATAGTCCACTCAAAATTCCACAAATCAAAGGGTTTGGATCATCTGATAGGTGATTGGTTCTATTTTGAGGCAATGATCCATCTAACATGTGTTAATTTGATAAAATGTCCCATGCCGATGATCATTGTAACGATACAGCTAAAAAGATGGAGAGAACAATGGATATAAACAACAATGCATTATGATATTATATTTCTCCTAAAAGAATAGCTAAAAAATGTTGGAAGTTGAAGCTCACCTTCAAGCCAAGAATCCTATAAATTTTCTAAGAAGCATATTCAGCTGAAATTTCCTCAGCAAATATCATAAAACCAAACCCTCTATGCGAAATTTTTTTGTCATCCGAGAGAAGAACCAAAAACAAAGGATTAAACCTTAATCAGCTGAAAAGAAACCTCAGAAGGTGGAGGATGGTCAATAGAAATAGCGTGCATTCATATGTAGTAGGACAAAAACAAAGGATTAAACCCTAATCAGTTGAAAACAAGGGAAGCTCAAAATCATAGTCACAAAGTCAGTAGTCGGCACTCGGCAATAAATCGGCAAGGGTCTGATAAGTAAGGAAAAATCGGCAAAAATCGGTACAAGTCAGAAAAAATCGGGAAAAATAAAAAAAGATCTAAGGGAACACATACTACACGGTAATTGGGATGGGAGTAATTTACCTTACTAAGCACTGGTTTCCGAGCCATCCCCAACAGGCTTAAATTCCTACAGCTCCTTGAAATTCATCCATGGTTTGACCCAAACCTTTGCCTCATAGATCTTCTTTTTACCATCAACCATCACTTTGATAGTAAGATGGTGCAGAGTACCCGCAACCACCTGCTCTTCTGCCTTCACTTTTGCAAACTCCAAAAGAGAATTGTGTTTGTCAATCAGAAAATAAACAAATGAAAACTACAATGGAAACAAGAAATAAATTGGATTGACAAAGAAAACACAAGCAATAAATGATTCCCATTAGAAATAAGACCACAATTTTTCCATAAAATAAAATATTTCAGCAAAAAAAAAAATGGTTTGGTTTGTTGCAAATCGAGAATTCCCAGCATCCCAAAATTAATGCCTTCTAATAATTTGTCTACATGTGTAAACATGTAGACACAAAGGTGTTTACAACTAAATTATACATAGAGCAGAAAAGGAGTTTATACAACATGAATTTTTTTTTAAAATGAAGAAAATCCGGTACATAACAACAAAAGTTAGTGAGAAATGATTGTGATGGTGAAAGAGTACACTACCTCGGTAAAGAACCAGCATCCTTAGTATTGTAACCTACAGGTCAAAGTAATTATATTTTGCATTACTCAAAAAGCTTCCACAACTTACATGAGTGATCAAAATGCACCTAGAGTTAAAGTTCTTTCATCCCAGCACATTCCACTCTTGATAAAAAACGACACGTTGGTCAGTCATGAAATTCTCTGCATGCAGAACCGTAAACGCAGGTAAGCAATCATGAATTTGTAAAGGTGCACAGGCTGTGCACCATTGTTATGCATTAGTTATTGAATTTAATACACCTGGGAACATCCAGTTCATCAATTGAGATGCCCAAGTGGCAGGCCATCAATAGATGGGACTCAACTCAAAATTACCATATGATGAAGACCCTACAAGAGCTCTCAAATGGCCAACTTAACGTCCAAGTATAATTACAGTATGACTGTTTTAAAGGCCTAATCCTTTTTAATGTTAAGTAGTTAAGCCCATTATGTGACGACCCGACTTTTCCAATCCCTAGGGTATAGGAAAGGCCGGTTCATCAACTTATTGATTTCTCAATAAGCCGTAACAAACAGAAGCCGGCAACATAAACAAAGGTCTAAAGACAGAGGCAACATTGTTAATCCAAAAACAAAAGCTTCATATAAGAAAATTAGATATATCACTGTGAGGAACCAAAAAGAACCACCGGTGATGGCCAATCCGATCACCTAAAATAGAGGTTCACCATAATGGTTCCTCAAGTGATATCAAAAGAACAAAAATAATAGCCTAAGGCTCAACATTCCAAAATAATATCCAGACAAAATACCAAAAATACAGAATCTAAGATCACGGGAAGAACTCCTCAGCTGGTATGTCCAAATCCTCCTCGGGAATATAATCGGAGTCCTCGGATCCTCAAAGACTGTGACGTATAGTCGAGGGTGAGCTAACAGCCAAGCTCAATAGAGGAAGACAGATCTATTTGCATTTCTTTATAAGTAAAGGTTTTCAAAAGACGGAATCGGATCAAATATGGTTTTTCAATGATGCTTTTCAAATTAAATCTCCAGTTCTAATCCTGAGTCAAAACTGATAATATAATCTAAAGTGTTCAAAATGTTCTGATTTAGCATGCTTCTTGTCTTAAATTTATAACTTAATTTTATCTCCCAAATTTTCTATAGCATGAGAGCGGACTACGTGACCGATGGGAAGACCCTACTAACCATCGTCGTTCATGAACCCATTTCGAAAATGCAACAAGCCCCTACGCTATGAGGGAAACTTGCGCCAAAGTTTTACCGTTAACACGGTTGGTAGAATCTAGGGCATCGTACTTATGAACCCTAAATCAAATGCAAATGCTAATACATATCAAAGCTTATTATTCATAACATAATTCTGATTTTTTTTCAAGGTTCTGATTCGAAATTCTGATTCAAAATTTAACTGAGGTTCTAATTCAAAATTTAGCTGAGCTTCTGATTCAAAATTTAGCTGAGGTTCTGATTTCCAAAGATTCTTATTTATGACAAGGTTTACAAATTTTCAGATTGTGTCATATGTTCAAAGTTTTAATTATACTGTGTGCAACCGAATTTCCAAATTTTATACTTCTGAAAGAAATTGTCTATAACAGTTTATGCTTATAAATTCATGCAAATAATAATTAGGGTTCCCCTACCTTAACCAAGAAGTTTCAAAAGCATGTACAAGCAGTCCTCTCCAAGGACTCCCAATCGTCAAAACCTACATATATTAACACTCTCTGTGTTAATATAGAACCTAAAAATCAACCCAAAAGCTCATAGAAGAAAAAAAATCCAACAAACTTTTAAAAGCCAAAAGCAGGACAGAATTCGACCATCGAATTCAAATTTGTTGGTCGAATTTGAAATTCGATGATCGATTTTAAATTCGACCATCGAATTTCAGAATTCTATTTCAGGCCAAAAATTCTCATTTCGACTGTCGATTTCCAACTCGACAGTCGATTTCCAACTCGACAGTCGATTTCCAATTTCGACAGTCGATTTTCAAATCGACAATCAATTCTTGTGCTCGTGGTATTAACTCAACATGCCCGGATTCTTTTTCTTCATTTCCAAACACAGCCTTAGATCTCCTTTAAACATACTACATACTATTCTAAACCTAAATTGAATTCAAAAGATAAAAGGATGTTTAAAGGTCTACCTCTTGTAGTTTAAGCCGTTGCCTCCGTTGTACCAAAGCACGCACCGGAACCAATCTTCGAAGTTCAACGGCTTAAATCTCCAAAACAGTTCATCATTCAAAAGAGGTTGTCATTGCCTCAGCCACAACAAAATTATAAGGAACTGCTCACTCTCCACATCTCTCTTCTCTTTCAATAGTTCAAACTGATCCAAATTTAAGCACAAGGCTAATTAATGGTTGAGATGGAAAGAGGAGTTCTCAAGCTCACTAGATCTAAGATCAACAAGGAGACAAAGCCTTAGAGGTTTGATTTCCAACGAGAGGGAGAAGTTAACTTCTCTTGCAGTCTCTCTCTTATAACTAAAAGCTAAACATAAATATCTAGATTTTTATAAATGTAACTTATCCACTTAAGTTTAAACCTATCCGGTGTTAAACACAAATACCAACCTTATTGTGTAAGTCATCGCTTTCATGACTTACACACATCTATTGACAATATCATTTTACCATCATTCTCATCAAATACAAAGCTAACCAAAAGTCCAACAAAACCCATAAAATTTTCCGGACACGCTTATCGAGGTAAATGAAATTAGGTCAAAATATCAGGGATATTACACATTAAGCCTATTTGCTCACCCCTGAGTTTTAAGTCTATTATAAGTATGACAAGCTTGATTTCTATGTTTCGTGGCCAATAATTCTGAAACCAGCCCAATCTTTCTTCAAGATCACCTACAATGAGAGAGCCCACTTGAACAAATAACATGGAATCAACTTACAAGGTGACAACTCTTGGGCATTCAGGACTAGAACCCAAAATAAAACTTGTAAACCAACATGTATACAAGCCAATAGAAATTCGTATGCAATCTAATCTTAATCTAAAAACCAAAAATAAACTGATGCACTCCACAAAGGGTAGATTTGAGACAGTTTGAAGGCCATAACAAAGGTTAAAAAGGGACAAAGGGCAAAGTCAGCCCAGAAATCAGCCTCATGAGAGGCCAGAGATTAAAGCTAACTGGGGTTTTTATTTAAAAACCCAATGGGGTTTAATGAAGAAGGTCAAGTGGGCATTAAGAGTGATGTGACCACTTTAAGTGGTCACATGAAGTAGAAAAAATAAAATGAGAAACTTCTTGAGATCTTGAGTCACGTAGTTACCTAAATGTGGTCACATGAAAAGAGGGGATTGAGAGTTTCATTGTAGGAAATCTTATCTTAAGCTTTTTAAATCATCTGCAAGATTTCAAGACCCTAAAATTTAGAACAAAGAACTCGGGTCATTATTGTTTTAATCTACTAGAGTTTTATTGTGACTAGGAGCATAAACAGAGGAATTGTGGTAGTCGAGATATGCATAATATAGAAGTGCTTATTTTTTATTTAAATTTTGAGCCTATTTAGAATAGAAACCAGGAATAAAAGTGGGAATTTTCTTTATATTTACTGTTGGTCGAAACTTTATGATAGAACGGGTTGTTTTTTTTTAGGAAAAAAAAGAGATGTGATATTTTTGCTCTCATCTTCCTCTCGAGATTTTCATTCAGATCTTGAAGAATCTTAGCTTTGGTTGTTATATCTAAAACCTTAAACTCGATGGTAATGTTGCTTGTATGTTGTACATCTTCTATTGCTGCTGCAACAGATATCTGGGGTGCTAAAATTCGACACTTTTATGAGTAGTGGGAATATTCTCTCAAAGTCAAAACACTATTAATAGACCCTGATATGCAATAATTAGATTCAGATTTTGTGTTAAACTTGCAATAACAGTCACTCTGATGGAAGCTATAAATCAGCACCCCCCCCCCCCAATTATTTATATAATTTCTGCCCCATCCACTACTGTACCACTATATTAATTATAATGAAATAATCTTCTATCATAACTATTATTCTGCAAATAGACTTGAGTTAGATGAAGAACATCAGCACCATAATCAAGTAGCAAAAGTACTATATGAGAAGACAACAATACAATAGTCGATAGCAGCAGTAGCAGCTGTTTAAGAGACCACCGAAATTTCAGCAATAAATAATATTTCCACAGACAGCATAAACATCATCAAAAAGAAATTCTTCATCAGCAGCATTGAATTAGGCTAGAAGACTTGATAGCCAACAGTAATGGAGGTCCAAACCTCCACCAAAACAGCAAAAGATCACTCTCAAAAGACTCCTACTTTCGGCAGCAATCACAAGGATCAAAACCCTCTAGATTCATGACTCATAACTGCTTTAGGAAATTCATTATACCTAGTTGTCTAACAAGCACTTCCTTTAGAACTCGTACAACGTTATTTCCACACAAAAAAAAAAATTAAAAATAAATAATATAATATACAAAATTCGTCGATAATCTCACGAAACCACCAAATGTACGACTACTAATTAATAAACAGCAAAATCTAAGCAGATCTCGATCATCAAGCCTATTTACTCAAGGTTCATGTAAAATTTGAATATTCAAATTACTGATTGAATTGGAATTTGGTTGAATTACCTCATTTAGCTGGCCGTAAGTACCAAGACCAGACTCTTAACTTTTAAAAAAATCACTCAAATCAATCACTGATAGGTTTTTTTTGTGTTCATGAAATTAATTTTTTTTTTACTTAATCAATTCGAATCAATAAAACAAAAGATTGATTTCAATAACCATGTATAATTTGTGTTCTATACGCGAAAATATGTGTATTAAACCCATCGTTTTCTAGCACCAAGATATATAATCGAAACTGAAAAGAAAACTAGCCCTATACATATCACTTCTACCGATCAAAGGCCATCACACAGAATCAATTACTACAAATAGAAAAAAAATCTCACGTACCTGTACACAAGCCTCTTCAATGGCCACAATTTCGAGCGAAAACCCTAATTTTCAGGGGTGATCATGAAAGCCTAAGCCAAATCGAACTAAAGGGAGACCAATGGATGCTCTCCGACACGTAGAATCTCGATCTGTAGAGAAGAAACAATGATTCAAACTAAACTGGATAATGATGTAAGTAGGGTTTATTAATTAGGGATCTAAGGATGATCCAAAGAAAAATGCCTCATATCGACAATCAAAACAAATCAGATCTAAGATCAACACTCTAATGATGATCCAAAGAAAAATGCCTCATATCGACGACTCTCGTTGTCTTCGAAACCATGTAAGCCGCTCTCCAGTTCAGCTTCTTCGAGCTCTGTGTATTTGAAGTTCTCCATGTCCAATCCTCGGAAGGAATAGGAACCATCGAACAACAAACACTCCACACCAAACCCTGACCGATTGAAATCGAAAACCTAGCAACACACATTCAAAACGGCAACTTCTCTTAGCAAAACCAACCCTAATTTGACAAATTTTTTAGGGTTTTAATAAACAGAAGCTCCCAAAAAAATCCTAACAAGTCACAAATCCTGGTTATAGAGAGAGGAAGAAGAGAGAGGCTAGGGTGTAGAGAGGAAGACGAGAGAGAGGGTATGGTTTCAGAGAGAAACAAACAAAGGATTGAGAGAGAGGCGTTCTTCTCTTTTTTTTATTATTTATTTTTTTGAGATGTGAGCGAGAGAGGCATTCTGTGTAGTGATAAAGAGAGAAATGAGAGAGGGGGTGGAGGTTCGGCCCGATGGATTTGCACGTGATATAGCACGTGATGAGTGGATGATTTAAAAAACTACAGCCTTTACTTAAAAAACCATTGTTTTAGGCATTAGTATATTACACCACTTTTTTAAACAATGGTTTATTTTATATTGCTCGAGTGATTTTTTCCTCTTTTTGACGTAGTGTCAAGGAATCTTAAGATCTGGGACTACAATCAAAGTCACGTCCGCGCACATCATACTCAAACATTTTAGGGGGCTGGATTACCAGAATTGTATCCTTTATATCCGATACGTAACGGCTTGGAACTCGGCCTATGTTTTGATATTGTATAAGTTATTAAATCCTTGGCAATCGCGTGGGTGCTTGACTTACCTGAGTTCTCCATGATGTCCTGGTGCGTGCTTAGAGCCATTTAGGTGCTGCACATAAATATATGTTCAGGTGTCATGTGGATGTGGCTAAGGTCCATTTAAAAAAATAAAATTTAACATTTTAAAGAAAATTTAATCATGGGAATCAACAGTAGTTAATAACTTAATTAACAAATGAACAATAAAATGATAAAATAGAAATTGTTCATTTGCACACCATTAGATCGAGCCATCGAGGTCATTTAATTGCGGGAATCAATAGTAGCTCACATGTAGATGATTTGACAGGTGGGTGCAGGATTTTAATCATAGTTACCATAATCTGTATTTTTTTTCGAAAAAACTCGTCTAAAACAAATTTTCATAAAATGTCGGGAACACATTTAAATAAAACGCATCTTTTCCAAAAGTATTCGTATAGTTGTATTGTTAAAAAAATTATAATTTTTACCTTTTAAACGCGCTTTTTACGAATTTTCCCCAAAGTTTTTCTTATCTTTGTAATTTATTTTTTTTAACATTTAAAAAAAATTCACCACTTTCACATGCTTCCCGACTTCTTTACGAAATTTGTCAATATTTCCACATTTATTTCATGTTTTTTAACTTGCTCGAAATTTTCTTGAATTCTGATAACTATGCTTTTAATGTTCAGGTGGTGCAATTACAGCCAGTTCACTCATAAATTGGGTCTAGCCCAGGGTTCAAAACATGGGCTAAGCACATGCCCTTTTCAAGTTGAACCGGATTTCACGTTCAACTCGATCACCTGCCCTTGAAAATATGGAATCTTAGACTTTTTTAGTTTTCGCTTTTTATGGACTGACGTGGAGTCAAAAAACTCTCCCTTTTCCAAGGGCGGTAGATGGGGTTGAATCGAACTCGAAATCTGATTCAACCTAGTTTGACCTCACCATTAAATGTTTTCTATAGATCTAAGAAATCGGCTTGGGACGCGTAGCTACCTACCCTACGTCCTACCCAAGTGGCCAAGTCTTCTTATTAAAAGTCCACTTAGAAATATAATGTTTATTAAGTTAAATATAAAAGTCAAAAGTCAACAGAAAGTGATGCATCTCTTCTAGAGAGGCGACTATTATAAGTATATCGAAATCTAATAATATACAATCATCATCTTCTTCATCAACATTATCTTCGTCAGTTCGTCTTCTTCTTCAATGGCTATGGGTCCCTATATTAATATGTTCTTAGGAAACAACTTTGCTCTTAACCCATTGATCTTGGATTTAGTCATCAAAGCCGGCCTCATATGTGGCAAGGATGCCACAACCTCCAAACACGCCGAACTCCTCACCGGAATCCTGCAAAACATCAAAATTCTCGTCGGTGTCGAAGGACTCTTCTTCTTCGCCTTCTTAATCGGTTTAATGTTCTCCCCACAACAAAAAATCCAAGGTTTTTTGATCACATGGCGTAGCGTTTCAATCTGGAACGCAGTCTACTCCGCTATCGGCATCGCCATCATCGGCAGCTTCGCATGGCTTTCCAATTATTCAGTTATCTTTCTCATTTTCGGTGTGTTGCTAGCTTCTTGCTATCTTCTCTTTTATATAAGTTTAAGTTCAATTTGGATGTTGGGTCTGGTGGTTTCTGAGGAAGAAGAGGATTGCTATGGAGATTACGCAATTGCCAAAGCCATAGAGATTAGTAAAAGAGGGTCTTCAGCGGCGATTTCGCTCACCTTTCAATTTACACTGGCTGCCTCTGGGATTACTGGGATTCTTGGTTTCTTGATGAGTGAAGTTAAACTAAGCATAATGGCACAACTAGTCACTGGGATGGTTTTGATAAACATAACCCGGCTGTTGAGTTCGGCTTCATTGGCCGCGTTTAAAGTGCTTTACTATCAAGTTAAGATGAGCCATGAAAATCTGATTCAAGTGCAGGAGGGAGCTGGTTATAGTATACGACCACCCATTGATCCACAGGTTACGGTAGGTCCTTATTAATTAGATTCATGGTTAGCAAAGGTGGTTAAGAAAACCTCATGACTAGCAAAAACAAAGGAGGATTGGAGATCGGTTTTAGATGCTTATTGTTGAGGAACTTTAAAATGTATTCATTGTTCTAGATTTGGAATCCTATGTTCTGTATTGTTGCAGATGATCAAATAAACATGCCCCATTTTACTTGCTATTATTTGCCCTTTCTTCTCTTTGGTCAAACCTTGGGAAGTGTACAGCTATTTATGAGCACATAAATCAGTCAAAGTAGACCTTAACCCTACTGCCTAAGGCTGTCAATAAGTCTGGGCTGGCCTGTCAGCCCACTCGGCCCGTCCCTAAAATCATAGGGCTAGGGCTCAAGAACAATGTTAGAGGATTGGCCGAGGGCCTCATATCCAAAAGCTCGCTGTGCATAGAGCTGGACAAGGACTTAGCAAGTTAAAGCCCGTAAGCCAAGTTGGGGTTGTCCATCTCTTTTAATATATATATATATATATATATATATATATATATATAATATAATTATATAAGTATATATGATATATATTATACTTTTTATTACCAAATTAACATAATAACCTTGGATATTTAGATTCATCGATGGAATAGTTGTAATGATAATTTTGTAATTTGAATGATGATTGTAACGACCCTAAAATTTTGAATAGAACTCAACTGTGTTGGTATCCGTGCTTGACACGGAAATTGAGATAAATTTAAAATTTTAAATCAAAGATAATTAATATGGGAATCTGTAATCTATAGGCGTGTGATGTGAATTGTCACATATGATGCAAGTTCGAGATGAGATTAGGTCTGTTGGTAAGATAAGATACCCGTGTGTTGTGTGTGTGCTCAACGCTGGAGCAAAATAGATTAGAATGAAAATATCTGGGATATTTCCATTAATAGCTTAAGATAGACTATAATAGCCCTAAAATTCTGAACAAGAATCCAACTGTTTCGATATACATGCTCGGCACGAAAATTGAGATAAATTGATATTATTGAATATAATATATATCCATGGTAAAGTGAAGCCATGTGTGACTTCTTATTCAAGTCTGAGTCTCATATGACCTTTGATATTGTGACAGCCCGGATTTTCGCACTCGAAAATTCATGTCATCAGGATCATGCTCTGGATGATCCCCGGGACAAATCACAGAGTGTCTGCTCATCTAGCGGAAATCAGAGCAGACACTATCCAGTAGTGACAGATTGAGTCATCATATATGGCTTTAAAAGAGAGAAGAAATAAACAATACATGTATATATATATATATATCCTCAAAAAGGAACCAAGAAGAACCACTGGTGATGGACATCTATCACCCAAACAATGATTTTTTATAGTGGTTCATATAGAATGTATAATAATACAAGTAGAAACATATATAGAAAGTAAATACAGGAAGTGGCCACTAGGCACACAATAATTCAGAGTATCATACAAAACTCCCTAAAATAAATGACAAACTAGTACCCAGACAGCTAATAGAACTCGTCAGGTGGGGTATCAGTATCCTCCTGCTCGACCTCAACCTTTAGATCAGGCTGGTAGTCGGGATCGCTCTCGGTGCCGGGAGCTCTAGCCTCGGAACCTAAAAATGTTAATGAAAGTAGGGTGAGCTAACCATCTAAGCTCAGTAGAAGAATTTCAGTTAAAATTGCATCTTAATTGTAAAACATGGTTGCAGAAGATATTGACAGAATTGAACCAATGCAAGCAGATGTTTCCGATATGCAGAATTTATCAAAGCAGGCAGAACATATTAGAGTTTACAGAATGTTATGTATACAGTGTTTAATGACTTAGAATAGTAAACTTAAGTAACTCTCATTAGTATAGCACGTGGTAGCCAGATTGATCCGATGGGTAATTTCGATCATTGTCGTTCACATGAACAATTTCAGGAATGCAACAATGCCTCTACTATGGAGTGCAATTGTACAGAGGATTTCAAGGCAAATGCACGATTGTGCCAAACACAGATATACCGCCGAGTCAGTAGGATTCGTCAGAGTATTAAACCTCAAATCACATGCAGACTTATTATACATAACGGAAATCAGGTGTCAGATAGTAGGAGTCAGATATAAGAGTTTTCACACATATGCTAAACATGATTGGAAAGTAAAATCAAACTATTCAGTCGAATGCAGAAAATTTGGAATCCATGAGATCTAGAATAAATACAATTTCAGTTGAATTTCCCTACCTCAGGTCAGACCTTTCTAAGCAAATCCAATGCTCTTCAGGGAGTCATGGTCTGATCCTAGACCAGAAATATAGTACACTAGGTGTCAGGTATGTCAGACCATTAACTGGCACTGTGTCCAACAGCGTTAAATTTATAAAACCCAGACAGCCTAAAAACAGGAGTGATTGATCAATCAATGCCCTTATTGATCAATCAACCCTCCTCTTTGATCGATCAATGACCTCATTGATCGATCAACCTCTCAAAATACTCACAGGTGACAAGGCCAATTGATCGATCAACAACCTCTATTGATCAATCACCTCTTCTCATTGATCGATCAATGCTTCAATTGATCGATCAATAGCTTCTTACGCATCACACTTGACAGAGAAAAATTGATCGATCAACACCTTAGTTGATCGATCAATTCATCTCATTGATCGATCAATGCTTCAATTGATCGATCACCAGGCTAAAATTTAAATTTCCCTCTTCTTGTTCTCACACTAAGTTTATATAGATTGATCGATCAATGCCCTTATTGATCGATCAATCCTTCCCATTGATCGATCAATATCCTGATTGATCGATCAATCTTTGCTATTGATCGATCACTCTTTCTGTGATCGATCAACCCTCAGAATTGATCGATCAATTAACAAATTGATCGATCAATGCCCTCGGGCACAGAACTTCTAAAAAATGCTCCTACTGTTCCCACCTAATTCTTATAAAAATTGATTGATCAATGCCTCTTATTGATCGATCACCCCAGCATTGATCGATCAACCATCAAGACTGATTGATCAATGATGACAGTTCTCTGTCATTAATGGTGGTCACTTGCTGTGACCCATTTTACCCTTTTAACATTGATGGTTTCAAACCACCATTCACACACACATATACACATAAGAGGCTTTAATTTCACTATTTTCAAGAGTAAAAGCTCACCTCTAATTGGGCCCTTTCGGGGTCTCGGCAACCGAAATCCGAATAGGGTTTCAGATCTAAAATCTCAGCTTCGTCGCCAACGCGACCCAGAACAGTTGATGCTTGGCTTTATTTCAACTCCTAGCACTAAATCACGCCCCTGTAAGACACTCGACGAACCGTCGTTGATTATACGCTCTCAAATCGAGGAATTTCTAATCTAGATCTCTCGCTCAGCTGTGGTTTTTCAAGGGCGTGGCTTCAAGATTCTAGAAATGGCTTTAAACTCTTCAGAAACAAGGGGTGGAGATGAAGATAGGTTTGCCCAACCCCTCTTCCTTCTCTTATAAGCTAAGAAACAGAAATATCCTTGATATTTCTGTTTCCCATGACTTAAGCTCCGGTGTGAAGCGTCCACATAATTTCTTTGACGTAACACGCTTCACCAAGGCTCTACTAGTCTCGGATTTATGTGAGAAATCACACATGACCTCATCTAACTACAGGCTAATATTATTTCAAATAATATTAATTACTAATTTTAAAATTTTTCTCGATTTCCATGTCAGGCACATATATCGATGCAGTCAGGTTATAGTTCAAAATTTTCAGGCTATTACATTATCCCCCCCTTAGGAATTTTTGTCCTCGAAAATGTCAGGGAGGTTTTGTCATGTGTTAACGAAAACAACCAGACTAATATATCATGCGAAAAAATAAAGATGTAGGCAGAACAAAATTTGAATGGAAAGCAAAGTAATATAGATATAAATATAATTATATATATATATATATAATACTGAGAATAGCATAGTAAATACCTACCGGGACTCGGATGGTCCAGCCTCTTCAGGGGCAGGTCAATCGGGGCGGGGTGGCGATGTATGGTAGTTGCGAGGATCCACCGTATGCTGACGTGCATGAGCAATCATTGATGTCGAAGTGGTGGCGTACAAGTGCTGCATGATGAGCTCGTGCATGCCCTCATGGTAATCCAGCCGACGATGAATCTGATGCTGGAACGCCTCCATCCCATCCAACCTCTTATGGATACACCGGTTACCCTCCACAAGCTCACGAAGCATCGCTTCGACGTCCACTGTTGAAGGAGGAGGGGGACGCGATGTGGTAGGACGAGGTGGCCGATGTGGTGTGGTGGGGATAGGTCGAGTAGACATCTCTGGCTGAGGTGGCTGGTCAAGTGGTACCTCCCCCTCTCCAGGAACACGCTCGGCGGGCGCCACACCGTCCGCAACGACAGGCTCAACGGGCTCGGCGGCTCCCTCCTCTCCCTCAGGTAACCGCCATGACCAGAAGGTTGTAACTCTTGGTCTAGTCCTTGAGGTGAAATACCTTCATGTTGTTGGTCATCCGTGGCTCACTGGGAGCCAAACTATACACCTCGTGTAGAGCAACGTATTGCTCCACCATCTTTGTGATCAGGCGAGCGTAGGAAAGTTGTTTCTCGGCCCCGGTCTTTATTTTATCTGACATCAGGTCCTTGGCATTTAGGATGCCATCAATGACCAAATCTGCCACAGAGAACCAACGATTCTCAAATGCGGAAAAGAGTGCCTGTTGCAAGATGCCAGTCCGTGAGGACTTGTGCAGGAATGAGTTGAAGGCACACTTAATATAGGTATCAAGCATCCATAACTAGTCAGGTAACTGGGCACGTGTGATGGATTGCCCCTTCCTATGTTGACCTTGGGTCATCTTGGTGACCACGTCGGGAAAAGGAACGTCTTTAATGTAAGGGGGCCCTAATCCACAGGTTTCAATGTAGACCGACGTGCACTGTAGGGCAGCCGCTACATGAAACTGGTTGAATTTGTACTGAAACCCGTCAATTGAAGTGACGAATCGGTATCGGCTATCGCCCCAATGAAGACTTTGGAAAAATAGCCGCACGATCTGAGGACAATAATGATCGTGAAATGGCTCGAGTAGGGGTTTCAACCCGAGCTTTTGAATGTATCCCATGGCCCAAGTCATCTCGGGCCAATCCTCATAAAGCGTAGAGGTGAATACGTATTCGAGGAGAAAGGATTTGGAAATCCACCATGGGTTGGGGACTTCGCGCTGAATTTGGGTCGGTATGGGTTCTTGGACGGGTGGTACCACGTTTGCAATAGGTGTCACGGGTGGCACGGTGGGTTGGGGGACGGGTTCGAGGGGTGGTACAGAAGCACGAACCCGAGATGTGGGAGTCTAACGCAAAGCATTCTTCATTCGCGGCCCCATGGCGTAAAAATACCCAAACGTGAAAACAAATCCCAAAAGAGTGAAAGGAAGGGGTTTACCAAGTTGACCGAGCAAGGTCCGAGCCAAATACACGCTAGGAGGAGCTCAGGTGGCCGGTAAACTCTCCGGGGTGTTGCTTGAACGCAAGGAAGTAAAGCCCCTCTTGAACAATCAATAGCTTTGCACTATACGAATGAGTTTGTAAAAACCCAATCGCCACTTAATACCCCCGGATTGATCGATCAATGCTCTAATTGATCGATCAATAGTGTATTTAAAAAGCCCTAACCCGATAGCCTTGATCGATCAATATCCCTGTTGATCGATCAATGCATTCGAAATTGATCGATCAATGTCCTTATTGATCGATCAATGAGTAAGTTTAAACACTTGCTCCATAACCTTGATCGATCACTACCCTTATTGATCGATCAATGCAACATGAATGGATCGATCAATGCCCTATGTTGATCGATCAATGGTCCAATTTGATCGATCAACCAAACTTGGTGATCGATCAATACATCTAAAATAGATCGATCAATACTTTTATTGATCGATCAATCACCCAAGAATGAGCACGCGGCTCCACATATCATTGATCGATCACCTCACTGTGTTGATCGATCAATCACGAAATTGATTGATCAATCACTAAATTGATCGATCGATCAAGATTGTGAGGTGATTTCTTAACATAGCCACTTCTTTAATGCGAATTGATCGCACCTTGAAACTGAAGGTATATGTATCTCACATACTGAACCCGTAATATCATATTATACGAGTCAAATCATGCTTGCTTACACATGAGAAGCAAATAATTATGATAAAGAATTTTAAGCGGATTTCACAGAATTACCTCTCATGTCAGGTAAACAAGTGTGGATACTGCTCGCGAATTTCAGTTGCACGCTCCCAAGTAGCTTCGAAAGCTGAATGATTTCTCCACTTTACAAGTACCAGTGGAATCAACTTGGTCCGCAAAGCTTGATCTCTATGATCGAAAATCGCTATCGGTTCCTCAATCACCGTCAGGTCCTCTTACAACTCAAAAGGCTGGAAATCCAAGACGTGAGTCGAGTCGCGCACGTAGCATTGTAGCATGGAAACATGAAAGATGTTATGCATGCTCGCCCACTGCGGTGGCAAAGCAATCCTATATGCGACTTTGCCAACCCGGCCGAGTACCTCAAAGGGGCCAATATACCGAGGACTCAACTTTCCTCGCTTCCTGAAGCGCATGACGCCCTTGGTTTGCGAGATCTTCACAAAGACCTTGTCTCCGATCTAAAAACAATGGTTCATCTCATAGCTAATCATTTTAACTAGGGAATAGTAAATTTCTCGAACGCATCCAAGTATACCTGAAACTCGATGTGCGTTCGATGGAGATTGGCATAGCTCTTTTGGCGATTTTGAGCAACCTGTAACCTCTCGCGGATCAACCGAGCTGTCTCGATGGTACTATCCACGATATCAGGTCCCAAAACAAGCTTCTCATCGACTTCTTCCCAATTTAAAGGAGATCTGTATCGTCATCTATATAAGGCTTCATAAGGCGCCATCCCAATACTCGACTGATACCTGTTATTATAAGCGAACTCAATCAAAGGTAAATGTTGATCTCATGAATCATGAAAGTCCAACATGCATGCACGCAACATATCCTCTATGATCTGGTTCACTCTCTTAATCTGACCGTCTGTCTGAGGATGAAACACTGAGCTGAAATCTAGTTTAGAACCCATGCCTTCTTGAAATCGTCGCCAGAACTGTGACGTATAAAGCAGATCTCGATCACATACTATGCTTACTGGTATGCCGTATAACCAAACTATCTCTCTCATGTACAGCTCTGCAAGCTTATTGGCTGTATACATAGTCCAGTACGGCAGAAAATGTGTAGAGTTTGTCAGTCTATCTACAATGACCCAGATAGCATTATTCTTCCTCAATGTGCTAGGCAATCCCAAGATAAAATCCATATAAATGGCTTCCCATTTCCACTCTAGCACTGGTAACGGTTGTAATGGCCCTACTGTATTCTGATGGTCTACTTTCACCTGCTGGCATACCAAACATCGAGAAACGTATTCTGCCACATCCTTCTTCAGTCCCCTCCACCAAAAACTTCTCTTGAGATCTTGATACATCTTGGTACTCCCAGGATGTATAGCATACGTCGACTTCTGTGCCTCTTCCAGAATGGTATCTTTCAGATTCTTATTATCAGGTATGCACAT
The DNA here is from genome assembly GCA_021018995.1 of Chloranthus sessilifolius. NCBI lineage: Eukaryota > Viridiplantae > Streptophyta > Magnoliopsida > Chloranthales > Chloranthaceae > Chloranthus > Chloranthus sessilifolius. The sequence goes on along the minus strand of CM037597.1, from coordinate 33,641,211 downwards.
CTGATCTCTGAATAGCAAAGTACCATTATCCTTTATAGAGAAATCAGGTCTGATCCCGTTGATCACATCCTTTCTAATGGCCATAAGCTCATCATCAATCATCTGGAGCTTACGCACATAATCAAACAACGTGAGCCATAGCACAATAGTATCCATCAATGCCCCTAAATCTCTGACGTTGATTAGTGTATCGCACAAGGCCAGGTCCTCAAGTAGATGCCACCACTGTACTCTGGTGATAAGATGTGACAACTGAGCTGAAGACTTCCTGCTCAAAGCATCTGCCATAATATTAGCCTTCCCAGGGTGATTCTGGATGGAATAATGGTAATCCTTCAAGAACTCCATCCATCTGCGCTGTCGCATGTTCAGGTCCTTCTGAGTAAAGAGATTCTTGAGACTTTTGTGGTCGGTGAAGATATCAAATGTCTCACCGTATAAGTAGTGCCTCCAGATCTTTAAAGCAAAGATCACCGCTGCTAACTCCAGATCATGAGTTGGATAATTCTTTTTATGTTCCTTTAGCTGTCTAGAGCCGTACAGGATAACTTTCTTGTGCTGGTTGAGGACACAACCCAAACCATTGTAAGATGTGTCACTGTATATAGCAAAACCTCCTCTGCCAGAAGGTATAGCTAGCACTGGTGCTGTAGTCAGACGCGTCTTAAGTTCTTGAAAACTCTTCTTACACTGATCAGTCCAATCAAACTTAGCATTTTTCTTTGAGATGAGTAAGCAGACTTGATAGCTTGGAGAACCCCTCTACAAATCGTCTGTAGTATCCTGCCAAACCAAGGAAACTACAGATCTCGGTTACCATTTTAGGTTGTTCCCAATTTATGACCGCTTCAATCTTCACTGGGTCGACCATTATACCCTTAGCAGATACGATATGACCCAAGAAACTGACTTGATCAAGCCAAAACTCACACTTAATGAGCTTTGCATACAGTTTGTGATCTCTGAGGGTATGTAAAGCCACGTGCAGATGTCCTTCATGTTCTTCCTTTGTCTTGGAATAGATTAGAATGTCAGCCACAAAGACGACTACGGACTTATCCAAATGTGGTTTAAACACTCAGTTCATTAGAACCATAAAAGACGCAAGTGCGTTCGTCAATCCAAATGGCATAACCAAAAATTCATAGTGCCCATATCTGGTTCTGAACGTCGTCTTCTCGACATCTTCTGCTTTGACTCTTAGCTGATGATAACCTGACCGCAAGTCAATCTTCGTAAAGAACCTCGCTCCTTGTAACTGATCAAATAGATCATTGATTCTAGGGAGCGAGTAACGATTCTTAATCGTCAACTTGTTCAATTGCCGATAGTCGATACACAAACGCATTGAACCATCCTTCCTGACAAATAATACTGGTGCTCCCCAAGGAGACACACTAGGTCGAATGAACCCTTTTTCAAGCAGTTTTTGCAATTGCTCCTTTAATCCTTGTAATTCTGTGGAGCCATCCGATAAGGAGCCATAGATACTGATTCGGTACCTGGAACTAGATTTATTGCAAATTCAATCTCCCGAGCTTGTGATAATCCTGATAAATCCTCAGGAAATATATCGGGGTACTCACATGCAACATGAATATCGGATATCACATTAGTCTCTTCTTGTTGCTCTTGTAGGAAAGCCATATAGCCACTGCATCCATTCTTCATCATCTTTTTGGTTCGAATGGTTGATATCAATGAAGCTACCTTAGACTTCAATCCGAAGAATCTGAATGACCTTTCCTTTGGAGGGCGAAAAACTACAACCTTCCGAAGGCAATCGATGCTTGCATGGTAAGCGGATAGCCAGTCCATTCTAAGAATGATGTCAAACCCTTTCATATGTAGCAAAATTAAATCTGTGCCAGTGTCTCATGATCTTCTACCAACACAATCACTGATTTAGACACTGTGACTGCATTCACTGAACTTCCGTAGGAATAGACACCGTCAATATGAACTCTAAGTGCTCAGGAGTGACGCTCAATTCTTTCGTAAATTGAGGCCTAACAAATGAGTGTGTAGAACCTGGGTCTACCAAAGCTCATGCTCGATAAAAAAAAATATCACAATGCTGATATACCTTAAGCTCACCTATAATTCAGCCACACAATTAGATCAAGTGCTTACGATGTGTATGTGTAATGTGCATTATCATCATAAATATTTAATCAAAATAATTCTACTTTACCAATTTCCAGTCCATCCTACTACATAATTAGTCTTACTTTGAAATTTAATCATACCTTGTATGACAACATTCGATGTCAGAGCATCGGTCGTAGTAATAGCGTACGCTCAACCTTGAACCACAGGTCGGGATGATCTCTGTGTAGACACTGATTCGAACCGTTCCTTGCTCTCTTTACTATCCTCTAGGCAATTCCTGACTAGGTGACCCATCTTTCCACATCTGAAACATGCCCCCATATCCCTCCTACAATCCTCTGTCTTGTGTGGTTTCCCACACTTAGCACATGACAGGGCCGAAGTAAATGAAGAGACCCTTGAATATCCCTGCGCTACAGAAGCCCCGCTGCCAGAAGAACCAGACGGTCAGAATGGTCTAGAAGATGCATGTATGGCTAGCCTCTGATATGAAATAGGCCCTGTAGATATCCCCGGTTTGGAGTGTGTAGGATATCTTGGAGGTCTGGAGAATCTAGCCCTCTTGTTTTTCTAAGGGTCCTGAGATTGCCCCCGAAAAGACCTCTCTCGGATTTGCTTGCCTTTCCAAGCAAACTGTTTCTGGTTTTCCTCCTCTGCTATGAGAGCCTTGGCCATAACTCTCTCATATGTCTCCATTTCCCACATGGAAACATCTCTCTATAGGTTGTCTCAGGCCGAGCTGAAATTTTCGTGCTCTCATCAGTTCAGTGGCTACATGCTGGGGTGCGAACCTAGCCAGTCGATCAAACTCAGCACCGTACTCTCACTGACATCGCACCCTGCTTTAGCTCTATGAATTTCACCTCCCACTGGTGCCTCACTATTTTCAAAAAGTACTTGTTGTAAAATACTTCTGTGAACTCCTCCCAGGTCCATGGAATGTGAGGAAACTCTCTCGCTCAATTTTGTGACACCAATTTTGTGACACCGCCATCCAATTTGAAAGTGGCCCAGCGCACTTTCTCTACGTCATTGCACTTGAGCACTTCGAAAAGTTTTTCCATCTCCTTTATCCAACCCTCGGCCTCTATGGGATCAGTCTGGCCTGAGAAGTTAGGAGGTCTCACTATCCTAAACTCTGCGAATCCGCTAGGCTGGTGAGGCGGTCTAGCTGCCTGCTGAGTCAAAGCAACTGTCTGCTGAGCGACGTTGGTAGCCAAAGCTTCCAACACCTGCTCCATTCTATCCTCGTAGCCTCTTCTTCCTCCTATTGGTCCTACCGGAATGACATTTTCACCCGATAGGAATCCCAATCCTCTAGATGTCCCAGGAACATCGGAACATCAATGTCTTGCAAAGGGACCTCTCTCTGTCCTTCTCTACCTCCGCTGCGTTCGCCTCTGAACTTAGGGCCCATACTGGTCTGTCATTGTGAAAATAATAACATCGATCAGTACATAAATTGTGAAAACAATCCGACCTGAACCCGTAGTTCAACCTAAAGCCTAGGCTCTGATACCAACTGTGACAGCCCAAATTTTTGTGCTCAGAAATCCGTGCCATCAGGATTATGCTCTGGATGATCCCTGGGACAAATCACAGAGTGTCTGCTCATCTAGCAAAAATTAGAGCAGACACTGTCTAGTAGTAGCAGATCGAGTCATCATATATGGCTTTAAAAGAGAGAAGAAATAAACAATGCATGTATATATATATCAAAAGAATATACAACCTTAAAATGGAACCTAGAAGAACCACTGGTGATGGACATCCATCACCCAAACAATGGTTCCAGATAGTCGTTCCTATAGAATGTATAATAATACAAGTAAAAATATCTGTAGAAAGTAAATACAGAAAGTGGTCTCCAGGCACACAATAATTTAGAGTATCATACAAAAATCCCCAAAATAAATGACAGACTAGTACCCAGACAGCTAATAGAACTCGTAAGCTGGGGTATGAGTATCCTCCTCCTCGGCCTCAGCCTCTGGATCAGGCTGGTAGTCGAGATTGCTCTCGGTGCCAGGAGCTCTAGCCTTAAAATCTAAAAATATTAATGAAAACTGGGTGAGCTAACCATCTAAGCTCATTAGAAGAATTTCAGTTAAAATTGCATCTTAATTGTAAAACATGGTTGCAGAAGATATTGACAGAATTGAACCGATGCAAGCAGTGTTTCAGATATGCAGAATTTACCAAAGTAGGCAGAACATATTAGAGTTTACAGAATGTTATGTATACAGTGTTTAATGACTTAGAATAGTATACTTAAGTAACTCCAGTGAGTATAGCACGTGATAGCCAGATTTGGTCCGATGGATAATCTCGACCATCGTCATTCACATGAACAATTTCAGGAATGCAACAATGTCTCTACTATGGAGTTCAATTGTGCAGAGGATTTCAAAGCAGATGTACGATTGTGCCAGAGACGGATATACCGCCGAGTCGGTGGGATTCGTCAGAGTATTAAACCTCAAATCACATGCAGACATATTATACAGAATGGAAATCAGGTGACAGGTGGCAGGTGTCAGATAGCAGGAGTCAGATATAATAGAGTTTTCACACATATGCTAAACATGATTAGAAAGTAAAATCAGACTATACAGTCGAATGTAGAAAATTTGGAATCCATGAGATCTAGAATAAATGCAATTTCAGTTGAATTTCCCTACCTCAGGTCAGACCTTTCTAAGAAAATCCAAAGCTCTTCAGGGAATCATGATCTGATCCTAGAACAGAAATATAGTACAGTAGGTGTTATGTATGTCAGACCATTAACTGGCACTGTGTCCAGCAGCGTTAAATTTACAAAACCCAAACAACCTAAAAATAGGGGTGATGGTGATTGATCGATCAATGCCCTTATTGATCGATCAATCCTCCTCCTTGATCGATCAATGACCTCATTGATCGATCAACCTCTCAAAATACTCACAGGTGATAAGGCCAATTGATCGATCAACAGCCTCTATTTATCAATCACATCTTCTCATTGATCGATCAATGCTTTAATTGATCGATCAATCGCTTCTTACTCATCATACTTGATAGAGGAAAATTGATCGATCAACACCTTAGTTGATCGATCAATTCATCTCATTGATCGATCACCAGGCTGAATTTTAAATTTCCCTCTTCCTGTTCTCACACTAACTTTATATAGATTGATCGATCAATGCCCTTATTGATCGATCAATCCTTGCCATTGATCGATCAATACCCTTATTTTGATCGATCAACCTTCAAGATTTATCGATCAATGATGACAGTTCTCTGTCATTAATGGTGGTCACTTGCTTTGACCCATTATACCCCTTTTAACATTGATGGTTTCAAACCACCATTCACACACACATATACACATAGATAAGAGGCTTTAATTTCACTGTTTTCAAGAGTAAAAGCTCACCTCTAATTGGGCCCTTTCGGGGTCTCGACAACCCAAATCGGAATAGGGTTTCAGATCTAAAATCCTAGCTTCATTGCCAACGCGACCCAGAATAGTTGATGCTTGGCTTTGTTTCAACTCCTAGCACTAAATCACGCCCTCATAAGACACTCGACAAACCATCGTTGAATATATGCTCTCAAATCGAGGAATTTCTAATCTAGATCTCTCACTCAACTGTGGTTTTTCAAGGGCGTGGCTTCAAGATTCTAGAAATGGCTCTAAACTCTTCAGAAAAAAGGGGTGGAGATGAAGATAGGTTTGCCCAACCCCTCTTCCTTCTCTTATAAGCTAAGGAACAGAAATATCCTTGATATTTATGTTTCCCATGACTTAAGCTCCGGTGTAACACGCTTCACCAAGGCTCTACTAGTCTCGGATTCATGTGAGAAGTCACACATGACCTCATCTAACTACAGGCTAATATTATTTCAAATAATATTAATTACTAATTTTTAAATTTGTCTCGATTTCTGTGTCGGGCATGTATATCGATGCAGTCAGGTTCTAGTTCAAAATTGTTGGGCTATTACAGATATGGCGTGCTACGTCAAAGAAGTAGTATGCGTGCTCCACACCAGAGCTTAAGTTAAGAGAAATCTTAAATATCAAAGATATTTCAGTTTCTTTGCTTATAAGAGAAGGAAGAAGGTTTTGAATACCTATCTTGATCTCCTTCTTCTTGTTGTCTGAGAATACATGACTGAAAGCTTGGGTTTGGTATCATTTCTTTGAGGAATCATAGGTTAGGAGATCCTAGGTTAGTGGTTGATTGATTTGAGAGGGCGGAATCGACATCGCTACGTCGATTGTCTTGTGAGAATGGGTGTTGTCGTTGTGTGTTGAAGCGGAGCCACAAGTTTGTTATTTCAGGTCATGACGGCGACAAAACCTCTCATTTGGAGTCTGAAACCCCCTTCGGATCACTTTGCCGAGATCTCGAAAGGCACTTGAAAGGGGTGAGCTTTTAGATTAAAAGTGTGGAGGTTAAGATCTCATAAATGTGTAAATACATGTGTGTGTGTAGTTGTTAGAAACCATTAAGAATTAATGGTGAAAATAGGTCAAAATAGTAATCGCCATTAATAACAAAAAAATGTCATTATTGATTGATCAAGGTAGTTAATTGATCGATCAATACTAGGATTGATCGATTAATGAGAAGAATTGATCGATCAATTCGTATAAAAAGTTAAAGGAAATAGTAGAGTGTTTTTCTGTAAGTTCAATGCCTGATGGGCATTGATCGTTTAAATTGGTATTTGATCGATCAATTCTGAAGGTTGATCGATCAATTTGAGAATTGATCGATCAATAAGAGAGGTTGATCGATCATAGTGAGGTAATCGAACAAAGGTAAGAATGATCAATCAATGTGAACATTGATTGATCAATGAGGAGGATTGATTGATCAATTCAGACATTGATCGATCAAATTTTATAAGTTAAGTGTGTAAACAGGAGGAGAGAAATTTGAGTTTGATAGGATTGATCGATCAATGAAAAGATTGATCGATCAATGAGGTGGATTGATCGATCAAGAAAGGGTGTTAATCAATCAAATCCCCTTTGTTACCTGTGAGTTAAAGGTAGACATTGATCGATCAAGGAAGGAAATTGATCGATCAAGCATGGACATTGATCGATCAATCACCCCTATTTTTTGTTGTTTTAGTTTTATAAATAAAATACTACTGGACACTACGCCAGTTGATTTCCTGACATGTTTGACACTAAGTATACAATATCTATGGTCTAGGATCAGACCGTGATGCTTTAAAAAGTTTTGGATTTGCTTAGAAAGGTCTGATCTGAGGTAGGGGAAATTCAACTTAAATGTATCTAATTTTGACTGCATGATATCTTAACATCTGTATTCTGGCTCTGGTTTTAAAAAGCATGTCTGCATATACATCAAGCTCAGTCAAACTCTGATCCCTGTATTCTGATGCCTGTTTCTAATTTCTGCTATCTGCTCTGATATCTGATTCTTGAGGTCATATGTGTGTAGTTGATTTTAAGTTTGAATCCAAACGATCCTCACCGACTCAGCCGTATAACCATTACCGGCATGGCGGTATATCCGTGCATCTGCTTGGAAATTCCTCCTAGCACAAGTTACTTTTCTATTATTGAGGCTTGTTACACCTTCTGAAATTGTTCATTGAACAATGATTGGTTGAGGTTTCCTATAGGCACACATCTGGCTACCACGTGCTATATATTTACGGGAGTTACTTAAGTTAGAGATATGCATGATTTAAGTTGTTTAAATACTATACGCATAGCATCTTGCAAACTCTGAGGTTCTGTCTGCTCTTGGCAGTTCTGTATTCTGATTTTTCTGCATGTCTGATCATTTGTCTATATCTGTTCTGTTCTATTCTGTTTAAACTCTATTTTACTTATCTGTTTGAGATATGTTCTATAACCATGTTTTACAATTAAGATGCAAATTAACTGAATTTGTTCTACTGAGCTTAGATGGATAGCTCACCCTATTTTCTATAAAATTTATAGGTTCTTAGGCTAAGGCTCCCGAAACGGAGAGCGACCCTGAGTACCAGCCTGATCCGGAGGTTGAGGCTGAGGAGGAGGATACTGATACCCCAGTTGACGAGTTCTACTAGCAGTCTGGGTATTAGTTTTATTTTGGGTTTTTGGGATATATATTTTGGATTATTTGGTCTGGTGGCCACTTTCTGTATTTTATACTATAGATGTTGTTCCTAGTATTGCTATACATTCTATAGGAACCACTATTAGGAACTATTTTTTTGGGTGATTGATGTCCATCACTAGTGGTTCTTCTTGGTTTCTTTCTGAGAATGTATATTCTTTTGAAATATATATACATGCATGTTTATTTCTTCTTTCTCTTAAAGCCATATATGATGACTCGATCTGCCACTACTGGACCGTGTCTGCTTTGATTTCTGCTAGACGAGCAGACACCCTGTGATTTGTCCTAGGGATCATTCAGAGCATGATCCTGATGGCACGGATTTTTGGGTGCAAAAATCTGGGCTGTCACATTTGGTATCAGAGCATAAGCTTTAGGTTGAACTACGGGGTTATGTCGGATTATTTTTACAATCTATGTATTGGTCAATGTTATTATTTTTACAATGACAGATCGGTACTATGGGCTCAAAGTTCAGAGGTGGACACAGTGAAGGCAGAGAAGGACAAAGAGAAGTCCCTTTGCAAGAAATTTTTGATATTACCGAAACATCTAGGGGATTGGGGTTCCTATCGGGTGACAATGTTGTTCTGATAGGATCGAGAGGAGGAAGAAGAGGTAACAAGGATAGAATGGAGCAGGTGTTGGAAGCATTGACTGCCAACGTCACTCAACAGACTACTGCTTTGAGCCAACAAGCAACTAGATCACCTCACCAACCCGACGGTTTTACCGAGTTTAGGAGAATGAGACCTCGTAACTTCTCCGGTCAAACAGATCCCATTGAAGCTAAGGGTTGGATAGAAGAGATGGAGAAGTTGTTTGAAGTACTCCAGTGCACTGATGTAGAGAAAGTGCGTTGGGCAACCTTCAAACTTGATGGTGATGCCGGACCTTGGTAGAAGTTGGTATCACAGATCAGAGAGAGAGAACTCCCTAGTACTCCTTGGACTTGGGAGGAGTTTACTGAGGTCTTCTACAACAAATATTTCCCAAAGATAGTGAGGCATTAGTGGGAGGTTAAGTTTATCGAATTAAAACAAGGGGTTATGTCGGTAAGGGAATATGGTGCTGAGTTTGATAGACTATCTAGATTCGCACCACAACATGTAGCCACTTAGCTGATGAGGGCTCGTAAATTTCAACTTGGCTTGAGGCAAAACCTGCAGAAGGATGTAGCCATGTGGGAAATGGAGACATATGAGAGTGTTATGTCTAAAGCTCTCATCGCAGAGGAAGGGAATCATAAGCAGTTTGTGTGGAGAGATAGGCAAAGCAGAGAGAGGTCATTTTAGGGGTAATCTCAGGACCCTGAACAAAACAAGAGGGATAGATTCTCCAGACCTCTGAGATACCCTACACACTGCAGACCAGCGATATCTATAGGGCCTAGTTCTTATCAGAGATCAGTAGTGCTTGCATCTTCTAGACCATTCTGACCTTCTGATACTTCTGGTAGTGGGGCTTTTGTAGTGTAAGGATCTTTGAGGGTATCGTCATTCACTCTGGCCCTGTTATGTGCTAAGTGTGGGAAACCACACAAGACAGAGGACTGTAGGAGAGAGAGTGGGGCGTAAGGAGAGCAAGGAGTGGTTTGGATCAGTGTCTACTCAGAGATCCTCTCGACCTGTTGTTCAAGGTCGAGCATATGTTGTTACCGCGACTAATGCTCTGACATTGAACGATGTCATTCAAGGTATCATTACGTTTTGAGAATTAAATTCTGTTATTAATTTCAATTACTTTAGAATGTGTCAGTAGATCTTAAATGCATAGGAATATTGTGACTGCTATGTATTATAATATATGCATAACATGTATGTGAATATATAAATCAAGGTACTCTTCATAAACATCAAGAACAAGACATATGTGAGGTTGAGGCAAGAGTGCTAATCGACCTTGGATCCACACATTCTTTCATTACATCAATGTTCTCAGCACAATTAGGGATTACCCCAGAGAAATTGGATTTTATTTTGGCAGTGACAATCCCAACGGGTAGATCAGTGAAAACAAATATAGTGGACAAGGCGGTAGTGATTAAGGTAGAGGAGGAAACTCGAGCAGACCTGATATTGACGAACATGGTAGGCTTTGATGTGATCTTAGAGATGGACTGGCTATCCGCTTATCATGCGAGCATTGATTACCTACGAAAAATGGTGGTTTTTCGCCCTCCAAAGCGAAAGTCATTTTAATTTTTCAGCGTGAAGTCTAAGGTAGCCCCATTGATATCAGCTATTTGAGCTGAGAAGATAATGAAGAGTGGATGTGATAACCGACATTCATGTTGCTTGTGAGTACCCTGACGTGTTTTTAGAGGAATTACCAGGACTACCACCTGCTTGGGAGATTGAATTTACGATAACTCTAGTTCCGAGTACTGATCCAGTATTTAAAGCTTTGCATCGGATGGCTCCTGTAGAGTTGTAAGAATTGAAGGAACAACTACAAGAATTGTTTGACAAAGGGTTTATCCAACCTACTGTGTCTCTTGGGGAGCACCAGTACTATTTGTCAGGAAGAAGGACGATTCGATGCGGCTGTGTATTGACTACCGTTAGTTGAATAAGTTGACGATTAAGATTTGTTACCCGCTTCTAAGGATAGATGATCTCTTTGATCAGTTACAAGGAGTGAGGTTCTTTACTAAGATTGACTTGCGCTTGAGCTATATCAGCTAAGAGTCAAAGCAGAGGATATTGAGAAGACGGCGTTCAGAATCAGATATAGGCACTATGAATTTTTTGTTATGCCATTTGGATTGACGAATGCACCTGTGTCTTTTATGGACCTAATGAACCATGAACGAAGGAAGTCCGTGGTGGTCTTTGTGGATGACATACATTCTCATCTATTCAAGGACGAAGGAAGACCATGAACGACATTTGTATGTGGCTCTACAGACCCTTAGAGATCACAAACTTTATGCAAAGCTTAGTAAGTGTGAGTTTTGGCTTGATCAAGTTAGTTTCTTGGGTCATGTTATCTCTTAGAAGGGTATAACAGTTGATCCGATGAAGATTGAAGCGGTAGTGAATTGGGAGCAACCTAGAATGGTAACCGAGGTTCGTAGTTTCCTTGGCTTGGCGGGATACTACAGACGATTTGTAGAAGGGATCTCCAAACTATCGAGTTCGCTCACTCAACTCACAAAGAAAAATGCTAAGTTTGACTGGGCGGATCAATGTGAGCAGAGTTTTCAAGAACTCAAGGCGCGTCTAACTATGACACTAGTGCTAACTATACCTTCTGGTAGAAGAGGTTTTGCTATTACATGACCCTTCTTACAGTAGTTTGGGTTGTGTCCTCAATCAGCACAAGAAAGTCATCACGTATGGCTCTAGACAGCTCAAGGAACACGAGAAAAATTATCCGACTGATGACCTGGAGTTAGTAGCGGTGATTTTTGCTTTGAAGATATGGAGGCACTACTTATATGGTGAGACGTTTGACATCTTCACCGACCATAAGAGTCTCAAGTATCCTTTTAACCAGAAGGACTTGAGCATGCGACAGCACAGATAGATAGAGTTTTTAAAGGATTATGACTCTTCCATCCAGTATCATCCTGGGAAAGCCAACATTGTGGCAGATGCTTTGAGTAGGAAGTCTTCGGCTCAGTTGTTACATCTTATTACCAGAGTACAGAGGTGGCATCTACTTGAGGACCTGTCCTTGTGCGATATACTGATAAACGTCAAAGGTTCAGGAGCATTGATGGCTACCATTGTGATACAGCCCACATTATTTGATAACGTGCGTAAGCTCCAGATGATTGATAATGAGCTTATGACCATTAGAAAGGATGTGATCAATGAGATCAAACTAATTTCTCTATTAAGGGTGATGGTACTTTGCTATTCAGAGATCTGAAAGATACTATTTTGAAAGAAGCACACAAGTCGACATATGCTATACATCCTGGAAGTACCGAAATGTACCAATATCTCAAGTGGAGCTTTTGGTGGAGAGGACTGAAGAAAGATGTTACGAATTATGTTTCTCGATGTTTGGTCTGCCAGCAGGTAAAAGTAGACCATCAGAATCCAACAGGTTTATTACAACCTTTACCAGTACCTGAGTGGAAATGAAAAGCCATTTCTATAGATTTCATATTGGGATTGCCGAGTACATTGAAGAAGAATAATGCCATCTGGGTCATTGTAGATAGACTGACAAAGTTTACACACTTTCTGTCGTACTGTACTATGTATACAGTCAACAAGCTTGCAGAGATGTTCATGAAGGAGATAGTTCGGTTACATGGCATACCAGTTAGCAGCGTGTGCAATCGAGATCCGCTTTATACATCGCAATTCTAGCGGTGATTCCAAGAAGGCATGGGTTCTAAACTGGAGTTTATCTTAGAGTTTCATCCTCAGACAGATGGGCAGACTAAGAGTGAACCAGATCATAGAGGATATGTTGTGTGCATGCATGTTGGACTTTCATGGTTTATGGGATCAGCATTTGCCTCTGATTGAGTTTGCTTACAACAACAGTTATCAGTTCAGTATTGGGATGGCGCCTTATGAAGCCTTGTATGGATGACGGTGCAGATCTCTTTTGAATTGGGAAGAAGTCGGTGAAAAGCTTATTTTGGGACCTAATATCGTGGACAGTGCAACCGAGGCAGTTTGGTTTATCCGCGAGAAACTACGAGTTGCTCAAAGTCACCAAAAGAGTTATACCGATCTTCATTGTACGCACGTTGAGTTTCTAGTATATTTAAATGCATTCAAGAGATTTGAGTTTTCCCTAGTTAAATCAATTAGCTATGAAATTGACACTTGTTTTCAGATGGGAGACAAGGTATTCGTGAAAATCTCACCGACTAAGGGCGTGATGCGCTTTGGAAAATGTGGGAAGTTGAGTCCACGTTATATTGGACCATTTGATGTACTTGGACGGGTTGGTGAAGTCGCGTATAGGATTGCCTTACCACCATAATTGGTAAGTATGCATAATGTCTTCCATGTTTCCAAGCTACGACGATAGGTGCGAGATCCGACTCATGTGTTGGACTTTCAATAGATTGAGTTGCAAGAGGATCTGACTTTGATTGAGGAACCAGTCGAGATTTTGGACCGTAAGGATCAAGTTTTGCGGACCAAGTTGATTCCACTTGTGCTCGTCAAGTGGCGTAATCATTCTGCTTCGAAAGACTTGGGAGCGCAAAGTCGAGATCTGTGAGCAATACCCGCACTTGTTTACCTGATGTGGAAGGTAATTTCACGATTCAGTCTAAGTTTGTCATCGTGATTGTATGCTTATCATATGTAAGTAAGCATATTTTGAACAGTGTAATCTAAATATATGATGCAGTATACAAGGTAAATATGTCCTCATTTATAAAATGAGGTTCGATTTGCATTAAGGAAGTGTATACATTATGAAATCACTTAACTGTCATGCTTGATCGATCAATTTAGTGAATAGATTGATCAATTTAGACTTTGATCGATCAATGTATAGGATTGATCGATCAACGATTGTTGGAACCTTGTACTCAATGAGGAAGATTGATCGATCAAAAGTGAACATTGATCGATAAATTTTATGGATTGATCGATTAATAGAAGTGCATTGATCGATTAGTGATGTCGAGCTAAGACACTTTGACTTAAGTATTGATCAATCAAATTTTGAGATTGATCGATCAAATTTATGTATTGATCGATCAACATAAGGACATTGATCGATCAAGGGTATCGGGCTAGGGCATTTTCACTTAACATTGATCGATCAATTTGAGCATTGATCGATCAACCCTATAGTTAAGTAGTGAATGGGTTTTATTTTTCCCATTCGCACGATTGACAAACCTTGATCGTTTAAGAAGGTTTTGACTCTTTGCGTTCAAGCGACCTTCCGATACATTGTCGGCTACCAGATCCTATTCTCGCGTGAAATTGGATCAAATTTTTACTCGGTTTGAGTGGTAAACCCTAACCTTTATCTTCATTTGGGTTTTTTGTGTATATTTTGGGGTTTTTAGACTATGGGACCGGGAACCAATAATGCGTCGCGCAAAATCCCCACATCCCGGGTTCGTGCATCTGTGCCACCCCCTGAAACTGTCACCTAACCCCTCGTGACACCCGTGGCACTTGTTGAGAACGTGGTGCCACCCTTTGTAAACCCCCAACTGCCCCAAATCCAACACGAAGTCCCAAACCACTGGTGGACTTCCAAATTGTTCCTACCTGAATGTGTTTTCGACTTTATGCTTTTGAGGATCGGCCTGAGATGACTTGGGCCATCGATTACATCAAAAATCTAGGGTTGAAACCCTTACTTGAGTCATTTCACGATTATTATTGTCCTCGAATCGTGCGGCTTTTCTTCTAAAACCTCCGTCGGGGCGACAACCGTCACCAACTAGTCACCTTAATTGACGGCCTTGAATACAAGTTTAACCAGTTTCATGTCACGGCTGCCCTACAGTGCACTTTGGTGTATGTCGAGACCTGTGGCCTAGCGCCACCATACATCAAGGACGTCGCGTTTCATGACGTGGTTACGAAAATGACCCAAGGTCAGCATGGATTAGGGCAATTCATTACCCGTGCCCAACTCCCTAACAGGTTATGGATGCTTGATACATTTTTCAAGTGTGCCCTCAACCCGTTTTTACACAAGTCCGCTAGGAGCGGCATCGCATAATAGGCGCTCATTTTTCGGCTTTCGAGGACCATTGGTTCTCCATTGCCGATTTAGTTCTTGATGGCATGATCAATGTCAAATAATTGATGTCTGAGAAGACAAAGGCTGCTTCAAAGAAGCAGATGCCTTATGCTCACCTCATCACTAAGATGGTTGAGCAATATATGGCCTTGAAAGAGGCATATAGCTTGGCTCCCGGTGAGCCTCGGTTGACCAACAATACGAAAGTGTTCAAACACAAGGATTGGACGAAGAGTTACATCTTATTGGTCAAGCGATTACCTGAGGTGGAGGACATTCCTCCAGTTGAGGAGGGTGTAGAGCCGGCACAGCCTGCTGGTGAGGAGGGTGCCGCACCGGCCGCCAGAGTTCTTGGTGAGGAGGAGGCGCAGCCCGATCAACCACCTCAGCCCGTGGTGCCTACCCACCATGCCCCTACTACGCCGCACCGACCTGCACGTGCCACTACATCGTAGTGTGCCGACACCTCCACCCTTATGCTTGAAGCCCTTGTCGCAATTATGAATGAGAACAACAAGCGGCTTCACGAGCGATTGGACGGGATGGAAGCGTTCCAGCGTCAGGTACATCAGTGGCTGGACTATCACGAGGAGATGCTTGAGCTCGTGATGCAGCATTCGTATGCTACCACATCCACTCCGATGCTCGCTCATGCCCGTCAGCATACCGTCGACCCACGCGACTACAGTGCTGAGCCACCTCGACCCAACAGACCTGCACCTAACGAGGCCAGACCTTCTAACGCCCTGGCAGGTACTTCCTATGCTATTACGTGTTGTCTTTTACTACTTATATTTGTATATTTACTTATTCTATTTTCCTTATACATTTTGTTTTGCATGCATAATTTTTTCTGCATGATATCGTCTCTTGTTTATTTCTGTTTTGCTATGCCGTTAGCCTCAGGGACCTCCCTTCATCTGACACACCCTCCCTGGCATTTTCGAGGATGA
Organism: Chloranthus sessilifolius; assembly: GCA_021018995.1. NCBI lineage: Eukaryota > Viridiplantae > Streptophyta > Magnoliopsida > Chloranthales > Chloranthaceae > Chloranthus > Chloranthus sessilifolius. The sequence goes on along the minus strand of CM037597.1, from coordinate 33,625,313 downwards.
AAATTCCTAAGGGGGGGATAATGTAATAGCCCTAAAATTTTAAATAAGAATCTGATTACTTCGATATGCGTGTTCGGCACAAAAATTAAGATAAATTAAAAATATTTAAATTAATATTATTGAATATAATATTCATCCATGGTAAAGTGAAGTCATGTATGACTTCTTGTTCAAGTCTGAGTCTCGTAGGACCTTTAATATGGCGTGTTACACCGAAGAAGTAGTATGCGTGCTCCACACCAGAGCTTAAGTTAAGAGAAATCTGAAATATCAAAGAGATTTCAGTTTCTTAGCTTATAAGAGAAGGAAGAAGGTTTGGAATACCTATCTTGATCTCCTTCTTCTTGTTTTCTGGGAATACATGACTGACAGCTTAGGTTTGGGATCATTTCTTTGAGGAATCACAAGTTAGGAGAACCTAGGTTAGTGGTTGATTGATTTAAGAGGGCGGAATCGACGTCGCTATGTCGATTGTCTTGTGAGAATGTATGCTATCACAGCGTGTTGAAGCGGAGCCATAAGTTTGTTATTCCAGGTCAAGACGATGACAAAACCTCTGATTTGGAGTCTGAAACCCTCTTCGGATCGCTTTGCCGAGATTCCGAAAGGGACTTTAAAGAGGTGAGCTTTTAGATTAAAAGTGTGGAGCTTAAGATGTCATAAATGTGTAAATACATGCGTGTGTAGTTGTTAGAAACCATTAAGAATCAATGGTGAAAATAGGTCAAAATAGTAATCACCATTAATGACAGAAAATCGTCATTATTGATCGATCAAGATAGTTAATTGATTGATCAATACTGGGATTGATTGATCAATGAGAAGAATTGATCGATCAATTCATATAAAAAGTTAAAGGAAACAATAGAGTGTTTTTCTATAAGTTCAATGCCCGATGGGCATTGATCGATCAAATTGGTATTTGATCGATCAATTCTAAAGGTTGATCGATCAATTTTAGAATTGATCGATCAATAAGAGAGGTTGATCGATCACAGTGAGGTGATCAATCAAACGCAAGAATGATCGATCAATGTGAACATTGATCAATCAATGAGGAGGATTGATCGATCAATTTAGATATTGATCGATCAAAATTTATAAGTTAAGTGTGCAAACAAGAGGGAAATTTGAGTTTGACAAGATTGATCGATCAATGAAAACATTGATCGATCAACGAGGTGGATTGATAGATCAAGCAAGGGTGTTGAACGATCAAATCCCCTCTGTTACCTGTGAGCTAAAGGTAGACATTGATCGATCAAAGAAGGAAATTGATCGATCAAGCAAGGACATTGATCGATCAATCACCCATGTTTTCTGCTATTTTAGTTTTGTAAATAAAACACTACTGGACACTGCGCCAGTTGATATCCTGACATGTCTGACACTAAGTATATGATATCTATGGTCTAGGATCAGACCATGATGCTTTGAAAAGCTTTGGATTTGCTTAAAAAGGTCTGATCTGAGGTAGGGGAAATTCAACTTAAAATATATCTAATTTTGACTGCATGATATCTTAACATCTATATTCTGGCTCTGGTTTTAAAAAGCATTTCTGCATATACATCAAGCTCAGTCAAACTCTAGTCCCTGTATTCTGATGCTTGTTTCTGATTTCTGCTATCTGCTCTGATATCTGATTCTTGAGGTCATATGTGTATAGTTGATTTTAAGTTTGAATCCAGACAATCCCCACTGACTCGGCGGTATAACTGTGATCGACACGGTGGTATATCCATGCATTTTCTTTGAAATTCCTCCTGGCACAAGTTACTCTTCTATTGTAGAGGCTTGTTGCACCTTCTGAAATTGTTCATTGAACGACAATTGGTTGGGGTTTCTTATCGGCACACATCTGGCTATCACGTGCTATATATTCACGGGAGTTACTTAAGTTAGAGATATGCATGATTTAAGTCATTTAAATACTGTACGCATAGCATCCTCCAAACTCTGAGGTTCTGTCTGCTCTTGCCAGCTCTGCATTTTGATTTTTCTGCATGTCTGATCATCTGTTTATTTCTGTTATGCTCTATTTATACTCTGCTTTACTTATCTATCTGAGATATGTTTTGTAACCATGTTTTACAATTAAGATGCAAATTAATTGAAATTCTTCTACTGAGCGTAGATGGATAGCTCACCCTATTTTCTTAAAATTTATTGGTTCTGAGGCTAGGGCTCTCGCCACGGAGTGCGATCCTGAGTACCAGCCTGATCCAGAGGCTGAAGCTGAGAAGGAGGATACCGATACCCCAGCTGACGAGTTTTACTAGCAGTCTGGGTATTAGTTTTATTTTGGGTTTTTGGGATATGTATTTTAGATTATTTGGTATGGTGGCCACTTTCTGTATTTTATACAATAGATGTTGTTCCTTGTATTGTTATACATTCTATAGGAACCACTATTAGGAACCATTGTCTTAGGTGATGGATGTCCATCACCAGTGATTCTTCTTGGTTCCTTTCTGAGAATATATATTCTTTTGATATATATATATACATGCATGTTTGTTTCTTCTTTCTCCTAAAGCCATATATGATGACTCGATGTACCACTGCTGGACCATCTCTGCTATGATTTCTACTAGACGAGAAGACACCCTATGATTTGTCCTGGGGATCATCTAGAGCATGATCATGATGGCACGGGTTTTCGGGTGCATAAATCAGGGCTGTCACAGAGAAGGAGGGTTTGGAATGCCCAATCCCTCTTCTCTTTGCTCTTGTTCTGAACCCTTGCATTCAAGCTGTTGCTAAGAAACTCGCTATGTGAGAAAGCCAAGTTTGAGAAAACCTAGATACCTAATCTTTCGATTAGAGCGTAAGTTAATTGAAGGCTATACGTCAAATACATTGGCGAGGACAATACGCATAGGTGCGTTAGTGTAGCTTCATATCTTCAGTTCATCAGAGAACTCGAAGTGGAACTCTCACCGATTCAGATCTGAAACCCATGTAGGATCGCGATGCCGTGAACGAAGGAACAAACCTTCGAAAGAGGTGAGCTATTATGGGTTTTATGTGTGAGTTTAGGTGTGATAAATATACATTTATGTGTGGTTGAATGGTTCTTGAAGAGTTATGGGAGTTAGGATTTGAATTCAACCATTAATGGCTGGTGAACTGTCAGATCCGATCAATCAATTGAGAATTGATCGATCAGTTTGTAGTTTGATCAATCAAACTTGGGAGTTGATCGATCAAATTGTGTGAAAATGTCCCTTTAAATTAGAAGGGTGTTTTCTTGACAAGTGAGCTCGATATACTCGATCGATCAAACTGGTGGTTTGATCGATCAATATTTGAAGTGATCGATCAGGTGTGAACTGATCGATCAATTGGGAATTGATCGATCAAGCCGAGGAATTGATTGATCAAATCAGAGATTTGATCGATCAAATTTTATAGGAAAACTATGGAACAGGAGGTGTGTTTTTATGAGATTTTGACCCGATCGATCAAACATGGGTATTGATCGATCGAATTGAGGATCCGATCGATCAATGAAGAGATTGATCGATCAATGTTCCTCTGTTTCGAGGAAGTTGAAATGCTAGTTTTGATCGATCAATTATGGGAATTGATCGATCAACTTGGGAATCCGATCGATCAACCATGGAGTTGATCAATCAGATGTCGTTTGTTCAGGCTGTGTAGGTTAAGGCATTCGATCGATTAATATATAGATTGATCGATCAGATGGGAAACCGATCGATCAGATGGGAAACCGATCGATCAAATAGGGGGATTGATCGATTGAGTTTCCCCTATTCTGTCTGTCTTTGAGGAAGGCATCTGATCGATCAAATGAGGGTTTGATCGATCAGATGTGAACCAAATCGATCAAATAGAGGTATTGATCAATCGAGTTCCCCTGTTTCTCCTGTTTTGGTTTCTGGGGAATTTCTGGCTGGGCTTTGTACCAGTTACTATTCTGACACTTTTGACACTTAGTATACCACACGTATAATCTAAGTCAAAGTCTGAACATCTTAAAAAGCTTTGAATTTTCTTCGAAAGACTTGATCTGAGGTAGGGGAAATTCAACCGAACTTGCATCTATTTTTAATCTCATGGGTTCATAGCTTCTGTGTTCTGACACATGCTCTAATTTTATATTACAAATCATGTCTTACATATGTATGAAAATTCCATCACCTTTGATTCCTGTTATCTGATATCTGCTATCTGATTCCGATTATTATGATATGTATGCATGCGATTTTAAGTTTATCTATCTGACGAATCACACCGACTCGGTGATATATCTGTGACAAACACATTTGTGCATCTGCTTTGGAAATCCCTCAGCATAATTACACTTCTTAGATGAGGCATTGTTGCATTTCTAAAATTGTTCATTGAACGATGATGGTCGGGATTATTCATTGGCACACATCTGGCTACCACGTGCTATATTCACGGGAGTTACTTAAGTATACTATTTTAAGTCATTAAATATTGTATGTAAAGCATCCTAAAAAACTCTGAGGTTATGTCTGTTCTTACAAGCTCTGTATTCTGATTATTCTGCATATCTGCTTTACTGCCTGCATTTGTCCAGTTCTGTCTATATTCTACAACCATATTTTATAATTAAGATGCAAATTTAACTGAATTTCTTCTATTGAGCTTAGATGGTAGCTCACCCTGTTTATATATAATAGGTTCTGAGGTTAGGCTGCCTGGCACAGAGAGCGACCCTGACTATCAGCCAGAGCTGGAGGCTAAGGCGGAGGAGGAGGATAATAACACCCCTGCTGACAAGTTTTATTAGCAGCTTTGGTATTTGTCTAGGAACCATTATTTTCGGTGATGGATGTCCATCACCAGTGGTTTTTCTTGGTTCCTTTTTTGAGATGTATATTCTTTTGATGTACATATATGCATTATTTTATTTTTTTATTTCTTTTGAGCCTTATATGATGACTTGATCTGCCACTACGGGACAGTGTCTGCTCTGATTTCCGCTAGACGAGGAGACACTCTTTGATTAGTTCTGGGGATCATCTAGAGTATGATCCTGATGGCACGGGTTTTCGGGTACGAAAATCTGGGCTGTCACAATGATGAAGAAAGTTCTTAAGATTTTTTTTCCCTCATTCAATATATCTAGCTATCGTTAAGAAGAAAAACAAATTTATAATTTTTTCAAGAAGATAACTCTAAACAACAACCCGAAGCCCGACCTGAGCTTGGCCCAGCGTGCCTAAATTAGGAGTGCTAGAGTTGAATATATCAAGGCCCGCCTAAGTTAGGGCCGGGCTAGGGCATATCCCAGTCTAGGTTTTAGTTTGCAACGTCCCTAACCTGGCCCTCTGACAGCCCAACTACTGCATACCCACTATAAAAGAAATTGCCAGACATACCATCTATTAGGTAGTACAAGTACCACCCATGCACCAAGGGTGTTGCACAAGATCAACCCTCCCTCTTCCAACCAAAGAGTACAACGCCAAATCAGCCTGGTCCAACGCATACTTTCACTGATTTGTGTGCCCATAAATAGTTGTGCATCACATTTTAACCATTTTAGCCAAATGAGAATGATACATGCACTAATTGCAAAGTCAAAATTCGTCGTGAGGGTTCTGGACTTTCTTCTTCCTCGATGTACCTCCTTCCCATTGTGGGAAAATAAACCTAATTTCAAGGGTAATTTTTGAAAACTATAAGGATATTTGAATCTTTTGTATTATCAGTAATATTGAAAGTCCTATAAAATTTCTAGAAGCATTTAGGGTGCATTTAATTGTATAGGAAACAGATGTATTTAATTCCAATGTATTGAAAAGTTAAATCTCGAGTTTCTATTTAGAGCTCTAGAAAATTTCATTTTTAAATGATTAGATATGTGCAAAAAGTGTCTATATAAAGGCCCTTTTGTTTATATGTATTGATGTAATAACTTTTTTTGAACCAATAAAAAGTGAAAATGCTATTCTGAATGTGTTTTCAAAAGGCCAAAGTTGAGATCTTGTAACGACCCGAAAATTCTGAGAACTTCCTGACTGCTTTGGTATCCGTGCATGACATGGAAATCGAGACAAATTTAAAATTTCGAAAACATGATTATTAATACAAATACTTTTAATTTGTGTGCGTGCGATGTGATAGATCACTTGCAACACGAATCCGTGATCCGTTTGGATCCTTTATAAGATGTTGGATACGTGTGAGTGTGTGTGCGCTCAACAACGGAGCGAAGGTATAAGAGAAGCAAGGTTAGAGAGAAACCTGATACTTCTTTTCCCTTGAAACCTCTGCTTGCAAACCATTGCTAGAACTTTCTCTGTGAGAAACCAAGCTTGTGAAACCCTAGAACTCTGATCTTCAGATTTGAGCGTAAGTAAATCGATGAGTATATGTCGATTACGTTGTGAGTGCCATACACACTTGTATGTTAACGTGGGTGGTGCTTTGGTTCATCAGAGAAACCACTCTGGCGGACTCCCGAGTTAGGATCCGAAACCTATGCGAACCTAGGATGCCGTGGACCTAGAAGCAATCATCAGAAGAGGTGAGGTAATATGAGTATTGTAGGAGATTTATATGTATTAAATGTGTGTGTGATGAAGGCTTAAGTGATTCATGGAAGATCATTATGGCTAGGGCTGATTGGGATTGAAATCAACAACCCCATTAATGACAGCTAGGCTGTCATATCCGATCGATCAATTCGAGAAATTGATCGATCAACATCTAGTGCGATCAATCAATTGGAGAAATTGATCGATCAAATTTTATAAGGCCTCTTGGAAATAGTAGGGTGTTTTTCTTGAGAAGTTGAGGCCCAATGTGCTCGATCGATCAAACTGGTGGTTTGATCGATCGAATTTGGTACTAATCGATCAAATTATGAGGTGATCGATCAGGTGTGAACTGATCGATCAATTCGGAATTGATTAATCAATTTGAGAAATTGATTGATCAAATTAAGGATTTGATCGATCAAATTTTATAAGCACCCTGTGAGAACAGGAGGTAGGTTTTTCTAAAAATTTGACCCGATCGATCAAACATGAGGATTGATCGATCGAATTTGGGACTTGATCGATCAAACAGGAGATTGATCGATCAACATCAGGTTTGTTCTAAGTTGGTGAAGAAGGTGGGTTTGATCGATCAATAGTAAAGATTGATTGATCAACTTGGAATTTCGATCGATCAACAGTGAAGATTGATCGATCAGATATCCTCTGTTCGGAATGTGCAGTTATGAGGCATCCGATTGATCAATGAAGAGATTGATCGATCATATGTGAATTCGATCGTTCAAACAGAAAGATTGATCGATCGAATCCCCTATTCTTTTGAACTATTTTTGTTTTGAGTTTTGGGAGACAAACACTGCAGCTCAGTATACTTTTGCTGTTCTGACACGTAGTATACTATATGTATGATTTAGGTCAAGGCCTGGACCTCTTATAAGGCTTTGGATTTACTTAGAAAGATAAATTCTGAGGTAGGGGAAATTCAACCTAAATTGTATTTGATTTTGATGGCATGGTTTTCTGCACATAAACATCTTTTCTCTTCTACTATACAAGTTCTGTTATCTGTTCTACATCTGCTCTGTTATTTGACTCAGAGGTCTTATGAGTAATGATTTAAGAACTCCACCGACTCGGTCGTATAACTGTGACCGGCAAGGCGGAATATCCATGCATCTGCTTTGAAAATTCATCGGTACAATTGCGCTTCTTAGATGAGTCTTTGTGGCATTCTAAAATTGTTCATTGAATGACGTGGTCGGGGTTACCCATCGGCACACATCTGGCTACCACGTGCTATATTCACGAGAGTTATTTAAGTATATAGAAATTAAGATGATAATTACTGTACGCATGTATTTGATCACTCTGAAATTAGGTTTGTTTTCCTTTGCTTCTGCATATGCTCTGTTCATTAAAAGCCCTGCATTCTATTTATTTCTGCATATCTGATCATCTGTTTACATTTATTCAGCTCTGTCTACACTTTATATTATCTATCTGTCTGAGTTACTTTCTGTATGCCATGCTTTACATTTCGAATGTCACTTGAGTTTCTTCTATTGAGCTTTGATGGTAGCTCACCCTGCTTTCTACACAATAGGTTCTGAGGCTAGGGTCCCTAGTACGGAGAGCGACCCAAACTATCAGTCGGAGACAGAGGCTGAGGCTGAGGACGAGGAGATAGAAATCCAGGCCGACGAGTTTTATTCGTAGCCTGGGTATATGAGTCTTATATTTTGGGTTTTTGGTTATGCATTTTGAATTATCTGTGAGCCTGGTGGCCACTTCTGTATTATTTAATATTAGATATTGTTATTTGTATTCATATACATTCTATAGGAACCACTATTGGGAACCACTATTTTTGTGTGATGGATGTCCATCACCATTGGTTCTTCTTGGTTTCCTTTTTGAAGATGTATATTCTTTCATATATGTATGCACTATTTATTTTCTTCCTTTGCTTTTAAGCCTTATATGATGACTCGACTTGCCACTACTGGGTAGTGTCTGCTCTGATTTCTGCTAGATGAGCAAACACTCTTTGTTTTGTCTTGGGGATCATCCAGAGCATGATCCTGATAGCACGAGTTTTCGGGGGTGAAAATCTGGGCTGTCACAGTTGGTATCAGAGCTCTAGGCTTTAGGTTGAACTACGGGTTCATGTTAGATTATTTTTACAATCTACATACTGATCAATGTTATTATTTTCACAATGACAGACCAGTGCTATGGCCCCTAAGTTTAGAGGAGGACGTAATGGCGGAAGAGAAGGACAGAGTGAAGTCCCCTTGCAAGAAATTCTTGATGTTACTGGAACATCTAGGGGATTGGAGTTCCTATTGGATGATAATGCTATCCCGGTAGGACCGAGAGGAGGAAGAAGAGGCAATGATGGTAGAATGGAGCAGGTGTTGGAAGCATTGGCTGCCAATGTCACTCAGCAGACTGCTACTTTGAATAAAAAAGCAGCTAAACCACCTCACCAACCTGGCGGCTTTGCCGAGTTTAGGAGAATGAGACCTCCTAACTTCTCAGGTCAAACTGATCCCATTAAAGCTGAGGGTTGGAGAGAAGAGATGGAGAAGTTGTTTGAAGTACTCCAATGCACTGATGTGGAAAAAGTGTGTTGGGCAACCTTCAAACTTGATGGTGATGTCGGACCTTAGTGGAAGTCGGTATCACAGATTAGAGAGAGAACTCCCTAACACTCCTTGGGCTTAGGAGGAGTTTACAGAAGTCTTCTATAACAAATATTTTCCAAAGATAGTAAGGCATCAGTGGGAGGTTAAGTTCATCGAGTGGAAACAAGGGGCTATGTTGGTAAGGGAATATGGTGCTGAGTTTGATAGATTATCTAGGTTTGCACCATAGCATGTAGCCACTAAGTTGATGAGGACTCGTAAATTTCAACTTTGCTTGAGGTAGAACCTACAAAAGGATGTAGCCATGTGAGAAATGGAGACATATGAGAGCGTGATGTCCAAAGCTCTCATCATAGAGGAGGAGAACCAGAAACAGTTTGCTTGGAGAGACAAGCAAAACAAAGAGAGACTTTTTCAAGGACAATCTCAAGACCCTGAGTACAATAAGAGGGCTAGATTTTCCAGACCTCCTAGGTACCCTTCCCACTCTCGACCAGCTATGTCTTCAGGCCCGAGTTCATATCAGAGGCCAGCGGCGCCTGCATCATCCAGACCATTCAGAGTGTCTGGTTCTTTTGTCAGTGGAGCTTCTATAGTGTAGGATCTTCACGGGTCTCTTCATTCACCCCAACTCTGTTATGTGCAAAGTGTGGGAAGCCACACAAAATAGAGGACTGCAGGAGAGATACAGGGGAATGCTTCAGGTGTGGCAAGATGGGCCATATGGTTAGGAACTGCCCAGCGATCGTCTCAACCGGTCGTTCAAGGTCGAGCATATGCCGTCACCGCGACCGATGCTCTGACATCGAATGATGTCATCCAAGGTATCATTACATTTTGAGATGTTCAATTCTGTTATTAATTTCAATTACTTTTGAATGAGTTAGTAGATCATAAATGCATAGGAATATCATGACTGCTATGTATTATAATATATGCATGACGTGTGTGCTGATAAATAAACTAAGGTACTCTTCATATACGTCAAGAACAAGACATATGTGAGGTTAAGGCAAGAGTACTAATCGACCCTAGATCCACACATTCTTTCATTACACCGATGTTCTCAGCATGCATAGGGATTACTCCAGAGAAATTAGATTTCGTTTTGGCAGTGACAATCCCTATGGGTAGATCAATGAAAACAGATACAGTGGACAAGGTGATAGTTATTAAAGTGGAGGAGGAGGAAACTCAAGAAGACCTGATATTGATGAACATGGTACGCTTCGATGTGAACTTAGGGATGGATTGGCTATCCGCTTATCATGCTAGCATTGATTGCCTATGAAAAATCATAGTTTTTCACCCTCCAAAGAGGAAGTCATTTAGGTTCTTCGGGGTGAAGTCTAAGGTAGCCCCGTTGATATCAGCTATTCGAGTTGAGAGGATGATGAAGAACGGATGCAACAGCTATATGGCTTTTCTGTAAGAGCAACGAGAAGAGAAGAATATGATTTCAGACATTCATGTTTCTTGGGAGTACCCTGACATATTTTTTTGAGGATTTACCAGGACTACCACTAGCTCGAGAGATTGAGTTTGCTATCAATCTAGTTTTGGGTACTGAGCCAATGTCTAAAGCTCCTTATCGGATGGCTCTTGTAGAGTTACAAGAATTGAAGGAGCAACTATAAGAATTGCTTGACAAAGGGTTTATCCGACCTAGTGTGTCTCCTTGGGGAGCACCAATATTGTTCGTCAGGAAGAAGGATGGCTCGATGCGACTGTGCATCGATTACCGACAGTTGAACAAGTTGATGATTAAGAATCGTTACTCGCTCTCAAGAATAGATGATCACTTTGATCAGTTGCAAGGAGCGAGATTCTTTATGAAGATTGACTTGCGATCAGGTTATCATCAGTTAGGAGTCAAAGCAGAAGATATTGAGAAGACGACGTTCAGAACCAGATATGGGCACTATAAATTTTTGGTTATGTCATTTGGATTGACGAACGCACCTGCATCTTTTATGGATCTAATGAACCGAGTGTTTAAACCACACTTGGATAAATCCCTGGTGGTCTTTGTGGATGACATTCTCATCTATTCAAGGATGAAAGAAGACCATGAACGACATCTTCATGTCGCTCTACTGTCTCTCAGAGATCACAAACTTTATGCAAAGCTCAGTAAATGTGAGTTTTGGCTTGACCAAGTCAGCTTCTTGGGTCATGTTGTCTCCGAGAAAGGTATAACGGTGGATCTAACGAAGATTGAAGCCATTGTGAATTGGGAGCAATCGAGGACAGTAACCGAAGTCTGTAGTTTCCTTGGCTTGGCAGGATACTACAGATGATTTGTATAAGGGTTCTCCAAACTATCAAGTCCGCTTACTCAACTCACAAAGAAGAATGCTAAGTTTGACTGGACGGATCAATGTGAGAAGAGTTTTCAAGAACTCAAGACTCGTCTGACTACAACTCTAGTGTTAGCTATACCTTCTAGCAGAGGAGGTTTTGCTATATATAGTGACGCATCTTATAGTGGTTTGGGTTGTGTCCTCAACCAGCATAAGAAGGTCATAGCATATGGCTCTAGACAACTTAAGGATCACGAGAAAAACTATCCGACTCATGATCTAGAGTTAGTGGCACTGATCTTTACTTTGATGATCTGGAGGCACTACTTATATGGCGAGACGTTTGACATCTTCACCGACCACAAGTGCCTAAAGTATCTTTTTACTTAGAAGGATTTGAATATGCAACAACACAGATGGATGGAGTTCTTAAAAGATTACAACTATTCCATCCAGTATCATCCTGGGAATGCCAATATTGTAGCGGATGCTTTGAGCAAAAAATATTTGACTTAGTTATCACATCTTATTACCAGAGTACAGAGGTGGCATCTACTTGAGGACCTGGCCCTATGCGATACACCGATTGATGTCAGAGGTTCAGGAGCATTGATGGCTACCATTGTGATATAACCCACGTTGTTTGATAATGTACGCAAGCTCCAGATGATTGACGATGGGCTTATGGACATTAGAAAGGATGTGATCAACTGGATCAGACCAGACTTCTCCATCAAGGATGATGATACTTTGCTATTTAGAGATCGGATGTGCATACCTGCTAACAAGGATCTTAAGATACTATTTTGGAAGAAGCGCACAAGTCAACGTGTGCTATACATCCTGGGAGTACCAAGATGTACCAAGATCTGAAACGAAGCTTCTGATGGAGAGGCTTGAAGAAGGATGTTGCAGACTACGTGTCTCGATGGTTAGTCTGCCAGCAAGTAAAAGTGAACCATTGAAACCCAACAGGGTTATTGCAACCATTACCAGTGCCTGAATGGAAATGGGAAGCCATTTCTATGAATTTCATATTGGGATTATCGAGTACATTGAGGAAAAATAATGCCATCTGGGTCATTGTAGATAGACTGACTAAGTCTGTACACTTTCTGCCATACCGTACTACATATACAGCCAGCAAGCTCACAGAGCTGTACATGAAAGAGATAGTTCGATTACATGGCATACCAGTTAGCATCATGTGTGATTGAGATTCGCTTTATACGTCATAATTCTGGAGGCGATTTCAAGAAGGCATGGGATGTAAACTAGAGTTCAGCTCAGCGTTTCATCCTTAGACAGATGGGCAGACTAAGAGAGTAAACCCGATCATAGAGGATATGTTCTGTGCATGCATGTTAAATTTTCATGGTTCATGAGATCAGCATTTGCCTCTGATTGAGTTTGCTTACAACAACAATTATCAGTCCAGTATTGGGATGGTGCCTTACGAAGCCTTGTATGGATGACGATGCAGATCTCCTTTAAACTGGGAAGAAGTCGGTGAAAAGCTTATTTTGGGACCTGATATCATGGACAGTGCAACTGAGACAGTTCGGTTGATCTGTGAGAGATTATGAGTTGCTCAAAGTTGCCAAAAGAGTTATGTTGATCTTCATTGAACGCACGTTGAGTTTCAGGTATACTTAGATGCATTCAAGAAACTTAGGTTTCTCTATTTAATCAATAGGTATGGAATTAACACTTATTTTCAAGTAGGAGACAAGGTATTCATGAAAATCTTGCCGACAAAGGGCGTGATGTGTTATGAAAAATGTGGAAAGCTGAGTGGACATTATGTTGGACCATTTGAGGTGCTCGGACGAATTGGCGAAGTCGCATATAGGATTGCTTTGCCACCACAGTTGGCTAGTATGCATGACGTCTTTCACGTTTCCATGCTACAAAGATACGTGTTGTTGGTTCGTAGTGTGCATGATTCATTTGTGTTTTGAAAACAGACTTACAAATGATGAATTGTACTAAATTTGGAAAACTAAAAAGAATAAGAAAATATCAGCACAGAGAGAACACAATTAGCCTGCAAGATCAGGGCCAATTGTAGCAAGTTTTAAATGTAAGTGAGTAAAAGATCGTCCACAGGAAATTTATTTAAAATGTAAGATAAACCTTCAGATCTGAGCTACCAGATCTGACCTCTGATCCTATCTACAAAGCACATAAGATGGGAGGTTGAATTTGTCACATTAACTAAATGATAAAAGTAAAAATTAAAACTAAATGATCCAGATCCGAGTTGGGGAGATTTGATGTAAATTAGTAAGAATGGAGAAATAATATCTAACTTCGATTTAGTACTTGATTGCAGAATAAGAATAAATGTAAAACAAATGAGATATTATCCAATCTTCATCTGGCCACCAGCACAGATGCAAGAGAAAGTAATCCAACTCAAGGATTGGAATTGAGTTGGACTTATGGCTATGGTCTGTCCACTTCAATGGACATAGATCATCCAATAGTCTTCAATTCGAATCCGTGATTCAGAACAAAAAACACCACTACAAATGCTGTGAGAAATCAGGTTACAAACGCCAATTCTCATAGGGATAATGAATTAAGGGAAATTGCTTTAAAAATAATAAATCTAAAGGAATCTAATGAAATAAGGAGATCACAGAGAACCCTTAACACGAATCCAATTGAGAACGTATGGTTCACAACAACCTTTTCAAATTCACCATTACAATTACAAAGCACAGCTTAAACAGCTCTCAGATTTGTAGTCTTGAATACAATTCTCACTTGAATTACAAAAGTATCTCACAGTTCTCAAGTACAAACAAAAGCTAGGCTATTACAGAAGTTTCAGACAAGCTATCTAAATTGGAAATGGGGAAATAGGAATGAAACTCAAAATCTGGATACCCAAATTGGGCAAATGATTCGTCTATTTATAGTTTTCCCTAAGTCCAGCTCAGATGTGTATCAACCAATCAGAATTGGTTAGATCTGTATCAACCAATAGGAGTCAAGCACAAGGATCCAAATTTGTTTTGGCCAATCAGAACTGCTTGATCTGGTTCAGCCAATCAGGTGACAGAAGCATCAATTCTGTTATGTAATTCAAAAATCTGTTTGAGCTTTTAGAAGATCCCGCCAAGTAATTTCTTCTTTGGGTGTTCACATGGGGTAGAATATGCCTTTGGTTCGTGCTCAGAATCTTTCAGAATGTCCCTGGGCTTTTAAATGCATTGGGGCGCGTGCAGAGATTACTGAATTGCCCTTGCAGATGTTGGGAATCTTCAGGATATCATTTCGCACAGTTTGGAGAACTTTTCGCAAGGTACTGTGACTTCTGAAGCTCTATTCGCACAAATTGGAGACCTTTTCGAAAAGAACTGTAACTTCTGGAGATCTATTTGCACAGATTGGAGACCTTTTCGAAAAGCATTGTAACTTCTGGAGATCTATTCGCAAAGATTGGGGACCTTTTCGAATAGCATTCTGTATTGCATTCTTCTTTTCGAATAGCTCCAAACCTCTTTCCAGGTTGAAACTAGGCCTTTGTCCTCTTTATTTTAGGCATTTTGACAGCCAGTGAGGTTGTCCTTTCTCTTTCTTCCTCTAGATCAAGATGGGTCATCATCGTTTTGGCACTTTTAAGCTACTTTCCAGGTTAAGCCTGCCTTTATTGTTAGCTGTAAAACAAACACTTAAAACACATATTTAGTTCTCTCAAGGGTCTATCAAGGCCCAGATTAAGGGGTGGAAAATGGTATTTTCCAGTTCTCAACACACCCCCAAACCTAAGCTTTGCTAGTCCCTGAGCAAAGACAAAATTAAAAACAAAGTAAAAAGCCACTTTTGTAGGGAGCACAGTTGCATTTAGCATATGCAACAAGCCTTTTAAACCCCTAGGTGATCCCTAGTGGAGGAGTGAAGTCTCCTAAGGGTTTTCAGTGAAGGTACCCACAAACTTCTCCAATAAATCAGTTAAGATCAATGCGCTCATAAATGCATTTTCATCCAATCAGATTATTCACACCTGCATCAGTCAAGCTATAAGAGGATCCTCAAGAAAACATCAGTTCAAAACTAAAATTCTGTTGTAATTCCTTTTACCATTCACTCAATTTGTGTCAAAAAGTTTTTTACAAGAAAAATTAATGAACAACTTGCCTTCTATTTGAGAATCCAGCTTTGATGTTACCCCAAATAAGTCAATTTCAAACCCAACTCTCACTAGGGTTTTCACTCAACATGCAAGTAGGAGGGTTGTACTATTTCACACATTAAGAAGCGATTCACAGGTCCTCAAATAGGGTATGGCGAGCATAGGCATTGCTTTTCAGTTTTGAATTTACTGCTCTTTTCACCATAGATTACACAAATCCTTATCTCCATGTGATAGCTCAATCCATCATTGATCAGTAAGGACTTTAACTTGGGTTGTAATGTGGCTTATGGGTGAAATTTATCAAGAATAAAAGGGTTGGAATGGAGTTCAAAATTTTAGAAGTCAGTCAAGGTAAGGAGGTGGTATGGACACCTTCTTTATTTCAGCACAATTTCATCTTCTTCTTTGAATTTTCAGAGCCAAAGTGGCCATCTTTTTCTCTTTCTTTTTCAAGCTTCCAATGAAATGACTTCTCCTTTTTTTTTTTCTTTTTTTTTTTTTTTTTTTTTCAAAGCAGCATTAACTGAAATGCCACATTTCTTCTGCTGATACATCATTGCCTTCAATTATTTTTCTTGTTACCAAACTGATACCCAACTCTCTTTTCTTCAGCTTCCTTTCCTTTACCTTCTGAATTCTCAGAGTGAGGGTTAGGCTAAATGAGGTTGATGAGGTTTCAAAGAAATCTTAGATTTATAAAGATCAAATGGTGTGTATCAAGGGCAGTTTCAAAATGTGGGGCTTTTTGAAGTTCAAACTGTCCAAAAGGAGTCCTTACATCATGTCTTTAATATCATGATTGCTGTCAAACTGTTTTAACTTGGATATATGTAACTTCTAGTGATAACAAGCAGGTTCAAACAGTCCCTAGAGCAGAAAAAATTGCCAAATCATACCTCCAAGGAATACATTTCAGGCCCAAATCTCACTTGGTGTGGTTTTCTATCAAAATCCTGAGGTATATCATCACTGTTTTTTCTCTTTTCAGGTTTACTAAACATCAATCTTCTTTTGGAAGTTTTCTGGCATTCACTTCATGAAAGTATTAGAATTATACTAGGAAATTAATTTAAAAAGTTTTAACTTCCTCATTTTTCAAAACAACAGGTGTGAAACTACTTCATCTTCAAAAAATTCTGCTGATCATAAGTTGCACTGATGTTAACTAAACTATTGGTAATTCTGCCACACCCCCAAACCTATGATGAGCAGTGTCCTCACTGGTCTAGGAGTGCATAAGCAACGAAAAGAACAAAAACAAAAATCATATTGACAGAGAATAAAGAAAAGAAATGCACAGTAATTACAAATTAACAAAAGTTAACAGAAAACAGGAATTACATACTGCAGACCCAACAAAACAAGCATGTACAATGTATTCTAATAACTGGGGTAAAAATCTGTTTCATAAGTTGGTTCAATGGGTTCAGAACTGGAATCACTGCTAGAGTCAGAACTTGAGTCAGTATTGGAGTCTGAACTCGATTTAGCCTTCTCCTGGATTGTGGCTTGCAGCTCGGTGTATTCCTCAGATTTGATCTTTTTGGTGAGGCCAATATAATATTTAAGTCTAGTAGCCCTCAATTTTTCTTGTTCAAGCTGTGCTTGCAACATGGTAACCTTGTGCTGTTCACTCCTAACCATCTGAAAAGTTTGGCCCAACAGGTCCTGCATCTTCTCTCTCTCAAATTTCATAAACAGCTCCAGTTTCCGAATCTGGTCTTCATAAGGGGTTTTGATGTAAGTGTGGAAATCGACAATCCCCTTAAGGACATCACGAAATATGTAATGGTTATCTTCCATAGCCCTTTTAAGAGTGGCAAAACGTGGGATGGGAATGGAGTGGTAGGGGACCATATGTATTCCAGCAGTGGGGGAAGGGGAAGATGAATCTACAAGCACTACCTCAGGGTCAGTTTGAGTGGCTTGAGCAGAGACATTAAGGATGGGTGTAGGTGAATCCAAAAGTATTGCCTCAGGTTCGAATTGGGTAGCACGGTCAGACACAGTGAGGATGGGTGGATCTAAAACTATTACCTTCGGATCTGTTTGGGTTGCTTGGTCAGAAACAGGAGGTACAGTGGCTAAAGTGGTTGTTCGAGATGTGGAGGCTAAGGTTTGGAGAAGGGAATTTGTCACAGACTGATTGTCTGTGTTGATTTGTAGTTGGGCTTGGATGAATTGGAGAAAGGTAAAGATTTGGCTAATTGTGTCAGTTGTGGGTGTGGTATGCAAAGTAGGGGCTGGTAAAATTGATGTAGATGGTTGAGGGGCAATGGGTGAAATGGCTGTAAAGGGGGAAGTAGCCAAATGGGTGAAATGAGGAGGTATGGGTACAGATTCAAGTCCAATATTCTCCAAGATAGATCCCATCAATGATAAATAGGCCTTTGTTGTGAATATCTCAGGTTCAGGGCTATGAGTGATTTCAGGTTTATGAGTTGAATGAGCAGGTGGACCTGAGAAGCTTTGGAGAAGGGGAGTGCTAGGAGAGTGTTCAACAAAATCTGTGACCATATCTTGGACATTGTTAGGTGAATTTGGTAGTGTAAGTATGGCTGGAGTGCTTGGTGTAGAGGGAGAGTCTGCAATTGGGATTATGGTGGTTATGAGTGATGGAACTGGTGGAATGGGTGAAGGAATAGGAGCTGCGCTAGGTGAAGTGGGTAAGATGATGGCCTCTTCAACAATAGGTGCAGCTAAAGAGCTGGTCACCTCAGTAATGACAGCTTGTTCAATGTCAGCTACAAGTGAAATAGGTGCAGCTAAAGAGCTGGTCACCTGTGGTCCTGTAAAAGGTGTTCAATGGCACGTAGGGCTGGTGCAGGTATAACAGGTTCTTGGGCTGGCTCAACCTCTTCCCTCATTCTATTCAACATGGTTTGGCTTGTAGTCCAAGCCCTCTTCCCAAAAGCGTGAGGAGAGACAATCTCAAATGGCTCTTGCTCATTAATGTCAAATTTGGCTCTTAGTAGGGTTGTGATCAGCCTACCAAATGGTATTCCAGCTATTTTCTGCTCTTTCTTCATCTTGACACTGATGTCAGCCATGGCTTCAAAAATTAGCATAGGGGCATTGAAGAATTGCCCCTTAGAGAAATGAAAGAGGGCCTTCAAAATGGGTGTTCTTCTTTCCTGGCTGTGCCCAGTGACATAAAAACATCCCCTCAAAATGGAATCCATCAGTAAAAATTGAGGTGCTAAGTCTCTTCTCATGATGGACTGCCCAGTTCCAACTATGCCTTGGGTTAGATGTGCAGCCATTTCTCTAAAAGAAGTTGTCTCTGGTGCAGCCAAAGGACCAGCCGGATCATGTTGAAATGGTATCCCCAAGGCATTTCCAATGTCTTCATAAGGATATAAATCACAATCATCAATGAAAATTACAAGCGTTGGGACATCAACATCCTTCTCAGTCACTTTCACCATATTTTGGTACCATAATCTCACCATTCTTGGATAGATTTTCTCTGGAAGAGGGGTTAAGATATTGCTCAGTGAAGCATCCCTGATGTAGTTCAATGATAGCTTACATTCAGGTTTGTTTGAGAAAAAGTTCTCATCAACAATAAGCTCTGGGATCAGCTTTTGAGCTTCAATGAATGGGTTTGGCAGTACCAAATGCAAAGGCAGAGGAGGAAGCTCAGGCTCAGGACTAGGAGCTGCTGTTGGAATGGGTTCCTCATGTCTAACCTTCTTCCCTTTCTCAATCTTATCAGCTTTATCCATCGATAGTTTCCTCTTGGCTGAGGTTTTAACTTTTTCTTTTGTGGAGGGTTTACTAACTTTCTTCGCAGACGACTTTGGGAACATTGCAGCCAGTGATTTTTCAGCTTTCCCCATTTTAAAACTTTGTTTGAATTTCACACAATGTATGCTGACACAGAAATTAACTTTGCAAAACACAAACAGAGGATATGCACAGGAAAATACCGAAATCTAGGGTTTTGCTTGAAATCTTTAATCGCTTGATTAAATCTACCAGCATCAGAAGCAAAGGGTCCCTCTCTTCAAGCTTAATCAATGGAACAAATATGGAGGAAATTGGATCTGAACTCTAAAAGCATGCATGGATGGAAGGAAAATGGGTTTTTTGTGAAACAGGACACTCTGGGAAGGCTTTCGAATATGAAACCCTTGCTTCGCAAGGGTTTACATATGCTCCAAACGATTTTCGCAAAGCATCTTTGAAGTTTTCGAAAAGTTCAAAATAGTCCTTTTTACAAAGGAGAATGGCATCAGTACCATTCGAAAAGCAAAAGGCTTCAGAAACAACTTTTCGAAAAGCAAAAGGCTTCAGAAACAACTTTTCGAAAAGCAAAAGGCTTCAGAACCAACTATTCGAAAAGGTAATCATTCTTTTCGAGCAGTTAGTTATAGGTCCAGATCCTTTTCGGAAAGAAAATTAAACTTTTTGAATTGAATTTTTTTCTTTGTGAATTAATTTTTCACATATTGTAAACTTCTCGAATTGAGTGTAAAACATGATTAAAAACAGAGAGACGTAAACTATGAAAAAACTACAAAACAAACAGAAATAAAATACATATGATACAGTTGTTTATCATCAGATTTTTGGAGGCTCTTGATGATAGATGGTCAGCACAGGCTCCAGGGTATTTTCAATGCATGGTTTGAGCCTCTGACCATTTACTTTCAAGGTTTTCCCATCACTTGGGTCCATAATTTCAACAGTCCCAGAAGGAGATGCTTGAATGACAGTATATGGCCCTTCCCACCTGGATCTTAGCTTTCCACAAAAAAAATTAAGTTTTGAGTTGAATAGCCATACCTTAGAGCCAGCTATGAACTCTTTTCTTAGCAGATTTTTGTCATAGAAAGCCTTAACTTTTTCTTTATAAGATCTTGCATTGGTGTATGCATCCATTCTCAGCTCCTCCAACTCAGCAAGCTGCAGTTTCTTGTGATTATCAGCAGTAGTAAGATCCATGTTCAAGGTTTTAATAGCCCAAAAGGCCATATATTCTAGCTCCACTGGTATATGGCATGCTTTGCCATAGACCAATCTGAATGGGGACATGCCAATTGGGGTTTTATAGGCTGTCCTATATTCCCACAATGCATCATTCAGCTTAAAGGACCAATCTTTTTTGTCCTTCTTCACAGTCTTTTCCAGTATATGTTTGATTTCTCTATTGGAAATCTCCACTTGTCCATTGGTCTGTGGATGATATGGAGTAGCTACTCTATGAGTCACAGAGTACTTTTTCAATAGAACTTCAAAATGCTTATTACAAAAATGGCTTCCTTCATCACTGATAATGGCTCTAGGGGAACCAAACCTGGAAAAAATGTTATCCTTTAAGAATTTAAGGACAACTCTGTGGTCATTGGTTTTAGTGGCTGTGGCTTCAACCCATTTGGATACATAATCCACAGCTACTAAGATGAAATTAAAACCATTTGAAGGAGGAAAGGGTCCCATGAAATCTATCCCCCAAATATCAAACAATTCAACTACCAAAATGGGCTGTAAAGGCATTGAGTTTCTCTTGGAAATGCTGCCCAATCTCTGACAATTCTGACAAGACTTACAGTGCTGCAGTGCATCTTTAAAAAGTGTAGGCCAATAAAATCCACACTGCAAAACCTTTGCAGCAGTTTTGTTTCCACTAAAATGACCTCCACAGGCCCGTTCATGACACATGGAAAGTATGCTATGAAAGTCTTCTTCAGGGACACATCTTCTAATTATTTGGTCTGCACAAATCTTGAACAGATAAGGATCCTCCCAAATAAAATGTTTAATCTTTGAGAAGAAAAGATTTTTATCCATTTTATTCCAGTGTTGAGGGGTTCTTCCAGTAGCCAAAAAGTTGACTATATTTGCAAACCAAGGAGTGTGTACACTGATAGCAAAAAGTTGCTCATCAGGGAAAGGTTCATTGATAGGCAGCCTATCAATCTCAGCAGTTAGAATTCTAGACAGGTGGTCAGCCACCACATTCTCCACACCCTTTTTATCTTTAATCTACAAATCAAACTCATGTAATAGGAGGATCCACCTGATTAATCTTGGTTTGGTATCCTTCTTAGACAGAAGGTATTTCAGGGCTGAGTGGTTAGTGAACACCACAATTTGTGAACCCAAAACATATGACCTAAATTTCTCCAAAGCAAAAACAATTGCCAGCAGCTCCTTCTCAGTTGTTGTGTAATTGAGCTATGCATCAATCATTGATCTACTGGCATAAGCTATGACATGAGGCAGTTTATCCTTTCTTTGCCCAAGAACAGCTCCCAAAGCATAATCTAATGCATCACACATCAGCTCAAAAGGCAGTGAATAATCTGGAGACTGAAGTATTGGAGCTGAAATCAAATAATTTTTTAAGAATTCAAATGCCTTCAGGCATTCATTATTGAAAACAAAAGGAACATCTTGGCACAGTAAATGGCAAAGAGGCTTGGATATTTTACTGAAGTCCTTAATGAACCTCCTGTAAAATCCAGCATGTCCCAGAAAACTTCTGATTTGTTTAACAGTTTTGGGAGGAGTAAAATGTGCAATTAAATCAATTTTTGCCC
The DNA here is from genome assembly GCA_021018995.1 of Chloranthus sessilifolius. Classification (NCBI taxonomy): domain Eukaryota; kingdom Viridiplantae; phylum Streptophyta; class Magnoliopsida; order Chloranthales; family Chloranthaceae; genus Chloranthus; species Chloranthus sessilifolius. The sequence continues at coordinate 33,603,164 of CM037597.1, read as the reverse complement.
TGTCCACCTCAATGCCCTTGTGGGAGACAACATGGCCAAGGACAATGCCTTGGGTGACCATGAAATGGCTCTTCTCCCAGCTCAAAACTAGATTGGTTTCTTCACATCTCTGTAACACCAAGTTGAGATGATGTAAACACTGGGCAAAACTGTCTCCATATATTGAAAAATCATCCATAAAAGTCTCCATAAATTGGTCAATCATATCAGAGAAAATGGAGTACATGTATCTTTGAAAGGTAGCAGGAGCATTACAAAGACCAAAAGGCATTCTCCTATAGGCAAAAGTGCCAAAGGGGCAAGTGAATGTGGTCTTTTCCTAGTCTTGTGAATACATAGGAATCTGGTTGTAACTAGAGTAACCATCAAGAAAATAATAATAAGCTTTTCCTGCTAGCTTATCTAAAATTTGATCAATGAATGGAAGAGGAAAATGGTCTTTTCTGGTCATTGTGTTTAGCTTTCTGTAATCAATACAGACCCTCCAACCAGTTGTTTGTCTGGTTGAAATAAGCTCACCAGAATCTGAGGTTACAACAGTGATCCCAGATTTCTTAGGTACCACCTGTGTAGGTGTCACCCAAGCTGAATCTGAAATGGGGTAAATGACCCCTGCATCCAACAACTTAACAACCTCTTTCATGACCACTTCTTGTATATGAGGATTCAGCCTCCTCTGCATTTCCCTAGAAGGCTTTGCATCTTCTTCCAAATGAATTTTATGCATGCAAACAGCTGGACTGATTCCTCCCAAATCAGCAATAGTCTAGCCAATTGCTCTCTTATGCTGTTTCAATACATTCAACAATTTTTTCTCCTGCTCCTCAGTGAGGGATGAAGAAATAATCACAGGCAATGTTTTATGGTCTCCTAAAAACACATATTTCAGATTTTCGGGCAACTTTTTCAGCTCAACATCAGGTGGACTGAGTAAAGAAGGTAGCAAAGGTACCTTGGCTGTTTGTGGAAGGGGAAGAACAACAGGTTTCCATGAAAAACACCTTGCTGATTGATCATGAGTTCCTTGCACAACATTCACTTCCTCAGACTTTGAGGTACAAACTATTTCTTCCACAACATTTCTCTAAGCAACTTTAAAATCTATGGTTAAATCTTCACACTGCAAAAACTGTGGTAAAGTTTCTTCTACCAATTCATCCAACAAATCAATAAGAAAGCATTCCTCAGAACTGAATTGAGGCTGTGTAACTGCATTGTAAATATTTAACTTCACCTTCATATTTTCAAAAGAGACTTCCTTAATACCAGATCTGCATTGAATGCAGGCATTGGCTGTAGCTAGAAATGGTCTCCCCAAAATGACAGGGATGGAAGTTCTGCTTTTTCTAGGTTTCATGTCTAATACCAAAAAATTAGCAGGGTAGAAAAACTTATCTACCCCTACCAATACATCCTCAATCATCCCAACTGGCTTTCTTTCAGATCTGTCTGCTAGTTTTAACACCACATGAGTGGGTTTTAACTCTCTCAAACCTAGTTTCTCATATACAGAATATGGAACCAGGTTGACACTAGCACCCAAATCTAATAAAGCCTTTTCAATGGTATATCCCCCAATGATGAAAGCGATTATGGGGATTTCAGGATCTTGAAGTTTAGGAGGTGAGGTAATGGACAAAACCTGTTCAACTCTTTCCACAGCAAAGACCTTCTTGGATAACTGTATCCTAGATTGTCTTTTGTGAGTGCAAATATCTTTCAAAAATTTTGCATATGCTGGGACTTGTTTGATTGCATCAAGCAAAGGTAGATTTATCTTGACTTGCTTGAAAGTCTCCATCATTTCATCTATTTTTGTGTTCCCTTTATCAAAAGGGGATGTAGATCTCATGGCATGGGGAAATGGTAAATGAGGAACTAATCCTTCATTTATAGCTTTAGAATCATCACCACAATGTTTTTGATTTTTTTTTTTTTTTTTTTTTTTCTGAGGTATATCAATACCCCCAATGCTAATATCATGCTGCTCCTGCTGCATATCTCTAGCAGTTTCCTCAATTTTTTCTTCTTTTTCAGGATTCACATTGTTATTTACAACTCTTCCACTTCTCAAAGTAGTGATAGCTTTTACTTCTTCATGTGAAACAGAAGCATCTCCAACCATGAACTGTCCTTTAGGATTGTTCAAGGGTTGGCTGGGTAACCTGCCTTCCTCTCTTTTAGCCAAAGTATTTGAAAGTTGACCCAATATTTCTTCAATCTTCTTTATGCTCTGACTGTGAAAGTTTACAGTCTGAGTTAAAGACCCTAAATTATGGAGTGAATTTAGAACTTGGTCTTCAAAAGAAGGGGATCTGGAAATGGTTTGAACTGGAGCTGATTGCTGCATAGGTTGTGCCATCTGTTGTGGAATGGGCTGCTAAAAATTTGGCTTGGTATAAAAATTCTGCTGGTAAGGATGAGCAGTTTTGAAAGGTATTTGGTTCTTTGGTTGTTGTTGCTGTTGTGATTGATAATTGCCCTGGCTTCACCTTAAATTAGGGTGCCCTCTCCATGTATATTCATTTGACTGCATCTGTCCAAATGATTGAGCAGCATGAGCTTGCTCCACCACTAGATCTGGGAACTGTGGTGCAGTTGGACATTGATCAAGTGAATGAGTAGGGGACTGGCATATCAGACATGCCTCCTCTACTCTTGCAACCATTGGATTTTTAAGTGAGTCCATCAATCTATCAAACTTAATGGTCAAATTATCCATTTTCCTTTCCAACTCATTCACCTCATAAATCTTTCCCTTGGTGGTCTGCTGATTGTTCAACCGAGAAGGATTCTCAATGTCTCTTGACAGACATTCCTGTTGAGTTGAATTTTCACCAATCACTTCAAATAAGTCCCAGACCTCCTCAACTGTTTTTTGCAAATAGGTGCCTCCATAGGAAGCATCTACCATATTCTTGTCCTTTTGATCAATTCCCTGATAGAAGCTTTGAACAAGCTGCCATCGGGGAATTTGATGATGAGGACATTGCCTTAAAAGTTCTTTAAACCTTTCCCATGCTTCATGGAAAGTTTCAGTTGAGTGTTGTGAGAAGGAAATAATATTTTGTCTCAACTGGCTGGTCTTAGAGATAGGGAAGTATTTGGCTAAAAATTGACACTGCAAATCATTCAAAGAAGTGATACTATTTGGTGCCAACATAGACAACCATGCTCTAGCTTTGTCCTTTAATGAAAAAGGAAAGAGCCTAAGCTTGGTTGCCTCTGGACCCAGTCCAGCTATGTTGAATGTTGTAAAAAGAGACCAGAATTCATCCACATGCTCGTATGGATCTTCCTTACTCAAACCATGGAAGGAAGGAATCATCTGGATGGTTGATGATTTGATCTCATAATTTCCTTCAATGGTAGGAAATTGGATACAAAATGGGGAATTATATGCACCAGGTGCAAAGTAATCCCTCAAAAGTCTAGGTTCTTCACCCATAGTAGCAGTCTCAGCAAAATTCTGTGATGTTTGTCTGGTTCTTAGTAGCCTTTCAACTTCTAAATTTAGAGGGACAATCTCAGGATTGAGAGTCCTTCTACCAAACATACGACACCGAAATAGAGAAGAAAAAAAATAATTATGCAAAGCAAACCTTTAAAACTGAGTAGATTCCAAGCTCAAATGTAACTGCACAAATTTATGCAACAGAACAGTTAGCACTGATGTAAAAATAAAATACAAAAAAAACTTAGGTCTACCAATTTTAAAACAAATTCCCCGCCAGCGGCACCAAAAACTTGTTGTTGGATCTTAGTGTGCATGATTCATTTGTGTTTTGAAAACAGACTTACAAATGATGAATTGTACTGAATTTGGAAAAAACTAAAAAGAATAAGAATATATCAGCACAGAGAGAACATAATTAGCCTGTAAGATCAGGGCCAATTGTAGCAAGTTTTAAATGTAAGTGAGTAAAAGATCGTCCACAGGGAATTTATTTAAAATGTAAGATAAACCTTCAGATCTGAGCTACCAGATCTGACCTTTGATCCTATCTACAAAGCACATAAGATGGGAGGTTGAATTTGTCACATTAACTAAATGATAAAAGTAAAAATTAAAACTAAATGATCCAGATCCGAGTTGGGGATATTTGATGTAAACTAGTAAGAATGGAGAAATAATATCTAACTTCGATTTAGTACTTGATTGCAGAATGAGAATAAATATAAAACAAATGAGATATTATCCAATCTTCATCTAGCTACCAGCACAGATGCAAGAGAAAGTAATCCAACTCAAGGATTGGAATTGAGTTGAACTTATGGCTATGGTCTGTCCACTTCAATGGACACAGATCATCCAATAGTCTTCAATTTCTAATCCGTGATTCAGGACAAAAAACACCACTACAAATGCTGTGAGGAATCAGGTTACAAACACCAATTCTCATAGGGATAATGAATTAAGGGAAATTGCTTTAAAAATAGTAAATCTAAAGGAATCTAATGAAATAAGGAGATCACAGGGAACCCTTAACATGAATCCAATTGAGAACGTACGGTTCACAGCAACCTTTTCAAATTCACCATTACAATTACAGAGCATAGCTTAAACAGCTCTCGGATTTGTAGTCTTGAATACAATTCTCACTTGAATTACAAAAGTATCTCACAGTTCTCAAGTACAAATAAAAGCTAGGCTATTACAGATGTTTCAGACAAGCTATCTGAATTGGAAATGGGGCAATAGGAATGAAACTCAAAATCTGGATACCAAAATTGGGCAAATGGTTCGTCTATTTATAGTTTTCCCTAAGTCCAGCTCAGATGTGTATCAATCAATCAAAATTGGTTAGATCTGTATCAACCAATAGGAGTTGAGCACAAGGATTCAGATCTGTTTTGGCCAATCAGAAATGCTTGATCTGGTTCAGCCAATCAGGTGATAGAAGCATCAATTCTGTTATATAATTTAAAAATCGGTTTGAGCTTCTAGAAGTTCCCGCCAAGTAATTTCATCTTTGGGTGTTCACATGGGGTAGAATATGCCTTTGGTTCATGCTGAGAATCTTTTGAAATGTCCCCAGGCTTTTAAATGCATTGGGGTGAGTGCAGAGATTACTGAATTACCCTTACAGATGCTGGGAATCTTCAGGATATCATTTCACACAGTTTGGAGAACTTTTCGCAAGGTACTGTGACTTCTGAAGCTCTATTCGCACAGATTGGAGACCTTTTCGAAAAGAACTGTAACTTCTGGAGATATATTCGCACAGATTGGAGACCTTTTCGAAAAGCATTGTAACTTCTGGAGATCTATTCGCAAAGATTGGGGACCTTTTCGCAAAGATTGGGGACCTTTTCGAATAGCATTCTGTAGTGCATTCTTCTTTTCGAATAGCTTCAAACCTCTTTCCAAGTTGAAACCAAGCCTTTGTCCTCTTTATTTTAGGCATTTTGACAGCCAGTGAGGTTGTCCTTTCTCTTTCTTCCTCCAGATCAAGATGGGTCATCATCTGTTTGGCACTTTTAAGCTACTTTCCAGGTTAAGCCTGCCTTTATTGTTAGCTGTAAAATAAACACTTAAAACACTTATTTAGTTCTCTCAAGGGTCTATCAAGGCCCAGGTTAAGGGGTGGAAAATGGTATTTTCCAGTTCTCAACAATACGTGCGAGACCCGACTCATGTGTTGGACTTCCAGCCGATTAAGCTTCAAGAGGATCTAACTCTTGTAGAAGCACCCGTCAAAATCTTGGACTGTAAGGATCAGGTTTTGCGGACCAAGTCGATTCCACTTGTGCTCATAAAGTGGCAAAATCATTCAGCTGCACAGGCTACCTAGGAGCGCGAAGCTGAAATTCGTGTGTAGTACCTACAATTGTTCAACTGATATGTGAGGTACGTGTAATATTCAGTTGCATTCTTTTAAATTGCAATGTGTCTTTGATGAGGCTTTTGATCATATGTTAGATGTGCATGCATGATTTAAGACATTAACATGACCTTATAGTGTCACTGTTGGACTATGGCGATACCTACGAGTCTTTTACACCTATATTTGGAGGACAACTTTACTATCATACCCGATCGATCAAAGTGATGATTTGATCGATCAACGATGAGTCGGATCGATCAACTTAGAAAGCTGATCGATCAATCTTAAAATTTTAAGCTTAACCAATCCGATTGATCAATTGAGTTATTTGATCGATCAACTACCGAATCTGATCGATCAATTCAAGGATTGAACAATCAAGTGGATTTTGATTTTTATACAATCCGATCGATCAATTGGATGAATTGATCGATCAATCTTGTGGTTCGATCGATCAATCTGTCGGGCTAGGGCTTTTCAATTATATAGTCTGATCGATCAATCTATGACATTGATCGATCGACTGAATCGATTTAAGTGGCGCTTGGGTTTTTAAAATGCTATTTGAACGACCGAACAAAAACCATTTAGCGAGAGCGCTTTATCTCCCTTGCGTTCGAGCTTCTTTTCCGACGACTCCCAGCTACCAGAGCTCCGGATTCTTGGTTCTTCGGAACACATTTCACATTTCTTGCATGGTAAACCCTATATTTTGCAAATTCTTTAAGGTTTTTCTTGTGCTTTTCTCCTTTTAAGACCATGGCACCTCGCATGAAGAATGCTTCACACAAAATCCCTACTTTACGGGCTCGTGCATCGATTCCGCCCGTTGAACCTATCGTGCCACCCTTCGTACCGCCCGTGGCCCCTCCTATTCTGCCTATACCACCCGTTAACCCACCCTAATTGCAACTCATAGAGCGTGAGTTGTCGACCGATTTTTGGAATGCCAAAATGTTTTTACCTGACCAAGAGTTTACCCCAACTCTTTTTATTGATCGCCCTAAGATGACTTGGGCGATCGAGTACGTTAGGAAGCTAGGGCTCAAGCCCATGCTCAAGACCTACCACGAGTACTATTGTCCATGCATAGTACATCTATTTTACCAACACCTCCGACGTGGGAGTAGCCACTGTCAAATGGTTACCATGATCGATGGGTTGGAGTACAGGTTCACCCATTTCCACATCTTTGTCGCTATACAGTGCCCCTCTGGGTACGTAGAGACGTGTGGATTAGCGGCGCCCTACATCAAGGACGTTGCTTATGAGGATGTCGTCGCCACGATGACACACGATTTACATGGGTCGGGCCAATCGGGTAAGAGGGCCCAACTATCGGATAATCTATGGATGCTTGACACTTACATCAAGTGTGCCATTTACCCTTTCCTCCATAAGTCAGAGTGTACGGGCATCGTACAACAATTTTTATTTTTTGCCTTTGAAAACCGTTGGTTCTCCATTGCCGACATTATTATCGATGGCATGTTGGATGCCTTTGATCGGTTGACAAGGAAGGTGGCGCCTAAGAAGGAGATGCCCTATGCACGCTTGATCACCCACATGGTTGAGCAATAAAATTCCGTGCGAGATGGCCCCTGGGGAGCCTTGACAGAACTATAATGTGAAAGTCTTTTTGCTAAAGGACTAGACCAAAAGCTACGATCTTTTGGTCAAGTGACTGCCTGTTGAGGAGGAGGTTCCTCCAGTTGAGGCGGGAGCTGAGCCGAGTGCCAGAGCTCCAGATGTGGGGGAGGCATAACATGATCGTCCATCTCAGCCCGAGGTGCCTACCCGACCTGCCCCTACTACACTGCGCCAACCTACCCATGCTACTACATCAGGCTGAGCCGAGCCTTCCACCCTTACGCTTGAAGCCCTCGTCGCTGTTATGAACGAGAACAACAAGTGGCTTCACGAGAGATTGGACGGAATGGAAGAGTTCTAGAGTCAAGTGCATCGATGTCTGGACTATCATGAGGTGATGCTCGAGCTAGTAATGCAACATTTGTATACTACCACGTCGACCCCGATGATAGCTCATGCTCGTCAGTACACCATTGACCCGCGTGACTATGGCACTGAGCCAGCCAAATCGGGCCAACCTACCCCACCTACGGAGACAGGTCCATCATCCGCTCCACTGGCAGGTGATTACTTTCAATTATATGTCATGCTTCTCATTTTTTATCTGTGGCTATATCTATGTATGTATATTCTATTTCCCTCATATAATTCTGCTCTGCATGCGCAATTGTTTCCTGCATGACTTCTGTTTTGACTACACGTATATGTTTTTCTCGATCTATGTTTTGCATGCTCATTACTCTGATTTCCTTGTACATTGCACCTCCACTCTGTACTTAGCAAAATCTATTACACTGATTCCTCTGTTTCGTTCTGCACTTTAGGGCTAGGATGTTCCGTAGACCTGTCTAAGAATCCCTTGGACATTTTCGAGGACAAAAATTCCTAAGGGGGAGAGAATGTAATGACTCAAAAATTCTGAGAACTTCCTGACTGCTTTGGTATCCGTACACGACACAGAAATTGAGACTAATTTAAAATTTTGAAAACAGGATTATTAATACTAATACTTTTAATCTGTGTGCGTACGAAGTGATAGATCACTTGCAACACGAATCCGTGATCCATCTGAATCCTTTATAAGATGTTGGATACGTGAGAGTGTGTGTGCGCTCAACACCGGAGCAAAGGATTGGAAATGGAAATATCAGAGATATTTCCATTGGTAGCTTATAAGAGAAGCAAGGTTAGGGAGAAACCTGATACTTCTTCTTTTCCCTTGAAACCTCTGCTTGCAAACCATTGCTAGAACTTTCTCTGTGAGAAACCAAGCTTGTGAAACCCAAGAACTCTGATCTTCTGATTTGAGCTTAAGTAAATCGACGGGTATATGTCGATTACATTGTGAGTACCATACACACTTGTGTGTTAACGTGAGTGGTGCTTTGGTTCATCGGAGAAACCACTATGGCGGACTCCTGAGTTAGGATCTGAAACATATGCAAACCTAGGATGTTGTGGACCTAGAAGCAATCATCGGAAGAGGTGAGTGAATATGAGTCTTGTAGGAGATTTATATGTATTAAATGTGTGTATGATGAAGGCTTAAGTGATTTATGGAAGATCATTATGGCTAGGACTGATTGGGATTGAAATCAACAACCCCATTGATGATAGCTTGGTTGTCGTATCCGATCGATCAATTCGAGAAATTGATTGATCAACATGTAGTGCGATCGATCAATTTGAGAAATTGATCGATCGAATTTTATAAGGCCTCTTGGAAACAGTAGGGTGTTTTTCTTGAGAATTTGGTACTGATTGATCAAATTATGAGGTGATCGATTAAATTTTATAAGCACCCTGTAAAAAAATAGGAGGTAGGTTTTGCGGAAAATTTGACCCGATCGATCAAACATGAGGATTGATCGATCGAATTTAGGACTTGATCGATCAAACGGGAGATTTATCGATCAAAGTCAGGTTTGTTCTAAGTTGGTGAAGAAGGTGGGTTTGATTGATCAACAGTGAAGATTGATCGATCAACTTGGGAATCCGATCGATCAACAGTGAAGATTGATTGATCAGATATCCTCCATTCTGAATGTGTAGTTATGAGGCATCCGATCGATCAATGAAGAGATTGATCGATCAGATGTGAATCCGATCGATCAAACATAAAGATTGATTGATTGAATCCCTTGTTCTTTTGAACTATTTTTGTTTTGAGTTTTCGCAGACAAACATTGCGGCTCAGTATACTTTTGCTGTTCTGACACATAGTATACTATATGTATGATCTAGGTCAAGGCCTAGACCTCTTATATGGCTTTGGATTTGCTTACAAAGATAAATTTTGAGGTAGGGGAAATTCAACCTAAATTGTATCTGATTTTGACGACATGGTTTTATACACATAAACATCTGTTCTCTTCTACTAGAAAAGTTCTGTTATCTGTTCTGCATATGTTCTGTTATTTGACTCGGATGTCTTATGAGTAATGATTTAAAGTTTACCTGATGAACCGCACCGACTCGACGGTAAAATCATGACCAGCACGATGGAATATCGGTGCGTCTGATTTGGAAATTCATCGTCACAATTGTGCTCCTTATATGAGGCTTTGTTGCATTCTGAAGTTGTTCGTTCAACGACGATGGTCAAGGTTACCCATCGGCATACATCTGGCTACCACGTGTTATATTCACGAGAGTTATTTAAGTACATAGAAATTAAGATGATAATTACTGTATGCATGCATCTGATCACTTTGAAATTAGGTCTATTTTTCTTTGCTTCTGCATATGCTCAGTTCATTAAAAGCCCTGCATTCTGTTTATTTCTGCATATCTGATCATCTGTTTGCATTTATTCAGCTCTGTCTCCACTCTACATTATCTATCTGTCTGAGTTACTTTCTGTATGCCATGCTTTGCATTTCAAATGTAATTTACTTGAGTTTCTTCTATTGAGCTTAGATGGTAGCTCACCCTATTTTCTACGCAATAGGTTCTGAGGCTAGGGTCCCTGGTACGGAGAGCGACCCAGACTAACAGCCGGAGACGGAGGCTGAGGCTGAGGACGAGGAGACGGAAATCCAGGCCAACGAGTTTTATCTATAGCCTGGGTATATGAGTCTTGTATTTTGGGTTTCTGGTTATGTATTTTGGATTATCTGAGAGCCTGGTGGCCACTTCTGTATTATTTTATATTAGATGTTGTTATTTGTATTCATATACATTCTATAGGAACCACTGTTTTTGTGTGATGGATGTCCATCACCATTGGTTCTTCTTGTTTCCTTTTTGAGGATGTATATTCTTTCATATATATATATATATATATATATATATATATATGCACTGTTTATTTTCTTCCTTTGATTTTGAGCCTTATATGATGACTCGATCTACCACTACTGAGCAGTGTCTGCTATGATTTCCGCTGGATGAGCAGACACTCTTTGTTTTGTCTCTGGGATCATCCATAGCATGATCCTTATGGCACGGGTTTTCGGGTGCGAAAATTTAGGCTGTCATAGATCTAAATTTGAATATTTTATTTCAGTTTGCCAAATTTTCATCCAAGTGATTTAAGAGCTAAGATCTTATAATCATCTCGGTCGGCCCGATACTTTCAATCATGCGACTGATAAGGCGAGCGTAGGGTATTGTCTTCTGAGGTGCCTTCCTCCCTTCCGACATCCATTCACGGGCATAAGTTATCCCCTTAAATACTACTGTCGGCGCACTAAACCATTTTCCTTCAAAGGCAGAGAATAGAGCCTGCTGAATGACTCCTACTCTCATGTTTGTGTCTCAATGGGTATAGATTACATTTGAAGATAGTATCCATCATCCACACTTTGTCCGGTAATTGAGCTATCGTCACCGACTATCCAGATCCATGTTCTCCATCAATCATCCTCTCAATAACTATATGAAATGGTACTGGGTTGGGGTTAATTTGATGCCAATAAACCCATGTCTTGTGGGGTTAATTTGATGCCAATAAACCCATGTCTTGTGAGAATACTATGGGGCATTCCGTCTCCTCGGTGATGTGATCAACAGTAAATTCGTAGACCTTGTTGTCTATCTTTTTGTATAGTATATCCTTGTTCTTGCTAAGGTATATATTTTGGTAAAATAGTTTCACCATCCGCGGGTAGAAATAATTGTGAAAGAGTTGAAGAAAGGGTTCTAACCCGACTTTTTCAATATATTCAAATGCCCATTTGGTCGTCTCTTGCTTTTCAAAGAGATCTTGGTTGAAAGACCATTCAACACTCCTTCTCACCCCACCATTGATTGGGTTGCTCTTTTAGTGGTGCTGGGAGAGGGTTAATATTGACGCGCCTCAAGGAGGTGGCCCTCAAAGCGGGCACCTTAGAAATGGGGTTTTTAATGACTGCCTTTGCCTTAGGTGCCATTGAAACTAAAAATTTGAAGAAGGAATTTGAAAATCTTAAAAATTAACTAAAGGAAAAGGTAGGGTTTTCCTTTCTAGAGCACTTGAATCCGTTTCCTGCGGAAGAAATCAAAGTTCTCGTGGATCTTGAATGAGGTGCGGCGTGTTCTCATGAGAAGAAGAAGAAAAACCCTAAAAATATCAAGGTGGAGTCATGCAAATGAGAGAAAAGAACCCACGACCCCTACTTATACAGTCAGAACCGCTCGATTGATTTCTCTGTACACATTGCCACTCAACAAAATCGATCGATTGGTTTGTCCAAAGACAAAAACTGATCGATCGATTTGTCCAAAGAAACTCTTCAAACTTGTTTTGACGACTTTAGGTCCCAATTTCTCTTATGTACCTACACACCACACTTGGCATACATACTTTATACCCCTACCATCATGCCGAATTTACATTCAGTATTCCGATTTCTCAATTTGATGATATTTTTGAAACTAATATTTAGTCGAACACACATTCATTTAGATTGAGAGTGAACCTTAAAATACAACATGCAATAATTAAAATGAAACCGAAATAATCCATCATGTACGTTGAAGGAAATTGTATTAAAACGAGAATACATAAAATGTTAATTTGTTATCGTAGTATTACTTTATTCCTTAACCTATAAGTACTCACAAAATTTTAAAGCTTCATTCAAATAGATGTGGGTACTGATCATGGATCTCTGCTTCATTCTCCCAAGTGGCTTCCTCTGAAGAGTGGTTCTGCCACTTCACCAATACTAAGGGGATCTGTTTGGTCCGTAAAGTCTACACTTTACGGTCTAAAATTTATATTTGTTCTTCGGCCACCGTTAAATCTTCTTGAAGCTCAATAGGTTGGAAGTCCAAGACAGGAGTCGGGTCTTTCACATATTCCCGCAACATTGATACGTGGAATATGTTGTGCATGCTGGATAGTTGCGGTGGCAAAGCAACCCCATAGGCGACTTCTCAGACTTGGCCAAATACCTCGAAAGTCCCAACGTAATGCGAGCTTAGCTTCCCACGCTTTCCAAACTACTTTACGCCTTTCGTGGGCGAGATCTTAACGAACATGTTATCCCCAATTTGGAATTCGACACTTATTCTCTTAAGATTGACAACTCTTTTGACGACTCTGTGCAACTCACAACCTCTCACGGATTAATCGAATTGTCTCAATCGTGCTTTCCACGATCTTTGGACTCAAAGTGAGTTTCTCGCCAACTTCTTCCCAATTGAGGAGAGACTTGCATATCCCACCATACAAGGCCTCGAATGGAGTCATTTCAATACTCATCTGATAACTATCATTGTATGTGAACTCGAATAGGGGTAGATGCGTATCCCATGATCCTTGAAAGTCGAACGAACAAGCCCGTAGCATGTCTTTAATTACCTGGTTCACTCTTTCGGGCTGCCAATCGGTCTGAGGGTGAAATTCAGAGCTGAAATCTAACTTGGAACCCATTCCTTCTTGAAAACGTTTCCAAAATTGTGATGTATATATTGAATCTCTGCTTGAAACAATGCTGGCAGGTATACCATGCAGTCTGATAATCTCTCTGAGGTACAACTGTGTGAGCTAGCTGGCAGTATGCTTCGTGTTGTACGGTAAGAAGTGAGCGAACTTTGTTAATCGATCAATGATTACCCAAATAACGTTATGCCCTTTCGTTGTTCTTGGTAAACCAATAATGAAATCCATATATATGGCTTCCCATTTCCATTCCAGTATCGACAATGGCTGTAATAGACTAGAAGGGTTATGATGATTGATCTTAACTTGTTGACACACCAAACACTTTGAAATATAGTCTGGTACATCTTTTTTCAGACCCCTCCACTAAAAATACTTTTTCAGAACCTGGTACATCTTGGTACTGTCAGGGTGGATGGCGTACATTGATTTGTGAGCTTCATTTAAAATGGTGTCTCGAAGCTCGGTGGTCATTGCCACGCACACTCGGCCTCGGAATAGTAGTGATTCATCCTCCTTGATGGAGAAATGTGGTCGATTCCCTCTAATCACATCTTTTCTGATGGCCATGAGTTCATCATCAATCATTTGTAGATTACTAATGTTCTTGAAAAGTGTCGACTGAATAACAATTGTAGCCATTAAAGCTCCCAAACCCTTAACATCGAATCTCGTGTCACTTAGGGCCATATCTTTGAGTAAGTGCCATCGGTGCACTCTTGCGATGAGGTGTGATAACTGAGAAGAAAACCTTTGGCTCAGTGTGTTTGCCACGATATTAGCCTTCCCGGAGTAGTATTGGATGGAGCAATCATAAACTTTGAGAAATTTCATCCATCTTTTATGCCTCATGTTAAAGTCTTTCTGTGTGAAAAGGTATTTGAGCCTCTTGTAATCTGTAAATATGTCAAGCGTTTCCCTGTAAAGGTAATACCTTAAAATCTTCAAGGCAAAGATGACTACTGCCAACTCAAGGTCATGAGTCGGATAATTCTTTTCGAGGTCCTTGAGCTACCGAGAGCCATAAGCAATGATTCTCTCATTTTGATTAAGCACACAGCCTAATCCACTATGTGACGAATCACTGAACAGTACAAAATGTCCACTGCCTGATGGTATGGCAAGCATTGGCACGGTGGTTCTCCTACTCTTAAATTCTTGAAAACTCTTCTCACACTGTTTGGTCCACTCAAACTTGACACTCTTTCTCATGAGTTGTGTCAGTAGACCCAAAATCTGGGAGAAACCCTCGGTGAATCCCCTATAGTATCCAGCTAGACCAAAGAAACTACGAACTTTTGTCACCATCTTCGGTTCCCATTTTACAACAACTTCGATCTTAGCTGAATCGACAGTTATGCTAGCCTCAGAGGCAACATGTCCTATGAAGCTAACCTGTTCAAGCAAAAGCTCACACTTGCTTAGCGTCGCATATAATAGATGATCATGAAGTGTCTGGAGAGCGGTGGCAAATATTGTTCATGCTCCTCTCTCGTCTTCGATTAGATGAGGATGTCATCTACGAAGATAACCACAAACTTGTCGAGGTGTGGTCTGAACACCCTATTCATCAGATCCATAAACGAAGTTGGTGCATTCGTCAATCCGAATGGAATCACTAGAAACTCATAGTGGTCATACCTCGTGCAGAAAGCAGTCTTTGAAATATTCCCGACTTTGATTTTCAATTGATGGTAACTAGACCTCAAGTCTTGCGCCTTGTAGTTGATCAAAGAGGTCATTGATACGAGGAAGTGGATAGCGGTTCTTGATCGTCAACTTGTTCAATTGATGATAATCAATACACAGTCGCATTGAACCATCCTTCTTTATGACAAACAAAACACGTGCTCCTCATGGATACACACTAGGCTTGATAAATCCTTTATCCAGCAGCTCCTGCAAATGCTCCTTCAGTTCTGCTGGCGCCATACGGTATGGTGCCTTCGATAACGGCTCGGTGCCTGGAGCTAAGTCGATTTCGAACTCAATTTCACTATTTGGTGGTAGTCCAGATAGATCCTTGAGAAATACATCCCAGAATTCAGATACGACAGGAAAATCAGTGATGTTAATTTCCCCTTCTTGTTGGCTCTTCACGAACGCGATGTATCTATGACATCCATTGTTCATCAAATGTTCTACTCGGATAGTGGAAATAAACGGAGTGATATTGGATTTAATGCCATGAAACTTTTTCTTCAAAGGCTGAGAATAGATCCTACTGAATGACTCCTACTCTCTCATGTTTGTGTCTCAAAGGGTATAGATTACATTTGAAGATAGTATCCACCATCTACACTTTGTCCGGTTCCATGTTCTCCACTAGTCATCCTCTCAATAACTATATGAAACGGTACTGGTTTGGGGTTTGGTGCCAATAAACCCATCTCTTGTGCGAATACTGAGGGGCATTCCATCGCCTTGGTGATGTGATCAATGGTAAATTCGTAGACCTTTTTGTCTATCTTTGTGTATAGTGTATCCTAGTCCTCGCCAAGGTACATATTTTGACAAAATAGTTTCACCATCCGCGGGTAGAAATAATCGTGATAGGGTTGAAGCAAAGGTTCTAACCTGACTTTTTCAATATATTCAAATGACCATTCGGTTGTCTCTTTGTTTTCAAAGAGATCTTCGTTGAAAGACCATTCGACCTCAAACTACTTCGCACCCCACCATAAATTCGATTGATCTTTTGGTGGTGGCGGCGGAGGGTTAACATTGGCGCACCTCGAGGAACCCTTGAAGTGGGCACCATAGAAGTGGGGTTTTTAATGGCTGCCTTCGCCGTAGGTGCCACTGAAAGTAAAAAATTGAAGGAACTTAAAATCTTAAGAATTAGCTCAAGAAAGGGTTTACCTTTCTAGAGCACTTGAATTCATTTCCAGTGGAATAAATCAAAGTTCTCATGGATCTTGAATGAGACGTGGCGAGTTCTCACGAGAAGGAGAAGAAAAGCCCTAAATTTTTTAAAGTGGAGTAGTGCAAATGAGAGAAAAAAACCCACGGACCCTCTTATACTATCAGAACTGCTTGATCGGTTTCTTTGTACCCACCGCCGCTCGATAAAACTGATCGATCAGTTTGTCTAAAGAGAAAATCCGATCAATCGGTTTTCTCAGAAAATTTCAAGCTTGAAATTTTGAATGAAACTCTTCGAACCTGCTTTGAGGACTTTAGGTCCCAATTTCTCTTCTATACCTATACACCACACTGGGCATACGTACTTTATACCCCTACAATCACACCGAATCTACATTCAGTATTCCAATTTCTCAATTTGATAATATTTTTAAAACTAATATTCAATCGAAAACACATTCATTTGGATTGAGAGTGAACCTCAAAACACAACATGTAATAATTAAAATGAAACCGAAATAATCCATCATGTACGTTGAAGGAAATTGTATTAAAATGAGACTACATTAAAAGTTAATTTGTTATCATAGTATTACATTATTCCTTAACCTACAAGTACTCACAAAATTTTAAGAGCTTCATTCAAATAGATGTGTGTACCGATCACGGATCCCCACTTCGCGATCCCAAGTGGCTTCTTTTGAAGAGTGGTTCCACCATTTCACCAATACTAAGGGGATCTATTTGGTCCATAAGGTCCGCTCTTTACGATCTAAAATTTGTATCTGTTCTTCGGCCACCGTTAAATCTTTTTAAAGCTCAATAGGTTGGTAGTGCAAGACATGAGTAGGGCCTTTCACAAATTTCTGCAACATTGATACGTGAAATACGTTGTGCATGTTAGATAGTTGCAATGGCAAAGCAACCCTTTATGTGACTTCTTCGACTTGGCGCAATACCTCGAAAGTCCCAACATAACGTGGGCTTAGCTTCCCACGCTTTCCAAACCACATTACTCCTTTCGTGGGCAAGATCTTAATGAACATGTTGTCCCCAATTTGGAATTCGACACTTGTTCTCTTAATATTGGCATAACTCTTTTGATGACTCTATGCAACTTACAACCTCTTGCTGATTAACTGAATTATCTCGGTCATGCCCATGATCTCTAGACCCAAAATGAATTTCTCGACAACTTTTTCCCAATTGAGTGGAGACTTGCATCTCCTACCATACAAGGCCTCAAATGGAGCCATTCCAATACTTGTCTTATAACTATTATTGTACATGAACTCGATTAGGAGTAGATGCTTATCTCATGATCTTTGAAAGTCCAACATACTAGCCCATAGCATGTCTTCAATTACCTGGTTAACCATTTCGGTCTACCCATAGGTCTGAGGGTGAAATGCAGAGCTGAAATCTAACTTGGAACCCATTCCTTCTTGAAATGTTTCCAAAACTGCAATGTATACAGTGGGTCTTTGTCTGAAACAATGTTGGCAGGTTTACCATATAGTCTGACAATCTCCTTGAGGAACAACTCCGTGAGCTTGTTGGCGGTATACTTTGTGTTGTACGATAAGAAGTGAGCAAACCTCGTTAATCGATCAACAATTACCCTAATAGCGTTATGCCCTTTCACTGTTCTTGGTAAACCAATAATGAAATCCATATATATGGCCTCCATTTCCATTCCGGTATCAACAATGGCTAGAATAGACTAGACGGGTTACGATGATTGATCTTAACTAGTTGACACCCCAACCACTTTGAAACATAGTCCGCTATGTCTTTCTTCAAACCCCACCACCAGAAACTCTTTTTCAGATCCTGGTACATCTTGGTACTCCTAGAGTGGATGGTGTATAACGACTTGTAAGCTTCCTCTAAAATGGTGTCTCGATGCTCGGTGTTTGTTGGCATGCACTCTCGGCCTTGAAATAGTAGTGATTCCTCCTCCTTGATGGAGAAATCTGGCTGATTCCTACTAATCACAACTCTTTTGATGGCCATGAGTTCATCATTTGTCATTTGTAGATTGCAATTGTTCTCAAAAAGTGTCGACCGAATAATAATAGTAGCCATTAAAGCTCTCGAACCCTTAACATCAAACTTCGTGTCACTTAGGGCCATAGCTCTGAGTAAGTGTCATTGGTGTACTCTTGCGATGAGGTGTGATAACTGAGCAGAAGCCTTTCGGCTCAGTGCGTCTGTCATGGCATTAGCCTTCCCAGGGTGGTACTGGATAGAGGAATCATAATCTTTGAGAAATTCTATCCATCTTCTCTATCTCATGTTCAAGTCTTTCTGTAGGAAAAGGTATTTGAGCCTCTTGTGATATGTAGATATGTCAAATGTTTCTCTATAAAGGTAATACCACCAAATCTTTGGGGTAAAGATGATTGCTGCCAACTCAAGGTCATGAGTTGGATAATTCTTTTCATGGTCCTTGAGCTATCGAGAGCAATAAGCAATGACTCTCTCATTATGATTAAGCACACAGCCTAATCCATTGTGTGACACATCACTGACCACTACAAAACCTCCACCGCCTGATGGTATGGCAAGCACTGACATGATCGTTCTCCTACTCTTAAGTTCTTGAAAACTCTTCTCACACTATTCGGTTCACTCAAACTTGACACTCTTTCTCGTGAGCTATGTCAATGGACCCGAAATCTTGGAGAAACCCTCGGTGAATCTCCTATAGTATCTAGCCAGATCAAGGAAACTACGAACTTCCATCACCATCTTTGGTTGTTCTCATTTTAGAACTGCTTCGATCCTGGCTGAATCGATGGTTATGTCAGCCTCAAAGACAACATGTCCTATGAAGCTGACCTGGTCAAGCCGAAACTTGCACTTGCTTAGTTTCACATATAACTAATGATCACGAAGTGTCTAGAGAGCGGTGCGCAATGCTGTTCACTCTCCTCTCTAGTCTTCGAATAGATGAGGATGTCATCTATGAAGACATCCCAAACTTGTCAAGGTGTGGCCTGAACACCCTATTCATCCGATCCATAAATGATGGTGGTGCGTTCGTCAAACCAAATGGCATCACTAAAAGCTCATAGTGGCCATACCTCAGCGGAAAGCAATCTTCAAAATGTCCCTGACGTTGATTTTCAATTGATGGTAACCATTCCTCAAGTCGATCTTCAAGAAGAATTTTGCACCTTGTAGTTTATTGAAGAGGTCGTCGATATGAGGAAGTGGGTAGCTGTTCTTAATCGTCAATTTGTTCAATTAACGATAATCAATACACAATCACATTGAACCTTCCTTTCCTTTGACAAACAAAATAGCAACTCCCAATGGAGACACACTAGGCCTGATAAATCCTTTATCCAGCAGCTCCTGTAACTGCTCCTTCAGTTCGTTCAGTTATGTTGGTGCCAAACGGTATGGTGCCTTTGATAACGGCTCAGTGCCTGGAGCTAAGTCGATTTCAAACTCGATTTCCCTATCCGGTGGAAGTCCAACGAGATCCTCAAAAAATACATCCAAGAATTTGAGTACGACAGGAAAATCGATGATGTTAATTTCCCCTTCTTATTAGCTCTTCACGAATGCGAGGTATCCATGGTATCCATTGTTCATCAAACATTTTGCTCAGATGGTAGAAATAAACGAAGCGATATTGGATTTAATGTCGTGAAACTTAAAAGATTTTCCCTTCGGAGGGTAAAAAGTGACCACCTTCAGAAGGCAATCAACGCTTGCGTGATAAGCGGATAGCCAGTCCATGCCGAGGATTATATCGAATCCCTCCATATCCAGTAAGATCAAATCAGCCACGTTCTCGTGGCCCTTAATTGTAATGATGACCTACTGATGCACCATGTCTGTGTTCACGGAGTTTCCCGTAGGGACTAACACTGCCAAAATGAAGTCCAGTAGGCCAAGAGTGATACTCAATTCGGCAGCAAATTGACAAGTTACAGAAGAGTAAGTAGACCCTGGGTCTATCAATACTTGTGCATCGTGATAATAAATATCCCTTTCTTTGTGCATGTGCAACATACATACGTTTTAAAGAACGTGGTTTAGTTAAATATGTCTATGAAGATGTCTTAACATTCAAAATTTTGTCTAGTTAGAACACACTTCAAAATATTTATCAACTGAAATAAGATCATAATTTAGCCACCAATGGTGAAATCATACCTTGGATCACATCATTTGTTGCTTGAGCATCTTGTGCCGAGACAGCATGGGCTCTACCTTGTATTGTAGGTCGTGAGGGCCTCTAAGTCAATGCCCAAGATTTTTGAGTCATTGCTATTGCCATTGGCTCCTTCTTCCACTCAAGAAAATCTCTAATCAAATTTCCTTGCTTGCCACACTTAAAACATCTACCCATTTCCCACCTGCATTCCTCTGTTCTATGTGGTTTCCCACACCATGTACACTTCTCATTCTACGTGAATGAAGTGGCATGTGAAGCCGATTGCCTTCATGGCATCCCAGTAGTAGCAGGAGTGGAAGGGCGGAACTGCCTTGTGGGTGTCGAGCCAGCTGGGCTCGAACACATGCAATGCGTAGGCCAAATCGGTGTTGAGTAAGTGGACTGAGAAGGTCGACTCTATGTCAGCATCAACATCCTTTATTTCTTGCTTGATTGCTAGAAGCATATGATTATGTCCTATTCACTCTATTCTTGTTCTATATCTCTTTCCTCTGATACATATCTTCAATGTCCTGCTCGGCAATGAGTGCCAATTCGATGACTTCTATATAGGTCTTCGCTCTAAAGAAGGAATTCTTCCTTTGATGGCGGGTTTCAAGCCACGCTCTAACTTCTTCGTCTTCATAAGTTCTGTGGTGGCATGAAGAGGTGCAAATTTGGCAAGCCTTGTGAACTTGGCTTCATACTCTCATACGGTCATCTGACCCTATTCTAACAACACAAACATAACTTCCCATTGATCCCTTACTGCAACGGGGAAGTATTGTTCGTTAAAATCATAAACAAATTGTGCCCACATCCATGGGGGAATCGGGATCTCTTGTAATCTGATCCTCTTTGTAGATTTTCAACAAGCATCTGCCACTCCTGTCAATTGGAAGGCATTCCAACTAACTTTCTCTTCCTTGGTGCTCGGAATCAACTGAAGGAGCTTCTCCATCTGATTTAACCAATCTTCTACTTCGGGTTGACCTTGGAAGCTTGGAGGATTCATTCTCCTGAACTCAAGGAATCCCGAGGGTGGGCGTCTGGTTGCAACTTGGGCCATTATCCCCAACAATTGCCCATGCAGTACATTGTTACTTCCTTCACCAATTGGGATGGTGCCAGGGCCCCCATCATTATTTCCTCCCCCCAATGGGATGGTATTAGGGCCAGTGGCAATTCCGGCAACACTTGAGGGCCACCACTAGATATGTCTCTCAAGCAGATCGTCCTCGGTTCGCCTCTACCTCTACCTCTGATGCGTGGGGCCATACTGATCTGTTATTGATTGAATAAGAACTTCGATCAATACTGAATGTGACAAGATCAAGCCCTTTTTCCTATGGAATCAAAATCTAAAGCCATTTCTCTGATACAAACTGTGGCAACCCGACTTTTCTCACACGAATTTCTAGGAAAGGTTAAGTCGTCAGGTGACAATCTGATTCTTCCTGTATGTGAAACTTAGGAAGAACCGGATCGTCAAATGCTTTCTAATTCATACGTACTTATACAGAAGGCAAAGAAAATATCATATGGCACTACTTCGATTCCAGTTCTATACATAACATAACCCAAAACTAACAAAATAATCACCGATGACGGCCGACCGTCACCTAAACAGTGGTTTCAAAACTAGACAAAGTTATGCAAATCTTAATTTAAGTATTCTACTTACGACCACCAAAATGTATTAAGCCAAAATCTATCACAACTGGACTAAGGAAAATAGTCTTCAGGTGGAAGCTCTTCTTCCACCTCGGGATTGTAGTTAGGATCCTCTTCTAGCTCAGGATCAGGATCTCGATCCACATCTAAACCTGTGGCATAAGATGTCGGGATGAGCTAACAGTTTAAGCTCAGTAGGAAAATGATCAATGTCAATTTATGTTTCCTAAATTCAAAGCATAGGTTTAATGACTGAAATCCACACATTATCATACCAAAACTGAATTTTACGATGAACTTTCAAATGCCATTGCTCACACCATACATGCTACACTTAATTCATCAATGACTTAAATCTTAAACTTAAGTAACTCCAACACAAGTTTAGCATTGTAGATGGCAAGCTCCCTAACCATCATCTTTCGATAAACACTTACGAAGAGTACGGTATAACCTATTGTACCGGTCTTCCATGGATGGTATAAACTGCCATACCGATCCTTATGGGGTTTTGGTCATATAACCTTAAATCATCATGCAATACTGAAGTTCAATAAGTAAATCAAAGTTGTAATATATAACTAATTTCATATTTCAACGGATTCATATTCATAGATTCGAAGATTTCTATTCGATATTCAAAATGCAATAGTCCATAGTTCAAAAGTCTAAAGATCTAACATGCTTTCAAATTCATATTCAAACTTGTATTGATCACATCAAGGAGTCTATGCATTAAGCTCAAAACGAAAATCCTGCATTGAGTTTTCCCAACCTTAAGTCGGTGCAAAACAAAGTTCCTTATCAATGTCCCCCACTCTTAACCTAGATCACACAAAGATCGTACACTATGTGTCAATGATGGCAAAATCAGATGGCTCGAAGTTTCTTAGAGTTTTTCCAAAGAAAAACTAAAGCAGACAGAGACAAAATAAACTGATCGATCGGTTTTCCAAAGGCAGAGAAATCCGATCGATCAGTTTCTCCAGAAATTCAACACATCCTTCTTCTGTCAAATCTGATCGATTGATTTAAACCGATCATTCAGTTTTGACAGATTTAGTAGCCCACTCGGGCTTCTTCTTCCTTGATCTAATTTTCCCAAAAACCCTCTTGATTCAAATCAAACTTCATCCATTCATAGATCTAAGCTTAGAACAACTAATATCATGTGATAATGCTAAAATGTTCACCTTTCTTGGTCATTCAAGCGGCCTATGGTGATTGCTATCGAAGAGGGGTTTTTGGTGTCAAACGGCGGAAATCTCACGTTGATCGTGATCAACGAAGCTCAAGATGCTGCTCCACATTAACACGTATGAATCTTCACTTCCTCAACTCACAGTGATGCGCTTACGATGATCGATTTTCTCTCGTTCAAAACCACAATCACTCATGATCTTAGATCTAAGTGATGTTGGAGCTGAAAGCTTCTCCGCGGTCAGAATCGTGAGAGCGATTGGAAACTACGATGATATTTGTGAGGGAGAAGAAGGTACTTACAGAGCGATCCCACGGCTTTGGTCAGTGAAGGAAGCTTGATCTCTCTCTTACTGTTCTCTTTCTTACAAAATAAAGAAAAATATCTAATATTTAGATATTTATCTCAAAGCCTTATCCTCTTGACATACGAGACTCCTTTGGGTGCTAAACGATACATCGTGCGTGGTGTGTACGGGTTCTTCAGTGAAGACTAAATAATGTATTCTAACCTCATTTTTCACACAAAAAGTATACTCTTACAATTTATTTACTCTAAATATCAAGGTGGGATTGTGCGCCTTGCTGAAAACGTACACTTGGTCGGGCTCGTTCAGGTTCGAAATTTTTCGGGATGTTACACAAGCACTAGGTCCTGAGGTTATCTAGCAGAATTTTTTATTTCTTTTGGAGATATTGTTGGAAATGACATTATTGAGGCTGTTAAATTATTATTTTTAACTCAATAAACTTCTCAAATCATTCAATTCTATCTTCATTTCATTGGTCCCTTAAATCACCAATGCTAACTCTTTTGATAAATTTTCCCCTACATACCTGTTAAGTAGTGAAAATACTATTTTTAACCTCCTAACCTGACCGTTGATAGACCTTTGAGCTGACTAATAATGTGTTTTAAGTGCATTGTGTAGATGAGCAATAAATTACAAGCTTAATGCAGATATCCACTTAAAATGGCTCAAGAAGCAATTTGCTACTCAACAAGTGACCCTACAGACCAAAGGCCAACCAATCAAGTGATCCACAAGAGCCCCAGAAGTTCTTGAGAGTGCTTAAGCTTAACTGGGAAGGCTTGAGGCTCAGTGCAGTTGAAGAGAATAAAGATTGAATCCACCAGGAGGCTGCTGAATGTGGAACAAATGAAGAAAAACACAAGTGAGAGGTGCGCTAGCTGTGGAAGCATAAGGATAAACCTGTCGAGAGGTTGGCCTGAGTATCGAGAGGATCTGATGCCCAAAAAACTAAGATTTTGAGAAGATCCAGTAGCTATTGAGAGGTTCCAGATACTTGTCGTGAGGTTCAACTGAACCTATCGACAGCGTAAGTCAACTTGTCGACAGCTCACCTGGAGCCATACTCATTCTCATGAGGATTGAGGCAACTTGTCAAGAGCTCAATGTTAATTTGTATAACCAGTCAACAAGATTAGTATAAGTTGTTGAGAGGGTGAATGGAGAAATGGGCAGAATGATGAAATGAGTTTTTAATCCTGTCGACGAGTCATCAATCCTATCGACAAGTGCAAATCAACATCTCGAGATGTTTCCAGATCCTATCGAGAACTATCCAATCCTATTGAAAGCCACGGAGATCCTGTCGAAATGAAGAGCAAGTACACTTAGAACCTGTCGAGAGGTCCCTGAACCTCTCGACACTCGTTTTGGCAACTTATCAGCGTGTTCCTTCAGCAACTGCCACTTTTAGAAGTTTGTGCACACCTTCCAAAGCACGTCAGCAACCCTTGAGGGTATTTTTGGTATTCACCTAGGAACGATTGGAAACCCTAACAGCCTCATGTGCATTTACTACTTATGGACCAATGGGAGAAGAGCTTCTAGAAGAGAAATAGGCCACACCAACAGCCAAGAATAACAAAATTATTCTCTTGAGCTCTGATTGGCCGAAATGGATCTGAGATGGAGGAGGAAGGTATAAAAAGAGAAGAACAATCTAGAAACGAGGAGTTCTTTCCAGAGGGATTCCATAGATGAAAATAAGGGAGAAAACCAGAGCTCAGATTCATTCTTCCTTTTTCTTCCATTCTCTATTTAGCCAATCATGAGTGGCTAAACTCTTTTGAGCAATAAGGGTGAGGTTGATCTGTAACTTGCGAAACTTGAGAGCATTATTGTGGGTCAATTGTTGCACAGACTACAAATCTAAGAGCACTTGATTATGTTTATTATTTCATTCAATGAATTGTTGATTTTATTGCTTAGTTTGATCAATAGTTCATCTTCTTACACTTGATTCTTGATTGGATTTGTGTAGATGGGACCAACCCACCCACTTAACTGGTAGATCTCTTGAAGGCCATTTGATCTTCCTAGATCTGATACTCCTATGGGTGCTTGTGCCTATGGCTTGGCACTCACAACATTTGTAGTGGTTATCAAGTTCTGATGGAGGCTTTAGAATGGAGGGACTCTATTGGATGGTCTGTGGCTATTAAATTGGATAGATCATAACCTTAAAGGCAATCTAATTCTCTGGCTGAGATCAGATTATTGTTCCCTGCAGCTATGCTTGTAGCCAGATGGGGGATTACTGCCCATTGAACCCTTATAACGCTGTCAAATCACCCAAGTAGCAGTGAGACCAGATCCCGAGCTGCTCTTCTCCATTTTTCTGTTTTATTTTCACCACATTTCTCTTCATTTTCTAGATCTGAACTCTTTGGTTAATCCCAATTTATTTCTGTAATTAGTTCTATTTTTTTTTTGTAGTTTAGCTTAAAGTGACAACCCTTTAAAACCTCTCCTCTTCCTTTTGCTATTTTTCGTTTAGAGTAGTATAAGGTAGAGTGCTAGATCTGTCTTAGATCTGGAGATTTATTAAATTTTAGAGCATATTTTCCTGTGGACATACCCTTACTCTTTAAAACTTGCTACAATAGCCCTATTTACTTGCAGGCTTTGTGTAAGCTTACCTTGGTGTGTAGTCCATAGACCTTTGATTTTCTAATTTTAACCCCTTTTTGAAGCACAAGATAGCCGGACAACAAGTTTTTTGCACCGCTGTCGAGGATCTGTGTGCCTAAAATTGGTAGATCTATATTTTTATCATTTTATATTTTATATTTCTAATTGTCTGTTTAGTGTTTGATTAATTGCTTCTATAGTTTTTTGTGTAGTTTTCTAAATTTTTGTAGATTTGGGACCTATGCTTAGAGGAGCAATTTTGCTAGAAGGAGGAGCAAGCTGTGTTGAGTTTGTATTTTCTTACTCTTTTACATTTCTAGATTTGAGAATTTTCAGATCTAATAGTTGTCTTACTTGTGTTGCAATTACTGACTGTTCGTTTTAAAGTTGAGATGTACTTTTTGTAATTGTGCATCGAGATTGTGAGTGGTGTATGTTTGGAAGAAGAACCCTCAACCCTCAACTTGTTTCATTCAATCCAGAGGTTGAGAGAATTCTTAGGCCTAAACAAACCCCACCTACATCTGTTGCACCTGAATCTGTTGAAATTGGTGAGCAACCAAGGATGTTGAGAGATTACTATGCACCTAGTGTATACAACTCTCCATGTTGCATTCAATTCCTTGCTGTAGAGGGAAATTATGAAATTAAATCTTCAACCATCCAGATGTTACCTTCTTTCCATGGTTTGAGTAAAGAGGACCCATACAAGCATATTGATGAATTTCTTGCCTTGTGTACTACCTTCAACATTGCAGGACTAGGGCCAGAAGTAACCAAGCTTAGGCTATTTCCTTTTTTATTAAAGGACAAAGCTAGGGCCTGGTTGTCCTCACTTCCCCTTAACAGTATCAGCTCTTGGAATGACTTGTAATGTCAATTCCTAGCTAAATTCTTCCCCATGTCTAGAACCAGTCAGTTGAGGAAAAATATGATCTCCTTTTCTCAACTCCCAATTGAAGGGTTCCATGAAGCATGGGAGAGATTCAGAGAACTGTTAAGGCAATGCCCCCACCACCAAATTTCTGAATGGCAACATGTACAAAGTTTCTATCAAGGAATTGACTCCAAAAATAGAAATATGGTGGACGCTTCTTGTGGAGGCACATACCTTCATAAAATAGCTGAGGAAGCTTGGAAATTGTTTGATGTTATTAGTGAAAACTCCTTATAGCAGGAGTCTCTCACTAGGGACACTGAGATTCCAACAGGAATGTTGAAGGAAAACACAACAAGAGGTAGAATGTATAAGATTGGTGGGTATAATGACTAGGAAAGAGAGGTAGCCAGCTTGACCTAGAGGTTGGAGAAAATGATGAGAGCAATGCAGTCTCCAATGGCTGCCAATGTGGAAGAGGCATGCCTCATCTGCCAATCTCCCACTCATCCTATTCAAGATTGTCCCTCTACTGCTTAATTTTTAGAACTAGTGATGGAACATGTGAAGGCTGCTCAGACCTTTGGCCAGCAGCCAAATGCTAGTTACTCTTGGAGAAACCACCCTAATCTGAGGTGGAGGCAAGACAATGTTCAAAATCAGCAACAGCAGTCCCACCAACAGTTCTATCCACAGTAGCTAATGCCTTATAAACCTGCTCCCCAGACCTATCTGTAAAATTTTATCCTAAGGCCCCAATACCAGCAGACCATGGCTCAGCCTGTGCAACAAACTGCATAAGCTCCAGTTTCTAGATCATCCTCTTTTGAAGAGCAAGTTTTGGCCTCATTGCAGAACATGGGCTCTTTATCCCAAATAGTCCACTCTCACAGCCAAAGCATTAAAAAGATAGACGACTATCTTAGTCAGCTATCTAATGCCTTGACAAAGAGAGAAGAGGGGAGGCTGCCTAGTCAGCCCATGGATAATCCAAAGTGGAACTATGTGGTAGGTGAAGTTTATTCTTCACATGAAGAAGCTAAATTTTTCACTACCTTGAGAAGTGGGAGGACGTTTGACAATCAAGTTGGTATTGAGCTTGTGAAAAGTGCAAAAAAAGAAAAATAAAAAGAAACAGCCCAAAAAGATATGCAGAAGGAACAACATAGCTTGAATAAGGGGGATGTCGATGCTCCCCAACAAAAAAATTAAAATAAAAAGAAAAGTGCTGAATTGGTTAAGGCAGCAAATGAAAGAGAAATCCCTCACTTGCCATTTCCAAGGGCACTTCAAGCACCTTCTCCTTTTGATAAGGGAAATGCTAAAGTAGAGGAAATAATGGAGACTTTTAAACAAGTAAAGATCAGCTTGCCTCTACTTGATATAATAAAGCAAGTGTTAGCTTATGCTAAATTTTTAAAGGATCTTTACACCCATAAAAGGCAGTCAAGGATACATTTAGCCAAGAAGGTATTTTCAGTTGAAAAAGTGAATCAAGTGCTGACCATTGCAACCCCAACTAAGTTACAAGACCCTAGAGTTCCCACAATCCCCTACATCATTGGGGATCACACCATTGGAAAAGCCTTACTAGACTTGGGAGCCAGTGTGAATTTGTGTCCATACTTAGTTTATGAGAAGTTGGGCCTAGGAGAGTTGAAGCCCACACATGTGGTCTTGCAACTAGCTGACAAGTCTGAGAGGAAACCAGTGGGGATCAAAGAGGATGTGTTAGTTAGAGTTGATAAATTCTTTTACCCAGCTGATTTTCTGGTGCTAAATATGGAGCCAAGCAAGTGCGCTACCTCCATCCCCGTGATCTTGGGCAGGCCATTTTTGGCCACTGCAAATGCATGTATACAATGTTGATCAGGGGAAATGGAGGTAACCTTTAGCAACATGAAAGTCAAGTTGAATGTGTATGATGTAGCCCATCCACCTCATTTAAATAATGAACACTACTTTTCAATTGATGTATTGGATGAGCTTGTGGAAGACACTTTACCCAAGCAACTACATTGTAATGGTCTTTGTGACGATTTTGGTGATGTCTTTAAAAATGTGGTGGAGCTTGCACTGAACATTCGCTATCATGAACTCCATGACATGACTAAGTTTCAACACATATATACTATGTATAATAACTTATGTGTTTTCGTTATTTGTTTTTGCTGAATTTTATGTTTTTGTTTTAGTTCTATGTGGCATTGTACATATATTTTCCATGTGTTTTAGTACCTCAAGTAGGAAAATAAGTCAAAGTTATGAAGAGAACATAGTTGGACTGTCAAATCTATTGGTGAATGAACTGGGAACTGATTACAAGCCTGTTTAAATTGAAATACAACCTGTTGATAGGTTCTATGAAATATCAATAGGTTCTGAGAGTTCCCAATTTACATTTCAACAAGATCTAGAAGCCGTCGAGAGGTGTGAATTAGTTTTCGACAGGTTCTGAAGCTGTAAAGTTGATTGTCGAGAGGATCTGTAAAGGTTTCGACAGGTTCTGATGGCCTTAGTTGAATTCTCGACAGGTTCAGAATACCTATCGAGAGGTTTATATGTTGGATTTAAAGTACCGGTCGAGAGGTTCTGCGAACCTCTAGAAATGATCCTCTTTACAACCTTAGGACCTGTCGACAGGATGGAATGAACCTCTCGAAAAGATTGCTTCTGTCTACCTGAACTAGTCGACATGATTGTATGGACCTCTCGCGAGGATCTATCATTTTGCACTTTTCAACAGGATGCATCAACCTGTCGACGACTTGCCCCAATCTTGTCGAAGCTCGTTCCCCACTATTTTTAACCTAACGACAACTCCATTTTTGCCATTCGACAGCTTCTCTCTGAGTTTTAACTCTTTTTTGGCGATTTTTTCCATTTTTCTTCTTTTCTATCTCTCTAATTGGTTGCTACTCTAAATACTTTGCCACTATTCTAATTGCTTTAATTTCTTTAGGGCTACATTTTGTAACTAACCTGAATTGATTTGGCGCCGTGCACAGCATGATCTCAGAAACCCTAGGTTTCTATTGGTAAGTTCTTCAGTTCCTCTTTGTGATTTCCAAGCTTGACATTTCAATTTTTAATTTGTCTTGGTCATTCAAGCATTCAAACGGTCTTTGTCATGATTGCTATTGAATTAGTAGTGATTGATATTGTGTTGATTGAATAATGGCTGGTCAAGAGGATACCTTGGAAAATCTTTTCAAAGTGCCTTCTAAATTTGCCACCAAAGTCACTAAGACATCCTGTAGGAAAACCACAAAACCTAAGGAAACCCCACCTGCAAAGAAAAAGCTGGTCATGGACCAAGCTGAGAAAACTGTGAAGTCCAAGTAGGCTAAGAAATCAAAGAGGATCCAAACCAGTGAAGAACTTTTTTAGGAGGTTCCTGAGGTAGAAATTCCTATGCCTGAAATTCTTGGGTCTGAGAATAGCCTTGTGCATGAGCCTGAAGTCCCTGATAACAGAGCCATTCCCAGTGAATTTGTGGATGCCTTAGGATTGATCCCTGAGACAATTGTTGACACCCCCTACTTCTCTAAGGAAGAGGATTGCAAGGCCACAATGGACTATTTCAGTGTAGGCTGATCTGACACCACTAATGGCCCCTTTGCAAGAGAAATCATATCCTAGGCTGGTCAAGTTATGGTATCAGAACCTCAGGAAGAAGACCATGCCAGGTTATACTGATCCATGCTTGGAGATTGTGATTGATCAACAAGAGATTGTGGTCAATTACAGTGATATAGGATTAGTTCTTGGAGTCCCTTCTGCTTTTGATCCATCCTATGGATTGCCTGAGCCCGAGACTAGGCATTTCAAAGCAATGGCTAGGCACCTCACTCAAGGCATTGTGGGGTCCGGGGAGTCAATAATGAGGAGAGATCTCTAGCCCAACATGTATTTCATTAATGCAATTTTGAGGAAGAACATCTATGTTAGTGGACATCAACAGGAGAGGAGAACACCAATAGTGGATGCCCTATACATTTTCTAAGGGCCAATTTTGAAATGTTGCCTAGCTAGTGTTTGAAGCAATGGTGGATGTGAATGACAAGTGTAGGAAGGCCCAAGCCCTATCAGGGTTCCCCAACAGCAGACTCATCACTGCCTTGCTCAAGAGAGGCAACTTTGTCTTCAAAGGGGATGAAAAAGTGGAAATGGTAAAGCCCAAAGTGTTTGGCAAGAGGGCTTGGTCGGCTAGTAGGACTTTGATTGGGAAAAGCAAGAGTAAATCTGTTGAGAGTCCTGAAAGGGAGGCAACTCAAGTGGCCAGCTTTGCAGCTGCTCCTTTGATTCCCTCAGCAGCTGCAGTCATTCCCTCCATTTCAGTTGATACCCCTAGTTTCACCATCCCAGCCAGCCCATCCATATTAGCCACTCCACCTTTGAACCCTGCACCAGCTTCACTAACTGGTCTACCCACTTCTGCACCTCCATCCATTCCCTTTGACTTTAATCCCACTTTTTCTATCTCCCCTCCACATACCCAAGACCAGATCACTAGTGAGGGTTATTCATCTTTGATAAAGTTCATTGTAGACAATATTGGGCATGAGTACACTCCACTACCAGAATCTCCAAATCCCACCTCTCCACAACCTACCCATTCACTCACCCCACCTTTTACCCATACCCACACTCCCCCATTCCAAACAATTCCACCAATCCAACCCACAGCCCCTATCACACCTGATCCTTTACCCCATATCCTAACCCTTCTACTTTCCCTCCAATATCAAGTGATGGCCAATACTCAGACCCAATCATCAATTGAGGCCACATTCCAAGCTATGAACTCCACACTCCAAAACCAAGCCTCCATTCCTTCCATTGCGCTCGCCATCAATTCCACATTACAAATTTTAAACCCAACCATCCAAACAGCCTGATAGTCCTTCACCCATCCACATCACCACTCCCCTCCCCCCCTTAATCTTGGCTGACTCTTCCCTTGAAATTCCTCTCCCTACCTTTACCAATAAATCCACCCAAACTGACCTTCCACCTGAGGTTGAATTTCCCCAACCCATTCTCCCTACTTCTACCCCACCCAAGCCATCACCCATTCCCCCTCCATAGCTGAATGACCCTACTTCCCTTGCTGATCAGCCCATCTTACCTGCTTCCTGTAATCCCATTCCTCCTTACTATACACTCTTCCGAGCCATGCAAGCCAATGCCTATATTAAGAGAGATGTTCTTAGAGGCATGGCAGACCTGAAAACCACTGTAAGGCAGCCTCTACTTGACCACATCAAATTTCTACAAGTGACGTACAAGCTAGAGAAGAAAGAGATAAAGAAGGGTTGGCAGGAAATTATGATGCAGTACAACCAGGAGAAGAATAGAGTTGAGGCCCAGGAGGATGTGATAAAGGCCCTGCAAGTAAAGCTGAGAGTAACAGAAAACAAAGCTTATGATTATGGGGTGACTATTGCATTTCTACAAAAGAATTCAACTGAAAAGACTGATACGGAGTTAGCTGAGGTTGTTTCCAAAGAATTAAACCCTAATGCACCTCCCATGGAACCAACCCCTCAACCACAGGAGCCTAGCAAAGTAAAGCCTGACATTAAATTCAAGGAACCTTCAAAGCCTCAGCTAGCCCCTACAAAGAAAACCACCCCCAGGACTAGAAAAACTTCATCCACAAGGTCCCAGTCCACTATTACTGCTCAAAAGCAAACAAAGGGTAAAGGACTCCAAGATCCACCTGAGGTAGCAGATGTGTCAGATGATTAGTGTTCTTAGTTACTATATTTTCACATAATTTCTTTGTAGGTCACTTTCCTCGACCTTGTACATATGTTTGTCTTATCAATAGAATTTCTTTTCAGTTTATTCACTGTGATGTTCTTCCTTTCTTTCTATTTTATTGTTTGTTTTTCTCCTCCTTAGTTCTGATAACTACTTGTTCCTATCTTGTTTGTGTATTTATGTATTTGTCTATGCTTTTTCTCCTACTGCACATCCCTTTATCTTTCAAGCAGTGAGGACACTGCTCCTCATAGGCTTGGGAGTGTGACAAGGTTTGCCAAAGGATAATTAATGGTAGTGCAGCAAGGTTTTAACAGAAATAAAAAAAATAATATTAATAATTTCACACATGATATAGAGGAAATTAAAAACTTTTTTAAAACTGAGACATGCTATAGCTCTAACACTTTCATGAAGCAAATGTCAGGAATTTTTCATAAATTAGTGCTTAGTGAACTTGAGAAGAGAGAAAATTGTGAGGATATACCCTAGAAATCTAATGAAAGACCATACCCAATGAAATTTGGGCCTAAAAATTTTTCTTTGAAGAGTGCTTGGCAATTTTTTCTGCTTCAAGGACTGATTGAATCTACCTTTGCTCACTAGAAGTTAGGCAAATCCAAGTTAAAACAGCTTGACAGTACTCATGGCATTGAAGACACGAAGTAAGGCCATCCCTTGGACAGTTTGAGCTTAAAACTTTCCACCTTTAAACTGCCCTTAATACACACCTTTTGAGCCTTGAAATTCCCAATTTTTCTTTAATAAAAACCAGAAAATTTGAACCCAAAACCTCTTGACCTGTTTCAGTTCACCCTCAATCTGAGAAATTAGAAAATGGAAGTAGAAGTGAGGTTAAAGGAGCAAGGTTTGACAGTTGTTTGAAAAGGCATCAAAAGGAAATTGTGTATTAGAACTACAGTTGTGGCATTCCAACCCATAAAAAAGAGAAAAATGGAGAAAAAGTATAAAAAAAAAGCATATAAAAAAAAAAAAAAAAATAGAAAAGTAAAATAAAAGAATGAGAAAGAGAAGTCACTTCATTTGGAAATTTGTAAGAAGATAAGAAGCTGATGAAGCTGATCACTTTGAGTCTGGAAATTC
Source organism: Chloranthus sessilifolius (assembly GCA_021018995.1). NCBI lineage: Eukaryota > Viridiplantae > Streptophyta > Magnoliopsida > Chloranthales > Chloranthaceae > Chloranthus > Chloranthus sessilifolius. Next base: position 33,569,272 of record CM037597.1, on the reverse strand, counting down.
AAAGAAAATGAAGCTTGTGCTGAAAGGAGGAAGGATGAGTTGCAAATCATCTCCTTACTTTACTGATTTCTAAAGTTTGAATCCCATTCTACCCTTTTATTCTTTGTAAACTTCACCCATAAGCCACATTAGAACCCAATAAAAAGTCCTTATTGATCTGAAATTGATTGAGTTGTCATGTGGAGATGTGAATCTATTTAATCTATGGTGAAAAGAGTTAGAAAATTTTAGAAATTGGAGCAAGGCCTATGCTCATACTTGCAATCCTATTTAAGGGCTGTAACTGCTCTTGAGCTGTGTGAATTGATGCACCCCTCCATTTTTATTGAGAAGTAATAGCCCTGGTGAGTTTTTAGGTCTGAAATTAGGATTGATGGAGGCATTATCAAAACAGGATTCTCAATTTGAGGGTAAGCTTTGCATTAATTTCCATACAAAATGCCTTGGCATAAGCTGATTGACTATGTAAGAATTATAGCAGAATTTTAGTTTTAAATTGTCATGTTTTTGCTGAGAATCCTCTAAAACTGAATGGACAAGGTGTGAAATAAATTTTATACTGCTTGAACTTTGTTTTAACATGATGCACTAATATTAATTAGGTATTGGAGAAGTTTGTGGGTAACTTCACTGTAAACCCTCAGGAGACTTCACTCCTCCACTAGGGATCCCCTAGGGGTTTAAAAGGCTTGATGCATATGCTAAATGAATCTATGTTCCCTACAAAAGTGGCAATTTTTATTTCCAATAATTGTTTTTACTTTCTCCTTTGCTTAGGGACTAGCAAAGCTTAGGTTTGGAGCTAGGTTAAGTAGTGAAAAATACTATTTTTGACCTCCTAAACTGACATTTGATAGACCTTTGAGCAAACTAATAATGTGTTTTAAGTGCATTGTGTAGATAAGTAACAAATTACAAGCTTAATACAAATATCCACTTAAAATGGCCCAAGAAGCAATTTGCTGCTCAGCATGTGACCTTATAGACCAAAGGCCAGCCAATCAAGCGATCCACAAAAGCCCCAGAAGTTCTTGAGAGTGTTTAAGCTTAACTGGGAAGGCCTGAGGCTAAGTGTAGTTATAGAGAATGAAGATTGAATCCACCAGGAGGTTGTTGGAACTTGAATCAATGAAGAATAACACAAGTGAGAGGTGCACCAGCTGTGGAAGCATAAGGATAAACCTGTCGAGAGGTTGGCCTGAGCTGCCGAGAGGATCTGATGCCCAAAAAACTAAGATTTCGAGAAGATCCAGTAGCTGTCGAGAGGTTCCAGATACTTGTCACGAGGTTCAACTGAACCTGTTGACAGCGTAAGTCAACTTCTCGACAACTCACCTGAAGCCAGACTCATTCTCGCGAGGATTGAGCAAACTTGTCGAGAGCTCAGTGTTAATTTATATAACTAGTCGACAGGATTAGTATAAGTTGTCAAGAGGATGAATGGAGAAATGGGCAGAATGATGAAATGAGTTTTCGATCCTATTGACGAGTCATCAATCCTATCGACAAGTGCAAATCAACATCTCGAGATGTTTCCAGATCCTATCGAGAGCTATCCAATCCTGTCGAAAGCCATGTAGGTCTTGTCGAAATGAAGAGCAGGTACACTCAGAACCTGTCGAGAGGTTCCCTGAACCTCTCGACACTCGTTTTGGTAACTTCTCAACATGTTCCTTCAACAGCTGCCAATTTCAGAAGTTTGGGCACACCTTCTAAAGCACGTTAGCAAGCCCTGGGGGTATTTTTGGTATTCAATTGTGCATGATTGGAAACCCTAACAGCCTCTTGTGCATTTGCTACTTGTGAACCAATGGGAGAAGAGCTTCTAGAAGAGAAATCGGCCACATAAGCAGCCCAGAATAACAGAATTATTCTCTTGAGCTCTGATTGGCCGAAACAGATCTGAGACAAAGGAGGAAGGTATAAAAAGAGAAGAACAATCCAGAAACGGGGAGTTCTTTCCAGAGGGATTTCATAGACGAAAATAAGGGAGAAAACTAGAGCTCAGATTCATTCTTCCTTCTTCTTCCATTCTCTCTTTAGCCAATCATGAGTGGCTAAACTCTTTTGAGTAGTAAGGGTGAGGTTGATCTGTAACGTGGGGAACTTGAGAGCATTATTGTGGGTCAATTGTTGCACAGGCTACAAATCTGAGAGCACTTTATTTTACTTCTTGTTTCATTCAATCAATTGTTGATTTTATTGCTTAGCTAGATCTATAGATCATCTTGTTTCACTTGATTCTCAATCAGATTTGTAAAGATGGGACCAGCCCACCCACTTAACTGGTAGATCTCTTGAAGGACATTTGATCTTCCTAGATCTGATACTCTTGTGGGTGCTTGTGCCTGTAGCCTGGCATTCATAGCATTTGTATTGGTTATCATGTTCTAATGGATGCTTTAGAATTGAGGGACTCTATTGGATGGTTTATGGCCATTAAAGTGGACAAATCATAGCCTTAAGAGCAATCTAATTCTCTGGCTGAGATCAGATTATTCTACCCTGCAGCTGTGCTTGTAGCCAGATGGGGGATTGTTGCACATTGAACCCTTATAATGCTGTCAAATCACCCACCTAGCAGTGAGACCAGATCCCGAGCTGCTCTTCTCCATTTTTCTATTTTATTTTCACCACATTTCCCTTCATTTTCTAGATCTGAACTCTTTGGTTAATCCCAATTTATCTTTGTAATTAGTTCTATTTTATTTTTTTAGTTTAGCTTAAAGTGACAACCCTTTAAAACCTCTCCTCCTCCTTTTGCTATTTTTCGTTTAAAGTAGTATAAGGTAGAGTGCTAGATCTGTCTTAGATATTGAGATTTACTGAATTTTAGTACACATTTCCCTATAGACATACCATTACTTACTCTTTAAAATTTGCTACAACAGCCCTGCTTACTTGCAGGCTTTGTGTAGGCTTACCTTGGTGTGCAGTCCATAGATCTTTGATTTTCTAATTTTAACCCCTTTTTTAAGCACAAGGTAGCCGGACAACAATACCTTTGGAATTTCATTTATAAAATCATTACAAAAATCTTGGCCATTCATCTTGCAGACGTCCTTCCTCTTCTTATTAGCAAAACATAGTCTGCATTCTTTAAAGGGAGACCCATCTTTGATAATCTTCTTCTTGCCAATGAGCTGATAAGAAATTTTCATCACAATTCTGGACCTAAGTACTTTTGTGCCAAAATCGATAAAAAAAATTTTTAACAAAGTAAACTGGTCTTCCATACTTGCCATTCTCTCCGAACTCGGATTTAATGATAAATGGATAGGTTGGATTCATGAATGTATTACCACCCCTAAATTTTCCATTAAGATTAATGGATCACCTCGTGGTTTCTTCTCCAACAATTGTAGTTTACACCAAGGTGACCCCCCTATCTCCATACCATTTCACCACATGATTTACGTGCTCATATACAACATTTTCAAGAACGTACTTTTTCAAGAACGTTGGGGCTGATATTATTACAATTCAGGAAACCAAATGGGATGCGACTTCTCTGGAAGAATTTTGGAACATCGTCCCTGGGAGAAATTGGAGTTGGTTCTCCAAAGACGCTGTGGGACCGAGGGGTGGGATTATAGTCATGTGGAACATTGACAAATGGAGGGCTAGAAATTACTGGGTACTCATAGTATATCGTGCATGATGACTGAGATCTCTTCAGGGAAATATTTTCTTCTTTCAGCTGTATATGGACCGAGTATCAAAGGAGATGATATTGAGCTTTGGACTGAACTCTTTAGGTGGAAATTCATTCACAACGGGCCATGGGTTATTCATGGTAACTTCAATGCGATGCTTGATCCTGCCGATAAATCTAACGGTGGTAAGATTTCCTCTTCCATGAATAATTTTAATGAGTTCATTAATAATATTGGCCTCATTGATATTGATATGATAGGGGCTATGTATACCTGGTCTAACAGGCGTGCTCTTCCTACCATGTGTTGACTCGATTGATTCTTGATCAATACCAAATTTGATGAAATGTTTCCCGCAACTGAGTGCAAGGTTCTTATAAGAATCACTTATGATCGCGTCCCTATCTCCCTCAATCTCAATGGGATCCCTTGGGGACCCACCCCTTTCCATTTTTTCAATCACTGGTTATCTAGCCCCGATTTACAAAACGGATTACGGGGGTGGTGGGCTGATATCAACATTGCTGGAAATGCCCAATATATTGATGCTGAAAATTTTCGTAACCTTCAAAGATCTATCACTAACTGGAACAAGCATGAATTGATCAGAATGAAAGAAGGGGAAATTTCTGCTAATACCACTATCGCTATGATTGATGGTTTTGAAGAAAATCAAAGCTTGACTCCCAATGAAATTATTGAAAGGGAGCAGGCTAAGGTTGCTTACGAATCTTTTGCTCTAACTAATGAAAAAGAGTTGAGACATAAGGCCTATATCAGATGGCTTAAAGAAGGAGATTGTAACTCCCGATTTTTTCACACCTTGGAAAACAGTCGTCGTAGAAGGAACACTATCTCAGTTCTTCACCACAATGGTAATACTCTCACTGATCACCTTAAGATAGCTGACACTGTTATTTCTTTCTATGAAAATCTATACAAGGAAGAATCGTGTTCAAGGCTGAGGTTGGAATGCATTAAACCCAATATGCTATCTGCCCAAGAAGCGGACATTCTTAAAGTTAAATTTTCTGAGGAAGAGGCTTTATCTCCTATAAAACATTCCAGTGGCGAGAAAGCTCCTGGCCCGGACAGCTTCACCCTAAAGTTCATTCAATCCAATTGGGATATTGTTAAAAATGAGATTATCAACTTCGTCCATGATTTCTGGGAGAATGGTGAATTTCATAAATCCATCAACACAACTTTCATCATCCTTATTCCTAAGGAACCAAGCGCATCCAATATCCACAATTTTAGACCCCATCTCCCTCATTGATTGCCTTTATAAGACTATTGCAAAGCTACTAGCCAATAGACATAAAAAAAGTGTTATTGGCCATGTAATTTCTAAGTCCCAGGGTGCGTTCATTGAGGGTAAACAAATCTTGGACGTTGTTGTCACTGCTCATGAAAGTCTTCACTCTAGAAACTTATCCAAGAAGCCTGGAATTCTTATCAAAGTTTACATGGAAAAAGCCTATGACCGAGTTAGTTGGGATTACCTGTTGTGGATGCTCAGATGCATGGGGTTTGGAGTGAGATGGAGGAAATGGATTCATGGGCGCCCCAGTTCTGCTACCTTCTCTATAATTATAAACGGAAAAGCTTGTGGGTATTTTGGTGCTTCGAGAGGTCTCAGAGAAGGCTGCCCTCTATCTCCATATCTATTTGATATTGCTAGTGAGGGGCTCGCTTAGATCTTCAAAACGCATCTAAAACTAATTTGTTGTGGGGATTTGATATTCTCATATTTGAAGACAAAATTTTTCTTCTCCAATGTGTCGATGATTCTCTCTTCATGTGCAATGGCGATATCAACCAAATTCATCGTATCAAGACTATCCTCAAGCAGTGTAGAGATGTCTCGGGTGAAAAGGTAAATTATCTCAAATCTAACTTATACGGCGTGAATATTCCAAATGAAGCTCTTGATAGATGGGCTTTGGCCATGGGCTTCAGTAAAGGTAGTCTTCCTTTTCGAAATTTGGGTATTCCAGTGGGCACTAGAAAACCTAGAGTAGCTGATTGGGAATCTGTCATTTCTAGAGTCAATAATCGGCTTGCAGGATGGAAAAGTAAAATGCCCTCTAAGGGCAGTAAACTTGTTTTAATTCAATCCGTTCTTAACACTATTCCTCATTATTTCTTATCCATGTTTGAATGCCCGATGAAAATTTGCGATGAGTTAGAAAAAATCCAAATAAATTTCCTTATGGGGGGATACCCAGAATTCTAAGAAGATTCACTTGGTCAGATGGCAATATGTCACTACGCCTAAATGTGCTGGTGAGTTGGGAATCTGATCTATCAAAATGATGAACAAGGCACTCCTCATGAAATGGTGGTGGCGAATTGGAATTGAGTGCTCTGATCTATGGTACATCATTGCTACTAATAAATACTAGATCTCTAGAAACGGATGGGAGATAAAACACATCACTTCTTTGAATAGTTTTGGATGGTGGAAAGGTTTATTAGCGACAAACGATAATTTTATTGCTGGTATTACTTATGATATTGGTAATGGTGAGCAAATCCGCCTATGGAAAGACAATTGGAGGGAAAACGAAAAGCCTCTATTCAGGCTCCTTCCAAATCAATTTTCTATGGTTTCACTTCCTAATGCTACTATTGCTCAGTCCGTTGATAGGTTGAATAATAATTGGTTGATCCCTACTAAGAGAAGGCTCTCCGACATTGAGGTCGTTGAGTACGGTCACGTTTCTAATATCCTTGATGGCCTTCGTTTCAACGCTACGACTTGCGATTCTAGAAGATGGTCACTCGACAATAAGGGTGTCTACTCAGTCAAATCTAGCTTCAACAACTTATATGCAAATCTCTCTAAATCCGAATGGCGGGTCATTTAGAAACTGAAAGTTCCCTCCAAAATAACTTTCTTCATCTGGATAGTACTGAATAACAACATCCCCACTATGGAGAACCTTAAAAGAAGAAGAATGGTCATTGACAATATTTGTTATCTATGCAATAAAGATGAAGAGTCTAGTGCCCATATGTTCCTTCACTGCCATATCTCCCATGCTATATGGAGCAGTTTTACCAAAGCCTTCAACTTCTGCTACTACCTTCCTAAATATGTTGAAGAAGCGATTCTTTGTTGGAATCCCAGTATGATTGATGGTACAAAAAAATTCTTCTAGAATCACTTCCACTTTGCTATACTTTGGAATATTTGGAAATGGCGTAACAAAGTCAAATGCGAGGGTCGCATTGTTAATGTTGAGGAGATCACCAAGGATTGCATTTTGTGTCTGTGCAGATGGGCAATGGTGGTTGGTCATGCGAAAGTCAACATTTTCAGCATTCAAGAGTTCCATACTAATTTACTCATTAATTCCATTTCGACCCTATGAATCTTTGTAATTTTTACTAGTTTTTGGGGGACTGAGGGTTTGTCTCTTCCCCAAGAGGTTTTTCCCGGACTCTCCAATTTCCTCTTTGGTGAGGGTTTGTCTTCGTCGTTTTGACGTTTCCCTTGCCGCTCTCACTTTGTGCTCGGTTTTCTCCAGGAGGTCCAATTTTCCGTGCTCATATGTGAGAGTCATATCCTGTCTCTCTCACTCCTCATGAGAGTTGTTGGGGTATATCTGTTTCTTAATAAAATTTTGATCTTTCAAAAAAAAAATATAGCTTAACATTCTACACCAATTCTCCAGAAGAGAAGAAAAATAAAAAATAATAAAGGTACCATTATTATTTAATTTACAGCCCATGAAACTATCACCTCACCTTATCTCGTCCAACTAGAATGTATAAACCATTTTTAAATTCCTGCGGCACACATCCCAAAAAAGTGACCCTAATATAATGTGCCATGCAATGGATCAAAATCATACCATTTAATTGAAGAAAATATAAGAATGAACAATTGAATAAAAAAAAATTCATTTAAATTCACTTACATAAAACACATACTGGATGATCCTTAAATAGACTCAAATTTCCCATACCATGTTCACCACTAACTAAACCCACAATCTTAGTAACTACCATGACACTTAGCACTTACCCACAATCTTAGCAACAACCATGACACCTAGCACTTACCCACTATTCCACAATCTTAGCAACAACTACGACACTTATATATTGTTGACGACGATTTGAACTACATTCAACACACCCCTTTAATTCAAACTCGTGGTTCTACTCCCGACATGTGGAAAAATTTCTTGAATTTCTTTTCGGATAAAGCTTTTGTAAAAATATCTGCTAACTGGTCTTTAGTATTGTAGTGCTTTAACTGCACTTCTCCTCTAGCCACTATCTCACGGATGAAGTGATGAAGGGTTTCAATGTGCTTTGTTCTTCCTTGATCACTAAGGCTCATTCGTCCTTCTTCATCTTGATCACTGTCACTTGTTTCTTCTCTAGATGCATAACCATCACCGATCATCGACATCACTATGGCTTGTTTCTCTAAAAAATTCTGATCATCATCATTGGAACCATCTTTTTCATCATCGACATTATGGATACCATGATCATCAATTCCTTCATCATCATCACCACCATCATCAGTGCTTTTATCCTCTGAATCTTCATCATCACCATATGTTCCCTCAGAATCATTGTCATCAGAGCCATCACACTACAAAAAATAAGACTATTAGTGGCACCAAAAACTGCCGATATTAATAAAAAAACCTGCCGCTACTAGTCCTCTCGCTATTGAAACAACAATTTTTTTTTGCTAATAGCGGCAGTTTTTTATGCCGCTAATAGTCTTATTTTTTTAGTGTCATCATCATCATTCTCATCCTCATCCACATCTTCATCATCATCACCATCCTCGTAATGAGAATCACTCTCATGATCTCTATCAACTTCAGTGCGAAAATCGCTCTCGGTCCCATCACAACCACCATCATCATCATCATACTTGAGAGAGGAAAGGGTCAACATAACACGTGCGTCCTTTGATGTACCTTGATATTCTTCTTTTAACAGATCCCATGCTTCTTTTGAAGTGGTTGCCGTCATAATCCTTTGAAATAGTGTATCGTCCAAGGCCTATTGAATGATGTATAGAGCTTTTGCATCCTTCTTTTGTTTCTCCTTCAATTAAGTACGTTGTGCAGCTGTCGGTCTCTCATGCGCTTCCAATTCAACATATCCGTTGTCAACTATTGCACTTCTTTATTCTTTTAAATTAGCCTACCTTCAGATTGAAGGCTCTGATACCATGAATAAAATATAATAATGAACAATTGAATAAAACAACTTTTCATTTAAATACACTTACATAAAACAAATACTAGATGATCTTTAAATAGACTCAAATTTTCCATACCATGTTCACCACTAACTAAACCCAGAATCTTAGTAACTACCATGACACTTAGCACTTACCCACTATTCTAACCAGAATCTTATTAACTACCATGACACTTAATTAGCACTCACCCACTATTCTACCCACAATCTTAGTAACTACCATTGTTGACCATGGTTTGAATTACATTCAACATTAATCATATCGCCGTTGTAACAACCCTAAAATTCTGAACGAGAACCTGATTGCTTCAATATGCGTGCTCGACACAGAAATCAAGATAAATTTAAAAATTTTAAATTAATATTATTGGAGATAATATTAATCCGTAGTTAGGTGAATTCATGTGTCACTTTTCGTTTAAGTCTGAGTCTTGTAAGGCGTTGATGCGGCGTGTTATGCCATAGAGATCGTGTAAGTGCTCCACAGTGGAGTTTAAATTAGGGAGAAACTGAAATATCATAGATATTTCATCTTCTTGGCTTATAAGGGAAGGAAGAAGGTTAGAAAACCTATCTTCATCTCCCTCTTCTTGTTTTTTTTTTTAAAACCCTAGCTAAGAAATTGGGTTGGAATCGTTTCCTTGAGAAACCATAGTTGAGAGGGAGAACCTATATTAGGATTGCTCGATTTGAGAGCGTGGAATCGACGTCGGTACGTCGAAGTTGTCTTGCGAGGGCGTGTGTTTAACACGGTGTGTCGAAGCGGAGCCACAAATTGTTGTTCCGAGTCCTAAGGGCGACGAATCCCTGATTTTCGAATCCAAAACCCTCTTCGGATTGCTCTGCCGAGATCCCAAAAGGGCCATCAAATAGGTGAGTTCTGAAATTAATATGGTTAAGATTTGAATACCATAAATGTGTAAGCAGAGTTAGGTATAAGTGTGAAAAGGGATCATTAAGGATCAAGGTCAAAATAGGAAGAACTTGGTGGTAGCCATTAATGACAGAGAACTGTCATTATTGATCGATCAAAACAGTGAATAGATCGATCAATAAGGGGATTGATCGATCAAGGTTAAGAATTAATCGATCAATTTGTATTAACAATCAATGGGAACAGTAGAGCATGTTTCTGGAAGTTCAGTGCCCGATGGGCATTGATCGATCAAATTAGTATTTGATCGATCATTTTTGAAGGTTGATCGATCAAATTGGGTATTGATCGATCAACATTAGTAGCTGATAGATCATAATAAAGTGATTGATCAAGGGCAAAGATTGATCGATCAATGAGGACATTGATTGATCAATGGGAGAGATTGATCGATCAATTTAGACATTGATCGATCAAATTTTATAAGTAAAGTGTGGGAACAGGAGGTGGGAAATTTGAGTTTCTGCAGGATTGATCGATCAATGGAAGATTGATTGATCAAATTTGTGGATTGATCGATCAATAAGGAAGATTGATTGATCAAATCCCATCTGTGGTTTGTGAAATTAAGGAAGGTATTGATCGATCAATTGAGGTTTTGATCGATCAAGGTTGTGGATTGATCGATCAAACAAGGGTGTTGATCGATCAAATCCCCATTAACACTTGTGTAAATTGAGCGATTGATCGATCAATGAGGGCATTGATAGATCAAGGTGATGGATTGATCAATCAAGCAAGGACATTAATCGATCAATCACCCCTGTTTTTTGCCTGTTTTGGTTTTGTAAATTAAACACTACTGGACACTATGCCAGTTGATATTCTGATATCTTTGACACTTAATATACTATGTTTATGGTCTATGATCAGACCGTGATGCCTTAAAAAGCTTTGGATTTGCTTAGAAAGGTCTGACCTGAGGTAGGGGAAATCCAACCTAAAAATGTATCTGAATATGATTTCATGGTTTCATCCCATCTGTACCCTGATTTCTATTTTAACAAGCATATTTGCGTATTGATAAAACTCTATCTCTAATTCCTGCTGTAATATCCCTGATATTTTTGACCTATTTTCGTGTACCTCGATAAGCGTGTCCGAAAAGTATTGTGGAATATTTTTAGATTTTTGATGAGCTAAGGTTATGATATGAATAGTGGCAAAAGGAAATTATCAAAAGATGTGTGTAAGTCATGTAAGCAATGACTTACACAATAGGGTTGGTGTTTGTGTTTAACACCGGAGATGTTTTCAACTTAAGTGGATAAGTTGCATATATAAAAAATCTAGATATTAATTTACTTGGCTTTTGGGTTATAAGAGAGAGTGAAAAAGAAGTTTCACTTCTCTCTCTCATTGGAAATTAAGCCCTTAAGCCTTGCCTCATTTGATCCCAGATCTAGGAAGCTTGAGAGCTCCTCTTCCCATCTCAACCACTAGTTCACCTTGAGCTTGTAATTGGATCTGTTTGAACTATTGAAAGAGAAGAGAGATGTGGGAAATGAGAAGTTCTCAGTGAATTTGTTGTGGCTGAGGCAGTAACAACCTCATTAGAATGATGACCTGTTTTTAAGATTTAAGCCGTTGAACTTTGAAGATTGGTTCCGGTGCGTGCCTTGGTACAACGGAGGCAACGGCTTAAAAACTACAAGAGGTAGGCCTTTAAACATCCTTTTATCTTTTGAATTCAATTTATGTTTAGAATGGTGTGTGGTGTTTTATTTTTGGATAAGAAGGTTGTAGTTGAAAAATGAAGAAAAAGAGTGCGGACTTGAAAAAGTTAGCAGCCACAGAACCAGAGAAATTCGACTGTCGATTTTCAAATCGACTGTCGAATTTGGAATTCGACCATCGATTTAAAAATCGATAGTCGAAATGTGTTTTTGTGCCTGAAGCCAATTTTTGGAAATCGAGGGTCGATTTCCAATTCGATGGTCGAATTTGGAAATCGACCATCGAATTGAAATTCGAGTGTCGAATTTCAGGTTTTTGTCACTGATGTGCAGTTTTGAAATTCGTTGGTCGAAATTGAATTCGACCGTCGAATTCCAAATTCGACCAACGAAATTGAATTCGACCATCGAATTCTGTCCTATTTCTGGCATTTGTAAACTTTGTTGGATTTTTATCTACAAGCTTTTGGTTTAATTTTTGGGTTTTATATTGACACTGAGAGTATTAATATATGTAGGTTTTGACTGTTGGGAGTCCTTGGTGAGGATTGCTTGTGCATGTTTTTGAAACTCCCTTGTTGAGGTAGGGGAACCTTGTATCTAATTTTCATTAAATTATAAGTATAGCTTGTTTGACTATTTCGATTAAGAAGGATAAATTTGGAAATTTTGTTGCACACAGCATGAATGAAACCCTGAACATATGACACCAATCTGAAAATTTGGAAACTTTGTTATAATTAAGAACCTTGTAATTCGAACCTCAGAACCTCAGATAATCTTTGAATCAGAATCAGACTTTGAAGAAAATCAGAATTATTTTATGAATAACAAGCTTGATATGTGTTAGCATTTGCATTTGATTTAGGGTTCATAAGGGCGATGCCCTAGATTTTACCAACCGTGTTGACGGTATTACTTTGGCGCAAGTTTCCCTCATAGCGTAGGGGCTTGTTGCACTTTCGAAATGGGTTCATGAACGACGAAAGTCAGTAGGGTTTTCCCATCGGTCACGTAGTCCGCTCTCATGCTATAGGAAATTTGGGAGATAAAATTAAGTTGTAAATTTAAGACAAAAAACATGCTAAATCAGAACATTTTTGAACACTTTAGATTATATTATCAGTTTTGACTCAGGATTAGAACTAGAGATTTACTTTGAAAAGCATCATTGAAAAAAAAACCAGATTTGATCTGATTCCGTCTTTTGAAAACCTTTACTTATAAAGAAATGCAAATAGATTTGTTTCCCCTATTGAGCTTGGTTGTTAGCTCTCCCTCGACTATACGTCAAAGGTGCTGAGACTGACCCTGGGTCAGAGGATCTGGAGGACTCCGATTACATTCCTGAGGACGAATCGGACATACCAGCTAAGGAGTTCTTTCTGTGATCTTAGATCCTGTATTTTTGATATTTTGTCTGGATATTATTTTGAATATTGGGCCCTAGGCCATTATTTTGGTTCTTTTGATATCACTTGAGGAACCATTATTGTGAACCACTATTTTAGGTGATTGGATTGGCCATCACCGGTGGTTCTTCTTGGTTCCTCACAGTGATAAATATTGTTTTGTTATAGAAAGCTTTTTGATTTTATATGCTTTGCCTCTATCTTTAGATCTTTGTCTATGTTGCCGGCTTCTATTTGTTACGGCTTATTGAGAAATCAATAAGTTGATGAACCGGCCTTTCCTATACCTTAGGGATTGGAAAAGTCAGGTCATCACAGTTGGTATCAGAGCAGGGCTCTAGGTTCAGAGTCTTAGAACTAGGGGTTAGATTATTTCTAACAATCAATACTGATCAATTGTTATTGTTTTTTTCAACAATGACAGATCAGCATGCCTCCATGGTTTAGAGGCAGAGGCCGAGGTATTGAGGGACCTCGTACGGCTCGCATCGAAGATATAGATGAGGGCGTAGGCACCTCATATGGCTGAGGGAGATCTGCATCTGGCCCTAATGCAGATCCGTTGGGAACTACTGGACCAGACAGAGGAAATGTGGATGAGGTGTTGGCAGCCTTGGCTACTAACATGGCTTAGCAGACATGACCATTGACCGATGCCGAGATGTTGAGGACATCGCCAGAGGATTCACAGAGTTTAGGAGGATGAGACCTCCTACATTCTCAGGGCAGATGGATCCTATGGAAGCCGAGGCATGGCTGGATGAGATAGAGAAAATATTTGAGGTGTTGCAGTGTACCGATGTCGAGAAAGTACGCTGAGCATCTTTCAAACTTTCGGGTGAGGCCAGCCCGTGGTGGAAGTCTGTTTCTCGGATGGGAGAGCAGGACTACCCCAATACTCCATGGACTTGGGCAGAGTTCGTGGAGACGTTCAACGATCAGTACTTTCCAAAGATCGTGCGTAATCATTGGAAAGTCCAATTTATTGAGTTGAAGCAGAATGAGATGTCGGTGGGCGAGTATGGCACAGAATTTGATAGACTTTCCCGATTTGCACCCCTACACGTGGCCACTGAGCTGATGAGAGCTCAGAAATTTCAGAGAGGTTTGAGGCCAAATATTCAGGAGAGGGTGTCGATGTGGGAAATGGAGACGTATGCGGGCGTCATGTCCAAGGCCCTCATTGCAGAGGAAGACATTCAAAAGCAGTACTTGAGGCGAGAGCAAGGGAATAAAAAGAGGTTTGGCCAGGGATAGCAGAGTGCTTCAGAGTAGGTGAACAAAAAGCCGCGGTTCTCTAAACCTCCTCCCTACCCTAGTCAGCCATCATATTCTAGACCGGCTGTTGCTTCAGGACCAGTGACGTCTTCCTATCAGAGATCGCAGAGTTCGTCACCAGGGCGACCTTTCAGAGCCGGGAGCACTACTGCGAGTGGAGCTTCTGTGGCTCAGGGTTCGATGAGAGGATCAACTGTTACTCCTGTTTCTACCCCAGTGTGTGCAAGATGTGAGAAACCACATAAGATAGAGGATTGCAGACGGAACACTGAAGGATGCTTCAGGTGTGGACAAGTTGGTCACATGATCAAGGATTGTCCTGCTGCTGAAAAAGGACGGACTATGACAGTCTCTACGTAAAAGTCGACACGACCTACAGTTCAAGGTCGGGCTTATGCGATGACTGCACAGGATGCCCAAACGTCGAATGACGTAATTCAAGGTATCATTAAAGTTGAGATGTTATTTATGCATTGATTCTATTATTTATTGTTCAAATTTAAATTCAAGTCATTTATGTTAAACCACATAGGAATCATTGCATGTAATTAACAGACTTGTTAACTAAAGGTACCCTTATGATGAGTCGTCGAGACGACTTGGATAAAATTGAAGCACGAGTACTTATAGACCCTGGGTCTACACACTCGTTTATTACTCCTTCCTTCTCAGAGAAGTTGGGTATTACTCCCGAACCCCTTGCTTTCATTCTGGATGTGAAGATTCCTACGGGAAGTTCAGCATGTACTGATACAGCATGTCAGCCAGTCCTCGTGATGATTGATGAGCACGAGACAGTGACCGACATGATTACATTGAGCATGGAAGGGTTCGACGTCATTCTCGGAATGGATTGGTTGGCAGCTTATCCCGCGAGTGTGGACAGTCTGCGAAAGATAGTGACCTTCCGACCGCCAAAGCAAAAATCCTTCCAATTCTGTAGAGTCAAATCAAAGGTTGCGCCATTAGTTTCAGCCATTAAAGCCGAGCGCATGATGAAGAATGGTTGCAGTGGGTATCTGGCCTACTTGCAAGATTCTACAGAGAAGAAAAATGACTTGGCTCTTATCAAGGTGGTTTGCGATTTTCCTGATGTCTTTCCAGAGGACTTACCTGGATTACCACCTGACCGAGAGATTGAGTTCGCGATTGAGCTAGCATCGGGTACAGAACCGTTATCTAAAGCTCCATATCAGATGGCGCCTGTTGAGTTGAAGGAACTCAAGGAACAGCTTCAGGAGTTGTTAGACAAAGGCTTTATTCAACCGAGTGTTTCTCCTTTGGGTGCACCGGTTCTTTCTGTGAAAAAGAAGGATGGATCGATGCGTCTATGTATCGATTATAGGCAGCTCAACAAGATGATGATTAAGAATCGTTATCCTCTTTCGCGGAGAGATGACTTATTTGATCAGTTGCAAGGTGCAAAGTTCTTTTCGAAGATTGATCTGAGGTTAGGCTATCACCAGCTTAAGATCAAAGCAGAAGATATATCCAACACTGCGTTTCGGACGCGTTATGGCCACTATGAGTTTTTAGTGATGCCGTTTGGATTGACGAATGCGCCTGCATCTTTCATGGACCTGATGAACAGGGTGTTCAAACCACATCTTGATAAATCTGTGGTAGTTTTCGTAGATGACATCCTCATCTATTCGAAAACCAGAGAGGAGCATGTGCAGCATCTGAAGATGGCTCTTCAAACACTCAGGGACCATTAGTTGTATGCCAAACTCAGTAAGTGTGAGTTTTGGCTTGAGCAGGTCAGTTTCTTGGGCCATATAGTCTCTGAAGCGGGTATCTTAGTGGATCCTACAAAGATAGATTCTATGGTGACTGGGAACAACCTACGACAGTTACAGAGGTATGAAGTTTCCTTGGTTTGGCAGGGTATTATCGGCGATTTGTCGAGGGTTTCTCGAAGATATCGGGTCCACTTACACAGCTCACGAGAAAGAATACGAAGTTCAATTAGACAAAGTAGTGTGAGCAGAGCTTTCAGGAGATAAAGCATAGCTTGACTACGGCACCAGTACTTGCTATACCTTCTGGCAGTGGAGGTTTCGCAGTATATAGTGATGCTTCTTATGGCGGATTAGGTTGTGTGCTTAATCAACACGAGTGGGTCATTGCATATGGTTCTAGGCAATTGAAGGACCATGAAAGAAACTATCCGATGCATGACTTAGAGCTAGCAGCAGTTATATTCGCCTTGACGATCTGGCGACATTACCTCTACGTTGAAATCTTTGATATATTCACCGATCACAAGAGTCTCAAGTACCTCTTCACTCAAAAGGACTTGAACATGAGGCAGCGACGATGGATGGAATTCTTGAAGGACTACGATTGCTCGATTCAGTACCATCCGAGAAAGGCAAATGTCGTTGCTGATGCTCTTAGTAGGAGGTCTTCAGCACAGTTGTCACATCTTGTTAGTCGGATTCAGAGATGGAAGCTTTTGGAGGATATGGCTTTGGGCAGCTCACGGTTCGATGTAAAAGGCTCGAGAGCATTGATGGCTACACTTGTACTACACCCTACGCTCTTCGAGAATATTAGGAAGCTTCAAATGACCGATGATGAGCTGATGGCAATTCGACGAGATGTCGAGAATGGTAGCAAGAAGGATTTCTCTATACGAACTGATGGGACCTTGTTGTTTCACGACCGTGTATGCGTACCGTCAAGTACAGAGCTTCGAGACACCATTCTGGAAGAGGCTCACAAATCCATGTATGCCATACATCCTGGTAGCACCAAGATGTATCAGGACTTGATGAAGATTTTCTGATGGCGAGGTTTGAAATGCGACGTCGCTGAGTACATATCGCGGTGCTTGGTTTGTCAACAGGTTAAGGTTGATCATCAGAATCCTGCAGGCCTATTGCAACCTTTACCTGTGCCTGACTGGAAATGGGAAGCTATTTCAATGGATTTCATACTCGGGTTGCCGAAAACACTGAGGAAGAACAATGCCATCTGGATCATTGTAGATCGGCTAACCAAGTCTGCTCATTTCTTACCATACAATACCACGTATATAGCCAGTAGACTTACAGAGTTATACCTGAAGGAGATTGTTAAACTGCATGGGATACCAGCTAGTATTGTGTCTGATCGAGACCCGTTGTTTACTTCACATTTTTGGCAGAGATTTCAGGAGGGCATGGGTTCTCGTCTTGACTTTAGTTCGGCGTTTCACCCCCAGACGGATGGTCAGACTGAGCACGTGAACCAGATCATTGAGGACATGTTGAGAGCATGTATGTTGGATTTTTACGGGTCATGGGACCAACACTTGCCTTTGATCGAGTTCGCCTACAACAATAGCTTTTAGGCTAGCATTGGTATGGCTCCGTTCGAGGCTTTATATAGACGGCGGTGTTGATCACCGTTGAACTAGGAAGAAGTGGGTGAGAAGCTCATTATTGGACCTGAGATAGTTGAGCGCACGACCGAGACGGTTCGGTTAATACGCGAGTGACTACGAGTAGCTCAGAGTCGTCAGAAGAGCTACACTGATCTCAAATGGAGACACGTGGATTTTTAGGTAGCTTTTGATATGTATGTGTATTTCTTCACTTGGTATAAATTCCATGTGAAATTGGCACTAATACTCGATTTTTCAGGTCGGCGAGAATGTCTTTGTTCAGATTTCACCTACGAAGGGTGTTATGCGGTTCGAAAAATGAGGGAAGCTGAGTCCTCGGTACGTTGGGCCTTTTGAGATATTAGGCCGAGTCGGAGAGATTGCATATCGTGTGGCGCTACCGCCGCAATTATCAGGCATGCACAACGTCTTCCATGTATCGATGTTGCGTTGATACATTCGTGACCCGACTCACGTGCTTGATTACCAATCCATCGAGCTTCAGGATGGTTTGAAGGTGGTTGAGGACCCGATTCGTGTTTTGGATCGCAAGGAGCAGATCCTACGCACTAAGAGAATTCCTTTGGTTCTCGTGCAGTGGTGGAATCATACACCGGAGGAAGCCACTTGGGAGCGTGAAGCTGAGCTCCGAGACCAATTTCCGAGCCTTTTTGATTGATTCTGTTGACAAATTGTATATGGGATATTTTGTATTTTGACTTTTTAGCATGTACCTTGGTTTATATTTATACAAATTATGGCGAGATATTTTTGGCAGTTCAATGTCTATTCCTAATTGTGCCTTTTTAAAGGTCTCTACATTATGGAAAATTCGATAAATTTGGGCCTTCGACCAAACACTGGTGTGTTAATCTATAATGATCATGTGGCATAAAAATTGGGCCTCAAAGTAAGCTCCTTTATTCGACATTACATGAGCAATTGGCCTTGATCCTGCGGTCATGGTCTAAATTCATGATTAGGGCTCCAATAAGGTCCATTTAGACCCAAAGAAAAGTTATCAATTTCAAAAAATTTGAACATTTTGAAGGTATCGTGTAAAATTAATGGTGAAATTTAAAAAAAATAGTCAGTTTAGCCAAAACTACCGAGACACTTCTGAGAAAATCGACTGTCGATTTTTAAATCGACCATCGATTTTGAATTCGACCATCAATTTTGAAATCGATGATCGATTTTCTCGATTTAAGTGGGGGCTGTATTCCTTTTGTCATTTCGGGTTTTGCTTCTCTGTGGGTTTGAGCCTAGGGTTTTGGGGGTTTTTGGTGATTTTGGAGTTTTTCATCAATTTTAGCCGCAATCCAAGGGGGAATCCACTGCTTTTTACAAGAGATTTGGATTTCAACCATTTGGAATCAGATTTGGGGCTCTTCTCAAGGTAAACCCTCACCAAACTTGCTCATTTTGGGGTTTTTCTACATATTTTCTGTTAGCTGTGGTTATTGTTTCAATGGGGCCTAAGAAACAAGCCCCAATTTGAAACCCTACCTCAAAGAGGTCGGCTTCCAAAGCGGGTTCCTCAAGCCGAGCTCAACAATCAGCCCCACAGGCCGACCAGCCTACACACTCGGCTCCACCACCCCTAGAGCCCATACCACCCTCTGTTTCTCCAATGCCTGAACAGCCCAATGAATTTTGGAGCATTAAAGGCTTCACTACTGAGTATATTTTTCACCCCGAGTTGTTTGACCAACAAACAACAACTCAATGGGCGGGCGAATACCTCGAAAAATCCCAGTTGACCTCCCTGTGCACCTCGTTTAGTGATCACTTTTATCCCCATCTCGTGCGCCTGTTTTATCAACATATGCGCCGCGAGGACGGGAAGAAAATTTACACGGAAATTGATGGCCGAGATTATACATTTGATCTCGACGACATGGCTGTGGCACTGCGCTGCCCTTTAAATCACTCCAAAACCATGGGATTAGGTCTTCCTTTCCCCAAACTAGTCCGCTTTGAGGACGTGATTACCCAAATGACGCAAGGTCGTCATGGGTCCGGTAAATCCATTGTCACGGTCCACATGCTGGAGTCAATGTGGATATTGGACAAAATTTTAAAGGCCACCCTTTACCCCTTTGGTCATCAGTCCGAGCGCACAGGCCCCCTACAACAGATTTTATTTGCTGCTTATAAGGAGCATTGGTTTAGTGCTCCTGCAGTCCTTTTGAAGGGGATTGTAAAGGCACGGGAGAAAATGGGCAAACATGTGAAGAAACCGATGAAGAGTATGCCATATGCTCGATTAATTTCGGTGATGATTGAGAACTACCGAGCGGGCCCAACATATGACATCCCTCCTATCGAACCCAAATCCACCGCAGGTCGAAAAATGTATAACCTGGTCAATTGGGGTCAAACCTACAGTCGACTTGTGAAGACTCCTAAAGACGCAGCGGTACCTGATGCAGCAGCGAGCGATGATGATGAGGACCCCACTCATCTTGACACGACTTTGCCCTGCACCTCCTCATTACAGAGCGACATCCTTACGCTCTCGGAGTTCACGCGACAGATGACCGCCATGAGCCACCAGATTCAGGAGCTCACCCAGCTACCAGCTCTATGCGTTAGGAGTTGGATGTGCATGGCGGCGCTCTCTCTTATCTGATGCAGCACGCATTTCCCGAGGATTACACTACCTATATCGCCGACATACGTGCTTTAGTATATTGCCCTTCGACATCGGGCGCTGGTCCTAGTATGCCTCTTACGGCCGGAGCGGATGCAGGTGATGATGATGCTGCTGAGGGCGATGATGATCCGGATCAGGCGGGTCCATCTACTGCAGGGGATTTTTAGCGTGCTTGGGGGGGGTACTGGTTTATTTTGGATATGATGGGGCATGTATTTATTTACTCCATGGATTATTTAGGACCTGGTGGTCCTTTTTGTTCTCTTTTATATTTCTATTTCGGATTTGCTTTGGATACTCTGTTTATTTCGTTTTGTATATGGTTACTTTAGATACTTGTTGTTATCTATATGGCTTGGATTTTTGTTTTGTTCTATCAACATGTACTCAATGTATGTCGTTTTGTTTCCTCTCATTTTTCCTCTCGGTGTGGGTTTGCTCTCTATGTAGCTTTAATTCTTACTGTTGCGATGGTGGGTTTTTGTTATCTTTCTGGCTTTCATGCGTCACTGTGTATCGGTCTCCCGGCACGTGACACTTGGGTTGTGGGCATCCATGTACGGATGCAATCCACTATGGCCTTTTGATGCCACATGCAGTACATCCATGTTACTACGGATCCCATCCCTTGGCCTGCGTGCCCTGCGGGATCGAAACACGGTGACCCATATTTTTCTTTTCTTTTGTTGTATGGTGTCTGTTGCATTCAATTTTCGGGGACGAAAATTCCTAAGGTAGGGTGAATGTAATATCCCTGATTTTTTTGACCTATTTTCGTATACCTCGATAAGTGTGTCTGAAAAGTATTGTGGAATATTTTTAGATTTTTGATGAGCTAAGGTTATGATATGAATAGTGGCAAAAGGAAATTGTCAAAAGATGTGTGTAAGTCATGTAAGCAATGACTTACACAATAGGGTTGGTGTTTGTGTTTAATACCGGAGATGTTTTCAACTTAAGTGGATAAGTTGCATATATAAAAAATCTAGATATTATTTTACTTGGCTTTTGGGTTATAAGAGAGAGTGAAAGAGAAGTTTCACTTCTCTCTCTCGTTGGAAATTAAGCCCTTAAGCCTTGCCTCATTTGATCCCAGATCTAGGAACCCTGAGAGCTCCACTTCCCATCTCAACAACTAGTTCACCTTGAGCTTGTAATTGGATCTATTTGAACTATTGAAAGAGGAGAGAGATGTGGGAAATGAGAAGTTCTCAATGAATTTGTTGTGGCTGAGGCAGTAACAACCTCATTAGAATGATGACCTGTTTTGAAGATTTAAGCTGTTGAACTTTGAAGATTGGTTCCGGTGCGTGCCTTGGTACAACGGAGGCAACGGCTTAAAAACTACAAGAGGTAGGCCTTTAAACATCCTTTTGTCTTTTGAATTCAATTTATGTTTAGAATGGTGTGTGGTGTTTTATTTTTGGATAAGAAGGCTGTAGTTGAAAAATGAAGAAAAAGAGTGCGGACTTGAAAAAGTTAGCAGCCACAGAACCAGAGAAATTCGACTGTCGATTTTCAAATCAACAGTCGAATTTGGAATTCGACCATCGATTTAAAAATCGATAGTCGAATTTGGAATTCGACCATCGATTTAAAAATTCGATGGTCGAATTTGGAAATTGACCATCGAATTGAAATTTGAGTGTCGAATTTAAGGTTTTTGTCACTGATGTGCAGTTTTGAAATTCGTTGGTCGAAATTGAATTCGACCATCGAATTCCAAATTCGACCAACAAAATTGAATTCGACCATCGAATTTTGTCTGATTTCTGGCATTTGAAAACTTTGTTGGATTTTTATCTACAAGCTTTTGGTTTGATTTTTGGGTTTTATATTAACACTGAGAGTATTAATATATGTAGGTTTTGACTGTTGGGAGTCCTTGGTGAGGATTGCTTGTGCATGTTTTTGAAACTCCCTTGTTGAGGTAGGGGAACCTTGTATCTAATTTGCATTAAATTATAAGTATAGCTTGTTTGACTATTTCGATTATGAAGGATAAATTTGGAAATTTTGTTGCACACAGCATGAATGAAACCCTGAACATATGACACCAATCTGAAAATTTGGAAACTTTGTTATAATTAAGAACCTTGTAATTCGAACCTCAGAACCTCAAATAATCTTTGAATCAGAATCAGACTTTGAAGAAAATCAGAATTATTTTATGAATAACAAGCTTGATATGTGTTAGCATTTGCATTTGATTTAGGGTTCATAAGGACGATACCCTAGATTTTACCAACCGTGTTGACGGTATTACTTTGGCGCAAGTTTCCCTCATAGCGTAAGGCCTTGTTGCACTTTCGAAATGGGTTCATGAACGACGATGGTCAGTAGGGTTTTCCCATCGGTCACGTAGTCCGCTCTCATGCTATAGGAAATTTGGGAGATAAAATTAAGTTATAAATTTAAGACAAGAAACATGCTAAATCAGAACATTTTTGAACACTTTAGATTATATTATCAGTTTTGACTCAGGATTAGAACTGGAGATTTACTTTGAAAAGCATCATTGAAAAAAAAATCATATTTGATCTGATTCCGTCTTTTGAAAACCTTTACTTATAAAGAAATGCAAATAGATCTGTTTCCCCTATTGAACTTGGTTGTTAGCTCACCCTCGACTATACGTCACAAGTGCTGAGACTGACCTTGGGTCAGAGGATCTGGAGGACTCCGATTACTTTCCTGAGGAGGAATCGGACATACCAGTTGAGGAGTTCTTTCCGTGATCTTAGATCCTGTATTTTTGGTATTTTGTATAGATATTACTTTGAATATTGGGCCCTAGGCCATTATTTTGGTTCTTTTGATATCACTTGAGGAACCATTATTGTGAACCACTATTTTAGGTGATCGGATTGGCCATCACCGGTGGTTCTTCTTTGTTCCTCACTGTGATAAATATTGTTTTGTTATAGAAAGCTTTTTGATTTTATCTGCTTTGCCTCTGTCTTTAGATCTTTGTTTATGTTGCCGATTTCTGTTTGTTACGGCTTATTGAGAAATCAATAAGTTGATGAACCGGCCTTTCCTATATCTTAGGGATTGGAAAAGTCGGGTCATCACATCTGCATTCTGAATTCTGTCTTCTGATGCATGTTCCTGATTTTTGCTATCTGTTCTGATGTTTGAATCTTGAGGTCTTATGTGTGTATTTGATTTTAAGTATTTAATCCAGATGATCCCCACCGACTCGGCGATATATCCGTGCCCTGGAACAATCGTGCATCTGCTTTGATAATCCCTCGGCACAATTGCACTCCATAGATGAGGCATTGTTGGACTCTGAAAATTGTTCATATGAATGACGATTGGTTGGGGTTTCCTATCGGCATACACCTGATTACCTCGTACTATATATTCACGGGAGTTTCTTAAGTTAGAATTATGCATGATTTAAGTCACAAATTATACATTAATAGCATCTATTCTGTTCTTTAAAACTCTGCATATGTCATCTGATTTATCCTGTCTGTATATTCTGATTTGATTATCTGTTTGAGGTACTACCTGCAAATCATGTCTTACATTTTCAGTATAATTTTAGTTAAGATTCTTCTACTGAGCTTAGATGTAGCTCACCTTATTTTCTATAATAATTATAGGTTACGAGGACCCGAGGCAGAGGTCCGAGAGAACGAGGAGGCCCGATATCCAAAGCGAGACGAGTTTTACCCTTAACTAGTATATTATTCTTGTATTTTAGGTTTTTATTCACTATACTCTGGATTATTGTGTGCCTGGTGGCCACCGTCTATATTTATTATTATAGATATTTGTTTACTTGTATTATACTACATCCTGTAGGAACCACTATTAGGAACCATTATTTTGGGTGATGGATGTCCATCACCAGTGGTTCTTCTTCGTTCCTTTTTGAGAATGTATATTCTTTTGTTTTTATAGATATGCATTGTTAATTTTTCTTTCTTTTAAAGCCATATATGATGACTCGATCTGCCACTGCTGGACGGTGTCTGCTCTGATTTCCACTATATGAGCAGACACTCAGTGATTTGTCCTGGGGATCATACAGAGCATGATTTTGATGGCACAAATTTCTGGGCAAGGAAATACGGGCTGTCACAGTTGGTATCAGAGCATAGGCTTTAGGTTGAACTGTGAGTTCAGGTTGAATTATTTTTACAATCTATGTACTGATCAATGTTATTATTTTCATAATAACAGATCGGTACTATAGGCCCTAAGTTCAGAGGTGGGCACAGTAGAGGCAGAGAGGGACATAGAGAAGTGCCTTTGAGAGAGATCCCCAATATCACTAGAACATCTAGGGGACTAGAGTTCCTATCGGATGCAAATGCAATTCTGATAGGACTGAGAGGAGGAAGAAGAGGCAACAAGGGTAGGATGGAGCAGGTGTTGGAAGCTTTGGCTACCAACTTCGCTCAGCAGACTGCTACTTTGAATCAGCAAGCAGCTAGACCACCTCACCAACCCGGCAGTTTCGTAGAGTTTAAGAGAATGAAACCTCCTAACTTCTCTGGTTAGACGGATCCTATAGAGGCTGAGGGTTGGATTGAAGAGATGGAGAAATTGTTTGAAGTGCTCCAGTGCATAGATGTAAAGAAAGTGCGCTGGGAAACATTCAAACTAGATGGTGATGCCGGACCCTGGTGGAAGTCAGTGTCACAAAATAGAGAGAGAGAATTTCCTCACACTCCTTGAACTGGGGAGGAGTTCACTGAGGTCTTCTACAATAAATACTTCCCAAAGATAGTGAGGCATCAATGGGAAGTAAAGTTTATTGAGTTGAAGCAAGGTGCGATGTCAGTGAGAGAATATGGTGTTGAGTTCGATAGATTATCCAGATTCGCACCACAGCACCTAGCCACTGAGTTGATGAGAGCTTGTAAATTCTAGCTTGGCTTGAGACAGAACCTATAAAAGGATGTAGCCATGTGGGAGATGGAGACGTACGAGAGTGTGATGTCTAAAGCTCTCATTGCAGAAGAAGAGAACCAGAAACAGTTTGCTTGGAAAGTCAAGCAAAACAAAGAAAGGTCGTATCAGGGACAATATAAGGATCCTGAGTAGAACAAGAGGGCGAGATTCTCTAGACCTCCGAGATACCCTACACACTCCAGACCGGCGATATCTACAGGGCCTAGTGCATATCAGAGGCCAGCACTAGCTGAATCTTTCAGACCAATCCGACCGTCTGGTTCTTCTGGCAGCAGGGCTTCTGTAGCGCAGGGATCTTCGAGGGTATCATCATTCACTCCGGCCCTATCATGTGCTAAGTGTGGGAAGCCACACAAGATAGAGGACAGTAGAAGGGAGACAGGGGCATGCTTCAGATGTGGCAAGATGGGCCACTTGGTTAGGAACTTCCCAGAGGAGAGTAAAGAGAGCAAGGAGTGGTCCGGATCAGTGTCTACACAGAGATCTTCTCGACCTGTGGTTCAACGTCGAGCATATGCTGTTATCACGACTGATGCTCTGACATCGAATGATGTCATACAAAGTATGATTAAATTTTAAAGTGAGAATATTTCTTTAGTAGAATGAACTGGAAATTAGTAATGTAAAATTATTGTGATTATATATTTATGACAATGATGCACATTTGATGAGTAGTGAAATATGATGATATTTCACCCCTAGATACCTATATTTAACTATCCGATGAAGACTATCTGATAAGAATTATTAGATTTGAAGTGTTTCAGGTAAATACAAGCCAAGTGTAGAAAACAGCCCAAGAATTTTGAAAATAATGTCAAAACACTGTAACTTTGGGTCATCGAGAACTTGGTGCGACTTGCAGCTCAATTTAGACCTTCCAGACGGACGAATTATGAAATTATCAAAACCCAAAAGTTGTCTATCTTTCTGTCCTCTTTCCAACGGCGTAAGAATCTCCTCAATCTGAGTTCGAGACAGAAATTTATGGCTAAAATACCGAAGCAGTGTCTGATGCAAAGTTCGGCGGGAATTCACAAAAATCTTGGAGGTCGATGCATCGACCCTATTGGGTCGATTAATCGACCCTAAATTTTCGAGTTGGAACACCTCTGCGGCTGGGAAACTTCGGCTCTATTTAAAGCGGATCAAACACTTCGGGAAAAAACAGGAATTAGAGATAAATAATTAGAGAGTTAGTTTTGGCTTTTCATTTTTTAGAGTTTTTGGAGAGAATTTTTTAGAAGATTATTATTCATTATTATTATTTTTGATTTTAGACTCCTCTTGGCATCGTTTCAAAAGTTCTTCTTTCTCCTTCTTCTAGGGTTCCATCTGGGTAGATTATACCTAGGATTTACATTATTTTTCCTTTACGTTCATGAAAGCATATATTGTATTTAGGAAAAGGCATTGTAAACAAAGATCTTTGGGAGAAATGAAAAGAGGAATGGCTTTGAATGAACAAGGAGACCATACACCAAAGATGAGCGGCTAAATTAGTAGATCGGGGAAGATGCGATCCCCAGATAAGTACCCTTATTTATGATTAATACCATAGTCGATTTATTGTCATCATGGAATCGTTTTGCTAAAAGTTTGTGTTATTGAAAATATATTGAATGCTTGTTATGATCGTTGATGGCACGTATCAACGGCTATAATCGCTAGATCTGGACCTGCAGACTGATCTAGGCTACGGAGCGATTATATTTTTACTGCTGTGATCTAAACATCATGAGATACGCTATGCTTCTTACATGACTCATACCACAATGATAGGCTGAGTCATTGTTTTTAGATAGGGTATGCCGGATTGATGATCATATTTTATTACGAATCATCTCTATATATGAATGATGGTGTGAATGATGCTTTAATAAAACTGTGGATTTTAATGGTAGAAAAGGGGTACAAATCTGGGGTAGCATATTCCTTGATCTCATTTAATTATTATTTTAGATTCATCGGTAATTAGTTGTTTAGATTAATTTATTTTTCTGCATTTAGGAAAAGTGATAAATTTTGGTAAAATTGAATCTGCCCTTTGGTACTTCCTTAGGGACGTTTTTAAATCTCTGAAAGAATTAATTAAAATTCACATTTCCCTGTGGGTTCGACACCTTTGTTCTTGCCATACTGCAATAGATCTTGTGCACTTGCAAGGCTTATATTTAAAATCGATCAAGTTTTTGGAGCCGTTGCCGGGGAAATCGGCGAAATTTTGATTAATTCTGATAGGGATTTGTGTGTTTTGTGTTTAAAAAAATTAATAATAATAATAAAAAAAATTGAAAAAAATAAAAAATAAAATAAAATAATAAAATAAAATTTTGAAATTCTTTCCCTTATTTTTCTCTCTTAGGTAAGTTGTTGTAGGAGTCTTTTAGGAAGTTTAGATATTTAGACTTCTTATTTTAGATTTTGTAGGAGTCTTTTTAGAAAGTATAGATTTTTAGGATACCTTCCTTAGGAAATTTACGAATCTTTTATTCTTTCCCTTATTTTTCTCTTTAGATAAGATTTTGTAGGATTGCAAATAGGTTTAAAATTTGAATTTTTAATTTTAATTTTTGAAATTCTGATTTAAAAAAATAATAATAATAATAATAATTTAAAATTTAATTTAAATTCGAATTTTAATTTTAATTAAAAAAAAAAAAAAATCAAAATTTTTTCCCTTATTTTTCTCTCTTAGGTAAGTTTTTATGGAGTTCTTTTAGGAAGTTTAGATTTTTAGGATTTCTTATTTTAAATTTTTTAGAAGTTTATTTTCCTCTTTTAGATATTTTATATGATTTTCTAAAATCTAGTTATTAATTTTTGTGGGACTACTTGCTTTAGGCTTTGTAGGAATCTTTCTATTCTCTCCCTTCTTTTTCTCTTTTAGGTAAGATTTTATAGGATTTTGTAGGATTGTCTTTAGGTTTTGAAATTTAATTTTTATTTTTGAAATTCGAATTAAAAAAAAAAAAAAAAAAATTTCTTTCTTTTAAATTCGAATTTTAATTTAAAATTTTTTTTTTTAAATTATTTTAAATTCGATTTTTAATTTTAATTAAAAAAAAAAAATTTAATTTAATTTAAATTCGAATTTTAATTAAAAAAAAAAATTAATTTAATTTAAATTTGAATTTTAATTTTAAAAAAAAATAATAATAATAATTTGTGCGCTTATGTCAATCGATTGAAAATTTTTGCTTTAATCGATTGAAGCTTAATATTTTGGGTTTGTTGTGGATTCATCAATCTATGTTGTGAGTGTTGGTGCATGAGCTTTACTCGATCTCATCACCCACATCTGCAACCGTTTAATCTTGAGATCGAAAGATCTTGTAGAGAGAATCGTAGAATTCAAAGGAATCTGTATCATCATACTGTTACCATGGCTGATCAAAGGCAAGAAATGAATGGGAACAACCAGAATGGCAATAATGCAAATAATGGAAATAATGGGAATAACAATTACAATGAGGGCCCTAGAACACTCGAATATTATAATGATCCTGATTTTTACGAGGATCAGGATAGTATCATGCATGATCCCATTCCAGGGAACCACTATGAATTCAAATCAGCAATGATTCAAATGCTACCAATTTTCCATGGTTTGGCAAATAAAAATCCGCACGTTCATCTAAATGAATTCACTGGGGTCTGCAAAATGTTCAGAGTCCACAATGTTACTGATGAGATAGCTAAGCTTCGACTCTTTCCTTTCTCTTTAAGAGATAAAGTAAAAACATGGTTCTATTCCTTAGAACCGCAATCTATTCAGAGTTGAGCAGAGCTACACCGTCAGTTTCTTAAAAAATATTTTCCCATGACCAAAACCATTGAGTTGCGTCAGAAGATCCAGTTCTTTTCCCAACAACCTACAGAAACATTTCATGAATGTTGGGAACGCTTTAAGGAATTGATTAATAGTTGTCCAAATCATCAAGTTCCAAGGTGGCAACAAGTCCAAAGTTTTTACAATGGACTGATTCCTGAAGAGAGACGCATGGTTGATGCATCTTGTGGTGGATCATGTGCCACAAAGGAAGCCAACGAATTGTGGGCATTGTTTGAGAAGTTGTATCAAACCTCAATACAAAATGCAACATTGGGGCGAATTAACTTGGACCTGGCACCTAAATCTCATATGTTGACAAAAGACGGATTATATGATGTCAACAATAATACCTCTGATCTATCAACAAAGGTTGACATGCTGTCCAAGCAAATGAATATGTTGCTAGCTGTTACCAAGCAAGCTAAAGCTCCTATCACCCCCACTGTGTGTTCAATTTGTGACCACCCAGATCACATGGCTAACGAGTGCCCTACTACCTTGTCATTTCTTCCTGATGAACCTACTCCTCAAGAGCAGGTGAATCTGACTCAATCATATCAGCGACAAGGTAGGAACATGTACTCAAACACATACAATCCAGAATGAAAAAATCACCAACTTAGGATGGGGAGGATCAAACCAAATTGGATAGGTGAATCAGCAGTTCAGATCTAATCCAATGAGTGGACAACAAAATTTTCAATAAAAATTTCTTCAGAGAATTTAAATCCACAAATGTAATCCTAATTTAAGAATTCCAATTTCCAGCAGAATGCTCCGTATTATCATCCAAATACTGAATATCGAAAAAATCAGAATTTCAATCAGAATCTTAATCAATCTCATACCAGCACTTCGAAAGATTCTGATCTGGAAGAAAAGGTGATGCGAAGCATGCAATCTTTTCAGCAGATGATAATGGACCAAGTCAGTCAATTGGCCAATCAATTGAGTCAACGAGAGGAAGGTAGGCTTCCCAGCCAACCCGTCAACAATCCTCGAGGTCAAGCACCACCTGATGAAGGACCATCGAATAGTCAGCTGAAAGTCAATGGTCTTTGAAGTGGGCGAGAAGTTGATAATCAAGTGGAAATGCCTGTGGAAGTTGATGCAGAAAGAGAAGCAGCGAAAGAGAAAGAATCAGATATGAGAAAAGATAAAGGAAAAGGAAAAGAGAACGAAAAAGAGAAAGAGAGGGCAAGGAAGAGAGAAGGGAAAAGAAAAAGAAATAGAGGAAGTGTCACTTCCAACTGTCCAACAAGGACGTGAAAAAGAATCGGAACTTGAATCTGCACCTTGTGTCCCAAAGGCACCATTCCCTCAATGCCTAACTCCTCCATCTAGAATGGGAAAGGGACCGGCAAAAATGAAAGAAATTTTTGAAATATTCAAGCAAGTAAAGCTAAATCTTCCATTACTTGAAATAATCAAATAAGTTCCTGAGTATGCCAAGTTTTTCAAAGATTTATGCACGCGTAAGAGAAAGGCACGTACTCATGTTTCAAAGAAAGTGTTCCTGACTAATCAAGTCTGTTCAATCTTGCAATTGGAAACCCCACAGAAATTGAAAAACCCTAGAGTCCCAACTGTTCCATCTGTCATTGGTGGGCAACCAATTGGAAAAGCGTTATTGGATTTGGGAGCAAGTGTTAATCTAATCCCATACTCAATGTACGAGAAACTCGGATTGGGTGAATTGAAACCCACGACGGTCACACTCCAACTGGCAGATAGATCAGAAAGAAGACCTAGGGGTATTATCGAGGATGTTTTGGTTGGAATAGACAAGTTTGTCTTTCCAGTGGACTTCGTTGTCTTAGACATGGTACCACCTGTTAAATCGATTAATCAAGTCCCCATCATCCTTGGACGTCCGTTTCTCACCACTGCCAACGCTTGCATTAATTGTCGCACGGGAGTCATGGACGTTTCTTTTGGAAACATGAAGGTTAGATTGAACATATTCCATGCGATGAACCATTTCCCTAACAAGGATGAGGTCGAATGTTTTTACATCGATCAGATGGACGAAGTGGTGGATGAAGCATTACCATCAATGCTCACCAAAGAAGAATTTGAAACCGCTTTGTTGGCCATCTATGAAGAAAAATGATCTGAAAGGAAGCAGTCAGAAGAGATGAGATTGAGCTTATCATGTCCAGATGATAACTTATGTGAAGTTGTGACTAAGATAGAACCGTTACCCATTGAGGTAAAAGCTGAACCGACTCCATCAATTGAGGAGCCACCAACTGTGGAATTGAAATAGTTGCCTGAATCGCTCAAATACGCTTTTCTGGGGCGACGAGAAACGTTTCCGGTGATAATTTCATCCACGTTATCGGAAGAACAAGAGCATGACTTGTTGAAAGTGCTTAAAGATCACAAGGAGGCTATTGGATGGACCCTAGCTGATTTAAAAGGGATTGACCCATCAGTATGTATGCATAAAATACATCTGAAAGATGAGAGTAGACCATCGAGGGAACCGCAAAGGTGACTTAATCCGAACATGCAAGAAGTCGTTTTAAAGGAAATCATTAAATTACTCGATGCTGGAATCATCTATCCGATCTCTGATAGTGAATGGGTAAGTCCAGTCCATATCATTCAGAAAAAGTTCGAAATCACTGTGAAAGAAACTACTGAAGGAGAATTGGTCCCTACTCGCGAAACTACTGGGTGGCGTGTCTGCATTGATTATAGAAAATTGGACACAGCTACCAGAAAGGATCATTTTCCCCTTTCGTTCATTGATCAAATCCTTGAGAAGTTAGCAGGACAGGAGTTTTATTGCTTTCTTGATGGTTATTCGGGATACAATCAAGTGCCCGTTTTTCCACCTGATCAAGAGAAACGACATTCATGTGTTCTTATAGTACGTTTCCATACCGTAGAATGCCTTTTGACTTATATAATGCACCTGCTACTTTCCAACGATATATGTTGGCCATATTTTCGGATATGATTGACAAATTCATCGAGGTGTTCATGGACGATTTCTCTGTTTTTGGGAAAACATTTGGTTCATGTTTGAACTACCTTGCACAAGTGTTATAACATTGTGTTGATTCTAAACTTGTTCTCAGCTGGGAAAAGAGTCATTTTATGGTTCAACAAGGAATTATTCTCGGGCATATTGTTTCCAAGAAAGGAATCGAAGTTGATAGGGCCAAAGTTGACTTAATTGCTAATTTGCCTCCACCGAAGAGTGTTCGACAAATTCGATCATTTTTGGGTCATGCTGGATTTTATAGAAGATTCATCAAAGATTTTAGCAAGGTAGCTAAACCATTGTGCACCCTGCTTGGCAAAGATGTTCCTTTTGATTTCGACGAGGATTGCATGAAAGCATTTCTGAAATTGCGCGAGCTCTTATCAAATGCACCGATAATCCAACCACCAGATTATTCTTTACCATTCGAACTCATGTGTGATGCATTTGATTACGCTATCGGAGCTGTCTTAGGGCAAAGGGTGAACAAATTACCTCACGTAATTTATTATGCCAGTAAGACATTGATCGATGCACAGCTCAACTACACCACCACTGAGAAAGAGTTGTTAGCTGTGGTGTATGCTCTCGATAAATTTCGATCTTATCTGCTTAGATAAAAAATAGTGGTCTTTTCAGACCACTCTGCATTGAAATATTTGTTGGCAAAGAAGGACGCCAAACCAAGATTGATCCGCTGGATCTTGCTCCTTCAAGAGTTCAATTTCGAAATCAAAGATAAAAAGGGAGTAGAGAATGTTGTGGCTGATCACTTGTCTCGCATTTTGCCTGAAGAATCATTTGCACCTGAACCTATCCGGGACACTTTTTCGGATGAGCAATTAATGGCAATTGATGCGACGGCTACGAAAGCTCCTTGGTTTGCCAATATCGTGAATTATTTGGTCATGGGCAGAATCCCTACTGAATGGGGAAAAAATGATAAGCATCTCTTTTTCTCCCAGATAAAATACTATTTTTGGGATGAACCACAATTATTCAAAATCTGTTCAGATCAAATCATCAGGAGATGTGTACCGGAAGAAGAGCAACTGAGCGTCATCAATTTCTGCCATGCTGGAGCCTGTGGAGGCCATTTCGGAGGACAGAAGACCGCACAAAAAATCCTTCAAAGCGGATTCTACTGGCCCTCCATCTTTCGTGACGCTGCTCGAATTTGCAAAGAAAGCCAACGATGTCAACAGCTGGGAAATATTTCACGACGAAATATGATGCCCCTTAATCCGATTCTAATTGTTGAAATTTTTTATGTTTGGGGGATTGACTTCATGGGTCTTTTTCCCCCATCTTTTGGGTATTCGTATATTCTTGTGGCTATTGACTATGTCTCCAAATGGATAGAAGCTGTGGCAACCCGATCAAATGATCACAAGGTTGTTGTCAAATTTCTGAAAGAAAATGTTTTTAACAGATTCGGGTTTCCACGGGCGATCATTAGTGATGGCGGTTCGCACTTCTGCAACTGCCATTTTGCTACTTTAATGAAGAAATACGGCGTCACTCACAAGGTCGCAACGCCATATCACCCACAAACTAGTGGTTAAGTGGAAGTGTCGAACCGAGAGATTAAACGAATTTTAGAAAAGACGATGCGACCAGATAGAAGAGATTGGTCTAACCGGCTATCTGATGCTCTTTGGGCCTATCGTATCGCCTTCAAGACACCAATTGAAATGTCTCCGTTTAGAATTATCTACCAGAAAGTATGCCATCTTCCTGTTGAATTGGAGCATAATGCATTTTGGGCTATCAAAAGATTTAACTTTGATATGCAAGCGGCAGGATCAAATCGAAGGCTACAGCTGAGTGAATTAGAAGAGCTACGCTATGATGCGTATGAAAACTCCAAGATGTACAAAGAATGGTACAAGAAGCTGCATGATGAGTCAATTTCTCGAAAAGAGTTTCACATTGGGCAAAAGGTTTGGCTGTTTAATTCCAGACTAAAGCTTCACCCGAGAAAACTGAAATCGAGATGGGAAGGCCCGTATCAGGTTGTTTCTATTAGTGTGCATGGTGCGATTGAGATCCGCAGTCTCACGGATAATCGAGTTTTCAAAGTGAATGGGCAACATCTTAAACCGGTGTTTGAGCCCATGACCCAGATGAGAATTGAGGCAATGCACCTTAGTGGCCCAGATTCTTGATCAATGAAGAGGGCGAGCTGTCGACACTTAAACTCAGCGCTTCCTGGGAGGCAACCCAGTGTGTTTTATTTATTTTCTTTTTCATTTTTATTTTTGTTAGTTCTAGAATATTAGTTTTTAGTTTAGTTTAGGTTGTTTTTAATTTCCAAATTAGTATAGCCACATTACCTTCAATCTATTTTTGGTCATGTTCTAATTTTATGCACATATTCTCTGCACCTGATCTTTGTGTTGAGGTACTTTTCAACAGGTTTGGGGGTGCAATACCTATTTCAATCAATGAGGACATTGTCATTTTTAGGTTTGGGGGTATGATTCTCTATCTTGCGTCACTTTCTTATTTTTCTTCATATAAAAATAAAAATAAAAATAAATAATAATAAATAAAAATTTTGAACCATCATATATGAATTATTTTTCGATAGTTTTCAAACTTTAGTTGATGATGCATGTGAATTTAATTTTGAGAATATCGATGTCAGATTTTGAATGCTTGTATCTAGGATAATGAAGCTTAATGTGATATTTTGTGGGTAATTTTGATATTCATGCTTAGAATTTTTACACTTATACCAAGCTAAGACTCAGAAATCGATGAACTGTTTTGAACGGTGAATCTTAGGTTCTTAGTGGAGACTAAACCCAAGAAGCTTTAGAGCTAATTTCCCGTCATTGATGAGTGAATACATAAACTCGGAGTTTTCTTTGAATACGAATTATCTTGCACAATCTCATACACTTTATTTTGGCTTGTGACTTTGCATGATATCAAATTCATATTATTGTGTTAGAACGTACTGTATATCTACTCAAGACAAATAGGCAAGGTTACCATCTTTTAAGGACATGATTGAAGGCCATCTTTGGCTCGTTTGTGCTTAAATGCCCCACCTCATATAAATTTATCCTTCTAGTATCCCTTTGAGCCTATTGGAATATTTACCTTTATACATTCTTTGATAAGCCACGTTAACCTTTAACCCTTCACCATTTCTAAAAATTCAGCTTTACCCTTCTTATTTCTGAGAAATTAGGAACGAGAGATGAAAATGAATGAAAAGAGAGTAAGTGGAGAGATACTGAGTTGTGGTGTTTACTGAGAATGTATGACAAAAATATAAAAGAAAAAGGGGAGAGAAAAAGAAAAAGAAAATAATGAAAAATATGAGATGCTTCAAGAAAAGAAAATTCAAAAGAAAAAGAAAGTTGAGAAAAATAGAAAAATATTGAGAAAAATAGTGAGAGATTAGAAAAGAAAAAGAAGAGAAATAGAAAAATCAGAAGTTTGTTTCTTTTCCAATTTCTCAGAAATTTTGAATCTCAATTCCCTTTCTTTCTTACCCTTTCCTGAGCCCCATTACAACCCTACAAAAGACCTTCATGATCTGATCTTGCATTAGTAACTGCCTTGTGGAGAGTAAATATATGATACTTATGACACTTGATATGACATGCTTAGTATATACAAGTATCTGTTCTTATGAGATTTGATTTTGTTCATTGATTACATCGTGTTTCAGTTATCATATGAGACATTTTTGCTTGTTTTGTATTGATCTCTCACATATGTGCGAAAGCTTACCCATCATCAGAGTGATTTTATTTCGAGAGTATCCTAAAGTGAGGATTGAGTCGAGACAACAAATTCGACGATTTTCCGTTTGGACTAGTTCCGAGATGGATGAATCTTGGTTTGGGTATGCACACACTTCACGTTTAGGCATAAATGGATGAGTTGTTTAACAATTTGAGCATTAGATTAATTTGAATGGATACTAGCATGATTGACATGACATTAATATTTAAGATTGATGATTCACATATTGAAACAATTAATGTTTTTGTTTTTGGATAATATATATGTTATAAAAAATCATGTTTTGAAAACTCAATTTTGCCGATGGTTTGAA
Organism: Chloranthus sessilifolius; assembly: GCA_021018995.1. Classification (NCBI taxonomy): domain Eukaryota; kingdom Viridiplantae; phylum Streptophyta; class Magnoliopsida; order Chloranthales; family Chloranthaceae; genus Chloranthus; species Chloranthus sessilifolius. Next base: position 33,533,203 of record CM037597.1, on the reverse strand, counting down.
AATTTTGGAAGTTTGTGGGTAACTTCACTGTAAACCCTCAGGAGACACAACTCCTCCACTAGGGATCACCTAGGAGTTTAAAGGCTTGTTGCACATGCTAAGTGCAATCGTGTTCCCTACGAAAGTGGCATTTATTTTCTTTAGTTTGCTTTGCTCGAGGACTAGAAAAGTATAGGTTTGGGGGTGTGATGAGTAGTGAAATATGATGATATTTCACCCCTAGATGCCTACATTTAACTATCCGATGAAGGCTATCTGATAAGAATTATTAGATTTGAAGTGTTTTAGGTAAATACAAGCCAAGTGCAGAAAACAGCCCAAGAATTCTGAAAATAATGTCAAAACACTGTAACTTTGGGTCATCGAGAACTTTGTGTGACTTGCAGCTCACTTTGGAGCTTCATGAAGGCCGAATTATAAAATTGGTAAAACACCCAAGTTGTAGATCTTTCTCTCATCTTTCCAACGGCGTAAGAATCGCCTCAATCTGAGTTCGGGACAGAAAGTTATGGCTACAATACCAAAGTAGTGTCTGATACAAAGTTCGGCGGGAATTCACGAAAATTTGGGAGGTCGATGCATCGACCCTATTGGGTCGATTAATCGACCCTAAATTTTTGAGCTGGAACACCTCTACGGCTGGGAAACTTTGGCTCTATTTAAAGCGGATCAAACACTTCGGGAAAAAAGAGGAATTAGAGATAGATAATTAGAGAGTCAGTTTTGACTTTTCTTTTTTTAGAGTTTTTGGAGAGAATTTTTTAGAAGATTATTATTCATTATTATTTTTGATTTTAGACTCCTCTTGGCATCTTTTGAAGAGTTTTTCTTTCTCCTTCTTCTAGGGTTCCATCTGGGTAGATTGTACCTAGGATTTGCATTATTTTTCTTTTACGTTCATGAAAGCATAGACTATATTTAGGAAAAGGCATTGTAAACAAAGATCTTTGGGAGAAATGAAAAGAGGTATGGCTTTGAATGAACAAGGAGATCATACACCAAAGATGAGCGGCTAAATCAGTAGATCGGAGAAGATGCGATCCCCAGATAAGTACCCTTATTTATGATTAATACCATAGTCGATTTATTGTCATCATGGAATCATTTTGCTAAAAGTTTGTGTTATTGAAAATATATTGAATGCTTGTTATGATCGTTGATGGTGCGTATCAACGGCTATAATCGCTAGATCTGGACTCGGTGATCTGATCTAGGAAGCGATTATGTTCTTACTGCTGTGATCTAAACATCATGAGATACGCTATGCTTCTTACATGACTCATACCGCAATGATAGGCTGAGTCATTATTTTTAGATAGGGTATGCCGGATTGATGATCATATTTTATTACGAATCATCTCTATAGACGAATGATGGTGTGAATGATGCTTTAATGAAACTGTGGGTTTTAATGGTAGAAAAGTGGTACAAATCTAGGGTAGCATATTCCTTGATCTCATTTAATTATTATTTTAGATTCATCGGTAATTAGTTATTTAGATTAATTTATTTTTCTGCATTTAGGAAAAGTATGATAAATTTTGGTAAAATTGAATCTGCCCTTTGGTACTTCCTTAGGGACGTTTTTAAATCTCTGAAAGAATTAATTAAAATTTATATTTCCCTGTGGGTTCGACACCTTTGTTCTTGCCATACTGCAATAGATCTTGTGCACTTGCAAGGGTTATATTTAAAATCGATCAACATTACACATACACATTGTAAACACTCGATTGAATTGTGTGACTGAATTATAGGTGTGCTGAAGGTATATCAGCATTGTGATATTTGCTTTCATAGAGCACGAGTTTTGGTAGATCCAGGTTCTACACACTCGTTTATCAGGCCTCAATTTACGAAAGAATTGAGCGTCACTCCTGAACATTTAGACTTCATATTGACGGTGTCTATTCCTACGGGGAGTTTAGTAAATGCAGGCACAGTGTGTAAATCAGTGATTGTGTTGGTAGAAGATCATGAGACGATGGCAGATTTGATATTGTTAGACATGCAAGGATTTGACATTATTCTTGGAATGGACTGGCTATCCGCTTATCATGCAAGCGTCGATTGCCTTCAAAAAGTTATAGTTTTTAATCCTCTAAAGGAAAGGTCATTCAGATTCTTCAGGGTGAAGTCTAAGGTAGCCCCATTGATATCAGCTATTCGAGCCGAAAAGATGATGAAGAATGGATGCAGTGGCTATATGGCTTTCCTATAAGAGCAGTGAGAAGAGACAAATGTGATATCCGATATTCATGTTGTGTGTGAGTACCCTGACGTGTTTCCCGAGGAATTACCTGGACTACCACCAGCTCGAGAGATTGAATTTGTGATAAATCTAGTTTCAGGTACTGAGCCAGTGCCTAAAGCTCCGTATCGAATGGCTCCTGCAGAATTGCAAGAATTAAAGGAGCAACTGCAAGAACTGCTTGACAAAGGGTTCATTCGACCTAGTGTGTCTCCTTAGGGAGCACCGGTACTGTTTGTCAGGAAAAAGGATGGTTCGATGCATCTGTGCATCGACTACCGACAGTTGAATAAGTTGACGATTAAGAATCATTACCCACTTCCAAGGATTGATGATCTCTTTGATCAGTTACAAGGAGCGAGGCTCTTTTCGAGGATTAACTTACGATCAGGTTATCATCAGCTAAGAGTCAAAGCAGAGGATATCGAGAAAACGTCATTCAGAGTCAGATATGGGCACTATGAGTTTTTGGTTATGCCATTTGGATTGACGAATGCACCTGCGTCTTTTATGGACCTAATGAACCGAGTGTTCAAACCACACTTGGATAAGTCCGTCGTTTTCTTTGTAGATGACATTCTTGTCTATTCCAAGATAAAGGAGGAACATGAAGGACATCTGCACGTGGCTCTACAGACCCTCAGAGATCACAAACTGTATGCAAAGCTCAGTAAGTGTGAGTTTTGGCTTGACCAAGTCAGTTTCTTGGGTCATTTCATCTCTACTAAGGGTATAACAGTTAATCCGACGAAAATTGAAGTAGTAGTGAATTGGGCACAACCAAGAATGGTAACCGAGGTCCATAGTTTCCTTGGCTTGGCAGGATACTACAGACGATTTGTAGAAGGGTTCTCCATACTATCAGGTCCGCTCACACAGCTCACAAAGAAAAATGCTAAGTTTGATTGGACTGATCAGTGTGAGAAGAGTTTCCAAGAACTCAAGACGCGTCTGACTACAACACCAGTGGTAGCTATACCTTCTGGCAGAGGAGGTTTTGCTATATACAGTGATGCTTCTTACAGTGGTTTGGGTTGTGTCCTCAACCAACACAAGAAGGTTATCGCGTACGGCTCTAGACAGCTCAAGGAACACAAGAAGAATTATCCTACGCATGATCTGGAGTTAGCGGCGATAATCTTTGCTTTGAAGATCTTGAGGTACTACTTATACGGTGAAACATTCGACATCTTCACCGACCACAAAAGTCTCAAGTATCTGTTTACCCAGAAGGATTTAAACATGCGACAGCGCAGATGGATGGAGTTTTTAAAGGATTACGACTGTTCCATCCAGTATCATCCTGGGAATGCCAATGTTGTGGCGAATGCTTTGAGCAGAAAGTCTTCGGCTCAGTTGGCACAACTTATTACCAGAGTACAGAGGTGGCATCTACTTGGGGACCTGGCCTTGTGTGATGCACTGATAGACATCAAAGGTTCAGGGGCATTGATGGCTACCATTGTGATACGGCTCATGTTGTTTGATAACATACATAAGCTTCAGATGATTAATGATGAGCTGATGACCATTAGAAAGGATGTGATCAATGGGATCCGACCTAATTTCTCCATCAAGGATGATGGCACTTTGCTATTTAGAGATTGGATGTGCATACCTACTAATAAAGACCTAAGGAATACTATTTTAGAAGAAGCACACAAGTCAACGTATGCTATACATCCTGGGAGTACTAAGATGTACTAAGATCTCAAGCGAAGCTTTTGGTGGAGAGGACTGAAGAAAGATGTTGCGGATTATGTTTCTCGATGTTTGGTCTACTAGCAGGTAAAAGTAGATCATCAAAATCCAGCAGGGTTGTTGCAACCATTACCAGTGCCAGAGTGGAAATGGGAGGCCATTTCTATAGATTTTATATTGGGATTGCCGAGTACATTGAGAAAGAACAATACCATTTGGGTAACTATTGATAGACTGACAAAGTCTGTTCATTTTCTACCATACCGTACTACATTTACAGCCAACAAGCTTGCAGAGCTGTACATGAAGGAAATAGTTCGGTTACATGGCATACCAGTCAGTATAGTGTGCGATCGAGATCTGCTTTATACATCGTAATCCTGGCTGCGATTTCAAGAAGGCATGGGATCTAAGCTGGAGTTCAGCTCAGCGTTTCATTTCGAACAAATGGGCAGACTGAGAGAGTGAACCAAATCATAGAGGATATGTTGTGTGCATGCATGTTGGACTTTCATAGTTCATGGGATCAGCATTTGCCTCTGATCGAGTTTGCTTACAACAACAATTATCAGTCCAGTATTGGGATGGCGCCGTATGAAGCTTTGTATGGGTGACGATGTAGGTCTCCCTTGAACTAGGAAGAAGTCGGTGAAAAGCTCGTTGTGGGACCTGATATCATGGACAGTACAACCGAGACGGTTCGGTTGATCCGTGAAAGACTGAGGGTTGCTCAAAGTCGCCAAAAGAGTTATGCCGATCTCCATTGGACGCACATTGAGTTTCAGGTATACTTAGATGTGTTCAAGAAACTTATAATTCCCTAGTTAAATCAATTAGCTATGGAATTAATATCTATTTTCAGGTGGGAGACAAGGTGTTTGTGAAAATCTAGCCATCTAAGGGTGTGATGCGCTTTGGAAAGCGTGGAAAATTGAGTCCTCGATATATTGGACCCTTTGAAGTGCTTGGACGAGTTGGCGAAGTCACATATAGGATTGCCTTGCCACCACAATTTGCGAGCATGTATAACGTCTTCCACGTTTCCATGCTACGGCGGTACATGTGAAACCTAACTCATGTGTTGGACTTCCAACCGATTGAGCTGCAAGAGGATCTGACTGTGATTGAGGAACCGATTGAGATTTTGGATCGTAAGGGCCAGGTTTTACGGACCAAGTTGATTCCACTTGTGCTCATAAAGTGGCATAATCATGCAGCTTCGGAAGCTACTTAGGAGTGCGAAGCCGAGATCCGTGAGCAGTACCCACATTTGTTTACCTGACGTGGAAGGTACTTTTCACTATTCAGGTTTGAGTTCATTATTGTTATGGTATGTCTATGGTATGCATGTAGGAATATTTTTACTAGTATATTCTACTTGTATGGGTGTGATTTTCGAGGTATGTAAGGTCCTAAATTTTGAAATTCAGCTCATTTGCTTTGAGGAAGGTGTTGTAATAAGAAATCACTTTGCTATCATGTTTGATCGATCAATTTAGTGAATTGATCAATCAATTGAGGTTTTGATCGATCAACACATGGGATTGATCGATCAATTATATTTGGAAATTGGCACTCAATTTTAGTGATTGATCGATCAAATTTAAACTTTGACCAATCAATTTTGTGGATTGATCGATCAATGGAGGTGCATTGATCGATCAAGGCTATTGAGCAAAGGCCTTGAACTTCAGTATTGATCGATCAATTTTGAAGATTAATCGATCAAATTTTGAAATTGATTGATCAATAGGAATATTGATCGATCAAGGCTATCGATTAGGACATTTTAACTTATGAATTGATCGATCAATTTAAGCATTGATCGATCAATCCCATCGTTTTAAGTAACGCTTGGGGTTTTATTTTCCTCATTTGCACGATCGGGATTTCAATCATTCAAAGAGGTTTTTCTTGCTTTTGAGTTCAAGCAATTTTTGGGGGGTGATTTCCGGCACTTGAGCTCCTTCTCGCGTGACTTTAGCTAGAATTTTGCTCGGTACAATCAGTAAACCCTACTTTTTGTTCCTTCATTTGTTTTGGGGGCATTTTGGACCATGGGACCGCGAACGAAAAATGCAACGCGTAAGATCCCCACATCACAGGTTCGACCATCCGTACCACCACCCGAACCCATTCCCCAACCTATCGTGCCACCTGTGGCACCTATTGAGAACGTGGTTCCACCCGTTCAAAACCCCCCATCAATCCAAATCACCCGTGCAGTCCCAAATGAGTAGTGGGCTTCTAAATCATTTCTACCTGAGTACGTCTCTGACTCTAAGCTTTTCGAGGATTGGTCCGAGATGACTTGGGCCATCGATTATATCAAAAAGCTAGGGTTGAAACCCTTACTCCAGCCGTTGCACGATCACTATTGTCCCCATATCGTGCGGCTTTTTTTCCAAAATCTCCAACGGGGAGACAGCCGTCACCAGTTGATCACTTCCATTGACGGCTTTCAGTATAAATTTAATCAATTTCACATCGCGGCTGCTCTATGTTGCCCTTCGATATACATTGAGACCGACGCTCTTTTCAGCTTTTGAGGACCGTTGGTTCTCGGTTGCGGATTTGGTCATAGATGGCCTAATAAATGCTAAGGATCTGATGTCTCAGAAGACCAAGGCTGCATCAAAGAAATAGATGCCTTACGCTCGCTTGATCAGCCTGATGGTCGAGCAATTTATCTCGCTTCGAGAGGCCTATAGTTTTGCTCCCGGCGAGCCAAGACTGACCAACAACACAAAGGTCTTTCGGCTCAAGGATTGGACCAAGAGTTATAACTTTTGGTCAAACGATTACCCGAGGGAGAGGAGGAGGCTACAGAGCCGGTACAGCCTGTCATTGCCGAGGGCACCGAGTCGGCAGAGAGTTCCTGGTAAGGGGGAGGCACAGCCTGATCAACCACCTAGACCAACAATACGTCCTCGGCCTACCCCTATCCAGCAACCTGCCGTGCCTCTATGTCGCGTGGACCTGCTCCTTCCACCGTTGAGATAGAAGCGATGCTTCGTGAGCTCAGTGAGGGCAACCAGCGTATCCACGAGTGATTGGATGGGATGGAGGAGTTTCAGCGTCAGGTTCATCGCTGGCTGGATTACCATGAGGGCGTGCACGAGCTCATGATGCAGCACTTGTACGCCACCATGTCGACGTCGATGATCGCTCATGCCCGTCAGCATACTGTCGATCCATGCGACTATAGTACTGCGCCACCTCGCCCTAGCAGACCTGCCACTGACGAGGCCAAACCTTCCGACGTCTCGGCAGGTACCTACTATGTTATTCTATGTATTTGGCAATATTTATATTTGTATATGCATTTTATTCTGCTTTCCATATACATTCTGTTCTGCATGCCTATTTATTTTTACAAGATGTCTTTGCCTGCTCGTTCTGTTTGTGCTGCCTGTTAACCTTCGAGAATATCATGTATCTGACCACACCTCCTTGACATTTTCGAGGACGAAAATTCCTAACGGGAGGATAATGTAACGACCCTAAAATTTTGAACGAGAACCCGATTGCTTCGATATGCATGCCCGATACAGAAATCGAGATAAATTTAAGAATTTTTCATTAATATTATTGGAGATAATATTAATTCGTAGTTAGGTGAATTCATGTGTGACTTTTCGTTTAAGTCCGAGTCTTGTAAGGCGTTGATGCGGCGTGTTACGCCGTAGAGACCATGTAAGTGCTCCACACCGGAGTTTAAATTAGGGGGAAACTGAATTATTAGAGATATTTCATTTTCTTGGCTTATAAGGGAAGGAAGAAGGTTAGAAAACCTATCGTCATCTCCCTCTTCTTGTTTTTTTTGAGAAAACCCTAGCTAGGAAATTGGGTTGGAATCATTTCCTTGAGAAATCATAGTTGAGAGAGAGAACCTAGATTAGGATTGCTCGATTTGAGAGGTTGGAATCGACGTCGGTACGTCGAAGTTGTCTTGCGAGGATGTGTGTTTAACACGGTGTGTCGAAGCGGAGCCATAAATTGTTGTTCCGAGCCGTAAGGGCGACGAATCCCCGATTTTCGAATCCGAAACCCTCTCTAGATCGCTTTGTTGAGATCCCAAAAGGGCCATCAAATAGGTGAGTTCTGAAATTAATATAGTTAAGATTTGAATACCATAAATGTGTAAGAAGAGTTAGGTATAAGTGTGAAAAGGGATCATAAGGATCAAGGTCAAAATAGGAAGAACTTGGTGATAGCCATTAATGACAGAGAACTGTCATTATTGATCGATCGAGACAGTGAATTGATCGATCAATACGGGGATTGATCAATCAATGTTAAGAATTGATCGATCAATTTGTATAAACAATCAATGGGGACAGTAGAACATGTTTCTGGAAGTTCAGTGCCCGATGGGGGTTGATCAATCAAATTGGTGTTTGATCGATCAATTTTGAAGGTTGATCGATCAAATTGGGTATTGATTGATCAACATTAGTAGCTAATCGATCACAATAAAGTGATCGATCAAGGGTAAAGATTGATCGATCAATGAGGACAATGATGGATCAATGGGAGAAATTGATCAATTTGGACATTGATCGATCAAATTTTATAAGTAAAGTGTGGAAACAGGAGGTGAGAAATTTGAATTTCTGCAGGATTGTTCGAATCAATGGAAGATTGATCGATCAATAAGGAAGATTGATCGATCAAATCCCATCTGTGGTTTGTGAAATAAAAGAAGGTATTGATCGATCAATTGAGGTTTTGATCGATCAAGGTTGTGGATTGATCGATCAAACAAGGGTGTTGATCGATCAAATCCCCATTAACACTTGTATGTAAATTGAATGATTGATCGATCAATGAGGGCATTGATCGATCAAGGTGATGGATTGATTGATCAAGCAAGGACGTTGATCGATCAATCACTCCTGTTTTCTGCCTGTTTTAGTTTTGTGAATTAATCACTACTGGACACTGTGCCAGTTGATATTCTGATATCCCTGACACTTAGTATACTATGTTTATAGTCTAGGATCAGACCGTGATGCCTTAAAAAGCTTTGGATTTGCTTAGAAATGTCTGACCTGAGGTAGGGGAAATTCAACCTGAAAATATATCTGAATATGATTTCATGGTTTCTTCACATTTGTACCCTGATTTCTGTTTTAACAAGCATGTTTGCATATCGATAAAACTCTATCATCTCTGATTCCTGCAGTCTAAATTCTATCTTCTGATGCCTGTTCCTGATTTCTGCTATCTGTTCTGATGTCTGAATCTTGAGGTCGTATGTGTGTATTTGATTTTAAGTATTTAATCTAGATGATCCCCACCGACTCAGCGGTATATCCGCGCCCTGACACAATTGTGCATCTGTTTTGATAATCCCTCGACACAATTGCACTCCATAGATGGGGCATTGTTGCACTCTGAAAATTGTTCATATGAACGATGGTTGGTTGGGGTTTCCTATCGGCATACACCTGATTACCACGTGTTATATATTCACGGGAGTTTCTTAAGTTAAAATTATGCATGATTTAAGTCATAAATTATACATTAATAGCATTTGTTCTGTTCTTAGAAAACTCTGCATATGTCATCTGATTTATCCTGTCTGCATATTCTGATTTGATTATCTGTTTGAGATACTACCTGCAAATCATGTCATACATTTTCAGTATAATTTTAGTTAAAATTCTTCTACTGAGCTTAGATGTAGCTCACCCTATTTTCTATAATAATTATAGGTTCTGAGGCTAGGGCTCCCGCTGCCGAGAGTGACCCGGACTACCAGCCAAAGACAGAGGCTGAGGCCGAGGACGAGGAGAATGATATCCAGGCGGACGAGTTTTACCCTTAGCCTGGGTATATTAGTCTTGTATTTTGGATTTTTGTTCACTATACTCTGGATTATTGTATGCCTGGTGGCCACAGTCTGTATTTATTATCATAGATGTTTGTTTACTTGTATTGTTATACATCCTGTAGGAACCACTATTAGGAACTATTATTTTGGGTGATGGATGTCCATCACCAGTGGTTCTTCTTGGTTCCGTTTTTAGAATATATATTCTTTTGTTTTTATAGATATACATTGTTGATTTTTTTTTCTTTTAAAGCCATATATGATGGCTCGATCTGCCACTGCTGGACGGTGTCTGCTCTGATTTCCGTTATATGAGCAGACACTTTGTGATTTGTTCTGGGGATCATCCAGAGCATGATCTTGATGGCATGGCTTTTCGGGCAAGGAAATACGGGCTGTCACAGCCGTGAACTAGATTGGGAATAAAAACAATCTCCATTGTCCGAATCAATTATGGTCAACGCATTCCGGTTGGAGGAGATGGGGTGAGGTTACAAGTTACAGTATCACGGGCTCTTAATAATGGTACCAAAATCATAATAGCAAACAAAAGGGCATCTTTATTTGATCAGCTGCCACAATAAAAAAACAGCATTCCAAATCTAGAACATTAAATACAATTTAAAGTTCCATAACAATAAACATCTAAAACCCATCTCCCATCCTTTCTTTTTATTTGCTTAGTTGAAGTTTGCTGAACCACCTTCATTGACCAAGAATCTGAATCTACACTAACGTGTGGATCAATGGGGGATATAAACTATTGCAGGCTACCCCCCTGCACTTGCAGCCTAATTTCATCGCTCACCTTACATCCAAAGTAAAACATTTTGAACGCGGCCAACGACCCTGAACTCAACAAACGAAGTAAGTTGATCAAAACAAGCCCAGTGATCAATTGAACCATTAAACTTTGTTCAACTTCACTCATCAAGAAACCAAGAATCCCAGTTACACCAGATGCAGCCAGTGTAAACTGAAAGGTGAGACTAATTGCTTCTATGGTTCCTCTCGTAATAATCTCCGAGGCTTTCGCAATTGCGTTTAGTCCGTAGCAATCTGCTTCCTCCTCAGCAATCACCAGAGCCAACATCCAAACTGCACTCATATTTATGAAGATGTAAAGATAACAAACAGCTAGGAGAACACCCAAAATGAGTAAGACCACAGAAACATTGGAGATCCATGCGAAGCCACCGATGATGGCGATGCCGATAGCGGAGTAAACAATGTTCCAGATCGAAATGAAACGCCATAGGATTAGATAACTATGAATCTTTGGTGGTGGGGTGAAGATTAAACTGAATAAGAAAGAGAAGAAGAAGAGCCCTTCGAGGCCGACGAGAATTTTGATGTCTTTTTTTATTCCGATGAGCAGTTCGGCGTGTTGGGAGGTTGTCGGATCCTTGCCACATATGAGGCCGGCCTTGATGACTAAATCTAAGATCAATGGATTAAGTGCAAAGTTGTTCCCTAAGATCAGCAGCATGTAGGGACCCATAGCCATTGAACAAGATGATGCTAATTTGTATGATTGTATCTTATTAGATTTTGCTGTATTTGTAGCAGTTGCTTGACTTCCTTCTCTTGAAGCGCTGCATCTCTTTCTGTTGACTTTTATGTCGGTAACTAGAAGCTAACTTAGTAAACATTATTTTTAGAAGTGGACTTTTAGTAAGAAGACTTGCCCACTTGGGTATGTAGCAACGCGTCCCTAGCCGATTTCTGAAGTCTAAAGATATATATATATATATATATATATATATATATATATATATATATATATATATCTAGTAGCTAGGGCTGTAAATGGGTTGGGTCAACCCCATCCTACCCAATATGTTACCGGATTAGGCACATAAAATTGACCGGTCAATTCGGGTGAAACATGAGATACATCCCACATGCCTATTAGATAAATAGATTCTGGTTGCAAAAGAAGATAAATATTGGAACGATACGCAGATCCGGTTCGAGACACGTCGTAATTCGTTGTCCTTGAACCGAAATTTGCCCCTGCCACTATGATTAAGTGGTCATCAAAAGGTTATCGACAAATCGGTTCCAGGATACAACGAACCGCTAGCGCATTCTTGTGATCAGATTTGCTGAATCTGATCGCGCAACCAGAACACCAAATACCGCTTAAGAAAAGAACTCTGAAGCAAACTTTGAATTCGGGAAACATAAAAGTTAAAAATTCAGTGAATAAAAAAAATACCTCGGGACCCCTTTTATAGAAATCAAGAGATGCAACCGTACTGATTGGACGGAACGGTTATAGTAACCGATCAGACACAACGGTTACAAAAGATAAGTTTAGACACAACGGTTACAATAATAGATTTTTTAAATTTCAAACATTTTTTAAATTAAATACAAATGATAAAACACGGTTAGTTTTTCTTTTGTCCAAAAAAAATTATTTTATAAATGCATCGCACCGCACCGCATTGCATCACCACGTATACGTACACGTGCTCGTGCCCGTCTCGTCCCGACCTGACCCGACCCGACCCGACCCGGCCCAGCTCGGCTCGGCTCGCGCGAGCGTGTATGTGACTGATGGGTTGCATAACGGTACAAGCCTTGAGCCAAGACTACATATTATAACCCAAACCCCCAAAAGAGTTTTACCCGGTATGGGACTATTCACAATAGTCCAAAGAACAAAAACTTAAAATATTAAAAATATTCAACAATCTCCCACTATTTTTAAGATTTTAAATAAAAAGTTACAAGACTTTTAAAATATCAAAAAATCCCCCACTATTTTTAAAGATTGAAAAAACAGAGTAAAGCTAGAAATATGTGCATAAATGAAAATGTCTTACAGACTTGAATTTTCATTTTAATAAAAATAATTCAAGGTTTGTCAAGGTCATTAGTGAAACTAAGTCTTGAACTAACGATCTTATACAATAAATCGGAATTATGTCACAAACGTATTTCATATATTTGGTGTTCAATAAGGAAGGTTAGCACATTTAGGCCTTATGCTAGTTCCCTGATTTTCGTAAGTGTTTATGAGATAAAGTCATGTCTCATTGAAAGCGGTTCCACCTTCACACTTATATAGGTAGACCTATAAGAGATGTCCCTGTAACTGTAACATCTCAACACATAGTGTTATAGGACTGTTAAGAGCAATGCTCTACCTCCCCTTATCCATTACAGGTGAAACACTACCATTCTTGGGATGTATATGAGATTTTATTTCTCTTTAATGTAGTATACTTTAGTTGTCACAGATTTACAACTTGTTTTTTCCTTTGAACCTAAACATTGATTAAACAAATATTAGGTAAGATTCCCATCATAAGTGACTATTTAGGTTTAATGGCTTTAAACTCATCCTGACTGAAGTTTTATTAATCTCATCTCTGCCAAGGCTTTTAGTAAATGGATCCGCCAGATTTTCTGCAGACCTAACCCAAATTACTGAGATTACTCCATCTCTAAGTAATTGTTTTACATAGCTATGTCTTAGACCAATGTGTCTATTTTTTCCATTATATGTTTGACTATAAGCCTTTGATAGTGTTGCTTCACTATCATAATGTATAGAGATAGGTGGCAATGGTTTAATCATAATTAGAATTTTTATTAGTAAATTCCTTAACCATTCTGCTTCTTTTCCACTTGCCACTAAGGCAATGAATTTCGATTCCATAGTGGAATGTGTGATGCAAGTCTGCTTCTTTGATCCCCATGAGATCGCAACACCTCCAAAAGTGAATATCCATCCACTTATAGACTTTGATTCTTTCGAACCAGAAATCCAACTTGCATCGCTATATCCTTCTAAAACTTGAGGATATCCAGAAAATTATAAATCATAATTAATAGTACCCTTTAAATATCTAAAAATATGCGAAATAGCATTCCAATGAATAGAACTAGGGTTACTTGTAAATCTTCTTAACTTACTTACTACAAATGCGATATCAGGCCGTGTATAATGTATTACATACATAAGGCTACCAATAACCTTTACATATTCTAACTGTTGCACACATCGTCCATCATTTTTAGTCAATTTAAGATTAATATCTAAAAGTGTATTGGTAGATTTCAAATCAAAATAATTAAATCTTTTCAAAATCTTTTCAACATAATGAGATTGACTTAAAGTTAACGTATTTTCATTTCTTATAATTTTGATTCCCAAAATTACATCTGCCTGACCCATGTCTTTCATGTTAAAAGATGAACATAAGAAGTTTTTAGTTTCTAAAATAACTTCTAAATTAGTTCCAAAAATAAGTAAATCATCTACATAAAGACATATGATAACACCATTATTATGAGAAAATTTATAATACATACATTTGTCAGCTTCATTAGTTTTGAATCCAAAATTGGTAATGGTATTATCAAACTTTTCATGCCACTGTTTTGGTGCTTGTTTTAGTCCATATAGAGATTTAATAAGTTTACATACTTTCTTTTCTTGTCCAGATAGAACAAATCCTTCTGGTTGTTCCATATAGACCTCTTATTTTAAATCACCATTTAAAAAAACGATTTTAACATCCATTTGATGAATTTGTAACTTATGTATAGAAGCTAAGGCAATTAGAAGTCTTATAGTCGAAATTCTAGCAACGGGTGCGTAAGTGTCAAAATAATCAACACCTTCCTTTTGCCTATATCCTTTGGCAACCAATCTTGCCTTAAATTTTTCTATAGTTCCATCTATTCTATATTTTCTTTTAAATATCCATCTACATCCTATGGGTTTAGATCCTTCTGGTAAGTCTACTAATTTTCATGGTTTGTTTTCCATTATTGAATCCATTTCATCATTGATAGCTTCTTTCCAAAAAGCACTATCTCTAGATTTCATTACGTCGTTAAAAGTGATAGGATCATCGTCTACATTTAGACACAAATGTTTCTTAGTACTTTTAGTCATATTTCCTTCAATCAAATAGATATAATAGTCTTTTGAAAGACTGGTTTCAAATTGTTGACGTTTACTTCGTCGAGGTTCAATGATGGCCTCTTCATCACTTGAATATTTAATAACTTCTTTAGATTTAGAAGATACTCCATCTTCAAAAGTTTTACTTTCAATATTTAATTTATTAGTTAGAATAGTGAACTTAGATTCATAGAATATAGCATCTCTAGATTCTATTATAGTATTTTTATCGATGTTATTATTAGATTTCATAACTAGAAATCTATAAGCTTTACTATTTTGTGCATAGCTAACAAATAAACACTCAATAGATCTAATTCTTATCTTAGGTCTTTTAGAATCCACTAATCTAACAAGTGCCCTATACCCCCACACTTTAAAATAGGTTAGACTAGGTTTATGATTCTTCCAAAGTTCATATGGTGTAATTAAACCTTTCTTATGTGGAATTCTATTCAAAATATGAGTAGCAGTTAACAAAGCTTCACCCCATAAATTTTTATCGGAATTAGCGTTAACTAACATTGCATTAGTCATTTTTACTATTGTTCTATTTTTTTTTCGGCAACTCTATTTTGTTGTGGCGTATAAGGAGCCGTCACCTCATGACAAATTCCATGAATTTTACAGAAATCAGAGAATTCATTCGACATATATTCTCCAACCTGATCAAATCTAATGACTTTTATTTTTTTATTTAATTGATTTTCTACTAATGCTTTATAAACCTTAAATTTTTCAAAAGCCTCATTTTTAGTATTTAATAAATATATATGAGCATATTTCAAAAAATTATCTATAAAAGTAATAAAATATCATTTTCCTCCTTTAGTAGGAACATTATTTAAATCACAAATATCACTGTGTATTAAATCTAATAAATATGAATTTCTAATAACAGTAGGAAAATGTTTTCTAGTAATTTTAGTCTTAGCACATATCTACAAGCACTACTATCAAAAGATTCATGTTTTGTAATTAACTCCAAGTTAGTCATGCATTTTATAAACCTACAATTAGCATGTCCTAATCTATTATGCCATAAATTAGAAAGAGAAACCGAGTAAGAAGGAGAGGTTTTACTGATTGAATCAGTTACATTGAATTTGAACATGCCTCCCATGGCATATCCTTTTCCAACAAATTCTTCATTCTTGGATAAGATAAACTTATTCGATTCAAATACAAGTTTGAAACCATATTTGATTAGTAAACCACCCGAAACGAGATTCTTGCGGATATCGGGTACATGAAGCACATCAGAAAGTGTAACAACTTTTTCGGATGTGAAATTATATTTCACTTTTCCACGTCCTATGATCTTTGCCGTAGATGAGTTCCCCATGAAGAGATCTTGATCATCATCAGTTTTGTCATACGTCCCAAACATGTCACGATTATTACATACATGTTTTGTGGCACTGGTGTCGATCTACCATTCATTGATGTTACCAATCAGATTGACTTCCGAAAGAACGACTACAAAGTTATTTTTCACTTCCACTGCCTTCGCTTGATTCTTCAACTTCTTAAAGAGGCGACAATCCCGTTTGAAATGTCCGGGTTTCCCACAGTGGTAGCAACTACCATTCTTCGATACCATGGTCTTATTCTCCTTGACGAATTTCTTATTCTCCTTTGAATGAGAATATCCTCTCTTCCTCTTCTTGGACGGTCCACTAATAAACTTAGACTCAACCAAGTGTGCCTTTAATGTCATATCAATGTGATCTTCCGTTTTGTCCCTAACTCGAGATTCTTCCTCAATACGTAAATGAAGAAGAAGATCTTTCATAGAAATCTTCTCATTATTACGCTTAAGGACTTTTCGATAATCTTTCCATGATGGAGGCAACTTGGCGATTACCGCACCAACCAAAAAATCCTCATCGAAATGAGAACCTTTAGCAATCATATAATTTATAATAACTTGAAAATCATGAACTTGGCTAAGAATAGGTTTATCATCAACCATCGTAAAATTGAAAAACTGACTGATAATATAAAAATTATACCCTACATTTTCAGTTTTATATTTCTTCTCGAGTGCATCCCAGAGTTCCTTCGAAGTGTCGTAGGTGCGGTAGACGTCAAACAAAGAATCCGACAATGCATTCAAAATGTAGCCTTTGCAAGTGTAGTTGTCATCATCCCATTTCTGCTTTTTACAGCCTTCAGCGAGGGTGGATGATTTGATAATAGTCGGACACGGAGTTGTGATAACGTATACAACTTTCAGTGTGGTCAACAGAAAAAACAATTTCTGTTGCCACCGTTTGAAATTCGAACCATCAAAACTGTCTAACTTGTGGATGTTGTTAGGCAGCGCTGAATGAATCTTATCATTCAGTAGAGCAGAAGTGGAGGACGGAATATGAGCCATAAAACTCGGTTTAAAATTGTTAGATAAATAGGTTCGGGCTGCAAAAAAAGATAAATATTGGAACGAAAATACGCAGATCCGGTTCGAGGCACGTCGTAATTCGTTGTCTTTAAACCGAGATTTGCCCCTGCCACTATGATCAAGTGGCCACCAAAAGGTTACTGGCAAATTGGTTCCATGATACAACGAACCGGTAGCGTATTCTTGTGATTAGATTTGGTGAATCTGATCACGCAACCAGAACACCAAATACCGCTTAACAAGAGAACTCTGAAGCAAACTTTGAATTCGGGAAACAGAAAAGTTGAAAATCCAGTGAATGAAAGAAAGGCCTCGGGTCCCCTTTTATAGAAATCAAGAGATGCAACCGTACCGATTGGACGAAACGGTTATAGTAACCAATTAGACACAACGGTTACAAAAGATCCGTTTAGACACAACGGTTACAACAATAGATTTTTTAAATTTCAAACATTTTTTAAATTAAATACAAATGATAAAACACGATTAGTTTTTCTTTTGTCCAAAAAAAATTATTTTATAAATGCACTACATTGCACCGCATCGCATCGCCACGCCGTGCTCGCGCTCGTCTCGTCCTGACCCGGCCCGCGCGCGCGTGTGTGTGGAAGCTACAAAATTCGGTGCCCCCTGGGTGAAGACTACAAGCCTTGAGCCAAGACTACATATTATAACCTAAACCCCCAAAAGAGTTTTACCCGGTATCGGACTATTCAAAATAGTCCAAAGAACAAAAACTTAAAATATTGAAAATATTCAACAATGCCTGATCAAGTCGACTAAGAGTTTGGGGTCGGGTCAAGTTAAAATTGGGTCAAATCGGATCGGCCGGACCCGATATGTTGTATAACACTACAAAAGTAAGGTG
Source organism: Chloranthus sessilifolius (assembly GCA_021018995.1). Lineage (NCBI taxonomy): Eukaryota > Viridiplantae > Streptophyta > Magnoliopsida > Chloranthales > Chloranthaceae > Chloranthus > Chloranthus sessilifolius. The sequence continues at coordinate 33,515,213 of CM037597.1, read as the reverse complement.
TTTCAGCAGCACTTGCTGTTAAGGCAGTTTTTTGTAGTGGCAGTTTTTGGTAGCGACAAAAAAAATTTGCAGCTAATAGTCTTATTTTTTGTAGTGTGAAAGAAATGAAAAGAGGGGGTTTTACTTGGTAGAGTCGGGTTTTCAGATAGAGCGTCAGTTCAGGTCGGGTTGGGTGAATGCACCATCTGATCGGGTCGGGTTGGACATATGCCATTTTCCCGATGGGCAGCCAAAATTTTGGCCCAACCGGTTGACAGCCCTAGCCCATCTTTATAATTCTGGGTTAGAGCCCATTTCTGAGTGCGATATGTTACTTATTGCGTAGGTCGTCCTACCTGTTCCCCATAGAGCTCACCTGTACCTAAGGTTATTTGACAATAAAAAAAATCAACAACCTTGTTCTAATCTTGTGTAAAAGAGTTAGAACAATTTATGTTTCATCGTTCATTTGTTAAGTTATTTACAATATTTGATTATGATGATTGCAAAGGTCGTACCAGTGGCCAAGGCTCCTGCATTTAGCGGGTCTGGGAGATAAATGGAGTATGTAAGATACATTAACCCATCCTTGGTGCTATTCCCACTACAAAAAATAAGATTATTAGGGGCAGTTCTTTTAATAAAAAATTACTGTTATTAGTCCTATTGTTACCAAAAATTACCGTTATTAGTCCTGCCGCTACCAAAAACTGAATTAACAGCATATGCCGCTGAAACACCTTATTTTTATAGTGCCCACTCACCATCAGCTCCCTGTGCGATTGCTAAATCACTACAAAAAAAGATCCCTACGCTGACGGCTGACAGCCGTCGGCGTAGAGTACACTAGCCGTCGGTACAAAAGAATCATCGATGGCTGGAAACTATATGCCGACAGCTGGCAGCCGTCGGCGATATCTCCGTCGCTGCATAGATACGCACTACAAAAAATAAGACTATTATCGGCAGCCATAAAATGTCGCTATTAACCAAAAAACTGCCGCTAATAGTTTTAATAGTTTTTTTGTTAATAGTGGCAGTTTTTAGCTGCAAAAAACTACCGCTAATAGTCTTATTTGTTGTAGCGACGCCGATGGCTGAAGCTGTTGGCATAGGGTAGGGGCTCAACGCCGACAGCTACCTATAGCCATCGGCGTAGGGTTATTATAATTTTTTTAATTTATTTCCCACCTACGCCGACCGCTACAGAGGTAGCCGTCGGCGTAGGTGTATTTTTTTATTAAAATAATAATAATAATAATAATTTTTTTTTTTAAATTTATTTCCCTACCTCACTAGAAGCTCAACCATTTTCAGACGATTGTTTTCAATAGCCAGGTGAAGAGGGGTGCTTCCCTCATGGTCAAGTTTAATTATGAGCTCCTTAAACTATGATCTTGTCGAAAGCTCCTTAAACTCTGATTGTTTTCAATGCCAGTGAAGCCAAAAATAAATAAACAACGAAGAACAACAATGATAATAATAATAATAATGGAGGAAGAAGAAGAACAAATGAATGAAAAAAACTATAAAAAAGAAACATAATTACCTCTGTGCCAGTTGTCGTGACTATGAAAGAGAACCCCTCTTCTCTGCAGAAGAAAAGAGATAAAATCTAATTAAAAGGGAACCACAGAAATAAAATTATTTGAATAATTTCTAATTTAAAAATAGGTTAATGCAAAAATAACTCTATTCTCAAAGTAGTGCAGAATTTATATTGAAGCAAAAATGATACAGTAACCGAGATCCATCCTTTGGAATGGGTAGTAAGATCCTTTAGTATAAAAGACATCAAGGTCCTGGGTTTAAGTCTCCTCGATTTCCATTCCAAAAAAGACAGAAACGGACTGAAGGAAATCTAAAAAAGGAAAGAGATACCTTGTAACAGTCCATGTTGCCTGTCACATCAGATAAGATGGTAGGGCCAACAAAATTTCCATCTTCATAGCCCGAGACCTGTTGAAGTCCGAAAATGAACAATTAAAGGCTTTGGAAAAATCAGAAAAAGTGCAGCCTTGTTTTAGCTCCATAATTGCTGTTAGATTCATACATCAATACTACCACAATTGTTTTCCTATTATAATTTAGTCAGCTTTGATCATAGTTGTTGGGAATAAGCTACCAGAAAACAGGAGAAAAATTAAAAATAAGAAAAGGACAGTGGGAGTGAGCCCACGCCTCAACTATAGGGTGCTATATGAATATGTGTCACAACCTTCGGCTAGACTGTTAAATCTCAGCTTGATAAAAAAAGCAGAGCAGTGATACAATCAACACAATAGAATATATTAAAAGATTCAAGCATTCAATCACAATTTTTTTGATAAATTAATAGGTACAAAAAGAAAATTGAAGTATTATTTTTTATAATTAGCTTATAGTAAAGACAATTAAGTGCCAGAAAAAGGGCTTCTTGCTTTACAATACAACACAAAAAAGAGGAGAAACCCCATAAATTCAGCTCCAAATAAAACAAAGATAACCTGCAAATCACCAAAAAACCAAACCCCTCAGTATCTTATTCTCCACAAACACAATTTACCGAAACTGCTAAACCGCAAATCACAATAAATTGAGCTCCACAAATCACCAAAAATCGAAACCAAGACATTATGAACCTGCTAAACTGCACAAGAAAGTAAGGATGCAGATTCGGTTAAGTGAACTGAACCGAAATTTCGGTTTTCGATTCGATTCAGCCTACACCGAAACTGAAATGATTAAGTTTTGGTTTGGGCTAATAATTTTCTCAAATGATCGAAACCGAAACTGAATGGAAAAAATCGGTAAGGATTTGTTTTTTCTCGTTTTTTTTTTCTTTTCATTTTTTCATTTTATCCGCTTTTTCAGTTTTTTTTTTTTTTTTGATTTTGGGTTGGTTTTCTAAACCTACCCAACCATTTTTTGGATTCAGCTACCCAAAATTGAAAGCAAACCGTTCCCATCGGGTTCGGGTTTTTTTCGCTTTTGGATCAGTTTCAATTCAGTGGGCCGTTTTTTTTTTTTTTTCTGTCGCTTGCAGTTCAAAGCATGCAACACTACTAGAAAGTATAAACTATACTCTAAATAGGTTCTTAAGCATATCTCAAAATAGAAAAGGTAAGAGAATACCAAGTCTGAATGTGAAACTAGAAACATTCAACCCAAACACAAATTTCAAACTTCCATACCCTTGCCTAGAATAAAATAAATATTTAATCTAAAAAACTATAGATAGTTTTCTTTATGAAACCCAAACTCTAACACATAGTTTGTTTGTTATTAAACTGTGACAGCCCGAATTTCCGCGCCCGAAAATCTGTGCCATCAGGATCATACTCTGAATGATCCCCAGGACAAATCACAAAGTGTTTGCTCATCTAGCGGAAATCAAGCAGACACTGTCCAGCAATGGTAGATCGAGTCATCAAATAAGGCTTTGCAAATAGAAAGAAGCAATAAACAAAACATGTATCTATATATATCAAAAGAATATACATTCCCAAAAAGAAACCATGAAGAACCACTGGTGATGGACATCTATCACTCAAAACAATGGTTCCTGATAATGGTTTCAATAGAATGTATAGTAATACAATAAAATAGCATCTACAGAATATAAATACAGCGAGTGGCCACCAGGCACACAATAATCAAAAGTTTTATACAAAATCTCAAAGGATAAAATCGTCCGCACTAAGGACGTCCGCCTCTTGTCCTCACCTCACCTCTAGATCAGGGTAGTCGTGGTCGCTCTCGGTCAAGCTCTAGCCTCAGAACCTAAAATTGTCGTAGAAAATAGGGTGAGCTACATCCTAACTCAATAGAAGAATCCCAACTAAAATGTAATGAATATGCAGTACATGATATCTTAAAGCAGGAAGTCAAATAAGAACGTGTAAACAAGGCAAAATCTGATCAATTACTGAGCTTTTAAACAAGAAACGGATGTTATACAAGTATATGATTAGTGACTTAAATTGTATATGTATTCTAACTTAAGAAACTCCCGTGAATATATAACACGGAGTAAACAGGAATCTACCAATAGGAAATCCCAACCAATCATCGTTCACATGAATAGTTTCAGGGTGCAACAATGCCTCATTTGTGGAGTGCAATTGTGCCGAGGGATTAACAAAGCAGATGTACAAGTGTGTCAGGCACGGATATACCGCCGAGTCGGTGGGGATCATCCGGTTAAATCATCAAAATCACATACACACATAGACCTTACGAATCAGATAGTAGAAATCAAGAGCAGGTTTCAGAATACAAAATTAGAAAATAAGAATTTATGAGATGCTAACATGCTTGTTAAAACAGAAATCAGGGTGCAGATATGAGAAAATCACAAAATCATAGTAAAAAATAGTTTAGGTTGGTTTTCCCCTATCTCAGGTTAGACCTCTTTCTAAGCAAATTGTTAAGACCGAAAAGTACCACTTTTCACCCCTTAACTTAACCTTTGATTAGACCCTTAGCCACCTAATAAGTTCTTGTTAAGTGTTTTGTGTAGGTAATAATTAGCAGTGAAATAAGGCCAGGAATCCTGTTAAGGAGCCTGCTTTGGCACCAGAAATCCCTCAGAAGAATGAACTCTGAATTCAGACTTGAGATGAGCCTCGTGCAGCTGACTCAAGCTTTAGAGGATTCAGGAGAAATATGCCTTGCGCAGTTCAACTGAGCTTTCCAAGACTTTATAGCAACCTCTCGCGTAGATGAGTGACTGAAGAGCTTCAGAAACTCAAACTCGCGCAGCTCAAGAGTAGAACACATCGCGCAGTGTCACGCAGTTCTCGCGCCATTCAAGAAGAAAACAGCCTGGCGAAGGCAAAGCCATCCTCGCGAAGATCAATTAAGACATGAAACCTCGCGCAGTTCAGAACTCATTAAAAGCCTCGCGAGGTAACTAGTGAAGTCCAGTAAAGAGAAGTGCTCACGAAGTTCCCGCGCTGTTCAAATTCACTCTCGCGAAGATTAGCCCAGCAAAGACCGAGCAACCTCGCGACTGCTTGAACTTCAACCCCGCGACATCTGAGACTGTGTTTTCTACTCAACCTCGTGAAGCCCAATCCAGCGAGAGCGCAATTCTCTACAGCGCGACTGCCTGAAAAGCAAACCAAGGTAACCTCGCGACGGTTGAAGCTGCAATATCAAATCATCCTAGCGAAGAGCAAAGAGCTACCACGCGACAAGTCTGGGAAACTACAGCTACCTAGCGAAGCTATGAACCTAAACTTCCATCTCTTCAGCAGAGGACCTTCTGCATATTTCCAGCAATTAGGGCACGCACTCCCACGCTCAAATCTCTGTGCATGCGCCCCGAGGCATCCAAGGATCACTATTAGGCCACGTGGCATCGTTAAAATTAGGGTTTCCTAACCCTAATGCGTCGCCACCCCACTGCTATATAAACCCATACCTAGCTTAGGTTTAGGTATCTGGGAACACATCTCAGATCATTTTGCTTTTCTCTTTCTTTTTATCTGTAAGTAGTTTTCTTTTTCTCCTTCCTTCTCTCCATAGTCCAGCACTTGCTGGCTATGCCTTGGTATGTATTTTTGAGTTAGATCAATGGAAATTCTGTAATAGGATCTGTATTTTATGGGATTTATGTTTGAATGTGAGATGCTCTGTGCAAGGCTACTGCCTTGTGATCCGCCATTGCTTTGGCTGTGTTTCAAAGCAATGGAGGACTATTTCTAAGGGCCACTCAGATCCAAGTGACCTATGTGTCTGGGCTATCATGGTCTTACAGCCTTAGCCCCACCACAGGACCCACTAAATCAGAAATTCCCATGGGAGCTTGAGCTGGTAGCCTTGTGACCATGGTGGTAGCAGCGATATTCTTGTTTTATCTTAGGCTCCGTGAGGAGGATAACCTCTGGGATAGTCTGTGACCATTTAAGTGGACAGATTATAGTCTTAGGGTGATTCTAATCCACCGATCCAAGATGGATCCTTCTTCTTTGCACCTGAGCATGTAGAAGCCTGGTGAGAGATTGTACAGAGGCAGACTCCCCTATATTGGTATAGATCCGCCATCAGATGTTGAATCTGATCTGGTTATAGAGATTGTAGGCTGGTGACTGGACCATTGTAGCCTCACTCAAGCAATGGACAGCTAGATAGAAGGTTGTACTCAATCTCTTGGTGGTTCTATGTGTCTGGGCTATCATGGTCCTATACAGCCTTAGCCCTACATATAGAGCTTTAAAGATTGAGGTCCCCTATGGATTCTTGAGCTGGTAGCCTGGATGAAATAGTGCCTGCAATGATTTACTTGTTGTGTTTTGACCCATCCCTGGATAGTGGCTCCCCTATGGGATAATATGTGACCATTTGAGTGGACAGGTTATAGCCTTAAGGGTGGAATCATGGCAGAGTGATGGGTTGGATCTTTTCTCCTCAGTAGTGATAATGTAGCCACTGGATAGGACTTCTATAACATCAGATCTGAATCTGAGCTACAAAAATCCTCTGATCTGGGCTCAATAACATACTTCTCACCCTTTTATATTTATTTTCCACACTCCATTTATCCTTTCAACCCTTTCTGTAGTTTAGACATTAGAATACTTAGAATATGTGACCTTAAACTCTCCTTCTTTTAGGACTGCCAGATCTGTAGTCAGATCTGGAGGGACTACTAGAGATGGCTCCTTTCGAGCTATAGATCACCTTTCCCTGTGGGACAAACTCTTACTTACCAAAACTTGCTACAAAGGACCCTGTATCTTGCAGGTCTAGGACTTCTGAGTTGTGCTGAATTCACCCCCTGTTTTACTCTTCCTTTGATTTTCAATAACTTTCACCACCAACCAATAATGTAAGCACACCAGAAGCCATCAACACAAATCCAAAGCTTTTAATACGTCATGGTCTAATCCTAGACCATAAATACTGTATACTACGTGTCAGGTATGTCAGAAAGTCAACTGAAGTGGTATCCAGTAACATTAAATTAACAAAAACAAAACAGGTCAAAAATAGGGGTGATTGATCGATCACCACCTTGATTGATCGATCAATAAGGAGGATTGATCGATCAATGTCCCCATTGATCGATCAATACCCTCAATTTACTTCACAAGCAACAGAGGTAGTTGATCGATCAATAGCCTTTATTGATCGTTCAACACCCTTCATTGATCGATCAATACCTGAATTGATCGATCAATACCTGAATTGATCGATCAATAGCTCCTTTCTCCTCACACTTTGACAGAGCAAAATTGATTGATTATCAGCTCAGTTGATCGATCAAAATGTCTCATTGATCGATCAATGACCTCATTGATCGATCAATAGCTTAAACTTTTAAATTTCCCTCTCTCTGTTCCCTTTTGTAACTTATACAGATTGATCGATCAATCTCCTTATTGATCGATCAATACACACAAGTGATCGATCAATACCATCATTGATCGATCAACACCAGCCATTGATCGATCACTCTCTCTGTGATTGATCAATGCTCAGAATTGATCAATCAATTCACTAATTGATCGATCAACACCCTTCGAGCACTGAACTTCCAGAAATTTAAGTCCTCTGTTCCCTCTTAAGCTTTATATGAATTGATCGATCAATGCCCTCATTGATCGATCAATACCTCTCATTGATCGATCAATCTAGCATTGATCGATCAATAATGACAGCTCCTCTGTCATTAATGGAGGTCACTTCTTTGACCTAATTTCAACACTTTTTCATTAATGGTTTCCAACCATTTCTTCACACACAATAAACATATAATAAGGGCTTTAAACTTGCCCAATCTAGATGCACAGACATACCTTGATTTGGGTCTTTTCGGGGTTTCGACAGAACGATCCGGAAGAGGGTTTTAGATCCGGAACTCGGGTTGTATCGCCGGTGTGACTCCGACAAGTAATTTATCGATTCCGATTCAGCACGCAGAGATCTCACACACACATAGACTATGCTTGAGTTCATTTTATTGAACTCACCCTACCCTAACTCAGACTGACGCATGATCTCGGTATTCCCAACCGTATTTCTTCGAAGAATACACTCGGGACCCAACCTAGCTACAGGACTCTAGCTCAAGAACAAGAGGAAGAAGAAGGAAGGAGATCTCTCCAGGTCTTTTCCTTCCTTTATAAGCTACCTAAACTGAAATATCTCTGATATTTCAGTTTAGACCTTAAGTTCGACTCTGGTGTGAAGCGTGAACACGATCGCTACGACGCAACATGCCGCATCGATGTCCTACACGACTCGGACTCATGAGAGAATTCATACATTACTTCATCTAACTACTGGGTAACATTATTTTAAATAATATTCATTATTAATTTTAAAATTTATCTCGATTTTCGTGCCGAGCACGCATATTGAAACAGTCAGGTTCTTGTTCAGAATTTCAGGGTCATTACATAAACTATGAAGGCCAAAAACTTAATGATCTATAAACAAAAAATATGAAAAATAGTCACTTACAAACTACCTTGTGACTGGCTAATCTCCGAATTGACAGAGCCCGTGTCACTGATGATGCAGCAGTAGCTGCAGCCACCCGTATCCTACAGGAATGATAACATGTTAGCTATCATCAAGTATTTGTTGAAAACCATCTCAAATTTAGGAAGCAATATATTGATTCTCCCAAATTAGGCGGGAAAATCTTTGTTATAAAGAATTTATACCAAACAAAGATATATGTGAATCTAAAATGTCCAACTCATGATCACACAGTGCTAAGGTGTGAGGACAAGATATGTTCCATCACTAGATTTTAAGACATGACAGACATGCTGACCACAGTGAGCCATTCAGTAAATTGCACCAACCATTTTATCCACCTCACATCACACAGACTAATCGTGTTCCAAGGTTTCCACCTCTTGGATGGGCTATAGCTTAAAAAACACACCAATCATACATTTCCAACCATCTAATCATGTGGGTAATTTCGTGAACCATTGCCCATATCTTTATAGATAGATGATTGATCTGATGGTTAAGAACATATGATTGGAGTTATGGTCTAGCTCTGGCATATCAACAGGGAAGGCAAAGGAATTAAACAGTGCAAATAAACAAATAAATGGCACATGATAGTCATGCTTTATCCTACTGAAAAAAATAAACAAAGAAAATATCACAAGAGAACGAGATGGTGAAAACCTGTGGGTTTATTTTTCCACATCATATCTTCTGTAGCTTGAAGCCCCTGTGCATAAAATAAGCAAAAAGACATCTGAGATCTAAATATTTTAGTTAAAGCTTGAGAGGAATGACAATGATTGAATTATATTGTAGACAGTTAGGGAGCACCTTTTCTTCAAAAAGACCTGATAAATCAAGGTCCATAGACATTGCTATAAGTTGGAAAGTGTTGATAAACTCGAGGATTCGGTCTTTGAGGTCTTGACAATGCTGCCCTACATTCAATTGCAGAAGGCATATTTATGAACGCTGCACAATTTCACCCAATCAATTAAATAGAAATTAAATACAGACTTTTGAAGCCCTTACACCTATTCTGCTAAATGCAGCACTGGTTGTTAGTGGTGCTATCTATTTTGGGCATCTCATTCTGTTTCTTTTGTTGCCTCTGCCTTGTTTTTGTTTGCTTTTTTCTGCATCTTGAGCCCATTGCTCATCTGATCTTGGTTGTTTTTCCTTTTCGTAATGAAAATATGACCTTTCAGTTTCACCAATTTAAAAAGAAAAGAAAAGGGGTATATGGGTGTTGAAGGATTATGTAAAAGGAATGGCATGTAGAAGACATAGTGAATGTTAGATGCATATAAAGGTTCCTACCGATTGTTTTGCCAAAATATTCTGCAAAATCTTAGATGTCTGGTTGAAAGACTAAAATGTGAAAAGGAGATATGTTCTGCAAAAGAACATGTTTAAATATCCATTGTGCTTTTCTGCACAATTTTCTCTTGTTACCAAACAGTGGAGTACACTTAAAAGAATTCAGTGTTTCCAATTTTCGAAATGCATATGCCACATTCAAGGAAATTATAAGCAAATCTAACGAAGTACGTATATATATATATATATATATATATATATATATATATATATATATATATATATATATATATATATATATATATGTGTGTGTGTGTGTGTGTGTGTGTGTGTGTGTGGGTGTGTGTGTGTGTGTGATAATCCTCCAAGAGACAAAACCTAATGCGATTTCATGGATTCAACCTGCAGAGATATCTAGGCTACTTTCTATGCCATTGGTTCTACCGGAACGGTCATCTTGGAATTGAGATAAGAACTTTGGGAAGACCTAATAAATAACAACAATACTTTGGGGGTATATATATGTGGGATCCAATCTTGAAATGAGTTGAAAGGAAATTATCTGGATGGAAAGGAGGTTTATTATCGAAAGGTGGGCAGTTAACTCCATTAAAACCAACCATACCTAACTTGCCCATCTATTTCATGTCCAAATCAACGAAAGGCTTCACTTATTTTTGTGCTCATATATACATTGCAGCTCCCAAGGCTTGGCAATTTGAGGGAAAGGAGATTGAACTGAACACCATCACTAGGACTCGGGTTGGGTACCTAATACCAGATATTACAATTAATACCCTCATTCAGCACACGATACAAAAAATGGAGAACAATACATGTAAGCTAGTAACTCAACTCTTCATTCAACATTAAAAAGTATCAAATGGACTAAATGTAACAAGAAAACTCTGTTTTTCAAGAATTCTTCATACAAGAAATACATATCGAGCACACGTGCGGAGCACTTGTCAACATGGTTCAAGAACGGGTAGCTTTTTTCAACGCCTGTGCGATGCCTCGTTGCCGCTACAGCAAGGCCAGCCTATCTCAGATACCAGTTGTTACGAGGGACAACCTGACACTGTCTATAACACTCATGCAACATCTCATTGCCACGCACAACGAGACCAACTTATCCAACCACCACTCTGATACCACCCGCCTAGAGGACGGGAACTCCCGTTTGTGGTTGCCTTCACCCGAGGCAAACCACCTCAACACATATGCCTCGGTGTCGGCGCCTTGACTTCATTACGTGCCTTTGTACTAGTTCCTCACTTGTGATAGTGGCATGCATCTCTTCATGCCATCCAAGCCAACCATCGTGTGTGGCCTACTCGACCAGTACACTTGGAGTAGCATACAACTCATCATGGTATCCAAACCAAGCATCGTGTGTAGCCCACGCGACCAGCACACGTCCACACCAGGCCCTCAGTTAGCACACACCACTGTGTCCCACGTAGCCCATGAGTGCCCTCGTGAGGTCCCTGACCCATGTGAACAGCGACGCCAGCCCGGGGCCACATGGTAACCTCACCCTAAGTGACACATTGCATCACCGCTGCGCCGCATCGCTGTAGCGACGTTCTAGGCCCACCCTAATCTAGAAGACCTATGCGCCCCTCCCACAACGCAAGGCCCCATGTGTGAGAGAATAGCTCTACAGCTCCCTTCCCCCAAGTATGGTCTAAACACCAACTTAGGTCATCCAGCAGAAGAACCTTAAACCCATTGGTTTGACATACCACCATGACACACAATCCTCTGCCTGTGGCACACACCTTCTAAGGTAGTGTTTTGGCATTAATTGTGACACACGAACCTCTGTCTGTGGCACACAGTGCCCTCTTCCAAGTCCACATGTCTTCTGAGAGTGTCACTTACGACTGTGTCGCATCCACGTTGCGTCTGCATCGCGAGGCCCTCATGCCCACATAGCACTGTGTAGCGATCGTGTCGTGACCATGTTGTGTCTGTGTCGCGACCATATCGCGAGTCCCTTATGGCCTTATGTCGTGTGCCCTCGTAGCACCACATGGTGTACCCTCGTGGCATTGCATCACTTCCGAGTCATGGATGTGTCTCGTGCCCACTCGGCACTATGTCGGGTCTGCCATTACACCCGGATGCCGCATGCCCTCCTGGCACCGCATCGCATGCCCTCATGGTAACCAGATGTTGCGTAAGGATTGGAGTTTAGTTGGTCTGGATTTGAGAACATGAAATTTATTATTTGAGTTTGTAACTTGGTATAGGGAACATGTCAATCTCCTTATGGTAACTTGACCGGTTCACACTAGAGTGTGAATAGCTTGGTTACCATATACCTACTCTTATTATTTTAAAGTTGTTTCCTTGATATTTGGGGTGGCTACTCCACATGAAAACTCTGTTCTTTTATTCGATAAATTTCTCCATGAAAACTCTTGCAGGTCTCTAAATATCAACTTAGCATCAGAGCATATTCTTCGATCCACCACTGTATCTCTAGTCTTTGATTAGAGCAAATAACACCAATTGTTATACCATTCATAGTCGATCAAATTAGATCATAATCATAGTTGGTCATTCATTTTCAAACAAAGCATTTCTGACTTGTCGCACCATTCTTGGTAGTCAGAGTAGACCCACCCAGCCATGGTGTTGTTCATCATTAATCACCATCACTTGATCCAACAACTAGAGGCTTTCATCTAAGAAAAGCTTATGTAAGCTTTGAGGTTTTCCTCACAACAATATATCTAACAAAGAAGAGTCATGAATGACAATTCACGATCACAATCACTTCCGCACTTGAAGCACCAAACTGTGTTATTATTCTCATTTACTTTTTCATCATTAAAATGAATTAATCAGATAAACAGAAATAATCTGGAGAAAAATAAAATTAGTTATACTGAGAATCTCTGAGATTCCACAGATTAATCTGCTATTTAATCATCTAGGAGAAACATATTTTCAACGACTTCTTCAAAATATAGGAGACTATTTTCATGTTGAAATCACTTAGGTACCTTCAGAGTTTGATTAAGAAAAAACACTCTGCATCTATGTATTAGCCAACAAACTGAGATCACCGGTAGGTGAATCATAGTTCAATCCCCTACCCCAAGATAGTAAAAAAGATTTAACAGATATAAATCGAAAACAATCGGGGAAAATAGGAGATTAATTTGGAACTCAAGGACTAGGCAGATTTGATTGGGGATTTAATGAGTTGGAAAAAAGTTGAGATTTTTAGCAACCTTTTCAAAAAATCGAAGACTTTTTTCACTATGGATGTGCATACGAACCTTGCTTTTGACGGGCGTCATCGCGCCATGATCTCTCCAATCGAAATCAGTGGGGAGATCGTTCGTAGGGAGGATCGGAGCTTTGTGAGCGTCAGAGAAAGAAAGTGACAGCAATCAGAGATCGAGGTACTTCCAATTGAACTCATCAGGAGTCAGATTTGAGAACTGCGTAATCTCGTGCACGGCCGACGGGTCCAGCTTCTGGTGCCGCTTAGCCCTACAGAGATTCGCCTTGAAAATTAACAATTAGTACGTGTGCTCGACCGAATTCTCATAGGTTTTGTCGAATCTCTATTTGAAGTTAGTGAAATGGGATTTGGCATTCAAGAGGGTTTCGTCTTGTTCTTCGGGGACAACTTGACGAATCAGCTGATTGGCCTCTGGATTTGAAGTTGTAGAAGAAGAGAAGAAGAAAAAGGTGAGACCAAAGAAGACAATGAAGAAGATGAGAGAGAAATGATGAGGAGCGGATGTGAGAGGTTGGGTGGTATTTATATTTATACCTATGCCTATGGCTGTCATTAATGGTTGTTGGCTTAAGATAGACCTACGCCGACGGCTGCCCATTATAGCCGTCGGCGTATCGTCTTTGTTTTGTTGTAAATATATTTCAAACAGACACCTTGTGCGGATAGGTAGGTTGTCCTCTATTAAGGTTTCTTTGTGTATATTTTTTTATTTTTTGATAGATAAGCTTAAGGTTGTAGGGTCCTCACCCATAGTATAAAAATCAAGGAAGTAGCATAGTACAAAGAGATAAACAAGAAATATCAAAGATCGCAGGAGCTTCAGCAACACTATCACCCCTAAAAATCTCCAAAATCACCCTATTGTAAACTCCACAGTGTCCCAATACAATCATTATCTTCCGGAAGCTTTAGAGCCTTCACTCGAAAAGAGACTTCTCTAATGATATTGTGAAGAATCGTCTTCTTTTGAGTAATCACATTATTAAAGATACGGTCATTCCGCTCTCTCCAAATGAGAGAAATGCTAGTACAAAATACATTTCGAATGATATGATCTTTCATTTTCTTCCCCTTTGACTTTTCCATACACCGCTTCAATTCTTCAAGCAAAGGAAGTTTATTGTTGCCTTTTATTCCCATTATGAATTTAATGGATCGCCAAATCCATTGAGAATAGCCACAACCAAAAAATAAATGTTCAGTACCTTCCGAATTTGCCCAACATAAAACACATTTAGATGGGATACTAATACCTCTTTTACACATTATCCATGGTCATGAGTTTAAAGTTTATTGTTTGCCATGCACAGAAGGAGTATTTAGGAATATTCCTCGAATTCCAAATGAAGTCTTTCCAGTCAACCACCATACTGTCAGATCTAATAGTATGCCAAGCAGACCAAAGCGAAAATTTACCATTCCTAGAAGGTTCCCAAATCCATCTATCTTGTTGATCCGAGTTTGGGGCATCGATATTACGAATATCCTTCCAAGCTTCTTCCATGCGAATCATTGCAGGAGTTGGCAGTATCTATCCTCCATCTTGCACCACATCACTCACCATAGTATTTTCATCAAGACCGGACTGATGAAGGAGTCTTCTGCTATAAGTAGGAATAAGGGATTTGCCATTAACCCAAGGGCCAAACCAGAAGCTAGTAGTAGCCCCATTTCCCAAAACTAATCGACAACTGCGTAAAACAACATCTCTAGCTGCAAGAATTTCTCTCCACGACCAAGAAGGATCACAAGGTGGAGAACAGTTCCAAATGCTTTGTCTCCCAACATATTTTGTGCGCATAGCATGGGCCCAAAGACAATCATTTTGAACAATAGACCAAAAATGTTTTGTCATTCCTGCTTGATTCCAATATGCAAGACTTTGAATGTCAAGACCTCCTTCCTCTTTTGGTATGTAAATTTTCTTCCAACTGATGGGATGCATAGATTGAGCCAACGACGGTCCTCTCCAAAGAAAGCGACAAAAGATATTCTCAATATCCTTAAGAGTTATCTTTGGTAGGACAAAGGCCCTTTCCAATATACTAGAAAGCTGGTCAAAACTGAAGAAATCAAAATTAGTCGACCAACATGAGAAAGGAAACATCCCATCCAACTTTCCAATCTGTTCTTGATTTTTTGAATAAGAGGACTGCACATAGAGTGAGTCATTCTAGAACAGAATAATGGAATGCCCAAATACCAAATCGGCAGAGAACCTTGCTTGAAATTTAGGCCATCCAAGATGTCATTCATGGCTTGGCAAGCTTCACTAAAAATAACCTCACTTTTGCTATCATTAGCCATAAAATCGGAGAAGCTATGAAAAACCTCAAGAGTTTCTTTAACCACTTTTGCGGACTCAATGTCTTCTTCCAAAAATAGGAGATTATCTGTAAATATGAGATGAAATATACTAGGCCCACCTAGCAAGTTAGGAACAAGAATCCTCCCTTCATCAATCTTGCTCAAGAACACATGTAAATGCTTCCATTACAAGAGTAAATAATAAGGGAGAAAGATGATCTCCCTGCCTAATTCAACATGTTCCATGAAAGAAACCATGAGGGGACCCATTAACAAGGATGGAGAAGGTAGGAGTAGTAATTCATTGGGTGATCCATGCTATCCATATCTCATAAAAACCAATTTGGCCAAGGATATTGACAACGAAGTTCCATCTCACTCGATCATAAGCTTTCCGGATATCAATTTTGGCACATAAAGCTTTCATACTAGAAGTGAGCTGGAACTTCCTAACTATCTCCTGAGCGAGTAAGATATTTTCCGTGATACGCCTACCTTTCACAAAGGTGGATTGATTCGGACTCAAAAGTTTCGGGAGCACCAAAGCAAGTCTATTCAAGATAATTTTCATAATAGCTTTATAGACAAAATTGCAAAGGAAATAGGTCTCAACTAATCAACCGTATTGGCATCCTTTTTCTTGGGTATGAGTCTAATAAAAGTAGAATTTAAAGACTTTAAAATCTTTTTCTTTTGAAAGAAATTTCTTACCACTCGAAAGAACTCCTCCTTTACAATATCCCAGTAAACTTTCAAAAAATTCGTAGGGAAACCATCAAGTTCAGGTGTTTTTCAATTTGGTGAAGCAAAAACCACCTTGATAATTTCATCATTGGAGACCGGTAATGAGAGCTTCGTCGCATCTTCTGGTTGAAGCCTTCTTTTAAAAGGAATGGCCGGAACGGGATCAAAAGTAGAAGGGGTGTATATATTCTAATAATTGTTAACAATATAGTCTCCAATTTGGCCCGGATTGACAAATCTATTCTCAGCATCATCCACCATCTCATACAAATTATTAACAACTATCTAAGAATTGGCATTCGCATGATAATACCTGGTATTGCGATGACCATCATTAAGGCGATGGCAAGACTTTTGGAAGTAAAATTCCTCCTTAGTGTTTAGTTCTCTATTAAGCTCGATCAAGGCAGATTTGCTTAGTTTGCAAGGTCCTCATTTAAAGGATCTCCTTGAATGGAATTCTGAACGGATGTGACCAAAGTATGGGCCACTCAAACTCTTGATTGAATAGTTCCAAAATCCCTTTTATTCCATTCCCGAATGCCTTCTTTAACGAATTTGAGTTTCTACTGAAGAATGAACATCTCAGTACCTTCTACCGGCCAACTCCAAGCCTTAAGAATGACATCTTTTATGACAGCCCGGAATTCTGTGCTCAGAAATCCGTGCCATCAGAAAGATAGAATTGCAAGCCATTATTCCTTGTGACTTTGACATAAAAAAATTGATCAGTTTCTGCCAGTTTATCAACCAAGAATTTATCAGGATTCCATATAATCCACACTCTACCAAACGTATGACTATGATAGTTCATGACACTGCTCCAACTTCGATTAATCGAACGCATAATTTTATCACTTCTTGGCTGAGTGATTTTAGCTTCCATTAGACATAGAATACCGAGACTTTGGTCTCAATTAATTTCCTCACTTCATTTCTTTTAGTCCAGTTATTGAGACCCCGGACATTCCTTAACCCACAATTCACCTAGATGACTCGGATTGCTGAGCCATCCCTGCCTTATATCCCTTGCCCTTACCCTGTGGTTTAGCCTTAGTCTTGTGGTGCATAGGTTTAAAATTGCTTGCTTCTTGCACCCCCATAATTTGAGAGATAGACCCTATGCCAAATTTGTTGTTTTCAAGGACTCCAGAAGTATTAGAATCCGTGCCATCCAAGATATCAAACTAGTTTTGTGAAAGATCTCCAATCAAGCATTGTTGTCGAGTAGAGCAGTCTCTATCCTTATTCAAAGGCAAAGATCCGGAAGAGTCATTAATCCTAGCCGCAATCTCCTCCCCATAATTTTGTCCTCGGTCCCGAATGGAAGGTGAAACCGTTCCATGTTTGCGGGCTAACCTCTTGCCATACTCCACCACAATCCGCCTTCTCCATCTCCTTATTTTCAGGCATTGTATTAGGCGTAATAGCAATCTGTTGCCTTTCCAAGCTGATCGAGTTTCCACAATGAGCCGAACTCTCCATATCCAGATTTTCCTACCCAATAACATTCTCTTGCCCTTCTAATATAGTCAAGTTTCCACAATGTGTTGAGCTATCCACCGCCTAAATTGCAGGCGCCAAGACATGTGCAGAATCATCCTACTGTGACATCAAAATATCACAGTTACTAATCTTGGTCGGGCTCCTAGAGAACCGTGCATCGACATATTCACCGTTATTTGTATCCCCTATGATCTGTGCAATCTTCGGAAAGTGACCATCTTCATCTCTGTTCGTACTAAGCTCACCTCAGGCAATCACCTTCTTCACTAGTTGCCAAACCTTTCGCTAATTAGAAATCCTCTCTGAATCTCCTTTCTTAGTGCAATCAGTATGTACTAAGGACTTACATGAAGGGCATGCTTTCGGCCTCCAATGATATTGTATATTCTGAACAATGGAGTTGCCATCTGACAGTTCTAATTCAACATAGTCGGGCAAGGTTTTGCCAATTTCAACTTCCACACAAATTCTCGCAAAAGCGATCCTGCACCTGTTCGAAGTTTGTTTGTCTATTCTCAAAGGATTGCCAATGCAACTTTTGATGTTACCAAGAGTATTATGTGACCAACATATTAAAGGCAATCTGTGACAGCCAAGATTTCCACACCCGGGAATCCATGCCATCATGATCATACTCTGGATGATCCCCGCGACAAATCATAAAGTGCCTGCTTGTATAGCGGAAACCAAGCAGACACTACCTAGCAGCGGTAGGTCGAGTCATCACATAAGGCACAATATATAAAAGAACACAATAAATAAAACATGTAATTATATTTACCAAAAGAATATACATTCCTTAAAAGGAACCAAGAAGAACCATTGGTGATGGACATCCATCACCCAAACAATGGTTCCAATAGAATGTATAAAATCACAAAAATACAATATAGATAGTAATATATATATACATACAGACAGTGGCCACCAGGCACACAATAATCTGGAATATCCAAAATGCAAATATCAGACTCAGTACCCAGGCTACGGATAGAAATCGTCCGCTTGGACGTCAGTTTCCTCGTCCTCGGCCTCAGCCTCTAGATCAGGCCGGTAGTCAAGGTCGCTCTCGGTGCTAGGAACTCTAGCCTCAGAACCTAAACTGTTAATGAAAACAGGGTGAGCTACATCATAGCTCAATAGAAGAATACCAACTAAAGTGTGATGAATATGCAGGACATGATATTTCAAAGTAGGAAATCAATCAGAATGTATAAACAGACAAAATCAGAGTAAATACTGAGTTTGTAAACAAGAAACAGCTGTTATGCAAATATATAATCGGTGACATAAATTGTATTTGTTTTCTAACTTAAGAAACTCTCGTCAATATATAACACAGAGTAAACAGGAATTTACCGATAGGAAACCTCAACCAATCATCGTTCACATGAACAATTTTAGATTGCAACAATGCCTCATCTATGGAGTGTAATTGTGCAGAGAGATTACAAGCAGATGCACAAGTGTGCCAGGCTCGGATAAACTGTCGGGTCGGTGGGGATCATCTGGTTAAAGCATCAAATCACATACACACATAGACCTCACAGATCAGATAGCAGAAATCAGGAGCAGGTTTCAGAATATAAATCAGAAAACAGAAATCAGAGATAGCATGAATTTATGATATGTTTACATGCTTGTTAAAACAGAAATCAGGGCGCATATATGAAATACACATGATATCATACTCAAAAACAGTTTAGGTTGATTTTCCCCTACCTCAGATTAGACCTCTTTCAAAGCAAATCCAAAGCTTTTCAAGGCGTCATAGTCTGATCCTAGACCATAAACATAGTATTCTATATGTCAGGAATGTCGGGATGTGAACTAGCGCGGTATCCAGTAGTATTCAACTCACAAAATCAAAACAGGCTGAAAACAGGGGTGATTGATCGATCACCACTCTTATTGATCGATCAATCCCTCTTGTTGATCTATCAATGATCCCATTGATCGATCAATCCTCTCTTAGCTCTCAACCAGGAACAGAATTAATTGATCGATCAATAGCCTCTATTGATCGATCACTACTCATCATTGATCGATCAATACCCTTGTTGATCGATCAATAACCTCTTCTCTCCTCACTTTAACACAGTCAAAATTGATCGATCACCAGCTTGATTGATCGATCAATGCCTCCTGTTGATCGATCAATGCCCTCATTGATCGATCAATAACCCCTTGTTGTTCGATCAATGCCCTCATTGATCGATCAATAGCCTAAAATTCAAATTTCCCACCTTCTGTTCACATTTAGCATTTATGCAAATTGATCGATCAATGCCTTCATTGATCGATCAATACACTCCAGTGATCGATCAATGCCTTCATTGATCGATCACCACCAGTCATTAATCGATCACTCTCTTGTTGATAGATCAATGCACAGGATTGATCGATCAATCCACAAATTGATCGATCTATACCCTTTGTGCACTAAACTTTTAGAATTTTAGGGCTTCTATTCCCTTCTTTGTCTTATACAAATTGATTGATCAATTGTCTTCATTGATCGATCACCACCAGTCATTGATCGATCAATCTTGCCATTGATCGATCAATAATGACAGAACTTCTGTCATTAATGGAGGTTATCTACATCCCTATTTTTAACCCATTTTCATTAATGGTTTCTTACAACCATTACTACACACTCACATGCACATATAAGGGCATCCAACTGCCTATTTTTAAACACACGGACTCACCTTTAGTTGGGCCCTTTCGGGGTTTCGGCAAATCGATCCGAACGAGGGTTTCGGATCCGGCTCTCGCAGTTTATCACCGATCCGACTCCGATGAGCAGATAATTAGCTCTGGTTCAGTACACAGAGACCTCACGCATACTTAGACCATACTTAAGCTCGTCTCATTGAACTCTACATACCCTAACTTAGACAACTCACCATCTCGGGTATTGCTAACCTTGCTTTTCACGAAGAACTCGCCCAAACCAAACCTAGCTCCAAAGTTTTGCTCAAGAACCAGAGGAAGAAGAAGAAAGGAAATCTCTTTAGGTCTCTTCCTTCCTTTATAAGCTAGCAACTGAAATATCCTTGATATTTCAGTTTTCTCTAATTTAGACTTCGGTGTGAAGCACGAACATGGTCTATGCGGCGTAGCACGCCGTCTCGATGTCTTACATGACTCGGATTTAAGTGAGAATTCACACGTGAACTCACCTAATCACAGGCTTAACATTATTTCTAATAATATTATTTTAAAATTTTAAATTTGTCTCGATTCTCGTGCCGAGCACGCATATCGAAATAGTCAGGTTCTTGTTCAGAATTTTTAGGCTATTACATTATCCCCCCCTTAGGAATTTTTGTCCTCGAAAGTGTCTAAGAGGTGTGGTGAGATAATAGTTGTTTCTAAGGCTAACAGGCAGACGAAGGGCAAAAGCACGCAGTCAAAGTATCATGCAGAAATAAATAGGCATGCAAAACGGAATTTATACGAAAAGTAGAATAATCTAGATACAAATATTAGTAATATAAGAATAACATATAAATAGCATAATTATGCCTGTAGGAATGTCAGATGGTCCGGCCTCGTCAGGCGTGGGTCGGCTTGGACGAGGCGGTGGTGTGCGGTAATCACGAGGGTCCACCACGTGCTGACGAGCGTGGGCCATCATCGGCGTGGACGTCATGGCATATAAATGCTGAATGACCAGCTCATGCATGCCCTCGTGGTAATCCAGAAGACCATGGATCTATCTCTGGAACGCCTCCATGCCATCCAACCGCTCGTGTATCCGCCAGTTGCCCTCCACCATCTCATGAAGCATCGCCGCGACGTCGTCCGAGGAAGATGGTGGGGGATGGGTTGTGGTGTGACAGAGCGGTCGACGGGGTGTAGTGGGGGCAGGTCGGGTAGACACCTCAGGCGGAGGTGGTGGATCACATCCCTCTCCTCCGGGCTCGTGGTGCCACACCTCGGGACGGCGGGTGGAATGGGCTCAGCGGCGCCCTCCTCCTCCTCCGAAAGCCGTCGAACTAATAAGTTGTAACTCTTGGTCCAGTCTTTTAGGTAAAAGACTTTAGTGTTATCGACCAAGCGTGGCTCGTGAGGAGCCAAAGTATATGCCTCGCGTAGAGCAGCATACTGCTCTACCATTTTAGTGATGAGGCGAGCATAGGGGATTTATTTCTTAACCCCCGACTTGACCTTCTCAGACATAAGGTCATTGGCATTGAGATGCCATCGATGACCAAGTCGGCCATAGAGAACCAACGGTTCTCAAAAGTAGAAAATAGTGCTTGTTGCACCACCCTAGTCCGCGAGGACTTGTGCAAAAACGGGTTAAGTGCACACTTGATGTACGTATCAAGCATCCACAATTTATCGGGTAATTGGGTCCGAGATATGGATTGGCCCTTCCTGTGCTGACCTTGGGTCATCTTGGTGACCACGTCAGTGAAAGAGACCTCTTTGACATACGGGGCATCCAAGCCCGCATTCTCAATGTAAGCGGATGGGCATTGAAGTGCCGCTGCCACATGGAAATGGTTGAATTTATATTCAAACCCATCGATGGTTGTGACGAGTCGGTGGCGACTATCACCCCATCGTAGGTTTTGGAAAAATAGTCGCACAAAACATGGACAATAATGGTCATGAAATGGTTCAAGCAAGGGTTTCAACCAGAGCTTTTGGATATACCCTTGGCCCAAGCCATTTCGGGTCGGTCCTCGTAGAGCGAGGACGTAAGAACATACTCAGGTAGGAACGTTTTGGAAGCCCACCAAGGTTTGGGGACTTCACGTTCGATGGGAATCGGAACGGGGGTCGGAACAGGTGGCACCACGCTCGAAACTAGTGCCACGGGTGGTTGGGGAACAGGAACGGAGGGCCGTACGAGTGTACGAGCCCGGGATGTTGGGATGTTCCGCGAAGCGTTCTTCGTTCGCGGGCCCATGGTCAAAATTTGCAAATAAACACAAAACAAGACTCGAAATGAACGAGAAGAAAGCTTTATCGAGCGAATGGAGAAATGTCCACTCGAATCACGCTGAAGGAAGGATGTAGATGGCCGAAGATGAGTTGGGAAGGAGGTTGAATGGTCGGAGTCTGAAAGCCCTTGATCGATCACTCTAATAGCTTCGTGCAAATGACCGTTCGAAACCCCAAACCTTAATTGAAACCCCAGAATTGATCGATCAATGCTTTTATTGATCGATCAATAAAGCATCTTTATGCCCTGGCCCAATGCATAGATTGATCAATACCCTTAATTGATCGATTAATGATCCCTTAATTGATCGATCACTACCCTGTTGATCGATCAATGACCTTCATTGATCGATCACCACTATGTTGATCGATCAACACACCTTACATTGATCGATCAATCTAAAATTGATCGATCAATCAATTGAGCTCCACCAAACCACTAACCATTGTTGATCGATCAATGCCTTCTGTTGATCGATCAATTAACTATGGTGATCGATCAATACTCCTATTGATCGATCAATCACACCAGTAACCAACCTCTTATATATTTTTATTCGTTTAAATTCTTTTAAACTCGGATCTATGGTATTCATAACAACGAAGGTACTTTATACTATACATACAGCACCCGATAAATTACGCATATACGTATAATGATTAACGTAAATCGATCGATGAACATACCTTTGACATTAAGCAAACAAATGCAGGTACTGCTCACGAATTTTAGTTGCGCGCTCCCAAGTAGCTTCCGAATTCGAATGATTTCTCCACTTGACTAGCACCAGTGGAATCAACTTGGTCCGCTAGACTTGATCTCTATGATTCAAATCGTGATCGGTTCCTCAATCACCGTCAAACCCTCTTGTAGCTCAATTGGTTGGACATCCAAGACGTGAGTCAGATCGCGTTCGTAGCGTCGTAGGATAGACACATGAAAAACGTTATGCATGCTTGCCAACTATGGTCGCAAGGCAATCCGATAAGCGACTTCACCAACCCGTCCGAGTACCTCAAATGGGCCGATATATCGAGGACTCAGCTTTCCGCGCTTTTCGAAGCGCATCACACCCTTGGTAGGCGAGATTTTCACAAATACCTTGTCTCCAACCTGGAAAACAAGTGTTAATTCCATAGCAAATCAATTGAACTATGGGCTTACTCTTCGTCTAACGTATTCATTTATACCTGAAACTCCACTTGCATCCGATGGAGATCGGCATAGCTCTTTTGGCGACTTTGAGCAACTCTCAACCTTTCGCGGATCAACCTAACCGTCTCGGTGGTACTGTCCACGATCTCAGGTCCCAAAACAAGCTTCTCGCCGACTTCTTCCCAATTCAATGGAGATCTGCATCGACGTCCATATAAGGCTTCATAAGGCGCCATCCCAATACTTGACTGATAGCTGTTATTGTAAGCGAACTCGATCAGAGGCAAGTGTTGATCCCATGAACCATGAAAGTCCAACATACATGCACGCAACATATCCTCTATAATCTGGTTCACTCTCTCAGTCTGCCCATCTGTCTGAGGATGAAACGTTGAGCTGAACTCCAATTTAGAACCCATGCCTTCCTAAAATCGTAGCCAGAATTGCGAAGTATATAGCGGATCTCTATCACATACGATGCTGATTGGTATGCCATGTAACCGAACTATCTCTTTCATGTACAACTCTGCTAGCTTATTGGTTTTGAATGTAGTTCGATACGGCAGAAAATGTGCAGATTTCGTCAGTCGGTCTACAAAGACCCAAACGGCATTGTTCTTTCTCAATGTGCTCGGCAATCTTAGAATAAAATCCATAGAAATGGCTTCCCATTTCCACTCTGGCACTGGCAATGGTTGTAACAAACCCACTGGATTCTGATGGTCCACTTTCACTTGCTGGCAGACCAAACACCGAGAAATATAATCTGCAACATCTTTCTTCAGTCCTCTCCACCAAAAACTTCGCTTGATATCTTGATACATCTTGGTACTCCTAGGATGTATAGCATATGTAGACTTATGCGCTTCTTCCAAAATCGTATATTTAAGATCTTTTATATTAGGTATGCACATCCGATCTCTAAATAGCAAAGTGCCATCATCTTTGATGGTAAAATCAGGCATGATCCCATTGATAACATCCTTTCTAATGGCCATAAGCTCATCGTCAATCATCTGGAGCTTACGCACGTTATCAAACAACGTGGGCCGTATCACAATCGTAGCCATCAATGCCCCTAAACCTCTGACATCAATCAGTGTGTCTCACAAGGCCAGGTCCTCAAGTAAGTGCCACCGCTGTACTCTGGTGATAGGATGTGTCAGCTGTGCTGAAGACTTTCTGCTCAAAGCATCTGCTACAACATTGGCCTTCCCTGGGTGATACTGGATGGAACAATCGTAATCTTTCAAGAACTCCATTCATCTACGATGTCGCATATTCAAATCTTTCTGGGTAAACAGATACTTA
The DNA here is from genome assembly GCA_021018995.1 of Chloranthus sessilifolius. Lineage (NCBI taxonomy): Eukaryota > Viridiplantae > Streptophyta > Magnoliopsida > Chloranthales > Chloranthaceae > Chloranthus > Chloranthus sessilifolius. Next base: position 33,490,203 of record CM037597.1, on the reverse strand, counting down.
AGGCTTTTATGGTCGGTGTAGATATCAAACGTCTCACCGTATAAGTAGTGCCTCCAAATCTTTAAATCAAAGATCACCGCCGCGAACTCCAAATCATGAGTCGGGTAATTTCTCTCATGTTCCTTAAGTTGTCTAGAGCCATATGCGATAACCTTCTTGTGCTGGTTGAGGACACAACCCAAACCACTGTATGATGCGTCACTGTAGATAGCAAAACCTCCTCTGCCAAAAGGTATAGCCAACACTGGTGCTGTAGTCAGACGCGTCTTCAATTCCTGGAAACTCTTCTCACACTGATCAGTCCAATCAAACTTAGCATTTTTCTTAGTGAGCTGAGTAAGCAGACTTGATAGCTTGGAGAACCCTTCTACAAATCACCTGTAGTATCCTGCCAAACCGAGGAAACTACGGACCTCAGTTATCGTTCTAGGTTGTTCCCAGTTCACGACCGCTTCTATCTTTGTCGGATCGACTATTATACCTTTTTCAGAAATAATATGACCCAAGAAACTCACTTGGTCAAGCCAAAACTCACACTTACTGAGCTTTGCATACAATTTGTGTTCTCTAAGGGTCTGTAAAGCTACGTGTAGATGTTCTTCGTGTTCTTCCTTTTCTTGGAGTAGACAAGGATGTCATCTACAAAGACAACCACTGACTTGTCCAAGTGTGGTTTAAACACTCGGTTCATCAGGTCCATAAATGACACAGGTGCGTTCGTCAATCCAAATGGCATAACTAAGAATTCATAGTGCTCATATCTGGTTCTGAATGCCGTCTTCTCAATAGCTGATGGTAACCTAATCTCAAGTCAAGCTTCGTAAAGAACCTCGCTCTTTGTAACTGATCAAACAGATCATCGATCCTAGGGAGCGGGTAATTATTCTTAATCGTCAACTTGTTCAACTGCCGATAGTCAATGCACAGACGCATTGAACCATCCTTCTTTCTGATAAACAACACGGGTGCTCCCCAAGGAGACACACTCGGTCGAATGAACCCTTTGTCAAACAGTTCTTATAGTTGCTCCTTCAACTCTTGTAATTCTGCTGGAGCCATCTAATAAGGAGCCTTAGAAACTGGTTCAATGCCTGGAACTAGATTGATTGCAAACTCAATCTCCCGAGCTGGTGGTAGTCCTAGCAAACCCTCAGGGAGTACATCGGGATACTCGCACGCAATGTGAATATCGGATATTACATTCATCTCCTCTCGTTGCTCTTGTAGAAAGGCTATATCCGCTGCACCCACTCTTCATCATCTTTTTGGCCCGAATGACAGATATCAATGGAGCTACCTTAGACTTCACCTAAAAAATATGAATGATCGCTCCTTTGGAGGACGAAAAACTACTATCTTCTGAAGACAATCAACGCTCGCATGGTAAGCGGATAGCCAGTCCATTCCCAGAATGATGTCGAATCCCTTCATATCTAACAAAATTAAGTCTGCCAGTGTCTCGTGATAGTCTACTGACACTACCACTGACTTACATACTGTGAGTACATTCGCAGCACTACTCGTAGGAATGAAAACTGTCAAAATGAAATCTAGCTGCTCAGGAGTGGTACTCAATTCCTTCATAAATTGAGGCCTTACGAAAGAATGCGTAGAGCCTGGGTCTATCAAAACTCGAGCCCTATGGAAGCAAATGCCGCAACTCCTATACACTTTCAGCTCACCTATACGCCAATTACAATATTAAATCAAGCGTTTGATATGTGTGCGCGTATGTGTACTATTATCATCATACTTAATCAAATAAATTCTATCTTTACTAAATTTCCAGTTCATCTTATTAAATAAAATAGCTTCTCTTGAATTTTAATCATACCTTGGATGACATCATTCGATGTCAGAGCATCGGTCGCGGTAACGGCGTATGCTCGACCGTGAATCATAGGTCAAGAAGATCTTTGGGTGGACACCGATCCTGACCACTCCTTGCTCTCCTCTGGGCAGTTCCTAACCAAGTGGCCCATCTTGCCACACCTGAAGCATGCCCCTGTCTCTCTCCTGCACTCCTCTGTCTTGTGTGGTTTCCCACACATCGCACATGACACGGATGGAGTGAAAGACGATACCCTTGAAGGTCCCTGAGTCACTGAAGCCCCACTACCAGAAGGTCTAGAGGGTCGAAATGGTCTGGAAGATGTAGGCACCGCTGCTCTCTGGTATGAACTCGGATCCGAAGAAATCACCGGTCGAGAGTGCGTAGGGTATCTCGGGGGTCTGGAAAATCTAGCCCTCTTGTTCTGCTCCGTGTCCTGAGACTGCCCTTGAAATGGTCTCTCTCTCACCTGCTTGTCTCTCCAAGAGAACTGTTTCTGGTTCTCTTCCTCTGCTATGAGAGCCTTGGCCATCACTCCCTCATATGTCTCCATTTCCCACATGGCGACATCCTTCTGTAAGTTCTGTCTTAGCCCAAGTTGAAATTTCCTTGCTCTCATCAATTCAGTGGCTATGTGTTGGGGTACAAACCTAGCCAGTCTATCAAACTCAGCTCCTTAATCCCTCACTGACATGGCACCCCTGCTCAGCTCTATAAATTTTACTTCCCACTGATGCCTCACAATTTTTGGGAAGTAGATATGATTAAACACCTCCGTGAACTCCTCCCATGTCCAAGGAGTGTGAGGAAACTCTCTCTGTCTATTTTGTGACACCGACTTCCACCAAGGTCCGGCGTCACCGTCCAATTTGAAAGTGGCCCAGCGCACTTTCTCCACATCATTACACTGGAGCACTTCAAAAAGTTTCTCCATCTCTTCTATCCATCCTTCCGCCTCTATGGGGTCCGTCTAACCCGAGAAGTTAGGAGGTCTCATTCTCCTAAACTCCGCGAATCCACTAGGCTGATGAGGTGGTCTAGCTGCCTGTTGAGTCAGAGCAGCCGTCTGCTGAGCGACGTTGGTAGCCAATGCTTCCAACACCTGCTCCATTCTTTCTTCATTACCCCTTCTTCCTCCTCTTGGTCCCACGGGAACCGCATTTGTGTGCGAAAGGAATTCCAATCCTCGCGACGTGCCTATCACCTCTGGTATCTCCCTCAGAGGAACTTCTCTCTAACCTCCTTTACCTCCACTGTGTCCGCCTCTGAACTTAGGGCCCATATTGGTCTGTCATTGTGAAAACAACAACACTGATCAATACATAGATTGTAAAAATAATCCAACCTGAACCCATAGTTCAACCTAAAGCCTAGGCTCTGATACCAACTGTGACAGCTCGGATTTCCACACTCGGAAATCTGTGCCATCATGATCATACTCTGGATGATCCCTGGGAGAAATCATAAAGTGTCTCGTCAGAGAGCGAAACCAGCGCATCACTACCCAAATGAGGGGTCGAGTCATCACATAAGGCACAATATATAAAAGAACACAATAAATAAAACATGTAATTATATTTACCAAACGAATATACATTCCCAAAAAGAAACTAAGAAGAACCATTGGTGATGGACATCCATCACCCAAACAATGGTTCCCGATAGTGGTTCCAATAGAATGTATAAAATCACAAAAATATAATATAGATAGTAATATATATATATATACATACAGAAAGTGGCCACCAGGCACACAATAATCTGAAATATCCAAAATGTAAATATCAGACTTATTACCCAGGCTACGGATAGAAATCGTTTGCTTGCACGTCAGTCTCCTCGTCCTCGGTCTCAGCCTCCAGATCAGGCCAGTAGTCAGGGTCGCTCTCGGTGCTAGGAACTCTAGCTTCAGAGCCTAAAATATTAATGAAAACAGGGTGAGCTACATCATAGCTCAATAGAAGAATACCAACTAAAGTGTGATTAATATGCAGGACATGATATTTCAAAGCAGGAAATCAATCAGAATGTATAAACAGGCAAAATCAGAGTAAATACTGAGTTTGTAAACAAGAAACAGTTGTTATGCAAATATATAATCGGTGGCTTAAATTGTATTTGTTTTCTAACTTAAGAAACTCCCGTGAATATATAACACGGAGTAAACAGGAATTTACCGTTAGGAAATCCCAACCAATCGTCGTTCACATGAATAATTTTAGATTGCAACAATGCCTCATCTATGGAGTGCAATTGTGCCGAGGGATTACAAGCAGATGCACAAGTGTGCCAGGCTCGGATATATCGCCGGGTCGGTGGGGATCATCTGGTTAAATCATCAATTCACATACACACATAGACCTCGCATATCAGATAGCAGAAATCAGGAGCAGGTTTCAGAATACAAATCAGAAAATAGAAATCAGAGATAGCAGGAATTTATGATATGCTTACATGCTTGTTAAAATAGAAATCAGGGCGCAGATATGAAATACATATGAAATCATACTAAAAAATAGTTTAGGTTGATTTTCCCCTACCTTATATTAGACCTCTTTCTAAGCAAATCCAAAGCTTTTCAAGGCGTCATGGTCTGATCCTAGACCATAAACATAGTATTCTATATGTCAGGAACGTCGGGACGTAAACTGGTGCGATATCCAATAGTATTCAACTCACAAAATCAAAACAGGCTGAAAACAGGGGTGATTGATCGATCACCACTCTTATTGATCGATCAATCCCTCTTGTTGATCGATCAATGATCCCATTGATCGATCAATCCTCTCTTAGCTCTCAACCAGGAACAAAATCAATTGAGCGATCAATAGCCTCTATTGATTGATCACTACTCATCATTGATCGATCAATACCCTTGTTGATCGATCAATAACCTCTTCTCTCCTCACTTTAACACAGTCAAAATTGATCGATCACCAGCTTGGTTGATCGATCAATGCCTCTTGTTGATCGATCAATGCCATCATTGATCGATCAATAGCCTCCTGTTGATCGATCAATGCCCTCATTGATCGATCAATAGACTAAAATTCAAATTTCCCACCTTCTGTTCGCATTTAACATTTATACAGATTGATCGATCAATGCCTTCATTGATCGATCAATACACTTTAGTGATCGATCAATGCCTTCATTGATCGATCACTACCAGTCATTGATCGATCTCTCTCTTGTTGATCGAACAATGTACAGGATTGATCGATCAATCCACAAATTGATCGATCTATACCTTCGTGCACTGAACTTCAAAAATTTCAGGGCTTCTGTTCCCTTCTTTGTCTTATACAGATTGATCGATCAATGGTCTTCATTGATCGATCATCACCAGTCATTGATCGATTAATCTTGCCATTGATCGATCAATAATGACAGAACTTCTGTCATTAATGGAGGTCATCTACATCCCTATTTTTAACCTATTTTCATTAATGGTTTCTTACAACCATTACTACACACTCACATGCATATATAAGGGCATCCAACTGCCTATTTTTAAACACACGGACTCACCTTTAGTTGGGCCCTTTCGGGGTTTCGGCAAATCGATCCGAACGAGGGTTTCGGATCCGGCTCTCGCAGTTTATCACCGATCCGACTCCGATGAGCAGACAATTAGCTCTGGTTCAGTACGCAGAGACCTCACGCATACTTAGACCATACTTAAGCTCCTCTCATTGAACTCTGCATACCCTAACATAGACAACTCACCATCCCAGGTATTGCTAACCCTATTTTTCACGAAGAACTCGCCCAAACCAAACCTAGCTCCAAAGTTTTGCTCAAGAACCAGAGGAAGAAGAAGAAAGGAGATCTCTCTAGGTCTCTTCCTTCCTTTATAAGCTAGCAACTGAAATATCCTTGATATTTCAGTTTTCTATCGGTGTGAAGCACAAACACGGTCGATGCGGCGTAGCACGCCGTCTCGACGTCTTACATGACTCGGATTTAAGTGAGAATTCACACGTGAACTCACCTAATCACAGGCTTAACATTATTTCTAATAATATTATTTCAAAATTTTAAATCTATCTCGATTCCCGTGCCGGGCACGCATATCGAAACAGTCAGGTTCTTGTTCAGAATTTTCGGGCTATTAAATAATCCCAACAACCTAATCCAAATCGAAATCGAAGAGAACTTATCTTTTTCCATGCGGAGAGTGGGTTCCAATTTCTTAAATATCAGAGGTCTGCCCCCAATAGAACAAATCCCTGCTTTCAAAATGAACTTCCAATCTTCCTCCAGATTGTAATCAAAGAAGAAAATACCATCATCCATAACAAGGATCTGAACTGTACCCTTGATGATCTTCCTCATACAAGAAACAACCGCTTTAACTCCATGAAAAAATAGTTTTCTACCAAGGGAGTAGCCACAAGGGCATTTTCCCACCGAGCAGCGTCAACCTGGATATCTCTATCAGTACAAAGGACCTTGGAAGAACCCTGCGCTCAGAACGAAAGTGTACATGAAGGCTCAACGGAGGAACCATTAGAAAAAGTGAGCTCCATTTAAGAGCAGGCTTAGACGAACCCCAATCAGGAGGCTTAGAAGAAGCCATGAAAGCTCCCACAAAAAATCTTAATCAATGCATGAAACCCTAATCTAAACCTCCCAGTGGGAATGCCTAAGGTGAATCAAGGAAGAAGACAGCACACAAAAATTATGACCCCAGAGCAAAACTTCTTCAACAAAAACCTCGAGTTTTCCCCTTTTGTGTATGTTTTATATATCCATATTGCTTGCACCTAAGAAGAAGTATATAAATAAAGAAATATTTTCGAGATTCGAGATGCCATTTTCGGAAATTGTCAAACCCACAGTACAAAAAATAAGCGGCAGCAAAAAACTATTGCTATTAACAAAAAACTGCCGCTACTAGTCCGGTCGCTATCAAAAACTGCTGCTACGGCCCTTAACAGCACGTGCCATGAAAGGATTTTAGAATTTACTAAATCCAGGATACAACTACCCCAACCGTCATTAACTTCCACCCAACTTACGAAATGGCAAAAATACCACTGGTTACCGACAATACATCCCTAATTAAATTTGACTATTACAGATATTTTGAGAGATTGAATCGAGTTAAACTCATCTCAATCAATCTAGGAAAGACGGTTCGGTCTGTAAAAGGTTGCAATGGTCTTTAAAAGACTGCAACCGTCTTATAAAGGCCGCTGCAGTCTTTAAAAACCGAAGCCATATCTTTAAAAGACTAAAATCCTTCTTTAAAAGATGGATTCCGTCTTTAAAAGGTTACAACTAACGGTCTTTAAAAGATTACAACTAGCTTTTAAAGATGGGAGCGGTCTTTAAAAGACTGTAGACGTCTTCTTATGTAAAAAGTGAGGGTATTTTTACCATTTTACATGTTAGGTGGAAGCTGGTGTAGATTACAGTAGTTAGATCCTCGATGATAATTTTTAGACTTATACATTGAATTTGATCATTTTTGAAAACCAAATCCTGCAAAATTTTCCATAAATATATCAAGATAGCAAACAAAAGGACATCTTTATTTGATAATTTTTATGGTAATCCTGAGTCTAGCATGATTTAACAGTGCCACAACAATAAGCATATAAAAACCAACTTGAATCCATCTATGGTTTGCTACTTGAGGTTTGCGTGACTAACTAGGATTTCCATTAACTTGCGGAGAAATGGGTGCTATAATATAGCCAGCTCCCGCCTGTGCTTGAAGCAGGTCTTCATGGCTCCTCTTACATCTATAGTAAAACTCTGTAAACACCCCAGCCATAGCTGAACTCAACAGATGAGTTAAGCTTATCAGCACAAGCCCTGTGACTAGTTGAGCCACTAAACTTTGTTCAACTTCACCCATTAAGAAACCAAGAACCCCAGTAATGCCAGAAGCAGAGAGTGTATACAGAAATGAGAGCCAAATCCCCTCTACAGCTCCTTGGATAATATCCCCGGCTTTCGTAACTGCGTAACCTCCGTAACAATCCTCTTCTTCCACAGAAATCACGAGACTCAACATCCAAATCGCACTTAAACATATGTAAAAGAAAAGATAACAAGCAGTGAGCAAAACACCCAGAACCAGTAAGATAACAGAAGCACTGGAAATCCACGCAAAGCCGCCCACGATGGCGATACCGATAGCGGAATATGACATGCTCCAAATTGAAATGTAAAGACATGTGGTTAGAGATGCCTGAATCTTTTGTGGTGGGGTGAACATTAAACCGATGAAGAAGGTGAAGACAAAGAGCCCTTCGATGCCAACGAGAATTTTGATATCTTTTTTAAGTCCGCAGAGCAGTTCAGCGTGTTCGGAGCTTGTGGGATCCTTGGCACATATGAGGCCGGCCTTGATGACTAAATCCAAGATCAATGGATTAAGTGCGAAGTTGTTTCCTAAGAACAGAAGAATGGAGGGACCCATAACCATTGGAGAAGAAGAGGAAAAAAGATCTGTATACTGCAGTTGTTAGAAATTGAAATGCCTATAGCTTAGTTGGTCTCTTGATTATGGAGGAGATGCATCTCTTTCTGTTGACTTATTATCTTTTTATTAGAACTTGGAAGGCAACTTCTATTTTTTTTTTTTTTTTTTTTTTAATGTGGACTTTGTGTAGAAGACTTGGGTAGGTAACAACGCGTTCCTAGCCGGTTTGTAAGGTCTAAACAATCATTAATATTTTCAAAGGAAAAACTGGGTGCCCATGTGCTCTACCACATAACTGTTTGGGTTGACTGGATACTTAACCTGCCGGAACCTTTTAGTAACCGGGTCAGGCACATAAACTTTATCCGTCAAGCATGAGACATCGGACCCGATCTTTGGGTCGGGTTGGGAATGAGTCAACGAATCTTATCAGGTCAACTAAAAGGTCAGTCGGGATCTTCAGGTCGGATTAGATAGACTAAACCCAACCATAAATTTTATATATAAAACCATTGAAACTATGGGGTTTTCAACCGATTCCGGTCAGGTTGTCAGGATTTTGTTTGGGTGAGTTTCAGGTCAGGTCAAATATATACCCTTGATCCTTGAGGTCAGGTTGGTGGAGTAGTGTACCATCGGGTTGGGTGAGGTCCGGAAAATGCTCATTTTTCATTTGACAGTGGAGTTATTGTCCCGACCTGACCTGTTGACAGCCCTACCTAGAGCCTTTTTGTAATAATCGTGTGATTATAGTGCTTGCTCCTTTTTCGGGGCCACATGCCACCCAATGCCCACGTGGCACTGTCCATGTGGCACCCTTCCTCACTTGGGATCTCTTCTCTCTTGGGGGTTTTTATAAAATAAATAAATAAAAATAGATGGCCTTGATCTAATGCTGCCACAAAAAGTGAGAAATTTTTTATTCTTTCATTCAACAAAAAATAGTCCACTCCAAAAGAATAGAGAACTCAATTGGATCCCACTAAGGGAAGTGCTAAGCAACCAGGATAGAAAACCAACATAAACACACACAAAAAAACGAAAGATATATAAAGGAAAAATCAAAGTCACTACAAAATATAAGATTATTAGCCGCACAAAAAATGGCCACTATTAACAAAAAAAATATGCTGTTTCACTAGCGATTAGAGTAGTGGCAGTTTTTTGTTAATAGCGTCATTTTTTGGTGCCGCCAATAATTTTATTTTTTATAGTGGGTCAAATTATATGGACCATATGATGATTTTACATGGCACACATCCCAAAAAGTTACTCAAATGTCAAGAGCGTTGGTGCTAGATCGGGTAATTGCCTTCCTTTTTCCTTGTTGATGTGGAGTTTTTTTGGTAATAAGTTTACTTGGTGTAATTTAGAGACCCAAATAGCACTTGTGCATAATTTTAACTTCATAGCCTTGATCTGCAAAATCGAGATACCAACTTTTTTTTTTTTTTTTGTAAGTTGTGTCTTATTGCGTAAAATAGCTAAACATATGTCTCGGATAGCCCGATAAAAACATATGTTAGCACCACAGGCATTGTTATTGAGAAAACCAAACTTCCGGGAGAAATCAGAATAGGTACTTAGGTAAATGTAGGAAACCCTAATTATATGGAAAAAAACCTACATAAGGAAGAAACCGAAATGTCCAAAAAAAAAACCTCTGAAGAGAAAAGAAAAACACCATAGCCCAATACACCTAGAGACCCAATTACTAAACACTGATAAAAGAATTGAACTGCTCTACATCAAAACAAAGAAACCAACTTTCTTCTCTCATGCTAGACCTATTAGCCTTCTCACTTTGTACAAAATATTTTCATAAAATCTTTTGCTTTGTGGCTTTGTGACTTCCTATTGTTACCCCTTTCATTATTTCACATGAGCAGAGGCTTTCGTCTAAGGTAGAAATACCTATGACAACATTATTTTCGCTTATGAATAATCAAAGAACTTGACAACAAAAATGACTAAAAAATATTGACGCCAATATTTTGTTGAAGATCATTATGTCAAAAGCATACGACTGAATCGAATGGCAATTTTTCTTACATTTCGATTTCGGATCATTGGATCGAACTGGTGTCAGGTGTTTCGAAATTCCAACTAGTTTCTTTTCTTATCAATGTTGTCCCTTATGGCCTACTTGCATGAAACTCGCTATTTGAAATAGGGCTAATCCTTTTTCTCTGGCATTGTTTCACCGCGGAGGAAGTCCTGTGTAGAGAGGACTTTGATCGCTCGCAGTGTTCTATTTGGTCGATTGAAGTGCTCCTCATGCAGCTAGCGTTGAGGTCAGGAACTCAAATCTCATGCTTACCAAGAAAAAAAACTTTGCCCCACCATTAGAAAAAGGACTTTTGGGTATCCATATTAGAGACGGCTTTGAATATTGTCCCTAATAATGAGGTTATTGGAAACGACCTTTCAAAAAACCGTCTCTACTACTATTAATGGAGACGGCTTTGGCTGCCTCCCTATGTATAAAGATATATTGAGACGGCTATAGCCGTCTCCATAAGTTTTACTCTGTGTACGTGGGTGCAATCTTTAGAGACCATACAGAAAGCCGTCTCTAAAAGTCTCAGGAAAGCAATAGGAACGGCCTCGAGCCGTCTCTAAAGGATCGACAAGGCAAACCTTGCGCTCCAATATTGGGCACTAACTTATGAGAAGTCTATTTATTGCCAATGTACTCTGAAGACTGCACAAAATGAAAACTATCGTTTTGAGACAATGGTTGGGTTTTGAGTGGATGGAAAGCCAGGGTTTGAGACGATCGAAATCGATTTGCGCTGAATCGATTGGGTTTGAGAAAATTGAAATCGGTTTCAGCTACGCTTTGAGATCGAAGTCAATTTGAGCTGAATCTATTGGGTTTGAGAAGATCCAAATCGGTTTGAGCTTAATTAATCAGGTTTGAGACGATCAAAATCGAGCACCAATACCTATCCCTTTTGTTTCCCTCTTCCTTCACTTCCTTATTTTTCTCTTCACTACAAACAATAAGACTATTAGCGGCAGTTTTTTTTAATAAAAAACTGCCGCTATTAGTACTGTCGCTATAAAAAACTGCCGCTACAAAAATGCTAGCGGTAGTTTTTTGTAGCGAAAGGACTAATAGCGGCAGTTTTTTATTAAAAAAAATTGCCGCTAATAGTCTTATTTTTTGTAGTGCTTCCACGACTTGAGTGCCATGGAATTAGGGGTTTTTGTCATATGGTGGGTGGATTTAGGGTTCTTGATCATCTTCTGCGTGCGATTTTATACTTCAACAAGGTTCAGATATGCTTCGGTTTGACCTACTCCAATTTTTTGTCGATTACACATCAACAAGGTACAAATCTGTTGCTATTTGATCTCAATTCTAGACTTTTTCTCTATTTTTTTTTTAGTTTTTTTTGTAGCTATTTGATCTACGATTTGAGTACACCTTATCTCCCTGATTTTGTAGCTTTTAAATTAGTGATCATTAGAGGATTGAATTTACCAAAGTTAGGGTTAGTAATTTCCTTATTGTCTGCTTCAGATCAATTGATTTTATCAGTTCCTAAGATCAAATTAATGTTTCATCTTCATTTTTTCTAATTTTGTGCATGATTTGAGTGAGTTTGTTAGGGTTTTATCTTTTTTAGGGATTAGATGTGGCTATTGAAATTTTTTTAAAGCATTTGGTGGTAGAATTAGATTATCTGATAGCTAAATGCATTGGAGGCACATATATCAGCTTGGGGAAACCATGATGTTGCAAAGTAAACTCAATATTTACAAGATTGATCATATTTCTCTCTCTCTCTCTCTATATATATATATATATATCCGTGTGATCACATTCTATCACAAATATTTCCTCTATGGAATCATTATCAATTTTTTTATTATTAAAAATCATTCTAGTAAGCATCTTTTAACTATCCAATTCAATCACTTTTTTGGACCGAGTGTGGAATATTTTCCATTTGATGTCTTCCCATCCAGTGAAATCTTTTGTGTGTTCTAGATTAAACAACAAAATGATTTAATAATAACTTTTGGCTACAATCCAATCTAAACCTTGTTCACTTGTATCACGTGTATAAGATCGATGAATAAGATTGATAAATAAGTTTGGCAATTTAAAAGGTTTTCATTGTGCTCAACTCCCAAAATTACCAATGGGTCTGTGAAAGATGGCGATTCGAATGCCAATATTTCTTTTTTTAGCACTTTCATGAGACAAAATATCTAATATTTGTTGGAAAAAAAATTAAATTTTGTTGACATTTTTTCTGTTTTTTTTTTTCTTTAATTTCTATTCTACTAATTCAATTTTTAGCAGTTTTTTTTTGTTTTTTTTGTTTTTCATTTCCATTTTAAAGTTGTTGATTTTTTGTAGCATTTTCCCCTAATTTTGCATTTGAAAATTTCGGAGTAGCTCTTAAGCTATTACAAAGCTCCTTTTTAGAAACTTTGACTGCATTTGATTTCCTAAATTTCTTCTATAATCTCTTTTATTAGAAATGAAATTTTAGGACCCTATAAACCAACAAGGATGAGAGACGAGTTCAAGAAGAGGGTAACCTATACTGTATACTTGATGATGGTGTTCTTATATAATACAGGATGTCCAAGTGTTAAGAAATTTATACTCATAGATGGCATTGCCAACAGATTATGCTGATAGGGGAACTCCAATGGTCTAACATTTGATCATACTACTATATTTTTGCATTAAATGTGGCAGATTTCCTTGCACGCTTTAACCATCCATTTGTAATCTCTTACAAGCTCTTGATAGGACAGTCAGGACCATTAGACAAATACCCATCTCCATGGATTTTTGCTTCATGGACATAGATCTATAAACATGTGTGTCATTTGCACGATATCGATGGTTCAAGCATCACCATTGGGACTGGTCTCTACTCCCTATCAACTAATACTAATTTCTCCTTTGAGATCGGTTAGCTGGGGAACTTTTTTTTATCGAGCTTGGGGCAATAGAGGGATATTTTCAGTTGTTAAAAGGGTTTTCATAAGTGGGTCTTCCTTGTAAAACCACATATACTTTAAAACTATTATGTTATAATTATGGCCACAAATTCTGGCAGGTGACTATATATAATGCTTTTCATCCAAATAAAAAAGAGTTTGTCCTTGCTTTATTGACGTAACGACCCTAAAATTTAGAACAAGAACTCGATTGTTTCGATATGCGTGCCTGCCACAGAAATTGAGACAAATTAAAAAAATTTGGATTAATATTATTGGGAATAATATTAATCCGCGGTTAGACGAAATCATGTGTGACTTCTTGTATAAGTCTGAGTCATGTTAGCCCTTGATGAGGCATGATACGTTGGAGAAGTTATGTGTGTGCTCCACACCCGAGCTTAAGTTAGGAGGAAATGAAAATATCAAAGATATTTCATTTTCTTAGCTTATAAGAGAAGGAAGAAGATTTAAATACCTACCTCGCATCTTCTTCTTCTTGTTTTTCCTGGGAATCTATAGCTAGGTTATTGTTTTTAGGTGGTTACTTTGAGAAACCACAGTGAGAAGAAACCTAGGGTTGAGATTAATTGAGTTAGAAGTGCGGAATCAACGTCGGTACATCGTATTTGTTCTGGTAAAGAGGAGTGGTATCTCTATGTGTTAAAGCGAAGCTGAGCGTCTGCTTTTCCGAGTCGTGACGGCGACGAATTTCTGATTCCGAATCTGAAACCCTCTTCGGTTTGCATTGCCGAGAACCCGAAAGGGGCTTTAAAGAGGTGAGTTTTAAGATTAAAATTGTGGAGGTTAAGACCTCATAAATGTGTAAATACAAATGCGTGTGTAGTCTGTTAGAATCATTAAAGGTTAAAGATAAAAATAGGTCAATAACAGTGATCGCCATTAATGACAGAAAACTGTCATCCTTGATCGATCAAATTAGTGAATTGATCGATCAAGCCTGGAATTGATCAATCAATGTGAAGGATTGATCAATCATTTCATATAATTCCGTTAATTAGAATAGTAGGGTGTTTTTCTGGAAGTTCAATGCCGATGGGCATTGATCGATCAAATTAGTATTTGATCGATCAAATTTGAAGGTTGATCGATGACAGTGAGGTGATCGATCAAAGGTAAGAATTATCGATCAATGTGGACATTGATCAATTAATAAGAAAGATTGATCGATCAATGAGGAAGATTGATCGATCAAATTTTATAAATTAATTGTGCAAACAGGTGGTAGGAAATTTGAGTCTGACTGAATTGATCGATCAATGGGAAAATTGATCGATCAAATTGAAGTATTGATCGATCAAATAGAGATGTTGATCGATCAAATCCCCTCTGTCACATATGAGTTAAATGGGAGATTGATCGATCAATGGGAAAGATTGATTGATCAAATTGAAGGATTGATCGATCAAACAAGGTGATTGATCGATCAATCACCCCTATTTTCTGCTGTTTTAATTTTATGTATAAAATAATACTGAACACTGTACCAGTTGATGTTCCGACATGTCTGACGATAAGTATACCAAGTCTATGGTCTAGGATTAGACCGTAATGCTTTGAAAAACTTTGGATTTGCTTAGAAATGTTTGATCTGAGGTAGGGGAATTCAACTGAAATTGTATTTATTCTTAATATAATGGTTTCAAATCTTCTGTGTTCTAGTGCATTGTTCTGAGTTGTTTCCAAATCATGTCTGACATATGTATGAAAAATTCCATTATATTTGATTCCTGTTATCTGCTATCTGTCACTTGATTCCTATTATATGATACGTATGCATGTGATTTCAAGTTTAATAATCTGATGAATCCCACTGACTCGGCAGTATATCCGTGCCCGGCACAATCGTGCATCTACTTTGAAAATTCCTCGGCACAATTACACTCCTTAGATGAGGCATTGTTGCAATTCTTGAAATTATTTATTGAACGACGATGGTCGGGATTACCCATCGGCCCAAATCTGGCTACCACGTGCTATACTCACGGGAGTTACTGAAGTATACTATTTTAAGTCATTTAAATACTGTACGCATAGCATCCTGTAAACTCTGAGATTCTATCTGCTCTGATAAATTATGCATATCTGATCATCTATCTGCATCTGTTCAATTCTGTCTATATTCTGCTACTGCTTATCTGTCTGAAATATCTTCTGCAACCATGTTTTATAATTAAAATATAAATTTAACTGAAATTTTTCTACTAAGCTTAGATGGTTAGCTCACTCTTGACTATGTATCGTAGGTTCTGAGGCTAGAGCACCGGGCACCGAGAGCAACCCGGACTACCAGCCTGAGACAGTGGTTGAGGCTGAGGACGAGGAGACTGATATCTAGGCTGATGAGTTTTACCCTTAGGCTGAGTATAATAGTCTTGTATTTTTTGGTTTTTGTACTGTATTTTGGATTACTTGTGCGCCTGATGGCCACCTTCTGTATTTATTTCTATAGATGTTTTTACTTGTATTATTATACATTCTAAAAGAACCATTATCGGGAACCATTGTTTTGGGTGATAGATGTCCATCACCAGTGGTTCTTCTTAGTTCCTTTGTGAGGATGTATATTCTTTTAATATATATATATACATGCATTGTTTTACTTCTTCCTTCTACATGCCTTATATGATAATCGATCTGCTACTACTGAATCGTGTCTGCTCTAATTTCTGCTATACGAGTAGACACTCTGTGATTTGTCCTGGGGATCATCCAGAGCATGATCCTGATGGCACGGATTTTCAAGTACAGAAATCCGAGCTGTCACAGTTGGTATCAGAGCCTAAGCTTTAGGTTGAACTATGAGTTCATGTTGGATTGTTTTCACAATCTATGTACTGATCAATGTTATTATTTTTACAATAACAAACCGGTATTATAGGCCCAAAGTTCAGAGGTGGATGCAGTGGAGGTAGAGAAGGACAGAGAGAGGTTCCACTGTGAGAGATTCCTGATGTGATGGGAACATCTAGGGGATTAGGGTTCCTATCGGATGAGAATGCCGTTTCGATTGGACCGAGAGGAGGTAGAAGAGGTAGCGATGGCAGAATGGAGTAGGTGTTGGAAGCTTTGGCTGTCAACGTCACTCAGCAGACTGCTGCTTTGAATCAACAAGTAGCTAGACCACCTCACCAACCCAGCGATTTTATCGAGTTTAGGAGAATGAGACCTAACTTCTCGGGTCAAACGGATCAGATAGAGGTCGAGGGTTGGATAGAAGAAATGGAGAAACTGTTTGATGTGCTCCAGTGTACTGAGGTAGAGAAGGTGCACTGGGCAACCTTCAAGCTTGATGGGGAAGCGGGGCCTTGGTGGAAGTTGGTATCGAGGCACCGTGAGCATGAGTTTCCCAATGTCCCTTGGACATGGGCTAAATTTGTCGAGACCTTCAACGAAAAGTACTTCTCGAAGATTGTGAGGCATCAGTGGGAGGTGAAATTCATCAAACTGGAACAAGGAGCTATGACGGTGCGAGAATACAATGTGGAGTTTGATAGATTAGCAACGTTTGCTCCGCAACATGTAGCCACCGAGTTAATGCGAGCACGAAAGTTCCAACTTGGCTAAAGGCCAAACATTCAGAGGGAAGTGGCCATATGGGAGCTAGAGACATATGTGACAATTATGTCCAAAGCTCTCATTTCAGAGGAAGAATGTCAGAAGCAGTTTGCTTGGAGAGACAAGCAAAACAGGGAGAGGTCATTTCAGGGACAGTCTCAGGACCCTGAGAAAAAAAAAAGGGCTAGATTCTCCAGACCTCCGAGTTGCCCTACTCACTCCCGACCAGCAATATCTACAAGGCCTAGTTCATATCAGAGGCCAGCAGTACCTGCATCTTCCAAACCATTCAAATCGTCTAGTTCTTTTGGCAACGGAGCTTCTGTAGTGCAGGGATCTTCTAGGGTCTCATCGTTCACTCCGACTCTTTCATGTGCAATGTGTGGGAAGCCACACAAGACAGAGGACTGTAGGAGAGAGACGGGGGCATGCTTCAGGTGTGGGAAGATGGGCCACATAGTTAGAAACTGCTTAGAGGAGATTAAGGAGAGCAAGGAGTTGTCTAGATCCGTGTCTACTCAGAGATCATCTCGACCGGTTGTTCAAGGTCGAGCTTATGCCGTCACAGCGACCAATGCTCTGACATCGAATGATGTCATCCAAGGTATCATTATGCTTTGAGATTTTCAATTATGTTATTAATTTCAGTTATTTTTTAATATGGTAGTAGATCTTAAATGCATATGAATATTGTGACTGCTATGTATTATATTATATGCATGACGTGTATGCTGATAAATAAACAAAGATACTCTTCATACACGTCAAGAGCAAGACATATGTGAGGTTGAAGCGATAGTATTAATTGACCCTGGATCCACACATTCTTTTATTACGCCGATGTTCTCAGCACATATAGGGATTACTCCAGTGAAACTAGATTTCATTTTAGCAGTGACAATCCCTATGGGTAATTCAGTAAAAATGGATACAGTGAACAAGGCGGTAGTCATTAGTATGGAGAAGGAGGAAACTCGAGCAGATATAATATTGATGAATATGGTAGGCTTCGAAGTGATATTAGGGATGGACTAGCTATCCGCTTATCATGCTAGCGTTGATTGCCTACGGAAAATTGTGGTTTTCCACCCTCCAAAGAGGAAGTCATTTAGGTTCTTTGCGGTGAAGTATAAGGTAGCACTGTTGATATCAGCTATTCGGACTGAGAGGATGATGAGGAATGGGTGCAGTGGTTATATGGCTTTTCTGCAAGAGCAACGGGAAGAGAAGAATGTGATTTCGGACATTCATGTTGCTTGCGAGTACCCCGATGTGTTTCTTGAGGATTTATCAGCACTACCACCAGCTCGAGAGATTGAGTTTGCTATTAATCTAGTTCCGGGTACCGAGCCAGTATCTAAAGCTCCCTATCGGATGGCTCCTGCAGAGTTGCAAGAATTGAAGGAGCAGCTTCAAGAATTGTTTGACAAAGGGTTTATCCGACCTAGTGTGTCTCCTTGGGGAGCACCAGTACTATTTTTTAGGAAGGACGGTTCAATGTGACTTTGCATCAATTATCGACAATTGAATAAGTTGGCTATTAAGAATCGTTACCTGCTTCCAAGAATAGATGATCTTTTTGATCAATTATAAGGAGCACGGTTCTTTACGAAGATTGACTTACGATCGCGTTATCAACAGCTAAGAGTCAAAGCAGAGGATATTGAGAAGACAGTATTCAGAACCAGATATGGGCACTATGAATTTTTTGTTATGACATTTGGATTGATGAATGCACCGATATCTTTTATGGATCTAATGAACCGAGTGTTTAAACCACACTTGGATAAGTCTGTGGTTATCTTCATGGATGAAATTCTCATCTATTCAAGGACGAAAGAAGACCATGAGCGGCATCTGCATTTGTCTCTACAAACTCTCAGAGATCACAAACTTTATACAAAGCTCAGTAAGTGTGAGTTTTGGCTTGACCAAGTCAGCTTCTTAGGTCTTGTCTCTGAGAAAGGAATAACAATGGATCCAACTAAGATTGAAGTGGTAGTGAATTGGGAGCAATCAAGGACGGTAACTGAAGTCTGTAGTTTCCTTGGCTTGGCGGGATACTATAGACAATTTATGGAAGGGTTCTCCAAACTTTCAAATCCGCTTACTCAGCTCACAAAGAAGAATGCTAAGTTTGACTGGTCAAATCAATGTGAGAAGAGTTTTCAGGAACTCAAGACGCGTCTAACTACAACACTAATGCTAGCTATACCTTCGGGCAGAGGAGGTTTTGCTATATATAGTGACGCATCTTACAATGGTTTGGGTTGGGTCCTCAACCAGCACAAGAAAGTCATCACGTACCGCTCTAGACAGCTCAAGGAACACGAGAAGAACTATCCGACTCATGATCTGGAGTTAGCGGTGGTGATCTTTGCTTTGAAGATCTAGAGGCACTACTTATACGATGAGACATTTGACATCTTCACCGATCACAAGAGCCTCAAGTATCCTTTTACCTAGAAGGATTTGAACATGCGATAACGCAGAGGGGTGGAGTTTTTAAAGGATTACGACTGTTCCATCCAGTATCAACATGGGAAGGCCAATGTTTTGGCGAATGCTTTGAGCAAAAAATCTTTGGCTTAGTTGTCACATCTTATTACCAGAGGAAAGAGGTGGCATCTACTTGAGGACCTGGCCTTATGTGACACGCTGATTGATGCCAGAGGTTCAGGAGTATTGATGTCTACCATTGTGATACGGCCCACGTTGTTTGATAACAAACGTAAGCTCCAGATAATTGATGATGAGCTTTGGCCATTTGAAGATGTGATTAATGGGATCAGAGCAGATTTCTCCATCAAGGATGATGGTACTCTACTATTTAAAGATCAGATGTGCATACTTGCTAACAAGGATCTTAAAGATATCATTTTAGAAGAAGCTCACAAGTCAACGTATGCTATACATCCGGGGAGTACCAAGATGTACCAAGATCTAAAGTGAAGCTTATGGTGGAGAGGATGGAAGAAGGATGTTGCAGAGTACGTGTCTCGATGTTTGGTCTGCTAGTAAGTAAAAGTAGACCATCAAAATCCAACAAGATTATTGCAACCATTACCAGTGCCTGAATGGAAATGGGAAGCCATTTCTATGGATTTCATATTAGGATTGCCGAGTACATTAAGAAAAAATAATGCCATCTGGGTCATTGTAGATAGACTGACTAAGTCTTCACACTTTTTGCCGTATCGTACTACGTATTCAGCCAACAAGCTCACAGAGCTGTACATGAAAGAGATAATTCAGTTACATGGGATACCAGTCAGTATCGTGTGTGATCGAGATCCACTTTATACATCGCAATTCTGGCAACGATTTCAAGAAGGCATGGGATCTAAACTGGAGTTCAGCTCAGTGTTTCATCCTCATATAGATGGGTAGACTGAGAGAGTGAACCAGATCATAGAGGATATGTTGCGTGTATGCATGTTAGACTTTCTTGGTTCATGGGATCAGCATTTGCCTCTAATTGAGTTCGCTTACAACGACAGTTATCAGTCCAGTATTGGTATGGCCCCTTATAACGCCTTATATGGATGACGATGCAGATCTCCTTTGAATTGGGAAGAAGTTGGTGAAAAGCTTATTTTGGGATCGGATATTGTGGATAGTGCAACTAATACAGTTCGGTTGATCCGCAAGAGATTACGAGTTACTCAAAGTCGCCAAAAGAGTTATGCCAATCTTCATCGGACGCACGTTGAGTTTCAGGTATACTTAGCTGCATTCAACAAACTTAGGTTTCTCTATTTAAATCGATTAGTATGGAATTAACACTTGTTTTTAGGTAGGAGACATGATATTTGTGAAGATCTCACCAACTAAGGGCGTGGTGCGCTTTGGAAAACTTGGAAAGCTGAGTTCACGTTATATTGGACCGTTTTAGGTGCTCGGACGGGTTGGCGAAGTCGCATATAGGATTGCGTTGCCACCATAATTGGCAAGTATGCATAATGTCTTCCATGTTTCCATGCTACGGAGATACGTGAGAGACCCGACTCATGTGTTGGACTTTCAGCCGATTGAGCTTCAAGAGGATCTAACTCTGGTAGAAGCACTTGTCGAAATCTTGGACCGTAAAGATCAAGTTTTGCGAACTAAGTTAATACCACTTGTGCTCGTAAAGTGGCGTAATCATTCAGCGTCAGAAGTTACTTGGGAGTGTGAAGCCAAGGTCCGCGAGCAATACCCACATTTGTTTACCTGATGTGGAAGGTAATTTTCACGATTTTAGTTTAAATTCATTATCGTGATAATATGCGTATTATATGTAAGCAAAGATATTTTGGATTGTATAATCTACATATACAGACACGGCATACGAGGTACAATAGACCCTCATTCTTGAAATAAAGTTCGTTGGGGTTAAAGACATTTAAATGTTAATAAATAGCTTTACTGTCAGGATTGATCGATCAAGTTAGTGAATTGATCGATCAATTGAGTTTGAATATTGTGCTGAATTTGAAGATTCATCGATCGATATAAGTGCATTGATCGATCAAGGCTGTGGAACTAGGACAATTTAACTTAAACATTGATCAATCAATATGAGAGATTGATCGATCAAGTTTATCGGGTTAGGGCATTTTGACTTAAGAATTGATCGATCAATTTAAGCATTTATCGATCAACCCTATCATTTTAAGTAACGATTGGGTTTTATTTTTCTCACTTGCACGATTAGGGATTGCAATCGTTCAAGAGGGTTTTTGCTCCCTTTGCGTTCAAGCGACATTCGAACTATTTGCCGGCTACCGAAGCTTCTCGTGGTGCTTGCCTTGATCGAATTTTGCTCGGTTGGATCGGTAAACCCTAACCTTATCTTAGTTTGGGGTTTTTGTATATTTTTTTATGCATTTTATGCCATGGGACCGCGAACAAAGAATGCATCATGTAAAGTCCCCACATCTCGGGTTCGTGCATCTGTGCAGCTCGTCGAACCGGTCGCACAACCCTTTGTGCCACCCATGGATCCCGTTGAAGATGTGGTTCCACCCGTTATAAACCCCCAACCACCCCAAATGCAACGTGAAGTCCCAACCTGTGGTGGACTTCCAATTTTTTTTTGCCCGAGTATGTTTTTGACTCTACGCTCTTTGAGGATTGGCCCGAGATGACTTGGGCCATCGACTACATCACTAAGCTAGGGTTGAAACCGTTGCTTGAGTCGTTTCATGATCATTTCTGTCCCCGGATCATGCAACTTTTCTTTCAAAACCTTCGTCGAGGCGACAACCGTCATCAATTGGTCACCAAGATCGACGGTTTGGACTATAAGTTTAACCAATATCATGTCGCGGCTGCCCTATAGTGCACATCCGTGTAAATTGAGACTTGTGGCTTGTTGCCACCTTACATTAAGGATGTCCCATTCCACGACGTGGTTACTCAAATGACCCAAGGTCAGCATGGTTTGGGTCAATCCATTACCCGGGCTCAACTCCCTGATCCATTATGGATGCTTAATACGTTTATCAAGTGTGCCTTGAACTAGTTTTTGCACAAGTCTGCGAGGATCGGCATCGTGCAACAAGAGCTATTTACCGCTTTTAAGAACCGTTGGTTCTCTGTTTCTGATTTGGTCCTTGATGGCATGATCAATGCCAAGGAAATGATGTCCGAGAGGACGAAGGCTGCTCCAAAGAAGCAGATGCCCTACGCTCGCTTGATAACTAAAATGGTCGAGCAGTATGTAGCATTTAAATTAAAAGACTGGACCAAGAGTTATAGCCTTTTGGTCAAAAGGTTACCTAAGGAGGAGGAGGTTCCTCCAGTTGTAGAGGGCGCCGAGACGGCAGAGAGAGTTCCCGATGAGGGGGAGGCATAGCTTGATTAGCCACCTTAGCCTGTGGTGCCTACTCGCCCTACCCCTCGAAGCGGTGCTTGAGGCAGTCATCGAGGGCAACAAGCGCATTCATGAGCGGCTAGACAGGATGGCAGAGTTCCATCGTCAGGTACAACAACGATTGGATTACCACGAGGGCATGCTTGAGCTCCTGATGCAGCACCCGTATGATACCACGTCGACGCCGATGATCACACATGCCCATCAGCATACCGTGGACCCTCGCAACTACCGCACTAAGCCACCTAGGCCCAGTAGATTTACACCTGACGAGGCTAGACCTTCTGACGCCCCGGCAGGTAATTACTATGCTACTGTGTGCTCTTCTTTTAATAATTATATTTGTATAATCTCTTAATCTATTTTCCATATAATTTATGTTCTGCAGGTATACTTGTTCCTGCATGATATATTCGACTGCTTGTTTCTGCATTGTTCTGCCAGTTAGAATTAGGATACACCATCCACCTGTCTGAGACTCTCGAACTTCTTTAGAGACAAAAATTCCCAAGGGGGGGATAATGTAACGACCCTAAAATTCAGAACAAGAACTCGATTATTTAGATAAGCGTGCCCGACACAAAAATTGAGACAAATTAAATGTTTTTGAATTCATATTATTAGGAATAATATAATCCGCGGTTAGACGAAGTCATGTGTGACTTCTTGGGTAAGTCTGGGTCATGTTAGCCCTTGATGAGGCGTGATACGCCGGAGAAGTTATGTGTGTGCTCCACACCGGAGCTTAAGTTAGGAGAAAAGAGAAATATCGAAGATATTTCATTTTCTTAGCTTATAAGAGAAGGAAGAAGGTTTGAATACCTACCTTGCATCTCCTTCTTGTTTTTCCTGAGAATCTGTAACTAGGTTATTATTTTTAGGTGGTTACTTTGAGAAACCCCACTTAAAAGAAACCTAGGGTTGAGATTAATTGAGTTAGGTGTGCGGAATCGAAGTCGGTACGTCATATTTGTTTTGGTAAAGAGGACTAGTATCTCTGTGTGTTAAAGCAAAGCCGAGCGTTTGCTTTTCCGAGTCGTGACGGTGACAAATTTATGATTCCGAATTCGAAACCCTCTTTAGATCACATTGCCGACAACCCGAAAGGGGCTTTAAAGAGGTGAGTTTTTAGATTAAAATTGTGGAGGTTAAGACCTCATAAATGTGTAAATGTAAGTGCGTGTGTAGTCTGTTAGGATCATTAAGGGTTAAAGATAAAAATAGTTCAATAACAGTGATCGCCATTAATGACAGAAAATTGTCATCTTTGATCGATCAAATTAGTGAATTGATCGATCAAGCCTAGAATTGATCTATCAATTGAATGATTGATCAATCAATTCGTATAATTCAATTAATGAGAACAGTAGGGTGATTTTCTGGAAGTTCAATATCCGATGGGCATTGATCGATCAAATTGGTATTTGATTGATCAAATTTGAAGGTTGATCGATCAATTTGAGGATTGATTGATCAATATGAGAGGTTGATCGATCACAGTGAGGTGATCGATCAAAGGTAAGAATGATCGATCATTGTGGATGTTGATCGATCAATGAGGAAGATTGATCGATCAAATTTTATAAATTAACTGTGCAAACAGGAGGTAGGAAATTTGAGTCTGATAGGATTGATCAATCAATGGGGAAATTGATCGATCAATTTGAAGGATTGATCGTTCAAACAGGGATGTTGATCGATCAAATCCCTTCTGACACATATGAGTTAAATGGGAGATTGATCGATCAATGGGAAAGATTGATCGATCAAACAAGGTGATTGATTGATCAATCACCCCTGTTTTCTGCTCTTTTAGTTTTATGGATAAAACACTACTGAACACTGTACCAGTTGATGTTCTGACATCTCTGACGATAAGTATGCTATGTGTATGTTCTAGGATCAGATCGTGATGTGTTGAAAAGCTTTGAATTTGCTTAGAAAGGTCTGATCTGAGGTAGGGGAATTCAACTAAAATTGCATTTATTCTTGATCTTATGGTTTCAAATCTTCTGTGTTCTGCTGCATTGTTCTGACTTGTTTCCAAATCATGTCTGGCATATGTATGAAAATTTCCATTATATATGATTCTTGTTATCTGCTATCTGTCACCTGATTCTTGTTATATGATAAGTATGTATGTCATTTCAAGTTTAATAATCTGATAAATCCCACCGACTCGACGGTATATTCGTGCCTGGCACAATCGGGCATCTGCTTTGGAAATCCCTCGGCACAATTGCACTCCTTCAATGAAGCATTGTTGCAATTTCTGAAATTATTCATTGAACGACGATGATCGGGATTACCCATCAGCCCAAATTTGGCTACCACGTGCTATTCTCATGGGAGTTACTTAAGTATACTATTTTAAGTCATTTAAATATTGTACGCATAGCATCCAGCAAACTCTGAGGTTTTGTCTGCTCTGATAAATTCTGCATATCTGATCATCTATCTGCATCTGTTCATTTCTTTCTATATTCTGCTACTTCTTGTATGTCTGAAATATCTTCTGCAACTATGTTTTACAATTAGGATGCAAATTTAACTGAAATTCTTCTACTGAGCTTAGATGGTTAGCTCACTCCTGACTCTGTGTCATAGGTTCTGAGGCTAGAGCACCGGGCACCGAGAGCGACCCGGACTACCATCCTGAGACAGAGGTTGAG
This sequence comes from Chloranthus sessilifolius, assembly GCA_021018995.1. Classification (NCBI taxonomy): domain Eukaryota; kingdom Viridiplantae; phylum Streptophyta; class Magnoliopsida; order Chloranthales; family Chloranthaceae; genus Chloranthus; species Chloranthus sessilifolius. The sequence goes on along the minus strand of CM037597.1, from coordinate 33,464,854 downwards.
GCTGGGGATGAGGAGACTGACATCTAGGCCGGCGAGTTTTCCCCTTAGGCTAGGTATAATAGTTTTGCATTTTTGGGTTTTTGTACTGTATTTTAGATTATTTGTGCGTCGGGTGGCCACCTTCTGTATTTATTTCTATAGATGTTTTTACTTGTATTATTATACATTCTATAGGAACCATTATCGGGAACCATTGTTTTGGGTGATGGATGTCCATCACTACTGGTTCTTCTTGGCTCCTTTGTCAGGATGTATATTCTTTTGATATATATATACATGCATTGTTTAACTTCTTCCTTTTACATGCCTTATATGATGACTCGATCTGCCACTACTGAACTGTGTCTGCTCTGATTTCCGCTATATGAGCAGACACTTTGTGATTTGTCCTAGGGATCATCCAGAGCATGATCCTGATGACACGAATTTTCAGGCCCTTCATGGTTAAAACTATTATACCTAACCTTAATAACATATATATATATATATATATATATATATATATATATATTATACAAACGATCTTCGGACATTTCCTTAACTTCTCATCTTTAGGGAGAAATTAGGAGGGATATGAAATAGAAACCTAGTAATCTTGGGATACTGGCCATCTAGTTTACTTATGTTTAAGGCCCTTGAGTCCCATGCTATAGTTTGTGGGTCCCACTAACCATGGTTCGAAACCTTGACTCAACTCGAAAGTTAGATGAGTCAAGTTCGAAGATTTGAATAAATTCAACTCTGCCCTGCTCTCTAATTTAGTAAATATTTGAAAATATGTATTTTAAAAGAAAAAATTAAGAAAAACATACATACAAGAAAAAAGAGGGAAAGATAGGTTGGGAACATGGGATAGTTTAATCTTTTGAAATTTCTAAAACCTTGTCCCACGAAAATGTATTATATATAAGAGTAGTTTACAAGCCGTAGCTACATCATCCTAGTGAAATCTCGACTCGACACTGTGAGTTGAGTAACTCAGTTGTGTTACTCTTTGATTTGCCGAGTTTTATAACTTTGCCACTAACAGTGGGCCACTGTAATATTCCTCTTCACTGTAAATGATGTTGATAATACCCTTAACACATTCTTGGATGACTTGGCATAGTGTTGTCATGGTCATTGGTGGTGGTGGCATTCATTTTTAGATGTTGCAAATTACTCTTGTTTTGGAGGAATATTTTGTGTGCTATCAAGTTATCAATCCCTAGTAATAAAAAAGAAATGCGTGTTTAGGAAGGAAAATTGAACCGTCCTACAAGCTGAAAATATCTTACCATTCAAGTAATTGTATTGAGGTGGTTTTGAGATTCTTGAGAATATTTGTACTGCACAATCAGGTTTCATTAATCAGAAAATGTTATAAACTAGTGGTTGTTCTTGGATTTGCAGTACACACCTGCAATTGATATTTGGAGCATAGGTTGCATCTTTGCCATGGCATTAACTGGAAAGCCACTATTTCCTGGCAAAAATGTAGTTCACCAGTTGGATTTAATGACTGATCTGCTTGGCACACCTTCGTTAGACACCATTTCTCGGGTATGGTATAATGATATATTGGATTTTTTTCATGTCATAAATTTAACTATTTGTAAGAGTGATCTCAATTTCTCCCATCTTCCTTTATTTTCCTGTATCCAAATTCAGAATGAAAAATCTAGGAAATACTTAAACAACATGAGGAAGAAGCAGCCTGTATCTTTTGCACAGAAGTTTCCAAATGCGGGTCCTTTAGCATTTGGATTGCTGCAAAGGCTGTTGGCTTTTGACCCAAAGGATCGACCTACCGCTGAGGAGGTATGTATTATGGTAACAGTTAACTGGAAATAGTCATTTTGAGCCATTATGCCCATTACAATTTAATATTCTATTGTTAACCTGAAGATTCTGAACTATTATATATAGTCGACAATGGTATAGTATTTTGGACAAGAAATGCTTTGAGAAGTTTGTTTAATGGGTTCTGAAGCTACCTCACTTTAGGAGCCCTACTGCAAATGAATGACACTATTGGATCACAATAGGCAGAGCCCTGCTGCAAATAAATGGCACTATTGGATCACAATCCAACAGTGCAGTTTAGTTTCGGACACCCATCTTAGGGAAGAGGGAGACTCAAACCCGAAACCTACCCATCTTTCACTAATGCATATGAATTTTGATTAGTTCATTTGTATTTGTGGAAGATTGTGTGAGCATAATTGGAGCACATTTGACTGCAGTTGCCTAGGCCTCAATCGATAAATACTTTTATTAATACTTTTATAATATAAATTCTATACATATATATTAAAAAGAGGGTTGCTTTTTTAAGGCATAAAGTATATTTGGATAGGTTTTGGCAACGACATCAGTTCGGTCAGATAGGGTCTAACTGGGTTTGGCTAGTCTAGTTTAAGAAGAGATTTATTAATACTTACTATGTAAGTTTTAAGCATGTATATTAAAAATAGTATTGTTTTAAAGAATTCAAGTATATTAAGACTTATTGGTTAGGACTGTGTTTTCATTTAATAAACAGGTTTTGAGTTTGAATCCCCTCTCATGTATATTTTTGAAAAAATAAGAGGAAATGAAGCGGATTGTCAGCGAGACTGCCAATTTAATCGAAAACTTGGCTGGCCCCCCAGTTCAATAATAAAAAACCATATTTCCTGATTTTAAGGCCAACTTGTGACAGCCCAGATTTTCACAACCAGAAACCCGTGCCATTTGGATCATAGACTGGATGATTCTCGAGACAAATCAAAAAGTGTCTGCTCGTCTAGTGAAAATCAGAGCAGACATGATCGGAAAATTGGCAGATCGAGTCATCATAAAAGGCTCTAAAAAGAAAGAAAAGTACAAAACAATACATATATAATATCAAAAGGATATATACATCCTCCAAAAAGGAACCAAGAAGAACCACTCGTGATGGCTATCCATCACTCAAAACAATGGTTTCCAATAATGGTTCCTATAGAATGTATATAGTTACAAGTACAACATCTATAGTATATAATACTAAAAGGTGGCTACCAGGCGCACAAATAATCCAAAATACATATACAGATCCCAAAACAAGCTAATACCCAAGCTGCTAATAGAACTTGTCAGCAGGGGTGTCAGTATCCTCCTCCTTTGCCTCAGCCTCCGGTTGGTAATCAGGATCACTCTCCGTGCCGGGAGCCCTAGCCTCAAAACCTTTCATAGAGAAAGAGGGTGAGCTATCCATCTAAGCTCAATAGAAGAAACTCAAGTAATTTGCATGTTAATTGTAAAACATGGTTTGTAGAATATAACGCAGACTAATAATTAAAGCAGAGTGTGGACAGAACAGGATATATGCAGACAAATAATCAGATATGCAGAATAATCAAAATGCAGAACTTTTAATGGACAGAATGATACAGAATCGTCAGAATAGACTTTACTTTCAGAGTTGTCAGATGTATGCATACAATATTCAATTACTTAAATTCTATACTTAAATAACTCTCGTGAATATAGCACGTGGTAGCCAGATGTGTGTCGATGGGTTACCCCGACCATTGTCGTTCAATAAATAATTTCAGAAGATTACATCAAGCCTCTCCAAAGGAGAGCAACTTGTGCCGAGGGTTTACAAATCAGATACACGGATATTTCGTCGTGCCGATCATGAGTATCCTACCACGTCAAGGGGATTCATCACATGAACTTTAAATCAATACACATAAGGACCTCAGAATCAGATAATAGAGCTTTTTAAACAGAAGAAATCAGATACAGATGCTCGGAAAACCATGCTGTCAAAATCGGATACAAGTTAAGTTGAATTTCCCCTACCTCAGATCAAGTCTCTCTAAGCAAATCTAAAGCTTCCTAAGATGTCCTGATCTTGACCTAGACTATACCTATAGCATACTAAGTGTCAGAAGTGTTAGGATACAATTTGGCACGCTGCTCAATAGTGTTTTTCCTAGAAAACCAAAATAGGCAAAAACAGGAAATTCGATCGATCAATCTCCATGTTTGATCGATCGAATTTATATTTGATCGATCAACTCATTGTTTGATCGATCAGAGGTCTTACCTCTATACAGACAGAACAGAGGAAATCTGATCGATCAATTCCCTAGTTGATCGATCGGATTCTTAATTTGATTGGTCAATCCTCATGTTTAATCGATCGAATTTTCAAGTCAAAAGTTTCAGAAAAACATACCTCCTATTCTATACTTTATTATACAATTCGATCGATCAAATCCCCTATTTGATTGATCAATATCACAGTTCGATCAATCAATTCTCAATTGATCGATCAGTTCATACTTAATTCATCACTTCTAAATTTGATCGATCATTTCCAAATTTGATCAATCAAATCACCAATTTGATCGATCGAGCATATCGGATCTGAACTTCTAAGAAAGAATGCCCTTCGATTCCATAGAGGGCGCCCTCATTAAACACACATATTTAAGACAGTCACTTTCTACTAAAACCCAAAGTGACTCACCTCTTTCGAAGGTTGCTTCTCGGTTCACGACATTGTGATCCCACGTGGGTTTCGGATCCGAATCGGTGAGTTTGCCACTTCGAGTTCTCCGATGAACCGAAGATACGAATCCTCAGTAATACACAGAGGTGTATTGCCTTTTCACACCGATTAGTGCACACATGCTCATTGACTCATTCTAAATCCGAAGTTTCGTAACCCAGGGTTTCTCGAGTTTGGCTTTCTCACGGTTCTCTCACATAGGTAAGAGCTTGGAGCCAGAAGTTTTCAGAGCAAAGAGGAGAGGTGGGTGGTATTCCTACCTCCCTTCCTTATAAGCTAACAATCTGAAAATATCTTAGATATTTTCATTTCAAGTACTTTCACTCTGGTGTTGAGCGCATACACTGCACTCACGTGGATGACATTCTACACAGGTCAAAATAAGATCTCGGATTTGTGTCGTAAGTGATAAATCACTTCGCACGCCTACTGATTAAAGATCTCCATATTATTATTCTTAATTTCAAAATTTTAAATTTGTCTCAATTTTCGTGCTAGGCACAAATACCAAAGCAATCAGAAGGTTTCATAAATTTAGGGTCATTACACAACTGGTTCAATGGACCTGCTGGTTCCGATGGAACCGGCCGGTCCCATTTTTAAAACATTGCTATGTATTATTCATTTCTATCTGTATGGAATTTCCTTTTATTACCATTGAAAAGAAAAGAAGATTTATCAATGTTATGTGATACTAGAAATTTTTAGTGAAAATATATTGTAGACTAACTACTTCTAGCTTGTTTCCATTTGAAATGTGTATGCTCTTATTTGGTCCATTTCTTACCCCTATTAACCCTCCCTTACCCTATTAACCTGTCTTATTTGATTCATTTCTTGGGTTTTTGAAATTTCAGATTTTATAGGCTTTAATTTTATATTTGTTTGCTTTTATCTTTATTATGTAGGGTATGCCCTCGATTGATTTACCATTTTTTTCTCAGTTAAAATAAACTTTGATTGCTTTGTGTGAGTGTGTGTGTGTGTCACTACAAAAAATCAAACTATTGGAGACGGCTGCTTTTGGCCATCTCTGAAGATGTCTAAGCCGTCTCCAACACTATTAGAGACGGCTTCCTTGTAGTCTCCAATAGCTCCGTCTCCAATGTCTTTAGATGTAACGTCTCAAAATTTTGACCTATGAACATTACACCTCGAGGCGCGTGCACGGCTAGCCATGTATTAAACCTAACAAGGAATGAACTGATGAGTTATGGTAGGTTATGTGTTAAGTGGAGTGGCTGGGTTAGTTATAAGTCTTTGGATGAGTAATATACAACCTATGTGTGGTGTGTGTGCCTAACACCCCTAGACTAAGGTAGGTATAAGAGTGAGAAACCTAGGAAAATTGATTTCTCTAGTGTGTTGGTGGTTGAGTTATTGAGAGAGAGAGAAAGAGAGGTAAGAGCAATCAATACGAGGGTATGCGTGTGTGTGCAAGAGGATCTGAAGCAGCACATTAAATTTGAGATTTGATTGTGTGAATCCGAGGACTTCAAACTACGAATCCCTAGCTGTGTATGCGTTCGTGGATCTTGAAAATTGATAAATTCAAGGTAAGAAATTTATGTTCAATTGTGAATTTCTGTTAGGAAAGTTTAGTTTGTGATTTGATCGAAAGAATGTGAAGAAACGAGATTAGATTTGAGAAAGAACGGAGAAAGAATGAGAAAACCCTAGAACAAATGAAATTTATTAATTTCGATCGATCAAAATTTGATTCGATCGATCAAAATTAGTATAAGAGAGAAGGATACAAATTCTGAAGAAATTCGTTCGATCGAACGAAATGTGTTTCGATCGATCGGAAATGAGACTTGATAGATCGAAGCATATATAACAGGGATTTGGATTTTTGCTGATAGGATTCGACCGATCGAAATTTATTTCGATCGATCAAATTTGAGAATCTGATCGATAAAATTATAATTCGTTCGATCGAGATGTTAATGCCCTTTTGGATCTTTGAGGGATTCGATCGATTGAAAAATATTTCGATCAATCGAAACAGAGAGCTCGATTGATAGGATTTAAAATCGATCGATCGAACTGCATGTCTGATGTTTAGTTTCTATTGGATTCGACGGATTGAGACAAATTCGATCGATCGAATTTGGGTTTCGATAGACCAAAATGAAGATTCGATCGATCAAAATTGCCAGATTCATGATTTTGGTCTGTTTTGTCTGAGGGATTTTAAGGAGGGCTTATGTTGTTTAGTTTTGTGTCATTCTTACATATGAACTATGAATTTACTTTGTTTAGGTTGAAGGTATAATTATGGAGGGTTGAGGCTTAAGAGCATTAAGAAACTTCTCTTACGACTCCATCTTTAAGGTAGGGAAATAATTATAGCATGTTTATTCGATGTCAATGATGTGTATGTTATGATATGATAGATTCTATCAGCATCTAGTGTAAATGGTGTTAATAACCAATGCGAATACATTAGTGTGCGTGTGTGATTTGAAATCCTTCGTAAGCATGCTTTGTGATGAGAAACTATTCAAACTTCGATTTAGCCATGAGCTACTATGTGGAATCCTTCGCCATTCATTTCGATATGGGTGTGTGTGAGATGATTGTGATTCAATTTTAGCTTCAAATCTAATTATACTTAGCATGAAATACGGTGATAAACTATAAGTTATGCACGATGATTTGAGGTTTGTATATGAATACCCGACTGACACGGCGGCATAACCACGACCGACACGGCGGGATATCCATGACTGGTACGGCTGGATATCCGTACACCCTTTGTGATCATATGTGATCTTGTGAAATCATACCAGTCAACGGTAACATGTGTGTTCGGCGCAAGTGTCCATCTTTGTTGGGACCTTGAGCACATTATGTAAATGGTTCATATGAGCGACGATGGTGGGTATTCCATCGAGGACTCGAGGCTACGGCTACTCAAATACTGATTTAAGTGAAAATCTTTAAGCTCCTCCTTTTGTTATGTGAGTTAGTGTGTGTGCACCCGATAAGCTTGCGCAATCACGATAACTGTTTGCTTCAGTTGATTATCTTGACATGTGTACTAACAACTTCATTTGTTCAGTCTATTACACTTGAATTTGGGTCACTTATAAGAAATGATTCATGTTTTCAATTATGCCATAAGATATATGTACTTTGATAAGAAATACATGCTATTCATTTTTTCCCTACTGAGCTTAGATGAAGCTCATTCCTTGACTAAACGTCACAGGTACAGGTGAAGAGATAGGCACGGAGGACCCAGATAATGAGGACTCTGACTACGTGCCAATCAAGGAGGAGCAAGAGCCCCTTCCCGAGGACTGCTTTATCTGCTCAAGGCCCGGGTAAGTCTGGCCTTGGATGTTGAACTAGATTGTGGTTATGTAATATGTAAAAGATATACAATTGGGAGATTTTGGTATCTTTTTTTTTTTGTGAACCATGTTCCGGTAAGGGATGGCACTTACCGGTGGTTCTTTTCGATTCTTTTATCCAAATGCACTTGTATGGAACTAGAACTGTCATTTTGAGCTTTTAAGAAATAGTTGGAGTTTTCTTTTCTTATGATGGCTATGTTAGTTAGTTATGGCTCTGCTCTATTTTCGCTTCGCGGGTGATTATGCCAAGTGTTCCGTTCGGGGTTCAGCCTTAGGGTTGACCCGACGGCCCAGGTTTTAAGGTTAGGAAAGTCGGGCTGTCACGGTTGGTATCAGAGCTTCGGCTTTAGAGACTTCTAACAAGTCTAAAATCGTTTAGATATTTGGGATTTCGTTGGATACTAGGAACCGTCTGTTAATGAGACTTTTGTTTCATTATAATAGATTCCAATGGATCAGAGAGGTAGAGGACGACCTAGAGGAGGTCGCCAGAGAAACTTGAGAAACATAGATGATATTCCTGTGGGATCCAGTAGAGAGCAGAAACCACCTCCTGAGGGGGATAGGGGTCATCGAGATGAGGCAACAGATAGGATGGCTAGAGCCATGGAGGCCATAGCCACTGCTATGGCTCAGCAAACTTAGCAAACGACATTGTTGGCTGAGTAGACGACATTATTGACTGTATCAAATAATGTGAACCATCAACAGCAGCCACCACCACCACCTCCTCCTGCACTTTTACTATCATCTTTCGTGGACTTTAGGAGATTGAGACCTCCGACTTTCCACGGTCAGACGGATCCACTAGAGGTGGAGAAGTGGCTAAACCAGATGGAGAAGTTACTAGAAAGACTCCAGAGCCCCGAAAGTGAGAAGGTTGGTTGAGCTTCCTTCCAACTTGAAGGTGATGCCGATTCATGGTGGAAATCGGTGTTAAGGAAGAGAGAAGTTGAGGGTCTACACGACCCATGGACATGGGCTGAATTTGTTAGAGTGTTTAAAAAGGAATATTTTTCAAAACAAGTTCGGAACCAGTAGAAGAAGGATTTTGCCAACTTAGAGTAAGGGAGCATGACTGTGTGGGAGTATGGTAATGAGTTTACACACCTATCGAAGTTTGCTCCAGAGTTAGTGGCTACCAAAGAGATGAAGGCCAATAGATTTGAAGAAGGCTTGAGACCAAACGTCAAGGATAGAGTATCAATGTTTGAACTTGAAACATACGCCGAGGTCATGGGGAAAGCTATCGTGGCAGAGAGGGATATTAATAACATGTATAAAAGACGTGATCTATAAAACAAGAATAAAGCCGGTCAAGGAAGAGCAAGTGATTATGACTCGGGGAATAAAAAGCTGAGGTTTGTAGCACCAACTCTAGTGTCGAGACAAGCCTATATGAGCTATCATAGGCCCACGACATTTACTTTCGTGAGACCTTTTCGCATAAAGGGCCCTGCTCAGACTCAGATGTCTGGAGCATCAGTTATGCAAGGATCCTCGAGGGAGGCATCAACTAGTCCGCAAGTTAAATGTGTTCGTTGTGGCAAATCACATAAAACATTGGACTATAGATGAGATACATGGGGTTGCTATAAATGTGGAAAGATTGGCCACATGATACAAGACTGCCTAGAGATGCGAAAGGAAGGTACTCTTTCAACAGCTATGGCGCAGAGGCCTACGTGATCCACAAGACCCCCACTATCCAAGGCCGTGTGTTTGCAGTGACTTCTGAAGATGCTCGGATGAGCAACGATGTCATCCAAGGTATAGCCACCTTATTATTTTTAAATTCATTTACATGCTTTCTAGATGAAGAAATTCCATCGACAGAAGGATCTCTAGTTTCATTTCCATGATTGTGTAGTTTTGGCATGCATGTCTGAACGCCTAGTATATGTATTAATATAGAAAATGACGAAAATCGTTGCGATGCACGTGTTCTGATAAACCCAGGGTCTACCCACTCGTTTGTAACTATGGAATTCGCAGGGAGATTAAAAATCGTCCTAGAGGAGTTAGATTTCATTTTGGACATGTCAGTTCCTACAAGAAGTGCAGTAACCACGGACATGTGTTGCCGATCAGTTATTGTGCAAGTGGAAGATCAAGAGACGATGACGGACCTCATCTTGTTGTACATGCAAGGATTTGATGTACTCATTGGCATGAATTAGCTATCCGCTTATCATGCAAGCATTGATTGCCTACGAAAGGTCATCACTTTTTATCCACCAAAGTAGAAATCTTTCGAATTTATTGATGACAAGGGTAAGATTGTTCCAATCATCTCTGCAGTGTGAGCTAAACGGATGATGAAGAATGGGTGTGAGGGATACCTAGCATTCCTACAAGAACAAAAGGAAATGAAGAATGTCATCACCGATATTTCGATTGTTTGTGAGTTTGAGGACGTATTTCCCGATAAGTTACCTAGATTACCACCTGATCGGGATATCAAATTTTCCATTGACTTAGCTCCAGGCATAGAACCAGTATCCAAAGCTCCTTACCGAATGGCTCTTGCCGAGTTGAAAGAATTGAAGGAGCAATTACAAGAGTTGTTAGATAAGGGCTTCATAACACCCAGTGTGTCTCCTTGGGGAGCACCGTTCTTATTTGTTAAGAAGAAAGACGGGTCAATGAGACTTTGCATCGACTATCATCAATTAAATAAGCTTACGATCAATAACAAGTACCCATTACCCAGGATCGATGATCTGTTTGATCAGTTGCAAGGGGTAAAGTTCTTTACAAAGATCGACTTGAGATTAGGGTATCATCAATTGAAAGTGTTCAGAAGACTCTATTCAGAACTAGATATGGGCATTATGAGTTTTTAGTGATGCCTTTTGGCTTGACGAATGCACCAGCTTCGTTTATGGATCTCATGAACAGGGTGTTCAAGCAACATCTTGACACATGTGTAGTAGTGTTTGTGGACGATATCCTCATTTATTCAAAATCTAGAGAAGTACACGAGCAACACTTATGCACTGCATTGCAGACACTATGTGAGCATCAGATGTATGCCAAACTCAGCAAGTGTGAGTTTTGGTTGGAGAAAGTGAGCTTTCTAGGCCATGTAGTTTCAGAAGCAGGTGTGACAGTTGATCCAGCAAAGATTGAGGCAGTGGTAGATTGGGAATAACAAAAGACTGTGACTGAGATTCGTAGTTTCCTCGCTCTGGCTGGGTATTACCGATGATTTGTGGAAGGATTCTCTAAGATTTCAAGATCGCTCACGCGACTTACAAGAAAGGATGTTAAGTTTGAGTGGACCAGTGTGTGTGAAGAGAGCTTCCAGGAACTGAAGAAACAGCTTACCTCTGCACTAGGACTAGCGATTCCATCAGGTAGTGGGGGGTTCACAGTTTATAGTGATGTGTTGTACAGTGGCCTAGGCGGTGTGCTCAATTAGAATAAGAAGGTTATAGCGTACAAGTCGAGACAGTTGAAAGAGCATGAGAAGAACTATCCGACGCATGACCTTGAGTTAGCCGTGGTGATCTTTGCACTTAAAATTTGGAGACACTACCTATACGGTGAGACCTTTGAGATTTTCACTGATCACAAGAGCCTCAAATACTTGTTTGCGCAGAAGGATTTGAATATGAGGCAACGGAGATGAATTGAATTTCTTAAGGATTATGACTGTTCGATTCAGTATCACCCAGGGAAAGCAAACGTCATGCAAGATGCTTTAAGTCAGAAGAACTCGGCTCAGTTACCCAGCCTTATTACGGGACTCTGTCGTTGGAAATTATTGGAGGACACGTCTTTGTATAACAAGAACATTGAGGTGAAAGTCTCTGGTACGCTGTTGGCTAATATCACAATATGACCAACAATTTTTGATCGAATCTACGAGCTTCAAATGAAAGATGCAGAGCTCTTAAAGATCAGGCAGAGTGTGACAGATGGCACCAACATAGACTTCTCTATTAAAGAAGATGCATCACTGTTGTTTAGAGGACGTCTATGCATACCAGTTGATCCCAATTTGTGGCAAACCATATTGGACGAAGCTCATAAGTCAAAACATGCTATTTATCCAGGTGATACCAAGAAGTACCAGGATCTGAGGAAGAGTTATTGGTGGAGAGGATTTAAGAAAGACATCGCCAAATATGTCTCTAAATGCTTGGTGTGTCAGCAAGTAAAGGTGGATCACAGACACCCAACAGGTCTATTGCAACCTCGGCCAATACTGGAATGGAAATGGGAGTCTATCTCTATGAACTTCATTATGGAATTACCAAGGACAATGAGATGCCATAATGTTATATAGGTGGTAGTTGATCGACTGACGAAGTTGGCACATTTCCTGCCCTACAATACGACATACATGGCAAACAAGTTGGCAGAATTATACATGCGAGAGATCATTCAACTACGCGTTATTTTGACAAGCATCGTGTTCGATCGTGACCCGTTGTGTACTTCAATATTTTAGCAAAGATTCCAAGAAGAGAAGGGCAAAGATTAGACTTTAGTTCAGCATTTCATCCACAGACCGATGGTCAGACAGAGAGAGTCAATTAGATTATTGAAGATATGCTTAGAGCGTGCATGATTGAATTTGTGTACAATAACAATTTTCAGTAGAGCATTGGATGGCTCCGTATGAAGCACTATATGGATGAAGGTGTAGATCTCCGATCAATTGGGAGGAACCCGGTGAAAAATTTATTTTGGGACCGGAAGTGATAAAGAAAAATGCCGAAATTGTACGTATCATTCGAGAAAGAATTAAGACGGCTCAGAGTCGATAGAAGAGCTATGCAGATATCAAGCGATCCAGTGGGAATTTCCAAGTGGGAGATCACGTATTTGTGAAGATTTTACTAATGAAGGGTGTGATGCGCTTTGGAAAGCGTGGAAAGTTAAGTCCTCGGTACATTGGACCGTTTGAAGTATTGGAGAGAGTTGGCGAAGTTGCATATAGGGTTGCTCTACCCTCACAGCTTGATAGAGTACACGACGTGTTTCATGTTTCCATGCTATGGAAATACATGAGGGATCCGACTCACATAATCGATACGCCACCGATTGAAGTCTACAAGGATTTGACGGTTATAGAAGAACCAATACAGATTTTAGACCAAACTAAACAGGTGTTACGCACAAAACGGATTCCCTTACTGCTAGTCCAATGGAAGAATCATTCTAGAGAAGAAACTACTAAGGAGCGCAATGCCGAGATTCATGAGCAGCACCATTTGTTATTTCAGTGACCAAAGGAAAGAAAGGAAATTGTAAAAGCTTTTGTGTAATCTTGATATGAGTAAAAAATCATTTTAGTTAATAAAATGTGACAGCCCAGATTTTGGCACTCCGAAACCCGTGTCGTCAGTGGGTAGGAGCTAAGGCCAAACCTCGAACGCATTATACAGCATCTCATTGCGCAGTGGAAATAAAGTAGAACCATGCTAACTAACCATCATAAAGACATAATGGAACTAGTACTATCTCACAAAAGCTCAAAATGACAGTTCTAATTCCATATGAACACCTATGGAAAGAGAACCGACGAGAACCACCGGTAAGGACCATTCCTTATCAAAACATGGTTCACCAAAAAGAATTAATTTACAATTATCATCTAAAACAAGTATTCTTTACATCTTCTCAAAACACTACTCTCTCAACCTAAGGCTAGCTATGTTTGGCATTGCACAAAGAAAATAGCACTAAGGGGGAAGTTCTTCTAGATCCTCACCAGGTGATAACTCAGGATCCTCCATCTCCAAGATCTCCGTTCCAATGCCTTCACCTTAACTTGTGACATTTAGTCGAGAAATGAGCTTCATCCAAGCTCAGTAGGGAAAAACTCATAACATGCTTATTATAACATCAACATATCTCTTATGGCATAATGAAACAAAATTTATCAAAACTTATGCACCTTGTGATTATCATGACATGAAAGGCACATACAATGTTTTTTTGAAATTCATGCACATGCTCTCATTTCATTCCAATATATGAAAAGAAAACTTAAAGTGTTTTACTTAAAATATTAGAATGAGGAACTATAGCCTCAAGCCCCCGATGGAATACCCACCATCGTCGCCCATATGAACCCTTTTTTCACATATATCCTAGGTCCCAAAAAGGTGGATACTTGGCTAAACATAATTATCGTTATACGGTAGGACTCACAAAGCACATAGCACAAAGGTGTACCGATTGGCCACCGTACCAGTCGAGTATTCACATAACCTTAAATTATTGTGCATACATATAGCTTATCGCTGTGTAAAGTGATAATTATAGGTTATATCAAATGTCAGAACGAAATGTGAAGGTCACACCAACATACATAAATCGAAATGAATCTCGAATGATTCCATAACACTTGCACAATTCGGAAACATAATGATGTACATGCCTTTTTAATTTGAAGTTATAAACAAAATTCACAAGATTGAATCCAATTTTGCATCATGATATAACACACATGCTAATATAGTAAATGCACATGATATCAAGTTTTCCCTACCTCAAAATCTTAACCCGCACGTGCTTAATGCCAGGTCACCTAAACATATAAAATTCATGATTCACACATTAGAACTATGCTAAACATACTCTGACAACTTCCCTTAAAATCTCACAGTCCAAACTTAACAAAATAAAAAATTTGGCAATTTCCATCGATCGAATCCCTATTTCGATCGATCGAAACCTATTTTCGATCGATCGAATCTCATTTCGATCGGTCGAACTCCTCAAAGCATATATCATTTCCCAGTTCGATCAAACAATTCTGCCATTTCGATCTAATGAATCATAAATTTGATTGATCGAAAATAATTTTGATCGATCGAGTCCTCACAGAGCCAAATGACTATAACACAGTTCGATCTATCGAATCCTGATTCGATCGATCGAAACTATTTTGATCGGTCGAATTTCTTTAGAAGCTGAATGACAATCAACACAGTTCGATCGATCAAAGATGTTTTGATCGGTCGAATTCTCACAATAGACTTTTCCAAAATCTCTATTCTATATGTTTCGATCGATTGAGTGTGAAATTCGATCGATCGAAACACACTTCGTTCGATCAAATTTTATTTTGATCGAACGAATTCCCTCAAACATCAAATTCTTCCTCTTTAAGTCCATTTTGACAGATCGAACTGAATTTCGATCAGTCAAAATAAACAGCTTTCATCTGTTCTTGGGTTTTCACACATGTTCTCTTTTCTTTCCCAATTCAGTCCTCAATCCTTGTGATTTCTTAGTCTTAAATTGAATAAAAACTATCCTTAGCAAAATTTCACCAACTATCCTTAATTTCATACCTTGATTCTATCTGAATCCTCGATCCTTGCTTCGAAATCGAATTAGGGTTTCACCAAGCGAACAACTGCTGTCCGTCGTTCCAAACCCTTCGCAGCAAGTCTCGAGAATGGATCGATCACACGATCAATTCACATTCAATGCTCGGTTCACCCTCTCCTTTTAACTCTAAATCATAAGCAGTAAAGGGGGTATTGAATGCAAACCATTTAATGGTATTTATTTCCCTTTATAACCAAGCCCTAGGCTATGGTACAAAGCAGTTACACCAAGGTTGGGTGTATGCGGTTCAATAGCTCATAACCTAACCTATCTATAAGAAATCCGATCCATCAAATTTGATCTATAGACATTACATAGTGTATCAGTACGGTCCTCGACGTATGGATCGTCAAGCATGCATACCAAGGCATACAGTTCATAGGTTAACACAAGAAGGGTGGCCGCGTAAGGCACCACAGATGGCTAAACAAACCATTTTGTTATAAAATTCCATCACACACACACTCGACACATAATAAATTCTAACTAATTTCGTCCAGACATGTGATTGACCATCAGACGATTAACATACTCATGTATAAAAAGTTAAAGAACTAATTACTCGTGGCAACCATGCCACCATAGTCAAGACCACAAAAAATAATGGGTGTGGCAACCCTGCCACAACAGTTAAAAAGTTATACATTTATCCATTCCAAATTAGATTTCTAAAAAGGAAAATTGCTCAAGCTCACAAAAGTCTTTGTCTGAAACTCATCACGCATTCACCCCTCCCGTAGCTCTAGCAGGATCAGCTGCTCCAGTTGGATCCGTCACATCCTTTTTCTCCTCATCGGCGTGATCCACACTGGCCGCCTCATTACGCCATGGATCCTTAGCAGTAGTGTCTGACGTAGAAGCGCCGAATACACGTGCACGCATAGCTGCCATCCTCTAGATGTAGTTGGTAGGGTACATGGCATGCAAAACGCCATTCACGAGCAGCTCGTAGTAATCAAGGCACTGATTGAGTTGGCGATTACTCTCCTAGATGAGCATAGCCAACGCCTCATTGGTGATCGAAGCTGGATGATGGTCGAGTGGTATCGGTATGTCAGCAGGCTGATGTACTGGAGGGATGACCTCAGGTTGCTCTTGAAGAGATACATCGAGAGCAGGTTGGTCTTGTTGTGGCGCACCCTGGGCAGGCACTTCTTGAGGTTGAGGAGGAATAAGAGGTACTTGAGGAGTTAGCTGAAGGTGTGGTTTCAGCCGATTGAAGGTTTTCCTCCAGTGTTTGAAGGTATAGAAGATCTCGATATCGTAGGCTTTAGGCTCCCTCAAAGAAACTTTATGCATCGAAGTTGCGAAATACTCATCAAACATCGCGTAGATAAAGCTTGCATAAGGAATGTAATCCTCAGGCTTTTCCGCTCCCTCTAACAGTTTCTTCCTCCCATGCTTTATTCCCTCAAAAACCAGCGCAGCCGCGTCAAGCCATTTGCCCTCAAAAGCGGCAAATAGCGCTTCCATCAACAGTCCTAATCTTTCAGTTTTATGGCGGATCGGGTATAGGTTGCATTTGAAAATGGTGTCGAGCATCCACATATAGCTTGATAAGTGGGCTCGTCTAATGGCTCAACCAAGTGTAACTCGCCCTTGAGTCATCCTCTCCGCCACATACAGATGGATCAAATTTGGAGGGTTTGGGGGCAACAAGTTAATCCAGGGCTATAGGCGTCAAAACATTCTAAGGCCTTACAGGCCATCGCATGGGTAAAAACATATGTCTTCCCATCGATCTTGGTGTAGATGGTGTTTGTAGGGTTAGGGCCATCAAACATGTTCTAATAAAATAAGCGCACGAGGTGCGGATAATAGTATGGATGGATGGGTTTCAGAATATTGCCCAAACCGACTTTACCCAAATAGTCAACTGCCCAAGCATCAATGTCCGGCACATTGGGCATTTCAAAAAGTGCCGGGTCAATGGTGTACTCATAAGCAAAGCCCTTCTCGTCCCACCATTCATTTGGTTGGTCTAGTTGGGGCGCTTGGGAAGGAGCTGGTTGCTCGGTAGTGGTTTGCGGTGGAGGGTTTTGTGGTGGTCGCGAAGATCCCGTGACGGGTTTGGGTTGTGAAGAACCCGCTTCCGTCCTAGGCTTCTTCGATGTAGGGGTTTTAGAAGCTAATCTAGTTTTTGGAGGCATGGTCAAATCTCATAATACGGTTTCTACTTAAATCCCAAAAATCTTAGCTCAAAATAAGAAATTAAGAACTCAAATTTGGGGATTTACCAGTTGGATGAGGTTTAGATTTGATTCCTTAGCGAATCCACACGCAATCAATCGATTGTCTGATCCCCCAACACGAAAACCATCGAAAACCCTAACAGAACCCCCAAATATTTCCAAAAATTTGAACTTAAAAAAATGCAGTTTCTATATATATATACACCCGATTTGATCGATTGAATTGATTTTGATAGATCGAAATTCACATTATAAAGAATACTCCGCGATTTCGATCGATCAAAATAGATTTCGATTGATCGAAATTGGCTTCGCATAAGATTGGACCCCACATTTCGATCAGACGAATTTGAATTCGATCGATTGAAATTTTTTTCAATCGGTCAAACTTCTCAGGCTCCCAAAATTTTTGATCGAACTAAATAAATTTCATTCAGTCGAAATCAAAATTTGATCTATCAAAAATGAATTCAATCAAACGAATTTAACAAGTTTTCATTAGATAATGTCCATTTTCTGCTAGTACATTTCGATCGATCGATTTACATCTCAATCGGTCGAAATCATATTCGATCGATCAAAAATAATTTCGATCGATCAAAATTATCAGAAAACACTTCATTGTTGTATTTTTGAGTTTTCTTTCACAATTTTGAGCTTTAAACTTTAAATTCATCCATCTCATTCATCATTCGAATGGGTTACATATAATTAGGGCCACAATGGACCTTTACAAAGCCTTTCCCTCTCCTGATCACTAATACAATGAAGGATGTTGGGCGCAAATCTCGGCTTCGCGTTCCCACGTTGCCTCCTCTCTAGAGTGATTCTTCCATTGAACCAACACCAAGGGAATCCATCTTGTTCGTAACATTTGTTTGGTTTGATCTAAAATTTGTATTGGTTCTTCAATGACTGTCAAATCCCTGTAGACTTCAACTGGTGGCACATCGAGGATATGAGTTGGGTCTTGCACGTACTTCCGTAACATAGAGACGTGAAATACATCGTGTGCTCGATCAAGCTACGGGGTAATGCAACTGCACCCACTCTTCCTAATACCTTGTGACGACCCGACTTTTCTAATCCCTAAGGTATAGGAAAGGCCAGTTCATCAACTTATTGATTTCTCAATAAGCCGTAATAAACAGAAGCCGGCAACATAAACAAAGGTCTAAAGACAGAAGCAACATTGTTAATCCAAAAACAAAAGCTTCATATAACAAAATTAGATATATCACTGTGAGGAACCAAAAGGAACCACCGGTGATGGCCAATCCGATCACCTAAAATAGAGGTTCACAATAATGGTTCCTCGAGTGATATCAAAAGATCAAAAAATAATACCCTAAGGCTCATCAATCCAAAATAATATCTAGACAAAATACCAAAAATAGAAAATCTAAGATCACGGGAAGAACTCCTCAGCTGGTATATCCAAATCCTCCTCGGGAATATAATCGGAGTCCTCCGGATCCTCTGACCCAAGGTTAGTCTCACTTTGTGGTATAGTCGAGGGTGAGCTAACAGCCAAGCTCAATAAGGGAAGACAGATCTATTTGCATTTCTTATAAGTAAAGGTTTTCAAAAGACGGAATCGGATCAAATATGGTTTTTCAATGATGCTTTTCAAATTAAATCTCCAGTTCTAATCCTGAGTCAAAACTGATCATAAAATCTAAAGTGTTCAAAATGTTCTGATTTAGCATGCTTCTTGTCTTAAATTTATAACTTAATTTTATCTCCCAAATTTCCTATAGCATGAGAGCAGACTACGTGACCGATGGGAAGACCCTACTGACCATCGTCGTTCATGAACCCATTTCGAAAATGCAACAAGCCCCTACGCTATGAGGGAAACTTGCCCCAAAGTTTTACCGTCAACACGGTTGGTGGAATCTAGGGCATCGTACTTATGAACCCAAAATCAAATGCAAATGCTAACACATATCCAAGCTTATTATTCATATCATATACTGATTTTTCAAAGTTCTGATTCAAAAGTTAACTGAGGTTCTGATTCAAATTTAGCTGAGGTTCTGATTTCCAATGATTCTTATTTATGATAAGGTTTACAAATTTTCGGATTGTATCATATGTTCAAAGTTTTTAATTTCACTGTGTGTAATGAAATTTCTATATTTCATGCTTCTAAAAATAACAAGATTTATGACAATTTATGCTTATAATTTCATGCAAATAATAATTAGGATTCCCCTACCTTAACCAAGCAAATTCAAAAGCATGAACAAGCAGTCCTCTCCAAGGACTCCCAATTGACCAAACCTACATATATTAACACCCTCAGTGTTAATATAGAACCCAAAAATTAACCCCAAAGGCTCACAAAACAAAAATCCAAATCAATTATTTAAAAGCCACAAGCTGGACAGAATTCGACCATCGATTTCAAATTCGATGGTCGAATTTGAAATTCGATGGTCGATTTTAAATTCGACCATCGAATTTCAGAACTCTGTTACAATCTTAAAATCTCATTTTCGACTGTCCATTTCGAATTCGACAGTCGATTTCCAATTTCGACAGTCGATTTTGAAATTGACAGTCGAATTTCCCAAGCTCTGTGGCTGTTAATTTAACTTGCCCGGATTCTTTTTCATCATTTTCTACACAGCCATTCAATCCTTTCTATTGAATCCAAATATTAATTTCTTAACAAAACCCAATAAATTTACATAAGGAGGTTTCAAGGCATACCTCTTGTAGCTTAATTCGTTGATCCCGTTGCACTAATTCACGCACCGGAACAAATTTCCAAGATCAACGGTTTAAAACTTCAATCGGCTCATTATTCCTATGGAGGTGGTCACTGCCTCAGCCACGACAAATTTAAAGATAACCTCTCCCTTTCCTCATCTCTTTTCTTTTTCAGTAGTTCAAACAGATCCAAATACTAACTCAAGGCTTATTAATGGTTGAGATGGGAAGAGGAGTTCTCAAACTCTCTAGATCTAAAGATTAGAGATGCAAGGCTTAATGGCTTAAATTCCAACGAGAGGGAGAAGCTAACTTCTCTTTCAACCTCTCTCTTCTTATAATATAAAAGTTTTAAATAAAAATCTAGATATTTTTATTTACAACTTATCCAATTATTCTTGCAAAACATCCGGCGTTAAACACAAATACCAACGTTAATGTGTACGTCGTTGATTTCCTGACTTGCACACACCTCAAAACTAAATCCTTTGGTCATGTCCCTCATCATAACCAAAACTAACTAAAAAGCTCATAAAATATCATAATTATTTTTGGGCACGCTTATCGAGGTAAACGAAAATAGGTTAAAATATCAGGGATATTACATACCTTGAACTGTTCAATATAGCGAGGACTCAACTTTCCACACTTTCCAAAGCGCATCACACCTTCATTGGAGATATCTTTACAAACACGTGATCCCCCACTTGAAAGTCCATGGTTGATCGCTTAATATCCGCATAGCTCTTTTACCGACTCTGTGTCGTCTTGATTCTTTCTCGTATAATACGAATGGTCTCGGCATTTTTCCTTATGACTTTCGGTCCTAATACGAATTTATCGCCTGTTTCCTCTCAGTTGATCGGTGACCTACACCTCCGTCCATATAGTGGTTCATACGGAGCCATCCCAATGCTCTACTGGAAGCTATTGTTATATGCGAATTCCATCAACGGAAGATGTTGATCCCACAATCCCTAAAAATCAATCATGCACACTCAAAGCATATCTTCGATAATCTAATTGACTCTTAGTCTGACCATCAGTCTGCAGATGAAATGCGGAACTGAAGTCCAATCTTGTGCCCATACCTCCTTAAAATCTTTGCCAAAATATTGATGTATACAAGGGGTCACGATCGGACACGATGCTTGTAGGAATACTGTGCAGTCGAACAATTTCTTTCATATATAAATCTGCCAACTTGCTTGCAGTGTATGTTGTGTTATAGGGCAAAAAGTGTGCCGACTTCGCCAGTCGATCCACTATGACCCATATGGCATTGTGGCGTCGTACCATTCTCGGTAATCCCACAATGAAGCCCATAGAAATGGACTCCCATTTCCATTCTGGTATTAGCAGAGGTTGCAATAGCCTAGCTGGGTGTCTGCGATCCACCTTTACTTGTTGACACACCAAGCATTTTGACACATATTCGGCAATGTCTTTCTTCAACCCTCTCCACCAATAATTCTTCCGCGAATCTTGGTACATCTTAGTACCGCCAGGATGAATGGCGTACTTGGACTTGTGAGCTTCGTCCAATATGGTCTGCCTCAGCTCAGCATCAACAGGTATGCATAACCTTCCACGGAATAGCAATGATCCATCCTCTTTGATGCAAAAATCTACACTTGTATTGACACTCACGCTTTGTCTAATCTTTAAGAGCTCTACGTCTTCCATCTGAAGTTCATAAATGCGGTCGAAAATGGTTGGTCTGATTGTGAGATTTTCCAATAGTATCCCAGTATCCTTGACCTCTATATTCTTATCATACAAAGAAAGGTCTTCCAATAATTTCCATCATCGAAGTCCCATAATGAGACTAGGCAACTGAGCTGCATTCTTTCTACTCAATGCATCAGCCACGACATTTGCTTTACCTGGGTGATATTGTATAGTACAATCGTAATCCTTGAGAAATTCAATCTATCTCCGTTGCCTCATATTCAATTCCTTTTGCGTAAACAGGTACTTAAGGCTCTTGTGATCCATGAAAATCTCGAAGGTTTCACCATACAGGTAATGTCTCTAAATCTTAAGCGCGAAAATTACTGCGGCTAACTCTAGATCATGCGATGGGTAGTTCTTCTTGTGCTCTTTCAACTGTCTTGATCCATAAGCTATGACTTTGACATTCTGATTCAAAACATAGCCCAAACCACCATACAATGCATCACTATAAACAGTAAAACCCCCTCTACCTGATGGAATAGCCAACACTGGAGTAGAGGTAAGCCACTTCTTGAGTTCTTGGAAGCTCTCTTCACATTCACTGGTCCACTCAAATTTAACGTTCTTCCTTGTAAGTCGGGTGAGCGGTCCTTAAATTTTTGAGAATCCTTCCACAAATCGTTGATAATATCCAGCTAGACCGAGGAAATTGCGAATCTCTTTCACAGTCTTGGGTTGTTCCCAATCTAACACTACCTCAATCTTCACCGGATCTACAGTCACGCCTGCTTCTGATACTACGTGACCGAGAAAGCTCACTTGTTCTAACCAGAACACACATTTACTGAGTTTGGCATATAACCGATGTTCACGTAGAGTCTACAAGGCGATGCATAAATAATGTTCGTGTTCTTCCCTGGTCTTTGAATAAATAAGAATGTCGTCTACGAACACCACTACGCACGTATCCAAGCGCTGTTTGAAGACCCGATTCATGAGGTCCATGAATGAAGCCCGCATTCATCAAGACAAAAGGCATCACTAAGAACTCGTAATGCCCGTATCTAGTTCTGAACGCCATCTTCTGCACATCTTCGACCTTCACCTTTAATTGATGGTACCCGGATCTCAAATCGTTCTTCATAAAGAATTTTGCACCTTGCAATTGGTCGAAAAGGTCGTTGATCCTTGGTAAAGGGTACTTGTTCTTGATCGTAAGCTTGTTTAACTTACGGTAGTCGATACAAAGTCTCATCGACCCATCCTTCTTCTTAACAAACAAGACCAGTGCTCCCCAAGGGGATACACTTGGTCTTATGAAGCCTTTATCCAATAATTCTTGCAATTGCTCCTTTAATTCCTTCAATTTAGTCGAAGCCATGCGATAGGGAGCTTTGGAGACTGGTTCCGTGCCTGGAGCTAAATCTATTGCAAATTCAATCTCCCGGTCAAGTGGCAATCCAGGTAACTTGTCAGGAAATACGTCCTCAAACTCACAGGCAATCAGGAAATTGGTGATGACATTCTTTGTCTCCTTTTATTCTTATAGATATGCTAGATATCCCTCGCACCCATTCTTCATCATCCGCTCAGCTCATACCGCGGAGATGATCGGCACCACCTTTCCCTTCTCACCAATAAACTGAAAGGGCTTTTGCTTTGGCGAACGAAAAGTAACTATTTTCTGTAGGTAGTCAACGCTTGCACGATAAGTGGGTAGTCAATTCATGCCAAGGAGTACATTAAGTCCTTCCATGTTCAATAAAATGTGGTCTGCGATAGTCTCTTGATCCTCCACTTGAACAACGACTGATCGGCAACAGGTATCTGCGGTTACTACACTCCCCGTAGGAATGGATACGTTCAAAATGAAATCTAACTCCTCGAGTACTATTTTCAATTTCCCTGCAAATTTTGGAGTTATATACGAGTGGGTAGACCTGGGTCTATCAGAACTCGTGCAACACAACGATCGTCGTCGTTTCCCCGATAGAGTAGTAGTGTACCTATATAATTTAATATATACACTAACATTCAGACACGCATGTCATGATCACAAAGTTATCAAAATGCACCTAAATCATTCCTATCAATGCACTTTCTTCATCTCGAAAGTATGTAATCAAATTTAAGCATAAAAGAAAAAAAATTTATACCTTGAATCACATCATTACTTGCACGGACGTCTTCGGCTGTTACAACAAAAGCGCGGCCTTGAATGACAGGTCTGGCACGTTGTGTAGGCTTTTGCGCCGTAGCAGTAGGAACAGTGCCCTCCTTTCTCATCTCGGGGCAGTCTTGTATTCTGTGGCCTAATTTCCCACATTTAAAACATCCTCCCATATCCCACCTGCAGTCCGATGTTTTATGTGGTTTGCCACAACGGGCACATTTCACTTGCAGACTTGAAGATGCCGCTCTCGAAGATCCCTGGGTGACTAATGCCCCAGACGCTGGAGTCCGAGTAGGGCCTTCTCTATGAAACGGTCTCGTAGGAGTAATTGTATCAGAACTCTGGTAATTTGTATAGGTTGGTCTTGAGACTGTAGTAGGTGCTAACAACCTTAGCTTTTTGTTCCCCGAGTCGTAATCACTCACTCCCCCCGGATTTACCTTGTTCTTCCAATCTCGCCTCTTATTGATATCCCTTTCGGCCACGATGGCCTTCCCCATCACATCAGCATACGTTTCAAGCTCAAATATCAATACTCTTTCTTGAATATTTGGTCTCAGACCCTCTTCAAATCTACTGGCCTTCATTTCTTCTGTAGCTACTAACTCCGGATCAAACCTTGATAGTCGCACAAACTCATTACCGTATTCCCTAATGGTTATGCTCCCTTGCACAAGATTAGTAAAGTCCTTCTTCAATTGATTTCTAACTTGTTTAGGGAAATACTCCTTGTTAAATTCCCTTACAAACTCCGCCCATGTCCATTGGTCCTGTCAACCTTCCACTTCTCTCTTTCTTAACACCGACTTCCACCAAGCATCGGCGTCGCCTTCAAGTTGGAAGGAGGCCCAACCAACTTTCTCATGTTCAGGGCTCTGGAGTCTCTTTAATAACTTTTCCATTTGTTTCAATTATTTTTTTTCTTCAAGTGGATTAGTCTGCCCTTGCAATATCGGAGGTCTCAATCTCGTAAAATCCACAAACGATGAGGGCAATAATGCAAGAGGTGGTGGTGGCTGCTGCTGATGACTGACATTATTGGCGGCTAACAATGCCGTTTGCTCAACCAAAAGAGCAGTCTGTTGGGTCTGCTGAGTCATAGCAGCGGCTATGGCCTCCATAGCCCTAGCCATCCTATTTGTTGACCCATCACGATGACCCCTCTTCGCCTCAAGAGGTGGTCTCTGCTCTCCTCCGGAACCCGAAGGAATGTCATCAATACTTCTCACACTCCTTTGACGACCTCCTCTAGGCCGACCTCCTCCACGTTGATCCATCGAAATCTGTTACAATGAAACAAAGGTCTCATTAACAGACGGTCCCTAGTATCCAACAAAAGCTCAAATCTCTAAACGGTCTAAGACTTATCAGAAGTCTCTAAAGCCGTTGCTCTGATACCAAAGAAGGATGTACCCAAATTTGACACCAAACCGCCACAAGGATGAAGCGCTAAGGCCAAACCCCAAACGCATTACACATCATCTGATTGCACAGTAGAAACAAAGTAGAACTGTAATGACCCAGAAAATTTGAACCAGAAACTAACCGCATCGATGTACGTGCCCGGCACGGAAATCGAGACAGAAAATTTAAAACTTTGAAAATAATATTAATAGAAATAATATTAGCCTATAAGTAGGTTAGTTCACGTATGAAAACCCATTTCGATCCGAGTTGAGTGCGATGTCGAGACGGTACACTACGCCGTATCGACATGTTGGTGTTTCACACCGAAATCAAAATTAGAGATGCAACTGAAATATCTAAGATATTTCAGTTGGTAGCTTATAAGGGAAGGAAGGGAGACCTAGAGGAAGTTCTTCTTCTTCTTCTTCTTCTTCTCCTTGCCCTAGTTACTCTAATAGCTAAGGAGTCTGTAGCTAAGTAGGTTTGCAAGAGGGTTTTTGTATAAAACAGGGTTAGCAAGATTGAAAGGTGAGTTTCCTAAGCTAGGGTATGTAAAGACCAATGGATTAAGCTTAGGTATGGGTTGTGTGTGTGTGAAGTCTATGCATGCTGAACCAGAGCTAAAAGGTTGCTCGTCGAACTCGGATCGGTGATAAACTCCGAGAGCTTGATCCGAAACCCTCTTCCGGAGTGATTTGCCGAAACCCCGAAAGGGCCCACATAGAGGTGAGCTCTCTTGTTTAAAATGGGCAGTTGGATGCCCTAAATGTAGGATCTGTATGAATATTTAAGATTTTAATGGATTTTTGGAAGGAAAAGTAAGTTAGAAAAATTTGTTAGGTGAACTCCATTAATGACTGAAAATTCGTCATTATTGATCGATCAACAAGGTGTTGATCGATCACTGAGTGTGCAATTGATCGATCAACAAAGTGTTGATCGATCACTAAGTAGGGAATTGATCGATCAACAGTGGTGGTGATCGATCAATATATATCTCTGATAAAGGAACATTAATGGCAGAGAGTTGGTGAGTTTGGGTTAATATTGGTGATCGATCAACAAGGTATTGATCGATCAATTGACTGGGTATTGATCGATCAACAGTGGTGGTGATCGATCAACACAGAGCCCATTGATCGATCAACCAACATGGTGATCGATCAATGGTGTAAAATATATACAAACAGTTGTGCTTTGGTGATCGATCAACAAGGGTGTTGATCGATCAATGAAGAGTTCATTGATCGATCAACAAGGTATTGATCGATCAATAAACCCTGTTTTCAGACAGTTAGAAAAATTATATGTAAGAACCACTGGACATTGTGCCAGTTAACAATCTGTCACTCTAACACCTAGAGTAACATGTTTATGGTCTAGGATCAGACTAAGATGCCTTGAAAAAGCTTTGGATTTGCTTAGAAGGAGCTTGATCCGAGGTAGGGGAATTCAACCGAAATTGTATTTATTTTTGATCTCATGGATTACATCTGTCATGCATATCTCAGCATAGTTTAATTCTGTTTTAAAAGCATGTTTAGCATATGTATGAGCATTCTATTCTGTACTTGATTTGACATTTGACATCCGTATCCGAAATCTGAATTCTGTTAAGTATGATAAGTATGCATGTGATTTGAGGTTTGATATTCAGTAAAAATCCCACCGACTCGGCGGTATATCCGTTTCAGGCACACTTGTGCATTTGCTTTGTAATCCTCGGCACAATTACACTCCATGTGTGGGGCATTGTTGTAAATTCCGAAATTGTTCATGTGAACGACGATGGTTGGGATTATCCATCGGACCAAATCTGGCTACCACGTGCTATACTCACGGGAGTTACTTAAGTATACTACACTAAGTCATTATATGTTGTATTCATCAATTCTGTACTGTTTTTGGATAAATGTCTCATGTTTTATACATCTGTTGCATATCTTCAGTTTTGTTCTTTGATGACCATGTTATACAATTAGAATGCAATTTTATTTGGAATTCTTCTATTGAGCTAGGATGTAGCTCACCCTGTTTTTGTAAACATTTAGGTTCTGAGGCGGTGACTCCCGGTACTGAGAGCGATCCAGACTATCAGCCTGATCCTGAGGCTGAGGTTGAGGACGAGGAGACAGACGTCCCAGCTGACGACTTTTACCCATAGACTGGGTATAGCTTAGACATTTTGGGGTTCTATGTTTGTTTGGAGACTTTGGATTATGTGTGCCTGGTGGCCACTTTTGTATTAATTTTTGTATATATTTTATTTCTTTTATAGTGTTATTATACATTCTATCGGAACCATCATTGGGAACCATTGTTTGGGTGATGGATGTCTGTCACCGATGGTTCTTTTTGGTTCCTTTTTGAGGATGTATACTTTCTACATTTATAAATGAAGGTTTCTCTATTGTTCTTACTTTTAGATTGATTCATTATATGACTCTACTTGCCGCTGTGGGATTGTATCTGTATAATTTCGCTTTATATACAGATATTGTGTGATTTGTCCTAGGGATCATCCAGGGTATGATCCTGATGGCACGGATTTCTGAGCACAGAAATTCGGGGCTGTCACAAGAACCATGCTAACTAACCATCATAATGACATACTGGAACTAGTACTATCCCACAAAAGCTAAAAACAACAGTTTTAATTCCATATGAATACCTATGGAAAAAGAACCGACGAGAACCATCGATAAGGACCATTCCTTACCGAAACATGGTTCACCAAAAAGAATTAATTTACAATTATTATCTAAAATAAGTATTCTTCACATCTTCTCAAAATACTACTCTCTCAACCTAAGGCCAGCTATGATTGGCATCGCACAAAGAAAACAACACTTAGGGGAAAGTTCTTCTAGATTCTCACCAGGTGATAAATCAGGATCCTCCCTCTCCATGATCTCTATTCCAATGCCTTCACCTAAACCTGTGACATTTAGTCGAGGAATGAGCTTCATCCAAGCCCAGTAGGGAAAAACTCATAGCATGCTTATTATAACAACAACATATCTCTTATGGCATAATGAAACGAAATTTAACAGAACTTATGCACCATGTGATTATCATGACATAAAAGGCACATACAATTCTTGTTTGAAATTCATACGCATGCTCTCATTTCATTCCAACATATGAAAAGAAAACTTAAATTGCTTTACTTAAAATATTAGAATGAGGAACTATAGCCTCAAGCCCCCGATGGAATACTCACCGTCATCGCTCATATGAACCCTTTTTTCATATATATCCAAGGTCCCAAAAAGTTGGACACTTGGCCGAACATAATTACCATTATATGGTAGAAGTCATAAAGCACATAACACAAAGGTGTATGGATTGGCCGCCGTACCGGTTGCGTATTCACATAACCTTAAATCGTTGTGCATACATATAGCTTACCGCCGTGTAAAGTAATAATTATAGTTTATATCAAATGTCAGAACGAAATGTGAAGGACACACCCACATACATAAATTGTAATGAATCTCGGAAGATTCCATAACACTTGCACAATTCGGAAACATAATGATGTACATGCCTTTTTAATTTGAAGTTATAAACGAAATTCACAAGATTGAATCCCATTTTGCATCATGACATAACACCCATGCTAATATAGTAAATGAACATGATATCAAGTGTTCCCTACCTCAAAATCTTAACCCGCACGCGCTCAATCCGCCGTTTTGGCTTGTTCTTCGTTACACAATGCCAGGTCACCTAAACATATAAAATCCATGGTTCACACATTAGAACTATGCTAAACATACTCTGACAACTTCCCTCAAAATCTCATAGTCCAAACTTAACAAAATCCAAAATCTGGCAATTTCAATCGATCGAATCCCTCTTTCGATCGATTGAAACCCGTTTTTGATCGATCAAATCTCATTTCGATCGGTCAAACTCCTCAAAGCATATATCATTTCCCAGTTCGATCGAACGATTCTGCCATTTTGATCGAAGGAATCATAAATTTTATCAATCGAAAAGAATTTTGATCGATCGAGTCCTCACAGAGCCAAATGACTATAACAAAGTTCGATCGATCAAATCCTGATTCGATCGATCGAAAGCACATAATTTGATTGATCAAAACTATTTTGATCGATCGATTTTCTTCATAAACTGAATGACAATTAACACAGTTCGATCAACCAAATTTTAATTCGATCGATCGAAATCACTTAATTTGATCGATCGAAGATATTTCGATCGGTCGAATTCTCACAATAGACTTTTCCAAAATCTCTGTTTTATACGTTTCGATCGATCGAGTGTGAAATTCGATCGATCGAAACACACTTCATTCGATTGACGTTTATTTTGATTGAACGAATTCCCTCAAACATCGAATTCTTCCTCTTGAAGTCCATTTCGATCGATCAAACTGAATATCGATCGGTCGAAATGAACAGCTTTCATCTGTTCTTGGGTTTTCTCACAGGTTCTCTTTTCTTTCCCAATTCAGACCTCAATCCTTGTGATTTCTTGGTCTTAAATTGAATAAAAACTATCCTTAACAAAATTTCACAAACTATCCTTAATTTCATACCTAGATTCTATCTGAATCGTCGATCCTTGCTTCGAAATCGGATTAGGGTTTCACCAAGTGAAAAACTGCTGTCCGTCGCTCCAAACCCTTTGCAGCAAGCCTCGAGAAAGGATCGATCACGCGATCAATTCACATTCAATGCTCGTTTCACCCTCTCTCCTCTTAACTCCAAATCATAAGTAGTAAAGGGGGTATTGAATGCAAACCATTTAATAGTATTTATTTCCCTTTATAACCAAGCCCTAGGCTATGGTACAAAGCGGTTATACCAAGGTTGGGTGTACGCGGTTCAATAGCTCATAACCTAACCTATCTATATGAAATTCGATCCGTCAGATTTGATCTATAGACATTATATAGTCTATCGGTATGGTCCTCGACGTACGAATCATCAGGCACGCATACCGAAGCATATAGTTCATAGGTCAGAACTCAGGGACGTTACATAAAAACTCAAGAAATTGAAGCTTAAAGGTCAATATTCATGAAGGAAATTCAAAAACACAAAATTTAAGTGTTTTTGTCTATCTCGATCGATCAAAATATTTTTCGATCAATTGAAGTATAAACCGATCGATCGAAACATATATAACAGAAGATGATTTTTATGTGAAATGAAATATGTTAAATTCGTTTGATCAAAATAATTTTCGATTGATCAAATTTGAAATTTGTTCGATCAAATTAAAATTCATTCAATCGAAAATTTTAAAGGTCAGGGATAACCTGAGAAATTCGACCGATCGAAATTTATTTCGTTCGATCGATCGAAATTGACTCGTTCAATCGAAATCATGGCCCAGTTTTGTCTAAGACAATTTCGATCGATCAAAATTAAATTTGTTCGATGGATCAAAATTTTTTTTGATCGATCAAATCGTGCAACATTTATATAATTGAACTTTTAAATAAAAAATTTTAGAAATTTTAGGGTTTCTCTTAGGGCTTTCGTGTGCTTCACCTT
This sequence comes from Chloranthus sessilifolius, assembly GCA_021018995.1. Classification (NCBI taxonomy): domain Eukaryota; kingdom Viridiplantae; phylum Streptophyta; class Magnoliopsida; order Chloranthales; family Chloranthaceae; genus Chloranthus; species Chloranthus sessilifolius. The sequence continues at coordinate 33,433,907 of CM037597.1, read as the reverse complement.
GGAGATCGAAGAACCGATTATTTGGGCTCAAATTCTTCACCAGCTCTAAATCAAAACTTCATCAAAATGGTAAAGCCCTAAATTTCTTTTAGAATCTTGCATTCAATTACACTTATTTCGTTCAGATTCTAAAGAAACCTAGGTTTTTAATTTTAAAACCATGGCCCCTAAGACAAGGCTATCCTCAAAAATCTGACTTTGAAGAAGCCCAAATCCCAAGCGGGTTCTTCGCACCCACCTACGTCTTCGCAGCAACCCCCGCCACAAACCATACCCGCACCACCATCCTCTTCGCAAACCCACGGAGTGGTGGGCTGCCAAGGGTTTTGCATTTGAGTACACAATTGATCCATCCTTATTCGAAACGCCCGATGTGCCGGGTATAACCCAATGGCCGCTCGAATACCTATGAAAAGCTGGATTAGATAATCTACTGAAACCCCTTCATCAGAACATGTTTGATGGCCTAGACCTCGAAAACACCATTTACACCAAAATTGACGGGAAACCCTATGTTTTCACCCATAAAATGGCCACTAAAGCCTTAGAGAGTTTTGATGGCTATGGCCCCAGGATTGATCTATTACCCCCAAACCCCGATGATATACCTCGCATAGTGATAACATCCAAGATGACTGGAGGTCAAGTTGCACCGGGTTGGGCAATCAAACGAGCTTACTTGTCAAGTTATATGTGGATGCTCGACACGATATTCAAATGTAATTTGTATCCAATTCACCACAAAACCGAGAGGTTAGGAGTGCTGATGCAAGCATTACTTTCAGCGTTTGAAGGCTTGTGGTTTAATGCCGCAGCAGTGGTTTTTAAAGGAATGAAATACGGCAGAGTGAAAATGTTAGAGGGGACAGATAAGCTAGAGGAGTTCATTCCTTATGCGAGCCTAATTTCTAGCATGTTGGAGGAATATTCGGGGAGTGCCACACATAAAATTTCACCACGCGACCCCAAATACTTAGATAATGTGGAGTTCTATACTTTTAAACATTGGAAGAAGACCTACAGCCGGTTCAAACCACGCCTTCAACCATCACCCCAAGTGCCTCCTATTCCTCCCCAAGCTCAGGACGCCCCAATGGTTGAACATCAAGCCCATGATGTACCCCACCAGGATCAGCCCGAGATGGTACCTCCCGCTCAGTACGCTCACATCCCTGTGCCTCCACACCACCCACAAGTTGCCGGCATGACCATGGAGGGGCTAGCAGCCCTCGTTGAAGAAAGCAACCGCTAGCTGAATCGCCGACTCGACTACCATGAGCTCATACTTGAGGAAACCATGCAGTACATGTATCTGACGGACTACCTCCAACGGATGTCGATGATGTGTGCTAGTGTGTTCGATCCTCAAGCAGCGGGAGCCGACGAGGCAGACGGAGCCGCTGACGACACGAGTGTAGCGGATGATCCTACCTGAGCGGAAGGAGGGGCTAATGTGTGATGTGTTAGGAAAGTTTTGTGAGCATTTGAGAGATTTTCTTTTTGAAAAATTTAAATTTTTGGGGATGACTGTATAATGTTATAACTATGGTGGCATGGTTGCCACGTCTCTTTCTTTTTGCTATTTATGACTATGGTGGCATGGTCGCCACGTTGACTTAATTGGTTTTGAATGTGTATATGGTGACTAATTTACAATGACAACTGGTTTTATACTGCTATTTTCTTACAGGTTGTGGATGATTGCGATATATATGTGTGGTGTGTGTGTAGCATCTATTTAAATTTCGATGTACAGCTTCGTAGATATTGAATGATCGTGCTGTGCCTAGAATTTTAAATTAATAAATGAATTGTTTACCCATGTGTGGTACCTTTCGAGGTCACCTTCCTTGTGTCTAACCTTCGTAGTTAGATTCATTTTTGAGAACAAAAATTCCTAAGTTGGGGAGAATGTAACGTCTCGAAATTTTGACCTATTAACAGTACGCCTCAGGGTGCTTGCATGGCTAGCCATGTACTCTACCTGACAAGGAATACATTGACGAGTTATGGTAGGTTATGTGTTAAGTGGAGTGGTTGGGTTAGTTGTAAGCCTTTGGATGAGTAATATACAACCTAAGTGTGGTGTGTGTGCCTAACACCCTAGACTAAGGTAGGTATAAGAGTCAGAAACCTAGGAAAATTGATTTCTCTACTGTGTTGGTGGTTGAGAGAGTTATTGAGAGAGAGAGAGAAAGAGAGGTAAGAGCAATCAATACGAGCGTATGAGTGTGTGTGCAAGAGGATCTGAAGTAGCACATTAAATTCGAGATTTGATCGTGTGAATCTAGGGACTTCAAACTACGAAACCCTAGCTGTGTACGTGTTCGTGAATCTTGAAAATTGATAAATTCAAGCTAAGAAATTTATGTTCAATTGTGAATTTCTTTTAGGAAAGTTTAGTTTGTCATTTGGTCAAAAGAATGTGAAGAAATGAGATTAGATTTGAGAAAGAACGGAGAAAGAATGAGAAATCCCAAGAACAGATGAAATCTGTTAATTTTGATCGATCGAAATTTGATTCGATCGATCAAAATTAGCATAAGAGAAAAGGATACAAATTCTGAAGAAATTCGTTCGAGTGAAACAAATTTCGATCGAACGAAATGTGTTTCGATTGATTGGAAATGAGACTCGATTGATCGAAACGTATATAATAGGGATTTGGATTTTTCCTTATAGGATTCGACCGATTGAAATTTATTTTTATCAATCAAGTTTGAGAATCCGATTGATCGAATTATAATTTGTTAGATCGAGATGTTAATGCCCATTTGGATATTTGAGGGACTTGACTGTTCGAAAAATATTTTGATCGATCAAAACAGAGAGCTCGATCGATTGGATTTAAAATCGATCGATCGAACTGCATGTCTGATGTTTAGTTTCTATTGGATTCGACGGATTGAGACAAATTCGATCGATCGAATTTGGGTTTCGATAGACCAAAATGAAGATTCGATCGATCAAAATTGCCAGATTCAAGATTTTGGTCTGTTTTGTCTGAGGGATTTTAAGGAGGGCTTATGTTGTTCTGTTTTGCGTCATTCTTACGTATGAACTATGAATTTCCTTTATTTAGGTTGAAGGTATAATTATGGAGGGTTGAGGCTTAAGAGCGTTAAGAAACTTCGCTTGCGACTCCGTGATTGAGGTAGGGAAATAATTATAGCATATTTATTCGATGTCAAAATGACATGTATGTTATGATATGATAGATTCTGCCAGCATCTTAGTGTAAATGGTGTTAATAACCAATGCGAATACGTTAGTGTGCGTGTGTGATTTGAAATCCTTCATAAGCATGCTTTGTGATGAGAAACCATTCAAACTTCGATTTAGCCATGAGCTACTATGTGGAAACCTTCGCGATTCATTTCAATATGGGTGTGTGTGAGAAACTATACATTTTCGCAATCAAGATAAATGTTTGCTCTAGTTGATTATCTTGACATGTGTACTAACAACTTCATTTCTTCAGTATGTTACACTTGAATTTGGGTCACTTATTAGAAATGATTCATGTTTTCAATTATGCCATAAGATATATCTACTTTGATAAGAAATACATGCTATTTATTTTTTCCCTACTGAGCTTAGATGAAGCTCATTGCTCGACTATACGTCATTGGTACAGGTGAAAAGATAGGCACGGAGGACCCAGATAAAGAGGACTCTGACTACGCGCCAACCGAGGAGGACTAAGAGCCCCATCCCAAGGACTGCTTTATCTGCTCAAGGCCTGGGCAGGTCTGGCCTTGGATGTTGAACTAGATTGTGGTTATGTAATATGTAAAAGATATACAATTGGGAGATTTTGATATCTTTTTTTTTTGTGTGAACCATGTTTCGGTAAGGGGTGGCCCTTACCGGTGGTTCTTTTCGGTTCTTTTATCGATATGCACTCATATGGAACTAGAACCGTCATTTTGAGCTTTTGAGAAATAGTTAGAGTTTTCTTTTCTTATGATGGCTATGTTAGTTAGTTATGACTCTGTTTTATTTCCGCTTCGCGCATGATTATGCCAAGTATTCCGTTTGGGGTTCAACCTTAGGGTCGACCCGACAGCTCGGGTTTTACAGTTAGGAAAGCTGGGCTGTCACATTAGAGACCAAACATTGGAGATGGTTTTTGGCCGTCCCCAATATTTGAGCTTATTGGAGACTGCCATAAGCCGTCTCCATTGCCATATCAAGGCATGTTGGAGATGGCTTTTAGCTGTCCCCAATAACAATCTTCTACTATTGGAGATGCCTTGAAGCCGCTCCAATAAGTTTTCCTATGTTATGGAGACAGTTGTAATCCGTCTCCAATAAGTTTTACTCTATTATTGGCGACGGCCGAAAGCCGTCTCCAATGAAATTTTTTATTTTTTTTAATGCTATTTTTTCGCCCCTGGCATCATATTGTCCACTGGTACATATTCATAACTTGTAAATTATATAAAAGAAATAATTATTCTATTTTATAATTAGTGTAACAGCCCGGATTTCCGTTTCCAGAAACCCGTACCGTTAGGATCATGCTCTGGATGATCCCGGATCGATCACACGTGTTCGCGCATACAGCGGAAGCTAGGTGGACACATCCGAGCAGCGGTAGTCTGAGTCAAGCAATTTCTACGCTAAATACACGTCAACAATATTTAAATGTAAAGAAAAACATGCACATTCCCAAAAAGGAACCAAGAAGAACCATCGGTGATGGACGTACATCACCCAAACAATGGTTCCCGATAGTGGTTCCGAAATGGAATGTGGACTAACATAAAATAAATAAATGTAGAACTACATTTGTTTATACAAAGGTGGCCACCAGGCACACAGTAATCCAAAAGATCAAAAGTACAAAATGGCATCAATACCCGGGCTACGGATATAACTCGTCGCACGACGTCGTCTCCTCGTCCCTCCGCCTCGGCCTCGGGATCCGGTGATAATCCGGGTCACTCTCGGTCGCAGCTGACTCGAACCTAAAAGATTTGAAGGGGTGAGCTACATCCTAGCTCGATGAGAAGAAGTTGGATTAATTTACATCTAAATTATTCAACATGATTGCAGAACATATCTTAAATCGATAAGTGAAACAAAACTGAACAGAGTATGGATTGATGCTCAAACATGCAGGAAATCAGAATGCATAACTGGTAATAGCAAACAGAACTTCAGAATTTGCAAAATGCTATGCTTATTATATTTAAATGACTTAAATCATGCATATCTCTAACTTAAGTAACTCCCGTGTATATATATATCACGTGGTAGCCAGATTTGTGCCGATAGGAAACCCCAACCAATCGTCGTTCAATGAACAATTTTGCAGGAATGCAACAATGCCCCACACATGGAGTGCAATTTTGCCGAGGATTTTCAAGCAACTGCACATTGTGCAAGAAACGGATATACCGCCGAGTCGGTGGGGATCGTCTGAATATTAAACCTCAAATCAAATACATACTTATTACCTCATGAATCAGATTATCAGAGCATATGCAAGGAACAGAAACAGATATCAGAATACGGGAATCAGAGTTTAATGTATATGTAGGCATGTTTTCGAAAATCAGAGATAGCATACAATGTTAAGATATCATGCAATTAAATTTAGATGCACTTTAAGTTAAATTTTCCCCTACCTCAGATCAGTTTATCTTCTAGGCAAATCCAAAGCTTTTATGACGTGTCAGGGTTTATCCTATACCATATGCACAGTACATTAAGTGTTAGGAATGTCAGAGAATTACCCGGCACAATATCCGGGGTGTCTACTTCATGAAGTCAAGACAGGCAAAAACAGGGGTGAGTGATCGATCACCACCCACTGTAGATCGATCACCACCCACTGTAGATCGATCACCACCTTGGTGATCGATCACCAACCTCCTTGTAGATCGATCACCACCTTGGTGATCGATCAACAACCCTCCTGTAGATCGATCACCACCTTGGTGATCGATCACCAATGCAATTTCAAAAACTCCCCCCCTCTGTCCACATCAATTTCTTATACAGATTAATCGATCACCACCTTGGTGATCGATCACCAACCTCATTGTAGATCGATCACCACCTTGGTGATCGATCACCACTCCCTTGTAGATCGATCACCACCTTGGTGATCGATCACCCACTCGGGCAAGAACTTCCCAGCTTCTGGCTTATACAGATTGATCGATCACCAGTCCTTGGTGATCGATCACCAACCTTCAGTGATCGATCACCACCCTTTGGTGATCGATCACCAATGACAGAAAAGCTGTCATTAATGGAGTTCACCTCCCATCCATTTTTGATCTCCCTCCTGTAATGGTTGTTCAATCACCATTAATACCTCATAAATACACACCTTAAGCTATTCATTTAACCCTATTTAACACACACAACTCACCTTGTTCGTGGGTTTCTTGGGGTTCCGGCAATGACCCGAAAAGAGGGTTTCAAACCTAGATCTCGGAGCTCTTCCTCGATCCGGATCCGGCGAGAAGCTCTTCAGCTCTGGTTCGACAGATCAAGGTCTCACACACCAATCTCAAACCCCAGGTAACTCAATCACCTTGGTCTAGCTACTCTAGCTTATAAATCCCTCATCTTCTCTCTTGCTAACCCTATTCTTCTCTCTCAAGAATCCTCTTGGAAACTCTCTTAGCACAGATCTTCAGTTAATGGACCAGTTAGGGCAAGAGGATGAAGGAGAAGAAGGAATGAAGATCTCTCTCCTTTGTCTCCCTTCCTTCTTCTATAAGCTATCCCCTAAAAACAGAATTCCTGTTTTGCCCTTGGTGCCTGTTCCGGCGTGAAGCATGAACACAGTTGCTTCTGCGCAACGTGTTCCTCCTACCCTCTACACATCTAGGATCTAGATGAAATTTCACACGTGTTCTCATCTCACCACAGTGTCACATTATTTAAACTAATATAACCCTAAAGTTTTTGAATCAACCTTGGTTTTCGTGCCGGGCACGCGAATCAAAGCAGTCAGGCTCGTGTTCTAATTTTCGGGGTCGTTACAATTAGCACATCCAGAATATTCAAAAAAATATAAGCTAAATTTATATGGGAAGCAAAATCATTTATAAAAAAAATAAAAAAAATATTAGCAGGTTTTTTGCTTACCACCAACTGCAACCTCAAATTTTCAATTGTTTTCATAGAAAGAGAGGAAAAAAAAAAAGGAAAACAACAACTACACATTCACATGTTCCCGATATAGAAAACAATTAACTGGTCTCTTCTGGGGTTCAAACTCATATTTTTCCCTTGGCATGCCAAGTAATAGGGAAACAAAAGATCATTTGTTTGATTATAGTTCTGCTTCTGAATTCGAACGCAAGCAAAAAAAGGCCGTCAGAATTCACTGTCAAGCACTGAGATCCCACCATGCCATAAGAGCATCTACATCATCAAGTTCAAGATTTTTTGAATTAATACTTGAAATGGGAAAGCAAAAAATATCAAATGGGCAGAGTACTAGCAAATCAGAATAGTATGTTGTGCATGTCAAATAGATATTAGTTAAATTTACCTGCCAATGCATTCTAGTTAGATGTATAATATAACATAAAAATGTACAAATGAAATCTTGTTTAACAAATATTCTAAAAAACTTTACAAACTCTTGAAAAATATAAGATTTTGTTTCAATGTTGATATAACCAATTGGCTGACTTCATACATAGGATGAAAACAAATAGATAATTCACATGCCAAATCCAACTGCCCATTCAAACTTTGAGCCCTATTTAATCTAATTTAACCTTATAAGTTATATCCTTTATTTATCCTGATTGTTATAATGAAATAGCCTACCCAAGCAAGCCATCTATAAAACGAATAAATTGTGCTGACCAACCTATTATATGAATCATAATGACTGTCCTTACTTGAGTCCAATGCTATATGGACAGACTCAGGTTTTAGAGTTTGATGCTAGATTCAATGCTACATGCCTTACTTAACTCCTCAACTCTACCGTACAGAAGATTTAATAAAAAAAATTAAGAAAATCTTGCATAGAATCTAAGAAGTAAACATTTAATTTCAGCACTCAACTGACTCTTGTCAATGGCATCAATATGTTATCGAGTGCCTTTTACCCCATCGAATCCTTCCAAAAGATGACTTTACAAATGTTAGGACCCAATTATCCAAGGCAGTTGTCTTTGGACAAGATTGGTGTCTAAAAGGTGCTTCATAATGTTGATAATTATGATATCGATGGCGTCTGACAAAATTTATTGTAATAGCTATATAAGTAGTGGAGGTCTCTATCCCTAATTTACAAAATTCATTTCCAAAATTAGAAGTTTGGCTGCTGCAAAAAACATTATTCAATTAGGATGAGTTAAAGACATCTTAATTTGGACAAAATTACTACTGAACTCACCTTCTTTATACATGATCCTCCAAGTGTTGGAATACCCTGCTAAATAAGGTACTCAGCATCCACCACACCGACATTTTTTGTTCGACCGCCCTATCAAAATTGTGCATGAAAATATGAATTTCTAACTACGAGATGTACAAAGAATGCTGAACTTATGGGGACTAAAAGGTTACCTGTGCGCAGTAACCAAGCTTCATATCAAGGCCCCTTGTAAGTATCAAGTCATTATGTGAATTGAAGTAGCAACAGTTACAACTGAGACCACACCTTCCATGCTAAACTACTAGCTTATCTCTTTTTTAATTTATATATGGATAAACTACCACCTTATCCATAATACAATGGGAATAGCAAAATGAACAGTTGATTTTTTTTTGGAGAACTATCACATAGTAGAGGTGCTAGTGCACACCTGGATCATGTACCATGCCCAGTGCCAGGCCGCTCTCGAGAATACAGGTGCCATCATTTCGACCCACCTGCACAAGAGAATAATATAAGAATTCTCGTCCAGTCCAATCTTCATAGATGATGAGTTTTCAACACTTGACCCAGTAGTTGCTAATAAATTCATCTTGTAATATATATATCTATATATATATATATATATATATATATATATATATATATATATATATGAAAACTTGACATATGATTCGAGTCACCTGTGACGCGAGTCATCTGACCGTACACGTTGCGCGTTGATGAGCAAGTGTGTCTCTGGGATACTTGAGTTACTCGGTGAGGACATATATATTCATATTGTGAATTTTACGGTATGCCATTCATATTTCGTATGAAAAAAATATAGAAAAGATAAACCCATAAATACTATAGTTAATAATCAAATAGAATAGGGGAGTATAAAGTACCATTATCGGTGATGTTTAATTTTCATAGCATTATCATTATTGTTACATTTTCATTCTATTCGTATTCAAGGCATATAAAAGTATCCCAGTATCATAGATGGTGCAAGCTTTGCCTGAGCTAAATATTCCAATAGCAAAAAAAATAAAAATGAAGCAAACCCTATGCTGAGAAACAAAATAGTACGAGACTAGTCATATAAGGCATAAACTGTAATGCCTTAGAATTAGATCACGTCAACGTAAAGAAAAAAAATAGGACGGCAAGATTAGGAAAATAGAACCTAGTCGAATACAGAATGAGCAGATGGGGTAAATCTTACCCTGTTCTTGGAGGAGCGGTGTTGTTCTTGTAACACCTCCCACAACCACTGAAAGTGAAAATTCTTCTGTTGATGCATTATACCACAACTGATCAGCATTAGCAATTTTGGCTAAAAGTAACAATTACTATATATCTGAAATAGTTTAAAAAAAATATGATAATAGTTGAAACTTGAGATAACCTGTGAACTCTTGAATTTGCATGAGCCGTAATTTGATAATGCACATCCGAAATGGCATTGCCAAGTGCTGGTTGTGATACCTCCAGCCCTTCTTCCACAATTGATAAATAGCTACATATTGGTAAATGCTAATATGAGTTTGGAACCATTTTATTGAACTTTATTTAGTTAAAATTAACAACTTGCTCTAATAAGTTCTATTGGAGAAAGTTTATTAGAGTAACAGTACATTGGCGTGCTCATGAATTTCTCTTTTGTTTTGTTGACTGAGAGTGTGTGTGTGTGTGTGTGTGTTGCCCGGGGGGGGGGGGGAGTGTTTGAACCCCGAACCTCTGAAAAAGGGGGAAACATACTAACCATTTAGGCCACTAATTAGGCTTATTATCATCGGCATGTCCCATCTATTGGCTTTGCGAGTGAGCGCTAATTCTCCACTCATTTTTTTGCTTTGGACTAAACTCTCTCTTTCAAGGGGGTTCTATGGGTCTCCACCGCAATTCCCAATTATAATATTATGCTCTAGCCAATATTTTTATAAGTAAAATTATAGAAGGAATACAAATTATTGAATGGCATGAACTAATATACTAATTCTATAGGAATTCCCCATTTAAAGATTTTAGTACTTTTATATTGGAACCATTATTATATGAAGCTCTGAGGGATTTACATACCGTCCAGGATGAAAATTATCGACTCCAAGGTCCTGATCCCAAAGAAAAATATAATTTGTATTCAGCAACTATGTTTAGATGTAAGAAACACTTAGCAAACCACCTGTATACATATCATCATAATGGGGAGAAATCTGATGTGCTTTCAAAGAAATGCAGCAAGAAACATAGGTTCAGTTCTCACCAATCTCCCTCTGTTGGAGAATGTGTAGTAACTGCCCACAAGGATATTTCCAGCTATTATCTGTTTGAACACTTCTACTCCAAGAACATCATGAAAAGTAGATTTTTTTAGAGCCAGCATTTCTTTTCAAGTTCTTATTCATGAGATAAAACTCTCAATAAATTTTTTTAGAGCCAGCATTTTTTTTTAGAGTTGAATGAACCTGAAAGAGCCAGCATTTTTTTAGGTTTAGCTTTGCCTGACCTGATCACTTAGAACAACTCCGTGTATCTATCTCCATCTCAATGTTAGTATAACTACAGTAGAATAAATTTTGAAAACAAAAATCAAGTCTTAATCTTTACTTATAATCGGGCTTCCAACAACTTTTCGTACCCAACTAAGTCCCCGGGTACATGCAACACCCACACATCACACATACCAGTCGGTAGGGATAATTGCCTGCGAGTGGCCAACAAGGGGTGGATTTCGACCTCAGGACCTCCGATGCAAAGTTGATGTTAGTACACCAAGGCTGCATATGCCTCCTAAAGATACTAATGCAAACAGCAACTTGCCCTTGACACAAATAGAATAAAATGAGCAAAAAAAGTTTGGAAAAACTAGAGATGCAGAACGAGAGAAGTGTTGGATTACACCAACTAGGATTGGAAGAAGATGGCACTCTAAAGAGAAGAAAGTTGTTCTCTTGTGTAGAAAAAATACCAAAAATGAAGACTAAAATGATATACTACTTAGAACCTCTCAAATTTCATTCATATGACTTGATAACATGAAGATACATGAGTGATATATATAGCCCAAAATACAAAACCGGGAATAAATAAAATACATTTCCAAAGCAACTACCTAGCCTAGAAAAAGATAGAAAATTACATTCTCAAAGTTTTTCAATATTCTTGTAATATCCCTGATATTTTCGGCATATTTTCGTTTACCTCGGTAAGCGTGCCCGGAAAATACTGTAGAATATTTTTGGACTTTTGGTAAGCTAAGACTATAGTAAGACTGATGGCCAAAGGATTTGGTCTCGAGAGGTGTGCAAGTCATGCACGCATTGGCATACACAATAAGGAGGTGTTAGTGGTTAGCATGAAATAAATCCCTAAGTTAGAGGATAAGTTAAAGAGTTGAATATCTAGATATTTGCTAGATTGGTTTGGTTATAAAAGAGATTGCAAGTGAAGCTTGCATCTCTCTATCTCTATCTCTCTCTCGTTGGAAAGTTAAGGAAAATAACCATGCAAGGTTATTTTAAATCCTAGATCTAAGAAGAAAGAGAGATCCTCCTCCCATCTTGACCATTGAACGTGTTGGTGATGGTCTTTAGATCTGTTTAAGCTATGAGAAGGGAAAGATAGAGGAGAAGACATCCCTGTGTAAATCATGCCAAAGAGGAAGGGTGGCAATGAACAAAGCTGATGCCATTGATCCCCTGGGTTAGAAACTGATTTTGGAGCACAAATTGGTACGAAGGGACCTACCATTTGGAGCCAAAAAGGAGGTATGTCTTGAAAATCTTTGTATGAAAATCAGAGATTATTGTTAGAAATTAGAACATATATATGTGAAATAAAGAAGAGGATTAGCTGTGAACAAAATCGGAAAGAGAACCGAGAATGTCAAAGTGCACCCACGAAAGCAGAAATTGATCGTGATTTCAAAATCGATGTCAATTGTCGATTTTAGATGTAGATTTGGAAATTTGATGGTCGAGTTTTGATTCGACCATCGAATTTCAAATTCGACCATCGAATCTGCCTCGACTTTTGGTTCGAAAATTTGTTGGATTATCTTCTTGCAAGCTTTCGGGTTAAATCTTATAGCTTTATATTAACACTAAGGGTGTTAATATATGTAGGTTTTGTCTGTCGGAAGTCCTTGGAGAGGACCGTTTTTACATGCTTTTGAAACCGCTTGGTTAAGGTAGGGGAACCCAAATTCTCTTTGCATAAATTATAAGCACAAGTCATGATAGACAATCTATTTGAAATGCATAAATTTGATAGTAATCTGTGCACATAGTATAAACAAAGCTTGAATATAAGACAACATCAGAAATTTGTAAACATTGTTAGGGACAAGAATCTGTGTGAATCAGAACCTCAGCTAAACCTTTTTGAATCAGAATCTCAGTGAATTTTCGAATCAGAATTTCGAATCAGAACTTTGACAATTCAGTATATGTTATAATTAATAAGCTTTGATATGTATTAGCATTTGCATTTGATTTAGGGTTCATAAGTACGATGCCCTAGATTCCACCAACCGTGTTGACGGTAAAACTTTGGCACAAGTTTCCCTCATAAGCTTGAGGGCTTGTTGCATTTGAAATGGGTTCATGAACGGCGATGGTGAGGGTCTTCCCATCGGTCACTTAGTCCGCTCTCATGCTATAGGAAATTTGAGAGATAAAATTAAGTTATAAATTTAAGACAAGAAGCATGCTAAATCAGAACATTTTGAACACTTTGAACTTACTATCAGTTTTGACTCAGGATTAGAACTGGAGATTTAAATTTGAAAGCATCTTTGAAAAATCATATTTGATCCGATTCCGTCTTTTGAAAACCAGTACTTATAATGAACTGCAAATAGATCTGGCTTCTTCTATTGAGCTTAGCTGTTAGCTCACCCTCGACTATACGTCAGTCGAGGCCAGACATTGGGTCGGAGGATCCGGAGGACTCGATTATATTCCAGAGGAGGATTTGGATATACCAGCGGAGGAGTTCTTCCCGTGATCTTTGGATCCTTGTATTTTGGTATTTTTGTCTGGATATTATTTTGGAATATTGAGCCCTAGGCTATTATTTTTGTCCTTTTGATATCACTAGAGGAACCATTATCGTGAACCTCTATTTTAGGTGATTGGATTGGCCATCACCGGTGGTTCCTTTTGGTTCCTCACAGTGATATATTCTTTGCTACCGTAGTCTTTTGGATTATGATATGATGCCTCTGTTCTTTAGACCTTTGTTTATGTTGCCGGCTTCTGTTTGTTACGGCTTATTGAGAAATCAATAAGTTGATGAACCGGCCTTTCCTATACCTTAGGGAATAGCTTGGTATCAGAGCAAGGCTCTAGGTTCAGAGTCTTAGGACTAGGGGTTAGATTATTTCTAACAATTATTACTGATCAATTGTTGTTGTTGTTAACAATGACAGATCAGCATGCCTCCACGGTTTAGAGGCAGAGGCCGAGGTATAGAGGGACCTCGTACAGCTCGCATCGATGGGATAGATGAGGGCATAGGCACCTCTTATGGCAGAGGGCGAGTTGCTTCTGGCCCTAATGCAGATCCTTTGGGAGCTGCGAGGCAGGATAGAGGGAATGTAGACGAGGTATTGGCAGCCTTGGCTACTAACATGGCTACAGATGCAGCCATTGATAGATGCAGACAGATGCGGCACTAGACATCACCAGAGGATTAGAGAGAGTTTAGGAGGATGAGACCTCCACGGATCCTATGGAAGCCGAGGCGTGGCTGGATGAGATGGAGAAAATATTTGAAGTGTTGCAGTGTACTGACGTTGAGAGAGTACGCTGGGCATCTTTCAAACTTTTGGGCGAGGCTAGCCCATGGTGGAAATCTGTTTCTAGGATGAGAGAGCAGGACTACCCCAATACTCCATGGACTTGGGCAGAGTTCGTGGAGACATTCAACGATCAGTATTTTCCGAAGATCGTACGTAATCAGTGGGAGGTCCAATTCATCGAGTTGAAACAGAATGAAATGTCGGTGCGCGAGTATGGCGCAGAATTTGATAGACTTTCCCGATTTGCACCCCTACATGTGGCCACTGAGCTGATGAGAGCTCAGAAATTTCAGAGAGGGTTGAGGCCGAACATTCAGGAGAGGGTGTCGATGTGGGAAATGGAGACGTATACTGGCGTTATGTCCAAGGCCCTCATTGCAGAAGAAGATATTCAGAAGCAGCAATTGAGGCGAGAGCAGGGTAATAGAAGTAGGTTTGGCCAGGGACAGCAGAGTGCTTCAGAGCAGGTGAACAAAAAGCCGAGGTTCTCTAAACCTCCTCCCTACCCTAGTCAGCCATCATATTGCGCCGGGACGTGACGCCCTCCTATCGAGACCGCCGAGTTCATCACCGGGGCGAGACCTTCGAGCCGGGAGCACTCTGCAAGTGGAGCTTCGTGGCTCGTGGTTCGAAAAGGATCACCGTTACTCTGTTTCTACCACAGTGTGCAAGATGTGGAAACCACATAGGAGAAGATTGTAGACGGAACATCGGGGATGCTTGTGTGTGGACAAAGTTGGTCACATGATCAAGGATTGTCTGTTGTTGAGAGAGGACGACTACGCAGCCTCACAGTAAGTCGACGACCTACAGTTCAAGGTCGGGCTTATGCGATGGCCTGACAGATGCCCAAACGTCGAATGACGTCATTCAAGGTATCATTAAAGTTGAGATGTCATTTATGCATTGATTCAATTATTATTGTTTAAATTTGAATTCAAGCCAATTATGTTGAACCACATAGAAATCATTGCATATAATTAACAAAACTTTTTAACTAAAGGTACCCTTATGATGAGTAGTCGAGATGACATGGATAAAATTGAAGCACGAGTGCTTATAGACCCTGGGTCTACACACTCGTTTATTACTCCTTCCTTCTCAGAGAAGTTGGGTATTATTCCTGAACCCCTTGCTTTTATTCTGGATGTCAAGATTCCTACGGGGAGTTCGATTGTGTCTTGTCTGACATGTCGATCGATGATTGATGAGCACGAGACATCGACCGACATGATTACGTTGAGCATGGAAGGGTTCGACGTTATTCTCGGAATGGATTGGTTGGCAGCTTATCACGCGAGTGTAGACTGTCTGCGGAAGATAGTGACCTTCCGACCGCCAAAGCGAAAGTCCTTCCGATTTTGTGGAGTCGATCCAAGGTTGCGTAGTTGGTTTGACCATTAAAGCCGGCGTATGATGAAGAATGGGTGCGATGGGTATCGGCCTATTTGCAAGATTCTCTGCAGAAGAAACGATTTGCCTCTTATCAAGGTGGTTTGCGATTATCGATGTCTTTCGGAGGACTTGCACGGATTACCACGATCGAGAGATTGAGTTACATAATTGAGCTAGCGCGATGCAGAACCATTATCTAAAGCTCCATATCGGATGGCGCTGCTTGAGTTGAAGGAACTCAAGGAGCGAGGCATTAGACAAAGGCTTTATCTGACCGAGTGTTTCTCCTTGGGGTGCAGGTTCTATTTGTGAAAAGAAGGATGGATCGATGCGTGTATCGATTATAGGCGACTCAACAAAATGACAATTAAGAATCGTTATCCTCTTCCAAGGATAGCGATTTGTTTGATCAATTACAAGGTGCAAGATTCTTTTCAAAGATTGATCTCGAGGTCGGCTATCACCACTCAAGATCAAAAGCGGAAGATATATCCAAGGCTGCGTTTGGACGGCGTTATGGCCACTATGAGTTTCTAGTGATGCCATTTGGATTGACGAATGCACCTGCATCTTTCATGGACCTGATGAACAGGGTGTTCAAACCACATCTTGATAAATTTGTGGTAGTTTTCGTAGATGATATCCTCATCTATTCGAAAACCAGAGAGGAGCATGTACAACATCTTAGGATAGCTCTTCAAACACTCAGGGACCATCAGTTGTATGCCAAACTCAGTAAGTGTGAGTTTTGGCTTGAGCAGGTCAGTTTCTTGGGACATGTAGTCTCGCGGGAATCTCGATGGATCCTACAAAGATAGATTACGTGGTGACATGGGAACAACCTCGGACGATTCTGAGGTCGAAGTTTCCTTGGTTTGGCGGTACTATCGGCGATTTGTCGAGGTTTCTCGAAGATATCGGGTCCACTTACCGACTCACAAGAAAGAGTGCTAAGTTATTTGGGCGGATCGGTGTGAGCGAGCTTTTCAGGAGTTAAAGCATCGCTTGACTACAGCACCAGTGCTTGCGATACCTTCTGGCAGTGGAGGTTTCGCAGTATATAGTGATGCTTCCTATGGCGGATTAGGCGGGGTGGTTAATCAACACGAGAGTCATTGCGTATGGTTCTAGGCGGTTGAAGGACCATGAAAGAAACTATCCGAGCGCATGACTTAGAGCTAGCGATTATATTATTGAAGATCTGGCGACATTACCTCTACGGTGAAGTTTTGATATATTCACCGATCACAAGAGTCTCAAGTACCTCTTCACTCAAAAGGACTTGAATATGCGGCGGCTGACGATGGATGGAGTTCTTGAAGGACTACGATTGCTCGATTGATACCATCCGGAAAGGCAAATGTCGTTCTTGATGCTCTTAGTAGGAGGTCTTGACCGATTGTCACATCTTGTTAGCGGATTCAGATGGAAGCTTCGGAGGATATGGCTTTGGGCAGCTCACGATTTGATGTAAAAGGCTCGGGAGCATTGATGGCTACACTTGTGTTACGTCCTCGCTCTTGAGAACATTCGCAAGCTTGGATGACCGATGATGAGCTCATGACAATCGGGCGAGATGTCGAGAATGGCATTAAGAAAGAATTCTCTATCTGACGGATGGAACCTTATTATTTCACGATCGTGTATGCGTCTGGTCGAATCGAGCTTGGGATACCATTCTAGAAGAGGCTCACAAATCCATGTATGCCATACATCGGTAGCACCAAGATGTATCGAGGACTTAAGGAAGAGCTTACGGTGGCGAGGATTGAAGCATAGCGTCGCGATGCGTATCGCGGTGTTTGGTTTGTCAGCGAGTTAAGGTTGATCATCGAGAATCCTGCGGTCTATTGCGGCCTTTACCGTGCACTGAGTGGAAATGGGAAGCCATTTCGATGGATTTCATATACTCGGGTTGCCGAAGACCGAGGAAGAACAATGCCATCTGGTCATTGTAGATCGACTAACCAAAGTCTGCTCATTTCTTGCCATACAATACCACATATCTGACCGATGACTTGCGAGTTATACTTAAAGGAGATTGTTAGGCGCATGGGATCCGCCAATGTTGTGTCTTGTTTACTTCACATTTTTGGCAAAGATTTCAGGAAGGCATAGGTTCTCGTCTTGATTTTAGTTCGGCGTTTCACCCACAGACGGATGGCCAGACCGAGCGCGTGAACCAGATCATTGAGGACATGTTGAGAGCATGTATGTTGGATTTTCACGGGTCATGGGACCAACACTTTCCCCTGATAGAGTTCGCCTACAATAATAGCTTTCAGGCTAGCATTGGTATGGCTCCGTTCGAGGCTTTATGTGGACGGCGGTGTCGATCACCGTTGAATTGGGAAGAAGTGGGTGAAAAGCTCATTATTGGACCTGAGATAGTTGAGCGCACTAGAGCAGTTCGATTGATACGCGGCGACTCTGAGTAGCTTCGAGTCGTCGGAAGAGCTCGCCGATCTCAAAGCGGAGACAAGTGGATATTCAGGTAGTTTTAATATGTCAATGTGTATTTCTTCACTTGGTATACATTCCATGTGAAATTGGCACTAATGCTTGATTTTTGGTCGGTGAGTGTCTTTGTTGGATTTACGCCTACCAAAGGCGTTATGCGGTTCGGAAGCGAGGAAACTTAGTCCTCGTCGTTGGGCCTTCGAGATATTAGGCGAGTCGGAGAGGTTGCATATCGTGTGGCGTTACGCGCCGCAATTATCGAGCATGCACTGCGTCTTTCATGTAATCGATCTTTGCGTCGATACATCTGACCCGACTCATGTACTTGATTACCAACCCATCGAACTTCGAGGATGGTTTGAAAGTGGTCGAGGACCCGATTACGTATTTTGGATCGTAAGAGCGGATCCTACGCACAAAAGCATTCCTTGGTTCTCGTGCAATGGCGGAATCATACACGGAGGAAGCCACTTGGGAAGCGTGAAGTGAGATCCGAGACCGGTTCCAAGCCTTTTCGTTTAAAAAAAAAATTTGAGGTTTTATGTGTTGATTGTAATATCTTTGGAAATTTTATGTAATTCTTGATTGTATATATATACTTTTAGAGAATTTTGGCGGTCCTATAAGCGATAAATATGCTTCTCAATTCATAAGCACCTGGACTAGATATTGCTTTCGTGATCAATATTGGTGATCGAAGGTTAGGAATTTCAAAATTTTGAAAATTTTGAAGGCCTCGAATGTATTAAAATTCATTGTGAATATCAATTTAAATGGTCAGAATTAAAATGTGGTTACCATGATCCAATGCTTAAACCTATTTTGTCCACATTTGACCGCAAATAAATTATGTATCGAGGAGACCTTGATAAATTTTATGCGAGCCCGACCGAATCACGGACTACATTTTTCAATTAAAATGTGGGCTAATTCGCTATAAGTTTCATTTTACAATTTTGCACCTTCACGATAATTTGGATCGAGGTCCGAATAAGTCAAACGGATAAAAAGGGCTTCGATAATACCAATGTAGAGCTAATGGTAAGGTTTAAATTCCAAAATTTTGGAAGTTTTTTAAACAAATTTATTTGTCGATTTTGAAAATCGACCATCGAAAAAAAATATAAGTATAAGTGCACTTTAAAGCAAGACAAAGAATCTCGAAAAAATCGATAGTCGATTTTTAAATCGACCATCGAATTGCAAAATCGACCATCGATTTGAAATTCGATGGTCGAATTTATCGATTTAAGTGAGGGTTGAAACCCTCTGTTGCCATTCGGGTTTTAACATTTTTGGGGATTTTTGAGCTAGGGTTTGGAGCGATTTGCCGATTTGGGGCTCTCTTTGTATTTTTGGCTGCAAATCTAAGGAGGAGTGCACTACATTGTCAAGGGGATTCGAATTCCTTCATTGCAAACCCGATTTGGGGCTTTTCCTCAGGTAAATCCCTCCCTCATCTCAAGATTTCGTGAGTTTTTGCATCTGTTTTGAGGGTTTTTCTTGCATTTTTGTTGTCTTTTTGCAATGGGCCCTAAGAAACAAACACCAATTCGAACCCTACCTTCACGCGATCCAAACAGCCCGTGGGACATTCAAATTCGGCTCCACAGCCCACTGTCCCCCTTTTGCCCGAACAACCACGAGATTTTTGGAGCATTAAAGGCTTCGCTACCGATTACGTCTTCCACCCAGAACTGTTTGATCAACAAACGACCACGCAATGGGCGGGAGAGTATTTGGAAAAAGCCAAATTAACCTCGTTGTGTACTTCCTTTAGCGACCACTTCTACCCGCGACTCGTGCGCCTATTTTATCAGCACATGAGCCGCGTAGATGGTAAAAGAATTTATACGGAAATAGATGGTCGGGATTACACATTTGACCTAGAGGATATGGCCGTGGCACTGCGTGCTCCCTTAAATCACTCCCAAACCATGGGTTTAGGTCCCCCTTTCCCAAAACTGGTCCGTTTTGAGGACGTGACTACACAAATGACGCAAGGACGTCATGGATCCGGTAAATCCATAGTCACAGTCCAGATGCCTGAGACCATGTGGATTTTAGATAAAATTTTGAAGACCACCTTGTATCCTTTTGGTCACCAATCGGAGCGCACCGGCCCCCTTCAACAAATTTTATTTGCGGCCTATAAAGAACGATGGTTCAGTGCACCGGACATTCTTTTCAAGGGGATCATTAAAGCCCGAGAAAAGATGGGAGAACATAGAAAGAAGCCTATGAAAAATATGCCCTATGCACGTGTGATTTCCGTCATGATTGAGAATTACCGAGCGGGCCCTGCTTATGACCTTCTACCTCAGCCCCAAATCCACACCGCCGGTCGGAAACTATACACCCTGGTCAATTGGGGTCAAACGTAT
Source organism: Chloranthus sessilifolius (assembly GCA_021018995.1). Lineage (NCBI taxonomy): Eukaryota > Viridiplantae > Streptophyta > Magnoliopsida > Chloranthales > Chloranthaceae > Chloranthus > Chloranthus sessilifolius. The sequence continues at coordinate 33,413,512 of CM037597.1, read as the reverse complement.
AGTCGATTGGTAAAGGCTCCTAAGGATGCGGCGGCACCGGAGACAGATAGCGAGGACGATGAGGACCCTACTCGTGCAGCCCCTGATGCTCCTGCACCTACTCAGCCCCCGCCGAGTGATGTCCTCACGTTATCAGAGTTTACTAGGCAGATGACCGCCATGAACCACCAGATCCACGAGCTCACCCGCCATACTAGCTCGATGCGTCAGGAGCTCGATGTCCACGGAGGCGCTCTCTCTTACCTCATGCAGCATGCATTTCCGATGGATTACACTACGATATGGTCGATATCCGAAGCTTGATGATATCGCCTTTCGACATCGGGCCGATACTAGTATTCCTCCGCCACTCTGATACGGTGATGATGCTGTTGGTGATGGTGTTTGGATCGGGCGGGTCCATCTGATTGGGGATTCTTAGTATGCTTGGGGAGGTTACTGATTTACTTTTTGTCACTATGGGTCTGTATTTATTTACCGCATGGATTATTAGGACCTGGTGGTCCTTCTTTTGTTATCCCTTATTTTTTTATGTCTTTGTTCGGTTTTAGATACTTTGATTATTCCTGTTTGTATATATGGAGCACTTCGCACTTGTGGTTGGTTTCTATCTATGTTTTGGCTCTCAGCATGAGTTTACTTTTGCATATATTTTGGTAAATATTTTTTTTTAGACACTTGTGTGGGTTTGCTTCTGTCACTCTGATTCTTCATGTTGGTTTTGATAAATTTTGATCTCCTTATGGCTTCATGTGTCACTGTGCATCGGTCTCCCGGCACGTGACACTTGGGGTGTGGGCATCCATGTACGGATGCAATCCACTATGGCCTTCGATGCCACATGCAGTACATCCATGTTACTACGGATCCCATCCCTTGGCTTGCGTGCCCTGTGGAATCGAAACACGGTGGCCCATGTACCCTGTTTTGCATCCAATTTTCGCGGACGAAAATTCCTAAGGAGGGGTGAATGTAATATCCCTGATATTTTCGGCATATTTTCGTTTACCTCGGTAAGCGTGCCCGGAAAATACTGTAGAATATTTTTGGACTTTTGGTAAGCTAAGACTATAGTAAGACTGATGGCCAAAGGATTTGGTCTCGAGAGGTGTGCAAGTCATGCACGCATTGGCATACACAATAAGGAGGTGTTAGTGGTTAGCATGAAATAAATCCCTAAGTTAGAGGATAAGTTAAAGAGTTGAATATCTAGATATTTGCTAGATTGGTTTGGTTATAAAAGAGATTGCAAGTGAAGCTTGCATCTCTCTATCTCTCTATCTCTCTCTCTCGTTGGAAAAGTTAAGGAAAATAACCATGCAAGGTTATTTTAAATCCTAGATCTAAGAAGAAAGAGAGATCCTCCTCCCATCTTGACCATTGAACGTGTTGGTGATGGTCTTTAGATCTTAAGCTATGAGAAGGGAAAGATAGAGGAGAAGACATCCTCGTTCGTAAATCATGCCAAAGAGGAAGGGTTGCAATGAACAAAGTGATGCCATTGAACCCCTGGTTAGAATCGATTTTGGAGCACAAATTGGTCTGAAGGACCTACCATTTGGAGCCAAAAAGGAGGTATGTACTGAAAATCTTTGTATGAAAATCTGTAGAGATTATTGTTAGAAATTAGAACATATATATGTGAAATAAAGAAGAGGATTAGCTGTGAAAAAAATCGGAAAGAGAACCGAGAATGTCAAAGTGCATACCACGAAAGCGACAGAATTGATCCGATTTCAAAATCGATGTCAATTGCTTGATTTTAGATCACGATGTAGATTTGGAAATTCGATGGTCGATTTTGGATTCGACCATCAATTTCAAATTCGACCATCGAATTGTAAATTCGACCATCGAATTTCTGCCTACGACTTTTGGTTCGAAAATTTGTTGGATTATCTTCTTGCAAGCTTTGGGTTAAATCTTATAGCTTTATATTAACACTAAGGGTGTTAATATATGTAGGTTTTGTCTGGAAGTCCTTGGAGAGGACCGTTTTACATGCTTTTGAAATCGCTAGGTTAAGGTAGAGGAACCCAAATTCTGTTTGATTAAATTATAAGCACAAGTCATGATAGACAATCTATTTGAAATGCATAAATTTGATAGTAATCATGCACATAGTATAAACAAAGCTTGAATATAAGACAACATCGAAATTTGTAAACATTGTTAGGGACAAGAATCTGTGTGAATCAGAACCTCAGCTAAACCTTTTTCAATCAGAATCTCAGTGAATTTTCGAATCAGAATTTCGAATCAGAACTTTGACACTTCAGTATATGTTATAAATAATAAGCTTTGATATGTATTAGCATTTGCATTTGATTTAGGGTTCATAAGCACGATGCCCTAGATTCCACCAACCGTGTTGACGGTAAAACTTTGGCACAAGTTTCCCTCATAGCGCAGGGGCTTGTTGCATTTTCGAAATGGGTTCATGAACGCGATGGTGGTGAGGGTCTTCCCATCGGTCACTTAGTCCGCCTCATGCTATAGGAAATTTGAGAGATAAAATTAAGTTATAAATTTAAGACAAGAAGCATGCTAAATCGAACATTTTGAACACTTTGAACTTACTATCGGTTTGACTCAGATTAGAACGGAGATTTAAATTTGAAAGCATCTTTGAAAAATCATATTTGATCCGATTCCGGTCTTTTGAAAACCGTTACTTATAATGAAATCGCAAATAGATCTCGGCTTCTTCTATTGAGCTTAGTTAGCTCACCCTCGACTATCGTCACGCACTTTGAGACCGACATTGGGTCGAGGATCCGGAGGACTCGATTATATTCGAGGAGGATTTGGATATACCAGCGGAGGAGTTCTTCCCGTGATCTTTGGATCCTTGTATTTTGGTATTTTTGTCTGGATATTATTTTGGAATATTGAGCCCTAGGCTATTATTTTTGTCCTTTTGATATCACTAGAGGAACCATTATCGTGAACCTCTATTTTAGGTGATTGGATTGGCCATCACCGGTGGTTCCTTTTGGTTCCTCACAGTGATATATTCTTTTGCTACCTGTAGTCTTTTTGGATTATGATATGATGCCTCTGTTCTTTAGACCTTTGTTTATGTTGCCGGCTTCTGTTTGTTACGGCTTATTGAGAAATCAATAAGTTGATGAACCGGCCTTTCCTATACCTTAGGGATTGGAAAAGTCGGGTCGTCACAATTCTCAAGACACTACATTAATTACACCAATTTTCTATGACAAAAAAGAATTCCAAGATTGACCAATATAATTGCAAATGGGCCAATGACCCAAAAAAGACAAAATGGGCCGGATGGGCCGGTCTAGCTTATAATTCTAACAGCCCCCCTTGAGCTAGACCGATCGAACGCCGAGCTTTTCTTTGATCTTGATAAATGTTTCTTTCTTTAATGCCTTGGTAAAAATATCCGCTATTTGATCTTGTGATTTGCAAGGTTTCACATCAATTTCACCATCATTGATCAAGTCACGGATGAAATGATACTTAATTCGAATGTGCTTGCTTTTGTAGTGAAAAACGGGATTCTTGGTTAGTGCAATGGCGGATCGATTATCACAAAATAAATTTGTAGCTTCAATTGATGGATGCTTAAGTTCTTCTAATACCCATCGTAACCAAAGTGCTTGACAACCCGCCAATGCTAAAGAAATGTACTCCGCTTCAGTTGTAGAGAGAGCAACAACTTGTTGTTTCTTTGAAGTCCAAGAAATTGAACCCGAACCAATATTAAAATTGTAACCGGAAGTGCTTTTGCCATCATCTACACTTCCACCCCAATCACTATCACAATATCCAACCAAACATGAATTTTGAACCCTTTTGTAATGTATACCATCATTAATGGTACCACATGCATATCGCAAAATTCTCTTTCCGGCATTCCAATGACTTCTTTTAGGTGATTCCATGAAACGGCTAATCATGCTAACCGCAAACATAATATCTGGTCTTGTGGCGGTTAAGTACATGAGGCTACCAACAAGACTCCGATAAAGAGTTTCATTAACTCTTTTTTCATTATCATTTTCGCTAAGTTTCAAACCAACCTCCATTGGAGTGCAAATTGGATTAGCACATTCCATTCTAAACTTTTTCAACAAATCTTTTGCATACTTCTTTTGAGATATAAAAATCTCATTTTCATTTTGCTTTACTTCAATGCCAAGAAAGAAGTGTAGGAGACCCATATCGGTCATCTCAAATTCAAGCATCATGGATTTTTTAAATTCATCACATATGCATGAATTATTGCCGGTGAAGATTAAATCATCAACATATAAAGAAACAACTAAGAACTCACCTTGGGTGTTTTCTTTGATGTAGAGAGAGTGTTCAAAAGGACACATTTTGAAACCATTCTTCATGAAGTACCCATCAATACGGCTATACCACGCCCTTGGTGCTTGCTTTAAACCATAAAGTGCTTTCTTCAATCTACAAACTTTGTGCTCTTTACCCTTTTCCACATAACCGGGAGGCTGATCAACATAAACTTCTTCTTCAAAAATACCATTTAAGAATGCCGATTTGACATCCATTTGATAAACCTTCCAATTTCTTTGAGCTGCCAATGCTAAGACCATTCTAATAGTCTCAAGCCGAGCAATGGGAGCAAAAACTTCATTGAAGTCTATGCCATGTCTTTGCTTGTAGCCTTTCACCACTAACCGAGCTTTGTGCCTTTCGACTTCACCATTTGCATTTAACTTGGTTTTATATATCCATTTTACACCAATGGATTTGTGCCCATTTGGAAGTTCCGTTAACTCCCAAGTCTCATTTCTTTTGATGGAATCAATTTCTTGATTCATTGTATGGTTCCACTTTTCTTCTTGAGATGCTTCTTCAAAAGAAATTGGATCGGCATCGGCATATAGTGCAAAGTTAATCTCATCTTCATCAAAAAGTCTTCTTGATGTTTCATAAATTTCATTGATGCTTTTGGTCTTCTTTGCAGGAGAATTAGAACTCGTTGATGATGATGATGATGATGAAGATGAAGAAGATGAAGAGGAGGGTAGAGACCTATCCTCTTCATGCTCACAATTTTGAACATCTTTCAATTCTTCTTCATTGACACAAATAGACTTTTGTGTCTTTTCTTGAAAATCCCAATCCCAAGCTTCTTCTTCATTAAATTTTACATCTCTACTTATGATAGTTTTCTTGGTGATGGGATTAAACAATTTGTATGCCTTTGAAGTTTCACTATAACCAATAAGAATGCATTTTTCGGATTTATCATCCAATTTTTTTCTTCTTTCATCCGGCACATGAGAATATGCAATGCTACCAAATATCCTCAAATGAGCAACACATGGTTTGTGTCCATTCCATGCTTCTTGTGGTGTTATGCCTTCAACACTTTTGGATAAGGCACGATTCAAAAGATAGTTATAGCATGCAACGGCTTCGCCCAAAATATATTTAGCATCCCTTTGGCTTTTAACATACTTCTAGCCAATTCCATAAGTGTTCTATTTTTCCTTTCGGCAACACCATTTTGTTGAGGTGTGTACCGAGTGGTTAATTGATGCCGAATGCCATTATCTTTTAAGAAATTTTTAAAATCATGAGAAACATATTCACCACCTTGATCGGTACGCAAAGTTTTCAACATGAAACCACTTTGCTTTTCAACCAAGGCCTTAAATATTTTAAAGTGACCGAATACCTCCGATTTTTCTTTGAGAAAATAAACCCATGATTTTCGACTATAATCGTCAATAAAAGTGAGGAAATAACGATTACCGCCAATAGAAGTTGTGTGCATAGGCCCGCATAGGTCCGAATGAACAAGCTCAAGAGGGTTTGATGCCCTCCAAGCTTTCCCAACCGGAAATGAATTTCTTTGATGTTTTCCGAGTGCGCATCCTTCACAAACTTGGTCCTTGCGATCAATATTTGCCATGCCTCTCACCATGTGATTTTTACACATGAGAGTCAAAGAGCTAAAACTCAAGTGGCCATACCGAAGATGCCATAGCCATGATTTGTCTTGGATGATGGAGTTGAAGCAAGGAAGAACTTCATTTTGAAATTTAAGCGGAAACATCTTGTTTGAAGTCATCTTTACTTTGGCAATGAGGGCATTGTTCATATCCTTGATTTCACATGCATCTCCTTTGAAATAAACATGTGTCCTTTCAAAAGGAGTTGACCAATGCTTAAAAGATTGTGCTTGAGGCCGGGTACATAGAAAACATTTGAGATGCGTTTGACGCCTTTCTTTGATTGAACAAGAATATCACCTTTTCCTTTTACGGAAAGTCGTTTATCATCGCCGGTCCTTACTTCACTTTGAATAGATTCATCCAAAGTGACAAAGACGCCTTTGTTTCCCGTCATGTGGTTACTACAACCACTATCAAGAAACCAATCTTCATTGAATGCAACTTCTTGAACATTGCAAGCAAGAAAGAGAGTGTCATCTTCCTTACTTTGAATGTTGTCTTGAACAAAATTTGATTCCTTTTTTTCTTCTTCCGCCAATCTTTTTCTACAAAATTTTATGGTGTGACCATATTTTTGACAATGATAACATTGAACATTAGAAAGAGAAGATCGGCCTCTTCCTCTTCCTCTTCCTCTTGATGAAGTAGATGACTCATCTTCATCTTTTTCTTTTGTTTGATATCTTCCTCCATTATGCTTTCCTCGTCCACGATTAGAATGCTTTCCTCTTCCACCTCTAGAGCTTTCTTTAAAAGAAATTTGAGTTTGAAAAGCTTGCTCTAGAGGAGAAGAATCAAATTGTTTCATGTGAAGTTCATGGGATAGAAGTGATCCCAACAAACTTTCCAAAGACAAAGTAGATAAATCCTTAGATTCTTTAATTGCAACGACAATATATTCAAACTTACGAGTCAAGCTTCTAAGAATTTTTTCTACAATTCTTTGATCTTGAAGATTTTCACCATTAATCCTTAATTGATTAACGAGAGAAATTACCCGATTGAATTAATCTTCAACCGCTTCCGAATCTTTCATTCTTATAGAATCAAACTCACTTCGAAGAGTTTGGAGCCGCACTAATTTGACTTTATCTTCGCCTTTGTATGAAGCATAGAGAGTATCCCATGCTTGCTTTGCCGATGACACCGATGAAATTCTTTCAAAAATAACTTTATCCACAGCTTGATAGATGAAGAACAAAGCCTTCTTGTCCTTCTTGAGATTTTCTTTCAACTCATTGAGTTGAGCTTGTGTGAGAGCCGCTTGATCTTCCGGTTCTACATATCCGGTCTCAACAATATCCCACAAATCTTGAGACCCATATAGAACCTTCATTTGAATACTCCATTGATTGTAGTTTTTACCGGTGAAACGAGGAAGTTGAGGTTGCAACATATTGGAAGCCATGAATCTCGAGCTCTGATACCACTTTGTTGGATTACACCAACTAGGATTGGAAGAAGATGGCACTCTAAAGAGAAGAAAGTTGTTCTCTTGTATAGAAAAAATACCAAAAATGAAGACTAAAATGATATACTACTTAGAACCTCTCAAATTTCATTCATATGACTTGATAACATGAAGATACATGAGTGATATATATAGCCCAAAATACAAAACCGAGAATAAATAAAATACATTTCCAAAGCAACTACCTAGCCTAGAAAAAGATAGAAAATTACATTCTCAAAGTTTTTCAATATTCTCAAGACACTACATTAATTACACCAATTTTCTATGACAAAAAAGAATTCCAAGATTGACCAATATAATTGCAAATGGGCCAATGACCCAAAAAAGACAAAATGGGCCGGATGGGCCGGTCTAGCTTATAATTCTAACAAGAAGTGGCACCAAATCATTAGATCAAGTCCTTCAAGTCAAGTGGCCCACTATAGATGTGTGTGTATACACACACACACATATATATAGTGTCTCACTTGATGTGAACGATCTAATCTAAAGATTTGGTGGGTCTAAGATTGCATGGAAAAAATATCTCCATCGTACGATTTACAGTCAAAGACTTAAAGACGTTTGAATCGTTTGATTGTTTTAAATCATATGATTGAGATTTTTTTTTCAATGCAATCTTTGACCGACAGATCTTTTTGTCGGGTCCTACGCAACAAGTGGCTTTCCATTCAAGAGTTCTTATATATATATATATATATATATATATATATATATATATATATATATATATATATGAATACACATCTTTGATGATAGAAATGTTTTGATTTTTGGAAGAGGAGTGTCCATGTCTGCTTATATGGTATAAATTATAGCAAGATTTGAAATATGTAAATCAGTAGTTCATAGATTTTCCAAATAAGTTAATGGCATAAGAAAATTGAACTACAGATCTTTTCCAATTGATTAAATTGCATTTAACATCAATATTCACCCACAAAAATCATTGAGTAAGGAGAGTGAGCATTTTAAACATATCAACATCAAGATATACCCATCAAAACTCCTATATCAAAGTAGAAAAGATGAGCAGAGCTTGAGATGTATTACAAATGTTTTTCTCTCCAGTCTACGGCAAAATTTTATTCATTATCATCTTCCTCACTTGAGGATTCATCACTGGACTCCATGCCCATGAATGCAGGGAATTTCTGCCCTCATTCAAATTTCGCAGCCTTTAGCTCCATCTGCTTTTTCTTTAACATTTCCACTCTCTCCCTGTAGGCCCTATGAATAATATACACTTTAAGTTATTCAAAGTAAATGAAACCTATTAAGATAAAAGAATCATTTAATTGCTTCTACTTGTTTAACTCACTTTTGCTCCAATGACTCCACCCCTTCTCTCATCTCCGTAGCATCAAACTGAGATAGATGTTGTAAAAAAACTAGTATTATTCCACTAAAAGAGGGATATTTGTCCTCTCATTTCCTTTTTCTTTCATTATCAAAACAAGTTTGGATTCGACAACTAAGAAATTTTGAAGTGTAAAAAACTAGGAAGCATGGATACGCCCAAATGGGCGCCGTACCCGTATCCTATACGTTTCGGATACGGGTACTCCCCCCCCCCCCAAAAAAATAAATAAATAAATAAATTCGGGTACGGTATGGCCGGGAGATTAGAAGAACTGAAGAAGAAGAAGAAGAAGAAGAAGAAGAAGAGAAAATAGAAGACGAGTGAGACGACGTACTATTGCGCTCCCTGCAAAGGTCTTCTAGACTTCTACTCTTCAGCTCTTCTCAAATCAGGTATTAATTTACCAATTTATTTTTTCTTTCTTTCTTCTCTCCCTGCCCTGCAAAGGGTTTTTTTGGCTGCGATTCTGCGAAGGGTTTGGCTGCAATTCATTTGCACTCTGTCTCCTAGCTGCAGCGGTAGCAAAGCCGTAAGGCTTTAAAGGTTTTATTTTGTCTCTGGTTAAAGGGCCCGGCTCACTTGACCTCATATACATCTAAAACCAATGTTTAAATGATCTCCCACCGTTGCTATCTGTTTGCTTTGCGGCAGTAGCAAAGCCTCTAAAGTTTAAAGGTTTTATTTTGTCTCTGTTTAAAAAGCCCGACTCACGTGACCTCATATACATATAAAACCAATGTTTAAATGATCTCCCACCGTTGAATGTCACTTATAAGTGGATGTAAACCATCCGATCAGTGAACTTCAATATCAGCCATCAAAATTAAGAACAACCGGTGATATTAAGTGCACAAATCGGATGGTTCGAATCTTCCAAAAAACGTGATTTTTTTTCCCGTAGGCCTTCAATTGATGATATATCACTTTGACGGTATGGATTTCCAAGACCATAAGCCAATAAATGATGTAAGATCGTTTAAACTGTTTTTTAAAGGGCACAACTCAAGAATAATAAATAAAGATGGGCTGCTTATCCACAAGATAAAATAGTTCTTCATCCCAATTTTCAAAACAATAACTCAATAGATCAAATTAAGGAATTTTTATTCCGTATGTAGAATAAATTTCAAAAAAAAAATAACACTAAAATCACATGAGTGTGTGATGTGTACCATGTGATTTTAGGGCCACTTTTTTTTTGTGCCACATTAAATAAAAATGACCATTTGATGGTACACCCATGTTCTCAAGATCCATTTTTTATGTGGGCCATAGAAAATAAAATTGACCGTTTTTTTGTGTGCCACATTAATTATTTATTAACTATTTTTACATTTAAAAATATCCCAAAATATATATAATTATATATAAAATAATTTTTTAATACAAGTACTCCCGTCATACCTGTACCCTGATTTTTTGAAAATTGTCGTATCGCCGTACCCGTATCGTATCGTACCCGTATGCCGTACCCGCACCGGTGCTTCATAGGTAAAAAAATTGAAACTGTTACCTCTTCTTCCTCCAAGCGGTCATCCACTTCCTGCAAGTCCTCTTGGATCACCTTTTCAAATTCTTTGTACTCATCCCTGGATCAAATTATAAAAAAATAAATAACAGTAATAATATTCTCGTGTAATGGACTCAAAGTGTAATAGGGATATAAGTAAAAGAGATGATAAAATTTTTAGGAAAAACAATTAATCAGAGACGTAAAATTTAGAGGAAAAAACTATAGGACTAAAGACATAGAAAAAAGCTTGTCTATAAAGGATGACATCCTATTACATATTGCATAAGTCCTCATAAAACCATCCCTCGCCAGTTGAGCCATCAATCTACTTAGCAACTTTGCCAAATGACAATGATATTTCCAGCCCAAAACACAGATTTTAAAGAATTTCACCTCTTAAATCGTGAATGAATTAGGATTTAAGAATTCAAAATCCACCAATATACACGTCAAGGAGCAAGAAGACTTTGGTTCCGCAAGTTACAAGTTTTCATGACTGAGTCAAAAAAATTCATGCAAACTCTTTAAGAAAAAAGTAAAATGAAAGAAAAACCATGAAAATTTTAAACTTAATTCAGAAAATTTCAAGATGATAGATGATTATCTCCACATATCAACAAAAATTCTTGATATCTTTTGCAACACCATTGCTTCCATACAACATGAATCCAAATTACTAAAGACGTATCATGTATAAATTTTAGATATATGTGTGAAAAATCTAGTAACATAAAAACCAGGAAAACACAGACTTAAGAAGTGACGCAGTCTGCATCAATACTTGTTATGCTGTCATACACAAAGACGCTTAACAAAAATTTTGGGATTTCTGAGAAATCAATAGCGAGGATTTTTAGAGTTCATGGAAAAATTTGTGTGTGCCACCCATTGGTATTCTGGTTACTTCATTATAGAAAAGTATTTTAATCATACATTGAGATTTGAAACAATAATGCACGAAAAAAACACATGTACGAAACATATCGCCACACAAGTGCCAAAACAAAAAAAACAAAAACACTAGAGGATTTCCAAAAAGGCTTCCTATTCTCAACATTGTTCAAGCGGTGTTTAAAGCGCAAAAGCTCAATTGCCTAACTTGGCAAAGAGATCCATCATGATTTCTAAAAGCACTGGTTAATGGCGTTTTTTAATGGCTTTCCCTTGGCAATCCAGAGTTAACAAGAGTCGAGTTTGCTTGGGATCAGTATTGTAGGTGGTGCCCATGATCCTATGAAATGCAGGGAATCTACAGAAGCTGATGTCCATGACCTACTTTACAGATTCCGACCTTGTTCTCCCACTTTGTTTGCTTGGTCCAGGTGGAATGTGCCTCTTGGAATTTCATTAGATGGTCTAGTCATGGTGATCTGCATAAAAACCGGATTGTCAAGTACCCAGGCTTAAAAGTGAAGGTTGTTGACACTTTCAAGCATTTCCACTGTGAAGCTAATGATAAAGCAGATTCATTAGCTTGTAGCTTAATTTAATTTACTAATACATATAATTACTATTTGAGTGAGTATGCCACTACAAAAAATATCGGATTCACCGACGGCGGAAATTAACGTGCCGTCGGCGTAGGGGAAGATTTGGGCCAACCACGAGAGCTAACCCGGTCACTCCACTTAAGCCCACGACCCATTCAGTCGGGCCACTATATAAGTATGTTTTTTCATCTCCCTTCTCCCGAACTCAAACCATCTCCCTTCTCCCTTCTCCCTTCTCCTTGCTCGATCCCCTCATTTTAATCTCCCAAGAGAGATTAAAATCAAAATTCCCTCTCACTCAAACCCTAAATCTCTCTCACTCAAATCTCTCTTGCTCAAATCTCTCACTCAAACCTTAAATCCCTCTCTCCTTTTCACTTCTCCACCAATGAGAGTAAGAAACCCTAGCCAGCTTTGTCGCCATTTGAAGCAGTCACTGGTGCCTGAAGAATCAAATTCAATCGACACTGATCTTTCGTTTCATCTACTTCCTTCGCCATCGAAGATCTTTGAAATTTTCGGAGTTAATCGTGCATTAAAAAGGTAGATCTTTGATTTTTTTTTTTTTCCCCCAAATTCCAATCACAAAACCCTAACTCCTTCGATTTGATTTCAGCCTCGAAATCTCGTCCATTCAGATCTTCAATTGGAGCTAATCGGTGTACCCTGCTTTTTCAATCACAAGGTCGGTTTTCCCAAATCTCAGAAGATCTGGCAATCTGCTGCTTAGCCTCTTCGATTTGTTCAACTTGATGTTTTCCTTCTTATCAAATTTATTTTTCTCGTTTTCTGCAACTATTTTATTATTATTGTTTACATATTTCTGTTTTAATCTCTGAAGTCCATTGTCCACCCATCATGTGGGTGTGCATTAAAGCAGGCCGCACGTCATGAGATCTCATTGTTAACTAACTCTTATCACAAATCAACTACTTTTCTTTTTCAGTAACACTTATTGGCAGGTAATCGTCATTTCTTTTATTATCTGTATTACTACTAATAAATTCATAAAAAACAACACACTATTATCAGATAGGTAAAAACAAAATGTAAATTATAGATATCCAGTGGGAAATTTAAGCACTAGTAGTACTTAAGAGTGGTAATGGGTCTAATACTTATAGATCTAATATCCACAATTAATTTCTCCAAATTATTATAAGAGGAGCCCCCTTCTTTAACTAATATCCTCGCAAGCTCGGCCATCTCATCAGCCGACGCCATAAGCTCCTCTCGTTTCCACTCCATCACTTCCCTCACCATCTTTTCAACCGTTTCCCTATCACACTTATCTTTCATGTCCAACCCAATCTTCCAAACCTCGCTGACAAACCTACTATTGATCTACTGGTCGGCAAAAAAAGGCCAACAAATCATGGAAACCCCAACATAAATGCTTTCTAGGGTGGAATTCCACCCGCTGTGTGTAAAAAATCCGCCCACAGAGGGATGGGCCAAGATGCCTTCTTGGGGAGCCCACTCAACTAACATTCCTCTCTCCGTATTTTTGCCTCACATATTTCAGTTTTAATCTCTAAAGTTGTTCAGATTTTTATTGCTTCTGTTCTTGTATTCATTCCGTTTCAATTTTATTTTTTCTATGTTGTTTATGGCGCAAATTTGGATTTATTTATTTATTTATTTTTGAATTTTTTATTTTGGAGCAAGGGATTTTAATTATTTTGACTTATCTTTTCTACCTATTAATTGAATTTTGATTTATATGGTGTAATGGTTATTAGTAATTTGATTTGCGTAGTTTTTTTATTATAAGTTATATTTGAATTATTTATTAGAGGTTTAGATAGAGATTGGTGATTATTTTTATATGATAAAGTTTTTGTCATCTTAGTTTGAATCTTATTAATTGTTTCTTATGTTTTGGCAAAAAATATATAATGCATCTTATGTTCATGAGATTAAATTAGGTTTTAAGTCTGTAAGAAATTTCTATTTTTGTTATAGAGTTGGTATAGTCGTATAGACATGGGATATAAGATATGGGCTAATTAGTTAATTAATTATTATTTTTATCAATAAAGGTAGCAATTTATTGACGGAAAAAGAAAATTACAAAATCTCAAGGCTAAGAGAGATTCTTAACCGCTAAAAGATAAACACAAATAGACCAAGCATAGACCAAGTCTGCCACTTAGCTTTCAATCAAGCTATCATAAATTAAAAATGGCAATAGTGAGTATGCACCCGGTCGCACAGGTTGACCTGTGCAACCGGTCGCATTTTCACATCCCACATGGCATGTGAAACCCAAAATAACTCCCGTTTTGCGGATCCATAGCAGATTAACAATTATAATGTCTATTTGTAGAAAATATATCTGTCATTGGCATAAATATTAGAATAACAGACCTGAAAAGAAGCATATAATGCAGGAAGAAAAGGGTGGTCCAGCAAGTCCAGAATCTCTCTTTTTCTGGCAGCTGCTTCTCATACCTATATCATAGGTATGTCCATTACTTATTTTATTGATCCTCCTTGTGATTGATAAAGTTGAATCATAGTGTTTGATCGTATTACTATCATTAGTCTTTTTCACTTTCTCTCACTTCCTCTCACTAGTCTCACGAGATCAGCTCAAATAAGCAATCTCTATTTTCAAAGCTTCTTGTATAGACATTATGGATAAAAGCTAGATGCAGAAGCCTCGATAAGCATTTTTTATTATGACTAATTAATATTCCTAAATAGTTAGTATTTTGATGAAGTGGTGAAAGTAGTGACTTTTTGGAATATGTTGTTATAATAGAAACACTGAAACATACTACGATGGGGCAAGAGAATTCATTAAATTTGCTGACTCTCGTGGAGCAGTTTATGATGGAAGGTTAAAATGCCCCTGCATCAAATGTTGCAACGTCTACTATCAAGACGTGAAGACAACATATGAACATATCATATGGCACGGAATTGGGAAGAGCTACACTACGTGGTTTTTCCATGGGGAAAATAACATGTCATCGAGTTTTACACGAGATGAAACATTGACTAATGTAGTTGAAGAAGATGATGATACAACTGATGATATGAGGAGCATGTTACATGATTTGTTTGGGGTTTCGAGTGAAGAAGAAATTCATGATTGTCCGAGACAAGGCACAGAGAGTACGTTGGATGACAATGCAACTAGATTCTTTAAATTGGCTAATGATGCAGAGTTGGCCCTCTACACGGGATGTAAACATACAAAATTATCTTTTATCGTAAGACTATGACATATCAAGTGCCTTTGTGGATGGAGCAACAAATCCTTCTCAATGTTACTTGACTTGTTAAGAGAGGTGCTCCCTGAAGGATCGAAAATTCCAGATAATTTTACACAAAGCAAAAAGATAGTTAGGGACTTGGGACTCAATTACAATAAAATCGATGCTTGTCCGAATAATTTCATATTGTACTATAAAGAATCGATTGACAAACAGAAATGCGACATTTGTGGAATGTCACGTTGGAAGATGCATGAGAACTACACTCCTGATGATACTAAAAAGAAGACTCCAACAAAAATTTTGCGCTATTTTCCATTGAAACCACGTCTTCAGAGATTGTACATGTCATCTAGAATTGCAACTGATATGATATGGCATGACGTAGAGCGCGTTAAAGATTGTGTTCTAAGGCATCCGACAGATTCTCAAGCCTGGAAGCATTTGGACCAACTTTATCCTACATTTAAAGAAGACCCTCGGAATGTTAGACTTGGGCTAGCAAGCGATGGATTTAACCCTTTCAAAATAATGAGTATCACCCACAGCACATGGCCTGTGGTACTTTTTTCATACAACTTACCACCATGGTTGTGCATGAAGCAACCAAGCATTATCTTATCAACTATAATACCCGATCCAAAAAGTCCTAGAAATAATATTGATGTCTATTTGAGGCCATTGATTGATGAGTTGAAGGATTTATGGTTAGATGGGGTGGTGACATATGATGCTTTGAAGAAAGAGATGCTCGTTCTCCGTGCTACGTTGCTTTGGACAATCATCGATTTTCCTGGCTATGCCATGTTGTCTGGTTAGAGTACTAAAGGAAAGAAAGCTTGTCCTTCGTGCCATAAAAATACGTGTAGTCAAAGGTTGAGATACAGAAAGAAAGAATGTTATATAGGTCATCGTCGATTTCTACCGATGGATCAGAAATTTTGAAGTCAAACAAAGACATTCAACGGGAAACCCGAGAATGAAGTTGCTCCAAAATCGATGCCCGGAACAGAAGTCTTGAATGAGGTAAACAAATTTGGGCATAAGCCTATTCTTGGAGAAGAGCATAATTGGAGAAAGAAGAGCATGTTCTTTGAGCTGCCTTATTGGGAGCACAATCTCCTAAGACACAATCTCGATGTGATGCATATTGAAAAAATAATTTGTGATAATGTGCTCTTCACTCTTTTGGACATTGATGGAAAAATTAAGGACAGGATAAATGCGAGAAAAGAGTTGGCTGAGATGGGACTGAGGAAAGAGTTACATCCACAAAAAATAGATTCAAACAAATACAAATTACCAACGTCAATTTACAATTTGGATAGACATGGAAAAGAATAGTTTTGCAGAGTCCTTAAGAATATGAAAATTTCGAATGGTTTCTCGTCTAATATCTCAAGCCGTGCCAATGTCAAAGAACGAAAGATATCTGGATTAAAACGCCATGACTCACACACCATATTACAACATTTTTTGCCTATGTGTATTCGACATATCTTACCAAAGTATGTGGCGAGGACTCTAATAGACTCGAGCACATTCTTTTATAAATTATGTTCGAGAGTTTGTCGAACTGAGGATTTGATCCACCTTGAGAAGAACATATGTGACGACCCGAATTTTCCAATCCCTAAGGTATAGGAAAGGCCGATTCATCAACTTATTGATTTCTCAATAAGCCGAAACAAACAGAAGCCGGCAGCATAACATAGAACTAAAGACAGAGGCAAGGCATAGAGTAAGGAAAGACAAAAGCTTATCAAAGCATTATATCACCCTGAGGAACCAGGAAGAACCACCGGTGATGGCCAATCCAACACCTAAAATAGTAGTTCCTAATAATGGTTCCTCGAGTGATATCAAAAAGATAAAATAAAGGCCTAGGGCCCAATATTCAAAGAATAATTCTAACCAAAAGACCCAAAAAGATAATCTAGAAATCAGGGGAAAAACTCCTCTGCAGGCAGATCCAAATCCTCCTTAGGAATATAATTTGAGTCCTCCAGATCCAGATCCTCAGATCCTAGGTCAGTCTCAGCACCTGTGACGTATAGTCGAGGGTGAGCTAACAACAAAGCCCAATAGAGGAAACATGTCTATTTGCATTTCATTATAAGTAAAGGTTTTCAAAGACAGAAATCAGATCAAATATGGTTTTCAAAAGATGCCTTGCAAATTAAGTCTCTAGTTCTAATCATGAGGTCAAAAACTAATTCAATTCATCTGATGTGTTCAAAAAACTTCTGAATTAGCATATTTCTTGTCTTAAAATTATAACTTAATTTTATCTCCCAAATTACAGATAGCATGAGAGCGGACTAAGTCACCGATGGGAAACCCTACTGACCATCGTCGTTCATGAACCTATTTTCTGAAGTGCAATAAGCCCGTACGCTATGAGGAAAACTTGCGCCAAAATAATTACCGTCAACACGGTTGGTAGAATCTCGAGTTTCGTTCGTATGTGCCTCAAATCGAATGCAAATGCTAACTTATATCAAAGTCTGTATACATAACATATTTACTGATTTTTCGGAGTTCTTATTCGAATTTCACATTCAAAAATAGCTGAGGCTCTGAAGTTCAAATTTCTGAGTTCTTAGTCATAACAAAGTTTTCCAAATTCTTATTTGTGTCATAATTCAAAGTTCTTAT
Source organism: Chloranthus sessilifolius (assembly GCA_021018995.1). Classification (NCBI taxonomy): domain Eukaryota; kingdom Viridiplantae; phylum Streptophyta; class Magnoliopsida; order Chloranthales; family Chloranthaceae; genus Chloranthus; species Chloranthus sessilifolius. The sequence goes on along the minus strand of CM037597.1, from coordinate 33,395,833 downwards.
TCATGCTGTGTTTAGACAAATATTTCAGAAATTATGCTCTATATCAAACAACCTATACTTATAATAGAATGCAAATTTGGTGTAGGGTTCCCCTACCTCAACCAAGACGGTCCAAAAACAAGCAAAAGCAGTCCTCACAAAGGACTCTCTAACTCAAAACCTACAAAGATTAACACTACCAGTGTTAATATTGGTCAAAAAGTCAAACCCGAAAGCTTGCCAAGAAAAATTTTGACAAATTTTCAAAGGCCTAAAACAGGGCAAAATTCGACCCTCAAATTCAAATTCGATGGTCGAATTTGAAATTCGATGGTCGAATTCAAATTCGACCCTCGAATTTCAAAAATTGCATCAGGCACTAAAATCTCAATTTCGACCCTCGATTTTCAATTCGATGGTCGAATTCCAAATTCGACCCTCGAATTGAAAATCGACCCTCGAATTTTACCAGGTCTGAGGCTATTAAATTTTTTGATCTCCGAACCCTTTTTCATTCCCTCAACCACAGTTTCTCAAACTCACATAAAGCAATATAAGCATAATTAAAGCAAGACTAATAGTATTTAATTTTGAGGAGGTTTAAAAGCCTACCTCTTGAAGTTTAAACTGTTGTTTCCATTGTACCAAAAACACTCATCAGAACCAATCTTCAAGGTTTAGTAGGCCAGAGTTTCCTATTCAGTCCATTCAACCTTTCCTCACATGCACAGGTCAAAACCACCCAAAGACATCCTCTCCCCTATCCTTATCTTCCAATAGCTCAAACCGATCAGAAATTTAATACGAAGCTTATCAACGGTTGAGATGGGGAGAGGGGTTTACAATTTCTCAAGATCTAGGATCAAAGGTGAGGGCAAAGGTTGTAAGTTCTTAATTCAAACAAGAGAGAGAGAAGTGTAACTTCTCTTCAAAGCTCTCTCTTATAATACAAAAACAAAGAACCACAATATCTAGATTTTCTATTTGCAACCCTATCCACTTAACTTACATTTGTTTCCAGTGTTAAACACAAACACCTAACTTATAGTGTAAGTCATCGATAACATGACTTCCACACATCACGAAATAAAATCCTTTGGCCATTATTCTCATCATACCCTTAGCCAAACAAAAACCCAGAAAATATCCCGTAACATTTTCGGCCACGCTTACCGAGGTAAATGAAAACATGCCAAAATATCAAGGATATTACAACATAGCACTGACACTTTGCCATTTGGAGCAGATCTTCCTGCCTGCTTTTTTTGACATCATAGTGCACCTGTCGATACACTTGGCATCTGATGCATTACTTGGTGGACCTATGCACTATCGGTGGATGTATCTCATTGAGAAGTTTGTATTGATGCTTTGCCACTTTTCCATTAAACATGAGAGAATATTGATATGTTTTAGTAACACAAAACTTAAGTTATCGGAATCAAGTACTTGTTCACTTTAAAGTCGTATGTGCGCAATAGGGCTCAACCTGAGGGGTCCATTGCAGAAGCCTATTTGGCGGATGAATGTGTCACATTTTGTTCTCGATACTTACATAATGTTGAGTCAAGGCTAAACCGACCCAAAAGAAGTGATGAGGAAACATCAATGAGAAGCGCCAAAGTATTCAATCTTACCGATTTGGAATGGACACAGGCTCACCGTTATGTCCTCTTCAATAATGTTAAGGTCACAAGATATATAGAGTATAAAGCGTTAACAAAAATTCCTATTATATTTAGAGAGCAGATTTATTCAGTTGTTTTAATATATGAATCCTTTTATGTAGGGATCATAAAAGAGTAATTCGACACAAGTTACATCGAAAACGCCCACGCCCGCATGATATAGAGAAAGAACACGAAAGACTTTTTATCTATTGGATTAAGGATCGTGTATGTAACTATATATTTCTAAATCCATCATCAATATAGCTCATTTTTTCTCATGATTAATACTTTCTCTACTATTCTTAATAGATATGATATGAAACGAAAATTGGATTTACGTTGCCAAAAGAGCTTCAACTGTTAGCCGAGGGACCTCATCATATTACTGAAAGGCTAGAATGCTATCCTATTAATGGATACAAATTTTTAGAATAGTTGCAAGAGAATCAAAGACTAAAATGCAAAATAGTGGAGTCTATCTATCGGTAGCGACTAATAGCTTTTCAAGTGCAAGAGATATCAATTCGATTATTGGCAATGTGGAATATTTTGGCCGATTGATCGACAGAATTCAGCTAACATATTCTGATAAATTGAAGGTTACAATGTTCAAATGTGAATGGGTAGATGTTCGCGTAGAAGGGAGGGGAATAAAGCAAGATCATTTGGGGAACACACTTGTGAATTTCATACGATTGGCATTTTCTGACGAACCATATGTGTTGGCTTCCCAAGTCAAACAATTTTTCTACGTAGATGATCCTATCGATCCAAATTGGAAGGTTGTTTTAAAAGTCAAGCCTAAAGGAGCCTATGAATTGAGAATAGAAGATCGTGAACTGTTAATGAGTGACCAAAATTTAAATGATAGAGGAGACGTAAATGATGATTGTGAAGATGACACTAAGTGGGTTAGAACAGATATAGAGGGAGAGATTGTTGTAGTGACAAGACTTCATAATGACGATGAACAATAGTGGCAACCCCTCAAAAGGGTTGCAACACCGTTGTCGAGTGGTAACTTAGTTATCCTTTCTTCTAAATCAAGCAAAACCAAGCGAAAATCGCAGAGGTTCTCACTTAAGGTTCCAAAAGATTCCAAAGCAGAGTTAGTGCTATTAGATACATGGACAGCCAGGTATGCAAGTTTTGGACAGCCTTGGGCCAAAGCAGATAGTCCTCTCTGTGAAACCAGCCCTTCCTCGTCCTCCAAACCTTGTTCATCTTTCCCTCGCTCAACTCTTAGCCTTTGTGGTTTCTTGCAGTGTTGAGCGACAATTTCTAATCCTCTATCTCCGATCACATTCCTTACCTATAGCAGTTCAGAAAAGTACATTGGTGCACTTCCTAATTTTAAAAAGAGGGATTACAGTGGAGCTTAGTAATTTCAAAGTTTGTAGCGCTACTAAATCTCTACTCGATACTAGTGCATGTGCTCAATGACTAAGACTGCCAAATTGGAGAGCAACTTTGTTGTTTGTTCAATTGATATTTTTGGAACCTTTCTCCATAGTTTTATGCAATGCCTAAAAGAATTACAATGGATCTAGCTTTATGGATCCAGACATAGTCATTAATACACACGAGCTGAAAATTGAACTCACAATGCACAATTGTCTCTAGAGATTTCTTAGAGGCACAGGTATGCTACAAATGCCTGTGTTTGCGTTTGTGTGTGTGCCTTACAACTACGATAGCAAAAGAATTCAATAAAGGTATCAAATAAGAAATTTAATCAATATATGTCCATCAATTTGTCCCACATATCACATTCAATGGATTGCTCTATGTCGCTGATGCATTCGGCATTTAGAAAATGGGTCAATGCATGTCAACTCCAGTCGATCGGAGAGAAACAGGGTCATTATAGTGAAAATTGGTCAATTTGACTGTTGGAAAGTGGCTATTTAAAATCTAAAATGATTTTCTCATCTGTGGACATGGTTTATTATAACTGTGTTGGATTTATTAAAGTTGAATTATGGAAGTGAAAAGATATGGTTAACACATTTGGAGTTTATTAAGCCCAAATGCCATCCTAAATGGTCACAAAAAAGTAAAATCAAAAATAGTGCTATCAGAATTCTTTGTGAAATAGTGCTATCAGAAATAGTGCAATCAGAAAAGCGTATTATATTTCTAATTGCAGGAATTTACGTATAAAATTCCTTAGAAAAAGGTATAAAAATCGTGAAAATTTCGTGCAAGAAACAAAAATTGTGTGCAGGATTCCAAAAATTAACTTCAAGAATCTGAAAACTGAGATTCAAGAAGCTCAGAAACTATATGGGAGATTTCTAGAAAATAAATGCAGAAATCTTAGAAGTAGTTATAGAATATGTGAAAAGATGCAGAAAATAATTCAAGAAAAACTATCTACAGTTTCTTAGAAATATATAGAATATTTGACAAAATGAGGCATCCAAAAGCATGTTTTCTGGTTTGATACCACAATGCATGATGCAGTCTCTGGTTTCTTCATGCAGATAAGCTAATCCTCGAGCGGTCCCGATTGCAATTTGGTATCTTGTTTGCCAATCTAAATTCACTGCTTCCATTTCTATCAATCTCATATGAAAAAATCCTCGGAGAAGGATCCTCTGAATTTCTCCAAGTAAGTGCCTGGACTTCTCCTATGACTTTATTTTCTGGAAAGACAAAGTATTGCATCTAAATCATGATCTCTTTTTAACTGTAGGACCAGTAGCAACTTTGTATTGTGATAGTTCTTGTAGATTATGGCATGTGTTCCACTGATGATAATTGTGTCAAATTTTTTACCTTAGAAGTAGTCATCTTGGTAAATGATGTGGTTTGTTTAGACAAAAACATGGGAAAGGCCTTCCAATGGTGATTCAAAATGGAGGCCAGTTTAAGGACTACTAGCAGCAAAGGAGGCAGCAGCATGATGGAGATATACAATTTATTGATTTGAATTTTGAAATCAGGTAATTAATTAAGGCAGTGACTGGTTTAATAACTAGTACACCCATCATGCTAGAGAAAAACCTGTTTTAAGATGGGATATAATAACCTTAGCGAATTTCTCATTAACTAAAAAGAAAAAACTTCAAAGGAGTAGGACTACAGTGGATTGAGAGCAAAATCTGAATCGATTGTAAGTGGAGATTTGTATCCAGTGGATTGTATATACACTCCTCAGCAAGCCAAGATTCTTATCCAATGGATTGGGAGCAAACCATGGAGATTAGTTTGTATGCATTTGTACTGTTCCATCAACAGAATCTCAACTAATCAGTTTGAATAGATTTTTATTATTTTAGTGGTAGAAACACATATTAGAAAACAAAAAGATGCACAAAGGAAGAAGCCAAGCGAGGTGCTTAACAACACACCAACAAAATAATGCCAAGTACAAAAAGAAAGGACCAAGAAACTATTAAAAAAAAATATCGACTCAAAATAGTCCCTCGATTTCTAGATCTTAAGCATGGTATACGTACACAGTGTCTAGGCATGAATTTCAGGGTCATCCTCAAATTATCACATTAAATTTTATTATCCTAGATGTAAGTAATCAAAATATGATATTGATATTCTCAAAGTATAATTTACATGCATCATTGACTAAAGTTTGAAAACTATTGCAAAATAACATGTGTCATGGTTCCAAAGTTTTTTTTTTTTCATGGTTTTAGGGGTATCAAAAGAGTAGAAACATAGAAACTACACCCCCAAACCTGAACAAAAAAATGTCCTCATCATTGACAATAAATAAAATATTGGACTGAGGTGAAGGAACATACTTGGAGTAATGATTTGAAGCTTATGGTAGTATATGAAAAGGGGAGAGATAGTAAAATCCCCCCCAAACCTGCATAAAAATATACCAAGCTATCCAAGCATCCTCACCATAAAAAACAAAATATCAACAATTTAGAGGAAATTATCAAAACTGAAATTCTTCGATGCTCAATCCTATACCAAGCTCTTTTATTTATAGATCATAAGGAGTCGGTTTATAAAGACTTCTAATTCTAATAAAAGAAACTACTAAAAATAAAAAATTCCTAATATAACACTAATTCCTAATTTTATCTTTTCCTTTCTTAGATGGTAGATGTGCTTATGGATTGTTCTCCTTTATTTCAGCAACCGAGATTTCCTAAAGCTTATCTTCATCAATCTTCTAAGATTCGTGATTCACCAGACTTCTAATTATGTTCATGGCGGTGTAATATGCACGTGATCAGCAACAACAGCAACAATAGGAAATCGTACATTACAATTTCTCATTTTCTTCTCTTTCTTAGAAAATCGTTAATCACAATTTTCTATCTTTCATAGCTTCCTTATAATGGACGATTCTCTAGAGTACGATTTTTCGCTTTTCGTCTTTTATCTCTTTTGTAAAATCTTAAATTATGAGTTTTTGGTTTTCAGTAGGCGAGAAATCATCTTTTTCGCTCAATCATCTTTCTTATTGCTTTTTGAGTTCATTTTGACGAATATTAACACTTTTACTCAAATTTACTGGTTATCTCTAATATCTGCACTTCATCAACTTATTAGTAGCAAACTATGGCCTAACATCACTAAGTTAAGAGTGATAAAATAGTAAATTATGTGACTGATCACATATATATATCTGCCTGTCTACTTGCAATATATGTTGTATTATAAGGTAAGAAATGGGCTGATTTAGTTAATCTGTCAATAATCACCCAAATAACATTATGCTTCTTCATTGTCCGTGATAAACCTAAGATAAAGTCCATAGAAATAGATTCTCACTTCCACTCTGGTATCGGTAACAATTGTAATAACCCAGATGGATGTCTGTGATGCACCTTCACTTGTTGACATACCAAGCACTTTAAGACTCAGCTACCTCTTTCTTCAAACCACTCCACCAAAAGCCTTTCTTCAAATCCTAATACATTTTAGTACCACCTGGATAGATAGCATACCTAAACTTATGAGCCCCATCCAAAGTAGTTTGCCGCAGGTCAGCATCGGTTGGTATATATAACCGCCCTCTGTACAATAGCGACCCATCACTCTTGATAGAAAAATTCGGACCAGTACCATCTATTACTCCTTGCTGAGCCATTAATAAATCGGCGTCCATTTGAAGTTTATGTATACGATCAAAGATCATCGGTCTGATCCTAACATTTGCTAAGAAAGCTCCTGAACCTTTCACCTCGATCCTCGTATCATACAATGATATGTTCTCTAACAGCTTCCATCTACGAAGTCCCAAAATAAGATTTGACAACTGAGCCGAAGTCTTACGACTCAAAGCATCTGCAACTATATTCACCTTACCTGGATGATATTGTATGGAGCAATCGTAGTCTTTAAGAAATTTCATCCACCTTCTCTGTCTCATATTCAGGTCTTTCTGTGTAAACAGATATTTGAGACTTTTGTGGTCTGTGAAAAATTTGAAAGTTTCTCTAAATAAGTAATGTCTCCATAACTTATATACTTTCAATTGCAGTAGTTAATAGTCCCTGCATTTCTCTTATCAGGGACTTGACTACAGCCCCATGCGGTGCCCACGTTTCATCACTATGGTCCCTCTCTAACCTTCCAATTCCTATCCTGTACTTGGCATTCTCAAAATCGTACTCCAGATTCAAATTCATTAATCTTTTTTTGGCATTTTGTTGATTATCTATGTATTCAATGAATGGACAATAGATTTGAAATTCCTCTTTCTCCCCAAACGAAATTCACACTCATCGAAAAAGGTTTTGTCTCCCTTATCAGGTGTTGTAAGGGTGTCATTTTTTACCTCTTCCAACTCAATTTGATTCTCAATTTCCTCCATGACATCAGAATCGCTCCATTCCATTTCCTCTTCTCCTTGCACTCGCACTACCTCAACGCTCGTTGTGATACTCTCAAGAGTAGTGACTAATTGGTCTTCCTTATATTTTTGAATGAAATCAGAGGAGTTCTCTTGAAGATGTTCTTCATTCCGATCAGTATCAATAAGGGACTCCTCTATTTCATCTTTAATTTGAAAGAACTTGGTCATCTGACTAACTTGAGATTATATCCTAGAAAGTGATTGATTCATAGTGTGCAACAAACTTTTTAAATAATCATTGGAGTAAGAAGAAATTTGGGCTGGTTCATATGGTCCTATGTCTTTAAAGTATTGAGTTTGGTGTGAAAACTCATATGAGAAGTTGTTGGGGTAAGAACTTTGATCATCGTTAGGCATCATATCATATATTGGAAGTTGATTAAACCCACACATATCATTGGGTTGACTCTGCCAGTAACTTTGATAAGAGTAAGACATCATATTATATATTGGAGATTGATTAAACCCCCACATGTCATTGGATTGACTCTGCCAGTCATGGGTGTTCCAAATAGAATTGGGGAGGACTTGTTCAAGGCAACAATTTTCGTTGTTCAAGGGACACATAGGTGTAATGTGCATCGGGCTTTCACAAACAGCACATAATTCTAGATTGAATCCATGCATTCACATAATTTTATCGATAACACAATTTTTATTTATTTATTTATTTTAACACTCAAATTTCAAAAAAAAATATATTTTTTTTAATTTCAAAATTTAAATTCAAATTCAAATTCAAAATTTAAAATTCAAAATTCAAATTCAAATTCAAATTCAAAATTTAAAAATTAAAATTCAAACAACAAATTTTTATTTTATTTATTTATTTTTAAATTTTTAAATTTTAAATTTTAAAATTCAAATATCAAATTTTCATTTTTTTTTTCAAATAAATATTTTTTTTTTTTTAAATTTTAAATTTCGAATTTCATAATTTTTTAATCTTTTAATTTTTTTTTTAAAACTTAAAATTTAAAATTTTAAAATTCAAATTTCAAAATTTCAAAATTTAAAATTCAAAATTCAAACTTTAAATTCAAATTTAAATTCAAAATTTAAAATTTAAAATTCAAACAACAATTTTTTTTTTTTTTTTCAGATTAAATTTATATTTTTGTTTAAATTTTAAATTTCAAATTTTATAATTTTATAATTTTATAATATTTATTTTATTTTATTTTTATTTTCAAAATTCAAATTCAAATTTTCAAAATTCAAAATCAAATTTCAAATTCAAAAGTTAAATTCAAAATTCAGATTAAAAATTTAAATTCAAAATTTTGAAATTTAAAATTCAAAATCCAAACTTTAAATTCAAATTTAAATTCAAACTTTTAATTCAAATTGAAATTTAAAATTTAAATTCAAATTTAAATTCAAAATTTAAATCCTAAAAAGGTAATAAACTAAAAAAAGCCTAAAAATCCTAAAAATCCTACAAAGGCTATGAACTAAAAGGCAAGAAACTAAATTTCAAATCCTAAAATGGTAATGAACAAAAATAATAAACTAAAAGATGCCTACAAATCCTACAAATCTTGTAAATCCTAAAAATCATAAAAGGCAAGCTAAAAGGAAATGAACTAAAAAGAAAACCTTACAAATCCACAAAATCCTACAAATAAACTAAAAGGAAATAATTTAAAAGAAACCTACAAATCCTAAAATTCCTATATAAGAAAAGAAAATTTTACCAATCCTAAAGATCCAAAAAAAAATCTTTAAAAAACCTAAATTAGAAATCCTAAAAATCCAACCAATCCTAAAAAAAAAAATCCTACAAATCTAAAATTTCAAAAATTCCAAACAATACAAGTTTCAAAATTCAAAATTCAAATTTGGAAATTCAAAATTCGAAATGTAAAACTTTAAAATATTGTATTTTTGTATATGCTTATTTAATTTATTTATTAATATTTTTTTATGATAGCGGTGCCAAAAACTTGTAAAATTAATCTTATTTTAAACTCGCAAGCGCACGAATCGGATTATAGTTAGTGGGTGCAGAGTGCGAGATCGTTCTCACGGAGATTAGTTAGAAAATTATCAAGAGGAAATAACAATTAACTAAAAGAACTATCACAGATTTAACACAAGATTTAAACTAGCTTATGAATTTTCAAGAGTATGATGAGAATAAAAACTAAGCAATAAAATTAACTTAAGTGAAGAATGAAAGAGAGGATCGGGATGCTAACTCCTCTCATCCTTGGTTTATCGTTTATGAAATATAGATCTAACGATTAAGATATGATACCATCACAGGTGCAAAGCACATAAACATTGAACTCAATCAAAGATTTACGAAAAATATTTCACTTAATCCAGAAAACCAACTCTAAGTGTATGCTCTTCCTACTGTCGTAAAAGAGATGAGGCAAAATATTCACCGTAAAAGGGACTTCTAATGACGATAGATTAATGCCGTAAAATAGGACAAAACATCTACTGTAATAACCCCGCAATTTTTGTCAACCGTGTTATGTGGTCCACAAGGAAACCCATACACAAATTCACACTTTAGGTATATGTGTTTAACACATTGGAGTGTTAGAGGCATTAACACCTATGTGTGGTGTATGTGAGTTACAAGTTGACAAACTCAACTGGAGAGATAGAGGGGTCTCACACGTGGGTTTCACTTTGAGCTCATTTGAGTTGTTGAGAAATACAGAGAGAAAGAGAGGAGAAAGAAAAGGGTTTTGTAGAGAAAGATAAAAAGATTGTGAGATCTAGGTGAGTAGATCTCATAGAAGGTAAGTGACGTGGTGTGATTGTGCATAGAGATTCGAGCTACACGATTTGGGTGATCTCGTGCGGATCCGTGAGCTTAATGGGAAGCCGTGAGGTGGATCTAGGTTGTTAAGACCTCCTATGATTTCTTCAAGAATGAAAGACCCAATCCAAAGAGCATTCAAGGCACTAAAGGTAAGGATTTAATGCTATTGATGTTGTAAATATAGTATTTAATGTTCCTTAAGAAATAGGGTTTAAAACAGTTAAGGTTTGGTGAGGATCGAGTTTGGGGAAAACTCAGATCTGAAATGTCTCTGATCCTTGTGCGAGCGAGCTTAAAGGCTCGCTCGCGCGAGCCTCAGAGATATTACTTGATCAGCCTCGCAAGAATCTAAGAAGATCTATGAGAATGCTGTGTCTCGGTCGCGCGAGGACTTGAAGGTATAAAGGCCTTGCTCGAGCGAGGCCTCGTGCGACACCTATCAGACAACTAAATGTCAATTTGATCACGCAATGTTTTGACCAATTTTTGCTCGAGCGCCCGAGCCTCAGGGCTCGCTCGCGCGAGGAACAGGGTACTTCACCTTGTCCTTTTCCTCTGAATTTTGCAGTAGTTTAAGTCCTTTGTTCTTTTAGACATTCTTATAGGGTGTTTTTGGAATACTTTTGATTGTAGGAACAATGTGAGGAGTTGTGTGAGTGAGCTCTTAATGCTATTTGGTTTAATCCCCATGTGACTCCGTTCGAGGTAGGGAAACTCAGTAGCATGTGTATTTTACTTTCAACTAGTATGTGCGTAATGATATGATAAGGATATATGTGTTCTTTTCGAAAGTGTTTAGTATTTGCATGAGTTCATTTATCACTCTTGATCACATGATTTGTATAAGTATAATCACTAAGGAGAGAATATTGTGTGCATGTGTGAGTGTAACTCTTGGACAAGTTGTGTGTGTGACATTAAGGAGATGTAAGACATCTATGATGTGATTTAGCATGTGTGAGAATCATATGAGAAACATGAATTACTTATATTTACTACAAACTCACGGTGATAAACTATATGTAAAGTGCACATTGGATTTAAGGTTTAAATTGTGAATACTCAACCGACACGGTGGGATATCCGTGACCGACTCGGCGGGATATCCGTGACCGGTATGGCGGGATATCCGTATGAATTATATACCGGTTAGGCGAGATATTTGTTCTTTGATTTCCAACAGTGGAAATACCTCGTTCGGCAAAAGTCACCTCTTGCAAAGGGACTTGGGCATTGTGTATTGGTTCATATGAACGACGATGGTGGATACTTCAATCAGGGGCTCGATGCTATATTGCACGAGCAAGTATTTAAGTGATTCCTTTAATTGTATGCATATAGGGGTGTGTTCCATTTAACTAGTAGAAATATGATTCGAAACCATACATTAGATAGCCTCTTTGGTCATAACAATTGCTTTAGACTTCGTTTCCATGCTTAGAAATGTGTCATGAAATATATGTGTGATGTAAGAGAATATACATGCTATTTGTTTTCCTTATTGAGCTATAATGTAGCTCACCTTTCGACTATACATCACAGGTTCAGAGATAGCTGAGAACACCGAGGACCAAAACTTAGAGGACTCGGACTACGTCCCTTTAGAGGAGTCGAAGCCCCCTCCAGAGAATTTCTTTTAGTAGACGTGCGCTGTGGCACCTTGATATTTTGAGAAAACCATTGTAAGGCTTGGTGTGTCTGGCCAATTATGTTTTGTATTAAATTCTGTAATACTTGTTCTTTTGCGAACCATTCCTATGTGACTTTTGATTGTGTCACCAGTGGTTCAGTTCGATTCTTTTATTCATATGATTGGCATGACGATTGAACCACCTTTTGCAAGCAAGGGCTATCTAATATAGAGCAGGGTTAATATCTGTGTAGTTAGATGTATTTTAGGTCAGATTGTGGTGTGGATATACCAAGTGTTCATTGAGGAATAGGATACGACCTAAAGGGTTATAACGACGGCGTGGGTTTCGGGGAGCCAAAATTCGGGCTTTCACAGTTAGTATTAGAGCCTTTTTCTTTAGGATCTCTGTCAAGTCTTTGATTTGTTGGAGTATAGGGACCTTGTGCTAATGAAACCTTTGTTTCATACTGCATAGCGTTAATGTCTACTAGAGGAAGGGGCCGACCAAGAGGCGGTCATAGAAGAAATATGAGAGGTCTAGACGAGATACCCACGGCTTCAAATTCGATTCCATTGAGGAATTGAGAGATCCCAGAGACAAGTACTCTGGAAACAAGAATCTTGGAAACGAGAATCCCGAAAATGAGAATTCCAAAAGTAAGGGTCCCAGAAATACGAGCTCCAAATGTGAGGTATCAGAGGAGAGTGTTCCGAGAGTGAGGATTCCTGAGACACTGAAAGATAGAGAAGCAAGGATGTGGGAAGAGAGAGAACGGATAATGCACACAATAGAAGCCATGGCAAACACTATGGCTCAGCAAGTGGCGTTGTTGACCACCAATAACCATCAGCAAGTGGCGTTGTTGACCGATCCCTTGGAGGCAGAGAAATGGTTGAACCAAACTGAGAAGCTCCTACAACAAATGCCATGTACTGAGGCAGAAATGGTAAGATGGGCTTCATGTCAGTTGGAGGGAGATGCTGACCCATGGTGGAAGTCGGTGTTGTTGAGGAGAGAATTGGAGAACCCTGAAGGGATATGGACTTGGGAGGAATTCTGCGACACTTTCAACAAGGAATACTTCCCAAGGCAACTGAGTAACCAGATGGTGTCTCAGTTTAGGAAGTTGGAGCAAGGGTTAATGACGGTCAGAGAATATGGGGCAGAATTTATCAGATTGTCACGATTTGCTCCAAAATACGTGGCCACAGAGAGGATGAAGGCCCATAAATTTGAAGAGGGACTGAGACCGAGCTTACGTGAAAAGGTTGCGACGTTTGAATTGGTGACGTACCCTGACGTCATGGGAAAAGCACTCATCATAGAAAAGTCCTCAAACGCCACGTATCAGAAAAGTGAACAACAAGGAAAATGGTAGATGAATCAAAGTAGAGTGGGAAGTTACGAACCGGTGAATAAAAAGCCGCATTTCATGCCACCCAATCAAAGGCAGTTCACCCTGATTCACTACTCTAGGCCGCCACAGATCAGTTATCCTAGGCCGCCAATGTCCAATTCGAATGGCCTATTCTCTACGAGAACCTAGCCACCATTACCGAAGTGTCGGTCACTCAAGGAGTCTCAAGAACAGCTTCATTGACACCACCTGAGACTTGTGCCAAGTGTGGCAAGTCACACAAGATGTCCGATGGTAGATGAGGAACAGGAGGCTGTTTTAAATGCGGAAAGATGGGGCATTTGATCAGGGGACCTTGATGTTGAGGGTGACTGACGGCGAACAACATGAGGGCATCAAAGGCCTATTCTTATGCAGGTCGAGTGTACGCAATTACCGCTCAGGACGTGCAACGTACGAACAATGTGATCGAAGGTATGGCATCCTATCAAAGAAAATTTATCTTATTCTAAATTAGAAAAAGATGATGTGTAGATCTAATTAGTTAGCAAATTTAATTCCCATTCCATGTCAAAACATTTACTGATTCTGGTTGTGTGAAATGTTAAAGCATATCAGGCATGTCTGATCTATTAGTCACACAATGTAGGTACACTACGATTATACCAACAAAACGATATATGTTGGCATGGAGCATGGGTGTTAATCGACCCTGAATCTACACACTTGTTCATGACCTCAGAATTTGCAACCGAATTGAGTGTCACTCCAGAACCTTTGGATTTTGTCATGCAAGTTTCAATTTCGGTGGGGGATGTGGTACAAACGGGCACGTGCTGTCGATCAATCATTGTTTTAGTAGGAGATCATGAGACGACGACAGACCTCATATTATTTGATATGCAAGGATTCGATGTGATCCTTGGCATGAATTGGTTGTCCCAGTATCATGCACACGTCGACTGTCTGCGAAAGATCGTCACCTTTCGGCCACCGAATAGGTAGTCATTTGGTTTCATCAGCGACAAGGCTAATATTGTACCAATCATATCCGCGATACGAGTCGCGCATCTGATAAGGAAGGGTGGCAGTGGATACCTTGCATTCCTGAAAAACCAGAAGGAGGAGAAACACGTGATAGCCAATGTTCTGGTTGCTTGTGATTTTGAAGATGTATTCCCAAATGAGTTGCCAGGACTACCACCTAATTGAGAAGTGGAGTTTTCTATTTATTTAGCTCTAGGCACAGAGCTGGTATCCAAAGCACCTCATCGAATGGCCCTGACGGAGTTAATAGAATTGAAAGAGCAATTACATGAACTTATGGATAAGGGGTTTGTGAGACCTAGTGTGTCTTCTTGGGGGGCACCGGTCTTGTTCATAAAGAAGAAGGATGGCTCGATGAGGTTATGCATCGATTACCGTCAACTGAACAAACTCACAATCAAGAATTGCTATCCACTCTCACGAATCGATGATTTGTTTGATCAATTACAAGGAGCAAAATTCTTTTCAAAAATTGATTTGACGTCCGGTTATCACCAACTAAAGGTCAAGGCCGATGATATTTCGAAGATGGAATTTAGGACCAGGTATGGGCACTATGAATTCTTAGTGATGCCTTTTGGCTTGATAAATGCGCCGGCATCGTTCATGGATCTCATGAATCGAGTGTTCAAGTCTCATTTGGACACATGTGTCATAGTTTTTGTGGATGACATACTGATCTACTCAAAAACAAAGGAAGACCATGAACAGCATTTGAGGATCACATTGCAGACATTACAAGTGCATCAGCTATACGCTAAACTGAACAAATGCGAGATTTGGTTATAATAAGTGAGCTTCTTGGGGCATGAAGTTTCTGAAGTAGGAATTAGGGTAGATCTAGCTAAAATTGAAGCAGTGGTACAATGGGAACAACCTAAAATGGTTACCAAAGTGAGAAGTTTCCTAGGCTTGGCGGGCTACTACCAAAGATTTGTGGAAGGATTTTCCAAACTTTCTGGTCCGCTCACATAACTAACCAAGAAGAATACCAAGTTCCAGTGGACCGAGGCATGCGAGAAAAGTTTCCAAGAGTTAAAGAAGAGACTAACGTCAGCACCGGTACTTGCGACTCCAGATGGCACTGGGGGATTTGTTGTTTTTATCGATGCGTCACACAACAGTTTGAGTTGTGTACTGAATCAGCATCAGAAGGTTATAGCATATGGACCCAGACAACTTAAGGATCATGAGAAGAACTACCCAACACATGACCTTGAACTAGCCGCGGTGATTTGCGCATTAAAGATATGGAGACATTATCTCTATGGTGAAGCCTTTGAGATCTTTATAGACCACAGAAGTCTCAAGTATTTATTCACGCAAAAAGATTTTAACATAAGACAAAGGAGGTGGATTGAATTTCTTAACGATTACGACTGCTCCATACAGTATCACTCAGGTAAAGTGAACGTAGTCGCCGATGCCTTGAGTCGCAAGAACTCAGCGAAATTGCCAAATTTGATTTTGGGACTTCACAAATGAAAGTTACTAGAGGATATAGCTTTGTGAGATGCACGATTTGAAGCAAAGGTTTCAGGAGCCTTCTTAGCAAACATCATTATCAGACCAGTCATTTATCAGATCTATGCGCTACAGCTAAAGGATTCACAATTGATGAAGATCCGCCAAGGAGTGACAGACAGTATTTAGCGTGACTTCTTAGTGAAGAGTGATGGATCACTATTATATAAAGGAAGATTGTGCATCCTAGCTGATGTCGATCTGCGACAAACCATCTTAGACGAAGCACATAAATCATCTTATGCCATCCACCCTGGAAGCACTAAAATGTATTAAGACTTAAAGAAAGGCTTCTGGTGGAGAGGATTGAAAAAGGATACCGCAGAGTATGTTTCAAGGTGCTTGGTGTGCTAACAGGTGAAGGTAGATCACCGGCATCCAGCGGGATTATTACAGCCATTGCCCATATCGGAGTGGAAGTGGGAATCGATTTCAATGGATTTCATTTTGGGATTGCCACGAATGGCAAGGAAGTACAATGCTATATGGGTGATCGTTGATAGACTCACAAAGTTCACTCATTTCTTGCCATATAACACAACCTACACAACAAGTAGACTAGCGGATCTATACATGAGGGAGATTGTCAGATTGCACGACATTCCCGTGAGTATCGTTTCAGATAGAGACTCGTTATACACTTCACAATTCTAGAAGAAATTTCAAGAAGGAATGGGTACTAGACTCGATTTTAGTTCAACTTTTCACCCGCAAACTGATGGTCAAACGGAGAGAGTAAACCAGATTATTGAGGATATGCTAAGGGCATGTATGCTCGATTTTCAGGGAGCATAGGATCAACACTTTCCATTGATCGAGTTTGCCTATAATAACAGTTTTCAGGCAAGTATTGGCATGGCACCATATCAGGTTCTGTATGGGAGAAGGTGTCGATCCCCAATTAATTGGGAAGAGACGGGGGAGAAGTTTGTACTAGGGCCAAAAATTTTAGAAAGCAATACCGAGAAAGTGCGTTTCATTCGAGAGCGAATAAGAGCCGGTTAAAGCAGACAGAAGAGCTACGCCGACCTAAAGAGAACCAGCGTCGACTTTTAGGTGAAATTCATCATAATTTCAATGATTGCAAGTCATGACTTATATACCAATTTCTAATCTTCTTACGAGTTAACCTTATAGAAAGGAGACAAGGTGTTTGTGAAGATTTCAGCAACAAAGGGCATAATGCGCTTTGGCAAGCGTAGCAAGTTAATTCCGCGGTACGTTGGACCATTCGAGATATTAGGACGTGTTGGAGAGGTTGCCTACAGACTTGCACTACCACCCCACCTCTCTGGCATGCATGACGTATTTCATGTCTTGATGTTACGACGATATGTTAAAGATCCAACACATGTGTTGGACTACCAGCCACTAGAAATCCAAGAAGATTTGACCGTTCAAGAAGATCCGATGCAAATCCTTGATCGAAGAGAACAAGTACTACGCACGAAGAAAATTCCCTTGGTACTTGTCAGGTGGCGGAATCATTCCCAAGAAGAAGTGATGTGGGAGCGTGAGTCCCATGTGCGACAAGCATATCCGGACTTGTTTACGTTAAGTGGTTCACAAATTCCACGATTATTGAAGGTATGAATCTATTGAATTGTTATATCTTGTAGAATGAAATCTATGAATGTTTGTTATATGTGCGTAAACTATAGATTTCAATTCATCATACGTAGTCAATTGATTGTGTAATTCCATAGAAAAATGTCCATATGACACATAGTAACATGTGAGAGAAGAACGTTAAATTAGAAGTGGAAGATATCAACAAATGAAACAAAATTACTTCATAAACTGGGTCTGTACCAAAGCTCGCTCGAGCGAGTTCCACAGACACGATAGAGAGAGGAAAGGCCAAAGGCCTTTTCTCATATTTAAAAGAACTACTACTCACTCGCGCGAGCCACTATACCTCGCTCGCGCGAGGAACAGACTATATAAGGGCGCGAAAGCCCTTCCCTACTCACTTTTGTTCAAACAAAAAGGGGGAGGATGAGCTAGGGTTTGGAGTTCTTGAAGGAAACCTTCCAATCCGTTCCATTAGGGAGTCCTTTCCACCATTTTCGACGGATTTTCGCACACAAAAGGTAAATTACACCTAAATCTACCCTTATTTTGATTTATTTTGTGGATTTGAACCCTAGAATGAGCTCATCCGACCCCAACCCTAGACAAAGGAAGAAGTTGGCGGTCAAGCCGCCATCTTCTCGCAAACGGGCGGTGCCTCCGCCCGTCCCTTTAACCAAGCCTGCCCCATGGTGGGAAACAAAAATTTTTACTCCCGAATGGAGTATCCATAAGTGTTGTTTTGAGGATCCGTCCACCACCAAGTGGACCCCAGACTACTTGACCACTAATGAATTGAAACCCCTTTTAACCCCGTGTAGTGCACACTACTACCCTCGTTTGGTGAAAATCTTTTACCAAACCCTAAAGACCAATGCAACCAAAACCAAGCTAATTTGTGAAATCGATGGTAAAGAGTTCACTTTCAAAGCCAAGGATATTGGCCATGCCATGGGATGCCCTTTAACCTATACAGAGGACGGGATTTCCAAACCCCTACTTCCACGTGACTTTGACTTTTTAGAAATTGTGGCCGAGATAACAGGCGGTGTGGTTGCCACAGGAAAATCCATCACCCAAGCCCAATTACCGAGGCACATGTGGCCCTTAAACATTATCTTTAGAAAGAACTTGTTCTCTTTAGGACACGAGCAAGAGCTACGAGTACCAATTTTGAATGCCATTCACTCGGCATTTCATAATAGTTGGTTTAGCGCCCCTATCCTAGTGAGGAAGGGTATTTTGCACGCTCTTGAACGCAACAGCCCAGGTGTCGTTCCCAAACCCGTTAACAAATTACCATATGCTCGTTTTATCTCCAAGCTCTTTGAACTCCGAGACGGGAGCGGCGGCTTTGAAATTCAAGCCCATGAACCAACGCTCACTGATAACATTGAGTCCTACCATAACAAAGATTTAAGGCAGAGCCTTAGGAGCTTAAGTGATAGCGTTAAGAAGAAACGGGCCACTCAGATGGTAGAGCAAGCCACAACCCCTACAAGTTCGGTTCCACCTATGGGGCCTCCACCTACAGCACCATCTTCATCACAGCCTTGCCTACCAATTAGGAAAGGGTGCTCAATGAGATACTCAACCATATGCGACAGCTGTCATTACAGCTATGGTACATCGAAGCCATTGGCATCGACCTGATGTCCTACGCTTACCCAGAGACCTTTCAGCAGTGCCTCACACGATTAAGGAGTGCCGCCTATGGTGCTTCCAGCTTCGGTGTGGCTACTAGCGCGGAGTGCGAGGAGGACACAGATCAGGGAGAGGATGAGGATGATGATGATGATGATGCCGATGGAGATGAGGCTTTGGGGTCCGAGTATGGCGAGGGTGCCGAGGATTAGCACTCGTGGCAGAGGAGACTTCTTTTTGACGTTGTCCTATATTTTGAAAGCTAAATATATAAATTTCATGTCATTTTGAAATTAACTACTGAACTCATGTGACATGGCTGTCACTTCAATACTTTATTTTGTGGAACTATGGTCACATGACAGTCCTATTAAATTTTGAATGAATAGTTTATTTTGTGAAAGGAAAATTTTGATAAATGCCTTATTTTGTGAATGGATATATTGGGACAATGGTTTATTTTAACAAATGGGGTATGTTCTATTCTGCATGGATTATGTTGGGGGAATGGTCTATGTTACTATATGGATTATCTTTCTTTTTGTTCAATGGATTATGTAGTCACTAGATCACTTTTGTGTGAATGGACTCTTTTCACAACTGTGTTATTTGTGATAAAAGGGTATGCTACATTTAAATAGATAGGTTCCTCATGTAACTGAATTGCTTGTCATATGAGAACACATGGTATTCTCCTTGCAGGATGTGATTATAGCTTCTTTATACTTGCCAATTGTCGTTATCATCTCATATGAATGACTTATGGCTATTTTCGAGGACGAAAATTTTATAAGGTGGGGTGAATGTAATAATCCCGCAATTTTCGTCAACCCTGTAGGTCGTGTGTGTGTGAGTGTGTATGTGGTCCACAAGGAAACCCATGCACAAATTCACACTTTAGGTATATGTGTTTAACACATTGGAGTGTTAGAGGCATTAACACCTATGGGTGGTGTATGTCAGTTACAAGTTGACAAACTCAACTTGAGAGATAAAGAGGGGTCTCACACGTGGGTTTCACTTTGAGCTCATTTGAGTTGTTGAGAAATAGAGAGAGAGAAAAAGAGGAGAAAGAAAAGGGTTTTGTAGAGAAAGATAAAAAGATTGTGAGATCTAGGTGAGTATATCTCATAGAAGGTAAGTGACGTGGTGTGATTGTGCATAGAGATTCAAGCTACACGATTCAGGTGATCTTGTGCGGATCTGTGAGCTTAATGGGAAGCCGTGAAGTGGATCTAGGTTGTTAAGACCCCCCATGATTTCTTCAAGAAAGAAAGACCCAATCCAAAGAGCATTTGTGACAACCCGACGATTCCCTTCATAGTCTATTAGAACCGTCGTGTCGTCGGATCACCTAACTTGATCCTCTCATAGAAGGGGTCCATTCGTATACAAAGTGGTGCAATTGCGGAAGCAATGTATTTACTCTGACAATTGATAATATGGCAAAATAACTGATTTTTTTTATATCTAAGCATAAGCTAAGCAGAAACTAGCAACAATATATATATATATAAGAACAAACGATCTTATGTATAGCTTTCCACCGATGACGGCCACCCGTCATCTAAACAATGGAAAGAAAACCTATACATTCAAACATAAAATATCTCAAAATACCATACAGAATTTATGCAAATTTCTCAAATTTATCTATCTCTACCTCTCTCTCTCTCTCTCTCTCTTTCGCTCAACCACAAACCTATTTCGGGAAGAATTCTTTCGCGAAATTGTCTTCTTCGTCTTCGTCATCCTCATCTCCTTCCTCCTCTTCTGACACGTATGTAGGATCCGCTGCTTGCTCAGGTCTTGATTTGTAACTAAGACATTTAAATCGAAGAATGAGCTATTATCAAAGCTCAGTAGAGAATATTACTTTGCTACTACATAATGTAGAGTTCCATATTTCATTCAAGATGCATTTATGGATAATATAATGATTATGAATGTATTATCATGTAAATACTATCATATGCTGACATGCTGAATAAACTCATGATGTAATAGGTACCAAAAAACGATGTTGAATCAAGCTATACATGTAAAACAAAGGAATCAAGCTCCCGAGTTAGCGGGATCACTTGGACCAAGAAAAATCAAGCTCCCGAGTTAGCGGGATCACTTGGACCAAGAAAGATCAAGCTCTTGAGTTAGCGGGATCACTTGTTACAAGTACACAGTCAAGGTCCCGAGAAAACGGGATCACCTGACTCAGAACTAGGCAATCACATGAATAGAATGTCAAAGATTAACCGGAACTGAATAAAGTATTATGAACCATGCATATAATAAAGAATGTGCACACTTATTTCATATTTCAATTAGTACACGGCGAACTTAAACTAATTGACCATAACAAGTTAATAGATCTACAAAACTGGTGGATATATAAAATAATTCGATAATTTTATATGGTCGGATCCTTTATGAAATCTCAATTTATGTGTTCTTTCATTACCAAACAAATGGGTCATTTCTTTATCTCCACTTAACTTAATTCCCATCTGATCAACTCCGATCAAGATCAGATCAGGTCCATATGTTAACTGTCACTTCACTAAATTTCAATCCTCCATGTATTCTTCATCTACTGATACAGGATAATTAAATTACAATCTCTTTTAGAATAAAAAAAAAACACATATACATTACAAAAGTATATTCCCTACTTGTCATACACATATGTGGATCTGATTGTTTGTACGTCATGCATCTGAGGACTTCATTCTCGGATCCATTTGTCCAAACTGCTCATGTGCACCTAGTTGCACCTATCGAATATATATATATATATATATATATATATATATCAATATTTATGTATAGATTTTAGTATATATCAAATGGCTAATGGTTATCTGAGACCCAAGATACATACATTGACAAGGTTTATATATTAGAGGGTCACCCTATATGGTCCAATAATAGACCAAGAATCTGTTAAGCAAATAACATAGCCAAACAGCAGCCCTCAAAGGTTGCTGCGGCAAGCCATAAGGGTTGCCGCGGCAAGCACCTTGCCGCGGCAACCTGATATGGTTGCCACGGCAAGCTCAACAACTGAGCATCTTGCCGCGGCAAGCCTGAGCACTTGTCTTGCCATGGTTTCTGCATGGCTTCTCTGTTAACTAAATGCTAACCTAGCTTATTGACATTACTTTGATTATAATCTGAGTATAATCAGTGCACCATGAATGAGGTTTGTAGGTTCAGAATGAATTGATATTCATGACTCCGAATGCAGTGCATCAATCTGAACTCAGACTTCATGTCTTCACGCTAAGCTCAGAGCTGAAGTTAAACTTAGTATATATATGACCCTATACTTTTAATGTAAATTGACGACATACCTTTTTGGTGGATGCGAAGGTATGATGCTACCGACTTGGTATCAATTTCACCGGGCTCGACAAATGAGAACCGAAATCTCGTGACCGTATTTGTCGGGTTACTTTGTGATCTAGAACACTGGAAGCATAATAGCAAGGTCTCTCTATAAATTTCTATGGTTGATGAAACTGGATTTATGGCTGTTATTTCCTAGTTGCAGGGTCGACTTACGAGGGAATGGAAACGGGAAGGTGAAAGGCATTCTCTTGCGTTTTTATTACCAGGTAGCTACACTTTGTGTGCATGCTTAACCTGTTGACTCACCCCCCCTCGTGTACTCAAGCTGAAATGAAGCTTACTAAGTCCAATGGTTTAACATCCCTTGTATAGCAACCATATGCTCTTTAGGATATCAACAAAAGAGTTAAACTAGGCTCGCTTCCATATGCTCTTTAGGATATCAACATAAGAGTTAAATTACCATCTATTATATGGTTGGTACGTGTAAATGGCTATGCTATTATACCCATCTTGTATTACTCTTGTGTGTATACTCAAAACGGACTAAATCTTATAGGTGCCACTATATATATATATCAATAAGATTATTATATCTGGTTGGCTGGCTTTTCTTCACATGTAAGTCCTTAACATGTTAGGACAGGTATAATATAGCGGATATATGCATGTTTTGGTCAACATCTTAATTAATTAGTTACGGCCTAAATGAAAGTATCCACTCTTAAATTTGACACCTGCCTGTCCTGATGCATGTCCATACCAAGTAGTGTGGTTGTCCTAGAGCATTTGAAACAATAGGGCAGGCGTTATAGCGTTCCAGGCCCTAAAGGTAAGGATTTATTGCTATTGATGTTAAAAATATAGCATTTAAGAAGAGTTGTGAGAATATTGTGTCTCGCTCACGCGAGGATTTGAAGGTATAAAGGCCTCGCTCGCGCGAGGCCTCGCGCGACACCTATCAGACAACTGAATGTCAGTTCGATCGCGCGAGGTTTTGACCAATTTTTGCTCATGCTCCCGAGCCTCGGGGCTCGCTCACGCGAGGAACAGGGTACTTCACCTTGTTCTTTTCCTCTGAATTCTGTAGTAGTATAAGTCCATTGTTCTTTTAGGCATTCTTATATGGTGTTTTTGGAATACTTTTGATTGTAGGAACAACGTGAGGAGTTGTGTGAGTGAGCTCTTGATGTTATTTGGTTTAATCCCCGTGTGACTCCGTTCGAGGTAGGGCAACTCAGTAGCATGTGTATTTTACTTTCAACTAGCATGTGCGTAATGATATGATAAGGATATATGTGTTCTTTCCGAAAGTGCTTAGTATTTGCGTGAGTTCATTTATCACTCTTGATCACATGATTTGCATAAGTATAATCACTAAGGAGAGAATATTGTGTGCATGTGTGTGTGTGTAACTCTTGGACAAGTTGTGTGTGTGTGACATTAAGGAGATGTAAGACATGTATGATGTGATTTAGCATGTGTGAGAATCATATGAGAAACGTGAATTACTTATATTTACTACAAACTCACGGTGATAAACTATATGTAAAGTGCACATTGGATTTAAGGTTTAAATTGTGAATACTCAACCGACACGGTGGGATATCCGTGACCGACTTGGCGGGATATCCGTGACCGATATGGCAGAATATTCGTATGAGTTATATACTGGTTAGGCGAGATATCTGTTCTTTGATTTCCAACAGTGGAAATACTTCGTTCGGCAAAAGTCCCCTCTTGCAAATGGACTTGGGCATTGTGTAATGGTTCATATGAATGACGATGGTGGGTACTTCAATCAGGGGCTCGATGCTATATTGCACGAGCAAGTATTTAAGTGATTCCCTTAATTGTATGCATATAGGGGTGTGTTCCGTTTAACTAGTAGAAATATGATTCGAAACCATGCATCAGATAGCCTCTTTGGTCATAACAATTGCTTTAGACTTCGCTTCCATGCTTAGAAATGTGTCATGAAATATATGTGTGATGAAAGAGAATATACATGCTATTTGTTTTCCTTATTGAGCTATGATGTAGCTCACTCTTCGACTATACGTCACAGGTTCAGAGATAGCTAAGGACACCGAGGACCAAGACTTAGAGGACTCAGACTACGTGCCTTTGGAGGAGTCGGAGCCCCCTCCAGAGGATTTCTTTTAGTAGACGTACGCTATGGCACCTTGATATTTTGAGAAAACCATTGTAAGGCTTGGTGTGTCCGGTCAATTATGTTTTGTATTAAATTCTATAATACTTGTTCTTTTACGAACCATTCCTATGCGACTTTTGGTTGTGTCACCGGTGGTTCAGTTCGGTTCTTTTATTTATGCGATTGGCATGACGATTGAACCGTTTGTTTCAAGCAAGGGCTCTCTAATATAGAACAGGGTTAATATCTGTGTAGTTAGATGTGTTTTATATCGGATTGTGGTGTGGATATACCAAGTGTTAATTGAGGAATAGGATACGACCTAAAGGGTTGTAACGACGGCATGGGTTTCGGGGAGTCGAAATCTGGGCTGTCACATCTACTGTAAAAGAGACACTCCTAATGACGATGAATCAATGTCGTAAATATTATTAACAAAGAGCCCAGAGTAGATTCCTTATTACGGATCCGAGATCATGGGAGTGGGACAACCACCCCTATCTTTGATGGCAATTGAAATTTACTAATTCGAAATGAACAATAAGGCATTAAAAATCAAGGCATCTATGATGACATAATATCCCAACCACAGATCTATAGTACAATAGATGAAAACCTCAGCAAGAACAATAGGGCATTAAAGATCAAGGCATCTATGATGGAAAAATATCCCAACCACAGATCTATTTTAAATGAAGAATGAAAGAGAGGATCGCGATACTAACTCCTCCCATCCTCGGTTTACCATTTATAAAATATAGATATAACGGTTGAGATGCAATATCGTCACAGGATGCAATCACGTGAATATTGAACTCAATCAATAATTTATGAAAAATATGACAATTAATTCATGAAAATAATTCTAATGTATGCTCTTCCTACTGCCGTAAAGGAAATGAGGCAAAATATTCATCGTAATAGGGACTTCTAGTAAAAGGGACTTCTAATAACGATAAATTAATATCACAAAATAGGGCAAAACATCTACTGTAAAAGAGAGACTCCTAATGACAATGAATTAATGCCGCAAATATTATCAACAAAGAACTCGAAGTAGATTCCCTATTACAGATTTGAGATCATGGGAGTGGTACTTGCACCCCTATCTTAGATGGCAATAAAAAATTTACTAATTCGGCAAGAGCAATTAGGTATTGATGATCAAGGGATCTGTGATAAAATAATATCACAACTATAGATATATATTATTATAAATGAAAACTTCGGATGGGACTCATTAGATCCACATCCTCAAAAAGATTTAGCTATGTATGCTAAAAAGAAAGAAATAATTGAAAGAGAAAATAAAAATAACATTAAAATACCGTAAGAGAAGTTTTAACAATTTCAAGGTAAACTTTGATCCAAGTACAATTCTTCTTGAAGCCATAAAATGAAACTAAGCTAGAATCTAAACCTAAAAAATGGAACGAACAATGCTAAGGAAAAATAAAAGGCTTCACAAAGAGAGAGACCCCTAAAAAAAAAAGACCGCTGAACCTTAAACACTGCTTTATTTAAATAGGGCTCAGACAAAAAATTTTCCAAATATAGGTCAATCGATTGAATTACAAGATTCAATCAATTGAATTACAAGATTCAATCAATTGAATTACAAGATTCAATCGATTGAATTCAAATTCCAAAAATGACGGCTTCATTTGAATTCAAAGATCAATTAACTGATTTTAATATTTTAATCGATTGAGTTTAAATTGAAATCTTGAGCGGCACACAATTGTCAAAGACTCAAACGATGGAATTATGGATCTTAATCGATTGATTTTGACATATGACAATTATAGTTCTCTTTATCTTCAACTGAATCAATCGATTCCTTCATGATTTTCGGTGCTTTCGTTGGCTTCATGGTTCAATACTCCATGTAGCCTTTAATTATGCTCAATTATGCTCCTGCAAGATCTAATGGTCACGAATACCTGAAACCATAAAAATTGTACAATAGCCGTTAGATTGCCTTCATCGGGTGGCTAAACATAGGTGTTAGGGTGTGAAATAAGATCATATTTCACACCTCATCAGTGCCGAATGTAATAGCTGCAACATTTTGATCCTGACAACATCAAGTACAGACTCGACTAGGGCCAAGCTTGTGCCAAAAATGTGACACAAAGAACTGATTTGGCATTTTGATGATGACTGTTAAATAGTGGAGCCTTAGTGGCCCAGTATTAAGTATTAAGAGAAACAACGGCTGATGATAGATTAGGTAGAAATTAAAATATTCGGAGCCCTCCTAAGGATGAAAATTTACGTAACACAATTTTAAATCATGCATAGGACTCCTAGACACTGAGGGGTGTCAAACCTTTTACCCAAGACCCATTAATGCAGATAAAGAAAGCCAACAAAGGCCTGATGGCCTTGCCTCGACACCTGAGGCAAGCTTAAGAGGTTGCCTCGACAACTGGGGCAAGGCTAAAAATAAAATAACTATAATAAAGCTTATAGATATATATATATATATATACGGGATGTCTTAGCTAATATACTAAATGAGAATACTATTTTATATACGTAGTATATAAGTGTAATTGCTTTACACTAAAGCCAAACCAAAAGGCTTATACACTTAAATAGTGTATTAGCCTTTTAAGAGGGCCAAGTCAAAAGTTGTCTTATATATATGTACACAGAAACATTTATGTGAGCACTACATGGGATTATATTCCATGACAACTTATAAGCTACTTTAAACTGCCAGCTTGCTCCCCAACTGCATGAGTTATTTCTGACTCCCATGCACGCAAAGTTCAGCTAAAATTGTAACAAAAATCAACAGAGCCTTCTTCTTCTTCCTGCTTCAACCTTACTTTATAGCACATAAACACTGTGAAATACAAAAGCCAAGTAAAATCAGAAAAACATCCTTTCTTGTAGCTCAAACCCACTTACATTTCCAACCTCTTCAAACCATGGATTTGAACTCGTGAGTTACCAAGCAACCCTACGATTCGGTCGTGAGAGTTTCTGCTACCGAACCCTTGCTCTCGAAGAGTTCTTGCAGCCCTAGTTCTTACTTGTTCGGCGAACTCGACACTGACATAACATAAATGTACCCACATGCACACCAAAAGGTATGCAATAACAAACCAATTACTAAACTAGGCACATTTCATTACTTTTGATAGAATATAAATCTGTGGTATCGAGTCCCTGAGACCAAATCGGTAGCACAATGGATACCAGTTTGCAATGGGTTTTGGAACCCATATGTCTAATAGAAATACACCAAAATTTCAGCACTAAAATAAATAAGAAAACACAATTTTATATGCAACATATATAAGAAATATATTATATGTATAATTATACAAAAGGCCCAGCCAAATGCCCGAGTCAAAAGAGATAGAGAAGTGCCAAAAGGCACCATGACAAGTTGGCATTCAGGCTTGCCGAGGCAAGCTTGTGAGCTTGCCGAGGCAAGGTTCTTGCCTAGGCAAGTCTGTGAGCTTTCCGAGGTAAGGTGCTTGCCTAGGCAAGCCTGTGAGCTTGTCGAGGCAAGGTGCTTGCCTAGGCTAGCCTGTGAGCTGGCCGAGGCAAGGTGCTTGCCGCGGCAACCCTATGCTTAGACCACTATGTGGAATTTTAGTCATAACTTTTGACCCCGAACTCTGATTGATACGATTCTTAATGCGTTGGAAAGGGAACAATGAGCCCTATAACTTTTATGGTAATAAATCCCTAAATATAATATTTAAAAGGTCAAAAAGTAGTGATAAGTTACGGTAAGTTCAACTGGGCTGCTTGCCGAGGCAACCCTGTGGCTTGTCAAGGCAAGCCCATGTCTGGTTTGTGGCGGTGCCGTGTGACACCTTTGGTCTGTGTATGGAAGTGTGAATTGACTCTATGGCTCGGTAACCTTCTAGACCATGTATTTGGGGTCTAAAGTGACCCCGCATCTCAATTGAAATACTAAAGCCAGACATATTACACCATAGGTTCAACTTTGCGCACATGACAAGTTCCTAACAGTGAAGGTATTCTTGAATGCATGAGTACATGTATAAGCAGATACACATGCGCGTGAGCGAAGGTAGGGAATTTTACCTTGATACGTTATAATTGGTTTCTTCTTTGCATCTTGGATTGCACGTTATTATATATATAATTATTTTCAGTCTAGACCATGCTAAACTCGACATATCGATTGTATATACATGTGAAGCTATACGTCTGATGTAATGATATTAGTAAACTTAATATATGCATTTGCTATGATGATATTAAGTTCGTTTATACAATTAATACATGCTTACGATTAGATCAGTTCGAGTATGCTAGTTCAGTTTAATTTGATAGATGCTTATGATCAGATCAGCTCGATGTATGAGCGTATGCTAGTTTAGTTTCAGTGATATATGATTTTGATCAGATCAGCTTGATAAGATCAGTTCGACTCGACATATGTGATTATGTTAGAAATATTGTCAGACCAATTTAGATGGCATGATATAGACCAGTAGATGAATGTGTATGCATGATGATACAAGAGTAATTTAGAAGAAGATTTATGAATCGTGAAAAAAATATAGTTCAGATACAACGTATAATAATGTATGTACATTCTAGCTTTGTTTTGATGATGTGCTAGTTTTCGATGTATGCCTATGATGATAGTGTTAGATCAGTTTATAGTAATGTATATTGATGGTAAGAGCTTCAGACTCGATATATGCTTTGCATGATTATGATGCTAGTTCAGCTTCAATACATAATGATCTATGATTATGCTAGTTTCGGTTATATATGATCATGTGAGTTCAGTTATTCAAATCTGTTTTGCTATATGATTCTCTGATATCTGTTCATGATGTTCTTGCATATATATTACCATGCATTGTTCATGTCCTGTTATCCTTGATGTCATGTACACGTCTTTGCTTTGTCTTGAGTCAGCCGATCCCATTAACTCAGGAGCTTGATTATGTAAGTCTTGAAACAAGTGATCCCGCTAACTCGAGGGCTTGGCAAGTGATCCCGCTAACTCGGGAGCTTGATGGTCTTGTACCAAGTGACCCTGTTAACTTAGCTCAGGGGCTTAACTTGTCTCGTATCAAGTGACCTTGATAACATAGCTCAAGGGCTTGATTTCTCGGTGCTAGTGACCATGTTAATATAGCTCAGGGGCTAGACATTTGATCTCGAAAGCTTGATTATTTGTTCAGTTTGATGTCTTATTTCAGCATGATTCCTTGTATTTGTTCAACATGAAGCATGATTCCTCGTATATGTTCCACATGAATCTGTCAGCATGAGCGATCACTATTTTGTATGATTGATTTCTTGTACAGATTTGCATGATGTAGTACTTGTTTATGCAAAATGCTACATGTTACTAAACTAAGTAAGATATAATGTGCCTCAATTGAAAGCTATGCATCTAGACGTAAATTGGAAATCTAACGTATAAAGTAACATCGTAAATTTTTCCTGCTGTACTTCGATGATAGCTCATCCTACTACTTGATGTCCTAGCTGCAAATATTGCTCATGATCCTGAGCACGAAGTTGATCCTACCTATCAGCCTGAGGAGGAGGAGGACAAGGAGGACGTGGAGGAAGGTTCTGCTGAAGACTTCTTTCCTTGAGAGGTATGAGAGAGAGAGATAATTCTTTTTAAAATGCTAAATTTGTATAAATAGCAATATGTTTTTGAGATACCCAGTATTTTATGTATAGGTGTTCTTTCCATTGTTTAGATAATGGATGGCCGTTATCGGTGGAAAGCTATACATGGTTTTTGGTTTATATCATCTTGATGTATATATTCTTGCTTTGAGACAGTAAATGAATATCAGGTTGATGTCATATGTTCTCTTTAGCAGAGTTAATCTTACACTTCCGCAATCATAACACTTTGTACATGATGCACTTGTATGAAAAGGATCATGTTAGGTGATCCGATGACGCGGCCTTTTCAAGATACGGAAATGGGAAAAGTCAGGTTGTCACAGGTGGTATCAGAGCCCGGTGGTAGATCTTTTGGAGACTTAACTCTTTGGCGCGGACATATGGCAAGACGTCTGATGTTTATTCAGTGTTAGGGTATAGGTCGAGTCTATGCATATCTGATTAAGTGTTGCTTGATCATGATAGGTTGCGATACCTCCAAGGTGAGGTAGAGGACAGGGTAGACCACCATTACCCCATCGCACTAGGGCGAATGCTATTCCAGTGGCGGGCTATGAGCACGACGCTGCATCAGGACAAGGAGAAGATGTGAATATGACAGAGTGTCGGACTATCATGGAGAATGTTGCAGAGCATACTCCGTCCGTAGCAAATGTGAATCAGATGGGTCTTGTTCCCGGCATCGATCAGAATGCGGGATAGAATCCTTGGCTAATTGAAAACCACGGTGAACACCATGGCAATACTAGCTATGAGAAGACCCCCATAAGGTTTTCAGGAGTTTGTACGACTCCGATCGCCTAGTTTTTGTGGTCAGCACGACTCAATGGAGGCTAAGAAATGGCTAACACAGATCGATAAGGTGCTACATAGGGTTACATGCATCGAGGTCGAAAAGGTTAGCTGGGCGGCCTATAAATTGGAAGGTGAAGCAGATGCCTGGTGGTAGTCCTGAACGGACAAGAGTACCCGGAGTACCTTGGATGTGGGCAGAATTTATCGCAGCCTTCAATGAGACATATTTCCCGGTACCTGAATGCTACCGGATGAAGGTCTAGTTTACAACCTTCGTGCAGGGTTCAATGACTGTTAGGAAATATGAGGCAGAATTTACGCGTCTCTTTCACTTTACACCATTGCTCGTCGCCACGGAGCTCATGAAAATTCAGAAGTTTGAGCAGGGTTTGAAGCCCCTGATCAAGGAGAGAATTTCGTTGTTTCAAGCAACGACCTACTCTCATGTGATGCGATTAGCCCTTATAGCATAGATTGATGTGGAAAACATGTATACAAGGAGAGAAGAGTAAAATAGAATGAGAAAAGCTCCATCTCAGTCTGTTAGTTCTGGTTCCAGTCAAATTAGTAAGCGACCATGAGTTTCTATGCAGCCAGCATTTTGACCTATTGCAGTAGCTTATACACGGCCTTATACTCTAATAGCCTAACAACCTCAGATTCCATAATCGTTACATCAGTCTCCCTAGTCTGCGTCTCGAGTTTCATGAGCACAATCAGTAGTTTCTCGCACCAGTTCCTATGCAGTTTCGTCGACATCGTCAACTGAGGTCTATGGGAAGTGTGGTAAGGCACACGAGATCAATAAATGCTGAAAAGCGTCTTGTGCTTGTTTTCGTTGTGGAAAAATGTGACATTGGATCTAGGATTGTGCAGAGATGGTTGGGACGACATGGTGAGCATTCTTACATGGCTGTCTTTGCACAAGGTGCCCAAACCATCAATGACATCATTCAAGGTACGTGAATTTTAGGTACCAGTTATTTAATTTAATTTTTTATATGGAAGGTGCATTTAGTTAAATAGTCTATATATCTGTGCATCTAGTATAATTATTTCTTTTCATCAGTTTAGAAATGATAGACATATAGTTTGTTAAGTAGAAATAATTTAGCTAACACTAGTAAATCTATATCTTAGGTACCTTGCAATTGTATCCAGAGGATGCCTACTTATTATATGAGGCACAAGTATTGGTATATCCTAGATTGACACATTCATTTGTCACACCACAGTTTGCAAAAAAGTTGAGAAAATTGGGAGCTACCCTAAAATCTCTCGACTTTATTTTAGATGTGTCCATTCCGACAAGACAATCTGTCACGACTGAGATTGTCTATCGATCAATTATCATCCTGATCAGAGATTACTGGGAGTATGAAGTAGTAGTTAACTTGATCTTACTCGATATGCAAGGATTCGACGTAATCTTTGGCATGGATTGGCTGTTCAACCACCATGCAAACATCGATGGTCAATAGAAGATTGTCACTTTCTGACCCCAAGGGAGGAAATCAACTAGTTTTTTCGGAGTACAGTCAGTCATACTTCCCTTTATTTCAGCGATCCAAGCATGACGATTACTCAATAAAGGTGCTTAAGGGTATCTCGCTGTTATTCAGAGTCACGATCAGACGGAGAAGAAAGTTTCACTTTCTGATGTTTCGATTGCTTATGAAATCCTTGATGTCTTCTTGATGAGTTACCAGGATTATCGCCTAACAGGGAAGTGGAATTCGCCATGTAGTTAGCCTCGAGTATCGAGCTAGTATCAAAGGCGTCATATTGAATGGCACCTGGGGAGCTGAAAGAACTTAAGAAGCAATTACAAGAGCTTCTTGATAAAAGGTTTATCAAACCGAGTGTGTCTCCGTGGGGCGCATTGATATTGTTCGTGAAAAAGAAGGACGGTTCAATGCGCCTCTACAATGACTACCCTCAATTAAATAAGCTAACAATCAAGAATTGTTATCCGCTCCCCTGAATCGATGATCTCTTTGATCAGTTACAAGGAGCATGATGGTTCTCGAAAATTGACTTACGATCGGGATATCACAAGATGAAGGTGAAAGCTAAAGATATTTTGAAGACAGCTTTCTGGACACGATATGGTCACTACGAGTTTCTCGTCATGCCCTTCGGGTTGACCAATGAACCTGCATCATTTATGAACTTGATGAATCGAGTCTTCAAGTCTTACTTAGATCAGTGTATCGTAATTTTTATCGACAATATTCTCATCTACTCAAAGACTAAAGCAGAGCACGAAGGTCATCTGTATTTTGCTTTACAGACATTAAGAGATTCACAGTTGTATGTGAAGTTTAGTAAATGTGACTTTTGGTTGAATCAAGTTAGTTGTTTTGGGCCATGTCATTTTCGAAGCTAGTATTATCGTAGATCCTACAAATTAGAGGTTGTAGTGCAATGGAAGTAGCTACAAACTGTAATCGAGATCCGAAGCTTTCTAGGTCTCGCAGGGTATTATCGACATTTTGTTAAAGGGTCAAAGGTTACTGGACCACTCATGCAGCTCATTCATAAGAACGTTAAATTCTAGTGGAATGAGGCATGTGAGTAGAGTTTCTAGGAATTGAAATGAAGACTCACTTCAGCACTAGTCCTCGCAATACCATCAGGCAGCGGAGGCTTTGTTGTATTCAGTGATACCTCGTATAGTGGGTTAGGGTGTGTATTGAATCAGAGGGAGCGTGTGATCTCATATGGTTCTCGACAATTGAAAGATCATGAGAAGAACTACCCCACTCATGACCAGGAGTTAGCAGTGGTCATTTTTGTGTCAAAAATTTGGAGGCACTACCTATATGGTAAAACCTTTGAGATTTTCACCGATCATAAAAGTCTCAAGTATCTCTTTACCCAAAAAGAGTTGAATTCGAGGCAAAGAAGATGGATAGAGTTCTTGAAGGACTATGATTGTTCTATTCAGTACCATCCCGGTAAGGCCAATGTAGTTGTTGATGCACTAAGTCAGAAGTCATTCGCTCAGCTATCCCATCTTGTGGCACGGTTATAGAGATGGAAGTTACTCAATGACATAGTGTCATCCAGTGCCACTATTAGGGTGACAGTAACTGGAGGTTTGCTTGATACAGTTATGATCCGATCCATACTCTTTGATAGGATCAGAGAACTCCAGATGCATGATGCAGAGCTTATCGCCATTAGACAGAGAGTACTCGGTGGGCTCCAGCCAGACTTTTCGATTAAGGATGATGGGTTCTTATTATTTCAAGGCCGAGTATGTGTACCGAATGATAGTGCTTTGCGTCACGAAATTCTTGACAAAGCTCATAAGTCAGCCTATGTCTTTTCATCCTGGTAACATGAAGATGTATCAGGACTTAAAGAAGACGTTTTGGTGGAGTGGCTTGAAGGGAGAAGTGGCAAACATGTTGCGAAATGTTTGATCTGTCAGTAAGTAAAGATCGAACACAAGCGTCTTGTTCGACTGTTACAGCCATTGCCCATATCGGCGTGGAAATTGGAGAACATTTCTATGGATTTTATCCTTGGCTTGCCCTATAGTACGAGATATACAGTATCAAAATTGGCCGACATCTATCTGAGAGTGATAGTCAGACTACACGGAATACTAGTGAGTATCGTGTCAGATCGCGATCCGTTATATACTTCCCGATTATGGCAGAGTTTTCAAGAAGGAATGGGTTCTAAGTTGGAATTCAGTTTTGCATTTCATCCCCAGATCGAATCTTGAGCACAAAACATATTCCACTCTTATTGCTCCAATGGAAGAATCACGGTTCTCATGAGGCTACCTGGGAACACGAAGCTGATATTCGCGCTCAGTATCCCCATTTATTTCCCTAAGGTACATCAGTTATTGAATTTGTTCGAATAACTTACTGGATATGACATATTTAAAAGTTTCTTATGCATTGCCCGTATAATTTTGTATAAATTAGAAGTAGAGAAATAGATGGATATTAGATTTTGATGCATGATATATTGGCATATGATACTGCACATGATTCAGTTTACTTTATATTGTTCTAAATCTGTTATATGTTTATTTTATTATGCATTACTAACTAGTCAGGTTTACTCTGTCTTATAATGGGGTATGCCTTCAACATATAATCGAATTTGATCTCACTTCTCCACCTTCTTTTATTTTCGAGGACAAAAATCCCTTAAATAGGGGAGAGGGTAACAACTGCCACATTTTGATCATGACAACATCGGGTACAAACTCGAGTAGGGTCAGGCTTGTGCCAAAAACGTGACACATAGAACTGATTTGGCATTTTGATGATGACTGTTAAATAGTGGAGCCTTACTGGCCCAGTATTAAGTATTAAGGGAAACAACGATTGATGATAGATTAGGTAGAAATTAAAATATTCGGTGCCCTCCTAAGGAAGAAAATTTGTCTAACATAATTTTTAATAATGCACAGGACTGCTAGACACTAAGGGTGTTGACCCTTTGACCCAAGATCCATTAATGCAAATAAAGAAGTGCCAACCAAGGCCTGATGGCCTTGCCTCGGCACCTGAGGCAAGCTTAAGAGGTTGCCTCGGCAAGTGAGGCAAGCCTAAAAATAAAATAACTATTATAAAGCTTATATATATATATATATATATATATATATATATATATATATATATATATATATACGGGATGTCTTAGCTAATATACTGTACAGTTGCCAACTTGTTGCACTACGTGGTATCAACACGGGTCAGGTCCGACACGTGTCTACCACAGGGCACTCTATGTCGTTGTGGGTTATAAACTGATAAAACTAGCTAATCTAGCCATATGTATTTCTTGTAAACACCAGCTATATAAGATAGCTAACCCATGTGTAGGCCTAGTATGCAATTAAACCTCTTTTGATTTATCTACTTATACAAGTACAAGCCCGTATGAGCTTTGTATACATGGCAAAACCTTTTTAACTTACATGCCAATACAAGGACAGCCCATGTGGGCATTTCATGCAAACCCAGCCCAAATGGCTTATATACTAAAGCAGTGTATAAGACGCATATACAAGGAAAGCCTTGTTTGTCTCTTATAAGATACACTGAACCACTAAATGCTAGCCTAGTAGGGAATAAAATCCTAATGAGCTTATAAGCTCCTTGCCTACGTTTTTTTATTACACGATGGTGTGAGTCACCATGCTAAGCATGCACGCAAAGTGCAGCTCAACGACTATAATAAAAAAATAAAATAAAATGCAACAAAGCTCCTTCCATCCTCCTCTTGCCCACAAATTGTTAGAGCTGACGGCTATTCATGAAAATTTATGCTGCTGCAATTCAAGTAAACCCTGTAAAGAAACCACAGTCATTTAACTCAATCTGTGCTAGGGATTAAATGGATTACACTAGTCACTTCCTCTACACCATCAGAGAATTCGTCATAGTTCATAACTTGATGAACGCGACGTCGATACACATTCGGCACCACACCGTCGAGACCTCATGATCACCAAAAGATACACTGATTCACACCTTAATATAGGACATTATGTGGTGATTGATTTCAGTAGCTTAAATTGGCATCACAGATATTGTGTGATGTTGAGGAGGCACTTGGGATATATATATATATATATATATATATATATATAGATATATGCCAAAATTATTGCTGATATCAATATATATAGAGGACTAGATATAGATAGGACATATATATATATATATATATATATATATATATATATATATATATATATATAACCAAAGGCACAGAAAACAAGAGAGCAAGCCCACGGCAAGCAAGGCTTGCCGCAGCAACCTCACAAAGTTGCCGCGGCAAGGTGCCCAGCTGAAGGCTTGCCGTGACAACCCTTAAAGCTTGCCGAGGCAAGCCTATGCCTGGTTGTCTTATTGTCTCAATGGACCTTGGGCTATAAATGGATGATGTGTGTGACCATCTAGCTCCATTACTTGATCACACCTTTATTCGATCACGCAATAGGTGGCCCCTTACCCTTGATGATTATACTAAAATCCAAATATATGACCCATAGGTGTACATGATCGGGTATTGTTAATAAACTACACCAAAAATTTCATTAAAAAATGAATAAAAAAATTCAATTTTCTATGCAATATATATATGAATAACCAGCCAATTGCCTGAGTTAAAAGAAGCCAAAGTAGAGCAGAAAACACCCTGGCAAGCCAAGCCTGATAGGCTTGCCGCGGCAACAGTATGCTCAGACCACTAGTCGGTATTTTAATCATAACGTTTTTTCCAAAACTCAGATTGATAGGATTCTTGATGCCTTGGAAACGAGACAACAAGTCCTACAACTTGCATGAAGGAACAAATTTCTGAATCCAACGTTTAAGGGGTCAAATATTGGTGACAAGTTGCAACAACATGCTCAATTGCAAAGCTTGCCGCGGCAACCTATGTTGCTTGCCGCGGCAATCCTGCATCTGACACACTTGGCGGCACCTCTGTCAGGGATTTGTGCTGGGAAGAATTGCTGAGTTTGACCATGAGACTTGGGACCATAAATGGTCCATATTTTGGGTCTATGTTGACCTAATAAACTATTAAAATTACTAAAACTATGACCATAAATCCTAGGTATTTGGTGCACATGAAGAGTTTGCTTGAAGACATGCGTGCACAGGTAACTAGTTACATGTAAGCCTGGTATAAGGTAGGGAGATTACCTTGCTGACTTATATTTTAGTATTTCATTGTCCTTCTGAGTAGCATGATAATTTTGCTGTATAATTAGTATACATTGATCATGCTCATGATGCCTCCATATATTTATTAGTATTTCTGTTCGATACATGATCAAGGATTATATACATCTGAGAATAACTAATAGATAAAGGATGTCCATGATTACACAATGATGCCAAATTGACAGTATATGGATAATATTAGTACACTAGATACCTACATAGGTGCATGTCGGATTGAACGATGATGATTGATACATCTATCGGTTTGGTATAAAACGAAGATTGTTAGTTAATTTGGTATAGTAGTAATTGTCTACAAGTTCCATGAGTGCATGATGATTTGAAGACCCGATCTATCTTAGTTTCCATCATGTCTTATTTTCTTCTGATAGAAGATTACCAGGATAATATAAAAGATGAAGAGATATCTCATAACTCGTGTTAACTAGTATGATGAATGGTTCCATATATGCTAGTGTAGTTTATGTAAAAATAAAGAAATCCGATAATTAGTACAAATCCGATACCTAGATCTGATATACGAGAGCATGTCAAAAGATTATGCTAAGCACAGCTCAGTGATGAACTAGTTTTGATAAAGTTAGTTAACAAAAATACTTGTACCTCACTAAGCTATGTCAGCTAGATGAAACGCCCATTTTGTTAGTTTTGATGGATGATCCCATATGCTTATTAAATAAGTTCAGTTCAATAAATGGTTAGGCATGAAAAAGCTAAATTCAGTTGGATGTATAGTAGTGCATGATGACGAGAAGATCAGTTTAGATGTACGCTTTTGTATAATTATTCATGATGCTCGATGTATAGTATACTGATGATATGATACTTAGGATTTTTATTTAACTATGCTCATGTTAGTATTGATAATGATAATAGAGTAAGTTGAAATAACTATTTTTGCATGACTCGACTCATGATGGTTTTAATGAATAAATATGCTAGTTTTACATGATGGTAATAAGATTAGTATTACATATGATCATGCTATGAAATTTTGTTCGATATACGATTATGCAATGACAAAATAGTTTAGTTCTATATATGGGTTATGTAATGATGTTACTAGATCAGTTTTAATGAATATTGATGAATAATGATGTACGTTCAAATGTGACGTATGATTAATGTATGCACATGCTAGTTTTCAAAGTATGACTATGACTGATGGTGTTAGATCAGTTTCGAGAGCTACAGACCTGATGTATGCTTTACATAATTATGATGCTAGTTCAGCTTGGATATATGAATATCAATGATTATGATAATTGCAGTTATATATGATCATGTGAGTTCAGTTATTCAAATCAGTTTTGCTATATGATATCTGTTCACAATGTGCTTGCATATATGTTACCATGCATTATTCATGTCCTGTTATCCTTGATGTCATGTACACGTCTTTGTTTCATCTTGAAACAAGTGATCTCACTGACTCGGGAGCTTGATATCTCGTCCAAGTGATCCTGCTAACTCGGGAGCTTGATATCTCATCCAAGTGATCCCGCTAACTCGGGAGCTTGATATCTCGCCCAAGTGATCCCGCTAACTCAGGAGCTTGATTTTCTCGGTCCAAGTGATCCTGCTAACTCGGGAGCTTAACAAGTGATCCCGCTAACTCGAGAGCTTGATTTTCTTGTTTCTTGTATATGTCTTGTTTCAGTATGATTCCTCGTATTTGTTCAGCATGAATCTGTCAGTATGATACAATATTTACATGATTTATTGTTTGTTATACTATATGCTGCTAGAATAAATGCTAA
Organism: Chloranthus sessilifolius; assembly: GCA_021018995.1. Classification (NCBI taxonomy): domain Eukaryota; kingdom Viridiplantae; phylum Streptophyta; class Magnoliopsida; order Chloranthales; family Chloranthaceae; genus Chloranthus; species Chloranthus sessilifolius. The sequence continues at coordinate 33,356,335 of CM037597.1, read as the reverse complement.
ATGTTGCTAGAATAGATACAAGGTGAGATATAATGTGTTTAGTTTTATAATTTATGCATTTAGAAGTGAATTGAAAATCTAACATATAACTTAGCACTTTAAATTTCCCTGCTGAGCTTTGATGATTGCTCATCCTACGACTTCATGTCTTAGCTGCAGATATTGCTCGTGACCCTGAGCACGAAGCTGATCCTACCTACCAGTCTAAGGAGGAGGATGAGGAGGAAGGTTCTGTTGAGGACTTCTTTCCTTGAGAGGTTTGAGAGAGAGAGAGATTTGTTTTTAAACATTAAACATGTATAAACAGTATTGTGATTTAAGATAGTTTACTACTTCATGTATAAGTTTCTGTTTATATTCCTGTTCAGTTTGCTGCTTTAGATAAATGAATGAATATCAGTTATTACCATATTTCTACGTATCAGAGTTAATTCAATTCGCTTCCACATATGAAACACTTTGTACACGATACCCTTGTATGACAGGATCATGTTAGGTGATCCGACGGCGCGACCTTTCCTATTTACGAGAAGGGGAAAAGTCGAGCTGTCACATATACTAAGTGAGAATACTATTTTATATACGTAGTATATAAGTGTAATTTCTTTACAATAAGCCAAAACAAAAGGCTTATACACTTAAATAGTGTATTAGCCTTATAAGAGAGCCAAGTCAAAAGTTGTCTTATATATATGTACACAGAAACATTTATGTGAGCACTACATGGGATTATATTCCACATTAGCTTATAAGCTACTTTAAACCACTAGCTTGCTCCCCAGCCGCATGAGTCATTTTTGACTCCCATGCACGCAAAGTGCAGCTAAAATTGCTACAAAAATCGACAGAGCCTTCTTCTTCCTGCTTCAACCTTACTTTATAGCACATAGACTCTGTGAATACAAAAGCCAAGTAAAATCAGAAAAATAGCCTTTCTTATAGATCAAACCCACTTCCATTTCCAACCACTTCAAACCATGGATTCGAACCCGTGAGTTACCAAGCGACCCTATGATTCGGTCGCGAGAGTTTCGGTTACCGAACCCTTGCCCTCGGAGAGTTCTTGCAGCCCTAGTTCTTACTTGTTCGACGAACTTGACACTGACATAATGTCATCGTACCCACATGCACACCAAAAGGTATGCAGTAAACAAGCCAAGTACTAAACTAGGTTCATTTCATTACTTTATATAGAATATAAATCTATGGTGTCGAGTCCCTGAGATCGAATCGGCAGCACAATGGATACTAGTTTGCAATGGGTTTCGGAATCCATATGTCTAATAGAAATACACCAAAATTTCAGCACTAAAATGAGTAAGAAAACTCAATTTTTTGTGCAACATATATAAAAAATATATTATATGTATAATTATACAAAAGACCCAGCCAAATGCCTGAGTCAAAAGAGATAGAGAAGTGACAAAAGGCACCACGACATTTTGGCATTCAGGCTTGCCGAGGCAAGGTGCTTGCCTAGGCAAGCCTGTGAGCTGGCCGAGGCAAGGTTCTTGCCGCGACAACCCAATGCTCAGACCACTGTTTGGTATTTTGGTCCTAACTTTTGACCCTAAACTCTGATTGGCACGATTCTTGATGCGTTAGAAATGAGACAACGAGCCCTATAACTTTCATGAAGTAAGAAATCCCTGAATCTAATGTTTAAAGGGTCAAAAAGTAGTGACAAGTTTTGGCAAGGTGTTCAGCTGGGCTGCTTGCCGAGGCAACCTTGTGGCTTGTCGAGGCAAGCCCATGTCTAGTTTGTGCCGACACCGTGTGACACCTTTGGTCTGTGTATGGATGTGTGAATTGACTCTACGGCTCGGTAACCTTCTAGAGCATGTATTTAGGGTTGAAAGTGACCTCGTATCTCAATTGAAATACTAAAGCCAGGCATATTACACCATAGGAGCAACTTGGCGCACATGACAAGTTCCTAACAGTGAAGGTATTCTTGAATGCATGAGTGCACGTACAAGCAGATACGTGTGCGCGTGAGTGAAGGTAGGGAATTTTACCTTGCTACGTTATAATTGGTTTCTTCTTTGCATCTTGGATTGCACATTATATATATATAATTATTTCTGATCAAGATCATGCTAAACTCGACATATCGATTATATATACATGTGAAGCTATACGTCTAATGTATTGGTGTTAGTCAGCTTAATATATACATCTGCTATGATGATATTAAGTCCATTTTTTAAATTAATGCATGCTTATGATCAAATCAGTTCGAGTATGCTAGTTTAGTTAAATTTGATACATGCTTTTGATCAGATCAGCTCGATGTATGAGCGTATGCTAGTTTAGCTTGAGTGATATATGATTTTGATCAGATCAGCTTGATAAGATTAGTTTGACTCGACATATGTGATTATGTTAGAAATATTGTCAGACCAATTTAAATGGCATGATATAGGCCAGCAGATGAATGTGTATGCATGATGATACAAGAGGAATTTAGAAGAAGATTTATGAATCGTGATCAAAATATAGTTTAGATACAACGTATAATAATGTATGCACATTCTAGCTTAGTTTTGATGATGTGCTAGTTTTCGATGTATGCCTATGACTGATGGTGTTAGATCAGTTTATAGTAATGTATATTGATGATAAGAGCTTTAGACTCGATATATGTTTTGCATGATTATGATGCTAGTTCAGCTTCAATACCTAATGATCAATGATTATGCTAGTTTTGGTTATATACGATCATGTGAGTTCAGTTATTCAAATCAGTTTTGCTATATGATTCTCTGATATCTGTTCATGATGTTGTTACATACATATTACCTTGCATTGTTCATGTCCTGTTATCCTTGATGTCATGTACATGTCTTTGCTTCGTCTTAAGCCAAGTTATCCTGTTAACTCGGGAGCTTGATTACGTAAGTCTTGAAACAAGTGATCCCGCTAACTCGGGAGCTTGGCAAGTGATCCCGCTAACTCAGGAGCTTGATGGTCATGTACCAAGTGATCCTGTTAACTTAGCTCAAGGGCTTGATTTGGCTCGTATCAAGTGACCTTGATAACATAGCTCATGGGCTTGAATTCTCGGTTCTAGTGACCCTGTTAACATAGCTCAGGGGCTAGACATTTGATCTCAAAAGCATGATTCTTTATTCAATTTGATGTCTTATTTCAGCATGATTCCTTGTATTTGTTCAACATGAAGCATGATTCCTCGTATATGTTCAACATGAATCAGTCAACATGAACGATCACTATTTTGTATGATTGATTTCTTGTACAGATTTACATGATGTAGTACTTGTTTATGCTAAATGCTACATGTTACTAAACTAAATAAGATATAATGTGCCTCTATTGAAATCTATGCATCCAGACGTAAATTGGAAATCTAACATATAAAGTAACATTGTAAATTTTCTCTGCTGAGCTTCGATGATAGCTCATCCTACGACTTCATGTCTTAGCTGCAGATATTGCTCGTGACCCTGAGCACAAAGCTGATCCTACCTACAAGCCTAAGGAGGAGGAGGAGGACAAGGAGGACATGGAGGAAGGTTCTGCTGAAGACTTCTTTCCTTGAGAGGTTTGAGAGAGAGAGAGATAATTGTTTTTAAAACACTAAATTTGTATAAATAGCAATATGTTTTTTAGATACTTAGTATTTCATATATAGGTGTTCTTTCCATTGTTTAGATAGCGGATGGTCGTTATCGGTGGAAATCTATACATGATTTTTGGTTTATATCGTCTTGATGTATATATTCTTGCTTTTAGATAGTAAATGAATATGAAGTAGACGCCATATGTTCTCTTTAGCAGAGTTAATCTTACGCTTCCGCAGTTGTAACAGTTTGTACACGATGCACTTGTATGAAAAGGATCATATTAGGTGATCCGACGATGCGGCCTTTCCGAGATACGAAAATGGGAAAAGTCGGGTTGTCACACCTAAAGTGCTCGAGGAATTGAAATACAGGTGAATTTGAATTAATGTATTCATGTTCATATATTATCTGTATTATGAGTTTCTAAATTTTATGACATCCATGAGTTACATCTATGCTATATTTCTATATATGGACAATAGGTATGAGAGAAGTAAATTATGGTCATAGATCTGCACTTAAAAGAATTCTGGAAGGTGATGTATCACCTGCATCTATTGTAATTCTATGCATTTCAGCTATTCGTTCCTGCAGTCTGAAAACTAGAGAGTGCGAAGCACGCTATGGCTCCTGATGAAGATACTAAGAAGCTTAGTGGCTCAAATGGTGCTGAAAACAGTAATGATACAAAAATAGAACTAACTGATGGCTGGTATGCAACTTACTAATCTTATGCATACATGCTTCATTCATTAAATTCACTGAATTTTTGAAGATATTACTTCTTTTTTTCTTTTTCTTTTTAAATTTTTGAATTTTTATTTTGATACACAGGCATGCGGTAGAGGCCCTTCTGAATATACCATTGTCAAAGCAACTTGTTGCTGGAAAACTCTTTGTGGGCTAGAAACTTTAGGTACTGACTGTTTCAATTTTAGAAGCTTATTCTAAAATTGGCCAATGCACAATTATCGAGGCTATTATGACCAATAACAATGCCCATTTATGCTGTGTATAGTGTCCATGTTAATAATTATCCATCTACACTTGACTAAATAAAAAGAATAGAATATAAATTATATATATATGTATGTATAATTGATTGCACATAGTTTAAAAGAAAGACTAGTTTTGGGACCTGTGCCACATGATACACCATCTAAGCCCTCTAATTTAAGTCCATGACATAAATATCTTCATTGTCAAAGATTGGTACAATCTCTATTGTCTGAATCGACACAGTCAACCATGATGATGGGCTAACATTTGATTATTCCCTTAATTTTTTTATTTTTTTTCAATATCTATATTTTTTTTCAGGTGTATAGCTTTGTAAGATTAGCATAACTTTACTATGCTAGTAGCCATGAGATGGACATCAAAGGACCAGCCAGAGGATGAAAATACAAGAAGGTGTGCAGGTTGTGCTACCGTAACAAAACCTTATTTCTATTTTTTAAAATTTAGAAAAATGCCAATTTTTTTATAAAATATTTTTTTTGTCTACTTTTTCTAGGAAAATAAAATGGTTCTCTTCCAACCTGCCAGTGATATTTTATCCATGATAGACGAGGTTCATTGGTTTCCACTGAGCTTTCCGTGGTATTGAATTGTACAACATAGAAACCCAACTCATAGATATTTATAATTATACATTTTTTTTTCAAGCTTACAAATTATTGCTAGAGAAGACTAAGTCCACCACAGGTGCCAAGGTTGAGAACAACAAATTATGTGTATCAGTGCACTTCAGATGTGTAGGTGAAATGGTGAAATATAAAGTTTTTTTGTATAAGAATTACGCTGTATCACCAGGGGAAATTATAATATGTTTTGTGAATACTGGATATCTTCAATGTACTATTTGTTATCTAACATTTTTTCAAGTAGGGTACATTTATTTTCAATCCAAGATTCTTGCTTCTCAACTCAAGTTTCATGTGCTTAAACTGTCGACTACTTTAAATCGGATGATGGAGTTCTTTTTGTACCAATCTTTTAATATGAAATAAATTATCGTTCTTATGCTAAATATAGAATAGAATAATTAGTTTTTTAGATTATTTGCAGGCTATGGATGTGTAATGCTGGGCAGTAAAACGATTTCCCAAAGTTATCATTCTTGTGCTAAAATTTTTTATATTATTTGTAGGAATGTTCCTCTCGGCACGGAAATCATCGTGTTCTTCTTCTTGTGCTAAATATAAAATAGAATAATTATTTCATTTATATTACTTCTAGGGTATGGATGTGTATTATTGGGCAATAAGATGCCTGGGAAAAAAAAATAGTATTAAAAAAAATAAAAATTTTCATTGGAGACAGTTTTGGCCGTCTCCAATAACGAAAGAAAACTTATTGGAGACGGCATCAAGCCGTCTCCAATAGTAGAAGATTGTTATTGGGGACGGCCTCCAACATGTGTTGATATGGCAATGGAGACGGCTTATGGCGGACTCTAATAAACTCTAATATTGGTGACGGCCAAAAGCCGTCTCCAATGTTTGGTCTCTAAACACATTGGAGACGGCCAAAAGCCATCTCCAATAAACATATTATTTGTAGTGCCCCTCGATTACCCATCTACTCTTTCATCTACTAATTTTCTCCAAAAGTACGGAATAAATAAATAAAATTAGTCTCTATTGACCCTCAACTTTCTTGAATATTTGCAAACCAATATTAGAGGAGAAAATTCACAAAAAGAAAGTGATTTTATCTCCAAAAAAGCTACCATGAAATGAGCTTCCCTAATCAACACCGCTGTCGAGTTTATTCATGGCTTCTTTCTTACGAACTATTTGAGAATCCCTTTATGTAATGGATTGACTTGTCAATCGTGTTGGAGTCTAGTCGATGAAAAGAATTATTGTTAGAAGGATGGCGGCTCACCCTTCTCTAGTATATATGCATTGTCTAGCAAACCTATTTACCTCCTCTCTCTATTTTTTTGTTTTTGATTACTTGGGAGTCCGGGCCTCTTAGAGCATCCTACTAATCTCAGCGGCACACGAGCGTGCCCTAAATTAGCACATGCCGGGTCAGCATGGAATTTAAATACCTAGGTGGCCTCGAGGGAGGATTCAAACTCAGGCCTCTCGCTTCCTGAGGTGAGTACTCAGCGAGCTTGCCAATCCCCTCAATGTTTCCTCTCTATATATCTATCCCAAATTATGTCACAAAGGAAATTGAGAATGTTTTTGTGATTTCTTTTGGACCGTAAATGGGGTTGGTTGGGGCGCCCATAAGCTATTGGAGTGCGTGCATGTAATAACCCACATTTTTAAATTTTATTTAATGGTATTAGATGATGTACCACACAATGCGTGGTGCTAACGCTCCACACCGGAATATACCCACTTTAGAAATAGTCTAATTTTTTATATACATATCAATATTAGACTCATTGCGGAGTACTTGTCGATACGATTCCAACGATATATAATTTGTCGATTTTCGATAAGAATATAAAAAGTTATGCCCGTTTGAAGAGTGAAGCGGGTTAAAGGGCACAATTGTAAATTCGGGAGAGAATCACCATTTACCTTGGTGCTTACACAAAGCGCTGGAGCAAAACCTCTTCTCAAGCTTTTCAAGTCACGTATGAATTCTACTTGCGTGAAAAAACTCTTAATTAGAGTTAACCTATACAGGGAATTAGATATATATTTACTTCTCTACCGGTTTCTTATTCTCTTCTCTCGCAAAAGCTCGACAGTGCCATCTTTCATAATTCCTCGTCGGATCTCTATCGATTTTTGATCTTATCAGAGAATCTTACACCATCAAAGTTTCTCATCGCTGCGACCAATTTATCGTAAGAAAGGAATTCTCGCGAAAAGACTCGGGCATATCGTCTCTCGAATCCGATCTCCATCAACCCAAATCATCGTAGGATTCGAATCACGCTTCAACAGGTGGGTGCCTCTAAATCCATCTTAAATTATTCAGTTATTTCTTAAAAAGAAAACCCTAATTTTTCCTTGAGTTTTGATAAATTTCGGGTCTTAAAAACATAGAAATTAGGCCCAAAATCGATAGGATCGTTTTTCCCAGATTTTCGTGAAATTCGGCCAAACTCTTCAACAGACACAGCCTCGGTATTTTGGTCATAACTTTTTATCCCGAACTCCGATTAAGACGATTCTTTTTGCGTTGGAAAGATAATAGAAAAATCTACAACTTTCATGTTTTGACCAACTCATGAATCAATCGTCTTGATGGTTAAAAAAATATGATAATGTTACGTCAAATCGCTCGAGCGAGCTATTATCATCGCTCGAGCGAGGTATCACCGAACTCCGATATTATCTTAGTATTTTAGTCATAACTTTTTATCCTGAACTCCGATTGAGACGATTCTTTTTGCGTTGGAAAGATAATAGAAAAATCTACAACGTTTATGTTTTGACCAACTCATGAATCAACCGTCTTGATGGTCAAAAATATATGAGAATGCTACGTCAAATTCTAGGATTGGCGCAACTTGCCTGTTTTGACTTGTTTTTGAGGAAACACTTAAATAGGTCTATATTATTAGTAATTAGAGTTAATCTTAATACATGAACGTATATTGTGATGTAGATTGAGGGCGAGAGGCCATCAATAGGACCTTGCTTGACTTCGCATTACTCCGAGTTTTGGTAGGAGAATCTCATCTTTACAGTATTTTATTTTAATTTGCATGGATATTTTGAATTAAAATCTTTAAACTTGCATATGCCATTGAAATCACATCTCAGAATGAAATTGATATGAATGATGAAAATCTAAATCTACGAATCACTCAAACAGAATCTTAAGCTCGAAAATCAAATCAAGAACACGAACTATGTATAAGAGACTTGCATCCGATTTATATTAGTATCTCATTTGTTTTATGATTGACCTGGACGACCCTCAAAAATTCCTGAACAATTTCCTGGCACAAGTTTCCCTCATTACGTAGGGGCTTGTTGCATCCTGAAAAAGGGTTCATGAACGACGATGGTAGGTAGGGGTTCCCATCGGCTATATTCCTGCTCTCGAGATATAGTTTACTCGGAAGGTATTTTAAGTTGAGGATTAAGTCATGAATTACTGAACTTTGCATATAGAAGTTAGAGACACCAGACCGTTTCTTGAAATCGCTGTTTTCACACATTTAGAAATAAATCTTACATATGATTTCCGCACCTAAATTCAGTTTATTATCTGCTTATATGTTTGACAAGCTATATTCCGATATTTGTTTTGAAACCATGTTAGTTAAAGTAAAATGCCGTAGATGTCTTTCTTCTACTGAGCTTTGTTGGTTAGCTCACTCGACTATACGTCATGTGTTCAGTCTTGACGTGGCTATTCGTTTGTGAGTGATCCTCGACTACGATGCACGAGGAAGAGCTTGAGGTTCCTCGAGGAGTTTTTCGAGATAGAACTTCTTGATTTTCTTATTTGTGGTGAGAGTTAGACTTGAATTTGTGGGCCCATTTTAGTTGGATACCATAGTTTTATATTTGACGTTGATTTCGTTATGAGCCATGTTTCGATGATGATGGTCGGCCATCATCGGTGGTTCTTACTTTAATTGCTTCCGCATTTATTTTAGCTATGGATATTTATTGCGCTTTACTCGATATGTGCCCTGCTTTGTCCGGCTTATCGCTTATTCGATAGGGTTGGCGAACCGCCTTCCTATACGAGGGATTGGAAAAGTCGGGTCGCCACAGCTTGGTATCGAGACATGGTTTTAGATTCTCTAAGGACCCATGAGAACTAGATCGTAGTCGTCGTTAGGTCCGTAATCACTAGTACTGCTTTGTGATTGTCTTTACAATCAATGTTGATGTTGTGGTGTTCACAATGACGGTCGGTATAGCCCCAAGATTTAGAGCGGGTAGGGGCGGTGCCTTTAGAGGACATTCTGAAGGTGTCGGTACATCGAGGAGTTGCCTTCATAACGGTTCTAATCTGATCCTATAGGGCGGAGTTGATAGAGGTCAGGGTGAAAGAATGGAACAAGTGTTGGAAAGTATGGCCACCAACATTGCTCAGCAGACCGTATGATGAGGAACGGGTGTTGTGGTTATCTGGCCTACTTGCAAGATCATAAGGAGGAGAAGAAAAATATTACAGATATTACGATTGCTTGCGAGTATTCAGATGTTTTTCCTGAAGATCTACCTGGATTACCACCTGACCGGGAGATTGAGTTTGCGATTGAGTTAGCGGTCTTGAACCGGTATCAAAAGCTCATGTCGAATGGCGCTGCGAAATTGAAAGATTTGAAGGAGCACTTAGAACTGCTAGATAAGGGCTTTATTAGACCGAAAAGGCCACCGGGAGCACCGGTTCTATTTGTAAAGAAGAAAGACGGTTCAATGCGGCTTTGCATCGATTACCGCCAGCTAAATAAGTTGACAATTAAGAACCGTTATCCACTTCCAAGAATTGATCGATTTACAAGGAGCAAGGTTCTTCTAAGATCGACTTGAGGTCGCTACCATCGCTTTGAAAGTTAAGTCTGAAGACATTCAGAAGACAGCGTTCAGAACCCGATATGGGCACTACGAGTTCTTGGTCATGCCATTTGGGTTGACAAATGCACCCGCGTCATTTATGGACTTGATGAACCGGATATTCAAGTCGCATTTGGACAAGTCTGTAGTAGTTTTTGTAAATGACATCCTCATCTATTCAAAGACGCGAGAAGAACATGAGCAACATCTGCGAGTGGCTCTACAAACCCTTAGAGACCATCAGTTATATGCAAAACTTAGTAAGTGTGAGTTTTGGCTTGAGCAGGTCAGTTTCCTAGGCCATGTTATCACTGAGACCGGTATTACAGTTGACTTGACCAAGATTGAGTCAGTGATGAATTGGGAACAGCCAAAGACCGTTACAGAGGTTCGTAGTTTCCTCGGTTTGGCAGGATACTACAGAAGGTTTGTGGAGGGCTTCTCCAAGATATCAGGTCCTCTTACACAACTTACGAAGAAGAATACTAAATTTGATTGGACAGAGCAGTGTGAGCAAAGTTTTCAGGAACTCAAGAAACGATTGACTACTGCGCCAGTACTTGCTATACCATCAGGCAGGGGAGGCTTTGCAATATACAGTGATGCATCATATGGGAGTTTAAGCCGGTGCTTAACCAGAATGAGAGTCATTGCTTATGGGTCTAGACAGCTGAAAGACCATGAGAAGAATTACCCGACGCATGATCTTGAGTTGGCAGCAATGATTTTTGCTCTGAAGATCTGGAGGCATTACCTTTATGGGGAGACCTTCGATATATTTACCGATCATAAGAGCCTCAAGTATCTCTTCTCACAAAAGGAGTTGAATATGAGACAGCGTCGATGGATGGAGTTCTTGAAAGATTATGATTGTACCATCCAGTACCACCCCGGGAAAGCAAACGTAGTGGCAGATGCGTTAAGTCGAAAGTTCTCTGCTCAGTTATCACATCTCACCGCAAGGGTGCGACGATGGCATCTTTTGGAAGATATGGCTCTAAGTAGCATGAGATTTGACGTAAAAGGTTCAGGTGCATTAATGGCTACGCTGGTGATTCGTTCCACCCTCTATGAGAACATTCGCAGACTTCAGATGACGGATGATGAACTTATGGCTATCAGACGGGATGTGATTGGGGGAAGCAAAATAGATTTTTCTATCAAAGATGATGGCACTTTGTTGTTTAGAAATCGGGTATGCGTACCAACTAGTACTGAGCTTCGGGACACTATTTTGGAAGAGGCTCATAAGTCTATGTACGCTATTCACCCTGGCAGTACCAAGATGTACCAGGACTTAAAGAAAAGCTTCTGGTGGAGAGGTTTAAAGAAAGATGTCGCTGTGTATGTCTCGAGATGTCTTGTGTGTCAGCAAGTAAAGGTGGATCATCGAAATCCGGCAGGACTGTTGCAACCACTACCGATACCTGAGTGGAAATGGGAGGCCATTTCTATGGACTTTATTTTGGGATTGCCAAGAACATTAAGAAAATACAATGCCATCTGGGTCATTGTGGATCGATTGACTAAGTCCGCACACTTCCTTCCTTATAATACGTCGTATACCGCCAACAAGCTCGCAGAATTATATATTAAGGGCATGGTATAGGTGTAGATCGTATCTGATAGAGACCCGATGTACACATCTCAGTTTTGGAAACGATTTCAAGAAGGAATGGGCTCTAGGCTCGATTATAGTACAGCATTCCATCCTCAGACCGATGGGCAGACTGAGAGGGTGAATCAGATTATAGAAGATATGTTACGTGCTTGCATGTTGGATTTTCAGGGGTCATGGGACCAACATTTATCGCTGATCGAGTTCGACAATAACAAAGCTTACTTGCTAGCATCGGCATGGCACCCTACGAAGCTTTGTATGGACGACGGTGCAGGTCTCCGCTTAATTGGGAAGAAGTGGGTGAGAAACTCATTTTAGGTCCCGAGATCGTGGAGAATACAACCAAGACAGTTCGGTTAATCTGTGAGAGACTACGCATTGCTCAAAGTCGTCAGAAGAGCTACGCTGATCTGAAAAGAAACCATGTTGAGTTTAAGGTGGGAGATAACGTATTTGTTAAAATCTCTCCTACAAAAGGCGTGATGCGTTTTGGGAAGCGTGGGAAGCTGAGTCCGCGCTATGTTGGACCTTTCGAGGTATTGGGCCGAGTCGGCGAGGTTGCCTATCGAGTAGCCTTGCCACCGCAGCTATCAGAAATGCACAACGTGTTTCATGTGTCCATGTTACGAAGATATGTTAAGGACCCGACTCACGTATTGGACTACCAGCCCATTGAGCTCCAAGAAGACCTATCCTTGGTTGAGGAACCGATACGAATCTTGGATCGTAAAGAACAAATCTTACGGACAAAGAACATTCCCTTAGTACTCGTGAAGTGGCGGAACCATTCTTCAGAGGAAGATACATGGGAGCGTGAAGCGGAGATTCGCGAGCAATTTCCACAACTTTTCGAGTGAAGGTATATTGTAAACTATAGTTATGTAAGAAAACCATACGTACCTTTAAATTCTTGAATTTGCTTCTAACAAAAAAAAAAAAAAAAAAAAAAGGAGAATTTCTTCAAATTCTTCAATGTTAAATTGGTTCATAACATCGATGCTTTACATATATATCTATAACGATCACACAGTAAAATCTTAAATGTCATATTTATTCATTCTCGGTTAGAACCGTATGTCTGTTGGAACCCGTGTCATCAGTTAGAACATGTTACCAGGCACGTGATCATGCTTTTAAATAAGTGTTCGATTCTGACATCTGAAATTTCTGCTCAAATAATTACCAAAAGGGTGAAGTAGGTGTGTGCTAGGTTTGTGTCATGGTGAAGTATATTTCCAGGCACGTGACACTTGGGAAGGTATGCATCCATGTACGGATGCAATCCTCTATGGCAGTATGGGATGCCACACGCAGTACATCCAGGTTACTACGGATCCCGACCCTTGAAAGCGTGCTTGGTGAAGCCTACCGCATCGCGACCAAAGTTCTTTGACTTTAGACTGTTTCGATTTTACTTTATACTGGTGTTAGGATAAGGACTTACCGCAGTTTGGTTTAGCTATCCGTATATTTTCGAGGACGAAAATATTATAAGGGGGAGAGAATGTAATAACCCACATTTTTGAATTTTATTTAATGGTATTAGATGATGTACCACACAATGCGTGGTGCTAACGCTCCACACCGGAATATACCCACTTTAGAAATAGTCTAATTTTTTATATACATATCAATATTAGACTCATTGCGGAGTACTTAATAAATACGATTCCAACGATATATAATTTGTCGATTTTCGATAAGAATATAAAAAGTTATGCCCGTTTGAAGAGTGAAGCGGGTTAAAGGGCACAATTGTAAATTCGGGAGAGAATCACCATTTACCTTGGTGCTTACACAAAGCGCTGGAGCAAAACCTCTTCTCAAGCTTTTCAAGTCACGTATGAATTCTACTTGCGTGAAAAAACTCTTAATTAGAGTTAACCTATACAGGGAATTAGATATATATTTACTTCTTCTCTCAGTTGTCTTTCTTATTCCCTCTTCTGCAAAAGCTCGGCTGCCATCTTTCATAATTCCTCGTGGATCTCTATCGATTTTGATCTTATCGAGAATCTTACACCATCAAAGTTTCTCATCGCACCAATTTATCGAAGAAAGGAATTCTGAAAAGACTCGCATATCGTCTCGAATCCGATCTCCATCAACCCAAATCATCGTAGGATTGAATCATGCTTCAACGGTGGGTGCCTCTAAATCCATCTTAAATTATTCATTATTTCTTAAAAAAAAAACCCTAATTTTTCCTTGAGTTTTGATAAATTTCGGGTCTTAAAAACATAGAAATTAGGCCCAAAATCGATAGGATCGTTTTTCCCAGATTTTCGTGAAATTCGGCCAAACTCTTCAACAGACACAGCCTCGGTATTTTGGTCATAACTTTTTATCCCGAACTCCGATTAAGACGATTCTTTTTGCGTTGGAAAGATAATAGAAAAATCTACAACTTTCATGTTTTGACCAACTCATGAATCAATCGTCTTGATGGTTAAAAAAATATGATAATGTTACGTCAAATCGCTCGAGCGAGCTATTATCATCGCTCGAGCGAGGTATCACCGAACTCCGATATTATCTTAGTATTTTAGTCATAACTTTTTATCCTGAACTCCGATTGAGACGATTCTTTTTGCGTTGGAAAGATAATAGAAAAATCTACAACGTTTATGTTTTGACCAACTCATGAATCAACCGTCTTGATGGTCAAAAATATATGAGAATATTACGTCAAATTTTGCCCGCTTTTGACTTGTTTTTGAGGAAACACTTAAATAGGTCTATATTATTAGTAATTAGAGTTAATCTTAATACATGAACGTATATTGTGATGTAGATTGAGGGCGAGAGGCCATCAATAGGACCTTGCTTGACTTCGCATTACTCCGAGTTTTGGTAGGAGAATCTCATCTTTACAGTATTTTATTTTAATTTGCATGGATATTTTGAATTAAAATCTTTAAACTTGCATATGCCATTGAAATCACATCTGTAAACTGAAATTGATATGAATGACTGAAAATCTAAATCTACGAATCCTCAAAACACGAATCGCTTAAGCTCAAAATCAAATCAAGAACGAACTATGTATAAGAGACTTGCATCCGATTTATATTAGTATCGCATTTGTTTTATGATTGACCAACGACCCCTCAAAAATTCACGAACAATTTCACGGCACAAGTTTCCCTCATTACGTAGGGGCTTGTTGCATCCTGAAAAAGGGTTCATGAACGACGATGGTAGGTAGGGGTTCCCATCGGCTATATTCCTGCTCTCGAGATATAGTTTACTCGGAAGGTATTTTAAGTTGAGGATTAAGTCATGAATTACTGAACTTTGCATATAGAAGTTAGAGAAACTAAGACACTGAGACACCGTGACCTGTTTTGAAACTGTTTTCACACATTTAGAAATAAATCTTACATATGATTTCCGCACCTAAATTCAGTTTATTATCTGCTTATATGTTTGACAAGCTATATTCCGATATTTGTTTTGAAACCATGTTAGTTAAAGTAAAATGCCGCAGATGTCTTTCTTCTACTGAGCTTTGTTGGTTAGCTCACTCCGACTATACGTCATGTGTTCAGAATCGTGGCTATTCGTATGTGAGGCCGATCGACTCGATGCTGAGGAAGAGCTTGAGGTTCCTCCTGAGGAGTTTTTCCCAGTATAGAACTTACTGATTTTCTTATTTGTGGTGAGAGTTAGACTTGAATTTGTGGGCCCATTTTAGTTGGATACCATAGTTTTATATTTGACGTTGATTTCTGTTATGAGCCATGTTTCGATGATGGTCGGCCATCATCGGTGGTTCTTTACTTTTAATTGCTTCCGCATTTATTTTAGCTATGGATATTTATTGCGCTTTACTCTGATATGTGCCCTGTTTGTCCGGCTTATCGTTTATTCGATAGGTTGGCGAACCGGCCTTTCCTATACCTGAGGGATTGGAAAAGTCGGGTCGTCACAGTGCAACTTCCATGGTCAAACCTTTTTGAAAATTTTGAAAACTAATCTAATATGTATGCACTACAAACAAACCTTTTATTGGAGACGGATATTGGAGACGGTCTTTAGAAACCGTCTCCAATAACCTTTCATTAGAGAGGCCTTCTTAAAGCCATCTCCATTATTGCTTTTGAGACTGCTTTAGCCGTCTTCCTGAATAAAATGACAAATTGAGACATCTTTGACAGCCTCCATAGGTTTCAGATGGGTCGAACCTTTATAGACAACTTGAAAGGCCGTTTGTGAAAGTGTTATAGAGATGGTCTCCATAGGTCTCAGTCGAGGACAACCTCTCAATGACCGCTCTCTCTCTCTAAAAATAGCATCTCAGCCCCCTCGATGTGCCATGATTTGTCTCTCTCTCTCTTCCTATATAAATACCAAATAAGAAAAAACTCAGTCGTAAACTCGAAGTCATTTCGTCTTCTCAGCTAGTCTCCCCTTTCTCTTCCCCAGAAATTGAACAAACTCGAAAATCCTTAGATTTTGCTTCTATTCTCAACTCAGATAAGAGCATTTTCACTTCGATCCGTGCTCCGATATCTGATTTCAGCATTTTTCACCTCGATCTGTGCTCCCACAGAGATTTCATGGTGGAAATCAAACGGTTGTAGATTGAAAAGCTTAGAACAGTCATATCATTGAACAAGGATATGAAGAAGGAGATCTCGCAGTTGGATTGTTTTTGGTGTCGATATCGTTCCATATCATTGGGCTTGGGATCTTCAATCCAATCGCAGTAATTGAATCGAGGCATCACTGCATGATTTTAGGGTTTTGATAAATTCTTCAGGATTTCGGAGGACGGATTGGTTGAGGAAGCATTTGGTTTGGGAATTAGGTTTTGTTCGGTTATTTAGTCATTTGGAGGTATTGGCTGCGATTTTGAAGGTTTTAAAACCAAAAGCTAGACTTGTTCGTTGGTTTCTTCCTCTTCTTCTACAACTTCTACAACTTCTCATCTCCTTGTTCTGGCCATTTGTTCTTCGCCTATTACGATATGATTCAAGCCCAGGGTTCCTCGATTGGTCGGCCAGGAAGGATGGAGACTAGGTCACTCCCCGAATCCAATCCCAACTCATGGTTGTGCTCCATGGTTTGAGAAATTTACAGAATTTGTGAATTTATTTTTTTATTTTTTTTACTTTTTGGGTGGGGGGCGGGGTTTGGTTTTGAATTGAATTGTAGATTTTGGTTTTCATGAGAAAAAGAATGGGGGTTTCTTTGCATGATTTGTTGATTAGGTTTGTTTACGGTTTTGATTTTTGGTATGTGGATAAGTGATTTGAGAAATTTAGGGAATTTGTGATTTTTGGGGATATTTGGGGCTGAAGATGTTACTTTTTTGATTTTTTTGGGGCCTCAGATTGTTCGATTTTGTGTTTATGGGATGTGAAACCCTAGAAACAACACCTAGGAAGCTGATTTGATCTCGATTCAAGCTACAATTTCAAAGCCTCGTTTGATTTGGAGTAAAGCTGCGATTCAATTATGAATTAAGTTATAGTTCGATTTCGATTTCAGTTACAAGTCGATTTTGATTCAAGCTATGGTTACAAAGTTGGATTTCCAATCAAGCTATTGTTTGATTTTGATTTTAATTCAAGCTACGGTTCAATTTTAATTCAGGTTCCAAATCGATTTTGATTTTGGTTCAAGTCACGATTCATATTTTGATTCAAGCTGCAGTTACAAGGTACCTTTTATTTTTTCTCGTTAATCTGCGTTTATAATTTCTCTATATCTATTTCTTTTTTCTTCTATAAATTTTATTGTATGATTCAGAGATCCTTTTTTATTTAAACGTAGCCAATGTTGTTGGCTAAGTTGATTTGTTTAAGATCTAGGGTATCTGATTTTGTCGATCCCTTGATCAAGTTTGAATTTTGATGAAAATGGTTGAAATAACCTTTTTTTTATAAATTCAATCAAGTGTGTAAAGACCCTAAAAATCTGAAACATACCTGGCTGCTTTGGTATACGTGCCTGGCATAAAAATTGAGACGAACGTAAAATTTAATAATAATAATAATATTAATAGCAATATTATTAATCCATAAGCGTGTGAAGTGATATGTCACGAGCAACACAAGTTTGAGATACGATTAGATCCATTTGTAGAATATAATACACGTGAGTGTAGAGTATGCGCTCAACACCGGAGCGAAAGATTTAGAAATAGAAATATCCTGGATATTTCTATTTGGTAGCTTATAAGAGAAGGAAAGGAGGTAGAATCCTTCTATGAAATTGCTCCTTACTCTAAAAGTTGTGCCTTCAAGCTAATGCTAGAGAACTCTCGGTGAAACCAGTGTGAAGAAACCCTAGATCGTAGAAACCTCTGATTTAGAACATGAAGGAATGGACGTGTGTGAGTAGAATCTGTTTGGGAAGGCAAAACACATCAATGCTTTGATGAGGTGATACATCTCTAGTTCATCGGAGAACTCGGATCAACAAACTCTTGAATCCCGAATCTGAAACCCACCTGGAGTCGCAATCTTTGTGCACAAAGAAGCTGCCATCAAGGAGGTGAGTTATTATGAGTTTATAGTGGTGTTAATGCTTTAAAATATGTGTGCATGAATGCTTGTATGATTCGTTGAGAATCATAATGATTCATGGAGGAAATAGGTTAAAATCAACGAAAGGCATTAATGACAGAAATTGTCATTTTCGATCGATCAAATTTTAATCCGATCGTTCAAATTTGGGATTTGATCGATCGAATGTTATATAACCCTTATAGAATAGGAGTGCTATTTTATGGAAGTTCATGCCCGATATATCCAATCGAGCAAATTAGAATTTCATCGATCAAATTTGGAACTGATCGATCAAACTATAAATGATCGATCCAGTGGTAAAATGATCGATCAATGGAGAAATTGAGCGATTGAATAGGGAGATTGATTGATCAAATTGGGGAACAAATTTTATAAATACCTTATTTAATAGGAGGTCTAATTTTTTGAAATTTTTGACTTTGAAATCCAATCGATCAAATATGAGAATTGATCGATCAAATTTATGATTCGACTGAATGAAACGAGCAAGTTGATCGATCAAATTCATTTGTTCTGTATATGTGAAATTTTAGATCTTGATCGATCAAACAAGAGAATTGATCGATCAAATTGTGAATCCGATCGATCAAATAGGGAGTTGATCGATCAGATTTCCTCTGTTCTGTCTGTTAAGGATTAAGTGATCCAATAGATCAAATGAAGTGATTGATCGATCAGATGTGAATTCGATCAATCAAATAGGGAAATAGATCGATTGAATTCCCTGTTTTGGACTGTTTTGATATTCTGGGAAAGACTTTGCTGGCCAGTGTACCAATTAGTATTCTAACACTTCTGACACTTAGTACACTATATGTATGGTCTAGGTCAAGACCAGGACACTTTAAAAAGCTTTGAATTTGCTTAGAACGACCTGATCTGAGGTAAGGGAAATTTAACTTAACTTGTATCTGATTATGACTTCATGGTTTCCTAGCATGTGTATCTGATTTCTTCTATTTTAAAAAGCATGCCTTGTATATGATAAAAGCTCTGTTATCTATTCTCTGCTATTTGATTTTGTTATCTATTCTCTGCTATGTGATTCTGCTATCTACTCTCTGCTCTCTGCTATGTGATTCCCGAGGTTCTGTATATGTATTTAATTTAATATTAATGTGACGAATCCCCCTAATGTGGCAGGATACCCGCGACAGGTACGGCGGGATATTCGTGTATCTGATTTGTAAAGCCCTTGGCACAAGTTGCTCTCCTTTAAAGAGGCTTGATACAAATATCTGAAATTATTTATTGAACAACGATGGTCGGAGTTACCCATCGGTAAACATCTGGCTACCATGTGCTATATTCACGGGAGTTATTTAAGTATAAAATTTAAGTCACTAAATACTGTATGCATGCATCTGAAAACTCTGAGAATAAAGTATGTTTCTGATATTCTACATCTATTCCGTTCTTTAAAGTTCATCATTCGATATCTCTCTATTCTGTCTGTATTCTTTAATTTGATCATCTATTCTGAGTTATGTTCTGCAAACCATGTCTTACATTTTAGATGCAATTTACTTATGTTTCTTCTATTGAGCTTAGATGGTTAGCTCACCCTGATTTTATATCATAGGTTTTGAGGCTAGGGCTCCCGGTAGTGAGAGTGATCCAGATTATCAGCTAGAGGCGAAGGCTGAGGCTGAGGGGGAGGACATTTACACATCTGCTGAAGAGTTTTATCAGTAGCTTGGGTATTGGTTATGTATTTTGGGATCTGTATGGTGTATTTTTGAATTATCTGTGCCTGGTGGCCACTACTCTATATTTATTTTCTATAAATATTTTACTTATAGTCTTATACATTTGATAGGAACTACTATTAGGAAGCTTTGTTTTGAGTGATGGATGTCCATCACCAGTGGTTTTTCTTGGTTCCTTTTTAAGGATGTATATTGTTTTGATTATACTTATATGCATAGTTTTATTCTTTTCTTTCTTTTAGAGCCTTATATGATGTGTCGATATACCACTTTAGATAGTGTCTGCTCTGACGTCCGCTAGATGAGCAGACACTCTTTGGTATATTCTGGGGATCATCATGGTTTATGATCCTAATGGCACGGGTTTTTGGGTGTGGAAATCTGGGCTATCACAATTGGTATCAGAGCCTAGGCTTTAGGTTGAACCACGGGGATTATAGGTTTGATTATTTTTACTATCTATGTACTACTCAATATTATTATTTTCACAATGACAGACCAGTAGTATGGCCTCACGGTTCAAAGGACGTGGCAGAGGTAGAGAAGAACCAAGAATGGTTCGAATGGAAGAGATAGTTGAGGGCAGTGGTCCTCTACATGGAGCAGGGTTTGCCTCTGCTTCTAATACTATTCCCTTAGGAGCAGGAAGAGGAGGTGGTGATGGAAGAATGGAGCAAGTGTTGGAAGCTTTGGCTGCCAACGTAGCTCAACAGACCGCTCAATGAATCAACAAGCAGCGAGACCACCATATCAACCTAGAGGCTTTGTCGAGTTTAGGAGAATGAGGCTTCCTAATTTCTCAGGTCAGATAGATCCCATTGAGGCCGAAGGTTGGATAGAGGAGATGGAGAAAATTTTTGAGGTGCTCCATTGCATTGATGTTGAGAAGGTGCGTTGGGCAACCTTCATGCTTGATGGGAACCTGGGCCTTGGTGGAAATCAGTATCGAGGCACCGTGAGCAAGAATTTTCAAATACCCCTTGGACGTGGGTTGTGAGTTGATTGAAACTTTCAATGATAACTACTTTCCCAAGATAGTGAGACATCAGTGGGAAGTGAAGTTTATCAAGTTGGAACAGGGTGCTATGACTGTGCAAGAGTATGATGTTGAATTTGATAGGTTGTCATAATTTGCTACGCAACACGTAGCCACCGAGTTGATGTGAGCTCAAAAATTTCAACTTGGCTTGAGGCCAGACCTGCAGAAAGAAGTGGCCCTATGGGAGTTGGAGACATATGCAGGTATTATGTCCAAGGCTCTTATTTCCGAAGAAGAGAATCAAAAGCAGTATGCTTGGAGAGATAGGCATAATAAGGAGAGGTCATTTCAGGGACAATCTCATGACCCTGATCAGAACAAGAGGGCTAGGTTCTCAAGACCTCCAAGATACCCTACTCACTCTAGACCAGCTATATCTTCAGGACCGAGTTATTATTAGAGGTCAGCGGTACTTGTGTCATCTAGACCATTCCGATCTTCTGGATCTTCTGCTAGTGAAGCTGCTATTGCACAGGGATCTTCGCGGGTCTCTTTATTCACTTCGGCTCCATCATGTGCAAAATGTGGGAAGCCACACAAGACGGAGGACTGCAGGAGAGATATAAGAGCTTGCTTTAGGTGTGGTAAGATGGGCCACATGGTTAGGAATTGTCTTGAATAGGGCAAGGAAAGTAAGGAGAGGGTTGGATCGGTATCTACTCAGAGATCTTCTCGACCTATTGTTCAAGGTCGAGCATATGCCATCACAGCAACTGATTTTCTGACATCAAATGATGTCATCCAAGGTATCATTACGCTTTGAGAGTTTAAATTAATTAGTTGATATTCATATAATATAGCATGTTTTGATTAAGTTTATGCATTGGAATATTAGTGATTACTGCACCCTTAACTTTGTATGTTTAATATAAAAATAAAAGGTACCCTTGTCATGCATTATAAAGGTGACGAGAGTCAGGCAGATGCCCGTGTATTGATAGACCCCGGGTCTAGTCATTCATTTATACTCCATCATTCTTTGAGAAGTTAGGCATCATTCCCAAAACCCTTGATTTTATATTGGTTGTATCCGTACCTACGGGAAGCTTAGTGAGCACTGATACAGTATGTTAATCAGTTATCATGATGATTGAGGATCATGAAACAATGACCGATATGATTACTTTGAATATGGAAGGGTTTGATGTGATCCTTAGAATGGATTGGCTGCCAGCATACCATGCGAGTGTGGATTGTCTTTGAAAGATTGTGACCTCTCGACCTCCGAAGAGAAAGTCCTTTCGCTTTTGTGGAATCAAATTCAAAGTAGCGCCGTTCATTTCAGCTATCCGAGCGAAGCGTATGATGAAGAATGGATGCTGTGGATATCTCGCTTACTTGCAAGATCATCAGGAGAAGAAAAGGGACATCTCTCTTATCACCGTTGCATGTGAATACCTAGATGTCTTCCCTAAGAAATTACCTTGATTGCCACCTGATAGGGAGATCGAGTTCGCAATTGATTTAGCGTCGGGTACTGAACCATTGTCAAAGGCTCCGTACAGAATGGCGCCTGCTGAGTTAAATGAACTGAAGGAGCAACTTCAGGAACTATTGGACAAAGGTTTTATTCAACCGAGTGTCTCCTTGGGGAGCACCGATATTATTTGTGAAGAAAAAGGATGGTTCGATGTGGCTGTGCATCGATTACCGCTAGCTAAACAAGATGATGATTTAGAATCGTTACCCACTTCTGCGGATTGACAACCTCTTAGATCAATTGCAAGGTGCAAGGTTCTTTTCAAAGATTAATCTAAGGTCGTGTTACCACCAATTGAAGATTAAGGTGGATGACATTTCCAAGACCGCGCTCCGCACGACATATGGTCATTATGAGTTCTTGGTTATGCCTTTTGGGCTAACAAACATACCTACGTCATTTATGGACTTGATGAACTGGGTATTCATGCCACACCTCGATAAATCAATGGTAGTTTTTGTTGATGATATCCTCATATATTCAAAGACAAGAGAGGAACATGTGCAACATTTACGAGTTGCTCTTCAAACACTTAGGGACAACCAACTATATGCCAAGCTAAGCAAGTGTGAGTTTTAACTTGATCGGTTCAGTTTCTTAGGCCACGTTGTTTCTGAGGATGGTATAACTGTCGATCCTATAAAAATCAAATCTGTAGTGAATTGGGAGCAACCGAAGATGGTGACGAAAGTCCGTAGTTTCTTTGGATTGGTGAGATACTATAGACGGTTTGTAGAAGGATTCTCTAAACTCTCAGGTCTGCTTGCTCAGCTTACAAAGAAGAACACTAAGTTTGATTGGACGGAGCAGTGTGAGAAGAGTTTTCAAGAACTCAAGACGCGCTTAACTACAGCACCAGTGCTAGCTATACCTTTTGGTGGAGGAGGTTTTGCTATATATAGTGATGCGTCTTATAGTGGATTGGGCTGTGTTCTTAATCAAGACCAGAAGGTTATTGCTTACGACTCTAGACATTCAAGGACCACGAGAAAAATTATCCCACACATGATTTGGAGTTAGCAGTGGTAATTTTTGCTTAGAAGATTTGGAGGCACTACTTATACGGTGAGATGTTTGATATCTTCACTGACCACAAGAGCCTTAAGTATCTATGCACCCAGAAGGACCTGAACATGAGACAACGAAGATGGATGGAGTTCTTAAAAGATTATGATTGTTCCATCTAGTATCATCCTGGAAAGGCCAGTGTAGGGGCGGATGCTTTGAGTCAAAAGTCTTCGGCTCAGTTATTGCATCTCATTATGAGAGTGCATCGGTGGCACTTGCTTGAGGATATAACCTTGTGTGATATGAGGTTCGACGTTAAAGGTTCAGGCGCTTTGATGGCTACCCTTGTAATTAGGCCGATATTATTTGATAATATTTGATAATATTTGCAAACTCCAAATGGTCGATGATGAACTTATGACCATTAGAGAGGGCGTGATAAGTGGAATCTGAACAAATTTCTCCATCAGGGAGGATGGTACTTTATTTCGGGATAGAGTGTGCGTACCTACCAACATTAAGCTTCGAGATACCATTTTGAAAGAGGCTCATAAATCACTGTATGCAATACATCCTGAGAGTACCAAGATGTATCAAGACTTGAAGAAAAGCTTCTAATGGAGAGGCTTGAAGAAGGACGTAGCAGTGTACGTGTCCAGATGCTTGGTCTGCCAGCAACTAAAGGTAGATCATTAGAATCTGACAGGATTGTTGCAACCTTTGCCTATACCTGAGTGGAAATGGGAAGCCATTTCTATGGATTTTATATTGGGATTGCCAAAGACATTGAGAAAACACAATGCCATCTGGGTCATTATGGATAGACTGACCAAGTCTGCACATTTTCTGCCATATCGTACTACGTATATCGCCAGCAAGCTTGCAGAGCTGTATCTTAAGGAGATTGTTCGGCTTCATGGTATACCGGTCAGTATTGTGTCTGATTGCGATCTGCTTTACACATCACAGTTCTAGCAGAGATTCCAAGAAGGCATGGGGTCTAGACTTGATTTCAGCTCAGCGTTCCATCCTCAAACAGATGGGCAGACTGAAAGAGTAAACCAGATCATAGAGGATATGTTGTGTGCGTGCATGTTAGACTTTCACGGAGATCAACATTTGCCTCTGATTGAGTGGCACACAATAACAACTATTAGTCCAGTATTAGCATGGCTCCCTATGAATCTTGATACAGATGATGATATAGATCTCTGTTGAATTGGGAGGAAGTCAACGAGAAACTTATTTTGGGACCTGATATCGTAGACAGCACAACTGAGACGGTTCGATTGATCCGTGATAGATTGAGAGTTGCTCAAAGTCGCCAGAAAAGTTATGCCGATGTTCATCGAAAGCAAGTCGAGTTTTAGGTATACTTGATTGTGTTCAATACTTGTTCAATCCTTTAAGTTTCCTTGTCTACTCAATTAGTATAGAGTTAACACCTATTTTCAGGTAGGAGATCAGGTTTTCGTCAAGATCTCGCCAACCAAGGGCGTGATGCATTTTGGGAAATGTGGGAAGCTAAGCCCACGATACATTGGACCTTTTGAAGTACTGGGTCGGGTTGGAGAAGTCACGCATAGGATTGCTCTGCCACCACAGTTGGCAACCATGCATAATGTATTCCATGTTTCAATGTTGAAGAAATACGTGAAGGACCCAACCCACGTCTTAGATTTTCAGTCAATTGAACTTCAAGAGGAGCTGACTCTGATAGAGGAACCTATGCAGATTCTAGATCGTAAGGAGCAGGTGTTATGGACTAAGATGATTCCACTTGTGCTAGTAATGTGGCAGAATCATTCCTCTGTAGAGGCTACTTGGGAGCGTGAAGCCAAAATTCGCGAGTAATACCCGCAATTATTTAACTGATATGCGAGGTAAATTGTGAAGTTTGGATTTAATTCATTATTGTATTGTATCCTTTATAAATCCAATTAGACGTATTTTTGATTTTTATACCTTCCACATAATACTAATATATTGTTAGGAGATAACCTATGGTTCCTAAAACTAGGCTCACAGGTCAGTTAAATCTGTAATTTTGGAAAACAGCTTTGCTGTAAATTTGATCGATCAAATTTGTGATTTGATCGATCAAACACATTTCTGATCGATCAAATTAACTAATTGATCGATCAACCATTTATCCCATTTAAGACTTGTTTGATCTATCAAATTGAGTATTTGATCGATCAAATGTTAATCTGATAGATCAAACTAGAGTGTTGATCGATCAAATGACTTTAAACTTGTTCTATTTTAAACCTATCTGATCGATCAATTGGACGAATTGATCGATCAAATTTGAAATTCGATCGATTAAATTGGTCGGGTCAAGGCTTTTGGAATTGAAATCTGATCGATCAATTTGAGCATTGATCGATCAAACCTGTTGATTTAAGTTACGTTGGGTTTTAAAATACCCATTTGCACGATTTGAGGAACCTCATCGTGCGAAGGCTCCTTGCATTCTTTGGGTTTGAACTTGATTCCCGGCTAGTTCCGACTACGAACACTCCTCATTTTGACTTCCTTGGATCACGCTTTGCTCCCTCCTCATGGTAAACCCTAAAATTTATCCATTTCTCTTGGGGAGTTTTGATCCCTTTTGTCATTTTTTAAACCATGGGACTGCGAACAAAGAACTGTTCACGCAAAGTTCTGACCTCGCGGGTTCATGTGCCCGTGCCGCACGTTGAACCGGTTGTACAACTCGTTGTGCAACTCGTGGCACCACCACAGCCACCTGTGTCGTCCGTTCAACCACCCCAACAACCACTCATCGATCGAGAACTACCAAAGGAGTGGTGGGAAAGTAAAATTTTCTTGCCCGAGTATGAGTTTGCCCCAACTCTATTCGAGGATCGACCCAAGATGACATGGGTGATTAACTATATCACCAACCTAGGGCTCAAACCCTTACACAAGCCTTTTCATGATCACTATTGCCTAAGAATAGTGAGATTATTTTACCAACACCTTCGACGCGGCGGTGACCGTCATCAAATAATTACCAAAATTGATGGGTTGGAGTACAAATTCAACCAATTCCACGTCTCCGCCGCTTTACAATGTCCATCCGGGTACGTTGAGACATGTGGTTTGGCGGCACCCTACATCAAGGATGTGCCATTTGTGGACGTCATCGCTAAGATGATGCACAATCAACAGGGATCGGGCCAATCCATCAAGCGGACCCAACTTCCTGACAATCTATGGTTGCTTGATACTTTTGTCAAGTGTAGCATCTACCCATTCTTACATAAATCCAAGCGTACGGGTATCGTACAACAATTCCTCTTTTCGGCCATCGAGAACCGTTGGTTCTCCGTTGCCGACGTCGTCCTTGATGGCATGATAGATGCCATGGATCGGATGTCCGAGAAGAAGGCAAAGTTTAAGAAAGAGATGCCTTACGCATGATTGATCACGCGTATAGTCGAGCAGTATAACGTCGTACGGGAGGCGAATAGCATGGCACCGGGGGAACCGAGGAGGAATAATAACATCAAGCCTTTTCAGCGTAAGGATTGACCCAAAAGTTATAACCTTTTGGTGAAGTAGTTGCCTGAAGAGGGGGATATTCCACCAATCCAAGCCAGAGCCGAGCTTACCGAGCGAGCTCCAGATGTGGAGGAGGCACAGCCTGATCTTCCACCTCAGATGGACGTACTTGCTAGACCGGCCCCCATTCCTACACGCCGACCCACTCGTGCTAGCACCTCACTCCATCCTGAACCTTCCACCACTACGCTCGAAAGTGTGCTTGCTGCAATCAATGAGGGCAACAAGAAGGTTCATGAGCGGCTAGATGAGATGCAAGAGTTCCATCGTTAGGTGCATCGACGATTGGATTTTCATGAGGGTATGTTTTTCCAATTGATGCAGCAGGCTTACCCCACTACTGCTATCCCCATGATAGGTCACGCTCGCCAGCACGTCGCTGATCCACGTGACTATAGTACCGAGCCACCCAAACCCAGTAGGCTAGCACCTACGGAGCCTGGATCATCATCTGCTCCACCAGTAGGTGACCACTATAGCTTTATGTTATTTTTATAATTATATACATATATAATTCAGTTTCCATATTAAATTCTACTTTGCATGCACGACTACTTTCCTGCATGAATTACATCTTGATTGCATGTGTCTACAATATTTGTTATCGGTTTTGTATACTCTGCCCTTTGTACACCTCGTGTGTGACATATCTACTCTATAATCTGTTTCTGTCTGATACTTCTGTTTGATACTTGAGTGTGATATGTGTGTGTGGTTGTTTGAGTCACGGTGGAGTGTCTTCTAAGCACGTGACACTTGGGACGGATGCATCCATGTACGGATGCAATTCACTACGACATTGTGAAATGTCACACGCAGTAAATCCAGGTTACTATGGATCCCGACCATTCATAAGCGGGCTTAGAGAAGTCTATTGCACTATGGCCCACTCTTACAGTTAGGACTATTTGTTTATAATTCATTCTGAGAGTTAGAATTTGGGCACACCATAGGCCTGTCTGAATCTGTTTGATATTTTCGAGGACGAAAATTCCTAAGGGGGGAAGAATGTAACAACCCTAAAAATCTGAAATATACCTGACTACTTTGGTATATGTGCTTGACACAGAAATTGAGACGAACTTAAAATTTTATAATAATAATAATATTAATAGAGATACTATTAATCCGTAAGCATGTGAAGTGATATGTCACGAGCAACACAAGTCTAAGATATGATTAGATCCACTTGTAGAATGTAATACACGTGAGTGTAGAGTATGCACTCAACACCGGAGCAAAAGATTTGGAAATAGAAATATCCTAGATATTTCTATTTGGTAGAATCCTTCTATCAAATTGCTCGTTACTGTGAAAGTTGTTCCTGCAAACTAATGCTAGAGAAATCTCGGTGAAACCAGTGTGAGAGAAACCCTAGATCGTAGAAACCTCTGACTTAGAACATGAAGGAGTCGACGTGTGTGCGTCGAATCTGTTTGGGAAGGCAAATCACATCTATGTTTTGATGATGTGATACATCTCTAGTTCATCGGAGAACTCGGATCAACAAACTCTTGAATCCTGAATCCGAAACCCACCTCGACCCGTAATCTCTGTGTAAAAAGAAGCAGCCATCAAGGAGGTGAGTTATTATGGGTTTATAATGGTGTTAATGTTTTAAAATATGTGTGCATGAATGCTTGTATGATTCGTTGAGAATCATAATGATTCATGGAGGAAATAGGTTAAAATCAACGAAAGGCATTAATGATAGAAACTATCATTTTCGATCAATCAAATTGAGTATTTGATCGATCAAATTTTAATCCAATCGATCAAATCTGGGATTTGATCGATCGAATGTTATATAACCCTTATAGAACTGGAGGGCTATTTTATGGAAGTTCATGTCCAGTATATCCGTTCAATCAAATTGGGGATTTGATCGATCAAATTTAGAACTGATCGATCAAACAATAAGTGATCGATCAAGTGGTAAAATGATCGATCAATGGAGAAATTGATCAATCGAACAGGGAGATTGATCAATCAAATTGGGGATTTGATCGATTGGATTTTATAAATACCTTATATAATAGGAGGTCTGATTTTATGAAATTTCTGACTTTGAAATCTGATCGATCAAATATGAGAATTGATCGATCAAATTGAGGATCTGATCAATCAAACAAGCAAGTTGATCAATCAAATTCCTCTGTTCTGCATATGTGAAATTTTGGGTCCTGATCGATCCAACAAGAGAATTGATTGATCAAATTGTGAATCCGATCAATCTAATAGGGAGTCGATTGATCAAATTTCCTCTGTTCTGTCTGTAAAGGATTAAGGGATCCGATTGATCAATGAAGTGATTGATCGATCAGATGTGAATCCGATCAATCAAATAGGAAAATTGATCAATCGAATTCCCTATTTTAGACTATTTTTGGTATTCTGGGAAAGACACTGCTGACCAGTGTACCAATTAGTATTCTGACACTTCTGACACATAGTACACTATATGTATGGTCTAGGTCAAGACCAAGACACTTTAAAAAGCTTTAGATTTGCTTAGAAAGACCTGATCTGAGGTAGGGGAAACTCAACTTGACTTGTATTTGATTATGATTTCATTGTTTCCTAGCATCTGTATTTGATTTCTTCTGTTTTAAAAAGCAAGCCTTGCATATGATAAAAGCTCTATTATTTGTTCTCTGCTATCTGATTCTGCTATCTGTTCCCTGCTATCTGATTCTGCTATCAGCTCTCTGCTATCTGATTCCTAAGGTTCTGTATATGTATTTGATTTAATGTTCATGTGACGAATCCCCATGACGTGGCAGGATACCCACGATTGGCACGGCGGGATATCCGTGTATCTGATTTGTAAAACCTGTGACATAAGTTGCTCTCCTTTGAAGAGGCTTGATATAAATATCTGAAATTGTTCATTGAACGATGATGGTCGGGGCTACCCATCAGTAAACATCTGACTATCATGTGATATATTCACGGGAGTTATTTAAGTATAGAATTTAAGTCACTAAATACTATATGCATGCATCTGAAAACTCTTAGAATAAAGTCTATTTCTGATATTCTGCATCTGTTCCATTCTTTAAAGTTCTACATCCGATATCTAACTATTCTTTCTACATTCTCTAATTTGATCATCTATTTTGAGTTATATTCTGCAACCCATGTCTTACATTTTAGATGCAATTTACTTGAGTTTCTTCTAGTGAACTTAGATGGTTAGCTCACCCTGATTTTATATCATAGGTTATGAGGCTAGGGCTCCTGGCACTGAGAGTGATCCCAATTATCAGCCCGAGGCAGAGCCTGAGGCTTACGGGGAGGACATTGGGACCCCTACTGACTAGTTTTATCAGTAGTTTGGGTATTTATTTTATATTTTGGGATCTGTACTAGTGTATTTTTGGATTATCTGTGTGCCTGGTGGCCACTACTCTGTATTTATTTTCTGTAAATGTTTTACTTATAGTCTTATAAATTCAATAGGAACTACTATTGGGAACAATTTTTTGGGTGATGGATGTCCATCACCAGTGGTTCTTCTTAGTTCCTTTTTGAGGATGTATATTCTTTTGATTATACTTATATACATAGTTTTGTTCTTTTCTTTCTTTTAGAGCCTTATATGATGACTCGATTTGCCACTTTTACAGTATATGATGACTGTATCTGCTCTGACTTCCTCTAGATGAGCAGACACTCTTTGATATGTTCTGGGGATCATCAAGGGTTATGATCCTGATGGCACGGGTTCTGGGTGCGGAAATTCGGGCTGTCACAAAGTGCGAGTTTGAAACATTAGATTTGTATGATTCTGTTGGGACTTTTGAGAGTTTCCACATGCAAATAGTTCCACTTGTCTAAAGCTGTGACACCTTAACAATCTAGATTATGGACCAGTTAGTTATCCTGTACCAGCTGACCAGTTTAATTGGTAAAAAAACACAAGTGAACATATGGGGTTCGATGCCACTCTTATTCAATGCTCAACAAAATCTTCTTGTTGGTCATTCCAAAATATGGTTATGGAAGCTTTTGTTTGCATGTGTTTATGATTCACTTGATTTTTTATTTGACCAACTTGCAGGAAATTTCTCATTTTATGTGTATTGTGGTATTTTATTACATTATGCAGGATTCCTTTGAGATCCCCCGAGGTCAATCTTCGAGGGATGATGGAGATATTGAGTTAGGAACACGAGTTTTGGATACTGCAGAACTAGGATTGGATAGCTTCTTCAAACATGTAAAAAAAGAATTCATTTTTAAATTATTGATTTTTTTCTTTGTGCTGATTGGGAAGTATCAAAATAGTTGAAACACATATATGAACCTGAAGGGGCGTGCCTAGGTGGCTAGTTGGTCGTTTGATGAATATTATATACAAATATTTCTGTAGTATTATGTATATAATAATTATATATATATTATATGCATGTGTTATAATATAATCTTTTATAAATATATTATAATCGCTTGAGCAAGGATCAAAATTTCAGCCGAAATGACCAAAATTTCGGTCATTGTTTGTATGGGATTGAAATTATTGGTCAAAATTTTGGCAAAAATTTCAGTTCAAATTTTTGGTTTCTATGGTTTTTGTGGGATTTACTAGTTGGAATGATGATTATATATCCATATTTTATTTGTATTGGAAAAAATATGAAGTCACAATTTAAATGTGCTGCAAATCTTCAAAAGTAAGGAGATTCTTTAACTCAATCTTTGTGAACGTAAAAAGGCAATCTTAGTAGAATTCCTTTGTTTACATGTCATGCTTTAAGATAAATATGTTTCTATTATCTAATTAGAAGCTTCATCATATCAGAAGTTCATAACTTTGAATTGTTATTCAATCAAATCTAACTGATCCATAAACAGTCATCTTTCCCCTTTTCCTTGGTAAACTTAATCAAGCTTGCAAGTGAAAAAACAAATGGTTCTAATCATCGATAAATTTTGATATTAAAACTAAATCAGCCAGATGAACTACAGTGCCCAGGGACTTAATTGGGTTGTTGTAAGAGGCCTGGATACCCATCATCAGAAAAAAAAGAAAAAGAGAGATCCCAAAATGGTTGGAGCCTGAGATGCAGTACTAACCTGACTGAAGATCAAGGCACTAGTTACCAGGTTTTCCTTAACAGCCTGCCAGACTGAAAATTGATTTAAATACCACATTTAGAGTGTTACCATTTATTTCACTTTCTAATGTTCTGAATTGTGAACTGTGTACAATGGTGTCAAATCTTTGATTGCAAATAATCCTACTAATTGATGTATATATAAAATGGAAACAATTTGCTGTATGTGAATTGTTAATATATTCCTCTAATTACTAGTGTGATGCAAGAAAAACGGATAGGAGAGTTTTGACTTTAAAATCGAAGCAACGACTCAAATCTCTCACCTTTAAATAAAGAATCACTAGGGTCAACTCACTCAAATTCTTGGTCAAAAAGAGGCGACGACTTGACCTAGTGAAAACAATTGAAAACAGAAATTCTACAGTTCACCTAACTAAATTTGGTAACTATACATATGTTGAAATTTAGCCCCACAGAAACCCCCTGTTTTGTACATCTAGCTCCTTATGTAAAGGAGCTTCTTCAAGTAGAAATCTCAGGCTCTGACCATCATAACACTTTAGACTCCTGTGAGATTAGTTTAAACCTTGGGTTGCCTTAGTTTAGTAAAGCAAGTTTGCTCCACTATAGTTTTTTATTAGTTGTTTTTGTTTTCTTTGGTTTGTTTTGGTTTTTGGTGAAGAATGATGCTTGATATGGAGTAGTTAATAAGTTTCTTGTTTTATTTTGGGATTGGGTTAGGGTTTATGTGGAAATATTAGTTACATGAATATTTGTTATTTTTTAATGTAAAGGTTCTGAAGGTTCTTCCCTTCCCAATAAG
This sequence comes from Chloranthus sessilifolius, assembly GCA_021018995.1. Lineage (NCBI taxonomy): Eukaryota > Viridiplantae > Streptophyta > Magnoliopsida > Chloranthales > Chloranthaceae > Chloranthus > Chloranthus sessilifolius. The sequence goes on along the minus strand of CM037597.1, from coordinate 33,323,399 downwards.
CATTACAGCATTTCAGTTTGGCATTGGGGCTTTGAATACACTTTTTATGTGGTCATTCAAAATGTGGACCAAATTCAGCCCTTGGTCCATATGCCAACTCAATTTTTTGCAAGATTAATCTCTTATTATAAAAACTAACTCAACCAACTGATAATGTGGCAGCCTAGATTTTCGCACCCGAAAACCCGTGCCATCAGGATCATCGCCACCGACAATCGCCAGAACAAAACACATACGTGTCTACTCATATAGTAGAAATCAGAGCAGACACCATCTATAGAGGCAAATAGTCATCATCTATGACTTAATATAAAAGGGAAATGAATACATGACAATAACTAGATATACATCCTCAAAAGGAACCATGAAGAACCACTGGTGATGGCTATCCATCACCTAAAATAATGGGTCCAATCATGGTTCTTTTAGAATGTATCTATCTCTATAAGTAAAAGTATCTACAAAATTTATATACAAAACAGAGTAAGCCACCAGGCTCAATAATCTAAAGACAACATACAAAACTCTCAAAAACAACAAGTCTAAATACCAAGACTATGGGTAGAACTCGTCTGCAGGGATGTCAGTGTCCTCCTCCTCTTCCTCGGCCTCAGCCCCTGGTTGATAATCAGAATCACTCTCCATACCAATACCCTGAGCTTCAGAACCTGTGACATAAGTCAGGGATGAGCTACCATCTAAGCTCAGTAGATGAATCTCAATTATATTGCATTTTAACTGGAAGCATGGTATTCAGAACATATATCAGAACAAACAATCAAGATTAGATATATCAAAACAGGCGAAACATAAAACAGATGCTGAGTTTCAATTAACAGATATCAGATATAGAATATTAGGAATCAGATGAATTTTCATGTAAAACAGAACATACTTGAAATCAGGTTTATGATCAGATGAGATGTATTCATAATTTAAATGATTAATTTTATACTTAAATAACTCACGTGAATATAGCACGTGGCAGCCAGATGTTTGCCGATGGGTAATCCCGACCATCGTCGTTCAATGAACAATTTGTAGGAAATGCAACAAGCCTTTGCATAATGAAAGCAACTTATGTCAGGTAGATCACAGAATAGATACACGGATATCCCACCGTGTTGGTCACGGATATCCAGCCGCGTCGGTTGGGTTCGTCACATGAACTTAAAATCAGTTGCTTATTACATAATATCATATATCAAGTGTCAGAAATCAGATATCAGGAATCAGGTGGCAGAAATCAGATACCAGGAATCAAGTGGCAGAAATCAGATATCAGGAATTAGGTGTTAGAATACAATTCTTAATATTCCATGAATTTAGAATAAATGCAAGTTAGGTTGAATTTCCCCTACCTCAATTCACGCCTTTCTAAGCAAATCCAAAGCGTTTTTAAGGGTCTCCCGGTCTTAACCTAGACCATACACATTGCACTAAGTGTCAGAGGTGTCAGACAAACAACTAGTACGATGTACCACAGAGTTTCTGTCAGAAACCAAAGCAGTAGAAACAAGGGAATTCGATCGATTGATTTCCCAACTCGATCGATTGATTCCAATTTTGAACGATCGGTTCTATTTTCGAACGATCAGTTCTTTCACAACCCCTTTCTTCAAGAATTCAGACTTTCTGTTTGTATATAGTTTATACAATATGACCGATTGAATTCTAATTTAGATCGATCGATTTTCAATTCGAACCATCGAATTCCCAATTCGATCTTTCGAATTCATCGAGCTTCAACTTTAAGAAACCATACTCATGTTCTATAGATGTACTATAGAATTTGATCAATCAAAATCCTATTTTGATCGTTCGAATCACAATTCGAACTATCGATTTTTCAAATCGAATAGTTTGAACCCTTAAGAACCCAAAAGCCACAAGACCTTGTCAGATTCGATCAAACGATTATCAAAATCGATCGCTCGAATTTGACTGTTTCTGTTAGGTCTCTATTTCGTTATTCTTAACCCATTTCCATTATAACTTCGATGATCTTCATCGAATCACGCACATGCATACACACATGCTAGGACATTTAAAATGCCATAAACATACACATAAACTCACCTCTTTACGATCACTTCCGTGGTTCGCGGCGAATGCGACCTAAAGTGGGTTTCGGATTCAAAATCAAGGATTTTTCGCCATTTGTGATTCGTAGATCAGGTGCGCGGCTCCACGTCAACACACCGAGGTGGGTACCTCTCCTCAGGATAGACACGATGTATCGACGTCAAGTTCACATAGTCCTAGATCAAATCAACAAGGATTCAAAAGACACCTATACCTTGTATTCACAAAGAGAGTTCTCTAGAACTCGTTATACGAGCTATATATGCCACGCACAAGGCGATCTAGCAGTTGGTAACACCAGGGCAAACTAGAAGGAAAGAGTGAAGTAGAGGAAAAGAAATTCTAACCTTTCTTCCTCCTCTTATAACCTACAACCAGGAAATATCCTTGATATTTCCACTTTTGAAAGTTTGGTTCTAGTGTTGAACACACACACCCCACTTAGGTGTACAACATTCTACAAAAGGTCTAATCAAGCTTTAGATTCGCGTCACATGTGACACATGACTTCACACGCGTACAAATTACAGTTATTGATAGTAACATCATTATTATAAAATTTAAGTTTGTCTTGATTTCTGTGTCGGGCACATATCTCAAAGCAATCGTGTTCGGGTTCTGATTTTTAGAACGTGACATTCTCCCTTAGGAATTTTTGTCCTTGAAAATCCAACAAGGGACAATAGGTGACATTGGTGGGAACAGAGAATGAGACCACCCCCATTCAAAGAGAATCCAATCCTTGAAGTGGGGTAGCGGGGATGAACATGTATCTAAAAGTCATAGAGGATAATATGATGACCACGATTAGAATTAAGATGAAAACATCAGGCAGAAGAGTAATATGTTACACTAAGTGTAGAGCATGCGAAACTCATAATGAGCTGAGGAATTAAGCAAATAGAACGAGTTGTGAAAGACAGAGAAACAAACAAGAATAAGGAAAACAAAATGTTTATGTAGAGTATTAAATGTGAGCCTAAGTACTGACCTGTCGGTGGAGCAAAAGGAGTAGCCGCCTCAGGTGCAGGTCGACGGGGTCTAGTCGCCGGAGGGCGATAGTCGCTAGGATCCTCAACATGCAAGGGAGCATGTGCGATCATGGGGGTAGCTGTGGTAGTATATGCATGCTGCATCATCTGAAGGAGCATACCCTCCTGAACGTCTAATTGGCAATGCACTTGACGGTTGTGCTCCTCTATCCCGTCTAACCGCTCATGAATCTGACGATTGCTTTCATGGAGTGGGGCTAGCGTGTCGGCAATGTCAGTGGTAGATGGCTCCTGACGTCTAGATGTCCTAGCAGGTTTAGGTCATGGGGATGGGATATGATCAGGCCGAACAGGCACGTCACCCTCAGGTGGAAGGTCAGGCTGTGCCTCGTCCAGATTTGGGGCTTGCCCTGCAGGTTCACCCCCACCTTCCTCACGTATAGCATCCCCCTCCTCAGGCAATCATTTCATGAGCAAGTTAGGACTTTTCATCCATTCCCTAATCTTATAGATCTTGATGCAATTTGTCAATTGCGGTTCGCCTGGTGCCATGCTATACTCGGCACGTACAGTGTCGTATTGCTAGACCATACGAGTAATCAATCGAGCATACGAGATCGCATTTTCAGAGCCGCCTTCTTTCCGATCATGTTATCCTTCGCGTTGATCAAACCATCGATCAGTAAATCGGTGAAAGAAAATCAACGATTTTCAAAGGCCGAAAATAAGGCCTACTGTGCAATCCCAAGGCGGTCAGACTTGTGCAAATATGGGTATAAATTTTTCTGGGTGAATGTATCGAGCATCCGTAATTTGTCAGGTAGTTGAGTTCGGGTAATAGATAAGCCCGACCCATGTTTGCCATTTGTCATCTAAGTAGTGACGTCGTGGAATGACACGTCCTTGATGTAGGGTGCTAATAAGTCCCAAGTTTCTATGTAGTTTGGAGGGCATTGCAGGGCCGCGGTAACAGAAAGTGGTTAAACTTATAATCGAGACCATCAATCTTGGTGACTGTCATCACCCCTCCTTAGGTATTAAAAGAATTGACGAACTATTCTCAGGCAATAATATGGGTGGAAGGGTTGGAAGACAGATTGCAACCCTAATTTCTTAACATAATTGGCAGCCCATTTCATCTCGGGTCGCTTTGTTAAAAGCTCCGGCACAAAGGACCATTCGGGAAAAATGGTCTTCGAAGCCCACCACTCATTTGGAAGCTCTCGATTAATTTGTGGTGGCTGTGGTGGTTGCACGGGTGGCATGGGTGGTTCAGGTAGGGCCACAAGTGGCACACTAGTTTGTGCGACTGGCTCTATTGGTGGTATAGAGGCACGAACCCGCGAAGTAGGGACCTTGCCGATGTATTTTTGATTCGTGGTCCCATAGTGTTGAAATACAAATAAAATTACTATAAACCCAAAAAAATTAGGGAAGATTAGGGTTTTACCGCTAGGGAAGATCAAGGCGCAACTCGCGGAAGAAAAACGCAAAGCTTAGGTAGCGAAGAGTAGTGGTCGATGAACTTCGAACACAAGGGATGAAGGGAAACTCAAACGCTTGGGTTTTCGAATCGGGTGAATGGGGAAAATAAAACCCCAGTGTAACTTAAATTGATAGATTCAATCGATCAAATTCACAATTCGATCGTTCAAATTGCTTAGAGAAGACCTAGCCCGATGGCTTCAATCGATCGGATTCTTATCCGAGCCGTTCAATTCCTATTTCGATCTTTCGAATCTAACTTCAAACTATTCGAGTTCCATAACAACTATGGTTCAAATCATAAATTCAAACTGTTCGAACTATGATTCGATCATTTGAATCTCAAATTTGATCATTCAAATTTGACAGTAAAGCTATTTTCTTATTTTAGAGGTCCTTAACTCCCATTAGCCTCGTTTCTAGGACCATAGAGTATCCCCTAACGTCATACACATATATACACAATCAAACTACCACCCACAGTTCACTATGTAATCATAATTTATCATCTAACACACACACATTTTGCATGTATTAAAGAAAATACATTATACCAAGGAGTTAAATCAAAAGTTTCAAAAATTACCTCGCATATCAATTAAACAAATGAGGGTATTGCTTGCGAACTTTAGCTTCGCACTCCCAAGAAGCTTCCCCTGATGAGTGGTTCTGCCACTTGATGAGTACGATCGAAATCTGCTTGGTCCATAAGACTTGCACTTTACTATCCAAGATTTGCACTGGCTCCTTAAACAATGTCAGATCTTCTTGAAGCTCAATGGACTAATAGTCTAGGACGTGTGTTGGGTCTTTTACGTATTTCCTCAGCATAGATACATGGAATTCGTTATGCATGCTTGCCAACTGTGGCGGCAGAGCAATCCTGTAAGCAACCTCTCCAACCCAACCTAGCACTTCAAAAGGTCCAACATAATGTGGACTTAGCTTTCCATATTTGCCGAAACGCATCACACCCTTCGTTGGCGAGATCTTGACAAAGACCTTGTCTCCTACCTAGAAACAAGTGTTACTTCTATACCAATCATTAAATAAGATAATTTTAAAGTATTTAACATGCTCAAGCTCACCTAGAACTCAACATGTGTCCTATGAAGGTCAGCATAACTCTTCTAGCGACTTTGAGTGACTCGCAATCTCTTACGGATCAACCGAACCGTCTTAGTCGTACTCTCCGCTATATCAGGTCCTAAAAAAAATTTCTCGCCAACTTCCAATTTAGTGGAGATTTGTATCTCCGACCATATAAGGCTTCATAAGGAGCTGAAATCATGCCTATAACCCATGCCCTCCTGAAATCATTGCCAGAACTAAGACGTATAGAGCAGAACTCTATCAGATACTATATTGACTGGTATACCATGCCGCCGGACTATCTCCTTGAGATATAACTCTGTGAGTTTGCTGACAGCATATGTCATATTATACGACAGAAAGTGTGCGAATTTTGTCAACCTATCCACAATGACCCAGATGGCATCGTGCTTCCTCATCGTCTTTGGCAACCCCAAAATAAAATCCATAGAAATGGCTTCCCATTTCCACTCAGGTATCGGCAATGGTTGTAACAATCCCGCTGGATTCCTATGATCCTCCTTTACTTGCTGGTAGACTAAGCATTTGGATTCATACACAGCCACATCCTTCTTCAAAACTCGCCACCAGAAGCTTTTCTTCAAATCCTGATACATCTTGGTACTCCCAAGATGTATGGCATACACTGACTTGTGAGCCTCTTCTAAAATAGTGTCCCGAAGCTCAACACTGGTAGGTATGCACACTTGATCTCAAAATAACAAGGTGTCATCTGCCCTGATGGTGAAATCTGGTCTATTCCCGCTAGTCACCTCTCTTCTGATGGTCATAAGCTCATCATTAACCATCTGTAGCTTGTGGATGTTCTCAAATAAAGTCAATCGGATGACCATGGTAGCGATCAACGTTCCCGAACCTCTCACATCGAACCTCATGTCACATAAGCCCATATCCTCCAGTAGGTGCCATCGGTGCACTCTAGCAATGAGATGTGACAACTGAGCAGAAGACTTTCTACTAAGGGCATCTGCTACTATGTTGGCTTTCCCTGGGTGTTACTGGATGAAATAATTATAGTCTTTAAGGAAATCCATCCATCTTCGCTGCCTCATGTTCAGGTCCTTCTGAGTAAACAGGTACTTGAGGCTCTTGTGATCTGTAAGGATGTCAAACATTTCACCATATAAGTAGTGTCTCCAGATCTTCAGAGTGAAGATTACTATTGCTAACTCAAGGTCATGGGTGGGATAGTTTTTCTCGTGATCCTTAAGTTGTCTGGAGCCATAAACAATGACTCGCTTGTCCTGATTGAGTATGCAACCCAAACCACCATATGAAGCATTATTGTATACTGCATAACCTCCATCTCCTGAAGGTATAGCCAGTACTAGCATGGTAGTTAAACCCTTCTTGAGTTCTTGAAAACTTTGCTCACACTACTCTATCCAATCAAATCTAGCATTCTTTCTCGTAAGCTATGTAAGCGGACTCGAGATCTTGGAGAAACCTTCTATAAATTGCCGATAGTATCCTGCCAGACCAAGGAAACTACGAACTTTTGTCATTATCTTCGGTTGCTCCCAATTCACTACTGATTCGATCTTTGCTGGATCGACCATTATACCCATCTCAGAGACGACATGGCTTAAGAAACTGACCTGTTCAAGCCAAAACTCACATTTGCTGAGTTTTGTATATAATTTGTGATTTGTGAGGGTTTAGAGAGCCATTCGAAGATGTTGCTCATGTTCTTCTTATGTTCTTGAATAGATGAGGATATCATCTACAAAAATAACTATAGACTTGTCTAAGTGTGATTTGAATATCCTATTCATGAAGTCCATAAATGATGCAGGAGCGTTTGTTAACCCAAATGGCATTACCAGACACTCATAGTGCCCATATCAGGTACTGAATGCTATCTTCTGAATGTCTTCAGATTTGACTTTCAGCTGATGGTAGCCGGATCTCAAGTCAATCTTAGAGAAAAACCTCGCTCCTTGTAACTGATCAAATTGATCATCTATCCTCAGAAGCGGATAACGATTCTTAATTGTCAACTTGTTTAGCTGACGGTAATCAATGCAGAGCCTCATCGAACTGTCCTTCTTTCTGACAAATAAAACTGGTGCTCCCCAAGGAGACACACTAGGTCGGACAAATCATTTGTCTAGAAGCTCTTCCAGTTGCTCTTTCAACTCCTTTAACTCGACTGGAGCCATACGATATGGATCTTTTGACAATGGCTCAGTACAGGAGCTAAATCGATAGCGAACTTGATCTTGCGATCAAGAGGCAGCCCAGGTAGGTCCTTGAGAAATACATCTAGGTACTCACAAACAATAGAAATGTTGGTAATGATCTTCTTCTCTTCCTTCTTATCTTGTAAATACGTGAGGTATCCACTGCACCCATTCTTCATCATACGTATGGCTTGAATTGAGATGACAAATGGTGCAATGTTAGATTTGGTACCACAAAATCGGAATGACTTTCTTTTTAGAGGACGAAAAGTTAACACTTTCCCTTGGCAATCAATGCTTGCATGGTAAGAGGATAGCCAATCCATTCCGAGGGTAACATCAAATCCTTCCATGTTGAATAATATCAAGTCTGCCCTAGTCTCACGATCCTCATCTCGAACAATAACCGATTTATTCAGTCTCTGTTTTCACTGAACTACCCGTAGGAACTGACACTGCTAATATGAAGTCTAATGGCTTAGGCGTAATGCCCATGCGTGCTGAGAACATCGGAGTAATAAAGGAGTGAGTAGACCCTAGGACGATCAATATTCGTGCCTCAGTTTCACATATATCCCCCTCTTGGCTCATAGGAAGAATACCTTAGGTTTATAAAAAACAAAATTTGATTAAGTGTACAATATTCAAGAGTATTACTTTGTATATAATTTATTAGAACATTCTTTATCATGTGATACCAAAGAAAAATTTTAACTCTCAAAGCGCAATGATACCTTGGATCACATCGTTGGATGTCTGGGCGTCAACGGCTATTACAGCATAAGCTCAACCTTGAACCGTAGGTCAAGAAGATCTCTGAGTAGATGCTGAAATAGTTCTCTCTTTACTCTCCTCTGGCCAATTCCTAACCATGTGACCCATCTTGCCACACCAAAAGTAAGCTCCAGTGTCTTTCCTGCAGTCTTTAGTCTTGTGTGGCTTCCCACACTTTGTATATAAAGGAGCTGGATAAGAAGATGAGACCCATGAAGATCTTTGTACAATAGAAGCTCCACTAGCAGAAGAACCAAAAGGTCTGAAAGGTCTGGATGACAATTGTGCAGATGGTCTCTGATAGGAACTCGATCCTGAAGAAACAGTCGGCCTAGAGTAAGCTGACTGAGTGGGGTATCTAGGAGGTCTTGAGAATCTACCACTCTTATTTGCTTGATTATAGGCATTTGACTGCCCCTGTGAAACCCTTTCTTTGTTCTGCTGGTCTCTCCTCAAAAATTGCTTTTGAATCTCTTCTTCAGTAATGAGGGCTTTTGACATCACACCCTCATAGGTTTCCATCTCTCACATAGCCACTCTCTCCTGTATATTTGGCCTCAGACCAAGTTGAAATTTCCTAGCCCTCATTAACTTTGTGGCCACATGCTGAGGTGAAAACCTCGAGAGTTTGGTGAATTTTGCTCCATACTCGCGTTCTGTCATCTTATCATGTTCCAGTTTGATGAATTGAACCTCCCATTGGTTTCTCACTATCTTAGGAAAGTACTGATCGTTGAATGTTTCAACGAACTCTGCCAATGTCCAGGGAGTATTGGGGATCTCTTATTCTCTAGTTCTAGACACTGACTTCCACCAAGGTCCAGCCTCTCCGTCAAGTTTGAAGGTTGCCCACTGAACCTTCTCAATATCAGTGCACTGAAGCACCTCAAAAATCTTTTCCATCTCCTCTAGCCAACTTTCAATTTCTAGCGAATCTGTCTGGCCCAAAAAATTAGGAGGTCTCATCTTCCTAAACTCTGCAAACCCAGAGGGCTGATTCCTAGTTGCAATCAACTCTGCTTATTGAGCTAAAGCAACAGTCTGTAACTCTTCTTGCTGAGCTATAGCAGCAGCCTGTTGGGCCATAGAGGTTGTCTGTTGATCCATGTTATTGGCGAAAGCCTCCAACACTTGGTCAACATTTTCCTGATTGCTTCTCCTTCCTACAGGAATGCAATTAGGACCTGTAGATATCCTTGCACCCCCTTTATGTACTAACACCCTTGAGGATATCTTATAACGGAACCATCCTTGGTTCGTCTCTACCTCGTAACCTTGGGCCCATACTGGTCTATCATTGTGAAAACAATACAATAGATCAGTGTACAGATTGTAAAAATAATCAAACCCATAGCCCTAGTGGTTTTGGACCTAAAGCTATAGCTCTAATACCAACTCTGGCAGCCCAGATTTTCGCACCCAAAAACCCGTGCCATTGGGATCATCTCCACCGACAATCCCCAGAACAAAACACATACGTGTCTGCTCATATAGCAAAAATCAGAGCAGACATCATCTATAGAGGCAGATAGAGTCACCATCTATAGCTTAATATAAAAGGAAAATGAATACATGACAAAAACTAGATATACATCCTCAAAAGGAACCGAGAAGAACCACTGGTAATGGCTATCCATCACTCAAAATAATGGTTCCAATCCTGGTTCCTTTAGAATGTATCTATCTCTATAAGTAAAAGTATCTACAAAATTTATATACAAAATACAGTGAGCCACCAGGCTCAATAATCCAAAGACAACATACAAAACTCTAAAAAACCACAAGTCTAGATACCCAAACTATGGGTAGAACTTGTCTTCAGGGATGTCAGTGTCCTCCTCCTTAGCCTCAGCCCCTGGCTGATAATCAGGATCACTCTCCATACCAGTACCCTGAGCCTCAGAACCTATGACAGAAGTCAGGGATGAGCTACCATCTAAGCTCAATAGAAGAATCTCAATTATATTGCATTTTAACTAGAAGCATGGTATTTGGAACATATATCAGAACAGTCAATCGAGAGCAAATATATCAAAACATGCGAAACATAAAATAGATGCTGAGTTTCAATTAACAGATATCAGATACAGAATATCAGGAATCAGATGCGTTTTCATGTAAAACAGAACAGACTTGAAATCAGATTTATGATTAGATTAAATGCATTCATAATTTAAATGACTTAAATTTATACTTAAATAACTCTCGTGAATATAGCACGTGGTTCCTTGGATGTTTCGATGGGTAACCCCGACCATCGTCGTTCAATGAACAATTTGCAGGAAAAGCAACAAGCCTCTGCGTAATGAGAGCAACTTGTGTCAGGCATATCACAGAACAAATACATGAATATCCCACCGTGTCGGTCACGGATATCCCGTCGCGTCAGTGGGTTCGTCAAATGAAGTTAAAATCAGATGCTTATTACATAATATTAAAAATCAGGTGTCAAAAATCAAATTTCGTGAATCGTGCGTAAATCAGATATGAGGAATCAGGTATGAGGAATCAGGAAACGATCAATTCTTTCAGAACCCCTTTTTTCAAGAATTCAGACTTTCTGTTTGTATATAGTTTATACAATCCGATCGATCGAATTCCAATTTTGATAGATCAATTTTCAATTTGAACCATCGAATTCCAAATTCGATCGTTTGAATTCATCGGGCTTCAACTTTCAGAAAACCATACTCCTGTTCTATAGATTTACTATAGAATTCGATCGAACGAAATCCTATTTCGATCGTTCGAGTCACAATTGAAATTATCGATTTTTCAAATTGAATAGTTCGAACCCTTCAGAACCCAAAAGCCACAAGGCCTTGTTAGATTTGACCAATCGATTATCAAAATCGATCGTTCAAATTTGACAGTTTTTGTTTCATTATTCTTAACCCATTTCCATTATAACTTCGATGATCTTCACCAAGTCACGCACATGCATACACACACATGCTAGGACATTTAAAATGCCATAAACGTACACATAAACTCACCTCTTTACGATCTCTTCCGTGGTTCGTGACGAATGTGACCCAAAGTGGGTTTCAGATTCAAAATCAAGGATTTTTTGTCGTTTGTAATCCATAGAACAGGTGCACGGCTCCACGTCAACACACCGAGGTGGGTACCTCTCCTCAGGATAGACACGACATACCAACGTCAGTTTCACAAACTCCTAGATCAGATCAACAAGGATTCAGAAGACACTATACCTAGTATTCGCCAAGAGAGTTCTCTAAAACTCGGTTCAAGTTATATGAGCTATATATGCCGCGCACAAGGCGATCTAGCAATTGGTAAAACCAGGGCAAACTAGAAATTCTAACCCTTCTTCCTCCTCTTATAACCTACAACAAAAAAATATCCTTGATATTTACACTTTCGAAAGTTTGGTTCTGGTGTTGAGCCCACACACCACACTTAGGTGAGCAACATTCTACAAAGGTCTAATCAAGCTTCAGATTCGCTTCACATATGACACATGACTTCACATGCGTAAAGATTACACTTATTGATAGTAACATCATTATTATAAAATTTAAGTTGTCTCAATTTCCGTGTCGGGCATGCATCTCAAAGCCGTCATGTTCGGGTTCAGATTTTCATAACGTGACAGATAAATATTTTTTTCCAACCTTTATTCAGGTACCAATTTAAGTTGGATAATATATACAGAGTACATCACTAACATATTTTGGGTAAGCCATGTCATATTTTTCAAAAAGTATATTTTTTTCACCTGTCTCTTGATCATGTTATTTGTGTTCTTAATACTTTGTGTGTGATCCTTTGCAGAGGCTCCAAATTAACAAAGGGAAAGGATTAGAGTTAACAAGATAAGGGAGAAACTGGCAGTCGGCTTGCATTGTGGGAGAACTTTGAGTTAAAGGATTTTCACCACTTATCCCTGCACAACTCATCTTGGATTTTTCAAGGAATCCACCACTGGATTATTATAGTTGACTAGATGGGTATCAAATTCCTTAGCCTCAGCCCCTGGCTGATAATCAGGATCACTCTCCATACCAGTACCCTGAGCCTCAGAACCTATGACAGAAGTCAGGGATGAGCTACCATCTAAGCTCAATAGAAGAATCTCAATTATATTGCATTTTAACTGGAAGCATGGTATTTGGAACATATATCAGAACAGTCAATCGAGAGCAAATATATCAAAACATGCGAAAAATAAAATAGATGCTGAGTTTCAATTAACAGATATCAGATACAGAATATCAGGAATCAGATGCGTTTTCATGTAAAACAGAACAGACTTGAAATCAGATTTATGATTAGATTAAATGCATTCATAATTTAAATGACTTAAATTTATACTTAAATAACTCTCGTGAATATAGCACGTGGTTCCCGGATGTTTGCTGATGGGTAACCCCGACCATCGTCGTTCAATGAACAATTTGCAGGAAAAGCAACAAGCCTCTGCGTAATGAGAGCAACTTGTGTCAGGCATATCACAGAACAAATACATGAATATCCCACCGTGTCGGTCACGGATATCCCGTCGCGTCAGTGGGTTCGTCAAATGAAGTTAAAATCAGATGCTTATTACATAATATTAAAAATCAGGTGTCAAAAATCAAATTTCAGGAATCAGGTAGCAGAAATCAGATATGAGGAATCAGGTATGAGGAATCAGGAAACGATCAATTCTTTCAGAACCCCTTTTTTCAAGAATTCAGACTTTCTGTTTGTATATAGTTTATACAATCCGATCGATCGAATTCCAATTTTGATAGATCAATTTTCAATTTGAACCATCGAATTCCAAATTCGATCGTTTGAATTCATCGGGCTTCAACTTTCAGAAAACCATACTCCTGTTCTATAGATTTACTATAGAATTCGATCGAACGAAATCCTATTTCGATCGTTCGAGTCACAATTGAAATTATCGATTTTTCAAATTGAATAGTTCGAACCCTTCAGAACCCAAAAGCCACAAGGCCTTGTTAGATTTGACCAATCGATTATCAAAATCGATCGTTCAAATTTGACAGTTTTTGTTTCATTATTCTTAACCCATTTCCATTATAACTTCGATGATCTTCACCAAGTCACGCACATACACACATGCTAGGACATTTAAAATGCCATAGCGTACACATAAACTCACCTCTTTACGATCTCTTCCGTGGTTCGTGACGAATGTGACCCAAAGTGGGTTTCAGATTCAAAATCAAGGATTTTTTGTCGTTTGTAATCCATAGAACAGGTGCACGGCTCCACGTCAACACACCGAGCTGGGTACCTCTCCTCAGGATAGACACGACATACCAACGTCAGTTTCACAAACTCCTAGATCAGATCAACAAGGATTCAGAAGACACTATACCTAGTATTCGCCAAGTGAGTTCTCTAAAACTCGGTTCAAGTTATATGAGCTATATATGCCGCGCACAAGGCGATCTAGCAATTGGTAAAACCAGGGCAAACTAGAAATTCTAACCCTTCTTCCTCCTCTTATAACCTACAACAAAAAAATATCCTTGATATTTACACTTTCGAAAGTTTGGTTCTGGTGTTGAGCCCACACACCACACTTAGGTGAGCAACATTCTACAAAGGTCTAATCAAGCTTCAGATTCGCTTCACATATGACACATGACTTCACATGCGTAAAGATTACACTTATTGATAGTAACATCATTATTATAAAATTTAAGTTGTCTCAATTTCCGTGTCGGGCATGCATCTCAAAGCCGTCATGTTCGGGTTCAGATTTTCATAACGTGACAGATAAATATTTTTTTCCAACCTTTATTCAGGTACCAATTTAAGTTGGATAATATATACAGAGTACATCACTAACATATTTTGGGTAAGCCATGTCATATTTTTCAAAAAGTATATTTTTTTCACCTGTCTCTTGATCATGTTATTTGTGTTCTTAATACTTTGTGTGTGATCCTTTGCAGAGGCTCCAAATTAACAAAGGGAAAGGATTAGAGTTAACAAGATAAGGGAGAAACTGGCAGTCGGCTTGCATTGTGGGAGAACTTTGAGTTAAAGGATTTTCACCTCTTATCCCTGCACAACTCATCTTGGATTTTTCAAGGAATCCACCACTGGATTATTATAGTTGACTAGATGGGTATCAAATTCCATCGATTGAAGGAATGGAACAATACAATTCCCTCAATTAGAGTGCTCATACGTATCCATAGATTGCTGGTAATAGCAACTCCTTGACTGATACGTTGAGCTTTACTTTCCCTGGGATTTAATTGTCTTTGCACTAGCTTGTTTCCAATCTATTTAATACCTCCTCTAGTTTGTTTCCAATGTCTTATTACGATACCCAACTGTTTGACTGATTTAAATTGTCGTTGCACTTGAAGTTATCGAGAATCTGTCAGGTGATTGACCTACAGAATGGTGCTGTCAAGTGCGACTCCACCTTGCAAAAAATATCTGGTTCTCTTTCGTTTCCTTCATGAACAGAGTGATTTGTTACAAGGATTTATCCAACAATAACTTGACGAGAAGAGTACCTGACTTTTTAGCTGAACTACACTCGCTGTGGTTCTTGTAAGTCCCAAAGCTTTGTAACGCAACATTTTTTATTTTGGTAACCTGGGTGTCTGGGCCTCTTAGAGCAACCGACTAATCCCTAGGGTACTCGACTAATCCCTGGGGCACATGCCACCCCCCAAGTTAGCATGTACTGGGTCAGCATAGGATATAAATCCTTTGGATGGCCTACGGGGGGATTCGAACTCAGGTCTTCCACTTCCTACAGTATTTTCTACCGTATGTGTTTATGGCATTGATCCTACGTTAATGCTACCATGTATTTGCAGGAACTTATCAGGAAACTAACTCGAAGAAATAGTTCATCAGGTTCTTCTCGAAAAATCGAAGGATGGGCCGCTTTCCTTGAGGTTTGATCTTTTTGACAATTGGTTTTCTTGATTCTATTTTGGAAAATATTAGCAAAATAGGAATCAATATGAAAAAATTACCAAATTGATACATGTTTTGGTAAATTTCCTTGATTCCATTATATCGACAAGGACACAAGTTCCTAATATCTGGACCATTTTTTTATGCTAGGTATGATCGCAACCCTTATCTCTCTGTATCAGGATCACGCAAAAACAAACATAAAAGGAAAATTCTTCTGCCTATCATAATTCCTGTGGTTTTGGCTGTGGTAATCTTGCTGTTGATTTCCATAATTATCCGATGGAGAAGACGACGAGGTAAGAATTTAACAATCCAATCTCTATTATGAATCGTCAAACATATATGAATACCCACCACATATGCTACAAATAAGTAACTCTATTGATTTTGTGGACATGCCTTCAGCAGCCGCGAAGCCTATTGTAACATCCTACCCATCATACGGTGCATCCCATTAAAAACTAGCCAAAGATTACTCCTCATCCTTTGAGACTCAGTACTTGTCATCCTATCAGAGTTCATACTTCAAATATAGCGGCATTGTGCGTATGACCAACAACTTTGGAAGGGTGATTGGTGGAGGAGTGTTTGGGAAAGCTTACTATGGTTGTATGACCAATGGCACGCATGTTGCCGTCAAAGTGCTCCCTAAATCGTCACCCCAAGGGTCTAAGAATTTCAAAATTGAGGTAAGTGAGTTTAATCCAGTGATCTATATTTCTTTAAGACATTATAAAGCCTTGCCGGATCCGGCCTGAGTTTTCCCTTGTTTTGGCTTTGTCACTAAGCGCCATCCTTCGATCCGGCTGTTCTTTCTTTCTTTGAAATGAAATTGCAGTTCACCGACAAAAAAAACAAAAAAGGGCATTATAGAAGCCTTCATCATTGAGAATTCACAGATAGACATGTTTACGCCATCAGATTTGTTGACTCTTTAATCAAAGTTTTCTAAGTCGACCTAAAATTTCCACAAATCTCAGTGAGAAAAAAAGTAATAACCTCAACACAGAGTGAGATAAAGGACTATTTTGACTCTTGATGTGTCGCACCACTATTGGAGTGATAGCCCGAATTTTCCCAACACAATTTTCAGAGATATATATTTTTTTTCAACTTTAAACCAAAATGGGAAAATCCGAACCACCAGATCGTAGAACACAATCTGAATACAGAATACTTACTTGGTACCACCACAATTTGTAGAGATTAAGCAGATATAACATTCAACAAAACATAGTTCCTATTTATACTGAGGACAAACGAAGAATATCAAAACAACCAACCATCGTTGACGGCCAACCGTCACCTAAACAGTGGTGGTACTAGTCTCACACAAAGAACTACCTCAAAATATACCAAATTTAAAGTGTAACAAAATTTATTATACACCCAGTCCCACTACCAATGAACCAAGGATAAAAACCCCACTGCGGAAGATCCGCTTCCCTCTCTGGCTTAGACTCAGGGTTTTCTCCAAGCCTAAGGTTCTATTCACGACCTGTACCTGCAACGTATAGTCGGGGTGGGCTAACAGTCTAAGCTCAATAAAAGAATCGCAATTTATATTACATTTTTACTGTAGAGCATGGTTTTCAGAACATATATCAAAACAAATGATTCTAGAGTAGATGTTTGGAACAGGCAAATCATAAAACTGATCCTCGTATCACTAATCGGAATCAGATGAAGAATATCATGAATTAGATGCATTTTCATTGGTTTTAAATGACTTAAATCTAACTTATAAAACTCCCGTGTATATAGCACATGGTAACCAGATGTTGACCAATGGGTAACCCCGACCATCTTCGCTCAATGAATAATTTGCAGGAATTACAACAAGCCTCTACGTTATGAGAGCAACTTGTGCCAGGCAAGTGCACAACAAAAACACGGCTATCTCTCCGTGCTGGTCACCGATATCCCGCCACGTCGGTGGGGTTCGTCACATGAACTTTAAATCCTATGCATAGTACATATAAGGAATCAGGTGTCAGGAAAAATCTAGAATGATAGATCTTTCATTTATATGCAAGGGATGCTTTAAAACAGTAATCAAAATCCATGTGTCAGAATACAAGTCTTAAGAGTCCATGAAATCAGAAAAAATGCAATTTAGATTGAATTTCCCCTACCTTAAGTTCGTAGCCGCTCAAAGCAATACCTAAGTCCTTATCGATGACTTCCCATTCCCAAACTACATCCCATATACGTTGACATATTAAGGACTAATTCTAATTATAATAACTCTGACATTTTTAAGTGTTCTCTCAAAACCGAGGCGGAAATGGGCAAGTTAGTGCTAACTCAGAATTTAATTCAACTAGTTGTCCTATTTCCGACACCGAAAGAATCGCATCAATCGGAGTTTGGAGTAAAAGATTATGCCTAAAATACCGAAGTTGTGTTGGCACACTCAGTCAAATTTGATCGATCGAATTTAATCAGGCCTTATGTTCTATAGATATATTATACAATTCGATCGATCATTTCTTAAATTTGATTGATCGAATAATAGTTTGATTGATCGAATTCCAATTTGATCAATCAAATAAGACAGTTCAATCAATCAAATTCCAATTTGATCAATCGAACACCAAATTTGATCGATCAAACACAAAATTTGATGGTTCGAATTTCGATGGGTACAGAACCCTTCGGGCATCTTCCTTGGTCTATTTTCTCCCAAATTTCACTCAAATCTTTAATGATCTTCAACAAATCACACACACATACACATACATGTTAGGACATTTAAAATCATTTAAAAATTAATTCGATCGTACCTTTCTTCGATCTAATTCGTGGTTTATTTGAAGTGTTGCCGAACGAGCGTTTCGAAGTGAAACCTTCGGATTTCTGCAATGATTCCATAGTGATTGATCACAATGAATTGAAGATGACGTCGTTCATCCTTATGCATTGATCTTAACCACTTCCAAGCGTGGAAACGATCTTGAGAAGTAACATTTCTTGGAAATGAGGTTTTTAAAGAAAGAGGGTTTGAATGGCTTAGAATCTATAAACAGCGAAACTCTAGCAATGTCAGCGTCACATGCTTTGCGAAGAGTGCGGCTACTGTGGTGATCACACGGTCGAAATCTCAAGAAGGGTTCCAGTGGATGCAACCTCACATTCAGCTCACGTTCTCTCTCTTCTCTCAAATTTACAAGATAGCTTAGCCTTTAAGCTATCTCCCCCCTCTTATAACCAAACGAACCAAACTAAATATCTTCAATATTTAGTTTCAAATTCTACCTACATCATTAGGGTTTGGTTTCAAAGTAAATCTAGTACACATAATTTGGGTATTTGCTACATCTTCGAGGGCTTTATTTGAGGCCAAGAGTCGGCCCAATTAGTTGACTTTACTAGTCAGCCTAATTAATCGACCCTAATCAATCGGTCCAACTGGCCTTAATCCTTATAATACCATATCAATGTTTCACTTAGAAATTTGTCTCTAATTTTGCACACGAGTACATCGTGTTGCACCAGGCTTGCGCACTTGGCCTGTGTGTAATGGCTCAAATTCTATGCACGGATTTTGGGGTCCAATTTGGTGTTAAGCCAGCACACCATAAGTCAGTGCACGGGTCATCATTTAGGGCAAAAAATAAGATCAAATAAGATGCTAAATTTACTTCTCCACACCTATTATATTCTTACAAGTCTAAGGCGGCATCGTTGTCATACCGAACACGTACACATGGTCGGGCACGTTCGGGTTTGAAAATATTCAGGATGTTACAAATAGCTTGGGTCCCATTATTTGCGTCAACCAAATTACCGGTGAATAACTCAAGTTCTAGACATTGCCTCGACTCACATGAGTTCCCATCTTTCATACGTCGGATCTCGAGACCATCACCTTACCATCAGACGATTAGTTTGTGATTTTCAATCACATGGTACAAAGCCCATCACATCTTACGTGATAAGCTATACACCATTTATATTTGGTCTTGGTCACGGTGTTAAGCGATAACACCCTTCCTATAAGCAAAACGAGGTAAAATAATTATCAAACCATGTGATATTTAGTTCTCAAACCTTATCCACTCAACTTAAGTCTACTCGTTGAAGTTGAGCACGCACACTGCGGGTTGGTGTTCGGTTCTTCATCTAAGTTTGAGTGCCACGTGATAGGTTGGGTTATTGTGCTTAGGTCCAGTCTCGATTCGAGTTAAAATTCGGGGTAGGGCCCGAGTTCAAGCATTGGGTTCGGTTCATGTGCAATATGTACAAACACGTATATGGTCCGCATATGGTATAAGTTGGGATTTAGTGTATTGGGCGTGTAGTCGAATCACAACCCATGGGGTTTCGAGACCGCGTGACATAGGTCTAAGGTTTCACTTGGGTCAAAACAGTCAATAGGTTGCACTCTCGTCGAAGGTCAACGATTCTACATTTTTGAAAATTTCAGGTTATTACGTTCTTCCCACTTTAAAAAATAGTTGTCCTCAAAAATGCACATACACTATTCGAGGAGGCACAAATACACTGTAATCTTCAATGCTCGAAAGATCAGGGTCATTACACTTCCCACCTTAAAGAATTTTCGGACTTGAAAATTCACTGCATGACTGAAGGTGTGTCGAACATCGTAAGTGGCCGTTGTCCCAAGAAAACATGTCGAGGGGAATCGTAATAACATATCGGAATGCCTTGAAAACAAGGTATCAATTTCACTTATGCTCAAAATTCTTAACCATTGAGATCATAAGAAGAACCATCCGCGAGTGGTGAAATATACCCACAACCACATAGCCTACCGTCTCATAATCACTGACATTCTCAAGGCCTTAACCAAACCCAATAATGAGGAAAATTGGCTAAACAGTAGAATCTATTACCATCACAACAAATTCAACCTATGAGCTAACAATCCTATCCATTGATCTAAACTATGCCAATTTTACCAAAGAGGAACGCAAACCCCCAACTGCCATTAACTGTCAATGTTAGCCATTATCGTTCGTATACTATCACCACAATGTATTGTCAATGAGACTTAAAAGTAGGACATGTATGTCTACACACCAAGATAACCTCTGGTGATTTATCATTGAAAACACAATCCTGCGGCAATCATCAATATCCACTTCAACCATCTAACCACAAGCTGTTAGCAACAAAGTTATCCATATAGAATTCACGTCCAAAACGATTTCACAAAAATCTATATTATGTAGTTAAAATTCATGATTGAACACCAATTCATACAATTGAAGCCGAATTAAGGGCCTGCTCAACAAATCATTAAGGCCTTAATGGAAACGCCAAATCTTACATCATGGTTTATCATTTTTCTACTGGTCTTGTCATCTGAACTAACTTGGCATATCAGAAATCTTATTATTACTCCATACGCCTATATAATATACTTCGTGTCCTATTAATTTTCGTATACGACCTATGCCAAGGTCGCTGCTCGAGCCTAACACGTGAGATCAATGTATAGATAACCACCTAACCGTCATATCATATCATAAACCAACATTCAGCCCAGTGAGGTTGTGCGCATTATAAAAATTTGAGTGTCAACTTACGTCGAGACACTGTCATATCAGATTATCCTTAAGACCCATCTTTGTACCCTTATGATGGCTGGTAAGGTATGGCACATGTGAAAAATTAATTAATATTCAACTATCCTTCAAAGCGTGTCTTAACATATTATATCCTTATTCGGTTCATGGCTTAGGTTCCCACTTTCTTAATAGCTCGTAGCTTAGGATATTCATATTCAATCTTTTCGTAATCTTAATTAGAATGGCTCATGATTTTATAGGCTTCACAAACCACGCTTTCTAAAGGACGGGTTCCGTAGTAACCTTGATGTATTTCGTATGGCATCCCATACTACCATAAAGGAGTTGCAACGTTACATGAATGCCTATATTCCAAGTTCCACGTGACCATAAAATAAACACCACCATGATAAAGGCTTAAAAGTCATGTAGCGTATCTTATTCTTTTTTCTAATCATATATAACTAATTACTCGTAATATTTCAAACGATAATTCAAATAAACAAATCGATCTTAGGAACACGTGACAAGTACTGATATCAATTCGGTATTTAAAAAAGAGTGAGTTAGATTTTAACTTTCAGATATTGCATTGAATTTCAAGACCTTATAAGTTGACAGTGGAGTCCAAGCGTAACTAAGGGTGTCTAGTTCTTCTTTAAGAGAGAGAAGAAGGTGACCTATGATTAAGGTGCATGAATTCTAACTCCTCTAACATGTCATGAGTTCAAATCATCTCTAATTTCTCAAGCTAACTGTAATGATCCCCAGATTTGACACAGTAGGGATGAGGGTCCGGTCAGGCATAGGGCTATGACCATGGCTCCTAAGTTAGTCCAGCATAGCCATTAGGATAAAGACTAAGCATAATTGGCCGCAATTATCAATTGGAATCATAGAAATTTAATAAATACACATAGATATATATGTATATATAAATTTATACAATGCTTAAAGTAAGCATGACTTACATACAAGTCATTATATACCTTGTCTCTTATGAGAGACTAAGTGTACAAGCTTAACACAACATATAACCTGGTTTGAATTTGATATATAAGAAGACTCTAGTTTGATTTTTAGGTGTTTTGTCTCTTATGCAGTACACTACCAAAGTAGTGTTAGTTTACAGGAAACCTTAACTCAAGTAGCTTGTAAGCTACTTGCTGCTTACATGCATGGAAAAAATAGAACACGGCTCCAATGAGTCACTTTGCGGGAGAGCATGCACGCAAGGTCATCTGTTATAAGGCAAAGCTTCCTTTCATTCTTTAGGTTTTTGTTAATAAACCAGACTAGAACAAATTTGGTGAAGGACACCAAATAGTTTAAATTATTAATCAACTTTTCACAGTTCTGATCCGTCGTTGAGATCAGCAGGCATAGCATCGTTATTCTTTCGTGTGATCATACAATAATCACCAAAAAGGTTAGTGATTTGTTAGTTCTTGTATTCTTGTACAGAAGATTTTATGTTAAGAATTGCAGCTCAAGTTGAGAGCAGATCTTTGCACTTTGGATCTGCATTGAAGATAATAGAGATATATATATATACATGTGTATATATATATATAGAGATATATATATATATAGAGATATATATATATATATATAGAAATAGACAAGAATATATATATATATGAGAATATATATATATATATATAGAAAATAAATATATATAAGCAAAAGGGAAGAACAATAGATCAAAAACATACAAAAGGAACCCCATCTGCACCTCGGCAAGCCAAAAATATACAGGCTTGCCGCGGCAACCTTATACGGTTGTCGCGGCAACAAAGCCAGTTGAAGGGATTGCAGCGGAAACACTTATAGGGTTACTGCGGCAACAAAGCCAACTGAAGGACTTGCCGCGGCAACCACTTGAGTGTTGCCGAGGCAACTTCCCCCTGCACAGAATTTTGAGATGTGCCTCTTGTGCATTCGGACCTTAGGTCCACATGAGTTCTGGTAAATACCTGATGAGCTCTTGGTACACTGAGTATCACTTATAGACTATTAGTTTTTTTAAAAAATAAATCCATTTCCTTAGATATGGTGCCACATGGAACACGTAAACACTTTTGAAGAATTTTAAAGAGATGGATTTGCATGATGTTATCGGATGACTAAAAGTGCATCGACGACAACATGTGTAAGATTCAACGTACACAGGTAGGGAATCTATGTTGATATTTTAGAATGATATAAGTTTGTCAGTTAACTTTCATAGAAGCTTTGATAAGTATGCATGTATGCACTGATCAGCATAATAGAAGAAAAATCTGATTTATTTGTATTTGAACTGATAAGCTTGATTTGATAGGAAATAAATGGATTTGATTAGCCATTAAACTAATGTTAATATGAGAATCAACAGTATCTAGTACACATTGCATAAATCAGAAAGGAATTCTTTTACTAGTCTATAAGCATGACTATGAACATAAATCAGTTTTATAAATTAATGATATGATATATTGATAGCAGTTTAAGTACGTTACATCATAAAGCATACATGCAAATGCATATCCTTGATGATTTTACGTAATTCAGTACTCAAAATTTTATCAATCTCAATGTTCTTGATACGTTATTGCTCTAGTTAAATCAAGTGATCCCGCTAACTCGGGAGCTTGAGATTCTCGATGCAAGTGATCCCGCTAACTCGGGAGCTTGACAAGTGATCCCGCTAACTCGGGAGCTTGGCAAGTGATCCCGCTAACTTGGGAGCTTGATCTTGTTAATTCCCTGTTTTCGCCAGCATGTATTCAGTTTCAGTTTGTCTCTCACACTTGTTATATCATGCATAAATACAACATTGCAACATGTTATTCATATATTATTTTATGCTTCTCTATGAAAAAGTGATAAACTGTCAATATAAAATAACAATACAATATTCTCTATTGAGCTTTGGATGATAGCTCATTCAACGACTTAAATGTCTTAGCTGTAGACCCTGACCCGGAGCACGTAGCCGATCCTACTTACATGCCTGACGAGGAAGAGGGAGAAGAAGAAGACGACGACGAGGAGGAGGACGATTTCGCGAAAGAATTCTTTCCGAAATAGGTTTGTAGCTTGGGATCTGAGGGGATATGGGTTTGAGAAGGAGAGGAATGAGAGAAATACATTTTATGACATGTATAAATGATATATAATGGTTTTAGACATATGCTTGGATGTATAGGTTTTCTTTTCACTGTTTAGATGACGGGTGGCCGTCATTGGTGAAAAGCTATATATCATATCTGACCGTTATTTTGTACTTAGTGTTGCTAGTCTAATTATCAGTTGTTTTTACCATATTATATATCTGTCAGAGTTAAAATTCATTGCTTCCGCAATTGTATCACTTTTAATAAAAGAAATAACACCTTGATGAAAGGATCATATCAGGTGATCTGATGGCGCGACCTTTCCCAGTTTAGAGACGGGAAAACGTCGGGCTGTCATAGGTGGTATCAGAGCTCCGGCGTTAAGTCATTGGAGACCGAACTCTAACATATACAAATATGGTAAAATATCTGTTAATAGAATAGTGGTAGGAGTTAGATTGAGTTGTATGTCTGATCAAGTTTTTATCTGATTAGGTTAAGATGCCTCTGCATCGTGGAAGAGGCAGGGGTAGACCACTGTTACCTCATCGCACTGGACCGAATACTATTCCAGTAGCTGGGCACGAGCATGACATTGCTTCGAGGAGTGGTGAGAATGCCCATCTGGTTGAATGTCGAACGACAATGGAGAATGTTGCAGAGCATCCTCCGCCAGAGCAAACTTCGCCAGTGATACATACTCCACTGATGGGAAGTGTTCATGGTATGGAACAAAATGCGGGACACCATCCGCAGTTGATGGAGACCATGGTCAACACTATGGCCATGCTTGCTGTTCGACGTCCCGAGGGCTTTACGGACTTTATTCGACTTCGACCACGAAGTTTCTATAGTCAGCATGACCCAATGGAGGCTGAGAAGTGGTTAACACAGATTGAGAAAGTACTGCATCGAGTCACTTGTACCGAGGAAGAAAAAGTGAGTTGGGCAGCGTACAAATTAGAGAGTGAGGCAGAGCCATGGTGGCAGTCTGTCGAAAGAACACGGATGCCTGGAGTACCATCAACATGGGCAGAATTTATTGAGACCTTTAATGAAAAATATTTTCCAGCGCTTGAGAGGTATAAGCTCGAGGTACAGTTTGCAACATTGGTACAAGGGCAGATGATAGTTAGAGAATATGAATCAGAATTTACTCGTCTCTCTCGCTTTGCACCGCTGTTAGTAGCCACCGAGCTGATGAAAACCCAAAAGTTTGAGAGGGGTTTGAAACCTCTGATCAAAGAGCGCATTTCATTATTTCAGGCAACGACTTATGCCCATGTGATGAAATTGGCATTGGTCACGGAAACCGATGTGGACACCATGTTCAAAAGGAGAGACGAAAAGTAGAAGGCCAGAAAAGCTCCACAATCCTATAGTGCGGGCCAAATTAATAAGCGACCACGATTCCAAGGATAGACAACATTTCAACAGGCTGCGGGAGCATATGCACGGGCTTACAATCCATCGGTATTCTCAGCACCATCAAGGATTCCACGTGTACCGAATCAGTCTTATTCACCAGTGGCTCAAAGTACATCTGGGTTTTCTCAAGTACGGCCGACAAGTTCTCGCATGGGATCTTATACAGCGTCATCAGTTGCCTCCAAAGAAATTTGTGGGAAATGTGGGAAGGCACACAAGACCGATGAGTGTCGTAAAGCTTCTGGTGCATGTTTTCGATATGGCAAAATGGGACATCAGATCCGAGAATGTCCAGAAATGGTTGGAATAGCGACAAAGGCAAGACCAGTTTTACGATCGGCATGGCCCATGGTACAAGGCCGAGCTTATGCTGTCACTGCAACAGATGCGAGAACTAGCCATGACATCATTCAAGGTATGGCTGTCCATTACTTTTATATTAAAGTTTGCAATTAATTATTATTTTAGATAGAGAAGGTGCATATAGTTAACTATGAACATTACATGCTAAATTCCTAGATTGACATATTTATTATTTTAAATATTTGAGATAAATAGGTAATATAACTAACATTAGTCTATATGCTTTAGGTATATTACAATTATATCCAAAAGATGATTATCTGTGTTATAACGCACGAGTCTTGATAGATCCTGGATCTACACACTCGTTTGTCACACCCCAATTTGCTGAAAAATTAAAGAAGATAGGAGGTACTCTAGAACCTCTCTACTTTATTCTTGACGTTACCCTTCCGACTGGACAATCCCTCACGACTGATAAAGTTTACCAGTCGATTATGGTTTCAATCAAGGATGACTGGGGATATGAAGCAGTAGCTGATTTGATCTTGTTACCGATGCAAGGATATGATGTGATCCATGGCATGGATTGGTTGTTCACTCACCATGCGAACGTTGACTATCGCAAGAAGATTGTCTCTTTTCGTTCGCAAAAGAAGAGATCAGCTAAATTTTATGGCATATCGTCAACTAATCTTTCGCTGATATCCGCAATTCGAGCACGACAATTACTTGATGAAGGTGCTCAAGGGTATATTGCTTTCATACAAAGTGATGAACAGAAAGTGAATAAAATGTCACTTTCTGAAGTACCAATCATTTATGAATTTTTAGATGTGTTTCCTGATGAGCTGCCAAGACTACCACCTGATAGGGAAGTAGAATTTGCTATTGAATTAGCTCCAGGTACCGATCCAGTATCGAACGCACCATGCAGAATGGCGTCGGCAGAGTTGAAAGAGCTTAAGGAGCAATTACAAGAGCTTCTTGACAAAGGCTTTATCAGACCGAGTGTGTCTCCATGGGGTGCACCGGTGTTATTTATGAAAAAGAAGGACGGTTCAATGCGCCTCTGCATTGATTATCGTCAACTCAATAAACTGACGATCAAGAATAGATATCCGCTTCCTCGAATCGACGATCTCTTTTTTCAGTTACAAGGAGCATGGTTCTTTTCAAAAATTGACCTACGATCAGGTTATCACCAGATGAAGGTGAAAGCTGAAGATATTTCGAAGACAGCTTTCCGAACACGTTATGGTCATTACGAGTTTCTTGTCATGCCCTTTGGGTTGACCAACGCACCAGCTGCTTTTATGGACTTGATGAATAGAGTCTTCAAACCTTACCTTGATCTGTGTATCGTAGTATTCATAGACGATATACTCATTTATTCCAAGACAAAGATAGAGCATGAAGATCATCTACGTTTGACATTACAAACACTGAGAGATTCATAGTTATATGCTAAATTTAGTAAATGCGACTTCTAGTTGAATCAAGTCAGTTTTCTAGGGCATATTATCTCTGAAGTAGGTATCACGGTTGATCCTGTAAAGAATAAAGTTGTAGTATAGTAGAAGCAGCCACAGACAGTAACCGAGATCAAAAGTTTTTAGGTCTTGCAAGTTATTATCAACGCTTCGTTGAAGGTTTTTCACGACTTGCTGGAACACTCACGCAGCTCACTCGAAAGAATGTTAAATTCGAGTGGACCGAGGCATGCGAACAAGGTTTCCAAGAATTGAAAAGGAGACTTACTTCTGCACCTGTTCTAGCATTACCATCCAGTAGTGGTGGTTTTGTCGTCTTCAGTGATGCCTCATACAGTGGGCTAGGGTGTGTATTAAACCAATGGGAACGGGAAATTGCATATGGTTCTCGTCAGCTGAAAGACCATGAGAAGAATTATCCCACTCATGACCTAGAACTAGCAGCAGTTATTTTCGCATTAAAAATCTGGAGACACTATCTGTACGGTGAAACCTTCGAGATCTTCACCGATCACAAGAGTCTTAAATACCTCTTCACTCAGAAAGAGTTAAATTTAAGACAGAGAAGGTGGATGGAAATTTTGAAAGACTACGACTGTTCTATTTAGTACCATCCCGGTAAAGCCAATGTTGTAGCTGATGAGCTTAGCCGAAAATCCTACGCTCAGTTATCTCATCTTGTGACACGATTACAAAGATGGAAACTACTCAATGACATTGTGTCATCGAGTGCTACTCTGCAAGCAACGTCAATTGGAGGTTTACTTGCTACAGTAATGATCCGAGCTCCACTATTTAATAGGATCAGAAAGCTCCAGATGCAAGATGCAAAGCTTATTTCCATCCAACAAGGGGTACAAAGTGGGCTACAGCCAGAATTCACAATAAAGGACGATGGGTCGTTATTATTTCGAGGACGAGTATGTGTACCTGATGATCATGCCTTATGTCAAGAAATCCTCGAAGAAGCTCACAAGTCAGCATATGTTATTCACTCTGGTAGTACGAAGATGTACCAGGATCTTAAACAGATGTTCTGGTGGAATGGTCTAAAACGTGATGTAGCAGAATATGTTTCAAAGTGTTTGACTTGTCAGCAAGTCAAGGTCGAGCACAAACATCCTGCTGGTCTACTATAGCCATTACCTATTCCAGAATGGAAATGGGAAAATATTTCCATGGATTTCATTCTCGGTTTGCCCCGTACTCAGAAGGGTTACAATGCCATTTGGGTGATTGTCGATTGTCTCACCAAATCGGCGTATTTTTTACCCTATAGTACACGATATACAATATCCAAATTAGATGAAGTTTATCTGAGGGAGATTGTACGATTACATGGGATACCTGTAAGCATCGTGTCAGATCGCGATCCTTTATACACTTCGCGATTTTGGCAAAGTTTCCAAGAAGGTATGGGTTCCAAGTTAGACTTCAGTACAACATTTCATCATCAGATTGACGGGCAGACAAAAAGGGTGAACCAAGTGATTGAGGATATGTTAAGGGCCTGTATGCTCGATTTTCAAGGATCATGGGATAAACACTTACCCCTAATCGAATTCGCATACAATAACAGTTTCCAGTCAAGCATCGGTATGGCATCGTTCGAAGCACTGTATGGACGCCGATGTAAATCTCAGATTAACTGGGAAGAAGCTGGAGAGCTGTTGATTTTAGGCCCTGATCTGATAGAAAGCACCAATGCAGTTGTTCATGTTATTCGGGAACGATTGAAGAGTGCTCAGAGTCGACAAAAGTGTTACGCTGATCTCAAAAGAACCAGTGTTGATTTTCTGGTAATGATTAACATTGATAAGTCTTCTATAAATTGACCAAAAGCTCATTATCAGTCTAATGAAATGATTTTCAGATTGGCGAACACGTCTTTATCAAAATCTCTTTGACAAAAGGCGTGATGCGGTTTGGGAAACGAGGCAAGTTGAATCCTCGTTACATTGGACCATTCCCTATACTAGGTAGAGTAGAAGTAGTGTATCGACTCGCGTTATGTCCGCACCTGGCAGGCATTCATGACGTAGTTCACGTATCGATGCTGAGAAAGTACGTCAGCGATCCGCCGCATGTGTTGGATTATCAACCGTTGGACATCCAGGAAGATCTAACGGTGACCGAAGAACCAGGTCAGATTTTCGACCGCAGAGATCAAATTCTGAGAACAAAACGAATTCCACTCGTTTTGATTCAATGGAAGAATCATGAATCGCATGAAGCTACCTGGGAGCACGAAGCTGATATTCGTGCTCAGTACCCTCCATTATTTACATAAGGTCCGTATTTAAAATCCACGTACACTATAGTTACACTTAGTCAAATAAATTTTAATTGCTTAGATTATAATGTTATTGTAAATAGTTTGTAAAGGCACCCTGCACCAGTAAACAAGAAATTATATCCGATATAATATATTAAGTAAATTTTATGGACCTTATGGATCTTGATACAAATAAATTGAAATAACAAAATTTGAATTAGCATTAGAATTTGATTTGGCATTAAAATTATTATACAAATCAAATTATAAAACTATTCACC
Organism: Chloranthus sessilifolius; assembly: GCA_021018995.1. Classification (NCBI taxonomy): domain Eukaryota; kingdom Viridiplantae; phylum Streptophyta; class Magnoliopsida; order Chloranthales; family Chloranthaceae; genus Chloranthus; species Chloranthus sessilifolius. The sequence continues at coordinate 33,293,422 of CM037597.1, read as the reverse complement.
ATAATTTTACTAAATAATAAAATATTTTAAAAGTTTGAAGCAGCGACACATAAGCACAGGTGTATCCCAAATTACTGCCACATATCACAAGTGATTATTTCGGGTCCATTGATGGCCAAATATAATATATTTATAATATTTTTATAAGCTATATTGTAAAATGGGTCAAAATTTCATGAAAATAAAAATTTTTAATAGAGAAAAATACATCAAAAAGATTAAACTATATTTTTATATAGATCTTGTATCTGTTGAGAACATCTAGTACCAAAAAAATCTGACACCACATATCAGGAGCCCAGAAATCCAGGCCAGCCAACACCTGAACTACCTTGCCGCGGCAAGGACTAGTGCTGGCCGTGGCAAGTCAGTTTCCACGGCAAGCCTTAAGTGTTGCCGCGGCAACTCTGTTAAGATTTGCTGGGTCCGAAACGCACATCCAAGTATTCTCATTTGTTTTATCTGTTAAAAAAGGTGCATATTTCGGTTTTCTTCAACCTTCCAAGCAAATGTCCATGCATACACACCTCCAAATCACGTCCACAGCCGCTGCATGTCACTGATCTACTCCAAGAACCTCTCTATTTCCTGATTTTGTTATGATTTCGGGCAGATTTTTGGTCCTTTGTGAGGTAACAACCAAATCTCTAACTCCATTGTTCTTCCTTGTCTTTTTGATAGTAAAATGCCTCCTAAAAAGGTTGGAGCCTCTAAACCTTCAAAGGCCTCAGCTAAAGCTAAGGGCAAAGGCCCAGCTCCTTTCCACAAACCAATCAATCCACCCATTGAGCACGAACAGCCCATCCCATGGTGGGCTGCGAAAGCCATGGAACCTGAGTGGATCATTGATGATCGACTCTTAACCCCAAATGACCAGACCGCATGGTCTATTCGATACATGGAACAGGCGTAGTTAGGCGCCTTGTATCGGCCATTTCACAATCAATTTTATCCTCGTTTAGTCCGGTTGTTCTACCAAAACTTGATAGTCTCCCCAACTGTTGGTCAATTAGAGACTAAAATTGATGATAGAAAATTTTTCTTCAATATACGTCACATAGCTCAAGCTATGGACTATAGTCCTAATTTTGACGTGACCACAGGACTACAAATGCCCAGGTAGCGGGATGTGAAATTCCATCATATCATCACTAAGATGACTGATGGACAGACCGCTTTCGATCGCAGCTTTGCAATTCGTCGCAGCCAATTACGACAGAAAATGTGGTTCTTGGACTATGCATTTCGGTGTAATCTATATCCCATGCAGCATGAAAGAGAGCGCCGAGATTCTCTCTTACATGATCTCTATGCCGTCCATGAAGGACGATGGGTAAATGCCCCTGTGGTAGTCTAGGAGGGTATTAAGTACGCCAATGAACACTTACAAAGCAACGTTTCAAGTTCTATGCCCTCCTGCCCCTACCCCCGATTGATCTCTCGCATGTTAGAAGGACACTTCGATAGTGTCAATTTAGTTCCCTATCAAATCCCTGTGGGTGAAGAGGTCCGCACTAACAATATGAGGGTCTTTAGCCTTGCCATTTGGAGAAATGTGTATCAACGCTCCTTTCAAGCGGTAATTAACCACCAAGCTAAACGAATTCGTCATCCCCCACAAGCCCAACAAGAAATCCCTTCTGTTCCAACCCAAGATACCTCCATTCATCCTCAACCACAATCCCAAACTGAATCGATCCCTTTGACACAAGGGACTTTTACAAATGCGGATCTTGTCCAGCTCATGCATGAAAACCATGAGCAAACCCTCCTCCAATTCGATAATTTATATCGAAACCATTACATGCTCCATCAACGCATCAATTATATTGAAGAAGCAACTAATATCATGATGGAACATACATTCCAAACTGCTGCAAACCCTTACATTGGGCGGGCGCGCAACTACGCCACCCAATACACTCGAAATGCAACATTATTCGTCCCGGAGTTCCAGCAAGACTTCCAACAACAAGAAGTTGGACCTTCCTCTGCAGGCCAACAACAGCCAAACCCCCAGCCTGGTAACTTCTAACCTCACAAGCTCGTTGTTTAAATTGCATTTATTTCAACCTAAATTGCTTATTTATGACAAATTGAAAATTTGATACATCATGTCAAGGATTAAGGAGTAAGGAGTGATGTTATTCCTGATATGGTAATGTGATTTTATTTGATTTCATTTACATATATCTTGAAGAATGATTAATGAGTAATAAGTAACAAGTAGGTCTAGTTGGTATATATATAACTTTAAGTACGATTCTCTTGGATTCGTTTGAACTTTGTTTTAATAATAGAGAAACGCCTATATACTTTTCTTTTATTAGATGCCACATGTGAGAATAAAATCAATGATGAGTGTTGTTAGTACTAATATTGAAATTCTACCTATTCAATATAGACTTTTGGATTTTGGTTCCATCTGGTTGATTTTAATCTTGTTCTTGTATTAAAAAGTTTGTTCGTAAGCATCATATGTCGTGTAAGCTTTACAACATTTATGTTCATGAGTATGGCATTCATTTGCTACCCTGATAGTCCCGATTTATTTTCAAGGATGAAAATTCCTAAAATAGGGGAGAATGTAACAATCCCCAAATTTCACATAGTAGGGATGAGGGTCCGGTCAGGCATAGGTCTATGACCATGGCTCCTAAGTTAGTCCAGCCTAGCCATTAGGATAAAGACTAAGCATAATTGGCAGCAATTATCAATTGGAATCATAGAAATTTAATAAATACACAAATATATATGTATATATATAAATTTATACAATGCTTAAAGTAAACATGACTTACATACAAGTCATTATATACCTTGTCCCTTATGAGAGACTAGGTGTACCAGCTTAACACAACATATAACCTGGTTTGAATTCGATATATAAGAAGACTCTGGTTTTATTTTTAAGTGTTTTTTCTCTTATGCAATACACTACCAAAGTAGTGTTAGTTTACAGGCAACCTTAACTCAAGTAGCTTGTAAGCTACTTGCTGCTTACTTGCATGGAAAAAACAGAACACGACTCCAATGAGTCACTTTACGGGAGAGCATGCACGCAAGGTCATCTGTTATAAGGCAAAGCTTCCTTTCATTCTTTAGGTTTTTGTTAATAAACCAGACCAGAACAAATTCGGTGAAGGACAACAAATAGGTTGAATTATTAATCAACATCTCATAGTTCTGATCCGTCGTTGAGATCCATCGTTGAGATCAGCAGGCATAGCATCGTTATTCTTTCATGTGATCATATAATAATCACCAAAAAGGTTAGTTACTTGTTAGTTCTTGTATTCTTGTACAGAAGATTTTATGTTAAGAATTGCAGCTCAAGTTGAGAGCAGATCTTTGCACTCTGGATCTACATTGAAGATAATAGAGATATATATATATACATGTGTGTATATATATATATATATATATATAAATATATATATATATATATATATATAAAAGAATATATATATAAGCAAAAGGGAAGAACAACAGATCAAAAACATACAGAAGGAACCCCATTTGCACCTCGGCAAGCCAAAAATCTACAGGCTTGCCGCGGTAACTTTAAAGGGTTGCCGCGGCAACAAAGCCAGCTGAAGGGCTTGCCGTGGCAACACTTATAGGGTTGTCGCGGCAACAAAGCCAGCTGAAGGACTTGCCACGGCAATTACTTGAGCATTGCCGAGGCAACCTCCCCCAGCACAAAATTTTGAGATGTGCCTCTTGTGCATTCGGACCTTAGGTCCACATGAATTCAGGTAAATACCTTATGAGGTCTTGGTGCACTGAGTATCACCTATAGACTATTAGTTTTTTTTTTTAATAAATCCATTTTCTTAGATATGGTGCCACATGGAACATGTAAACACTTTTGAAGAATTTTAAAGAGATGGATTCGCATGATGTTATCGAATGACTAAAAGTGCATCGACGACAACACGTGTAAGATTCAACGTACACAGGTAGGGAATCTATGTTGATATTTTAGAATGATATAAGTATGTCACTTAACTTTCATAGAAGCTTTGATAAGTATGCATGTATGCACTGATAAGCATAATAGAAGAAAAATCTGATTTTTTAATATTTGAACTGATAAGCTTGATTTGATAGGAAATAAATGGACTTGATTAGCCATTAAACTGATGTTAATATGAGCATCAACAGTATCTAGTACACATTGCATAAATCAGAAAGGAATTCTTTTACTAGTCTATGAGTATGACTATGAACATAAATCAGTTTTATAAAATAATGATATGATATATTGATAGCAGTTTAAGTATGTTACATCATAAAGCATACATGCAAATGCATATCCTTGATGATTCTACGTAATTCAGTACTCAGAATTTTATCAATCTCAATGTTCTTGATATGTTATTGCTCTAGTTAAATCAAGTGATCCCGCTAACTCGGGAGCTTGAGATTCTCGATGCAAGTGATCCCGCTAACTCTGGAGCTTGACAAGTGATCCCGCTAACTCGGGAGCTTGAAATATTCTAGTCCAAGTGATCCCGCTAACTCGGGCGCTTGACTTTATTAATTCCCTGTTTTTGCCAGCATGTATTTAGTTTCATTTTGTCTCTCACACTTGTTATATCATGCATAAATACAGCATTGAGCATGTTATTCATATGTTATTTTATGATTCTCTATGAAAAAGTGATAAACTGTCAATATAAAATAATAATGCAATATTCTCTACTGAGTTTTGGATGATAACTCATTCCACGACTTAAATGTCTTAGCTGCAGACCCTGACCCAGAGCACATAGTCGATCCTACTTACGTGCCTGATGAGGAAGAGGGAGAAGAAGAAGATGAGGAGGAGGAGGACGATTTCGTGGAAGAATTCTTCCCGAAATAGGTTTGTAGCTTGAGATCTGAGTGGATATGGGCTTGAGAAGGAGAGGAATGAGAGAAATACATTTTATGACATGTATAAATGATATATGATGGTTTTAGACATATGCTTGGATGTACAGGTTTTCTTTTCACTGTTTAGATGACGGGTGGCCATCATCGGTGAAAAGCTATACATCAGATCTTACTGTTATTTTGTACTTAGTGTTGCTAGTCTAATTATCAGTTGTTTTTGCCATATTATATATCTGTCAGAGTTAAAATTCATTGCTTCTGCAATTGCATCACTTTTAATAAAAGAAATAACACCTTGATGAAAGGATCATATCAGGTGATCTGATGGCGCGACCTTTCCCAGTTTAGAGACGGAGAAACATCGAGCTGTCACACTGACATAGGTTCTTCCTCAATAAATCCTAATGTCCCTATTCTAATCTCTCAATCGTACTTTACTAATCATCATTATTCCTTAAATTCTTCAAAGTTCTCAATCCTAACTCTTGCTTGTATGTCCAGTTGAACTCGATCCACTATAGTGTGGCCTTGTTTCAACATATGCCATGACTCTGATACAGGTGTAAGGTATCCAGGTTTCATGTCTACGTTTCAACTAGGGTATATATGATGACGTTAAATTTCATAATAACATAAAACTTCCAAGGACATTCATCAATTGAGAATATGGTAAATTCTTGGCAATTTTATACCTTGGATGACTTCATTCGGTTGTTGGGCGTCGAGTGGTGAGGATGGTCCCGGAATAGATGTTGATACCATATTCCTTTGATCCGGCTCTAGGCACTCCTTCACCAGATGTCCCACCTAACCAAATCTGAAGCATGGGCCCAAGGCGTGCCTACACTCCTCAGTCCTATGCTTCTTTCTGCATCTTCCGCATATATTAATCGGTGTTAATGACGAGATACGTAAGGATTTCCGTACTGCTGATGCTCTAGCTACTGCAGAAGCTAAAGAGTGAGCGGATACTTGCACAACTCCTCTGGCCGCCTGTGCATGTCATGTAGAGATGGCAAGGACACGATCCTGAACAATGGACTGAGAGGGATCTTGAGTTGTTGCCGATGTTGTCGCCTCTCTCCAATTTGTCCACACCTAAAACACGCACCTATAGTCCATCTACACATCTCTGTCTTGTGCTGCTTCCCACAGCGTGAGCATGACTCAATCGGTGCATATGGAGAGGTGTGTTCAATTTCTCGTAATAATATAGCCGTAAGCAATGCGGTCTGCTGGGCCATCGTGTTGACCATTATTTCCAATGGCTGCATAGTTTACTCACGATCATTATCTCCCATAACTGATGGTCCCGATGGTCTAATAGAACTCTAACACCTCGCAAAAGGTTATGTCTGAACATTAACGATGAGTGTTAGAGTTCTAGCAGACCATCGGGACCATCAGTTAATTGTAACATGCACCTCGCAAAAGAGCGAAAGCCGTATGTACTGGAGATAATGATCGTGAGTAAACTAGGCAGCTACTGGAAATAATGGTCAATACGATGGCCCAGCAGACTGATGGTCTGATAGAACTCTAACACTCATCGTTAATGTTCAGACAAAACTTAATGTCATATTCCTACACTTAGAGTTATGGCCTTGAGTCTCCCATAAGACCTAAAGCCTATGCTCGGATACCAACTGTGACAACTCGGATTTTCCCAACATAATTTTTAGAGATATAATTTTTCTTTTTCAACTTCAAACCAAAATGGGAAAATCTGAACCGCCAGATCGTAGAACACAATCTGAATACAGAATACTTACTTGGTACCACCACAATTTGCAGAGATTAAGCAGATATAACACTCAACAACACATAGTTCCTATTTATACTTAGGACAAAAGGAGAATATAAAAACAACCAACCACCGGTGACGGCCGACTGTCGCCTAAATAGTGATGATACTAGTCTCACACAAAAGAAATATCTCAAAATATACCAAATTTAAAGTGTAGCAAAATTTATTATACACCCAGTCCCATTACCAATGAACTAAGGATAGAAACCCCACTGTGCAAGATCTGCTTCCCTCTTCGGCACAGACTCAGGGTTTTCTCTAAGCCTAAGGTTCTGGTCAGGACTTGTACCTGTGACGTATAGTCGGGGTGAGCTAGCAGTCTAAGCTCAATAGAAGAATCTCAATTTATATTACATTTTTACTGTAGAGTATGGTTTTTATAACATATATCAAAATAGCTGATTCTAGAGTAGATATTTAGAATAGACAAATCATAAAATAGATGCTAGTATCACTAACCGAAATCAGATGAAGAATATCAGGAAGCAGATGCATTTTCATTTGTTTTAAATGACTTAAATTTAACTTAAATAACTCCTGTGTATATAGCACGTGGTAGCCAGATGTTGACCGATGGGAAACCCCGACCATAGTCGTTCAATGAATAATATGCAGGAATTGCAACAGGCCTTTGTGTTATGAGTCCAACTTGTGTCAGGCAACTACACAACAAATACACTGCTATCCCTCCGTGCCGGTCACGGATACCTCGCTGCGCCGGTGGGGTTCGTCACATGAACTTTAAATCATCTGCATGGTACATAATATAAAGAATCAAGTGTTAGAACAAATCGGGAATGACAGATCTTTCATTTATATGCAAGGGATACTTTAAAATAGTAATCAGAATCCATGTGTCAGAATACAAGTCTTAATAGTCCATGAAATCAGAATAAATGCAATTTAGATTAAATTTCCCCTACTTTAAGTTCGTAGCTGCTCAAAGCAATACCTAAGTCCTTATCGACGACTTCCATTTCCAAACTACATCACATATACGTTGACATATTATGGACTAATTCTAATTTCAATAACTTTGATAATTTTAAGTGTTCTCTCAAAATCGAGGCGGAAATGGGCAAGTTTGTGCTAACCCAGAATTTGACCTAACATCCCACTTCATTTTAACCCTCAAAACATTTGATTTTTTAGTTAGTTAATTCATAAAAGTTATAGAGCTCCTTGTTCTCTTTCCAACACCATAAGAATCGAGCCAATCAGAGTTTGGAATAAAGATTTTTGGCCCTAATCCCAAAGCTATGTCGGCACATTCAATCAAATTTGATCGATCGAATTTCATTGGGCCTTTTGTTCTATAGGTGTATTAATCAATTCGATCGATCATTTCTTAAATTTGATCGATCGAATAATAGTTTGATCAATTGAATTCCAATTTGATCGATCGAATATGACAGTTTGATCGATCGAATTCCAATTTGATCGATTGAACACCAAATTTGATCGATTGAATACCAAATTTGATGGTTCAAATTTTGACGAGTTCAGAAGCCTTCGGGCGTCTTCCTTGGTCTATTTTCCCTCAAATTTCACCCAAATCTTTAATGATTCTTAACAAATCATACACACACATACACATACATGTTAGAACATTTAGAATCATTTAAAAATCAATTCGATTGTACCTGTCACCGATCGAATCCGAGGTTTATTTGAAGTGTTACCGAACGAGGGTTTCGAAGCAAAACCTTCAAATTTCTACGGCGATTCTACAGCGATTGATCACAATGAACTCAAGATGACGTCGTTCATCCTTACGCTTTTATCTTAACCTCTTCCAAGTGCGGAATCGATCGTGGGACGGAACGTTTCTTGAAAATGAGGTTTTTAAAGAAAGAGGGTTTGAATGGCTTAGAATTTATAAACAGTGAAACTCTAGCGATGCCAGTGCCACATGCATTGCGAAGAGTGCCGCTACTGCGATGTGATTGTGATCTCACGATCGAAATCTCAAGAAGGGTTCTAGTGGATGTAAGCTCACATTTAGCTCATGTTCTCTCTCTTCTCTCAAATTTGCAAGATAGGTTAGCCTTTAAGCTATCTCCCCCATCTTATAACCAAATGAACCCAACTAAATATCTTTGATATTTAGTTTCAAATTCTATCCACATCATTTGGGTTTGGTTTCAATGTAACTTTAGTACACAAAATTTGGATATTTAGTTTCAAATTCTATCCACATCATTTGGGTTTGGTTTTAGTGTAACTTTAGTACACAAAATTTGGGTATTTGCGACATCATCAAGGGTTTTATTTGAGGCCAAGAGTCAGCCTAATTAGTCAATCAAACTAGTCACCCTAATTAATTGACCCTATTCAATCCGTCCAACTAACCTTAATCCTTATAATACCATGTCAACGTTTCATTTAGAAAATTATTTCTAATTTTGCACACGTGCACATCGTGTTGCACTAGGCTTGCGCAATTGGCCTGTGGGTAATGGCTCAAATTCTATGCACAAATTTTGGGGTTCAATTTGGTGTTAAGCCGGCACACCACAAGTCAATGTATGGATCTTCATTTAGGGCAAAAATTAAGATCCAATAAGATCCTAAACTCACTTCTCCACACCTAATATATTCTTACAAATCTAAGGCGGCGGCGTTGTCATACCGAACACATAAACATGGTCGGATGCATTCAAGTTTGAAAATATTCAGAACGTTACAAATAGCTTGGGTCCCATTATTTGCGCCAAGCAAATTATCGGTGAAAAACTCAAGTTCTAGACACTGCCTCGACTCACATGAGTTCCCATCTTTTGTACATCGGATCTCGAGACCATCGCCTTACCATCGGACAGTTTGTTTGTGATTTTCGATCACATGGTATAGAGCCCATCACAGCTTATGTGAGAAGCTACACACCATTTATATTTTATCTTGGTCACGGTGTTAAGCAGTAACACCGTTCCTATAAGCAAAACGAGGCAAAATAATTATCAAACCAAGTGATATTCATTTGTCAAACCTTATCCACTCAACTTAAGTCTACTCGTTGAAGTTGAGCACGCACACTGCGGGTTGGTGTATGGTTCTTCATCTAAGTCTTATGACAGGTTGGGATATTGTGCTTGGGTCCACTCTTGATTCGAGTTAAAATTTGAGGTAGGGCCCGAGTTCAAGCATTGGGTTCGGTTCATGTGCAATATGTACAAATACATATACGCTCCACATACGGTATGAGTTGGGATTTAGTGTGTTCGGCGTGTACTCCAATCACAACTCGTGGGGTTTCGAGACCACGTTACATAGGTCAAATGTTTGACTTGGATCAAAACAATCAATAGGTTGCATTCTCTTCAAAGGTCAACGATTCAACGTTTTCAAAAATTTCTGGTTATTTCATTCTTCCCACCTTAAAAAAATTTCGTCCTCGAAAATGCACATACACTATTCAAGGAGGCACGAATACATTGTAATCTTCAATGCTCAAAAGATCCGGGTCATTACACTTTCCACCTTAAAAAATTTTTCGCCTCGAAAATTCACTACGTGACTGAAGGTATGTCGAACATCGTAAGTGGCCGTTGTCACAAGCAAACATGTCGAAGGGAATCGTAATAACATATCGGGATGCCTTGAAAAAAAGGTATCGATTTCACTTATGCTCAAAATTCCTAACCATTGAGATCATAAGAAGAACCATCCACAGCGAGTGGTGAAATATACCCACAACCAACCAACCTACTGTCTCATAATCTTTGAAATTCTGAAGGCCTAAACCAAACCCAATAACGAGGGCAATTGGCTAAACAATAGAATCTATTACCATCACAACAAATTCAACCCATGAGCTAACAATCCTATCCATTGATCCAAACAACGCGAATTTTACCAAAGAGGAGCGCACAACTGCCATTAACTGTCAACGTTAACCATTACTGTCCGTATACTATCACCACAATGTATTGTCGGTGAGACTTAAAACAGGAAATGTATGTCTACTCACCAAGATAACTTCTGGTGATTTATCATTGAAAACACATTCCTGCGGCAGTCCTCAATATCCACATCAACCATCTAACTACAAGCAGTTAGCAACAAAGTTATCAAAAAAGAATTCACGTCTAAAAAGATTTCACGAAAATCTATATTACGTAGTTAAATCCATGATTGAACACTGATTCATACAATTAAAGCCGAATTAAGGATCTATTCAACAAATCATTAAGGCCTTAATGGAACCGTCAAACTTACGTCATTGTTTATCATTTTTCTATTGGTCTTATCATCTAAACTAACTTGGTATATCGAAAGTCTTATTATTGCTCCATACACCTACACAATATACTTTGTATCCTATTAATTTTCGTATACGACCTATGCCAAGGACGCTTCTCTAGCCTAACACGCGAGATCAATATATAGATCACCACCTAACCATCATATCATATCATAAACCAACATTTAGCCCAATGAGGTTGTGCGCATCATAAAAATTTTAGTGTCCCCTTATGTCGAGACATTGTCGCTTCAGATTGTCCTTAAGACCCGTCTTTGTACCCTTATGGTGGCTGGTAAGGTATGGCACATGTAGAAACTTAATTAATATTCAGCTGCTCTTCACAGCATGCCTTAACATATTATATCCTTATTCGGTTCATGGCTTAGGTTACCACTTTCTTAATATCTCGTAGCTTAGCATATTAACATTCAATCTTTTCGTAATCTTAACTAGAATGGGTCACGATGCGATAGGCTTCCCAAACCACGCTTTCTAAAGGGCGGGTTCCGTAGTAACTTGAATATAATTCGTATGGCATCTCATACTACCATAGAGGATTTGCAGCCATACCTGGATGCCTACAATCCAAGTTCCAGGTGACCGTAAAATAGACCCCACCAAGAAGAAGGCTTAAAAGTCATGTGGTGTATCTTATTCTTTTTTCTTATCATATATAACTAATTACTAGTAATATTTCAAACAATAATTCAAACAAACAAACAAATCAATCATAGGAACACATGAAAAGTACTGATATCAATTCAGTATTTATAAGAGTGAGTTAGACTTTAATTCTTAGATATTGCATTGAACTCCAAGACCTTATAAGATGACAGTGTAGTCTAAGAATAACTAAGGGTGTCTCGTTCTTATTTAAGAGAGAGAAGAAGGTGACCTATGATGAAGGTGCATGAGTTCTAACTCCTCTAACATGTCATGAGTTCAAATCATCTCAAATTTCTCGAGCTGACATAGGTTCTTCCTTAATAAATCCTTATTTCCCTACTCTAATCTCTCAACCGTACTTTACTAATCATCATTATTCCTTAAATTCTTAAATTTTCTTTATCCTAACTCTCACTTGTATGTCCTGTTGAACTCGATCCACTATAACGTGGGCTTGTTTCAACATATGCCTTCACTCTGATAGAGGTGTAAGGTATCCAGGTTTCATGTCTATGTTTCAACTAGGGTATATATGATGACGTTAAATTATCACAACAGCATAAAACTTCCAAGGACATTCATCAATTGAGAATAAGGTAAAGACTTGACAATCAATAATGGATTATACCTTGGATGACTTCATTCAGAGGTTGGGCGTCGTGTGGTGATGATGGTCCCGGAAGAGATGTTGATGCCATATTCCTTTGATCCGGCTTTGGGCACTCCTTCACCAAATGTCCCACCTAACCACATCTGAAGCATGTGCCTTAGGCATGCCTACACTCCTTAGTCCTATGCTTCTTTCCTCATATTGTGCACATATCAATCCGTGTCAATGAGGAGATACGTAAGGAGGCTTGCCATGTTGTTGATGCTCTAACTGTTGCTGAAACTAAAGAGTGAGAGGATACTTGGACAACTCCTCTGGCTGCCTGAGCATGCCATGCAGAGATGACAAGGACACGATCCTAAACCATGGATAGAGAGGGATCTTAAGTTGTTGCCAATGTTGTCGCCTCTCTCCCTAATTAGGGGCAGTCTCTTATCAGATGTCCAATTTGTCCAACCCTAAAACATGCACCTGTAGTCCATCTACACATCTCTGTCTTGTGATGCTTCCCACACCGTGAGCATAACTCAATCGGTGCAGGTGGAGAGGGGTGTGCAGTGTCTCATAATAATATAGCTGCAAGCAATGTCGTCTGCTAGGCCATCGTATTGACCATAGTTTCCAGCAGCTGCCCAGTTTGCTCGTGATCATTATCTCCAGTGCGTACGGTTTTTTTTCCTTTGCGAGGTGCGATATCGATTTGTTAAAATGAAACAAAGGTTTCAATTAATGGATGGTCCCAATGGTCTGACTGAACTCTAACACTCATCGTCAATGTTTAGACAAAACCTAATGCCATATTCCTACACTTAGAGTTATGGATATGAGACTCCCATAAGACCTAAAGCCTAAGCTCTTATACTAACTGTGATAGCCCAGATTTTCCCAACATAATTTTGAGAGATATATACATGTTTTTCGACTTTAAAAAAAAATAGGAAAATCTGAACCGCCAGATCATAAAACACAATCTGAATACATAATACTTGGTACCACCACAATTTGTAGAGATTAAGTAGATATAACATTCAACAAAACGTAGTTCCTATTTATACTGAGGATAAAATGAGAATATCAAAACAACCAACCACCTACGACGGCCGACCTTCGCCTAAACAATGATGGTACTAGTCTCACACAAAAGAACTATCTCAAAATATACCAAATTTATAGTGTAACAAAATTTATTATACACCCACTCCCATTACCAATGAACTAAGGATAAAATCCCCACTGCGGAAGATCCTCTTCCCTCTTCGACACAGACTCAGGGTTTTCTCCAAGCCTAAGGTTCTGGTCACGACCTGTACCTAAGACGAATACTCGGGGTGAGCTAACAGTCTAAGCTCAATAGAAGAATCTCAATTTATATTGCATTTTTACTGTAGAGTATGGTTTTCAGAAAGTATATCAAAAAAAATGATTCTAGAGTAGATATTTAGAACAGGCAAATCATAAAACAGATGCTCGTATCACTAACCGGAATCAGATGAAGAATATCAGGAATCATATGCATTTTCATTGGTTTTAAATGACTTAAATCTAACTTAAACAACTCCCGTGTATATAGCACATGGTAGCCAGATGTTGACCGATGGGTATCCCTGATCATCATCGTTCAATGAATAATTTGTAGGAATTGCAAAATGCCTCTGCGTTATGAGAGCAACTTGTGTCAGGCAAGTACACAACAAATACATGCCTATCCCTCTGTGCCGGTCACAGATATCCTGCCATGTCGGTGGGGTTCGTCACATGAACTTTTAATCATATGCATAGTACATAATATCAGGAATCAAGTGTTAGGAAAAATTGGGCTTGACAGATCTTTCATTTATATGCAAGGGATACTTTAAAATAGTAATCAGAATCCATGTGTCAGAATACAAGTCTTAATAGAAAAATCAAAATAAATGCAATTTAGATTGAATTTCCCCTACCTTAACTTCGTAGCCGCTCAAAGCAATAGCTAAGTCCTTATCGATGTCCTCACATTCCCAAACTACATCCCATATACGTTGACATATTAAGGAGTGATTCTAATTACAATAACTTTAACATTTTTAAGTGTTCTCTCAAAAACGAGGCGGAAATGGGCAAGTTTATGCTAACTCAAAATTTGACCCATATTCTCTCTTCATTTTAACCCTCAAAAAATTTGATTCATGAGTTGGTTAATTCATAATAGTTATAGAGCTCGTTGTCCACTTTCCAACACCATAAGAATAGCATCAATCAGAATTTGGAGTTAAATATTACGGCCAAAATACCGAAGCTGTGTCAACACATTCAGTCAAATTTTATCTATCAAATTCCAAATTTGATCGATCGAATTTCATCCGGCCTTCTATTCTATAGGTGTATTATTCAATTTGATCGATCATTTATTAAATTTGATCAATCAAACTAAATTCCAATTTGATCAATCAAATCTGACAGTTTGATTCATCGAATTCCAATTTGATCGATCGAGCACCAAACATGATCGATCGAATACCAAATTTGATAGTTCGAATTTCGACGGGTTCAGAACCCTTTGGGCATCTTCCTTGGTCTATTTTCCCCCAAATTTCACCTAAATCTTTAATGATTTTCAATAAATCACACACACACATATAAATACATGTTAGGACATTTAGAATCATTTAAAACTTAATTCAATCGTACCTTTCTCCGATTGAATCTATGGTTTATTTGAAGTGTTGCCGAACGAGAGTTTCGAAGTGAAACTTTCGGATTTCTATGGTGATTCCACAATGATAGATCATAATGAACTCAAGATGACGTCATTCATCCTTACGCATCAATCTTAACCTCTTCCAAGCGCGGAAACGATCGTGAGACGGAACGTTTCTTGAAAATGGGGTTTTTAAAGAAAGAGGGTTTGAATGGATTAGAATTTATAAACGGTGGAACTCTAGCGATGTCAGCGTCTCGTGATTTGCCAAGAGTGCGGCTACTCCGATGTGATCGTGATGGCACGATCGAAATCTCAAAAAGGGTTCCAGTGGATGCAAGCTCACGTTCAGCTCAGTTCTCTCTCTTCTCTCAAATTTGCAAGATATCTTAGCCTTTAAGCTATCACCCCCCTCTTATAACCAAACGAACCCAACTAAATATGTTTGATTTAGTGTAACTCTAGTACACATAATTTGGGTATTTGCTACATCTTCAAGGGTTTTATTTGAGGCCAAGAGTTGGCTCAATTAGTCAACTAAACTAGTTAGCCTAATTAATCGACCCTAATCAATCGGTCGAATTGGCCTTAATCCTTATAATACCATATCAACGTTTCATTTAGAAAATTGTCTCTAATTTTACACACATGCACAACATGTTGCACCAGGCTTGCGCACTTGGCTTGTGTGTAATGGCTCAAATTCTACGCACGGATTTTGGGGTACAATTTGGTGTTAAGCCAGCACACCACAAGTCAGTGCATGGGTCTTCATTTAGATCAAATAATATCCTAAACTCACTTCTCTACACCTATTATATTCTTACAAGTCTAAGGCGGCATCGTTGTCATACCAAACACGTACACATGGTCGGGCGCATTCGGGTTTAAAAATATTCGGGACGTTACAAATACCTTGGGTCCCATTATTTGCGCCAACCCAATTACTGGTGAAAAACTAAAGTTCTACACACTGCCTCGACTTACATGAGTTCCAAATACATCGGATCTCGAGACCATCGCCTTACCATCAGATGATTAGTTTGTGATTTTTGATCACATGGTACAGAGCCCATCACAGCTTACGTGAGAAGCTATACACCATTTATATTTGGTCTTGGTTGCAGTGTTAAGCGGTAACACCCTTCCTATATGCATAACGAGGCAAAGTAATTATCAAACCAAGTGATATTTAGTTCTCACACCTTATCCGCTCAACTTATGTCTACTCATTGAAGTTGAGCACGTACGCTGCCGGTTGGTGTACGGTTCTTCATCTAAGTTTGGTGCCACGTGATAGGTTGGGTTATTGTGCTTGGGTCCACTCTCGATTCGAGTTAAAATTTGAGGTAGGGCGTAAGTTCAAGCATTGGGTTCGGTTCGTGCGCAATATGTACAAACACGTATGCGCTCCACATATGGTATGAGTTGGGATTCAGTGTGTTCAGCATGTACTCCAATCAAAACCCGTGGGTTTTCGAGACCATGTTACATAGGTCAAATGTTTGACTTGGGTCAAAACTGTCAATAGGTTGCATTCTCATCAAAGGTCAACGACTCAACGTTTTCAAAAATTTCTGGTTATTACATTCTTCCCACCTTAAAAAAGTTTCTTCCTAAAAAATGCACATACACTATTCGAGGAGGCCCGATACACTGTAATCTTCAATGCTCAATCAGGGTCATTACACTTCCCACCTTAAAGAATTTTTGGCCTCGAAAATTCACTTTGTGACTGAAAGTGTGTCAAACATCGTAAGTGGCTGTTGTCACAAGCAAACATTTCGAAGGGAATTGTAATAGCATATCGGGATGCCTTGAAAAGAAGGTATCGATTTCACTTATGCTCAAAATTCTTAACCATTGAGATCATCATAAGAACCATCCACAACGAGTGGTGAAATATACCCACAACCACACAACCTATTGTCCCATAATCTCTGACATTCTCAAGGCCTTAACCAAACCCAATAATGAGGAAAATTGGCTACAAGTAGAATCTATTACCATCACAACAAATTAACCCACGAGCTTACAATCCTATCCATTGATCCAAACTATGCCAATTTTAGCAAAGAGGAACGCAAACCCCCAACTGCCATTAACTGTCAACGTTAACCATTACCTTCCGTATACCATCACCACAATGTATTGTCGGTGAGACATAAAACAGGACATGTATGTCTACACACCAAGATAACCTCTGGTGATTTATCGTGGCAAACACACTCCTGCGGTAGTCCTCATTATCCACATCAACCATCTGACCACAAGCAGCTAGCAACAAATTTATCCAAAAAGAATTCACGTCCAAAAAAGATTTCATGAAAATCTATATTACGTAGTTAAAATCCATGATTGAACACCGATTCATACAATTGAAGCCGAATTAAGGTCTGTTAGACAAATCATTAAGGCCTTAATGGAACCGTCAAATCTTACGTCATTGTTTATCATTTTTCTACTGGTCTTGTCATCTAAACTAACTTGGCATATCAGAAGTCTTATTACTACTCCATACGCCGACACAATGTACTCCGTATCCTATTAATTTTCATATTCGACCTATGCTAAGGCCGTTGCTTGAGCCTAACAAGCGAGATCCATGTATAGATAACCACAAAATCGTCATATCATATCATAAACTAATATTCAGCTCAATGAGGTTGTGCGCATCATAAAAATTTTAGTGTCCCCTTATGTCGAGACACTGTCGTATCAGATTGTCCTTAAGACTCATCTTTGTACCCTTAAGGTGGCTGGAAAGGTATGACACGTGTAGAAACTTAATTAATGTTCAGTTGGCCTTCACAGCGTGTTTTAACATATTATATCCTTATTCTGTTCATTGCTTAGGTTCCAACTTTCTTAATATCACGTAGCTTAGCATATTCATATTCAATCTTTTCGTAATCTAAACTAGAATGGATCACAGCGTGATAGGCTTCAAAAACCACGCTACTATGCGAGCGTCGGAGCATACCTGCGTGAGTACTTAGTGAGAGAGAGCTCCTAAAGCTCTACTACACAAGAAATCTAGGCACTTCAGATAATCTCTGTGATAGCATTACAGCACAAAGGAACTGCACGATTAACTGAAGATTTACTACGCGAGTGAGAACTTCCCACCAGCCAAAGGATACTCCGCGAAGGCTTTGCAACTACGCGAATCAATTAATGCATATGCCAGCCCCGCGAAGCATGGGCCTCCCCACTTCTCAGTTTTAACACAAGGAACTTTTGGGAATTTCTTAATGCTAGGGCACACTTCTGGAGGAGCAGATCTCGAGGTGCACATCTCAAGGCACTCAAGGGTCGTAACAGTGCCACGTCTGCTAGAAAAATTCGGGTTAATCTCTTCAGAGCCAAGGCCGTATGGACAGAGTATATAAACTACACTTAGAGTTTAGTTTTAATCATCAATCCTTCCTTCATCCTTTATCGGCTGAGTGCTCCAGCAGGCTAGGGTTAGGGTTAGGGTTTGATCATCCCTTTTTCCCATTTTTCTTCTCTCTTAGCCAAGCATCTGCTGGCTAATCCTCTTGTAAGTAGTTAGGCTTAGTTTTATTTTAGTTTTGTAATAAGTTTTGTATACATTAGGATTTTTGATGAGCAGTTGTGTACAGGCTGTAGCCTGGAGACAGTTCATTGTAAGGTTTGCTTTTATTAATGGATTGTTGTTTTAATGACTAATTGAATCTAAAGATTTTATGGTTCTCTTAGATGTCTATAGGATCTATGTATTTGAGACGAGCCCGTTCAATTTTCAGTAGATCTATTATTTACCATCTGATTTTCCTTGGTTTGATAGCCCCATGGAAAGCAATGTTGGATCTGTAGTGAGATCTGGAGAGCTCGGAGGCCTGTGGACCATGGTGGTTGCAGCAGTTTATATATTCTTTCTCAAGCCTCTGTGTTATTGACAGACCAATGGGATACCCTGTGTCCATTTGAGTGGATAGAGTATAGCCCTAAGGTGGTGTCCAGCCATATATTTGAGAATGATTCTTCTCCCCTGCACATGAGCTTCTAGAGCCTTGTGAGGAGGTTTTGTACAGGAATTGGCTCCCCTCTTTTGTACCTAACCGATATTAGATGTTAGATCTTATTGCTCTATAGTACTTGCAGCTTGAGGCTGAGTCATTACAGGCCTTTTATAGTAATGACCAACTGAATCTAGAGCCTTATTCAACTTGTAATATGGTCCTTTTTGTAGGCACAGTGAGCCGTTGGCCTTCGCAAAGCACTTAGGATTTTATGGGTTGGAATACCTATGGATGTCAGCCAGATCTATGCGCAGATTTAGGGAGCTTGTAACGCTGGCATTATATAGTACTGCAATAGTATTCATGGCCTGATCTGGTCTAGTGGTTGGGGAAATGATCAGTCCACTCCTCTGAATTAGATTAGAAATTTCTGGCTTGATCAATGGGATTTGATAGACTCTATAGGATAGGTTGTGACCATTTGAGTGGACAACCTATAGACTTAAGAGCACCCCAAATGGCATGGGCTAAGTTGGAGACCTCTACCATGTTGAGGCTTCTGATAGCGTCTCAGCAAGGAGCACTACAGGGACAGACTAAATCTGAGTTACATTACTGCTTTAACTCTAAACTTAACCTTCTTACTTCTCACCATTTTTTATATTTTATTTTGGCACACACCATCACCATCTTCTTCTTAATCCCTTTTTTAGGATAGGGCTATATTTTATTTCTATTTTGTTAGGGTTAATTTAGTGTAGTCGTGACACCCAACTCCCTTTCTTTAAGATTGCCAGATCTGTAGCCGGATCTGGAGTTCTACTATTATAGCCCATTTTGGGTTCTAGATCTATGGGACAAATTTTTACTTATCAAAGCTTGATACAATAAACCCTGTATCTTGCAGGTTTAGGATTACTTTAGTTATGCTGAATCCATTCTTTTATTTTACTTTGATTTTAATTTGTTTTCACCACACAATAATCAACACTTGAAAGAATCAACAATAGGTCCTTCCCAGTTAGGCTTGAACATTCCTCTCGGATCTGTGTGGAGGGATGGGAAGATCCTCTTGAGTATCGTGTCTCCTACCTTCAGATCTCGACCGCAAACACGTTTATTGTAAGTGCGTGCGATTCGCCTTTGGTAGACTTGGGTATGACACAAGGCTAGGAGCCGTTTCTCATCCAACAGGCTCAATTGCTCAAAGCGAGATATCTCTACTGAAGCTTTAGATAGGCCTGACATAAGGAGTATGCAGAGTGAGGGTACTTCCACTTCTACTGACAAGACGGCCTCAGTTCCATATACAAGGGAGAATGGTGTTGCCCCTGTAGCAGTATGGACCGACGTTCTATAGGCCCATAATGGAAATGACAACATCTCGCTCCAATCTCGATAGGTGATGACCATTTTCTCGAGGATGCGGACGATAATTTTTTTGGCAGCTTCCATGGCCCCATTGGTTTGTGGCCGATAAGGCGACGAGCGATGGTGCTTAATTTTGTACTGCTCGCAGAAGGCCCCGATGCACCTATTCGCGAAGTTCATGCCATTATCGGTGATGATATCTTTGGGTACATCAAATCAATACACAATGTTGCTCTTGATGAATTTCTCGACGTGCCAAGCTGTGATGCTTGTATATGATGTTGCCTCTATCCATTTGGTGAAATATTCAATGGCGACGAGGATGAACTGATGTCCTTTTGAGGCCTTCTGATTAATCATTCTGACGACATCAAGGCCCCAAGTGGCAAATGGCCAAGGAGTGGTCATGTAATATAGATCGATGGCAGGTGAGTGTATTAGACTGGAGTGTTCATGGCACTTGTAGCATTTCTGAACATGTCTGCAATAGTCAGATTCCATAGCTGTCCAGTAGTATCCTTGTCATAGGATTTTCTTAGTGAGCATATGACCATTGAAGTGGGTACCGCATACCCCCTCATGGATCTCCTTCATGATGTTGATTGCTTTATCCTCTGTAAGGTATCTGAGCAAAATGCTATTGAAAGATCGTTTGTAAAGGCAGTCACCGTAGATGACGTAGCCTGCCACCAGACGTTGAATGGTCCGTCGGTCTGTCTTGGATGTATCCTCAAGGAAAGTACGAGTTTCGAGGAAATTCTTGATATCTGAAAACCATGGTGGCTCATCATCAGGCTTTAGGGGTTCCTCAATATGGAGGCAGAAGGCCGGCTCATTCCTCTACTCAATTATGATGGGTTTTGTCTCAACACCATAGGGGATCTCTACAATTGATGCCAAAGTCACTAATGTGTCGACGAAGTGATTCCTTATCCGTGGGACATAGTAGAACGCAACATCCTCGAAGCATGCTATCAGATCTTCCAGGTGCTCATGGTAAGGGATGAGTTTCTCATCCTTCGTCTTCCAATCTCCATTCGTCTGGCATATGATCAACTAGGAATCGCCAAACACCCTAAGGTTAGTTACCTTCAAATCAATTGCTGCTTATAGTCCTGCTGCACAGGCTTCATACTCGGCTATATTATTTATGCATGGGAAGTTGAGCTTGAAAGAAACTGGTACATGCGACCCTTTCGGTGAAATTAGAATAGCACCAACTCCCTGGCCATCAGCATTCGCTGCCGCTTCAAAATTCATTACCCAGGATTCCTCTTCATCTTCTGTATCATCCTCCATCATGAATAAGATGTCCTCATTAGGGAATTCGGTTCTCAAAGGCTCATAGTCTAGCAATGGATTGTCGACAAGATGATCGGCGAGTGCTTGCCCTTTGATCGACTTATGGGTGACATAGGTGATGTCATACTCGGATACCAGGAGCTGCCAGCGTGCAGCTCACCCAGTAAGAGCCAACTTTCCAAACAAATACATCAACGGATCCATGCGTGCTAAAAGTAGAACGACCTGGGATTACAAGTAGTGGCAAAGCCTAAACCTCTGTGTAGCCCATAGAGAGCAAGGCATGCCTTCTCCAGATGAGAATAGCGTGTCTCGTAGTTAATAAATTTCTTGCTCAAATAGATGGCCAGTTCCCTTCTTCCTGTCTCATCATACTGCCCTATGACACATCCCATCGAGACCTCCATCATGGAGAGATACATTAAGAGTGGTCTCCCCAGCTCAGACGGTACCGACACTGGCGGGTTGAGGAGGTAGCCCTTGATCTTATTGAAAGCGGTCTGACAATCATCATTCCCTTCAGCGGGAGAGTCCTTTCATAGTAGCCTAAAGATCAACATACAGATTGGAGTGAGTTGTGCGATGAACCGACTGATATACTGTATCCTGCCCAAGAATCCTCTAAACTCTTTTTCTGTAGATGGTGGTGGCATTTCTGTGATAGCTTTCTCTTTGACTGGGTCGACCTCGATACCTCTTCTGCTGACAATGAAGCCCAATAGTTTCCCTAACATAGCGTCGAATGCGCATTTATGAGGATTTAGCCGCAGCCTATATTTTCTCAGCCTCTCAAACAGCTTTTGAAGGTTTATCAAATGATCACATCTCTCCGATGACTTGACGAACATGTCGTCGACGTATACCTTGATTTCTCGATGCATCATATCGTGAAACAGCTCCATCATGGCCCTTTGGTATGTCGCACTGGCATTCTTCAACCTGAATGGCATAACCCAATACTAGAAGGTTCCTCAAGGAGTGATGAACACTATCCGAAGAATCCATCCATGAATGATAGCATCTCGTGCCTAGAAGTGTTACCAACCAAGATGTTAATGTGCGGTAACGGGAAATCGTCCTTCTGGCTCGCCCTGTTCAAGTTTCTGAAATCAATGTACATACGAACCTTTCCATCCTTCTTCGGTACCAGAATGATATTGTCCAACCACTTGGGGTAATTAGATACCATGAGAAACCCCACGTCATACTGCTTGATGACCTCATCCTTGACCTTCACCATCCACTCAGGTCGGAGTCGTCTTAACTTCTGGTTTACTGGCTTGATATCAGGATAGAAGGGTGACTCATGCTCGACCAAATCGGAGTCTAAACCAGGCATGCCCTCATTCGACCATGCAAAGACGTCTTGATATGACCGAAGGAAATTGATCATGCTTTTCCTTTTCTCGAGAGATAACGATGTTTCGATCTTGGTAATTCTTGGAACCTCCTCAGTACCTAGATTGACATCCTTGGTTTCCTCAACAATAGGGGTAGGACCATACTCAAAGTCAACAAATCATTCAAGGAGAACATTGGGGAGCTCCTCAAAAGGGATTTCCCCGTCCAGACTCATGATTCCTACCTCTTCTTGTATTTCTACAGGAAAGGGGTCGACTTCACGTGGGACGAACTTCTCGAATAAGGCATCTTTTTCTTTGATTTTATTCGAAATTTTAAAGGATAATATTTTTGGGTTTTGTATTTTTTCTATGTTTTTGGGCTTTTTATTTTCTTTGAAAATGAGCTCTTGGAAGCACAGGTCCCTATATATACACGGTATTGCCTGCCAAGGGCTAATCTCACTTTTTATAGGTTGTTTTTTTTTTGAGAAATCGGTGCTAAATTTTAGACCACCTACCGCTTCCAGAGTCTAGGGCATAGATGCCCAATTATGTACTTGAGATGCTACTCCTTTACCTGTTTGGGTTTGGATGGAGGGTGCTACCTGATATGGCTCTTTGGAGTCAGCCTCTATCATGCCGATCATGGATTCGTCTGAGATATTATCCTCAAACGTTAGCAAAGTTCTGTGGTGGTTTACGACAGGGGGAGATTGTGCAGGTATGGAACGTCGCTCCTCAAAGAGAGATAATGCAACCAGGTCTATTTCTAGGCTGGGAGGGATAGTCTAGGGGTTGGTTAGGTGAACAGGTGTCATGGGTTTACATGGGGTTAAGTGGGTCACCCCATTTCGATCGATCTTCACAACCCCGGCGCTCACAAATGAATCTCTTATGTGAGGCCTGGGAGAGGGCTTCTCCCCTAAGTTGATTCCCCGGGCTCTAGCAGCAGCTGCGGCTCGGGCTTTCTCTTTGGCCTCTCAAACCTCTTCTTCTGTTGGCTTGTAACCTAGCCCCAATCTGACCTTTTGTCCACCCTTAGTCGTGACTGGCTCTCTCTTGCCCTGTAGTCTGGGCCCTAGTCCTCTTCCTTTTTTATAGCCCCATTTTTGAAGCATGGCCACTGCTGCTTCCATTCCACCTTCGGTTCTTTGAATGATGCTTTTCGGGGGCTCCGGGACCACCGTTGATACCTCGTACTCAAAGCTGTGGAGGTCACTATCTTCCGTCGTATATGGCACATCGAGTATTTTTGAGGTTTTGATGTATTGCGTGGCCTTCTCTTTCTCATCGTGTTCCTCACCTATGATGGTGATCACCTTTTTTCCTGACATGAACTTGAGTTTCTGATGCAACGTCGAAGGTATCGCTCCAACTTCATGTAACCATAGGCGCCCCAGTAAAAAATTGAACGAGGACTTGATATCCACTACTTGAAATAATATGGAGAAGGTCATTGGCCCAATCACCAGCTCAAGGTCAACTTCTCCCATTATCTCCCTTCTTGTGTTATCGAAATCTCTAGCACTCGTTCTTGAAGGTCTCAACATGCAAGGATCTACTCCAGTCTTTATAACTATTCTCAGGGGGCATACATTCAGTGCAGACCCGTTATTAATTAATACGAAGGGGATTATCATATTTTCGGATTCCATAGTGAGATTGAGGGATTTAGAGTGACTATTTCCCTCCAAAAAATCAGCATAAAAAAATGAAATGGTAGTGGGAGCCATCACTTGTCCAATTATCTGCCCAACTTCATCCGAGCTCACTTGAAGAGACACATGCGCATTCTTTAACGCCCCCATTAGGGCTTGAAAATGAAGTGGGGACATCATCAATAAGTCTTAGACCGTGATATGAGCTGGCATCCTTTTCAACTGGGTTTCCAGTATATGTTCTCTGCTCATTTTCTCGAATGGGTTCACTGCACTATCTTTCTTCTCCTCTTATTGGGCTTGTACTGCTCTAGTGCCTCTAGCTACTTAAAGATCCTCCCAGATCTGGTAACAAAGTTCACTGCCTCTTCTCTGTTGTTGTCGATGTTGATGTTTGTCTGTTCATAGCTGGGCGGGTACTGATGAGGATTATAAGTTAGTTCCGAAATCTAGAATGGAGTGGCTGCCGGTATCTAATGCACTTGTACAGATGGCTTAGGAAGGGTGGGTAAAACAGTGTTGACCTCGGTGATGGAGGGGCGAGTGGCAAAAGTGGGCCAACTGGGGGTGATGAGGTTTATGGGTTGTTGCACCAGGGGTGATGGGGTAAGGGTGGACTGCTGATAATTGATAGGTGGTGGTGGGATCTGAGGGACATGATGGGCTATTGGGTAATTGGTGGGGGTGGTGGAATATGGTTGGTAAGCATTAATTTGTACATAGTTGATGGGAGTGGGTAATGGGAAGTAGACCCTAAGATCTAAGGGTTCAGCTTGGGGTGCAAGGTTAGGAAAATAATCTGATAAATTTAAGGGTTCAATTACCCCAATACTTCTCTCTTGATAGTTTCTCTGCAAAGGCATCACAAAATTTTCCCAGTCACTGATGTAATTTGGTGGGTCAAATTCAAATTCTCCATCGTCTTCTTCCTCTATCATCCCAACGGTGGGCCTCGGACTTGCTCCGTCGATAGGGTATCGGTGTCACGGAACCTGATGAATATTCACGTGCTGGTTCACTTGAGAAGGTGCAGGTGGAATGATCTTTCCGGCATTAATCAAACTTTTTATTGCATGCTTCAATGGAAGCAGCGATCGGTTGGGTGGCTCGGACCCTGATGAAAATTGTAGTCAGTGTTGGGGTCATAATTCCTAGGGATGGGATTTGGAGGTGGTCATGGTTGGAGGGCTATGACTAATCCCTTTTATATTAATAAAGGCAAAAGTACATTCAAAGATTTTCCCAAGGGCATAAAAACTCGATCATAGCGGCCCTTCTCTGCTCTGGAGTCATCTGCGGTCCCTACCCATTCCCGACCCTTTACATCGGCTTAGTTCTGACTGGAGTTGGTTCGGTAGCCTTGAATTGGAATGGAGTTATATTACTGTTGGATCGGGTGTTGGCAATATTCGGTACATCAACCCCTGATCTTTTCTCATATCTCTACTCCGAGAACCTCCTGACCCCGCTAGTTCCATCGGGTACATTCTTGCTTAGACGACCTTCCCTGATTGCATCCTCGCAACAGTTGGCGTTCCTAACCAAGTCAGTGAAACAGGATTGCTATTGGTAAACAAGAAAGTTTGAGATCACTGGCAGGGTATTCTTTGAAATCATCTCAATTTGTTCGTCATCAGGTATCATGTTTCTCACCTGAGCTGCCAGTGCTCTTTAGCGTCCTAAGTAATCGCTGAAAGTTTCACTGGGGTTCTGCTTCAGTCGGGCCAAGTTTGACTTGCATGGTTCAATGTATATATTATAGACATACTGTTCTTGAAATAAATGAGTCAAATCTTTCCACATCCTTATCATAGATGGTTCTAGGGATGTGAACCATCTCAAAACAGGACCAGTTAAACTTTTCTGAAAGACCTTTATTAGTAGTCTTTCATCCCCCCCATACTGGCACATGTCCCCACAATAAGACTTGAGGTGTGCAATGGGATTGCCAATGTCATTGTATTTATCAAAAACTGACATCTTGAATTTCAGGGGTAGGGGGACTTCAGCAAATAAAAACAAGCCTGAAAAATCAGTAGCATGGATTTCAGCTCCACCCATTTTCAATAGCTGCTTCTAAATTTTGTCTAGCTGCTCTTTCAACTGCTCTGATTCCTTAGACATGGGGGTTACCCTTTCGGCAATAGGTCTTTCTTCACTTTGTGCTACCAGGGGGGTTAGTGATCATGGGTAGAGGATTATTGTTGGCCAATGCCCTAGCATAAGCCCCACTATTCCTAATCTCGTCCTCTTCAAACTGCTAGTCCATATATTGTGCAGTGAGGGCGGGATTCTCCTATTGTTGTTGCATGGACTGAATGGAGATGGACTGAATGGGGGTTGGATGAGACCATTGAATGTGAGGGAAATTTTGAGGAGTGATGGGGTGAGTGGAAGTTAGATTTTGGGGTGGGGCTTGAGAGGGTCATTGGGTATGGGGAAAAGCTTGAGGATGGCTTTGGGGTGTAGGGACATGGGTAAATTGGGCTTGACGCAGGGCATGGGTTTAAGCTGAGTATAAGGGTTGTGGGTAATTAAAATTTTGGAGGATTTGTGAAAGGTTGGGGTGTAAGGCTTCAAGGTTTGGGCCTTGTTGGGCTTGGGGGTAGGGAAAAGAGCTTTGATGGGTTTGGGCCATGAAGCCATGGGAAGGTTGGGCCATAAAGCATTGGGAAGATTTGGCCTGACCCATTGGGCCTTGGTGGGTCTGGCCTATTGGGCCTTGATGGGTCTTGCCCAATATGCCTTGAAGGGTCTAGCCCAGTGGGCCTTGATGGGTCTGGCCCATGGGGCCTTGGGATATATGGATCATGGGCCCCTGTTGGTGATGGGGGTTTGGGCCGTTGGGCCTTGGAGGTTTTGGCTAATGGGGGTTTGGACAATTGGACCTTGGAGGTTTTGGGTAATGGAGGTTTGGATAGTATGGATGATGGGGGGTTGATGGGGATCATGGGGGAATGAAGCATGGAGGCTTGATAGTGTATGGGAGGGGCTCATGGATGTGGGGGGTGGGTGAGAGGAGATGTCTTGAGAGGCTTTCCATCTAATGTAGGCTTGAACCATCTCCTCCATCATGGCCATTGGAGAGGGATCAGATGGAGATGGTGTATTTAAGGGATGGTGGGATATAGATGGGGTGGATGTGGTGGGAAAATTGGGCATGGCCCAGTAAAATCGGGCATGACCTGGGTAAGTGGTGAGGTATGGGGTGGGTTAGAGAAATTAGGTGGGGCATTGGTGAATGTGGGTGGAGTGGTTAAGAAATGGGATAATAAAAAATGAGGTAGGGATGTGGGAGATGTGTGATAGAAACTGGTCATGGCCCCGGTAAAAATGGGCATGACCTAGGTAGATGGAGGGAAGCATGGGGGATTTGAAAAATTGGATGTGGTATGGGTAGATGCTGGTGGATTGGGTATGCGTCGGGCGGATGAAAACTAGGGTATATTGGTGAAGGTGGAGGATTGGGGCGGGTATTGAATGGTTTTGATCGAAGGTGAGATGGATTGGGAACAGCCATGGACGGGGAAATGGGCATGGTTTGAGAAAATCATGGGGAATGGGGGGCTGGATTTTGGGCATTTTGGGAGGTGGTAGATGCGAAAATGGGGGCGCCAAATGGGCCGATAAAGGTGAAGGCGGATTGAGTGAGGCAAATGGTTATGAACATCTCCGCATGGGAGTGAGTTGGAGAATGTGGCAGGGATGTGTCAAGAACGGCGTATGCCGGATCCACTACTTATGACATGGCTCGGTATCGGGTAGGGTACGGGTGCCTCAGATGGGGCCCGTAAAGCTTCCTTCTTCTTTTCCTACGGGAAGTTGGAGGACAAGATAACGCCATTGTGCTAGCACCACAAACCTCTATATTTTGGGTGTTTGATTTATTTAATTTTTTTGGATTTTTTGAAAATTAAATGATTAAAAGGGTTTCGAGGCATTTGAATTCCCGTCTCGGGTGGCTTTTGTATCCTAAATAGGTCCTGCAGCAATCGATGCAAAGGGAAACCCTTTGATCTATTGAAAGCACGAAAATCAATGTAAAATAATTCGATCCCTCGGAATGGGTCAAAAAGAAGTCACATTCTCTTGGCTAGCGAGGGCATATTGGGTGTCAAAAATTGCGGGGCCTAAACAGAAGGGCAAAAATCACTAATCGTGGACTCTGGGACATGAAAAGGCCTCAAACTTCGGGTTGCCCTGCACAAATGGGGATTGTTTATGCTTGCCGCATGTAATAGATGTGCCAATACAAACCCGAGGATTTTTTATCTTGGCGCATGTATTAGTTGCGCCAGGCAAAACAGTGGGGTCAAATATGTTGACAGCAGAACAGTTGCCTGAATTTTAGTCTATATTTTTGGTTATTTGGGAAGCAATGCTTCCGAGGACTGATTCTTTAGTTGTATCAAGTTTCTCCTCACCAAACCTAGGGATACGAGTCTGGTATAACTCTACTAGCATGCTCTCCCATGGGTTTTAAGCTTTATAATAGGATAGGTTACCCACCCGATATACCTCAAGCGCAAGCACTTTCTCAGGTAATAGGTGGGCTGAAACTTTTCCCGATCATCACCACTAGGGGTTGCCGCCGTACTAAAAACTGGGAGGTTGTATATGTGCCTAGAAAAACCCAACCCGAAAAAATCTACCCCGCAAAAATTGATTAAGTCCCCCTTGTTGGTTCAATTTTAATTTTTGATTTTATGGGAGCTTTCTTAAGTTCAAAGACCGGGGTGATGATCCCTTGCCGCTTCCATGGGCCGACGTCCACTGTTAGAATATCCTTGTGGAAACGTAAATCTGCACGTAGGTCCGTCAATCGGCTAAGGCGCTTTAAATGACAGAAATGTAAAGAAATTAAATGACCCAGCGCAAGTAGGCCCGCCAATCGGCTAAGGGACCAAAATGACTGAAAAGTAAAGGAATTTAAATGCGTTGCACAAGTAGGCCCGCCAATCGGCTAAGGCTCAAAAATGACGTAAAAGTAGGGGTGAGTAAAAATAAAAATAAAAATAGCAAAAAGGTTAGTAAAATAAAAAATAAAAGGCCAAATTCAAGGGAAAGCTCTACTAGCTAGTCCTCAGTAGAGTCGTCATCTGTGCAACTGTGGATTTTTTTCAAACTTGTCGCGATGATGCGCACTTTCCTAAAATTTTTATAGTCGCCACCCGGAGCTTTTGGTGTCCCGGGAAACCTAAATCAATATTAAATGTACCGAAGTGACAAATATGTGATTCATGCCAAAGGCTCTTAGGTAGGGGCTTTGGTTATCGATCAGGAAGGTGTTAGGCACCCGATCAACCCGCTTAATGTGGTCTTTACGTATGACCAAAATAAAAAATGAAATAAAAGAGCAAAAATCCCTCCCTCTTGCCCTTAGGGCACTAAAATCCTATTTGTGCCCCTCAGTTCCTACCGACAATTCGGCGGCATAACAGCACAAACGCGAGGATAGAGGAAGAATTGAGAAGGTAGAGGAATAGAGGGGAGAGTTGGAGCTCTCGGGCCAGTGTTGCACCTTCGTGAAACCTTGCGTATGCTTGTTTTGGTGAGCTTCCGATAGCTTGGATGGTAGAATGAAGGGTTCTAACTCCTAAGGCTTACTAGCTAAGGGGTAGAGGAAGGAGGCTAGAGGGTAGCTCTCACCTAAACTAAGGGATTTTGATGAAAGTGGGGGGTCTAAAGGAAACTTTGAAGTTCTGAAATTTGTGTGGAGAATGGAGCACCAAAG
Source organism: Chloranthus sessilifolius (assembly GCA_021018995.1). Classification (NCBI taxonomy): domain Eukaryota; kingdom Viridiplantae; phylum Streptophyta; class Magnoliopsida; order Chloranthales; family Chloranthaceae; genus Chloranthus; species Chloranthus sessilifolius. The sequence goes on along the minus strand of CM037597.1, from coordinate 33,263,141 downwards.
GGGAGAATAGCCTCTTTTAACTTTTCTCTCTTAGCAAATTTTTTCAAGCCCTGTCTAAGGGAGGGGTGCCTCACTATTAATAGCAAATTAGATTTGAAATTAGGTAATCTAGCCATCTAAGGTTTTCTAGGGTTTGTAAAGCCTTGAAAAGTGTGAAAACTACTTCCAATGGTGGATGATAGGTTAGTGTTTCAAATCACTCAAGGGTTGCATATAGAATAGGAAAGGGTGTAACAAAACAAGCAAAACACACTTAAGAGATCAAGATGGTCAACAAGTCAAACCCCAATTTCAAAATTTGAGGCAAAAAACCAGGGTTACTATAGCTAAGCTTGGCACAACTAATAGATGCACCAAGCTTAGGAACAGTAAAACATTGTCAAACAATGTTTTGGGAAGTTGACTGCCCAAGGTGGGACTCACTTGTGCTTAGCGCAACTATTAGTTGCGATTTGCCTAGAACTTCAGAGCGTCATATATTTTGATGCACAGCTCCGATTGGGGTGATTCTTAGCTTGTTGGAAAGCTAAAGACTTTTACTTTTCAATGTTATATGATTTGATTATAGCAAAAGATCTCAGCTACTCTCAATGCACCACTCTTTATCCATTTCCTAGGAAAGTCAGGTATGGGTTCGGAAGGGGTTTTAAAGGTCGGGGTTGGTTTCTAAAGGTTTGGGGTGAGTTCTAAGGGATCTAGGGTGATTCCTAATAATTTTGGGATGACTCCTAAGGTTTAGGAGGATTCATAAGGGTATTATACATGCCATCAGAAGCTCGAAAGTGCGCGTCTCTCAAAGTGTGTTTCAATCTAGCCTTGGGCCAAATTTTGGTGTCTACATAAGGAATTACAAAACATGGCCTCAGGCCCATAATTCAAATAGTATCTAACTCAAAATCACAAAAAGAATATACCCAGAAAACAAGTCTAAACCAAGGGAAAGAACTCATCAGGAGGGATGTCTGACTCCTCCTCCGGATCGTAATCCGAATCACTCTCGTAACCCTGAGCCTGAGTCTCTATACTTGTGACGTATAGTCAGGAGTGAGCTATCATCGAAGCTCAGTAGAAGAAATTAATTTATTCACATTTTATCATAATTAAGGGTTTTTAAAGACTAAAATCAGATTAGATATGGTTTTCAAAACATGTTCACATTTACTAAGTTCCAATTCTAAATGATCAAATGCAAAGTGATGAATGAGAAATCAAATAGATCTCATGTTCATAAGGTTTCAGAGTTTGATTCATGCATGCTCTTTATTACTTGACTAAAACCTTAACTTAAAATTTTTCTCACATTACTATATCATGAGAGCAAGAATAAAACTGATGAGAACTAATAACTAACCATCGTTGTTCAATGAACCCTTTTTCAGGAAAAAATGCAACAAGCCCCTGCGTTATGAGGGTAACTTGTGCCATACAGATACTCAATCAAATAGGTTCAAAGTCAAACTCATGGATATCCCGTCGTGCCAATCACGGATATCCCATTGTGTTAGTTGGGATTCATTCACGAGAACCATAAATCAAATACAGGTTCTAAGACATATTTCTAATGTATTTTAATACATTTTCAGATTCAAGAATCATGGTTTCAGGATTCATATATATTTCCAAGATATAATCAGGATTCTTGTTTCAGAGTTTATATTTATCAGATTCATAGCAAATGCAAATCAAATTCAGAAATCACATCAAAGAAAACAGATTCATATTTTTAGACAAGAATGCAATAATTACAAGTTTCCCCTACCTTAGACTTGGATTCGGTCAAAGCTTAACCCGAAAGTCCTCACTAAATGATTTCCCACACTCAACCAATATTGTATTAACACCATAAATAGTGTTAATAGTGCCTAAACTACCACACGAGAGTTCCTCACAATTTTTCCAAAAAAAAATTTAGAAAGCCAGAACAAAGCCAAATCGAACTTCAATTTTCAAATTAAACAGTCAATTTTTGAATTCGAACTTCGATTTTCAAATCGACTGTTCGATTTCCTCAGAAATCGAACTTGACAGAATAGAGCCAAAATTGAACTTCGATTCCATTTTTTGATTGTTCGAATTTGATTTCGAACTTCGAATTTGGATTCGAATGTTCGAATTCTTCAGAAATTTGTTGTTTCTCAGTTTTCATTCACAACTTGAATTCCTCCAAAACTAAACTGACATCTATTTCAAATGCACAAATAAACTTACCTAATTTAGGTAAATAAAACCAACAAGATGAATTTAAAAGCCTACCTCTTAAGGTTCCCTCCCGCGGTTTTGGATGATCCAATTTCTTAGCACCGGATAGAATCTTATGAAGCCTCAAGCCGATAGATCTCCAACTATGCTGCACATTAGCACGTACAGATCCTCCCTTCTCAAGCACATTGATTCATAGATCACGGATCCCTCAAGAATGGTTCATACTAAATTAGACAACTCTTCTTTCATCTAATCAATTTAGGCTTCTCTACGATAATGGTTGTGAGGTGATCGAAATTTTAAACAATCAATGCGGGGAAGGAATTGAAGTTAGCAAAAGCTTATGGTTTGGATCTCACGAGAGGAAGAGAAGTGAAAACTTCCCTTTCACTCTTCTCTCTTTATAACCAAATTAAGCAACCAAAATATCAAGATATTTACTTTACAGATTCTATCCACTTGTTTTAAGTCCCACTAGGGTGTTGAGCACACACACATAACTTGGCATATGAATTTCTATCCAATGGCCCGAAAGACATTCTAAGTAAACTTTTTCACAAAATAAATCTTTTTAATTAATTATCCCTAACACCTATGAGGTCAACGTATGAGTTTTCAGCATGTATATCGAGATGACCGGATTTAGTTTCATAAATTTTTTAGGGTATTACAACACCTGTGACGTATAGTCGGGGTGAGCTAACAGTCTAATCTCAGTGGAAGAAATTCAAATTCTATTACATTTTTATCAGAACAATATGGTTACAAAGACTGAAATCAAAGCATATATGTTTTCAAAACAGGTATTCCAAACAGATTCATTTACTAAATTCAAATTCTAAAATCAGATGATGTGTTATGAATGGAAATCAAACAAGTCCAGAGTTCATATAGTTTCGAATTTTGATTCATGCATACTCCTATATTAAATGCCTTAAATCATAACTTAAAGTTTTCTCTCAAGTTACTATATCATGAGTGCAAGAATAATACCAACGGGGAACCCTACTAACCATCGTCGTTCAATGAACCCTTTTTCAGGAGAAGCAAGAAGCCCCTACGTTATGAGGGAAACTTGAGCTAGGCGGATTTACCGTCAATACAGTTCATGGAATTTAGGGTTTCATTTTAATGAACCTTAAATCAAGTGCAGATGTTAATTATATAATTCTTTGTATTTTAATACAGTTTCAGATTCAGGATTCAGAGTTTCAGGATTCATATGCAAATTCAAGAGTTATTAAAAATTCATAGCTCAGAGTTCATGCTAATAAAAATCATGGCAGATTCAAAACAAATTCAGAGTTTATGATCAAAACAATTTCATATTATCTTATTTCATAATGATTGCAGCAAGTTGTTCACATTAATTTAGACAAAAATGCAATTAATATCAAGGTTCCCCTACCTAGATTGGGATCCAATCCAAGCTATCCAAATGTCCTCACCAAAGGTTTCCCACCACACGTACCCTAGATTTAGATAACACCATATTATGTGTTAATAGCATTGAAAATTGACAGATTAAACTTCTCCAGAGGCTCTCTATAGAAAAACACAAAAAGCCAGAAACAGGGGAAATCGATCGATCGTTCGATTTCAAAATCGAACAGTCAATTCCATAATCGATGCACCTCTGTTGTGCCAGATTCGATCGATCGATTCTGAAATCGATTGTTCAATTTCATATTCAAACGTTCGATTTTGAATTTGAAAGTTCGATTTTGACAGTTTCTGTAGCCTTCGAGATTTTCTTTCTTGAGTTGTCTTTCTCCTAGCCCATACTAAAATCTTGCTATTTTAACATCCTAACAAATCTAATTTACGTAAAATTCAATAACAAGACGGCATTGAGAGCCTACCTCTCACAGTAGATTCTCGGCGGCTTCCAATGATTCTCACACAAGGTGTCGGATTGGATCTTGCGAAGCCTCAAGCCTGCAGATCCCCGAATAAGCTCCACGTAGCATAGATTTCACCTCACCTCTTGATCATGCAAATAATGCATTCAATATGTTTGACTCACATACAAACTACACTACTCTCACTCAATATCTTCAAGCAAAACAATTAACAAAACTCCAAATTTTGGTTCATACAAGAGAAAATAGTGAGAGTTTTGCTCTTCACCCTCCTCTCCTTTTAAAGAAAAATACGCCACAAATATCTATGATATTTACTTTAAAGTACTATCCACTTGAAATTAAGCTTAGATTCGGTGTTGGACACGCATACAAGAGTCGGTGTATGGGTTTCAAATTATTGGTCAAAAAGACATAATTTATATTTTCACAAATAAACTTCTTTGAATTTAATTATTCCAAAATTTAAGGTCTCATTATGCGACTCGCCTGAACACGCACACCGAGGTGGCCGTATTCGGTTTCATAATTTTTGGGATATTACATTCTCCCCTTCTTTAGAAATTTTCGTCCTTTAAAATTCAATATGTGCAGGTCAGGTCTACGATTAACCCTCATCCTAATCAAAGGTTCTTAATATATTCGCATTCAATAATTTCAATTTTTTTATTTTTTTTTTAAAGGGTGGGTCACAGTGTTATAGGCTTCACCAATCAAGCTTTTCAAGGGATGGGGTCTGTAGTAACCTGAATGTACTTCATGTGATATCTCATACTACCATAGAGGAGTTGCATCCATATATGGATGCCTACATTCAAAGTTCCACGTGCTTGGGACACCGTGACTCAAGCTTAAAAGTCGTGTCTTACTGTTTTGTTCAAAACTACATAAATTCAGAAAAACCGAACAAACACCCACAATTGTTCAAAGACATTCTTAACATGATCAAATCTAGCAGGCATTCATAACAGTCTCTATATCATGATAACCTATAGTTATCTATGATCCAAAATACATACCTACAGAAATTCTAAATTGCAAGCACTCATATATCTTGATCCATATCCACCCACAAGAACTAACAAACAAGATTTTCCATAAGCATGCAATTTATAATTGACCGTTCTAAAGCACCGCACATATGTAGAATTCAAAGAAAAACTATCTTGATCAAGAAGCACATTTATCCAACACGAGTAACCAACAAAACATTGAATATCCACATTAATTTAATAAAAGCAGTTATAACTATATTAACTTTACTGGTTATTAATATAAATTAAACTAGGTAAGTAGAACCGCCAGGTTCCAATAGTTCACACAACCAATCGATATTTACATTCACAAAATTTTAAATTTTCAAAAAGAAACTTTTAATAACCATCGTCTCCCTAATCCTCCCAATCTTCAGCTGGTCCAGCATCCTGATCTACTGCATCCCCTACTCTAGAAGTAGAAGCACGGGTCGTGGCGGCATGCATATCCGCCATGTAGGTAGCATAATCTGTAGGGTATGTGTGCTGCATCAGATATGTCAACATGCCCTCATGAACCTCCAACTTGTTACTCATCGTAGTCGTATGCTGAGTAAACATATGAATCTGCTGGCTCATCGTCATCATTTGCCTGGTGTCTGATAAGGTGAGTACATCACCCTGTGGCTCATGTGGCTACGTAGGTGGTGGCATCTGAACAGGGGCAGGCTGCTGTGGCTGGTCTGCTGGTGTGATTGGTTCTGGCTCCGTAGCGACTTATTTAGCAGCTTCTTGACCAGCTGATTCTTGGGGAGCTTTCAATAACTGTTTATAGTTCTTTTCCAATCTTTCAACTTATAATTCTTTACATTGGTGGTGGACTTTGGTTCATTATCGTCAATCTCATAGTCATCACCGCCATCGTAATTCTCAATCATAAGGGAAATCAGGCAAGCATAGGGCATTTCTTTTGTTGGGGCCTTCCTCCCTTTCGACATATCTTTACGAGCTGATATGATGCCCTTAAGTACCAATTATGGAGCATTAAACCATTTTTCTTTGAACGCAGAAAATTGAGTCTGCTGAATGGTGCCCCTCCTTTCCGATTTGTGTCCCACTGGATATAGGTTACTTTTAAAAATAGCATCTAAAATCCACATGGTTTCCGGCAATTGAGTTCTAGTTATGGATTGCCTTGAACCATGTCGTCCTTGGGCCATCTCAGTGATGACATCTTGAAATTCAATTGGTTTAGGGTTTGGTTCCAACAAACCCATGTTCGGTGAGCATTTCAAAGGGCATAACATCTCCTCGGTGATGTCGTCCATGTCAAACTCATAATCTAAATCATCGATTTTGTATAAATTTTCTTTTCGTCACCTCGGCACATATGTTGATAAAACAACGGTGCCAACCGAGGGTAAAAATATTCATTGAAAGGTCGAAGTAAGGTTCCCAACCCTATTTTTTCTAAATAATCAAGCGCCCATGCGGTGGTCGCTTGTTGGTAAAAAAGTTCAGGATCAAAAAACCACTCAGTCTCATAATCCTTTGCAGTTCACCATTCGTATGGTTGTTCACATGGAGGTGGTGGCGGTGTTGGTTGTTTAGAAGAACTGACCTTCAACGCGGGCCGCTTCGAAGTAAATTGCAGGTTGCTTCTTCGATCCCATTAAAAATTTGAAATGAAACAAAGAAGCTTTAAAATGGCAGAAACGACTCAAGGAATGTTAGGGTTTACCATTTTCGAAGAGTTAGAATCCAATTCTTGTGGCAAATCGAGCATGGTTGAATCTCGAATGGGTATTGGCGACTTTGTATGAGAGGCAGAACAAGAAAAACCCCCAAAAATAGAGAAGTGGATTGAGAAAATGAGGGAAATAAACCATTGATTTTAAGTTAACCCGTCAAAGTCGATCATTCGATTTATGATATCGAACATTCAATTTAAGATTTGAGCGTTCGATTTCTATAATTGAATGTTCGATTTTCTTCATATTTATACTCAAAAGCCCAATAAGTCAATCGATCGATTTCAATATCGATCATTTGATTTTAGAGTTTGAATGTTCGACTTTGAATTCGAACGTTTGATTTTGACAGAAACTATCAAATTTGAAATTTTTTGGTTTTAAGTACTTTGGGGCCTCATTTGTGTTCCATGCTTCCGCTCCAAATACGGTACATACCTAGGCATCATGCAATTTACCTAACTGACCTCTCGGTTCTTAGATTTCTTATTTTTATATCCCAATGTAATTAGTACCAGGTATATTTAGTTGCTTACTTGTTTACTTAATTTGGAGCAGTCCTCAGAACAAGACATTTAAAACCGAAATGAGATAAAAAGTTACCCCACATATAATGCAAGAGATCAGCATAAAATTATCAAGTTACACCAACTGTGATTGCAAAATCAAGGTACAATTACATTCCCTATATTACAATCCTTTGCAAAAATTTTAGAAATTCACTCAAAGAGATGTGGAAATTGCTTGCAGATTTCGACCTCACATTCCCAAGTGGCTTCCTCGAAAAAGTAATTTCACCACTTCACAAGAACTAAAGGAATTCGCTTGCTCCGTAAGATCTGTTCTTTGCGGTCCAATATATGTACTGGCTCCTCGACCAATGTTAGACCTTCCTGAAGTTCAATGGTCTGATAGTCTAATACATGATTCGGGTCTTTAATATACCTCCACAACATTGATATGTGAAATATATTGTGCATGCTAGATAGTGACGGAGATAAAGCTACTCGGTAGGTGACTTAACCGACTCGACCCAATATCTCAAAAGGCCCAACATAATGTGGACTCAGCTTCTGACGCTTGTTGAAACACATCATGTCTTTTGTAGGTGAGATTCTGATAAATACATTGTCTCCAAGCTTAAACTCAACATGTTTCCTTTTAAGATCGGCGTATCTCTTTTGACAACTTTGAGCAACTCGCAACCACTCACGGATGAACCGAACTATTTCGGTCATACTTTCCACGATCTTAGGGCCTAAAATAAGTTTCTTGCCAACCTCCTCCTAATTAAGAGGAGACCTGCATCTCCTACTATATAAGGCTTCCTAGGGAGCCATGTCGATGCTAGCCTGGTAGCTATTATAGTAGGCGAACTCAATCAGAGGTAAGTGTTGGTCCCATGACCCTTGGAAATCCAATATAAAATATCATGTCCTCAATGATTTGGTTCACCTGCTTAGTTTGTCCATCAGTCTGAGGGTGAAATGTTGAGCTGAAATCAAGCCTAGAATCCATTCCTTCCTGAAATTATTGTCAAAACTGAGATGTGTACAGTGTGTATCTATTGGATACAATATTGATCGGTATACCACGCAACCTGACTATCTCCTTGAGGTACAACTCTGCGAGTTTACTGGACACATACGTCGTGTTGTATAGGAGGAAATGAGCAAATTTAGTTAGCCTATCATAAATGACCCAGATGGCATTGTGTTTCCTTAATGTCCTCCGCAACCTCAGAATGAAGTCCATGGAAATGGCTTCACATTTCCACTCTAGAACAGGTAATGGGTGTAATAACCCAGATGGGTTTCAGTGATCAATCTTGAACTACTGACATACCAAACATCTCGACACGTACTCAACCACGTCTCTCTTCAAACCACTCCACTAGAAACTCTTTTTTAGATCCTGATACATCTTAGTACTTCCAGGATGAATGGCGTACATAGATTTGTGTGTCTATTCTAAAATGGTGTCCTGAAGCTCAGAATTGGTTGGTACGCATACTCAATCTCGAAACAACAATGTATCGTCTTCTCTGATGGAGAAATTCATCCTACTTCCACTAATCACATCTTGTCTGATAGCCATGAGATCATCATCATTCATCTATAGATTTCGGATGTTCTCTAATAGTATAGACGAATCACAGTAGTAGCCATCAGTGCCCCCGAACCTTTAACGTCAAACCTAGTGCTGCATAATGCCATATCTTCAAGTAACTGCCATCTATGAACTCTAGTGATGAGGTGTGACAAAAGAGCAGAAGACTTTTGGTTCAGTTCATTTGCTACGACATTTGCATTTTCGGGTGATACTAGATGGAACAATCATAGTCCTTCAAGAACTCCATCCATCGTAGTTGCCTCATAGTTAAGTCCTTCTGGGTGAAAAGGTAGTTAAGGCTCTTGTGATCGGTAAATATATCGAGCATCTCACCGTAGAGGTAATGTCGCCAAATCATTAGTGCAAAGATTATAGCTACCAACTCCAGATCATGAGTTGGATAGTTCTTCTCGTGGTCTTTGAGCTGTCGAGAGCCATAAGCAATAACTCTCATTCTGATTAAGCACACAGCCCAACCCACTGTATGTTGCGTCACTGTATACTATGAAACCTCCACCTCCTTATGGTATGGGAAGTACTGGTGCAGTGGTTAGACTCATCTTGAGCTCCTTAAAACTCTGCTCACACTGCTCAGTTCACTTAAACTTAGCATTCTTCTTCGTAAGTTGCGTGAGGGGACCTGAAAGCTTGGAGAATCCTGTAGTATCTAGCCAAACCAAGGAAACTCCGAACCTCTGTCACCGTTTTGGGTTGTTCCCATTTCACAACAACTTCAATCTTGGTTGGATCAACTGATATGCCAGTCTTAGAGACGACATGTCCCAAGAAGCTGACCTGTTTAAGCCAAAACTCACACTTGCGAAGTTTTACATATAACTGATGGTCTTTAAGTGTTTGAAGAGCCACTCGTAAGTGTTGTTCATTCTCCTCTCTTATTCTCGAATAGATGAGAATGTCATCTACGAAAATAACCACTAATTTGACGAGGTGTGGCTTGAATACCCTATTCATCAAGTCCATAAATAATGTTGGAGTGTTCGTTAGCCTAAATGGCATCACCGGAAATTCCAAGTGACCATACCTCATGCGGAAAGCAGTCTTTGAAATGTCATCCACCTTAATCTTTAACTGATGGTAGCCTGACCTCAAAATGATCTTTGAAAAGAACTTTACACCTTACAGCAGATCAAAGAGGTCATCTATATGCGAAGTGGGTAACGATTCATAATTGTCAACTTGTTTAGCTGGCGGTAATTGATGCAAAGCCGCATCGACCCATCCTTCTTTTTCAAAAATAAAATCGGTGCTCCACAAGGAGACACACTCGGCCTGATAAACCCTTTATCCAGCAGCTCCTGAAGCTATTCCTTCAACTCTTTCAACTCTGCTGGCACCATGTGATATGGAGCCTTCGACAATGATTCAGTACCTGGTGCTAGCTCAATAGCAAACTCGATCTCTTGATCAGGTGGCAATCCAGGTAGATCCTCAGGAAAAACATCCAGATACTCACATGCAACTGAAATGTCTATGATGTTATGCTTCTCCTCCTTTTGATCTTATAGGTACGCTACGTATCCACTGCACCCATTCCTCATCATACACTCTACTAGGATAGCTGAAATGAATTGTGCTATGCTGAATTTGACTCCACAAAATCGGAATGAATTTCTCTTTGGAGGATGGAAAGTTACAACTTTTCGAAGGCAATCTATGCTTGCATGGTGAGCAGATAGCCAATCCATTCCCAGTATTACGTCAAATCCTTCCATACTCAATATAATCAGATCGACTATCATCTTGTGGTCTTCAACCATTATGATCACTAATCGACACACTATATCAGTACTCATTGAGCTTCCCATAGGAACATATACCGCTAAAATGAAGTCCAAAGACTTGGGAATGATGCCCAATTTTGTTGAGAATAGAGGCGTAACAAAGGAGTGAGTAGACCCGGGGTCTATCAACACTCGAGCCTCAGTTTCACATGCGTCGTTGTCACGATGCATGATAGTTGTACCTTAATCGATACATGAGACTTAATTAATTGTACATAAGGTGTTTGGTTTTTATGCATAACAGAATAAAAGAATTTATAGCAAACACTAGTCAATAGATACTAAAATAAAATTAACATCTAAAATTATATGATACCTTGAATCACGTCATTCGACGTTTGGGCATCCTGCGCAGTCACAGCATAAGCTCGACCTTAAATAATAGGTCGAGAAGATCTCTTTCTAGAAGTCGATGTGGTCCTTCCCTTGTCCTCATCAGGACAATCTTTGACCATATGTCCTATCTTACCACACCAGAATCATGCTCCAGTGTTCCTCCTGCAGTCCTCAGTCTTGTGTGATTTCTGACACCTTACATAGAATGAGACCGGAGCGAAAGATGAGACTCATGAGGATCCTTGTGAGACTAAGGCCTCACTCGCAGTGGTGCCTGAGGTTAGAAGGGTCGTGTAGGTGAAGACATTGATGGCCTCTGATAGGATATCGGCCAAGAAGAAGCTGCCAGTCTCGAGTAAGCCGGTTGAATTGGATATCTTGGAGGTATCGCAAACTTCGACCTCTTGTATACCTGATGAAAGGCACCTGACTGCCCTTGTCCAGCTCTCAGCTGGTCTCTCCTCTTGGAAATCCTCTTGATGTCCTCCTCAGCTATCAGGGCTTTAGTCATTACCCCTGCATAGGTCTCTAGTTCAAGGACTGAGATCCTCTCCTGAATGTTTGGCCTTAGGATAAGTTGAAATTTCCTGGCCTTCATCAACTCGGTGGCCACGTGCTGAGGTGCAAATCTCGAGAGTCTATCAAACTCAGCTCCGTACTCACGCATTGTCATCTTATTCTGCTCCAGTTTTAAGAACTAGACCTCCCACTGATGATATATGATCCTGGGAAAGTATTGATCATTAAACGTCTCTACAAATTTTGCCCAGGTCCTTGAAGTATTGGGAATTTCCTGCTTTCTAATTCTAGACACTGACTTCCACTATGGGTCAGCCTCTCTGTCCAACTTGAAGGCTGCCCATCTAAACCTTCTCGACTTCGATGCATTGTAGCACATCGAAGATCTTCTCCATCTTGTTCAGCCAACCTTGTGCCTCAATCGGATTAGTCTGACCCAAAAAATTAGGAAGACACATCCTCCTAAATTTTGCAAACCCGGAGGGTTGGTGTCTAGCTGCGATCACCTCTACTTACTTAGCTATTGTAGCAGTTTGCTGAGCCATGGAAGTTGTCTATTGAGTCATGTTGGTGGCCAAGGCCTCCAATACTTGCTCAATGCATCTATCATGACCTCCTCTCCTGATAGGATCAGTATTAGGACCGGTAGTGATCCCGATACCCCTAGATGTACCCGTACCCTAGGGAATGTCTACGAACCGAACTGTCCTTGGTCCATCTCTATCCCTTCCTCTACCTCGAAACCTTGGGGCCATGCTGATCTATCATTGTTAAACCCAAAAACATTTGATCAGTATCGATTGTAAAAACAATCATGCCCACAGTCCTATGAAATCCGAATCTAGAGCTATATCTCTGGTACCAACTGTGAAGACCCGACTTTTCCAATCCTAGATGTTGGAATGGTCGTATCGCCAAGGTATTGGTACATCCATATAAAAGCAGAAAAGAACATAAAGCAAGAACAACCAATATCTAAACATGATAAACAAAAGAGATCTCTCAATCTACACATGACTCAAAAAGGAACCAAAAAGAACCACCGATGATGGCCAATCCAACACCTAAACAATGGTTCCCGATATTGGTTCCCCAAAATGCCAACCAATAAATGAAACAAAACAAGGCCTCAAGCGAACAATTCCAAAAAGATCCAACTCAACATAAAAAAAAAAGAACTATACCAAGTTCCTAAATTTTAAGCCTATGGAAAGAACTCGTAAGGAGGGATCTCTGACTCTTCTTCCGGCTCGTAATCTAGATCACTCTCATAACCTGAACCTGATTATCTACACCTATGATGTATAGTCAGGGTGAACTAACACTCTAAGCTCAGTGGAAGAAACTCAAATTCTATTACATTTTTATCAGAACAATGTGGTTTCAAAGACAGAAATCAAAGCATATATGTTTTCAAAGCAGGTATTCCAAACAGATTCATTTACTAAATTCAAATTTTAAAATCAGGTGATGTGTTATGAACAGAAATCAAACAAGCCCAGAGTTAATATAGTTTCGGATTCGGATTCATGCATGCTCCTTTATTAAATGACATAAATCATAACTTAAAGTTTTCTCTCAAGTTACTATATCATGAGAGCAAGAATAATACTGATGGAAAACCCTACTAACCATCATCATTCAATGAACCCTTTTTTAAGAGATGCAACATGCCGCTACGTTATGAGGAAAACTTGAGCCAGGCGGATTTACCGTCAACACGGTTCATGGAATTTAGGGTTTCGTTTTAATGAACCTTAAATCAAGTGCAGATGTTAATCATATAATTCTTTGTATTTTAATACATTTTTAGATTCAGGATTCAGAGTTTCAGATTTAGGATTTTAGAGTTCCAGGATTCATATGCAAATTCAAGAGTTATTTAGAATTCATAGTTTAGAGTTCATGCTAATAAAAATCATGGCCGATTCAAATCAAATTCGGAGTTCATGATCAAAATAATTTCATAATATCTTATTTCATAAAGATTGCAGCAAGTTCTTCATATTAATTTAGACAAAAAAATGCAATTAATATCAAGGTTCCCCTACCTAGGCTCGGATCCGATCCAAGCTATGCAAATGTCCTCACAAAGGTTTCCCACCCGTACCCTAGATTTAAATAACACCATACTATGTGTTAAAAGCATTGAAAATAGACAGATTAAAGTTCTCCGGTGTTTTTCCAAAGAAAAACACAAAAAGCTAGAAATAGGGGAATTCGATCGATCGATTTCCCAAATCGATCGTTCGATTTTAAAATCGAACTGTCAATTCCATAATCGATGCACCTCTGTTGTGCCAGAATCAATCAATCGATTCTCAAATGGATCGTTCGATTTCAAATTCGAACGTTCGATTTGGATAGTTTCTATAGCCTTCGAGCTCTTTCTTTCTTGAATTGTTTTTCTCCATGCCCAAACTAAAATCTTCCTATTTTAACATCCTAACAAACCTAATTTAGGTAATATTTAATAACAAGACGGCATTGAGAGCGTACCTCACACGATTGATTCTCCGCGGCTTCCGATGATTCTCACACAAGGTGTCGGATTGGATCTTGCGAAGCCTCAAGCCGGCAGATCCCCGAATAAGCTCCACGTAGCACAGATTTCACCTCACCTCTTAATCATGCAAATAATGCATCCCATATGTTCGGCTCACATACAAACTACATTACTCTCATTCACTATCTTCAAGCAAAACAAAGACAGATTCCAAAGCTTTTCTACGGTCAAGATCATGAGAACAATCGTAAATTGTAGCGATTCTTACGATGAAAACAAAAATAACAAAATCCCAAATTTTGGTTCATACAGGAGAAAATAGTTAGAGTTTTGCTCTTCACCCGTCTCCCCTTATAAAGGAAAACAAGCCACAAATATCTATGATATTTACTTTAAAGTTCTATCCACTTGAAATTAAACTTAGATTCGGTGTTGGGCTCGCATACAAGAGTCGGTGTATGGGTTTCAAATTATTAGTCAAAAAGACATTTAATTTATATTTTCACAAATAAACCTCTTTCAATTTAATTATTCCAAAATTCAAGGTCTCATTATGCGACTTGCTCGGGCACGCACACCAAGGTGATCGTGCTCAATTTCGTAATTTTCGAGATATTACAGTACCAAGAGCATGGGCACTCGAAAATGAGGTACCGAATACTAACTCCCTTCTTCTTTCAAGTTTCATATGGATGTGAAAATTCTTTTGCTTAGAGTTCAATAAAAACTAAAATAAATATACAAAGGGAAATAATTTGCTAATTCGAGCCATGGGACATAAGGCTATAGAACTTGAGTTCTCATTATGCATATCATTTCAACGGCCTTAAAAGTCAAAGGTAGTTGTTATTGCAAATTAGAGGTCAAGTCCACTACAAAAAATATGACTATTAGCGGCAATGCTTTTAACAAAAAACTGTTGCTATTAGTCCTGTCACTACCAAAATTAAAACTGCCGCTATTAGTCCTGCCGCTACCCAAAATTGCCATAACAGCAAGTGCCGCTGAAATACCTTATTTTTGTAGTGGTCAAAGGATTATTACAGATTCTAAGATAATGAATTTCCCTTTTTTTTCGGGAAAAACTAATAATTAAGTAAAAATCACTACAAGTTGACAAAGGGCATACCCTCCAAAGATTGCATCAATTTCTAGATAAAAAATTAGACATTTGAAATTAAAAAATTCCTTTTTAATCACTGATCCTTGACTTCATGCACTTGAAGATCTGCCTCACCTTCCACATGAACCGCCTCTCCATCACTCATCTTGCAGATGAAGTATAACCCTTTGAAAGCCTTCGAGCTAGAGGTACTTAATAGATAAGTTGCACTTACCAAAATTAATCCAATGGTTAATCGGGGTGCTAAACTCAGATCAAAATCTTCCATAACAAAATCAAGAACCAAAGAAATGCCACTGGCAGCCATTGTAAATGAAAAGGTTAGAGAAAGACCATCTACTGATTTCCCTCTCATAATCTCCCCCACTAGATCCATTGCACTCGCTCCGTAGCAATTCTCATTCGCAAAAATCGCTAGACCCACCATCCAAATCGTCGCTACAAAGATAAAAGTAAAGATAACATAGAGCCACAAGAACACCCAAGGTGGCTAAGAAGATAGAAGAACTTGAAATCCACGTAAAGCCACTTATAATAGCCAAACCACTTATAGTGTACACTACCATACACATTGTAATGAAGCATCATGTGATTAGTGGTGTATAACTCTTCGATCGAAGGGTCAAGAATAGACCGATGAGAAATATAGCTGAGAAGAGCACTTCATCGGTTGTGAGAAACTTAAAATCTTTTTTGATTCCAACCAGAAGTTCGGCGTGTTCGAGGCTTGTGGAATCCTTTGTCCATAGGAGGCCTGCCTTGATAGCTAAATCCAAGAGGAATGGATTAAGGGCAAAGTTATTTCCGAAGAAAAGGAGGGTGTAAGCACCAATAGCCATTGAAGAAGGAGAAGAAGATGATGAGCTATGTTTTGGAGTTGCTTTTGGCATACTTACAACTCATTTTTCTTGTAGCTCTCTATTTCATCACGTCGACTTTTGATTTTTGGAAAAATGAGACGTTTGATTCTCTTCATCCAGGGTTGAATGCCACTTGCACTACATCAAAATGAGGAAAAAACCACTATAGCAGCATAAAATAAACCACTACTTAACATAGTGGTGCAACATACCTCTACCTAAAATAGTGGTTTGTTAAGTTAAATCAGTCATCATGTTTATGTGATGCAATCGTCACGTGCAAAACCATCGGGCCTCCTTTGAAATCGATCGGGCCTCCCTTTTCTCTTTTTATATCCTAACAAAACACCTCTCTCTCAACCCTTTCATTTTCTGTCCGAAACGCTAGCCTTCCTCTCCTCTTCCTCTCTCTTGACGATCTCTCCAGTTCTCTCTCGAGCACGATTGATGCCAAATTGGGACTAGTTCTTCTAGATCTCTCTCACAATCGATTCTCTGGCGAAGTTTCGATAGGGATCACGGATCTGAACAACTTGTAGCGGATATTTCTGTCTCACAATCTGCTCACCGGAGAAATCCATGCGACAATCGGAAACCTAACCAACCTCCAAGTGATCGATCCATCATAAAATTTGTTCTCCGATTCAAACCCTCTCCTCATTGATCCCCGAAGGATTCTTCAATTTCAAAGGTAAGGTCTATGAAGCCCTAACTATTTGATGTTGAATCTATGATCTGTTGCTCTAACATCTTTCAGATCTGTCCATTTCTAATTTCGTTCTATTTTTTTTTTTTCTAAATATAGGGTTCGATATTTAGATTTGTGTTTTTGATTGGATCACTTGGATTGTACGATTTGTGTTTTTTTTAAGGGCATTTTTTGGTATTTGGGAGGTTTCCATGACCTTTGTGGTGATCCCCTTCTAGGGTACGACTAGGGATGCTAATTGCCTTACCGACACAGCTGAAACCGAAAATTTCAGTTTTTTGTTCGGTTTAGCCCGAACCGAAATTGAAACGAATCAGTTCGACTTCTGTTCCTTCTTTTGTTCTTTTCTTTTTTCAATTTCCCAAATTCAAATCGAAAAATACTGATTCTGTTAAATCTCAGTCTCATTTTTTTTTTATGTTTTCCAATTTGCTTCTGTTTTATAATGCTAGCTAATCGGATTTCAATTTGTGCCATCCAAAATTGAAACTGAAGCGATATTGGTTTGGTTCAGTTAAATTTTGAATCGGTTTGGTTTTGAATTAGTTCAGTTTATGAGGAAATACTTTCCTCGCTAAAATCGAAATCAGGCATGCTTGTTTACCTATCTGGGCCGTCCAATTCACAGTGACATACAGAACGGCCTATGGTCCAAAACTCTCATTTAGTATGGTCGGAGCACATTGGGTATAATGTATATGTCTATTATTAAGAGCTGTAATTGATATTCTCTATTATAGATCTCTGATAGTATGGTCTCTCAATGATTGATAACAAGTCTTTGCCCTCTTCTCTTTGATTAGGAATCAATAACGTTTCTATAAGAGCTCGAAATAATAATTTCATTGTGCAATTTACTGTGATGAATCTATTCATCAAGTTATTATTCATCAGGTGATTATTTAGGCCAATTTCTATGTATATGAAGCAGTTCATTGGAGTTGTATACCGACTCCAATGTGTATTTGGAAGTAACAGATCTATTTCTGTTTCAGTTCCAATAGATGATCTGTTTATCTCCAAGAATGGTGATAATTTGGTAGTGACGTCTGCAATTTATTTCAATGCACAACCCTGCAGGATACTCCAATGTACCATTTGAAATGGTTGAAGGTCTTAAATAGGCCCACCATGTTGCCAAAGGGGAATTAAATCTGGGGCTTGGGGTTATATAAAACATATTTTGTTCAAGTATATAATACTTTACTATATTTTGAATAATATAGGGGTGATATCCAAACCTTCTCTTGCATTTACGGTGAACAAGTGACGTGGGTCGTATATGCGATATGGTTTCTAGTCCCCCCATCGCCTGCTTAATGTTTAGGGGAAGGGGAGTTGATTGTAAATACCCAACACTATATGTCTCTACTAAAATATTCCTTTTAGTTTCATATTATTACCGAGTCTAACTATTCCAATAAAAAAGTCCTAACCAAATAGAACTAACTAGCAGGCCTTCTATCTTAACCAAAATGGCAAACTAAAGTGTGCTTACCCATTTGTTTCAGTTAAACCTGACCCAATTATTTATTTGGTTTGAGTTTGAGTTGAGCATCAATGGTTGGGTTGAGTTTGGGTTGAATGCCAAGGTGTGGCAGGTTGGGTTGGTTTCAGGTTGAGCTTTTAGGGTGGCAGGTCAGGTCTGGGTAATCCCAACCCAACTGGACCGCACCCATTACAGTCTTAGTAGTGGACTTTGGAGTCCATCTATAGTGGATGAGATTTGTGATCATGCTCATGACATGAGTTTCCAGTTTTTTTATAGCATTCAGCTAGGGGAACTTTATTTTAGTCATCTAATGTTATGCTTATGGAAGTGGTCGATGAAATCTTAATGGTCGATCAAATCTTAATGAGTGATTTTATTTTCATAAGTATTTTTATACTTCCATCTAGCCTACTCACATCTTTGTTTGTAATGGTTCTTATTCAGTTTCTCCAATTCAATGAAGGAGGATCACATATCCGGAGATAAGCCAAAAGATTGATCATGTGCCATTTGATCCATAGGTTTTCACCATCTCTTTCCCTTGTGACCTTTTATTTGTTTATTTTTTTAGTAGGATAAAGCATGACCATCATGTGCCATTTAGTGGATGTATAGTGCTGACAATAAGACTAACATAGATGCCAATTTATTTGTACTGTTTAATTCCTTTGCCTTCCCTGTTGATATGCCAATTTAAAAGCATGCATTTGTATCTATGGCATCATTAGGAATGAAATTGATCATTGAATGGAGCAGTGATCTGATTCCTCTAGAGCCTGCAAGTACTCATGGACAATACAATTCAATTTTGAAAAAAGAAAAGCATTCATGAACAAATGAGAACCTATGACAAATATAGATTAGTAACACTCATGTACAACTCTCCCAACTCACACACATGACACATTCACAAAGTCTAACATTCATCTGCAGATATACATGCTGATTCCAGAGGTTGACGATAGAAATATCTCTCTCTCTCTATATATATATATATATATATATATGTAGGTATATTTATGCTTACTTACATCAGGATACAAGCATCATCATCACTATCTCATTTATTTGGGTTGGTTGGGCGAGTCTAATTTCTCCACTCATTTCTGTTTGGGGCTAAACTGTCTATAAGACACATTAATGTCATGAGGTATGAATATTTTAAACTATCATGATGTATTGATATAGCTAATCTGATCAGAGCATGAAACATTACTGAATTTATCTTCTTTCTATTGAGACTAACAAGGAACACAATGGCGCCTATCTTAACTTTGTCTGCTAATGCAAAATCAACTAAATAATTACCTTGCAATACTATCTTAACCAGCAGCTTCCTAGCTCCACTAATTGCTTCAAGAGACACTACTGATACAATGAGTTGCAATGTAAATGTTAAATAATAACCTTAAGTGTTCTCTCTATCTAGCTAGAGTATGCAATACTCAAGAAAGTGGGGATTAAGTACATCTTCTGCCAACCCCCTAGATGGTTGCCCCCCTTTAGTCTTGAGCTATTATTGGGTATGTTACCTAACCGCTTACGTTCTTAGTACACGAGTCACATTTTGGGATTTATGCTATGTGGATTACCTGTGTTTTATGTAATTTGACGCCCATTATCTCAATATTTATTTTGTAGAAGAATGTAATGAAAGTGATCTCCATCTTCTGATTCAATGCGATCAATCAAACACCATCTAAAATTAGCAGTATGTTGGATTTACAAATTTGCCTCCTATAATAGGCCTTTGTAAGTTTTATCCTTTTTTGACTTTCAATACAAGATTTGTTTCTCGAGTTAGCTCAAATTTTGAGTGCGTGTTTCGAGGAGTTACCTTACTAGATCAGAACTGCTCAAACAATCAAATCTAAATAAATTCGGACCTCAGATTTTGACCTAAGAATCTGAAGCATAATTGAACAGATTTTGGCATGCTTAAATTCTGAGCTACGAAACCAGCAGTTTGTTTAGTCTCTCCAAAGGCATAACTTTCAAAATAAAGCTGTCAGAGTTTCGCCAAATGGTTAGTTATGATATCCATAATGCCAAATGGTTCTCAAAAGAACTTCCTCTTGAATCATTCTCAGGAGCTAAAATCCAACACCCTGCTCAAACATAAATCCCTTTTCCTATCGAAGACTTTGATATTGCGAACAAGATTCTATATAGTAGATCCTTCATTAGAAAGGCAGCTTTATCATCAGCTCCTATTCCCTATAATATAGGTGCTGGAAATTGTATAGTTGTGGCCATGGTTAATTGCAATTATTCAAGAAACCTAGTTTTCTGCTTCAACCCTAACTCACGATATACTTCAACCCTAACTCACATTCCTGTTGCACACAAGACTAAATAATGACTATAATTGACTTTGAAGGTGCATCAATTACCAATACTCAATGGTTTTTATTTATCACCATTACTCAAGGTGCTTCACAAGTGGGAATCAAGTTTTGAAGGTGCATCAATTACCAATACTCAAGGTGCTTCACAAGTGGGTAATCAAGTTTTGAATTATTCTCCTACAACCCTTAAGAGCAAAATCATTCTTGGAGATTCTCCTACAACCCTTAAATTACTGCATATGTTGGATATGAATTTCTCTATGGTTGTTTATATTGAATAGTTGCCATATATGTTAATAATATCGGATCAGGTACAAAGTCTATATTGAACAATAGCATGCATATACCAAATTCAAGGGATACTCTAGATGATATGTACCACAATATTATGGAATTTCACTGATGCATGCTCGTATTGACTGATACCTGCCTGTGACAGTAGATATTGACTGATACCAAGGGGATTCCTAATACACCCTAGTGTTGGTATTGATGCAACAACCAAATACTGGTATACATTTGCATCATTCGAGTTTTATTGTGTCCTTCCCGCAAACCAAAATAGTTCTCTGTGAGCATGCCTATAGCAGTAAGCATTGACAAACACCGAGAGAATGTTGATGGATCATATATAGGTATCAATATTGCGGCATTATCACATAGCCATTATGCATACTGATACATATCTGGATTGGCCAAGTTTTGAGACATTGTATTCGACTTCTATTGCATCCTCCTGGAAAACCTAAGATAGATCTTCACATGTCTACAAAAGCTTATAACCTATATACCTAATCATGTGATGATACCAAATGTTGTAGGAGAATCTAGAGTTCTGGATCTCTTTTGGATGAGTTTAAAAGAGGAAACACCGAATGACATCTAGGTATTGGAGAGTAGATGGTTGTATCATGTAAATTGAACACAGAGTGCAAAGTTATACTCTCCACTAGGTATTAACTGATACATCATACACCTTAGGTATCGGTATTAGTATCAGCCTAGCCAAATTTTGATACATATCTGCATCTAAAAGTTTTGTCACCTTGCGCCCAACTTCTATAATGTCCACGCAAACTGGAGGTAGTTTTTTACGAGCATGTTTGTGAGAGCTTAAAGCTTCTATAGCTAAACTTTGCATGATACTAAATGATGTTGGACAATTCTCTAGTTTGAGATATATTCTGCATGACTTCCATATTAGTTAAACCTTGAATCGTCTAGATACACCCAAGAACATATAGATCTTAGGACACCACTGGTTGTAGGTGTTAGAATTGTGTAAATTGGACACGAGTGCAAAGTTATGTTCTCCGGCAGTTATGCAACACACTACTGCTTCATGGTGTAAGAGAGGTTAGAAGTCTTGGTGAATCACCCACAAATATACTTACAGAATGGATTGATTTCTTTGCGGATAATATAGCCATTTTTTGAAGTTGCTTCATATCGCAATTTGGGTAAATTGAATAGGAGTGCAAAGTTCTGTTCTCTAGAAGTTAAGCACCACCATGGTGCTTCATGGTTTAAGAGAGCAAGGTTAGGAGTCTTGGTGAATCGGTCGCAAATATACTTACGAAATGGAATGATTTCTTATTTGCGGATAATATAGCCATATTGTAGAAGGTGCTTCCGGAGGCAATTTTTGGTAAATTTGGAAAGAATGGAATAGGAGAGTCTTGATAGGAAATTTGGCACTTGTATTGCGGGCGATCAACTCGGTGTTCGAAGACCTCTTGTGGTGGTGCTTGGCTTAACCCAAATGCTCGGTATCCTTGATGGAGGAGATTGTTAGGGATAGGGAGATGCTTATACCTCCTTAGGCATTTACTTTATGTGTGTAACGACCCTAAAATTTCGAACAAGAATCCGACTGCTTCGATATGCATGCCCGACACAGAAATCGAGATAAATTTAAAAATTTTAAATTAATATTATCGGAAATAATATTAATCCTTGGTAAGGTGAAGTCATGTGTGACTTCTCGTGTGAGTCCAAGTCTAGTAGACCCTTGATGAGGCATGGTACGCCGAAGAGGTCATGTGTACGCTTCACACCGGAGCCTAGCTTGGAAAGAAAATGGAAATATCAAAGATATTTCATTTTCTTAGCTTATAAGGGAAGGAAGAAGGTTTGGGATACCTATCTCCATCTCCACCTTCTTGTTTTTGGAAATCCATGGCTAGAGGTTAGGGTTTGAAGCCATTTCCTTGAGGAACCACAGCTCTAGGAGAACCTAGGTTAATGGTTGATTGATTGAGAGGGCGGAATCGACGTCGTTACTTCAAGTTGTCTTGCGAGAACGCGTGCTATCACTACGTGTTGAAATAAAGCCAAGCACCTGCTATTCCGGGTTACGACGCTGACGAATATAAAATTTTAGATCCGAAACCCTCTTCGGATCGCGTTTGCCGAGAACTCGAAAGAGGCTTCAAAGAGGTAAGCTTTAAGATTAAAAGTGTGGAGGTTAAAGCCTCATAAATGTGTAAGAAGGAGGGGTGCGAATGGTTGTTGGAAACCATTAAATATCAATGGTGAAAATGGGTCAAAACAAGTGACCGCCATTTATGACAGAGAACTGTCATTCTTGATCGATCAAGGCAGGGAATTGATTGATCAATATCGGGATTGATCAATCAAGGTTAGGAATTGATCAATCAATTCGTATAAAGAGTTAATGGGAACAGTAGAGTAGTTTTCTAGAAGTTCAATGCCCGATGGGCATTAATCGATCACAGTGAGGTGATCGATCAAAGACTAAAATGATCGATCAATGAGGACATTGATCAATCAAATTGTATAAGAATAGTGTGAGAACAGGAAGAGGGAAATTTGAGTATTAATTGATTGATCGATCAATGGGAAGATTGATTGATCAATGGGATGGATTGATCAATCAAACTAAGGTGTTGATCGATCAATTTTCCTCTATTAAATATGAAGAACATGAGGCTATTGATCGATCAAATGAAGCATTGATCGATCAAGGTTGAAGATTAATCGATCAATCAAGGATATTGATCGATCAATTTTCCTTTGTCACCTGTGAGTTATTTGAGAGGTTGATCGATCAATGAGGTCATTGATCGAACAAGGAGTGGGATTGATCGATCAAGCAAGGACATTGATCGATCAATCACCCCTATTTTTCTGCTATTTTAGTTTTGTGGATAAAACACTACTGGGCACTGTGCCAGTTAGTATCTTGACATGTCTGACACTTAGTGTACTATGTCTGTGGTTTAGGATTAGACCATGATGCTTTGAAAAGCTGTGAATTTGCATAGAAAGAGGTCTGATCTAAGGTAGGGGAAATCCAACTCAAAAATGTATCTGAATATGATTTCATGGTTTTTTCACATATGTACCCTGATTTCTATTTTAAAAGCATGTTGCATATCAATAAACCTTTGTCATTTCTGATTTCCTTCATTCTGAATTCTGTCTTCTAATGCCTATTTCTAATTTTTGCTATCTGTTTTGATGTCTGAATCTTGAGGTCATATGTTTGTATTTGATTTTAAGTATTTAATCCAAATGATCTCCAACGACTCGGCGGTATATCCGTGCCCTGGCACAATCGTGCATCTGCTTTGATAATCCCTCGGCATAATTGCACTCCATAGATGAGGCATTATTGCACTCTGAAAATTATTCATATGAACGACGATTCGTTGATGTTTCCTATCGGCATACGCCTGATTACCACGTACTATATATTCACGGGAGTTTCTTAAGTTAGAACTATGCATGATTTAAGTAACAAATTATATACTAATAACATCTATTCTGTGCTTTGAAAACTCAGTACATGTCATCTGAATTGTCTTGTCAGCATTTTTTATTTTGAGATACTACCTGCAAATTATGTCTTACATTTTCAGTACAATTTTAGTTGAGAGTCTTCTACTGAGCTTAGATGTAGCTCACCCTATTTTCTATAACAATTATAGGTTCGGAGGCTAGGGCTCCTGGTATCGAGAGCGACCCGGACTACCAACCAGAGATAGAGGTTGAGGCCGAGGACGAGGAGACTGATATCCAGGTGGACGAGTTTTACCCTTAGCCTAGGTATATTAGTCTTGTATTTTGAGTTTTTGTTTACTATACTCTGGATTATTGTGTGCCTGGTGGCCACCGTCTGTACTTATTATTATAGATGTTGTACTACTTATATTATTATACATTCTATAAGAACCACTATTAGGAACCATTATTTTGGGTGATTGATGTCCATCACCAGTGGTTCTTCTTGGTTCTTTTTTGAGGATGTATATTCTTTTGTTTTTATAGATACGCATTGTTGATTTTTCTTTCTTTTAAAGCCATATATGATGACTCAATTTGCCACTGATGGACGGTGTCTGCTCTGATTTTCGCTATACGAGCAGACACTCTGTGATTTGTCTTTGGGATCATCCTAAGTATGATCTTGATGGCACAGATTTCTAGGCATGGAAATAAGGGCTGTCACAGTTGGTATCAGAGCCTAGGCTTGAGGTTGAACTGCGGGTTCAGGACAGATTGTTTTCACAATCTATGTGCTGATTAATGTTATTGCTTTTACAATGACAGACCGGTACTATGGGCCCAAAGTTTATAGGTGGGTACAGTGGAGGCAGAGAAGGACAGAGAGAGGTCCCTTTGTAAGAAATTCCCGATATTGCTGGAACATCTAGGGGATTGGGATTCCTATCGGGCGAAAATGTTGTTTCGGTAGGACCGAGAGGAGGAAGAAGAGGCAACGAGGGTAGAATGGAGCAGGTGTTGGAAGCTTTGGCTACCAACGTCACCCAGCAGACTACTGCTTTGAATCAGCAAGCAGCTAGACCACCTCACGAACCCGACGGTTTTGCGGAGTTTAGGAGAATTAGGCCTCCTAACTTCTTTGGTCAGACGGATCCCATAGAGGCCGAGGGTTGGATTG
This sequence comes from Chloranthus sessilifolius, assembly GCA_021018995.1. NCBI lineage: Eukaryota > Viridiplantae > Streptophyta > Magnoliopsida > Chloranthales > Chloranthaceae > Chloranthus > Chloranthus sessilifolius. The sequence goes on along the minus strand of CM037597.1, from coordinate 33,237,618 downwards.
AAGAGATGGAGAAATTGTTTGAAGTGCTCCAGTGCACAGATGTAGAGAAAGTGCATTGGGCAACATTCAAACTAGATGGTGATGCCAGACCATGGTGGAAGTCGGTATCACGGAACTGAGAGAGAGAGTTCCCCAGTGCTCCTTCGACTTGGGAAGAATTTACTGAAGTCTTTTATAATAGGTACTTCCCAAAGATAGTGAGGCATCAGTGGGAGGTAAAATTTATTGAATTAAAGCAGGGGGCTATGTCAGTAAGAGAGTATGGTGCTGAGTTTGATCAATTAGCTAGATTCGCCCCACAGCACGTAGCCACTGAGCTGATGAGAGCTCGTAAGTTCCAGCTTAACTTGAAACAGAACCAATAAAAGTATGTAGCCATGTGGGAGATGGAGACGTACGAGAGTGCGATGTCTAAAGCTCTCATCGTGGAAGAGGAAAACCAGAAGCAGTTTGCTTGGAGAGACAAGCAAAGCAGAGAAAGGTCATTTCAGGGGCAATCTCAGGACCCTGAACAAAACAAGAGGGCTAGATTCTCTAGACCTCCGAGATACCCTACACACTTCAGACCGGCGATATCTACTGAGCCTAGTTCATATCAGAGGCCAGCAGTACCTGCATCTTCCAGACCATTCTGACCGTCTGGTTCTTCTGGTAGCGGGACCTCTGTAGCGCAGGGATCTTTGAGGGTATCGTCATTCACTCTGACCCTATCATGTGCAAAGTGTGGGAAGCCACACAAGACCGAGGAATATAAGAGGGAGACAGGGGCATGCTTTAGATGTGGCAAGATGGGCCACTTGGTTAGGAACTGCCCAAAGGAAAGTTAAGAGAGCAAGGAGCGGTTCGGATCAGTGTCTACACAAAGGTCATCTAGACCTGTTGTTCAAGGTCGAGCATATGCTGTTATCACGACTGATGCTCTGACATCGAATGATGTCATACAAGGTATGATTAAATTTCAAAGTGGGATTATTTCTTTAGTAGAATGGATTGGAAATTAGTAATGTAAAATTATTGTGATTATATATTTATGACAAAGATGCACATTACACATACACATTGTAAACACTCGATTGAATTGTGTGACTAAATTATAGGTTTGTTGAAGGTATATCAGTGTTGTGATATTTGCTTTCATAGAGCACGAGTTTTGGTAGACCCAGGTTCTACACACTCATTTATCAGGCCTCAATTTACGAAAGAATTGAGCGTCATTCTTGAACACTTATACTTCATATTGACTGTGTCTATTCCTACGGGGAGTTCAGTAAATGTAGGCACAGTGTGTAAATCAGTGACTGCGTTGGTAGAAGATCACGAGACGATGGCAGATTTAATATTGTTAGACATGCAAGGATTTGACATTATTCTTGGAATGGACTGGATATCCGCTTACCATGCTAGCGTCGATTGTCGTCAGAAAGTAGTAGTAGTTTTTCATCCTCCAAAGGAAAGGTCATTCAGATTCTTCGGGGTGAAGTCTAAGGTAGCCCCATTGATATCAGCTATTCTAGCTGAAAAGGTGATGAAGAGTGGATGCAGTGGCTATATGGCTTTCCTACAAGAGCAGTGAGAAGAGACAAATGTGATATCAGATATTCATGTTGTGTGTGAGTACCCTGAAGTGTTTCCCGAGGATTTACCAGGACTACCACCTACTAGGGAGATTGAATTTGCGATAAATTTAGTTTCGGGTACTGAGTCAGTGTCTAAAACTTCGTATTGGATGTCTCCTGCAGAATTGAAAGAATTAAATGAGCAACTGCAAGAACTGCTTGACAAAGGGTTCATTCGACCTAGTGTGTCTCCTTAGGGAGCACCAGTACTATTTTTTAAGAAGAAGGATGGTTCGATGCACCTGTGCATCGACTACCGACAGTTGAACAAGTTGACGATTAAGAATCTTTACCCGCTTCCAAGGATTGATGATCTCTTTGATCAGTTACAACGAGTGAGGTTCTTTTCGAAGATTGACTTGCAATCTGGTTATCACCAGTTGAGAGTCAAAGCAGAGGATATCAAGAAGACAGTGTTAAGAACCAGATATGGGCACTATGAGTTTTTACTTATGCCATTTGGATTGACGAACGCACCTGCGTCTTTTATGGATCTAATGAACCGAGTGTTTAAACCACACTTGGATAAGTTTGTGGTCGTTTTTGTAGATGACATTCTTGTCTATTCCAAGACAAAGGAGGAACATGAAGGACATCTGCACGTGGCTCTACAAACCCTCAGAGATCACAAACTATATGCAATGCTCAGTAAGTGTGAGTTTTGGCTTGACCAAGTCAGTTTCTTGGGTCATATTGTCTCTGCTAAGGGTATAGCAGTTGATCCGATGAAAATTGAAGCAGTAGTGAACTGGGAATAACCAAGAACGGTAACTGAGGTTCGTAGCTTCCTTGGCTTGGCACGATACTACAGACGATTTGTAGAATGGTTCTCCAAACTATCAAGTCCGCTTACTCAGCTTACAAATAAAAATGCTAAGTTTGATTGGACTGATCAGTGTGAGAAGAGTTTCCAAGAACTCAAGACGCATTTGACTACAGCACCAGTGCTAGCTATACCTTCTGGCAGAGGAGGTTTTGCTATATACAGTGATGCATCTTACAGTGGTTTGGGTTGTGTCCTCAACCAGCATAAGAAAGCTATCGCGTACGATTCTAGACAGCTCAAGGAACACGAGAAGAATTATCCTACGCATGATCTGGAGTTAGCGGTGGTGATTTTTGCTTTGAAGAACTAGAGGCACTACTTATACAGTGAGACATTTGACATCTTCACTGACCACAAAAGTCTCAAGTATCTATTTACCCAAAAGGACTTGAGCATGCGACAACGTAGATGGATGGAGTTTTTAAAGGATTACAACTGTGCCATCCAATATCATCCTGGAAAGGCCAATGTTGTGGCTGATGCTTTGAGCAGAAAGTCTTCAGCTCAGTTATCACATCTTATTACCAGAGTACAAAGGTGGCATCTACTTGAGGACCTAGCCTTATGCGATATACTGATAGACATCAAAGGTTCAGGGGTATTGATGGCTACCATTCTGATACGGCCCACGTTGTTTGATAATGTATGTAAGCTCCAAATGATTGATGATGAGCTGATGGCCATTAGAAAGGATGTGACCAACGAGATCAGACCTGATTTCTCCATCAAGGATGATGGTACTTTGCTATTCAGAGATCGGATGTGCATACCTGCTAATAAGGATTTTAAAGATACTATCTTGGTGGAAGTGCACAAGTCAACGTATGCTATACATCTCGGGAGTACCAAGATGTACCAAGATCTCAAGCGAAGCTTTTGGTGGAGAGAACTAAAGAAAGGTGTTACGGATTACGTTTCTCGATGTTTGGTCTGCCAGTAGGTGAAAGTAGACCATCAAAATCTAGCAGGATTGTTGCAACCATTATCAGTGCCAGAGTGGAAATGAGAGGCTATTTCTATGGATTTTATATTGGGATTGCAGAGGACATTAAGGAAGAACATTGCCATTTGGATCATTGTAGATAGGCTGACAAAGTCTGCACATTTTCTACCATACCGTACTACATTTATAGCCAATAAGCTTGTAGAGATGTACATGAAGGAAATAGTTCGGTTACACGACATACCAGTCAGTATAGTGTGCGATCGAGATCCGCTTTATATGTCACAATTCTGGCGGAAAGTTTAAGAAGGCATGGGATCTAAACTAGAGTTCAACTCAGCGTTTCATCCTCAGATAGATGGACAGACTGAGAGAGTGAACCAGATCATAGAGGATATGTTGCGTGCATGCATGTTGGACTTTCATGGTTCATGGGACCAGCATTTACCTCTGATTGAGTTCGCTTACAATAATAGCTATCAGTCTAGTATTGGGATGGCGCCTTATGAAGCCTTGTATGGACGACGATACAGATCTCCCTTGAATTGGGAAGAAGTCGGTGAAAAGCTTATTTTGGGACCGGATATCGTGGACAGTGCAACCGAGACAGTTCAGTTGATTCGTGAAAGACTGAGGGTTGCTCAAAATCTCCAAAAGAGCTATGCCGATCTCCATCGGATGCACTTTGAGTATCAGGTATACTTAGATGCGTTCAAGAAACTTACGATTCCCTAGTTAAATCAATTAGCTATGGAATTAATATCTATTTTCAGGTGGGAGACAAGGTGTTCGTGAAAATCTCACCAACTAAGAGCGTGATGCGCTTTGGGAAGCATGGAAAATTGAGTCATCGATATACTGGACCCTTTGAGGTACTCGGACGGGTTGGCGAAGTCGCGTATAGGATTGCCTTGCCACCACAGTTGGCAAGCATGCATAATGTCTTCCATGTTTCCATGCTACGGCGATACGTGCGAGACCCGGCTCATGTGTTGGATTTTCAACCAATTGAGTTACAAGAGGATCTGACCGTTATTAAGGAACCGGTTGAGATTTTGGATCGTAAGGATCAAGTTTTGTGGACCAAGTTGATCCCACTTGTGCTCGTAAAGTGTCATAATCATTCAGCTTCGGAAGCTACTTGGGAGCGCGCCGTTGAGATCCGCGAGCAGTACCCACATTTGTTTCCCTGACGTGGCAGGTACTTTCACGTTTCAGTTCAAAATCATTATCGTACTTGTCTGCTTATTACCTATATGTAAGCATATTTTGAATGGTATAATTTACTTGTACAGGTGCTGTATATGAGGTGCAGTATGGCCTCATTCACGAAGTACGATTAAGCTGCATTATTGAAGTGACAATTTTAAGAATTAACTTCACTGTCATGCTTGATCGATCAATTTTCTGAATTGATCGATCAATTGAGATTTTTGATCGATCAAATTTTGGATTGATCGATCAACAATATTTAGAACCTTGTACTCAAATTTTAATGATTGATCGAACAAAGGTGAAAATTGATCGATCAATTTTGTGGGTTGCTCCATCAATGAGTGCATTGATCGATCAAGGATATCGAACTAAGACATTTAACTTAGGCATTGATCGATCAAGGTGTTGAAGCTTGATCGATCAAATTTTTATTTTGATCGATCAACATAAGTACATTGATCGATCAAGGTATCGAATTAGGGCATTTTACGTAATGAATTGATTGATCAATCCCATCATTTAAGTAACAACTGGGGTTTTTTAAATCTCATTTGCACGGAGACGCTTGATCATTCAAAAAGGGTTTTGGCTTCCTTGTGTTCAAGCTACCTTCCGATGAATTTCTCGCTACCTGAGCTCCTTCTTATGCGTATTTAACTCGAATTTCACACGGTCAAATCGGTAAACCCTATCCTTTTTCTTCTTTTGGGTTTTTGTATCAAATTTTGAGGTATTTTACGCTATGGGGCTGCGCACCAAAAATGCATCGCGTAAGATCCCTACATCCCGGGTTCGTCCTTCCGTACCACCACCCGAACCCATTGCCCAACCCATCGTGCCACCAGTGGCACCTGTTGAGGACATGGTTCCACCCGTTCCGAACCCCCCACAGCCCTAAATCCACCGTGAAGTCCCAAATGAGTGGTGGGCTTCCAAGACTTTCCTTCCCTAGTATGTTTTTGCCTCTACGCTTTTTGAGGATCAGCTCGAGATGACTTGGGCCATCGATTACATCATAAAGCTAGGGTTGAAACCCTTACTCGAGCCATTTCACGATCACTATTGTCCTTGTATCGTGTAGCTTTTTTTCCAGAATCTCCATTGGGGCGATAGCCGACACTGACTCGTCACCTAGATTGACGGGTTTGACTATAAATTCAACCAGTTCCATGTCACGGCTGCCCCGTAGTGCTCTTCGGTGTACGTTAAGACCTGTGGCTTAGCACCACCCTACATCAACGACGTTCCGTTTCTCGACGTGGTCACCAAACGGACCCAGGGTCAGCATGGATTAGGGCAATCCATCACGCGAGCCCAACTCCCTGACTGGTTGTGGATGCTTGATACATATATCAAGTGTACCCTCAACCCATTTCTACACAAGTCCGCGCGAAATGGCATCATGCAACAGGCGCTCATTTTAGCTTTTGAGAACCGTTCGTTCTCTGTTGTGGAATTGGTCATAGATGGCCTAATAAACGCCAGGGACCTGATGTCCGAGAAAACCAAGGCCGCTTCCAAGAAACAGATACCCTATGCCCGCCTGATCACAAAAATGGTGGAGCATTATATTGCATTGCGAGAGCAGTATTGTTTGGCTCCTGGTGAGCCTCGAAATGACCAATACCACGAAGGTGTTTCGATTAAATGACTGGACCAAGAGTTATAACCTTTTGGTCAAACAGTTACCCGAGGAGGAGGTTCCTTCAGTTTTGAAGGATGCAGAGCCATCGAGCCTGCTATTAAGGAGGGCACCGAGGAGCCTGAGAGAGTTCCTGGTGAGAGGGAGGCCCAGCCTGATCAACCACCTCGACCGGCGGAATCTCCTCGACCGACCCCTATTCGCCGACCTGCTCATCCCTCTATGTCGCGTGGACCTGCTCCTTCCACCATGGACATGGAAGCGATGCTTCGTGGGCTCATTGAGGGCAACCGACGTATCCACGAGCGGCTGGACGGGATGGAGGAGTTTCAGCGTCAGGTTCATCGCATGCTGGATTACCATGAGGGCATGCACGAACTCGTGATGCAGCACTTGTACGCCACCAAGACGACGCCAATGATCACTCATGCACGTCAACATACCATGGATCCTCAGAACTATAATACTCAGCCATCTCACCCCAGCAAACCTGGCCCTAACGAGACCGGACCTTCCGACATCCCGGCAGGTACCTACTATGCTATTATATGTATTTGTCAATATTTATATATGTATATGTATTTTCTTCTGCTTTCCATATACATTATGTTCTTCATGCATCTTTGTCTTTTGCATGATATATTACCTTGCTCGTTCTGTTAGCTTTAGGGAACACCCTATTCATCTGACCACCACTCCTAACATTTTCGAGGAAGAAAATTCTTAAGGGGGGAATAATGTAACGACCCTAAAATTTTGAACAAGAACTCGACTACTTCGATATGTGTGCTCGACACATAAATCGAGATAAATTAAAAAATTTTAAATTAATATTATTGGAAATAATATTAATCATTGGCAAGGTGAAGTCATGTGTGACTTCTCGTGTGAGTCCGAGTTTAGTAGACCCTTTATGAGGCATGGTACGCCGAAGGGGTCGTGTGTGTGCTTCACACCGGAGCCTAGCTTGGAAAGAAAATGGAAATATCAAAGATATTTCATTTTCTTAGCTTATAAGGGAAGGAAGAAGGTTTGGGATACCTATCTCCATCTCCACCTTCTTGTTTTTGGAAATCCATGGCTAGAGGTTAGGGATTGAAGCCATTTCCTTGAGGAACCACAGCTCTAGGAGAAACTAGGTTAATGGTTGATTGATTGAGAGGGTGGAATCGACGTCGTTACTTCAAGTTTTCATGCGAGAATGCGTGCTATCGCTACGTGTTGAAATAGAGCCAAGCACCTGCTATTCCGGGTTACAAAAGCGATGAATCCTGAAATTTTAGATCTAAAACCCTCTTCGGATCGCGTTTGCCGAGAACCCAAAAGGGGCTTCAAAGAGGTAAGCTTTAAGATTAAAAGTGTGGAGGTTAAAGCCTCATAAATGTGTAAGAAGGAGGGGTGCGAATGGTTGTTGGAAACCATTAAATATCAATGGTAAAAATGGGTCAAAACAAGTGACCGCCATTAATGACAGAGAACTGTCATTATTGATCGATCAAGGCAGGGAATTGATCGATCAATACCGGGATTGATAGATCAATTCGTATAAAGAGTTAATGGGAACAGTCGAGTAGTTTCTGGAAATTCAATGCCCGATGGGCATTGAACAATCAAATTTAGTATTGATCGATCAATATGGGATGTTGATTGATCACACTGAGGTGACTGATCAAAGATTGATTGATCAATGGCAAGGATTGATCAATCAATTTGGACATTGATCGATTAAATTGTATAAGAATAGTGTGAGAACAGGAAGAGGGAAATTTGAGTTTTAATTGATTGATCGATCAATGGGAAGATTGATCGATCAATGGGATGGATTGATCGATCAAACTAAGGTGTTGATCGATCAATTTTCCTCTGTTAAATATGAGGTATAGGAGGCTATTGATCGATCAAATGAAGCATTGATCGATCAAGGTTGAAGATTGATCGATCAATCAAGGATATTGATTGATCAATTTTCCTTTGTCACCTGTGAGTTATTTGAGAGGTTGATCGATCAATGAGGTCATTGATCGATCAAGGAGTGGGATTGATCGATCAAGCAAGGACATTAGCTGATCAATCATCCTATTTTTCTGTTGTTTTAGTTTTGTGGACAAAACACTACTAGGCACTGTGCCAGTTAGTATCCTGACATGTCTGACACTTAGTGTACTATGTCTGTGGTTTAGGATCAGACCATGATGCTTTGAAAAGCTTTGGATTTGCTTAGAAAGTGGTCTGATCTAAGGTAGGGGAAATCCAACTCAAAAATGTATCTGAATATGATTTCATGGTTTTTTCACATCTGTACGCTTATTTCCATTTTAAAAGCATGTGGCATATCAATAAACCTCTGTCATTTCTAATTTCCTGCATTCTGAATTCTGTCTTCTAATGCATGTTTCTGATTTCTGCTATCTGTCCTGATGTCGGAATCTTGAGGGCATATGTGTGTATTTGATTTTAAATATTTAATCCAGATGATCCCCACTGACTTGGTAGTATATTCATGCCCTGGCATTATCGTGCATCTACTTTGATAATCCCTCGGCACAATTGCACTCCATAGATGAGGCATTGTTGCACTCTGAAAATTGTTCATATGAACGACGTTTGGTTGGGGTTTCCTATCGGCATACACATGATTACCACGTGTTATATATTCACGGGAGTTTCTTAAGTTAGAACTATGCATGATTTAAGTAAAAAATTATATACTAATAACATCTGTTCTGTGCTTTGAAAACTCAGTACATGTCATCTAAATTGTCCTGTCTGCATTTTCTGCTTTGAGATACTACCTGCAAATCATGTCTTACATTTTAAGTATAATTTTAGTTTAGATTCTTCTACTAAGCTTAGATGTAGCTCACCCTATTTTCTATAACAATTATAGGTTCTGAGGCTAGGGCTCCCGGTACCGAGAGCGACCCGGACTACCAGCTAGAGACAGAGGCCAAGGCCGAGGACGAGGAGACTGATAACTAGGCGGGTGAGTTTTACCCTTAGCCTGGGTATATTAGTCTTATATTTTGGATTTTTGTTTACAATACTCTGGATTATTGAGTGCCTAGTGGCCACCGTCTGTACTTATTATTATAGATGTTGTATTACTTGTATTATTATACATTCTACAGGAACCACTATTAGGAACCATTATTTTGGGTGATGGATGTCCATCACCAGTGGTTCTTCTTGGTTCTTTTTTGAGGATGTATATTCTTTTATTTTTATAGATATGCATTGTTGATTTTTCTTTCTTTTAAAGCCATATATGATGATTCGATCTGCCACTGCTGGACGGTGTCTGCTTTGATTTCTGCTATACGAGCAGACACTCTGTGATTTGTCCCAAGGATCATCCAGAGCATGATCCTGATGGCATGGATTTCTGGGTGCAGAAATACGGGCTGTGATAATGTGGGTCGGACTTGTAGTCTTCAGTCCCACTTTCCATGCATTCTGTCTTTATTTATTTTATTTTTCAATTTTTTCTCCTCTCCTTGTATTATATTTTTCTGTTTCTTTTTTTCCCCCTTTGTTGTAGAGTTTCTCACTCCGCTTATTTGATCTGCTGTAAGTTTCATTTATAATGAAATTATAGTCTTTTTGTCTATTCAAAGAAGAAGAGTTAAGTCTCTAGGGTAATTCTCCAATTCACAATGATACTTGTTTCTAAGTTAGGCCTTTTGCTAACTATATATGTTTGAAGCATGTGCTCCTATTGCAGCACCACCACTATTATGATTTCGTTGGAATTACTAGGCTTCGTTTTATGGAAAAGCACGTATTGCGTGGTAATATATCCAGATGCTGAGGTTTCCAAATTACCAAGCCTCGTGTAGATAATACTCAAAGTTGTATCCATTATACTGCTCTGGCTTTAAACTTTTTGTCAGCTTGGAGAGATTATTTGACTAATAATATCACAAAAAAATTTATATTATACTTGAAAACCTTGTGGGATTGTACATTACAAGTCTCTTTATGAGTTTTTGAGGTGTTTGTCTTTAGATAATTTTTTGTGTGAATTAGAAATAGTGATAGATACAATTATTTATGTTCACAGCCCCCTGTACTTTTTCGAGGAATACGTCATTTCTTAAATGCTACAAATAACCTGGTAAGTTTTTTTGGTAATTTATTTTTCTTTGACCTGAAAGTTCTTTAAAGCCTGTTTAGGTCAATGCTATAATTATCTCAATTGATTTCACTAGTTTCCTATGTTGTAATGCTATATAGCACTTTCAATTGCTTGTTCACGTGTTATACACTATTACGTAGGTTTTGAAAGTTCTCTCTGCCTCTCCTTCAGTCTATTCGGGAAACCCAAAGATGAAATTGTCTAGTCCTCCATCTCTTACAGGACCTGCGATTTCCTTAGTTTCTATTGTTCAGGTAATCTGATCTTTTATCATAAAAGTTGTTAGAAAACTAACTATGCTACAATGATTTGCATAAATGAATTGGTAGACTCTGGTAACAATACTAATTGTTTGCTGCTTTATAGAAAATCTCCTAGTACTACTTGCCTTTTAAGTGTGCTGATTATGGTTTGTTTTTTGTTTTATAGGCAAGAAATAATGCTCCCATCGTGATCTCTGGCTCTTTAGATTTTTTTAGCAATCAGTATAAAGAAGTTTTCGGCATATGGATATTCTCTAACATAAACTCCTTTTTGCTAATATACATTGGTATTATTCTTCGGACTCTTCAGATCTAGCGTGCAGAAGGCTGGAAGCTCAACTAAGTGAGTGATGTATATATATGTGTGTGTGTGTATTTTGTATATCTTTGGATTGTAGATTATATATTTTCCTGTGAAGAGCAATAATTGTTTAATAGCAATTGCATAACACATATATTTAATTCTTGTTGGATGTCTATCAGGTCATCAAACATTTTGATGGATGCAAAGCTGACTTGGTTGTCTGTGATGGTGCTCCCGATGGTGAGAAAAGAGATGTGGCATACATTTTAGGTTATCAGACTTGGTTGTCTGTGATGGTGCGCCCGATGGTGAGAAAAGAGATGTGGCATACATTTTAGGTTATCAACATAACTACATGAAATGTTGGGTGAAATAAATATGATTGAGTAATAGTACTGACCGGTAATTATAGAAAATACAACTAATACCACTCTGTAAAAGTGAAGAGCCCATTTTACCAATCCTACTGTGAGAACCCGGATTTATCTCTTGTGCTTCCATTTTTTATTGTTTTGGGCTATCTACACTAAAGTCATTCACTTGGTTGCTATCTTGATTTATTCAACTTCTTTTATTTCCATGTTTGCAGGTTTAAACCAAGCTCAAGGGTCACCAAAAGAGAATCACAAGCCTTGCATTTTCACAGTACATGAATGTACTACTCTCTTTAGGGGCTGATGCACAGGTCACTTTTTACTAATATAGTTTTTTATTTATTTTAAAGTTTACACCATGGTACCTAGGATGCATTTTAATGTGCCTAGCCTACAGTAGTTCAGTGTAATTTTATGGCTTTTTTTTCTAGGTTGGTCTCAATTTTTTGAACTAATTTGACAATATAAAATTATTGTTGGAGCATGAGAATAATGCACTAATCTCTGTGGTTAGCAGAGCCTTGTCGAGCTGGCAAGGTCCAAAATTTTTATTAAGATCCAGTTGTTGGTTAGTGAATGGCCCTCAGAAGTGATTAAACAGAAAAGAAAAAAAAAAGACCGGAAGGTAATTCTAGCATTATGCTATAAGTTTTCAATCTCAAAAACAAAAGCATGGCTTATTGTTTCCATATAGTTTTATCAAGGCTTCTTTGTATGGATTGACTCGATTTTGCTCTCATTCGTGCCAATCTTGAAAGTCAGCAAGTTGATAGAAAATCACATAAACACCGAATTTGATCGACTCAAACAGATACTTAACATCCTTTAGGCATCACCAATGCACTAGCACACCAGTTTTTCTACTGTTAAAGAAGCCATATTGAACTATTCATATTATTCAATGGCTTAGTTTGCGGCTTGGCAGTTGGCACCTGCGTAACTGTTTATGTAACACTGATCATGTCATGTTAAAAAAAGGTTGTTACGTAGTGTTGGTCATATTCGTGGTGTTGGGAGGGGTGGGCGGGGTAGAGACCTAAGCAGGAATAATCAATGATGTACGACACTGGCCTATTTTTCAATGATTAGAATCTCTAAAACTTTTTATTTTTGGTTAAGCTAAAAAATGAATCTTTTATGATATTTCTCTCTTGACAATTATTAATTATTTTTCCTCAATTAAAAATTTTAATTCACCAAACAATCATTGGTTTTTTACTATTCATTTCTCTTGCTAATATTTCTATCATTCGTGTCCACGCTAAGTTCTTTTTTCATTGTTTTGACGTAGATTCCTTCCTTTCTTTGATCCTCACTCCCCACTGTTTATGTTTCTTTAGGTTCTCAACCTTCGGGCTGACCTAGAAGCCACAAACTGGCCCTTGCATTTGGGTTGAGCCTCGGATGTATCTGCCTGCTTATTCTTGTATTTTCAAGGATGTTGCTAATGTCGAATATGTACCCTTGGATCCTATCTATGTGTTCTATATAGGGACGGTTTTATCAAATGTATTTATTAGGATCATGTACTTTTTGTACACTCATTCTTGATTCATAGGTTTAATTGCATTTTCAGTTTTGGACCCCAACCTGTTAAAAAAATGATATACCTATATATTGTGTAGCAAATAGGTACCAGGTTGGGTTCGGGTCGGGTTTAGGCTAACGTGAATACAACCTATTTATATAACAGGTCAATATTTTCAATCTGGCCTATTAGATGGGGACTCCTTAGATGGAAGTCATTAATATCTCAGTTTAATGTTGTTCTCCTTTTTTATTTCAGGTGAAGATTTCCAATTTCAAGCTTACCTCAAATGGATCACTAGGAGACGGGGACACTTGGCAAGAGAGGCGAAGCAAATTTATTTTTATTTTTCTTTTATTTTGAAAATGGGCCATGGGATCGTTAGATTGTTAATTCTCTTTCTTTTCTTCTTCTTTTTGTTTGAATAAAAGGATTGGGCATATAGAGTTTAAAATATTTGGCAAATTTGAAAGGTTGGATCATAGGTTAAGATGTAACCTTTTGTTTGAATAAAAGAATCGGGCATTTATTTTTTTTTATTAATGGCATTGAATGATTTGCATTTGAGTTGAATGGATGTGTTGAAATATGAGATTAATAGTTTTATTTTTTTATATAATTTTTTTTAAAGCATTAAAAAATTTACATAAAAAAAAATGCACTAAAAAAAGCATTAAAAAAACTGCATTAAAAAAAGCATAAAAAAATTATATTAAAAAAAAAGCATAAAAAATTTACATAAAAAAAATTGCATAAAAAATCGTCGACGTAATTTAAAAAAAAAAAATAGTATTTTTTTTTTTTTAAATTTGCATAAAAAAACCACTGCCTTTGGCAGTGGTTTTTTCTATGACTATTAAGAGCAGTCGTTGTTGAAGTTCATAAACCACTGTCTTGTATAGTGGTAAAAAAAGACCACTCCTTTTTTTACAACTGTTTAGGACAGTGGTTTTTGAAAAAACCACTATTTAAGGCAGTGGTTTATTTGGCTTTTTCACATAGTGTTGGCAGTGGGACAAGTTGGCTGTCAAGAATGCAACAAGGTTTTCCATTCATACTGCCTTTTTTGGGGGTGACTTTTGATGAGCAATTGTATTTCCTCTAGGGAACTTTGGGATTGAGATCCCACGTCATCTCTTCTAAGAAAATAAAAAATAAAAAATAAAATAAAGGGAACCGGTTGCAACCAAAGATTTGGTCTCTGCAATCGATAATTTCACTGTTAACATCGTTGACTGCCTTCAATCAAATGATGGGGACTGTTTTTCTATCCAATTATTCATAGAATAGATCTTGAGATCATGTCCCACACTATCACAAGGTTCATAATAATCTTGATCATCATAGGCTCTTGTTCCCCCAATTATCTGCTCATGGCATCTGGAATTTGATCCTAAGGGTCCTTCGATATTTCTTGGTCCATGCTTGGAAAAATTAAGGAGTTGCATGCTGGTTGGGGTTCTGGGTGCTTCAGTACCCGAGACAACTCTTTGTCGTTCCTTGTTTCTAGTGCAGTTCTTGGAAAATTATAGAGAAGGCAATCATAGAACTTTTTTATCGGGAAAGTGCGATTAGGTCCTCTATTCTTGGTCAATGAATAAGCCATTGTGATGGGTTGTTGTGTTAGATCCTCTTTGTCGCACTCTACTCCAAAATCTACGTCGATCTCCCTTAGGAAATGTGTGTGTCAGGATTGATGGGTTATGTCTTGGTTAATCAAGGTTATCGATCACATATCCTTGACTGGCATTTGAAACCTTGAAAGTCCTCTTTTAATTTTTTTTTAAATAACCAAAAGTGATGTTAACAACGAGCTGTGGGTGTGTCCACAGGGAGCTATTGCTGCGGGCTGTCTCATTGCTAATAGCGAGTAATGACCAGAACTTGTCATTACTTGAATTCTGTCCTTGAGACAACCATCATCACTCATGGTCTTTTGTAAAAGATGGGATTTTTGGACTTTTCCGAGTGTTGCGGACTGAGGGGATTTAGGGTGTTGATAAAAGGCTTTTGAAAAGGGGAGGAAAGGTAAGCAAGCAAAGGCATATTCTTCCTCTGTGAGAGTAAATCCCAAAATCATCATCTTCTCACCTTTTGAAACTTTTTTATTTGCAAAAACAGTTTTATTCAAAAGGTTCCCTTTCTTCTTCATTTTCTACTTCCTATTTACTCAAGTGAGTTGAGTGTGTTGAACCCTAGTGATTAGGGTGTGTGATTGATGGCCTTGTAGATCTCAAGGTGGATCGTTGTGTTTTCATCAACTATAGAGGAGAGCATTCAAATCTGGAAACTAAGGAGGTGACTTGCAATGAGAAGTTGAGTTGCTTGGGGGTTTGATAGGGTATGTGCATGTGTCAGTATATCATTCACTACAAAAAATAAGACTATTAGCAGCAAGGGTATTAGCGGCAGTTTTTTGTTAATAGCGGCAGTTTTTGGCTGCCGCTAATAGTCATGTTTTTTGTAGTGATTCGAAACTTCTTGTAATTGTTTATTTCATAGTGGATTTGGTTTGCGGACTTCAATCCCGTGATTTTTCCCAATGATTGGGTTTCCATGTAAATATTATGTTGTGGTGATTGTTGTTATTGTGTAATATTTAGATTAATTAGAATTAATCGAATAGCCAATAAAATTCCTTTGATAAACGAAATTTCATTTGGTATCAAACCAACGTCTGCTCGTTTTGATTCTTTTTTAATCAAGCGTCTATGGTGTATTCAGGAAATTCTCATTTACCTAGAGAGGCTATTTCCACAACTCGACCTCCTTTGTTTGATGGTCACAATTATCCTTATTGGAAGGCTAGGATGAGGGTTTTTCTTAGATCTATGGACCTCTTGGTTTGGTCTGCTGCTGAGAGTAGTTGGTCACCACCTCAAAAGATTGTCCATTTTGAGGGAATTAAGAATATCACTATAAAATCCACTAACCATTAAAGTAGTGAAGAAAAGCATGCTGCAAATGATAACTCTAGAGCTTTGTACGCCATTTTTGGGGCTGTAACATCTACTGAGGTTCATAGAATTTATAACTATGAGGTCGCTAGAGAGGCCTGAAATATCTTAGAGACCACCTTTAAAGGGACCGCACAAGTTAAGATCAACAAATTGCAGATGCTAACAATGCAATTTGAAAATCTTCGAATGGATGATGATGATTAGTTTACGGACTTCTACACTAAGCAAAATGACATAGTCAATAGTTCCTTCTACCTTGGAGATGAGATACCACCTAATAAAATTATCAAGAATGTTTTAAGATCCTTGCCTGAAAGGTTTAGACCAAAGGTAACGGCCATCTCAGAAAGTAAGGACATTGACCTGATCAACATTTATGAGCTAGTGGGATCCCTTCAAACCTATGAATATGAGATTCAGGGTAGTCAAAATTGGAAAGGTGCTGCTTTTTCATCGTCCAAGAAAAAGGATGAACATGAAGATTTTGGAAGTGATAATGATGAGGACTTTGCCTTGTTTGCCAAGGAATTTAAGAAATTTCTCAAAAATAGAGTGTTGTCAAGTCTTTTGAGAAACCAAAGGTTCTTACCGAAAAATCACATAAGGAATCTTCTAAGGAAACCCAATGCTTCAAATATCGCGGCTATGGGCATTTTTCTTATGATTGTCCCATCAAGAAGAAAAATGTTGATAAATCTAAAGCCATGGCCATAACAAAAGATGATGACACTAGTGAGGAGAGTTCCTCCAATGAGTAAAATGCATCCCAACATTGGTTTCGAGCATTTGTAGCTTTCATTGATGAGGAGGCTCAAGATAATCCTCTTGCTAGTCTTGTTGTCTCAGATGAAGATGAAGATAGAGTGGACATAAATGATGCCTATCATGAACTTTACCTTGTAAGCATTCAATTGAACAAAGACAAGATAAAGTTAATCAAAGAATTGTCATTACTCACATCTTCTTGTGTTTCAAAAAATGTTGAGTACAATTTTTTGGTTGAAAATATTGGTATTTTGGAAAATGATGTCAAAAACTTAAGGGAAAAAGTTAGTTTTGGAATTTGAAGGAGCTGAGTATTGCTCCAAATATAACAACCTTTGCATTGAGAATGAAAGGCTTAAGAAGGAGCTTTCAAATGAAAAGGTCACCCTAGAAAAATTGCAAAATGCTAGGATGGACACTCAAAGAGCTTGGGATGTCTACAAAGGTTGGAATAATAAAATCGGGTTGGGTTTTAAGGAGGTAAATCACTCTGCTCCTGGGAACAAAGGAAAAGAAAAATTAATTTGTACCCAAAATCCTAGAAAATGGAAGCAATAGAACTTCATCTATTTTACCTCCTCTTTTGCCTACCCTCTCATATCCTAAAATGGCTAGTGACAAAAAGGGTCAAATTTATTTCTACTGTAGTAGAAAAGGACACATAAATTTCACCTGTCCTGTAAGGAAAATGGACCTTTTTCGTCAAAAGCATGACAAGATAGTTTTCTATCGATTGATGGGTCTTGGAAATTTAATGGAGTGGAAATGTGTGAAGAAAAAGACTGTAAATGTTTTAGTTGCTCACACTGCATTGCAAGCTTTTGTGTCATCTAAGTCATTTCTAGACAGTGGGTTCTCAAAACATATGACTAGAAACAAGTCATATTTTTCATCTCTTGAAAAATGTGACTCTGATTCTGTCACTTTTAGAAATGGGGGCAGTTCCGAAATTGTTGGGAAAGGAGTTGTTGCTGCTCTAAGATGCCTAAAGCTTTATGAAGTATTGTATGTTGATGGACTAAAAGCAAATTTGTGACAGCCCAAATTTTCTCAACCTAATTTTCTGAGATACATTTTTTTTCTTTAACCTCAAACCAAATAAGAAAACCTGGACCGCCAGATCGTAGATCACAATCTGATACAGAATATTTGGTACAAACATAAGGAATAATTACAACCTCCAGTTCTAATATTAAACAAGAACATAAGTAAACAAACATCATTGATGGCCAACCAACACCAAACAGTAGTGTACAACAATACAAAAGTACCAAACTTAGCTTACCAAATTAACAATATCCGAAATCTACCATCCCAAAACAGAAGACAAAGGCAGAAGCTCCTATTCTTCAGTAAGTAATCTAGGCCTTCTCAAATCTATACCTGTGACGTATAGTCGAAGGTGAGCTAATATCTAAGCTCAGTAGAAGAACATCAATAGTAGTTACATCTTACTAATGGTTCAAAATGAAAGCAGATCAGATATTAAAAGATGAAATTCAAAGATTTAACCGATCAAACGTTTGATGGCAAAACAAAAGTGATAACAAATCAAACATTTGATGGTAAAACAAAAGTCTGTATTTTCTTATTCAGTATACTCAAATCACAGACTCTCGTGTTCACTTTACCCATTGCGTTCACATCACTCACTCAGTATTCACTTCACTCACTTTGGTCATTCCACTGTGTTCACTTCACTCACTGCGTTCACTTCGCTCACTGTGGTCATTTCATTGCGTTCACTTCACTCACTAGGGTCATTTCACCGTGTTCACTTCTCGCACTGTGTTCACTTATGTATGCCATGAATTGTGTATGAACCGCCACCGTATCGGCCCTCATATGCATGCCATGCAATGCATACCGGCCCTCACATGAATGTTATGCAATGCGTACGAACCGTCATCGTACCGACCCACTTGTCAATGTCCACTCACAGTCAAAGTTCAGATATATTCTCAATATTCACATTCACTCTCAGATACAGCTTTCAAGGTTCATAGACAACTGAATTACTCAACACTAAGTTTATCCTGTTTCTAAAGCTTAGAGTCCAATCATCCTATGACTAATGATTCACCTTTCAATTTCTAATCAAATTCCAAAACTCCTGGTCAAAGTCTTAAATAATCTAGTTTCACTTCCCATAATTTCAATTGTCTTAATTGTAATGAGAATGGGTCACAGTGTGATAGCTTTATAATCACGCTTTTCAAGGGACGGGGTCCGTAGTAATCTGGATGTACTGAATGTGGCATCTGATACTGCCATAGAGGGGTTACATCCGTACATGAACGTTTATGTTCTAAGTTTCACGTGTCCGGAAAAAAGACCTCACTATGACTGAGGCTCAAAAGTCATGTCTTATCATATTACGCTTTCTTATTATATACAGTTCCCTATTCATTCGAATTCACAGTTCGTATGCAATTTAGACAGAACAGATCATAAATAAACATAGGAAAGATCATATTTAACAGAATGAACGTATCATTAGAACGAATCAGATCAAACCTAACTAAGCAAAATGAATCGAAACAAAAATAAGAAGGATCATATTTAACATAATGAACGTATCATCGGAATGAATCAGATCAAACCTTACTAAACAAAATGAATTGAATCAAAAGTGGATAAACAGAACATTAGATCATATATGGAAACAAGATGGAAATAGAACATTTCAGAATAGAAACAAGGTATCATGTCAAACATCAAATTTGAAACCATCAGAAACTATGAACCAGATTTATAAAATGCAATTTTCGTTGAGTTTCCCCTACCACGGATTCGAAGCCGTTTAAAGCAATCAAACAATCGTCATCTACGATATCCAACTTTCAATCTACATCACACATATGATGATGTATTAAGGATAAATTTTAATTACTAACAAATTTGACATATTTATATGATTTCTCAAAATCGAGGGAGAAATGGGCAAGTTCTTGCTAATTATGAATTTGACCCAACTTCCTACTCAATTTTGACCTTTAAAATAGTTGATTCAAGAGTTGGTTAATTCACAAAAGTTGTAGAGATCGTTGTTCTCTTTCTAACGCCATAATAATCGCATCAATCGGAGTTCGGAGAAAAATGTTACGGCCAAAATACCAAGCTATGTCGGCACATTCAGTAAAATTCGAATGGTCGATTTCCAATTTGAACATTCGATTTTCTCAAGAATCTGGCACCCCTTTTCAAATTCAATCATTCAATTTCCATTTTGAACGTTCGATTTCGATTTAAACATTTGATTTCTAATTCAAACGTTCAATTTTCTTGGGTTCAGAACCCTTTGGGCATCTTCGTTGGTCTATTTTTCCCCAAAATTAATTCGATTTCTTCCTCTTTTCACATGCCAACCAATCTATATTTAGAGATAATTTATACAACCAGAAATCATTAATGAGCTCACCTTCCGAGGACATTTCCGTGGCTTATTTGAAATGTTGTTGAACAAGGGTTTCGAAGTGAAATCTTCAGATTTCTACGGCGATTCCACAGCGATCGATCACAATGAACTTAAGATGACGTTGTTCATCCTTACGCGTCAATCTTAACCTATTCAAAGTGTGGTTAACAATCGCGAGATGATCGGTTCACACTCAATTCAAATTCAAAGGTTTTCAATGATAGGGATTGGCTCGGAAGTGAAACCCTTACGGTGATCAGCGTCAAGCGTTTTACGAAGAGTGTGGAGTTCACGGCACGATCACGATCTCGTGGTCGAAATTTCAAGATGAGTCTTGAAGGTGACGAATCTCAAATGGTTGGGTTGGCTCTTCCAAACTCTCACTCTCTTTCTCTCTCTATAAATTACAAAAGGCTAAACTTAGCCATTAAGCAGCCCATTTTCCACTCTTATAACCGAATGATACCCAACCAATATCAAGGATATTTCTCACTTAAATTCTATCCTCATCCCATAGGTTCGATTACGGTGCTGAGCGGCACACCAAGAGTTGGTGCACGGCTCATCTACTAAAAGCCCAAATTAAACATTTTAACCTTCTTTCTTATCACACTTTCTCCTAACTAATTATTTATTTATTTAAAAATTTAAGGCTACATCGATGTCCGTGCCGGCCACGTACACAGGATCAGTTGAGTTTGAGTTTAAAAATTTTGGGTCATTACATTCTTCCCAACTTAAAGAATTTCGTCCTCGAAAATCGATGTACCATATTTAAAAACGTACAAGCACGATTTAACATTAACGAAAATAAACAGAGTTATTACATTCACCCCTCAAAGGAATTTTCGTCCTCGAAAATTTATCTGATTACTTTGGCATAGATCGTAGGAATTGGTTGGTACCCACCACCTGCTAAAGATGTATAGTTAAAGTAGTACCATGAAGAAATCTAAGCCATTCATTCACATGAAAGGTAAACCATTCATTTACAAGGCGAATCACGACTACTACTAAATTTACGAGTCTTTTAAAAGTTACACCAAAGATGTCCATTTCCTCATGAAGCTCATACCAAAACAACAGATACACTGAGTATCAACGAGGTGCAACTCTTGAGTTTGTGAGCTACTCACCTACAAAGGTTTGTCATTTCGGATGTGGGGACAATCTCTTATCCGATGTCCAACCTGTCCACTTTTAAGGCATGCTCCCTTAGTCCACCAACAATTGTCTGACTTGTGGCCTTTTCCACACCGTGCACAAGATCAACTGATGCTGATGAAGTACTGTGTGAAGGTTGTTGCACCCCTGACACGGCAGCAATAATAGGGTGTTAAAGGTGGAAAGGTCTCGAAGACATAGGCATGGATGGTCTTGAGTACGCAGTCTACGCAGGCTGAATAGGTGCTGGCATCAATAGTCTTGGTTCCGTGCCTGGCTGAGCGGAAGCATAAGATGGTGCTCGACTTACATCGTTCCTATTCTATTGGTCTCTCCACTGATACATCTTCTCGATGTCATCCTCGGCGATAAGGGCCTTGGACATAACCCTTACATACGTTTCTAACTCAAATATTGACACCCTCTCCTGGATGTCAGGCCTCAGACCAAGTTGAAATTTTTTTGCCCTCATCAACTCGATGGCCACATGCTGAGCTACAAATCTTGATAGTCTATCAAACTCAGCCTCATACTCACACACAGTCATCTAATTCTGCTCCAGTTTGATGAACTGGACCTCCCACTAGTGTCGTATGATCCTGGGAAAGTATTTATCATTGAATGTCTCTACAAATTCTGCCCACATCCATGGTGTATTGGGAAATTCCAGCACCCTAATTCTGGATACTTACTTCCACCATGGGTCAGCTTCTCCGTCCAACTTGAAGGTTGCCCAACGAACCTTCTCGACTTCGATGCATTGGAGCACCTCGAATATTTTCTCTATTTCATTCAACCACTTCTCGGCCTCAAGTGGATCGACATGACCCGAAAAGCTTGAAGGATGCATCTTTCTAAACTCTGCAAATCCGGAAGGTTGGTTCCTGGCTACAAGTAACTCTACCTGCTGGGCCATTGAGGCTGTCTGTTGAGCCATTGAAGCCATCTGTTGAGACATATTGATTGCCAAGGCTCCCAACACCTGTCTATCAATACCACTATCATTCCCACGCGACGTATCATCTCCTTCAGGAACATTCGTCATGTGGACCGGTCTCGATCTGCCTCTAACTCCTCTAACATGTGGGGCCATACTGATCTGTAATGTTCAATAAAAAGATTCAATCAGAAGTGATCGTGATGACCCATAGCCATAACCTAACATAGACTGACTCTCTTATGTTTCGACAGAATATAATGCCATATTCCTGCTTTTAGAGTTGGCTCACAGTCTCCCATAAGACCTAAAGCCAAAGCTCTGATACCAACTGTGACAGGCCGAATTTTCCCAACCTAATTTTTTGAGATACATTTTTTTTTTCTTTAACCTTAAACCAAATTGGAAAACCCAGACCGCCAGATCATAGATCACAATCTGATACAAAATATTTGGCACAAACATAAGGTATAATTAAAACATCCAGTTCTAATATTCAACAAGAACATAACTAAACAAACACCAGTGATGTCTAACCATCACCTAAAGGTAGTGTACAACAATACAAAAGTACCATGCTTAACTTACCAAATTCACAATATTTGAAATCTACGATCCCAAAATAGAAGACAAAGTAGCTCCTATTCTTCAGTATGTAGTCTAGGCCTTCCTCAAACCTATACCTGTGACGTATAGTCGGGGGTGAGCTAACATCTAAGTTCAGTAGAAGAACATCAATGGCAGTTACATCTTATTAATAGTTTAAAGTGGAAGCAGATAAGATAGTAAAAGACGAAATTCAAAGATTTAACAAATCAGACTTTTGATGGCAGAACAAAAGTGATAACAAATCAGGCATTTGATGGCAGAACAAAAGTTTGTATTTTCTTATTCATTATACTCAAATCACAGATTTCCATGTTAACTTTAACCATTGCGTTCCCATCACTCACTTAGTATTCACTTCACTCACTTTGGTCATTTCACTGCGTTCACTTCACTCACTGTGTTCACTTCACTCACTGTGGTCATTTCATTGCGTTCACTTCACATACTGTGGTCATTTCACTGTGTTCACTTCACTCATTGTGTTCACTTATGTATGCTATGAAATGCATACGGACCGTTGTTGTACCGGCCCTCATATACATGCCATGCAATGCGTGCAGACCGCCGTCGTATCGGCCCTCATATGAATGCTATATAATGTGTATGGACCATTGTTGTACCAGCCCACTTGTCAATGTCCACTCATAGTCAAAGTTCAAATATATTCTCAATATTCACATTCACTCTCAAATACAGGGTTCAATGTTCCTACTTAACTGAATTACTCAACACTAAGTCTATCCTGTTTCTAAAGCTTAGATTCCAATCATCCTATGACTAATGATTAACCTTTCAATTTCTAATCAAATTCCAAAACTCCTGGTCAAAGTCTTCAATAATCTAGTTTTACTTCCTATAATTTTAATTGTAATGAGAATGGGTCACAGTGTGATAGCTTCACAATCACGCTTTTCAAGGGACGGGTTCCGTAGTAACCTTGGATATACAGCATGTGGCATATCATACTGCCATAGAGGTGTTGCATCCATACATGGATGCCTACGTTCCAAGTTTCATGTGTTTGAGAAACAGACCTCAGTATGACTCAGGCTCAAAAGTCATGTGTTATCATATTACGCTTTCTTATTGTACACAGTTCCTTATTCATTCAAATTCACGGTTCGTATGTAATTTCGACAGAACAGATCATAAATAAAAATAAAAAGGATCATATTTAATAGAATGAATGTATCATCAGAATGAATCAGATTAAACCTAACTGAACAAAACAAATCGATACAAAAACTGGAAGGATCATATTTAACAGAATGAACGTATAATCAGAATGAATCAGATCAAACTTAATTAAATAAAACAAATTGAATCAAAAGCGGATAAACAGAATAATTAGATCATATGTGGAAACAAGACAGAAATAGAACATATCAGAATTGAAAGAAGGTATCATGTCAAACATCAAATTTGAAGCCGTAAGAAACTATGAACCAGATTTATAAAATGCAATTTTTCGTTGAGTTTCCCCTACTACTGATTCGGAGCGATTCAAAGCAATCCAAAAGTCCTTATCTATGGTATCCAACTCTCAATCTACATCACACATACGATTATGTATTAAGGAAAAATTCTACTTGCTAACAAATTTGACATATTTATATGATTTCTCAAAATCGATGCCGAAATGGGCAAGTTTCTGCTAGTTTGGAATTTTACCCAACCTCCTACTCAATTGTGACCTTTAAAACAGTTGATTCAAGAGTTGATTAATTCACAAAAGTTGTAGAGCTCGTTGTCCTCTTTTCAACTCCATAAGAATTGCATCAATCGGAGTTTGGAGTAAAACATTACGGCCAAAATACCGAAGTTATGTCGGCACATTCAATCCAATTCGAACGGTCGATTTCCAATTCAAACGTTTGATTTTCAATTTGAACGTTTGATTTTCTTGGGAATCTGGCATCTCTTTTAAAATTTGATCATTCGATTTCCATTTTGAACGCTCGATCTCCAATTCGAACATTCAATTTTCTCGGGTTCAGAACCCTTCGGGCATCTTCCTTGGTCTATTTTTCTCCAAAATTAATCCAATTTTTTCCACCTTTCACATACCAACCAATCTATATTTAGAGATAATTTATACAACCATAAATCATTATTGAGCTCACCTTTTGAGGTTGTTTTCGCAGCGTATGTGAAACGTTGCTGAATGAGGGTTTTGAAGCGAAACCTTTGGATTTCTACGGCGATTCCATAGCGATCGATCACAATGAACTCAAGATGATGTTGTTCATCCTTACGCATCGATCTTAACCTATTCAAAGTGCGGTTAACAATTGCTAGACGATCGGTTCACACTCGATTCAAATTCAAAGGTTTCCAATGATTGGGATTGGCTCGGAAGTGAAACCCATATGGTGGTCAGCGTAAAGCGTTTTGCAAAGAGTGCGGAGTTCATGGCACGATCGTGATCTCATGGTCGAATTTCAAGTTGGGTCTTGAAGGTGACGAATCTCAAATGGCTGGGTCAGCTCTTTCAAACTCTCACTCTCTTTCTCTCTCTACAAATTTCAAAAGGCTAAACTTAACCACCCATTCTCCCCTCTTATAACCGAATGAAACCCAACTAATATCAAGGATATTTCTCACTTAAATTCTATCCTCATCCCATAGGTTCAGTTACAGTGCTGAGTGGCACACCAAGAGTTGGTGCACGGCTCATTCACTAAAGGTTTAAATTAAACCTTGAAACTTCTTTCTTATCACACACTTTCTCCTAACTAATTAATTATTTATTTAAAATTTTAAGGCTACATCGATTTCTGTGCCAGCCACGCACACGGGACCAGTCATGTTCGAGTTTGAAAATTTTGGGTCATTACATATTCTAATTTGCATTAGTCAACTGTGTGATGAAGGGATGAACATTACTTTTACTAAGTTTGGAAATGTTTTTCTAAGTGGAATCAGATATTCAGATAACTGTTATACATTTCATGTGCAATCTCTTGCCTGTTGGCTTCTAGTGAAGAGCTTGAATTGTGGCATCGTCGTCTAGGTCATATGAATACCGAGGACCTTGTGAAGATTGCTAACGACAAAATGTCAAAGGTCTACCCAAACTAAGAAAATTTTTTGACCCGATTTGTGGTGCTTGTCAGTGGGGCAAGCAAACTTGAGCTCCTCAAAGGAAACTCTGTAACATCCCTAAATTTTGAACCCGCATATACTGACTAAGTGAGCATGCCTGGGGATACACTTTGTATTCATGTGAAACCTAGAAGCAAAATTGACTATTAATGAAGGTTTATTAATGATTTAAAACATGCCGAATTTGATTGGGCTGATTAATTTGGGCTGAACTAATGGGCCAACTGATTGGGCCGACAGTTGGACTAACTTTGGGCCTTGGTTGGTGTGAAAAACTTGTGTATGTGTGCTTCACACCAAGCCTAAGTCCTTGGAAAAGAAATTGAAATATACAAGTGAAATGTGTGTGTGTGCATCACACCATGTGGAGTAGAAGGTTAAGAATGAACACACATGTTGTGTGTATGTGTTTCACAAGGGATCAAACCAAGGGATAAATGGGAGAGGCGTCTCACATCTCATGCACACCATTTGTGGGGTTTTGTTGTTTTACATGAGAGGGTTGAGAGAGAAGAAAGAGAGAAAATATTAAGGAGAAGAGAGAAAATATGAAGGATGAGAGAAAATATGAAGGAGAAGAAGGATACGTTGGATTCGTGTCCTCCGAAGTGTTGGATTTTCGTGAAGATTTGTGAACTTGTGTGAGGAAGAGAATTGTGGTCGTGTTTCGATGATTGATGAGTTGTGGGATGTGGTTTGAGGCTGAATGGGGTTTTGAAAACCCATTCTCATGGGAAAAGATTCGTGTGTTATCGCTAAGATTTACCAGCAAAAACACACAAATCTTTTCACACGAGAATCTTTGTGCGAAGAGTGTGTGGAAGATCACCCTACAATCGTGTCGGCATCATAGTGATTTTAGAGCTTGGAAAGATAAAAAGGGGTTTTGAAACCCATTTATTGCAAGAAAGAAGACAATTCGATCATTGAGAACGTTTCGTGCCTAATTTAAAGAGGTAAATAGCGCAATTCTTCCATATATTAAACTAAATATAGGTTTCTTAAAGGTGTGTAAAAGATTAGGATAAAAAAGATTGAATTTTGTTGTAAAAATGGGTTTTAAAAATCCCAAAATGTGTAAAATCTGACACAGTCGCTTGCCCGTTCTTTGAACTCGCTCGCTTGAGCTGGGCGTGCCACTGAGACTCGCTCACCCGACCTTGAAGCTCGCTCATGCAAGTATGCGCTCGCGACAGATGCAGTCTCGGTATTTTAGCCGTAACTTTCTTCTCCGAACTCCATTGAGCGATTCTTGAGGAGTTGGAAAGAGGACAATGATATCTACAACTTTTCTAAATTAATAATTTAGTGAAACCAAAGTTTTAAAGGTAAAAATTTAGTGATAAGTTAGGTCAAGTTCCGAGTTAGCACAAATTTGCCCATTTCTGCCTCGATTTTGTGAGAACATGTAAATACCTCAAATTTATTAGTAATTTGAAGCAATCCTTGATATCTCATGGTATGTGCGATGTAGATTGAGCGCGAGAGGCTTTCAAAAGGCATAGTTAGCCTTTGAGGCTCTGAGACTCGCTCGCACGAGGATTTAAGTGAACTTAAAGCTCGCTCGCGCGTGGCCTCACATACCTAGTTTCAGTAAGCTAAAAGCCAATTGCTCATGTGAGATCTGGGGTGTTTGTGAGCTCGCCCACCCGAGCTCCAGGGCTCGCTCGTGCGAGAAATAGAGTCAAATCTATTTTGTTTCTTTTCGTTAGAATTCTTTAGAAATACGTATCTTAGGTTTTTCTTATGCATTCCTAAGGGTATTTGGACATTTTGAATATAGGACTAAAGTGTTAAGCTTGCGTGTGAGATCTCATGAGAGCTAGGTGTGGCATGTGATGAGCGTGATTTGAGGTAGGAAAAACTCTGTAACATATGCATTTGATTACATTTAGCATGAATTTTGGGATGTGATAGAAATTTATGTGATTTGTGAAACTTGTCAGTTATTTAGCATGAATATCATTCATGGATTTAAAATATCAAAAGCGTGTGTGAGTATGTGCATTTAGATTTGTATATATGTGCGTGACATCAGAAAGATGTAAATAAATATGTATATGAGATGTGAAGCTTCGAACCTAATTATAAGATACCACATTTCACGGTGATAAACTATAAGTTAAATTTACACTTTGATTTAAGGTTATGTGGATACCCAACCGACATGGCTGGATATCCGTGATTGACACAATGGGATATCCGTGACCAGTATGGCGGGATATCTGTACAATTGTGCTCCGGTACTGTGAGATATTCGTTCTTTGATTTCTAATCAGTGAAAATATTTCCTTCGGCACAAGTCACCTAATTTGAAGGGACTTGGGCATCATACAAATAGTTCATGTGAATGACGATGGTGGGTATTCCCATCTGGGGCTCGATGTTATCTATGCTAGAGAGATTATTTAACTGATCAATTTAAGTTCTTCCTTTGTTATGAGAATAAGTTTCGGAAATAAGTTTTTGAAATCATGTATTAAACTTTAAAAATTTGTATTTGATATTAGTTTTACTTCCAGTTAAATATCCTTTAAGTTGTGCATCTTTATTTAGAAAACGTATGTGATTTTATCATAAGATATATGCGTGATGTGATAATATACATATTAGTGATATTTCTTTACTGAGCTTAGATATAGCTCATCCCTCGACTATACGTCATAGGTACAAGAGTGGATCAGAAGCTAACTTTAGAGAAAGGCTTGCGATCTCCCGTTTGGGGAATTCTACCTTAGGTGAGGATTTGGGCTGGTTATGTTTGGATTTGTATGGTAGATTTTTGGAATCTCTTGGATTTAGGACTTGGTATGTCAGGGGATTAAATACATTGTAAGGTTTATTTTGTAAGTATATTTTGGAAGCCACTGTTTAGGTGATGGTCGGTCATCACCAGTGGTTTTCTTGTGCGCCCTTTTTGGTTTTATTATTATGTAAAGTGAAAACGTTTGTTTTTTACATATATATATCTTTGCTTTGACTATACTTTTGTAGATATACAAAGTATTTCTGTATTTGAATTATGAAGTGTTATCCGATGGTCTGGTTTTCCTTGAGTTTAGGATGTAAGGAAGAAAAAAAAAATATTTCACAGGATTTTGTGCTTAGAGAAAATTGGGCTATCACAGTTGGTATCAGAGCTTAAGCATTAGGTCTTGTTAGGACTCAAGACTATGGCAATAGATTCTATTAGGGCATAAAAGATCCAACTAAGACTATGTCACAGTTTATGGAATCTTAGTCTTTAGGTCCCTAGAAGACTCAAAGTTATGGCAATAGGTTCTGTTTAGAACATGGGTTGTGGATCTTCACGGTCACTTATAGTGGAGATATTTGATGATCGTGATAGAAGTACGGCTAGTATACAAAATAAGTTTTAGATTTTTGTCAGAACATAGGGCCATAGTTATCACAATCATTATTAATTGGAACCTTGTGTCATACTGATAGATCAAAATGACACTACGTAAAAGAGCAAAGACTGTACACATCGGAGAAAGTGAGAAAAATAAATAGTTGCTAGAAATAATGATCAACACAATGGCTCAGCAGACTGCTTTACCCACGACAATGTTGAGAGAGACGACTCACACTTCTCCATCAACATTAGATGAGTCATGCCCAGGTGTAGTGGGTGACACCTAGCAAAGGACTGTAGATAGTCTATAGGTGCGTTTTTCAAGTGTGGGCGAATGAGACACCTGATCAAACATTATCCCGCTTTAAGGGAGGAGGCGACGACATCTGCAACAACTCAGGATACCTCTCGGTCTACCATTTAGGATCGTACCCCTGCCATCTCCTCATCTGCACCTACTGAGACTTGCGCGCGGTGTGGAAAGCGACACAAAACGGAGGAGTGTAGGCGCACCTTGGGTGCATGCTTTAAATGTGGTCAGGTGGGACATCTGGTAAAGCAATGACCCAATAAACATCGAGGGCAAATAACATTGACGTCTACTCTAGGATCAATTCTTCCTACAACTCAGGGTGGTACCAGTGATGCATCGGCACGAGATGCCCAACCGGAAAATGAAGTTCCCCAAGGTATAGATTCATTATCGATTGTCAAGATTTAATTATAATTTTTTGATGATGGATATCCTTAGAAATTGTGATTGCTTTTAGCAATTGAGGAAAGTTATGACACCATGATATGCACATTTGATTTAAATCACCTGCATGACATAAATAATTTTCAAATTTAGAAGATTAACTAAGTAGGTGACAATTATGATGACAGATTTGAATCAATCGTAACAATTAGGGTGTAATTACTTAAGGATAGGTTGTTAGTAAATCTGAAATTAAGTTAACACTTGTGAGCAATGATGGTTGAACTAAGATTTGTAAATAAATGCACACTTAATGGACCAAATCGTAATGTTCTTCAGACTAATAAACCATGAGTGATTAGTGATCGAAAGCACTTCTTCCAACCTTGAGGGCGGTTGTTAATCATTGCAGTTTTATGTGAAAATCCTTAGGGATTTGGGAAAATTCAAAACAATCATGCCGGTAGTTGAGATAAGATATGGACGATTCAATTAAGGACATAACGGGAGAATAAAGTCAGATATAGCCATTATGGATTGTGTAGTTCCCACTTAAATCATAATTAAATGGATTGTGCACATGAAGAGACGACAAATCTTGACCTAATATGTATATCCAACCTATTGATTGTGTCGGAATGAATTAAGGCATAAAGTACAAAATTTCAAGATCCTTGTAGTAAGTTTCAAATAACCTCATTTTAGTATTGACAGTATACCTTTACGGACGTAGGTGACAATGAATGTTCGTATGCTTGAAGTTGATGGTTCAAACAATTTTACGATATCAAATTACTGTATCTGATCAATCATTTTGAATTTTGTGGGCGTTGCACCTTTAGACTAATGATTAGGATTATTAGTTCATGGTTAAAATCTTGCTGATTATTCGTTCATGGTCAAAATCTTGGCGATTATATTGATTGTATAGTTGTAGTAGATGTGCTTGTTAAGGGTTGTTGAAATTCCTAATTTCATGTGAGTGTATATTCAATTTTGTGGATGCATCTTTGTCATGGGTCCAGTGATAGTATGAAGTTTATCTATAATAATGGCTAAATGGGCTAGGTAAAATCCTATGTATCCGTAATCTAGGGGTCATTGTTTGCAATTCAAATTCGGTTATGGAAATGATGCATTGTCACTAATGGTTAACAACATTGTAGTAAAGTTATATTGAGTTAGTAGTAACATTGTAAGTGCTTGATAATATGGTTGATCTTGTTGATGGTTACAATTCAGGATTAACGATTCTAAACTCAAGGTCATTGTATCTTCCTTTGTGGATACGTCCTTACCAACTAATGAGAGTGATACTTTGTTAAGTTGTGAAAGTGGTGTTTTGTAATTTCCTCTGCGCGAGTTGACTAATCTATTCCTTCGACTATTAAGTTGGCACCGATTCGATCTTCCTTGAGTTTATGATATATGACACGATCAATCTTGACCTAACATGTATATCCGACCAATTGATTGTGTCGTAATTATTTAAGGCATACAGTATGGAATTTCAAGATCATTATAGTAAGTTTCAAATAACCTCATTTTAGTATTGACAGTATACCTTAACGGACGTAGGTGGCGGTGAATGTTCGTATGCTTGCAGTTGATGGTTCAAACAATTTTACGTTATCAAATTACTGTATCCGATCAATCATTTTGAACTTTGTGGGCATCGCACCTTTAGACTAATGATTACGATTATAAGTTCATGGTTAAAACCTTGGTGATTATTCGTTCATGGTCAAAATCTTGGTGATTATATTGATTGTAGAGTTGTATTAGATGTCCTTGTTAATGGTTGTCGGAATTCCCAATTTCACGTGAGTGTATAGGCAATTTTGTGGATGCGTCTTTATCATGGGTCCAATGATAGTATCAAGCTTATCTATAATAATGGCTAAATGGGCTAGGTAAAATCCTATGTATTCAAAATCTGGAGGTCACTGTTAGCAATTCAAATTTGGTTATGGAAATGATGCATTGTCGCTAATGGTTATCATCGTTGTAGTAAAGATATATTGAGTTAGTAGTAACTTTGTAAGTGCTTGATAGTATGGTTGATCTTGATGATGGTTATAGTTCAGGATTAACGGTTCTAAACTTAAGGTCATTGTATCTTCCTTTGTCGATACGTCCTTTCAAACTAATGATAAAGATACTTTGTTAAGTTGTGAAAGTGGTGTTTCATAATTTCCTCTGCTTTGACTAATCTATTCCTTCAACTCTTGAGTGAGCACCGGTCCGATTTTCCGAGTTTATGATGTATGAGACGATAAATCTTGACCTAACATGTATATCCATATGGATTGTGGAATGATTTAAAGCATAAAGTATGGAATTTCAAGATCATTGTAATAAGTTTCAAATAACCTTATTTTAGTATTGACAGTATACCTTTACGGACGTAAGTGATGGTTCAAACCATTTTACGATGTCAAATTACTATATCCGATCAATCATTTTGAATTTTGTGGGCATCACACATTTAGACTAATGATTACGATTATTAGTTCATGATTAAAATCATGGTAATTATTCGTTCATGGTCAAAATCTTGGCAATGATATTGATTGTATAGTTGTATTAAATGTGCTCATTAATGGTTGTCAAAATTCCCAATTTCACGTGAGTGTATATTCAGTTTTGTGGATGCGTCTTTATCATGGATCAGTGATAGTATCAAGTTTATCTATAATAATGGCTAAATGGGCTAGGTAAAATCCTAGGTATCCGAAATCTGAGGGTCACTGTTGGCAATTCAAATTCGGTTATGGAAATGATGCATTGTTGCTAATGGTTCACATCGTTGTAGTAAAGATATATTGAGTTAATAGTAACTTTGTAAGTGTTTGATAGTATAGTTGATCTTGTTGATGGTTACAGTTCCGGATTAACGGTTCTAAACTCAAGGTCAATGTATCTTCCTTTGTGGATACGTCCTTACCAACTAATGAGAGAGATACTTTGTTAAGTTGTGAAAGTGGTGTGTCGTAATTTCCTCTGCGCAAGTTGACTAATCTATTCCTTCGACTCTTGATTGAGTTTATGATGTATGTGACGATAAATCTTGACCTAACATGTATATCTGATCTAATGTTTGTGTCCGAATGATTTAAGGCATAAAGTAGGAAATTTCAAGATCATTGTAGTTAGTTTCAAATAACGTCATTTTAGTATTGATAGTATACCTTTACGGACGTAGGTGATGGTGAATGTTCATATGCTTGCAGTTGATGGTTCAAACAATTTTACAATATCAAATTACTGTATCCGATCAATCATTTTGAATTTTGTGGGCGTCGCACCTTTATACTAATAATTATGATTATTAGTTCATGGTTAAAATCTTGGTGATTATTTGTTCATAGTAAAAATCTTGGCGATTATATTAATTGTAGAGTTGTATTAGATGTGCTCATTAATGGTTGTCGGAATTCCCAATTTCACGTGAGTGTATATTCAGTTTTGTGAATGCGTCTTTATCATGGGTCCAGTGATAGTATCAAGTTTATCTATAATAATGGCTAAATGGGCTAGGTAAAATCCTATGTATCCAAAATCTAAGGGTCACTTTTAGCAATTCAAATTCAGTTATGGAAATGATGCATTGCCACTAATTGTTAACATCATTGTAGCAAAGATATATTGAGTTAGTGTACTTTTTGTACACTCATTCTTGATTCATAGGTTTAATTGCATTTTCAGTTTTGGACCCCAACCTGTTAAAAAAATGATATACCTATATATTGTGTAGCAAATAGGTACCAGGTTGGGTTCGGGTCGGGTTTAGGCTAACGTGAATACAACCTATTTATATAACAGGTCAATATTTTCAATCTGGCCTATTAGATGGGGACTCCTTAGATGGAAGTCATTAATATCTCAGTTTAATGTTGTTCTCCTTTTTTATTTCAGGTGAAGATTTCCGATTTCAAGCTTACCTCAAACGGATCACTAGGAGACGGAGACACTTGGCAAGAGAGGCGAAGCAAATTTATTTTTATTTTTCTTTTATTTTGAAAATGGGCCATGGGATCGTTAGATTGTTAATTCTCTTTCTTTTCTTCTTCTTTTTGTTTGAATAAAAGGATTGGGCATATAGAGTTTAAAATATTTGGCAAATTTGAAAGGTTGGATCATAGGTTAAGATGTAACCTTTTGTTTGAATAAAAGAATCGGGCATTTATTTTTTTTTATTAATGGCATTGAATGATTTGCATTTGAGTTGAATGGATGTGTTGAAATATGAGATTAATAGTTTTATTTTTTTATATAATTTTTTTTAAAGCATTAAAAAATTTACATAAAAAAAAATGCACTAAAAAAAGCATTAAAAAAACTGCATTAAAAAAAGCATAAAAAAATTATATTAAAAAAAAAGCATAAAAAATTTACATAAAAAAAATTGCATAAAAATTCGTCGACGTAATTTAAAAAAAAAAAATAGTATTTTTTTTTTTTTAAATTTGCATAAAAAAACCACTGCCAAAAGCAGTGGTTTTTTCTATGACTATTAAGAGCAGTCGTTGTTGAAGTTCATAAACCACTATCTTGTATAGTGGTAAAAAAAGACCACTCCTTTTTTTACAACTGTTTAGGACAGTGGTTTTTGAAAAAACCACTATTTAAGGCAGTGGTTTATTTGGCTTTTTCACATAGTGTTGGCAGTGGGACAAGTTGGCTGTCAAGAATGCAACAAGGTTTTCCATTCATACTGCCCTTTTTGGGGGTGACTTTTGATGAGCAATTGTATTTCCTCTAGGGAACTTTGGGATTGAGATCCCACGTCATCTCTTCTAAGAAAATAAAAAATAAAAAATAAAATAAAGGGAACCGGTTGCAACCAAAGATTTGGTCTCTGCAATCGATAATTTCACTGTTAACATCGTTGACTGCCTTCAATCAAATGATGGGGACTGTTTTTCTATCCAATTATTCATAGAATAGATCTTGAGATCATGTCCCACACTATCACAAGGTTCATAATAATCTTGATCATCATAGGCTCTTGTTCCCCCAATTATCTGCTCATGGCATCTAGAATTTGATCCTAAGGGTCCTTCGATATTTCTTGGTCCATGCTTGGAAAAATTAAGGAGTTGCATGCTGGTTGGGGTTCTGGGTGCTTCAGTACCCGAGACAACTCTTTGTCGTTCCTTGTTTCTAGTGCAGTTCTTGGAAAATTATAGAGAAGGCAATCATAGAATTTTTTTATCGGGAAAGTGCGATTAGGTCCTCTATTCTTGGTCAATGAATAAGCCATTGTGATGGGTTGTTGTGTTAGATCCTCTTTGTCGCACTCTACTCCAAAATCTACGTCGATCTCCCTTAGGAAATGTGTGTGTCAGGATTGATGGGTTATGTCTTGGTTAATCAAGGTTATCGATCACATATCCTTGACTGGCATTTGAAACCTTGAAAGTCCTCTTTTAATTTTTTTTTAAATAACCAAAAGTGATGTTAACAACGAGCTGTGGGTGTGTCCACAGGGAGCTATTGCTGCGGGCTGTCTCATTGCTAATAGCGAGTAATGACCAGAACTTGCTGTCACTTGAATTACAGCTCGTTGTGGTTCCTTGAGACAACCATCATCACTCATGGTCTTTTGTAAAAGATGGGATTTTTGGACTTTTCCGAGTGTTGCGGACTGAGGGGATTTAGGGTGTTGATAAAAGGCTTTTGAAAAGGGGAGGAAAGGTAAGCAAGCAAAGGCATATTCTTCCTCTGTGAGAGTAAATCCCAAAATCATCATCTTCTCACCTTTTGAAACTTTTTTATTTGCAAAAACAGTTTTATTCAAAAGGTTCCCTTTCTTCTTCATTTTCTACTTCCTATTTACTCAAGTGAGTTGAGTGTGTTGAACCCTAGTGATTAGGGTGTGTGATTGATGGCCTTGTAGATCTCAAGGTGGATCGTTGTGTTTTCATCAACTATAGAGGAGAGCATTCAAATCTAGAAACTAAGGAGGTGACTTGCAATGAGAAGTTGAGTTGCTTGGGGGTTTGATAGGGTATGTGCATGTGTCGGTATATCATTCACTACAAAAAATAAGACTATTAGCAGCAAGGGTATTAGCGGCAGTTTTTTGTTAATAGCGGCAGTTTTTGGCTGCCGCTAATAGTCATGTTTTTTGTAGTGATTCGAAACTTCTTGTAATTGTTTATTTCATAGTGGATTTGGTTTGCGGACTTCAATCCCGTGATTTTTCCCAATGATTGGGTTTCCATGTAAATATTATGTTGTGGTGATTGTTGTTATTGTGTAATATTTAGATTAATTAGAATTAATCGAATAGCCAATAAAATTCCTTTGATAAACGAAATTTCATTTGGTATCAAACCAACGTCACTTTCGTTTTGATTCTTTTTTAATCAAGCGTCTATGGTGTATTCAGGAAATTCTCATTTACCTAGAGAGGCTATTTCCACAACTCGACCTCCTTTGTTTGATGGTCACAATTATCCTTATTGGAAGGCTAGGATGAGGGTTTTTCTTAGATCTATGGACCTCTTGGTTTGGTCTGCTGCTGAGAGTAGTTGGTCACCACCTCAAAAGATTGTCCATTTTGAGGGAATTAAGAATATCACTATAAAATCCACTAACCATTAAAGTAGTGAAGAAAAGCATGCTGCAAATGATAACTCTAGAGCTTTGTACGCCATTTTTGGGGCTGTAACATCTACTGAGGTTCATAGAATTTATAACTATGAGGTCGCTAGAGAGGCCTGAAATATCTTAGAGACCACCTTTAAAGGGACCGCACAAGTTAAGATCAACAAATTGCAGATGCTAACAATGCAATTTGAAAATCTTCGAATGGATGATGATGATTAGTTTACGGACTTCTACACTAAGCAAAATGACATAGTCAATAGTTCCTTCTACCTTGGAGATGAGATACCACCTAATAAAATTATCAAGAATGTTTTAAGATCCTTGCCTGAAAGGTTTAGACCAAAGGTAACGGCCATCTCAGAAAGTAAGGACATTGACCTGATCAACATTTATGAGCTAGTGGGATCCCTTCAAACCTATGAATATGAGATTCAGGGTAGTCAATATTGGAAAGGTGCTGCTTTTTCATCGTCCAAGAAAAAGGATGAACATGAAGATTTTGGAAGTGATAATGATGAGGACTTTGCCTTGTTTGCCAAGGAATTTAAGAAATTTCTCAAAAATAGAGTGTTGTCAAGTCTTTTGAGAAACCAAAGGTTCTTACCGAAAAATCACATAAGGAATCTTCTAAGGAAACCCAATGCTTCAAATATCGCGGCTATGGGCATTTTTCTTATGATTGTCCCATCAAGAAGAAAAATGTTGATAAATCTAAAGCCATGGCCATAACAAAAGATGATGACACTAGTGAGGAGAGTTCCTCCAATGAGTAAAATGCATCCCAACATTGGTTTCGAGCATTTGTAGCTTTCATTGATGAGGAGGCTCAAGATAATCCTCTTGCTAGTCTTGTTGTCTCAGATGAAGATGAAGATAGAGTGGACATAAATGATGCCTATCATGAACTTTACCTTGTAAGCATTCAATTGAACAAAGACAAGATAAAGTTAATCAAAGAATTGTCATTACTCACATCTTCTTGTGTTTCAAAAAATGTTGAGTACAATTTTTTGGTTGAAAATATTGGTATTTTGGAAAATGATGTCAAAAACTTAAGGGAAAAAGTTAGTTTTGGAATTTGAAGGAGCTGAGTATTGCTCCAAATATAACAACCTTTGCATTGAGAATGAAAGGCTTAAGAAGGAGCTTTCAAATGAAAAGGTCACCCTAGAAAAATTGCAAAATGCTAGGATGGACACTCAAAGAGCTTGGGATGTCTACAAAGGTTGGAATAATAAAATCGGGTTGGGTTTTAAGGAGGTAAATCACTCTGCTCCTGGGAACAAAGGAAAAGAAAAATTAATTTGTACCCAAAATCCTAGAAAATGGAAGCAATAGAACTTCATCTATTTTACCTCCTCTTTTGCCTACCCTCTCATATCCTAAAATGGCTAGTGACAAAAAGGGTCAAATTTATTTCTACTGTAGTAGAAAAGGACACATAAATTTCACCTGTCCTGTAAGGAAAATGGACCTTTTTCGTCAAAAGCATGACAAGATAGTTTTCTATCGATTGATGGGTCTTGGAAATTTAATGGAGTGGAAATGTGTGAAGAAAAAGACTGTAAATGTTTTAGTTGCTCACACTGCATTGCAAGCTTTTGTGTCATCTAAGTCATTTCTAGACAGTGGGTTCTCAAAACATATGACTAGAAACAAGTCATATTTTTCATCTCTTGAAAAATGTGACTCTGATTCTGTCACTTTTAGAAATGGGGGCAGTTCCGAAATTGTTGGGAAAGGAGTTGTTGCTGCTCTAAGATGCCTAAAGCTTTATGAAGTATTGTATGTTGATGGACTAAAAGCAAATTTGTGACAGCCCAAATTTTCTCAACCTAATTTTCTGAGATACATTTTTTTTCTTTAACCTCAAACCAAATAAGAAAACCTGGACCGCCAGATCGTAGATCACAATCTGATACAGAATATTTGGTACAAACATAAGGAATAATTACAACCTCCAGTTCTAATATTAAACAAGAACATAAGTAAACAAACATCATTGATGGCCAACCAACACCAAACAGTAGTGTACAACAATACAAAAGTACCAAACTTAGCTTACCAAATTAACAATATCCGAAATCTACCATCCCAAAACAGAAGACAAAGGCAGAAGCTCCTATTCTTCAGTAAGTAATCTAGGCCTTCTCAAATCTATACCTGTGACGTATAGTCGAAGGTGAGCTAATATCTAAGCTCAGTAGAAGAACATCAATAGTAGTTACATCTTACTAATGGTTCAAAATGAAAGCAGATCAGATATTAAAAGATGAAATTCAAAGATTTAACCGATCAAACGTTTGATGGCAAAACAAAAGTGATAACAAATCAAACATTTGATGGTAAAACAAAAGTCTGTATTTTCTTATTCAGTATACTCAAATCACAGACTCTCGTGTTCACTTTACCCATTGCGTTCACATCACTCACTCAGTATTCACTTCACTCACTTTGGTCATTCCACTGTGTTCACTTCACTCACTGCGTTCACTTCGCTCACTGTGGTCATTTCATTGCGTTCACTTCACTCACTAGGGTCATTTCACCGTGTTCACTTCTCGCACTGTGTTCACTTATGTATGCCATGAATTGTGTATGAACCGCCACCGTATCGGCCCTCATATGCATGCCATGCAATGCATACCGGCCCTCACATGAATGTTATGCAATGCGTACGAACCGTCATCGTACCGACCCACTTGTCAATGTCCACTCACAGTCAAAGTTCAGATATATTCTCAATATTCACATTCACTCTCAGATACAGCTTTCAAG
This sequence comes from Chloranthus sessilifolius, assembly GCA_021018995.1. Classification (NCBI taxonomy): domain Eukaryota; kingdom Viridiplantae; phylum Streptophyta; class Magnoliopsida; order Chloranthales; family Chloranthaceae; genus Chloranthus; species Chloranthus sessilifolius. Next base: position 33,198,363 of record CM037597.1, on the reverse strand, counting down.
GTTCATAGACAACTGAATTACTCAACACTAAGTTTATCCTGTTTCTAAAGCTTAGAGTCCAATCATCCTATGACTAATGATTCACCTTTCAATTTCTAATCAAATTCCAAAACTCCTGGTCAAAGTCTTAAATAATCTAGTTTCACTTCCCATAATTTCAATTGTCTTAATTGTAATGAGAATGGGTCACAGTGTGATAGCTTTATAATCACGCTTTTCAAGGGACGGGGTCCGTAGTAATCTGGATGTACTGAATGTGGCATCTGATACTGCCATAGAGGGGTTACATCCGTACATGAACGTTTATGTTCTAAGTTTCACGTGTCCGGAAAAAAGACCTCACTATGACTGAGGCTCAAAAGTCATGTCTTATCATATTACGCTTTCTTATTATATACAGTTCCCTATTCATTCGAATTCACAGTTCGTATGCAATTTAGACAGAACAGATCATAAATAAACATAGGAAAGATCATATTTAACAGAATGAACGTATCATTAGAACGAATCAGATCAAACCTAACTAAGCAAAATGAATCGAAACAAAAATAAGAAGGATCATATTTAACATAATGAACGTATCATCGGAATGAATCAGATCAAACCTTACTAAACAAAATGAATTGAATCAAAAGCGGATAAACAGAACATTAGATCATATATGGAAACAAGATGGAAATAGAACATTTCAGAATAGAAACAAGGTATCATGTCAAACATCAAATTTGAAACCATCAGAAACTATGAACCAGATTTATAAAATGCAATTTTCGTTGAGTTTCCCCTACCACGGATTCGAAGCCGTTTAAAGCAATCAAACAATCGTCATCTACGATATCCAACTTTCAATCTACATCACACATATGATGATGTATTAAGGATAAATTTTAATTACTAACAAATTTGACATATTTATATGATTTCTCAAAATCGAGGGAGAAATGGGCAAGTTCTTGCTAATTATGAATTTGACCCAACTTCCTACTCAATTTTGACCTTTAAAATAGTTGATTCAAGAGTTGGTTAATTCACAAAAGTTGTAGAGATCGTTGTTCTCTTTCTAACGCCATAATAATCGCATCAATCGGAGTTCGGAGAAAAATGTTACGGCCAAAATACCAAGCTATGTCGGCACATTCAGTAAAATTCGAATGGTCGATTTCCAATTTGAACATTCGATTTTCTCAAGAATCTGGCACCCCTTTTCAAATTCAATCATTCAATTTCCATTTTGAACGTTCGATTTCGATTTAAACATTTGATTTCTAATTCAAACGTTCAATTTTCTTGGGTTCAGAACCCTTTGGGCATCTTCGTTGGTCTATTTTTCCCCAAAATTAATTCGATTTCTTCCTCTTTTCACATGCCAACCAATCTATATTTAGAGATAATTTATACAACCATAAATCATTAATGAGCTCACCTTCCGAGGACATTTCCGTGGCTTATTTGAAATGTTGTTGAACAAGGGTTTCGAAGTGAAATCTTCAGATTTCTACGGCGATTCCACAGCGATCGATCACAATGAACTTAAGATGACGTTGTTCATCCTTACGCGTCAATCTTAACCTATTCAAAGTGCGGTTAACAATCGCGAGATGATCGGTTCACACTCAATTCAAATTCAAAGGTTTTCAATGATAGGGATTGGCTCGGAAGTGAAACCCTTACGGTGATCAGCGTCAAGCGTTTTACGAAGAGTGTGGAGTTCACGGCACGATCACAATCTCGTGGTCGAAATTTCAAGATGAGTCTTGAAGGTGACGAATCGCAAATGGTTGGGTTGGCTCTTCCAAACTCTCACTCTCTTTCTCTCTCTATAAATTACAAAAGGCTAAACTTTGCCATTAAGCAGCCCATTTTCCACTCTTATAACCGAATGATACCCAACCAATATCAAGGATATTTCTCACTTAAATTCTATCCTCATCCCATAGGTTCGATTACGGTGCTGAGCGGCACACCAAGAGTTGGTGCACGGCTCATCTACTAAAAGCCCAAATTAAACATTTTAACCTTCTTTCTTATCACACTTTCTCCTAACTAATTATTTATTTATTTAAAAATTTAAGGCTACATCGATGTCCGTGCCGGCCACGTACACAGGATCAGTTGAGTTTGAGTTTAAAAATTTTAGGTCATTACATTCTTCCCAACTTAAAGAATTTCGTCCTCGAAAATCGATGTACCATATTTAAAAACGTACAAGCACGATTTAACATTAACGAAAATAAACAGAGTTATTACATTCACCCCTCAAAGGAATTTTCGTCCTCGAAAATTTATCTGATTACTTTGGCATAGATCGTAGGAATTGGTTGGTACCCACCACCTGCTAAAGATGTATAGTTAAAGTAGTACCATGAAGAAATCTAAGCCATTCATTCACATGAAAGGTAAACCATTCATTTACAAGGTGAATCACGACTACTACTAAATTTACGAGTCTTTTAAAAGTTACACCAAAGATGTCCATTTCCTCATGAAGCTCATACCAAAACAACAGATACACTGAGTATCAACGAGGTGCAACTCTTGAGTTTGTGAGCTACTCACCTACAAAGGTTTGTCATTTCGGATGTGGGGACAATCTCTTATCCGATGTCCAACCTGTCCACTTTTAAGGCATGCTCCCTTAGTCCACCAACAATCGTCTGACTTGTGGCCTTTTCCACACCGTGCACAAGATCAACTGATGCTGATGAAGTACTGTGTGAAGGTTGTTGCACCCCTGACACGGCAGCAATAATAGGGTGTTAAAGGTGGAAAGGTCTCGAAGACATAGGCATGGATGGTCTTGAGTAAGCAGTCTACGCAGGCTGAATAGGTGCTGGCATCAATAGTCTTGGTTCCGTGCCTGGCTGAGCGGAAGCATAAGATGGTGCTCGACTTACATCGTTCCTATTCTATTGGTCTCTCCACTGATACATCTTCTCGATGTCATCCTCGGCGATAAGGGCCTTGGACATAACCCTTACATACGTTTCTAACTCAAATATTGACACCCTCTCCTGGATGTCAGGCCTCAGACCAAGTTGAAATTTTTTGGCCCTCATCAACTCGATGGCCACATGCTGAGCTACAAATCTTGATAGTCTATCAAACTCAGCCTCATACTCACACACAGTCATCTAATTCTGCTCCAGTTTGATGAACTGGACCTCCCACTAGTGTCGTATGATCCTGGGAAAGTATTTATCATTGAATGTCTCTACAAATTCTGCCCACATCCATGGTGTATTGGGAAATTCCAGCACCCTAATTCTGGATACTTACTTCCACCATGGGTCAGCTTCTCCGTCCAACTTGAAGGTTGCCCAACGAACATTCTCGATTTCGATGCATTGGAGCACCTCGAATATTTTCTCTATTTCATTCAACCACTTCTCGGCCTCAAGTGGATCGACATGACCCGAAAAGCTTGAAGGATGCATCTTTCTAAACTCTGCAAATCCGGAAGGTTGGTTCCTGGCTACAAGTAACTCTACCTGCTGGGCCATTGAGGCTGTCTGTTGAGCCATTGAAGCCATCTGTTGAGCCATATTGATTGCCAAGGCTCCCAACACCTGTCTATCAATACCACTATCATTCCCACGCGACGTATCATCTCCTTCAGGAACATTCGTCATGCGGACCGGTCTCGATCTGCCTCTAACTCCTCTAACATGTGGGGCCATACTGATCTGTAATGTTCAATAAAAAGATTCAATCAGAAGTGATCGTGATGACCCATAGCCATAACCTAACATAGACTGACTCTCTTATGTTTCGACAGAATATAATGCCATATTCCTGCTTTTAGAGTTGGCTCACAGTCTCCCATAAGACCTAAAGCCAAAGCTCTGATACCAACTGTGACAGGCCGAATTTTCCCAACCTAATTTTTTGAGATACATTTTTTTTTTCTTTAACCTTAAACCAAATTGGAAAACCCAGACCGCCAGATCATAGATCACAATCTGATACAAAATATTTGGCACAAACATAAGGTATAATTAAAACATCCAGTTCTAATATTCAACAAGAACATAACTAAACAAACACCAGTGATGTCTAACCATCACCTAAAGGTAGTGTACAACAATACAAAAGTACCATGCTTAACTTACCAAATTCACAATATTTGAAATCTACGATCCCAAAATAGAAGACAAAGGCGAAAGCTCCTATTCTTCAGTATGTAGTCTAGGCCTTCCTCAAACCTATACCTGTGACGTATAGTCGGGGGTGAGCTAACATCTAAGTTCAGTAGAAGAACATCAATGGCAGTTACATCTTATTAATAGTTTAAAGTGGAAGCAGATAAGATAGTAAAAGACGAAATTCAAAGATTTAACAAATCAGACTTTTGATGGCAGAACAAAAGTGATAACAAATCAGGCATTTGATGGCAGAACAAAAGTTTGTATTTTCTTATTCATTATACTCAAATCACAGATTTCCATGTTAACTTTAACCATTGCGTTCCCATCACTCACTTAGTATTCACTTCACTCACTTTGGTCATTTCACTGCGTTCACTTCACTCACTGTGTTCACTTCACTCACTGTGGTCATTTCATTGCGTTCACTTCACATACTGTGGTCATTTCACTGTGTTCACTTCACTCATTGTGTTCACTTATGTATGCTATGAAATGCATACGGACCGTTGTTGTACCGGCCCTCATATACATGCCATGCAATGCGTGCAGACCGCCGTCGTATCGGCCCTCATATGAATGCTATATAATGTGTATGGACCGTTGTTGTACTAGCCCACTTGTCAATGTCCACTCATAGTCAAAGTTCAAATATATTCTCAATATTCACATTCACTCTCAAATACAGGGTTCAATGCTCATACTTAACTGAATTACTCAACACTAAGTCTATCCTGTTTCTAAAGCTTAGATTCCAATCATCCTATGACTAATGATTAACCTTTCAATTTCTAATCAAATTCCAAAACTCCTGGTCAAAGTCTTCAATAATCTAGTTTTACTTCCTATAATTTTAATTGTAATGAGAATGGGTCACAGTGTGATAGCTTCACAATCACGCTTTTCAAGGGACGGGTTCCGTAGTAACCTTGGATATACAGCATGTGGCATATCATACTGCCATAGAGGTGTTGCATCCATACATGGATGCCTACGTTCCAAGTTTCATGTGTTTGAGAAACAGACCTCAGTATGACTCAGGCTCAAAAGTCATGTGTTATCATATTACGCTTTCTTATTGTACACAGTTCCTTATTCATTCAAATTCACGGTTCGTATGTAATTTCGACAGAACAGATCATAAATAAAAATAAAAAGGATCATATTTAATAGAATGAATGTATCATCAGAATGAATCAGATTAAACCTAACTGAACAAAACAAATCGATACAAAAACTGGAAGGATCATATTTAACAGAATGAACGTATAATCAGAATGAATCAGATCAAACTTAATTAAATAAAACAAATTGAATCAAAAGCGGATAAACAGAATAATTAGATCATATGTGGAAACAAGACAGAAATAGAACATATCAGAATTGAAAGAAGGTATCATGTCAAACATCAAATTTGAAGCCGTAAGAAACTATGAACCAGATTTATAAAATGCAATTTTTCGTTGAGTTTCCCCTACTACTGATTCGGAGCGATTCAAAGCAATCCAAAAGTCCTTATCTATGGTATCCAACTCTCAATCTACATCACACATACGATGATGTATTAAGGAAAAATTCTACTTGCTAACAAATTTGACATATTTATATGATTTCTCAAAATCGATGCCGAAATGGGCAAGTTTCTGCTAGTTTGGAATTTTACCCAACCTCCTACTCAATTGTGACCTTTAAAACAGTTGATTCAAGAGTTGATTAATTCACAAAAGTTGTAGAGCTCGTTGTCCTCTTTTCAACTCCATAAGAATTGCATCAATCGGAGTTTGGAGTAAAACATTACGGCCAAAATACCGAAGTTATGTCGGCACATTCAATCCAATTCGAACGGTCGATTTCCAATTCAAATGTTTAATTTTCAATTTGAACGTTCGATTTTCTTGGGAATCTGGCATCTCTTTTAAAATTTGATCATTCGATTTCCATTTTGAACGCTCGATCTCCAATTCGAACATTCAATTTTCTCGGGTTCAGAACCCTTCGGGCATCTTCCTTGGTCTATTTTTCTCCAAAATTAATCCAATTTTTTCCTCCTTTCACATACCAACCAATCTATATTTAGAGATAATTTATACAACCATAAATCATTATTGAGCTCACCTTTTGAGGTTGTTTTCGCAGCGTATGTGAAACGTTGCTGAATGAGGGTTTCGAAGCGAAACCTTTGGATTTCTACGGCGATTCCATAGCGATCGATCACAATGAACTCAAGATGATGTTGTTCATCCTTACGCATCGATCTTAACCTATTCAAAGTGCGGTTAACAATTGCTAGACAATCGGTTCACACTCGATTCAAATTCAAAGGTTTCCAATGATTGGGATTGGCTCGGAAGTGAAACCCATATGGTGGTCAGCGTAAAGCGTTTTGCAAAGAGTGCGGAGTTCATGGCACGATCGTGATCTCATGGTCGAATTTCAAGTTGGGTCTTGAAGGTGACGAATCTCAAATGGTTGGGTCAGCTCTTTCAAACTCCCACTCTCTTTCTCTCTCTACAAATTTCAAAAGGCTAAACTTAACCACCCATTCTCCACTCTTATAACCGAATGAAACCCAACTAATATCAAGGATATTTCTCACTTAAATTCTATCCTCATCCCATAGGTTCAGTTACAGTGCTGAGTGGCACACCAAGAGTTGGTGCACGGCTCATTCACTAAAGGTTCAAATTAAACCTTTGAAACTTCTTTCTTATCACACACTTTCTCCTAACTAATTAATTATTTATTTAAAATTTTAAGGCTACATCAATTTCTGTGCCAGCCACGCACACGGGACCAGTCATGTTCGAGTTTGAAAATTTTGGGTCATTACATATTCTAATTTGCATTAGTCAACTGTGTGATGAAGGGATGAACATTACTTTTACTAAGTTTGGAAATGTTTTTCTAAGTGGAATCAGATATTCAGATAACTGTTATACATTTCATGTGCAATCTCTTGCCTGTTGGCTTCTAGTGAAGAGCTTGAATTGTGGCATCGTCGTCTAGGTCATATGAATACCGAGGACCTTGTGAAGATTGCTAACGACAAAATGTCAAAGGTCTACCCAAACTAAGAAAATTTTTTGACCCGATTTGTGGTGCTTGTCAGTGGGGCAAGCAAACTTGAGCTCCTCAAAGGAAACTCTGTAACATCCCTAAATTTTGAACCCGCATATACTGACTAAGTGAGCATGCCTGGGGATACACTTTGTATTCATGTGAAACCTAGAAGCAAAATTGACTATTAATGAAGGTTTATTAATGATTTAAAACATGCCGAATTTGATTGGGCTGATTAATTTGGGCTGAACTAATGGGCCAACTGACAATGGTAGCTGATCGACTTTGGGCCTTGGTTGGTGTGAAAAACTTGTGTATGTGTGCTTCACACCAAGCCTAAGTCCTTGGAAAAGAAATTGAAATATACAAGTGAAATGTGTGTGTGTGCATCACACCATGTGGAGTAGAAGGTTAAGAATGAACACACATGTTGTGTGTATGTGTTTCACAAGGGATCAAACCAAGGGATAAATGGGAGAGGCGTCTCACATCTCATGCACACCATTTGTGGGGTTTTGTTGTTTTTACATGAGAGGGTTGAGAGAGAAGAAAGAGAGAAAATATTAAGGAGAAGAGAGAAAATATGAAGGATGAGAGAAAATATGAAGGAGAAGAAGGATACGTTGGATTCGTGTCCTCCGAAGTGTTGGATTTTCGTGAAGATTTGTGAACTTGTGTGAGGAAGAGAATTGTGGTCGTGTTTCGATGATTGATGAGTTGTGGGATGTGGTTTGAGGCTGAATGGGGTTTTGAAAACCCATTCTCATGTGAAAAGATTTGTGTGTTATCGCTAAGATTTACCAGCAAAAACACACAAATCTTTTCACACGAGAATCTTTGTGCGAAGAGTGTGTGGAAGATCACCCTACAATCGTGTCGACATCATAGTGATTTTAGAGCTTGGAAAGATAAAAAGGGGTTTTGAAACCCATTTATTGCAAGAAAGAAGACAATTCGATCATTGAGAACGTTTCGTGCCCAATTTAAAGAGGTAAATAGCGCAATTCTTCCATATATTAAACTAAATATAGGTTTCTTAAAGGTGTGTAAAAGATTAGGATAAAAAAGATTGAATTTTGATGTAAAAATGGGTTTTAAAAATCCCAAAATGTGTAAAATAAATCCACGATTACTGCGTTCTTTGAACTCGCCGCTTGAGTCAATGAGACTCGCTCACCCGACCTTGAAGCTCGCTCATGCAAGTATGCGCTCGTGACAGATGCAGTCTCGGTATTTTAGCCGTAACTTTCTTCTCCGAACTCCATTGAGCGATTCTTGAGGAGTTGGAAAGAGGACAATGATATCTACAACTTTTCTAAATTAATAATTTAGTGAAACCAAAGTTTTAAAGGTAAAAATTTAGTGATAAGTTAGGTCAAGTTCCGAGTTAGCACAAATTTGCCCATTTCTGCCTCGATTTTGTGAGAACATGTAAATACCTCAAATTTATTAGTAATTTGAAGCAATCCTTGATATCTCATGGTATGTGCGATGTAGATTGAGCGCGAGAGGCTTTCAAAAGGCATAGTTAGCCTTTGAGGCTCTGAGACTCGCTCGCACGAGGATTTAAGTGAACTTAAAGCTCGCTCGCGCGTGGCCTCACATACCTAGTTTCAGTAAGCTAAAAGCCAATTGCTCATGTGAGATCTGGGGTGTTTGTGAGCTCGCCCACCCGAGCTGTGGCTCGGTAGAAATAGAGTCAAATCTATTTTGTTTCTTTTCGTTAGAATTCTTTAGAAATACGTATCTTAGGTTTTTCTTATGCATTCCTAAGGGTATTTGGACATTTTGAATATAGGACTAAAGTGTTAAGCTATGTGTGAGATCTCATGAGAGCTAGGTGTGGCATGTGATGAGCGTGATTTGAGGTAGGAAAAACTCTGTAACATATGCATTTGATTACATTTAGCATGAATTTTGGGATGTGATAGAAATTTATGTGATTTGTGAAACTTGTCAGTTATTTAGCATGAATATCATTCATGGATTTAAAATATCAAAAGCGTGTGTGAGTATGTGCATTTAGATTTGTATATATATGACATCAGAAAGATGTAAATAAATATGTATATGAGATGTGAAGCTTCGAACCTAATTATAAGATACCACATTTCACGGTGATAAACTATAAGTTAAATTTACACTTTGATTTAAGGTTATGTGGATACCCAACCGACATGGCTGGATATCCGTGATTGACACAATGGGATATCCGTGACCGATGTATGGCGGGATATCTGTACAATTGTGCTCCGGTACTGTGAGATATTCGTTCTTTGATTTCTAATCAGTGAAAATATTTCCTTCGGCACAAGTCACCTAATTTGAAGGGACTTGGGCATCATACAAATAGTTCATGTGAATGACGATGGTGGGTATTCCCATCTGGGGCTCGATGTTATCTATGCTAGAGAGATTATTTAACTGATCAATTTAAGTTCTTCCTTTGTTATGAGAATAAGTTTCGGAAATAAGTTTTTGAAATCATGTATTAAACTTTAAAAATTTGTATTTGATATTAGTTTTACTTCCAGTTAAATATCCTTTAAGTTGTGCATCTTTATTTAGAAAACGTATGTGATTTTATCATAAGATATATGCGTGATGTGATAATATACATATTAGTGATATTTCTTTACTGAGCTTAGATATAGCTCATCCCTCGACTATACGTCATAGGTACAAGAGTGGATCAGAAGCTAACTTTAGAGAAAGGCTTGCGATCTCCCGTTTGGGGAATTCTACCTTAGGTGAGGATTTGGGCTGGTTATGTTTGGATTTGTATGGTAGATTTTTGGAATCTCTTGGATTTAGGACTTGGTATGTCAGGGGATTAAATACATTGTAAGGTTTATTTTGTAAGTATATTTTGGAAGCCACTGTTTAGGTGATGGTCGGTCATCACCAGTGGTTTTCTTGTGCGCCCTTTTTGGTTTTATTATTATGTAAAGTGAAAACGTTTTGTTTTTTACATATATATATCTTTGCTTTGACTATACTTTTGTAGATATACAAAGTATTTCTGTATTTGAATTATGAAGTGTTATCCGATGGTCTGGTTTTCCTTGAGTTTAGGATGTAAGGAAGAAAAAAAAAATATTTCACAGGATTTTGTGCTAGAAAATTGGGCTATCACTTGGTATCGAGCTTAAGCATTAGGTCTTGTTAGGACTCAAGACTATGGCAATAGATTCTATTAGGGCATAAAAGATCCAACTAAGACTATGTCACAGTTTATGGAATCTTAGTCTTTAGGTCCCTAGAAGACTCAAAGTTATGGCAATAGGTTCTGTTTAGAACATGGGTTGTGGATCTTCACGGTCACTTATAGTGGAGATATTTGATGATCGTGATAGAAGTACGGCTAGTATACAAAATAAGTTTTAGATTTTTGTCAGAACATAGGGCCATAGTTATCACAATCATTATTAATTGGAACCTTGTGTCATACTGATAGATCAAAATGACACTACGTAAAAGAGCAAAGACTGTACACATCGGAGAAAGTGAGAAAAATAAATAGTTGCTAGAAATAATGATCAACACAATGGCTCAGCAGACTGCTTTACCCACGACAATGTTGAGAGAGACGACTCACACTTCTCCATCAACATTAGATGAGTCATGCCCAGGTGTAGTGGGTGACACCTAGCAAAGGACTGTAGATAGTCTATAGGTGCGTTTTTCAAGTGTGGGCGAATGAGACACCTGATCAAACATTATCCCGCTTTAAGGGAGGAGGCGACGACATCTGCAACAACTCAGGATACCTCTCGGTCTACCATTTAGGATCGTACCCCTGCCATCTCCTCATCTCGCACCCTCATCGAGACTTATGCTGTGTGGAAAGCGACACAAAACGGAGTGAGTGCAAGCACTTTAAATGTGGTCAGGTGGGACATCTGGTAAAGCAATGACCCAATAAACATCGAGGGAAAATAACATTGACGTCTACTCCAGGATCAATTCTTCCTACAACTCAGGGTGGTACCAGTTATGCATCGGCACGAGATGCCCAACCGGAAAATGAAGTTCCCCAAGGTATAGATTCATTATCGATTGTCAAGATTTAATTATAATTTTTTGATGATGGATATCCTTAGAAATTGTGATTGCTTTTAGCAATTGAGGAAAGTTATGACACCATGATATGCACATTTGATTTAAATCACCTGCATGACATAAATAATTTTCAAATTTAGAAGATTAACTAAGTAGGTGACAATTATGATGACAGATTTGAATCAATCGTAACAATTAGGGTGTAATTACTTAAGGATAGGTTGTTAGTAAATCTGAAATTAAGTTAACACTTGTGAGCAATGATGGTTGAACTAAGATTTGTAAATAAATGCACACTTAACGGACCAAATCGTAATGTTCTTCAGACTAATAAACCATGAGTGATTAGTGATCGAAAGCACTTCTTCCAACCTTGAGGGCGGTTGTTAATCATTGCAGTTTTATGTGAAAATCCTTAGGGATTTGGGAAAATTCAAAACAATCATGCCGGTAGTTGAGATAAGATATGGACGATTCAATTAAGGACATAACGGGAGAATAAAGTCAGATATAGCCATTATGGATTGTGTAGTTCCCACTTAAATCATAATTAAATGGATTGTGCACATGAAGAGACGACAAATCTTGACCTAATATGTATATCCAACCTATTGATTGTGTCGGAATGAATTAAGGCATAAAGTACGGAATTTCAAGATCATTGTAGTAAGTTTCAAATAACTTCATTTTAGTATTGACAGTATACCTTTACGGACGTAGGTGACAATGAATGTTCGTATGCTTGCAGTTGATGGTTCAAACAATTTTACGATATCAAATTACTGTATCTGATCAATCATTTTGAATTTTGTGGGCGTTGCACCTTTAGACTAATGATTAGGATTATTAGTTCATGGTTAAAATCTTGCTGATTATTCGTTCATGGTCAAAATCTTGGCGATTATATTGATTGTATAGTTGCAGTAGATGTGCTTGTTAAGGGTTGTTGAAATTCCTAATTTCACGTGAGTGTATATTCAATTTTGTGGATGCGTCTTTGTCATGGGTCCAGTGATAGTATCAAGTTTATCTATAATAATGGCTAAATGGGCTAGGTAAAATCCTATGTATCCGTAATCTAGGGGTCATTGTTTGCAATTCAAATTCGGTTATGGAAATGATGCATTGTCACTAATGGTTAACAACATTGTAGTAAAGTTATATTGAGTTAGTAGTAACTTTGTAAGTGCTTGATAATATGGTTGATCTTGTTGATGGTTACAATTCAGGATTAACGATTCTAAACTTAAGGTCATTGTATCTTCCTTTGTGGATACGTCCTTACCAACTAATGAGAGTGATACTTTGTTAAGTTGTGAAAGTGGTGTTTTGTAATTTCCTCTGCGCGAGTTGACTAATCTATTCCTTCGACTATTAAGTTGGCACCGATTCGATCTTCCTTGAGTTTATGATATATGACACGATCAATCTTGACCTAACATGTATATCCGACCAATTGATTGTGTCGTAATTATTTAAGGCATACAGTATGAAATTTCAAGATCATTATAGTAAGTTTCAAATAACCTCATTTTAGTATTGACAGTATACCTTAACGAACGTAGGTGACGGTGAATGTTCGTATGCTTGCAGTTGATGGTTCAAACAATTTTACGTTATCAAATTACTGTATCCGATCAATCATTTTGAACTTTGTGGGCATCGCACCTTTAGACTAATGATTACGATTATAAGTTCATGGTTAAAACCTTGGTGATTATTCGTTCATGGTCAAAATCTTGGTGATTATATAGATTGTAGAGTTGTATTAGATGTCCTTGTTAATGGTTTTCGGAATTCCCAATTTCACGTGAGTGTATAGGCAATTTTGTGAATGCGTCTTTATCATGGGTCCAATGATAGTATCAAGCTTATCTATAATAATGGCTAAATGGGCTAGGTAAAATCCTATGTATTCAAAATCTGGAGGTCACTGTTAGCAATTCAAATTTGGTTATGGAAATGATGCATTGTCGCTAATGGTTATCATCGTTGTAGTAAAGATATATTGAGTTAGTAGTAACTTTGTAAGTGCTTGATAGTATGGTTGATCTTGATGATGGTTATAGTTCAGGATTAACGGTTCTAAACTTAAGGTCATTGTATCTTCCTTTGTCGATACGTCCTTTCAAACTAATGATAAAGATACTTTGTTAAGTTGTGAAAGTGGTGTTTCATAATTTCCTCTGCGCGAATTGACTAATCTATTCCTTCAACTCTTGAGTGAGCACTGGTCCGATTTTCCCTGAGTTTATGATGTATGAGACGATAAATCTTGACCTAACATGTATATCCGACATATGGATTGTGTCGGAATGATTTAAAGCATAAAGTATGGAATTTCAAGATCATTGTAATAAGTTTCAAATAACCTTATTTTAGTATTGACAGTATACCTTTACGGACGTAAGTGATGGTTCAAACCATTTTACGATGTCAAATTACTATATCCGATCAATCATTTTGAATTTTGTGGGCATCACACATTTAGACTAATGATTACGATTATTAGTTCATGATTAAAATCATGGTAATTATTCGTTCATGGTCAAAATCTTGGCAATGATATTGATTGTATAGTTGTATTAAATGTGCTCATTAATGGTTGTCAAAATTCCCAATTTCACGTGAGTGTATATTCAGTTTTGTGGATGCGTCTTTATCATGGATCAGTGATAGTATCAAGTTTATCTATAATAATGGCTAAATGGGCTAGGTAAAATCCTAGGTATCCGAAATCTGAGGGTCACTGTTGGCAATTCAAATTCGGTTATGGAAATGATGCATTGTTGCTAATGGTTCACATCGTTGTAGTAAAGATATATTGAGTTAATAGTAACTTTGTAAGTGTTTGATAGTATAGTTGATCTTGTTGATGGTTACAGTTCCGGATTAACGGTTCTAAACTCAAGGTCAATGTATCTTCCTTTGTGGATACGTCCTTACCAACTAATGAGAGAGATACTTTGTTAAGTTGTGAAAGTGGTGTGTCGTAATTTCCTCTGCGCAAGTTGACTAATCTATTCCTTCGACTCTTGATTGAGTTTATGATGTATGTGACGATAAACCTTGACCTAACATGTATATCCGATCTAATGTTTGTGTCCGAATGATTTAAGGCATAAAGTAGGAAATTTCAAGATCATTGTAGTTAGTTTCAAATAACGTCATTTTAGTATTGACAGTATACCTTTACGGACGTAGGTGATGGTGAATGTTCATATGCTTGCAGTTGATGGTTCAAACAATTTTACGATATCAAATTACTGTATCCGATCAATCATTTTGAATTTTGTGGGCGTTGCACCTTTATACTAATAATTATGGTTATTAGTTCATGGTTAAAATCTTGGTGATTATTTGTTCATAGTAAAAATCTTGGCGATTATATTAATTGTAGAGTTGTATTAGATGTGCTCATTAATGGTGTCGGAATTCCCAATTTCACGTGAGTGTATATTCAGTTTTGTGAATGCGTCTTTATCATGGGTCCAGTGATAGTATCAAGTTTATCTATAATAATGGCTAAATGGGCTAGGTAAAATCCTATGTATCCAAAATCTAAGGGTCACTTTTAGCAATTCAAATTCAGTTATGGAAATGATGCATTGCCACTAATTGTTAACATCATTGTAGCAAAGATATATTGAGTTAGTAGTAACTTTGTAAGTGCTTGATAGTATGGTTGATCTTGTTGATGGTTACAGTTCAGGATTAACGTGTGTAACCATGGCATTTTTGACGATCCCGTCACGGCGATGCGCTCTTTAACAAAAATATAGAGTCACCACCTGGAGCTTTTGGTGTCTCGGGAAACCTATATCATTTTTATAAGCACCAAAGTGCCACAAATATGACTCTGAATCCAGTCTACACCAAAGGCTCTTGGGTAGGGACTTCGGTTATCGATTGGGAAGGTGTTAGGCACCCAATCAACCCGCTAAATGTGATCTCTACTAATGGCCAAAACAATAACAATATAAATGAAATGAAAAAGGCTTCCTCTTGCCCAAATGGGTCTTAAAATTCTATTTGTGCCCCTTCGTTCCTACTGAAAATTCGGCGGCGTAACGATACAAATGGGAGGATGGAGGAATGACCGAGACGGTAGAGGAATTGAGGGGAGAGTCGGAGCTCTCGGGCCCTTGTTGCACCATTGAAGATCCTTACGTTGGCTTGCTTTGATGAGCTTTTGAAAGCTTGAATGATGGAAAAAGGGGTTCTAACCTCTACGGCTTGCTAGCTAAGAGGTAGAGAGGGAAGGCAAATGGATAGCACACACCTAACCTAGAGGCTTTTTATGAAAGGTAAGGCTTGAAAGGAGGTTTATCAATTCGGGAATTTGTATGAGTAATAGTGCACCAAAGGGAGAAAGATCTTCTCACTTTACGCTCTTTCTCTCTTAGGTAATTTTCTCAACCTTTAATCCAAGGGGAGGGGGGGTCTATTTATAGGAAAAGGGTAGGTTAGGAGGCTACTTAGATGCTAATTATGGTTAGCAATTAGGTAATGGGCAATCTAAGGTTTTTAGAGTTTTCTAGAGCATGGAGAAGAGGGATTTGAGTTTAATGGTAGATCATAGGGAGGTGACTTGAATGGCAAAATGGAGATAACCTCAACTAATAAGGTCACTAGAGTCCTAAAGAAACACACCCCAGACTTTGGGATGATCCACAAGTCAAACCCCCAATGTCAATTTTGGCCATTTTTTGAAGAAAAACCAAGCCCAAACTGTTGGAAGTTGAAGACCCATAGGGGCTCGGCCCGATTTTGTAATTTCTTGCATAAATCCGCGATCTTTATTTCGTCATAACTTTTGATGTAGAACTTTGATTGAGGCAATTTTTGGCTTGTTGGAAAGATGGGGAAGTCCTCTTTTTAATAGTATATAACTTAGATTTAAAAGAAGTTTGTGTAAATTTTAGCATTGCTCTCTTTAACCACTGCTCAGGAGGGTTCGAAACTAGCTCTATGGGTTCGATTTTGTAATTTTCTACGCAAGTTCGCGATCTTCATTTCGCCATAACTCTTGATATACAACTCTAAATTAGGAAATTCTTAGTTCGTTGGAAATATGGGAAGTTCTACTTTCCAATGGTATATGTCTTAGGTTGGACAACTATCTACAAGAACTTTAGCACTCTTTTTTCTAATCGCTATTCAGGGGGGTTCGAATCGTGCCTGGAAAGGGTTCTAATAGGTTTGAGAAGGCTATGATTGATTCCCAAGGGTTTGAGATGATTCCTAAGGGTTTTGGGATGATTCCTAAGGATTTGGGAAGGTATCTAAAGATACCATACATACCATCAAAAGCTCAGAGGCGCGCCTCTCTCAAAATGTGTTTCGATTGAGCCTTGGGCCAAATTTGAGTGTCTACATAACGGTTCTAAACTCAAGGTCAATGTATCTTCCTTTGTGGATACGTCCTTACCAACTAATGAGAGAGATACTTGGCTAAGTTGTGAAAGTGGTGTTTCATAATTTCCTCTGCATGAGTTGACTAATCTATTCCTTCGACTCTTGAGTGAGCACCATTCTGATTAGAAAGAGATGAACATCCTTAGTGTAAAGCTCAGCAGATAAATTTTAACCAATGTGTGGTCGAATTTAAGAAAATGTATTGTAACAAATCTCCATTCAACTCTAAGACTTTGACCGCATCTATATTGGATAACCAAACGTCACGTCATAAATTTTCGAAGGAGAAAATTCATTTGTGGAGATTTTGATGGGTGGATGGTTGATGTAAAGATGTGTGGATTTTTTTATGTAGGTACCATTGTGGGTCCCATTTTTCCAATTATTACACTTGACATGAAGTCCTATTGTATTTCAATTATTTTATGGGTGTGTAATATGGGACACTTTGTACATGGGATGCCTTGTACACCTTTTGGGTGCATTTGGAATGGATTTAAGGGCAGGTTGTGAATGTGTGGAGGAAGAGTTACATTTTTCGTGCACGTGGTTGTGTGAATATGCTGATTTTGGGAGTATCTGATTAGACTATGGATGTGAGCGTGTAGATTGTGGATGTGTCTTCATGCAAGTATGTGTGTGACTTGTGTCGCTGTGTGCACTAAAGGGGGGTGAGTGCGTAGGAATTGAGATTGTGTTGTTGTGGCTAGTTCCATAGACAATGGATATGTGTGTGTGCATAGAAGGGATGAACAACTGAGTTTTTACTCAGGGTACCTTTAGGGCATTTTCGAGGACGAAAATTACTTTAAGGTGAGGAGATTGTGATAACCCAGTTTAGAAGACGTTCAATCTTGATGAGGATACCCAGATGGGGGGGGGCGAGAGATATCTACGGACTATCTTGATATTGAGGCATGTTTATGAACATCCTCGTTGACACTATTTTTGAACAATTACGGGTGGGTGCACATGTAGGTGATAGGCAGTGTACAGTTTCGTATCAGGATGTGAGCATTTAGTCTGATGTATGTGGTAAGACCTCATTACTTAGGTCAATTTTTGAGGACGAAAATTTTATAAGGTGGTAGAATGTAACATCCCTAAATTTTGAACCCGCATGTACTGACTAAGTGAGCATGCATGGGGTGACACTTTGTGTTCGTGTGCAACCTAGAAGCAAAATTGACTATTAATGAAGGTTTATTAATGATTTAAAACATGTCAAATTTGATTGGGCAGATTAATTTGGGCAGACCTTATGGGCCAATTGATTGGGCCGACAGTTGGACCGACTATGGGCCTTGGTTGGTGTGAAAAACTTGTGTAGGTGTGCTTCACACCAAGCCTAAGTCCTTGGATAAGAAATTGAAACATACAAGTGAAATGTGTGTGTGTGCTTCACACCATGTGAGAGTAGAAGGTTAAGAATGAACACACATGTTGTGTGTATGTGTTTCACAAGGGATCAAACCAATGGATAAATGGGAGAGGCGTCGTCTCACGCAAGCCATTTGTGGGGCTTTGTTGTTTTTGCAATAGAGTTGAGAGAGAAGGAAGAGAGAAAAGAAGGAGAAGAAGGATACGTCAGATTCGTGTACTCCGAAGCCTGGGATTTTCGTGAAGATTTGTGAACTTATGTGAGGAAGAGAATTGGGGTCATGTTTCGATGATTGATGAGTTGTGAGACGTTGTTTGAGGCCGAATGGGGTTTTGAAAACCCATTCTCTTGTGAAAAGATTTGTTTGTTTTGAGCCGCTAAATCTTAGAGAGATTTGTGCGAAGAGTGTGTGGAAGATCACTCTATGATCGTGTCGGCATCATAGTGCTTGTGGATCGTGAAAAGTTCAAAAGGGGTTTCAAAACCCATTTATTGCAAGGAAGAAGACGATCTGATCATCGGGAACATTTTGTGCTCGATTTAAAGAGGTAAATAGCCCAATTCTTCTATGTATTAAACTAAATATAGGTTGCTTCAAGGTGTGCAAAAGATTAGGATAAAAAAGATTGAATTTTGATGTAAAAATGGGTTTTAAAAAGCCTAAAATATGCTAAATCGGCGGAGACACTTGCCCGACCTTGAAAGTTTTCGAAGCGACTATCTTGTGACTGATGATGTAGTCTTGGTATTTTGGCCGTAACTTTATGTTTCGAACTCCGATTGATACGATTCTTATGATGTTGGAAAGAGGACAACGAGATCTACAACTTTTGTGATTAACAATTTAGTGAATCAAAAGTTTTAAAGGTCAAAATTTAGTAGGACGTTGGGTCAAGTTCTGAGTTATCATAAATTTGCCCATTTCCACCCCGATTTTAATAGAACACATAAATAAGTCAAATTTATTATTAATTTGAAGCAATCCTTGATACCTCATGGTATGTGTGATGTAGATTGAGTACAAGAGGCCTTCAGAAGGTATAGGTAGCCTTGGAGGCTCTGAGACTCGTTCACGTGAGGGCTGAAGTGAACTTAAAGCTTGCTCGCGCGAGGCCTTGCATGCCTAGCTTCAGTGAACTAAAATTCAATCGGTCGCGCGAGATCTGGGGTGTTTGTGAGCTCGCGCACCCAAGCTCCAGGGCTCATTCATGCAAGAAACAGAGTCAAATCTGTTTTGTTTCTTTTTGTCAGAATTCTTTAGAAATATATATCTTAGGTTTTTCTTATGTATTCCTACGGGGTATTTGAACATTTTGAATATAGGACTAAAGTGTTGGACTTGCATGTGAGATCTCAGGAGAGCTAGGTGTGGCATGTGATGAGCGTGATTTGAGGCAGGGAAAATTCTGTAACATGTCCATTTCATAACATTTAGCATGAAGTTTGTGATGTGATAGAAATTTGTGTGATTTGTGAAACTTGTCAATTATTTAGTATGAATATCATTCATAGTTTTAAAATATCAAAAGTGTGTGTGAGTATGTGCATTTAGATTTGTATATATGTGTGTGAAATCAACTATGTGCGTGCGTGACATCAAAAAGATGTAAATAAATATGTATATCAGAAGTGAAACTTCAAACCTAATTATAAGATACCACATTTCACTGTGATAAACTATAAGTTAATTATACACTTTGATTTAAGGTTATGTGGATACCCAACTGACACGGCGGGATATCTGTGACCGGTACGGCCGGATATCCGTACAATTGTGCTTTGGTACGGTGGGATATCCTTTCTTTGATTTCCAATCAGTGGAAATAGTTCCTTTGGCATAAGTCGCCTAATTCGAAGGGACTTGGGCATCATACAAATGATTCATGTGAACGACGATGGTGGGTATTCCCATCGGGGGTTCGATGCTATATATGCTCGAGAGACTATTTAAGTTATCAGTTTAAGTTCTTCCTTTGTTATGAGAATAAGTTTTGGAAATAAGTTTTTGAAATCATGCATTAAACTTCAAAAATTTGTATTTGATATTATTTTTACTTTAAGTCAAATATCCTTGAAGTTGTGCATCTTTATTTAGAAAACATATGCAATTTTATCAAAAGATATATGCGTGATGGGATAATATGCATGTTATTGATGTTTCTCTACTGAGCTTAGATGTAGCTCATCCCACAGCTATACGTCACAGGTACAAGAGTGGATCAGGAGCGGACTTTGGAGAAAGTCTTAAGATCTCCCGTTTGGGGAATTCCTCCTTAGGTGAGGATTTGGGCTGGTTATGTTTTGGGTTTGTATGGTGGATTTTTGGAATATCTTGGATTTAGGACTTGGTATGTCCGGGGATGAAATACATTGTAAGGTTTATTTTGTAAGTATGTTTTGGAAGTCATTATTTAGGTGATGGTCGGCCATCACCGATGGTTTTCTTGTGGACCATTTTCGATTTTATTATTATGTAAAGTGGAAACCTTTATTTTTGTCATATATATCTTTGCTTTGACTCTACTTTTGTAGATATACTAAGTATTTCTATATTCGGATTATGAAGTATGATTCGACGGTCCGATTTTTTTTTAGTTTAGGATGTAAGGAAGAAAATATATATATTTCACAGGATTTTGTGCTTAGAGAAAATCGGGCTGTCACAAACTCTCTGATACTACTACCTCTCAAGTTATTGATCTTATTCACTTTGATCTTATAGGACCAATGAAAGTTAGCAGTATTGGAGGTAAGAAATATATCTTAGTTATGGTTGATGATTTTTCTTGATATACTTGAATTGCCTTCTTGAGAGAGAAATCTGGGGCCTTTGATGAATTTGTCATCATTATTAGATGATGTCAGGTGAAAAGAAGTTTTAATGTCAAGTGTATTCGAAGTGATAGAGGTGGTGAGTTTTGTAATTCATAGTTTGATGAGTTTTGTAATTCCTTGGAAATTATGTAAGAGTTTTCCTCACCTCACACTCCTCAACAAAATGGTGTGGCTGAATGAAAAAAATGTGTTTTCAAGAGATTGCTCGTGTCATGTTAAATGCTAAAGATTTAACCCAAAATTTTTGGCTTGAAGCCGTTTTCACGGCCTATCATATATCTAAAAGGGTGTATGTGAGTCCTGGTACCATCCAAACACCCTACGAGATTTGGAATGGCAAGAAGCCAAAAGTGAGTCACTTTCAAACTTTTGGTAGTCAACGCTATATTTTGAATGATCGTGATAACTTGGGAGAGCTTGATCCTAAGAGTGACCTTTAATTTTTTCTTGGGTATGCTCAAAATAATCAAGCTTTTCGAGTTTTCAACTTGAGAACTTAGACCATGATGGAGTTATATAATGTGGTCATTGATGACCTTATTGGTAACACTCATTTTGTAAATGATGATGATGACCTTGGTACACTTCATTCTATTCCTCTTGAAGAGAGTCAACCAACTGATGAGAATAATGATTCTTCTACTTTGGTTGTTGAGGAACTGACCAATGTCAGAAAGAAGCATCCTTTGTATGCTACGAATATGAAAAGTCACTCTCCGAGTGATATCTTGGGTGATCCTAGTGCTGCTTACAGACTCGATGTAGCTTGAAACAAGTAGCTAATGTCATTTGTAATGTGTGTTACACATCTTCATTTGAGCCAAAAAAATGTGAAGGAAGCTCTCTTCGATGAAAAATAGATCCTTGCCATGCAAGATGAGTTACTTCAATTTTCTAGGAATGGTGTTTGGGATCTTGTTCCTCATCTGTCTAGTATTCATGTTTTTGGTACTAAGTGGATTTTAAAGAACAAGACAGATGAGAAAGAAAATGTGATTAGAAATAAAGCACGCTTAGTTGCTCAAGGTTTTACTCAGGTTGAGGGTATAGACTTTCATGAAACTTTTTCCCCTGTTGCTAGATTGGTGTCCATTCACTTCATGTTGATTTTAAATTATTTCAAATGGATGTGAAAAGTGCTTTCCTTAATGGATTGTTAGAAGAGGAAGTGTTCGTCGAGCAACCAAAAGGTTTCAAAGACCCCTCACTACCCTCTTCATGTGTACAAGTTGAAGAAGGCACTTTATGGGCTAAAGAAATCCCCCCGTGCTTGGTATGAATGTTTGACAAAGTTCTTGGTGTCAAATAGTTTTAATAGAGGAGTTGACAAAACTCTTTTCATATTGAGGGAGGATGGTGATTTAACTATTGCTCAAATCTATATGGATGATATTATTTTTCGGTACACACATGAGCCCAAAACTGAGTGGTTTTCCAACTTAATGAAATCTGAATTTGAAATAAGTCTTCTTAGTGAGCTCACATGTTTTCTTGGGTTGCAAATTAAACAATGCAATTCTGACATATTCCTCTCTCAATCCAAGTATGCACCTAAGCTTGCCAAGAAATTTCTGCTTAAGCACACTAAACATGCTCGGACTCCGACGAGCGCTTCTTCTAAACTTTCTAAGGATGTCTTAGGAGTAGAAGTGAATAACACTCTGTATCGCAGTATGATAGGAAGTCTTCTCTATCTAACTGCCACTCATCCTAATATTACTTTCAGTGTCGATTTGTGTGCCGGTTACCAGGCCTCTCCTTGTGAATCTCATTTAAAATGTGTCAAATGTATTATCCGGGATGTGAATGGATCTTTTGAGTTGGGTCTTTAGTACCCATTTGATACCACTTCCTCTGTTGCTTGCTATTTCGATGTCAATTGGGCTGGAAATGCAGATGATCGTAAGTGTACTAGTGGAAGTTATTTTTATATAAAAAACTGTCTTGTTTCCTGGTTCAGCAAGAAATAATCCTCCATTTCCTTGTCAACTACTAAAGCTGAATACATTGCAGCTGGAAGATGTTGTACTCAAATCTTGTGGATGAAACAAATGCTTTGTGATTACGGAATTGATCAAGATGTGATCACTTGCCACTGCGACAATACTAGTGCTATTTGGATATCTGAAAATCCTTTTCAACACTCTCGCACTAAGCACATAGATATTCGCTTTCATTTCATCCGTGAGCTAGTTGAAGCCAAATTGATCACTTTGACTCATATTGACACAGAACTTCAACTAGCTGATATTCTTACGAAACTTCTACACGTTGCCCAATTTGAGTATCTTCGTAGGTCTATTGGTAGGTTTATCATTGAGTAGGGTCTTTGTGCCTTGTTTTATTTTTTTTGGTAGATCCTTTTCTTATGATTAATTTCATGTTTTTATAATTATTTTATTTTATTTTTCTCATTCAAGATTTTCATTTGTGCTTGAACTTCTTTGGTGATATTATTGATTGTCTTGATGTGTCTATTGAGCTATCTATCATGAATTGAGTATGTTCTCTTGTTGTCATTTGATGGCTATTCATGTGCTTGATCTCTTGTTATTCATGTTTTTCGGCTCTATCCTCTATTGACACATGAAATCATGGCTCTCATCCACTAATTTTGTTCTGTTCATCTTTTGATGTATACTAAGAGTGACTAATAGATCCTATCGTAACTCATGTAGTTATGTGAAGCTTTCCTTACTATGTCGTAGTCACAATACACACTTAATTAGTGTAAGTTGGCATATCATTCTGTTGGTTTTGTGAGATAGCTTTCAATGGTTTGGACGAGTTTTAAAAAAAAAAATAGAGCATTGTGTCTTGTGAATCCTATATTCTGTTCAAAGTGTGTGTCTTTCTTGTATGTTTAAAATTTAAAAAAAAAAATATTGAAAAGAAAGTCGAGTGGAAAAGACAAAAGAGTGATAAAATTATGAGCGTTTGGTCATCACATTGTGAGAGCTACCCATTGCAAGTTGCTTGGACTGCCTTGCCGAGCGTCTTACTCACGTACACATTGCGCCTATAGGCATGTTTATACCATAGGAGAGGCAAGGGAAAGATGTATGACATGGTTGAAATGCATCCCTTTTAAAGCACCTCTAAGCAATACTCCGGATATATATGCCATTCATTAGTGTTTGTGTATATTGGTTGAACTTGCAAATGTGAGGATGAAATCTCATATTCTTCATTTGAAATGTTTATGTTTATTGCTAAAATCATGAATAATTCTCGGTTTATCGCTAAAATAGCTCCGCTCTGAAAGTAGGGTTGGATGCATTTTGTTCATGATGGGTGATTTTCTTTGCATCATTTCTCTATTTGACATCACCTATGATTTTCATTATGTGTGTGTGCTTGTGAGCTCTTGGTTAAAGAAAAAATAAAATCTTCTGACAACTCACTGTCGTAATATCACAGTGAGCTGCCGCTGGGAATTTTATTTATTTATTTTTCTTCAATCCTTGTTTCGTGTTAAGTTAATATTTTTTTGTATACACAGCGAGCTGTTGGCTCCCAAGAGCGAGCTATGACTAGGGAGTCAGTTTTGTAGAGTTCTGGTCTATCTATGGTGTTTTTATTGATAACTAGCTGCCTATTATGATAGCGAGCTGGTACTTCTGTCACAGCGAGGTGTGGTTATTTGGTTGCTCTGGTAGTTTTTGTACAGGAGCTGTTGTTGGAACTCATTCCTTTTTATAGCACGTTGTCATTCTTGCCACAACCCGCTGTGGCTGCTCATGTGTTATCTATTTTGTGTATCACAGCTCACTGCTGTAGAGCCTCAACGAGCTGTGTATTTTTTCTAGTTTCCTATTTGTGTTGGCCATAGCGAGCTGCGGTCTATGGACAGCTCGTTGTGGCTAGGCCTTTTGGCATCTTCTCATTGTTCACAGCTCACTGCTGTGAGAGCCGCAACGAGTTGTGTATATTTTTTGCCTCCTGTTTTTGTTGGCCATAGCGAGCAGCTATCTATGGACAGCTTGTTGCGGCAAGAGATCTGAACCTCTAACATTGGTGACAGCGTGCTTCTATTTTCCCACAATGCAATGTGTATTCTTTTGATTTCCTATTTGTATGGATGGACTTCGGGCTGCGCTATTTTTTTACTTTTTATTCATAGCTCGTTGTGACTATGCAACAACGAGCTGTGCTTGCTTTGGGTAATTGCCTGTCAGTTATGGTTTCCTAGGCGACATGCTATTGCCAGCTTGATAGTAAGTTGTGATTTCCACAACAGCTTGCTGTGACCGCGGTTTTAGAATTTAAAAGGTTTTCGTAGCGTACTTTAAGTGGAAGCGGTTCTTTTACATTAATGACAACACGTTGTGGGTCTTATCACAATGAGCTGTCATTCCAATTTTCATATAATATTTTTTTCCATTTTTCTCTTTCATTTCTTATTTCCTTCTCTCCTCCGATCTCCTTGCTCTCCCTTCCTCTCTCTGCTACTCTTTCTCATCTCTTTCGTTCAATGGTTTTGAAGAAAAAGCTGAAGAAGGCTTCTTCCTCAACCGATCCTATGGCACCTCCGCTCTTTATTTCGAACTCAGCTGAGGTGAACTTCCACTTTCTACAATCTCGGTTCGTGGCGATGGAGTGCCATGTTGATCTCGAATGTTTATCGGAGTACTCTTTCTTCAGTTAGTTTCAATCTCAAGGTTGGGTTCCTTTATTTTCGATTTGTGGCTCTGCTTATTCTAAGCTACTTCCGTATTTCTATGCGAACTACGAGTCGGAGTTGAATGTCTCTTCTCCGGAAGAGAAAATCTTAGTCTCGTATGTCCACGGCACAAAAATGACTGTCACCCTTGCGCCCATCTCTGAGATTCTTGGGATTCCTCTTGATCCCAATGGGGTTCAATTGATGCCGTGAGTGGAGGAGCCTTCATTGCTCAAAATGGCCAGCAATCTTGGGACCTATTTGAGAAACTAGCTGATAATTCAAAGTAGAAATAAGCTTTTCTTAGATCTGATCCTGATGTGATTCGCCACACACCGCTCGTAAGGGGTGGACTTTACGATATCAGCAAAGATAAAGTAAAGGAGGATGACATGAGTGCGAAGGTTGCAGCTCTTGAACAACAAATCGTAGCATTAATGATTGTCAAGCCAAGCAATTTGGAAAAACTAACGGTGGCCTGTTCAAATTGCTAGACTTTGACTTATATTAAAAACCCAGCTGCGGCATCATATAAGGTGGTGGTAGAAAATGAACAAGTAATGGTCTTTCAGAGGGGTGACAATGGGAACACATATAACCCAGTGTGGAGGAACCACCCGAGATTTTACTATGGATCCATAGGGGGAGCATAACTCGCACCATCAGCTGCGCAACCCCGATTTCCCTAGGCTCAGGTTTTTCACCAAAGACCTCAATTGTCGGCTATACCACCCCAATTTCGACCACTGAGCAATGTACCTGATGCCACAGTTGCTCAAATCCTTCGAGATTTACAACAGCAGTCTCATCAATATTCAAAAGATTTACATGTAATGACCCTAAATTTTTGAAACATATTTGACTGCATTGGTATTCGTGCTTGGCACAAAAATGGAGAGAAAACTTAAAAATTTAATAATAATAATATTAGTATCTATATTATTAATCTGTAGATGTGTAAAGGCGTAAGTCACATGTTACGAGGGTCTGAGATCTGAGGAGCTACTTGGTGGAATGATATACACTGAGTATGATGTACGTGCTCAACACCGGAGCAAAAGAATTAGAAATGGAAATATAAAGGATATTTCCTGAGTTAGCTTATAAGAGAAGGAAGGTTAGAGAATACCCACATCTCTCTACTTTGATCTGAAAATTTTGCCTGTAAGCTAGTTCAGCTTTTAGAGAACTCCCTGCGAAATCGAGGCTTGAGAAACCCTAGATTATTGATCTTTTGAATTAGAGCGTGAAGGAATCAATGTCTGTATGTCATATTTTATTTGGGAAGGCTAACAGTATCTGTGTGGTAGTGCAGAGTTGCACTTCTTCGTCGGAGAGCTCATTTTGACAACCCTTAAATTTCAAATCCGAAACCCACTTTGAGCCGAGGATGCTGTGAACCAAAGAAGCAACTCTAAAAGAGGTGAGTTACTATATACTTATAGTGGTTTAAATGTCATAAATGTGTAGATAATTGTGCTAGTATGATTCATTGAGAATCATAATGAATCATGGAAGAAAATAGTTTAAAAATCAATGAACTTCATTAATAATGGAAACTGTCATTTCTGATCGATCAAATTTAGTATTTGATTGATCAGACTGTAATTCGATCGATCAAATCTAAGAAATGATCGATCGAATTATATAAATCCCTTATAAGCAGGAGGGCATTTTTATGGAAGTTCATGCCTGATAAATCCGATCGATCAAATTTGGAACTAATCAATCAAATTATAAAATGATCGATCAAATGAAGAACTAATCGATTAGCTAAGAAATTGATCAATCGAAATGTGAAATTAATCGATCATTTTGGGAAAATGATCGATCGAATAGTACGAATACCCTATAGAACAGGAGGCTTGAAATTTTGGAAATTTGACTTTGAAATTCGATCGATCAAACTTGAGAATTGATTGATCAAATTGAGGATCCGATCGATCAAATGAGGAAGTTGATCGATCAAATTCCTCTATTCTGTATATGGTTAAATATGGGATCCGATCGATCAAATGAAGTGAATGAATGATCGAATAGTGAATTCGATCGATCAAATGAAGTGAATGATCGATTGAATAGTGAATCTGATAGATCAAATGAGGAAGTTGATCGATCGAATTCCTCTGTTCAGTCTATGTAGGTTTATGGGATCCGATCAATCAAATGAAGTGAATGATCGATCGAATAGTGAATCCGATCGATCAAATAAGGAAGTTGATCGATCGAATTCCCCTATTTTACCTGATTTGGTTTTCTGGGAAACACACTACTGGGCAGTGTACCAATTGGAATTCTAACACCTCAAACACTTATTACACTGTACGTATGGTCTAGCTTAAAACCGAGATGCTTTAAAAAGCTTTGGATTTGCTTAGAAAGACCTGGGTTAAGGTAGGGGAAATTCAACTTAAATTGTATTTGATTCTGAGTGCATGATCTCATAACATCTATATTATGATATATGTTCTGATTTCTACTTTTAAAAAAAGCATATCTTTCATATCAATAAAAGTTTTGCCATCTCTGGTTCTATTATCAGATATTTGCTTTCTGATTCTCGATGTTACGTGATATGCATTGATTTAAAGTTCATGTGACGAATCCCCCTGACGTGGCAGGATATTCAAGACCGGCATGACAGGATATCCGTGTATCTGAATTGTAATCCCTCTGGCACAAGTTGCTCTCCTTTGAAGAGACTTGATGCAAATTCCTGAAATTGTTTATTGAACGACGATGGTCGAGGTTACCCATCGGTAAACATCTAGCTACCACGTTCTATATTCACGGGAGTTATTTAAATATAGAATTTAAGTCATTAAATAATATATGCATAGAATCTGAAAACTCTGAGAATAAAATCTGCTCTCTGATATTCTATATCTGTTCTATTCTTTAAAGTTCTGCATCTGTCATCTGATTATTTCTGTCTGTATTCTCTTATTTGACCATCTGTTCTAAGATGTGTTCTACAAACCATGGTTTATATTTTATATGCAGTTTAATTGAGTTTCTTCTATTGAGCTTAGATGGTTAGCTCACCCCTGACTTTATGTCATAGGATATGAGGCTCGAGCTCCTAGTACAGAGAGTGATTCGGACTATCGGCCTGAGGCTGAGGCAGAGGAGGAGGATACTAACAGACTAGCTGATGAGTACTTTCCTTAGTTAGGGTACTTGTCTTATATTTTGGGGATCTGTATTTGTTACTTTTAGATTATTTGGGTCAGAGACCCACTCTGTTCTGTATTATTTCCGGTGGATATTTTACTTATGGTTATATACATTAAATAGGAACCACTATTGAAAACCACTGTTTTGGGTGATGGATGTCCATCACCAATGGTTCTTCTTAGTTCTTTATATATATATTATTTTCTTTTATTTTTAGTGCCTTATATGATGACTCTATATGTTTCTTCTGATAGTGTCTGCTCTGATTTCTGCTACTTGAGCAGACATTCCTTACTTTGTTCTGGGGATCATCAGTGTTTATGATCCTAATGGCCCGGGTTTCCGATAGCGGAAATTCGAGCTGTCACAGTTGGTATCAGAGCAAAAGCATTAGGTTGAACCACAGGGACTATAGATTTGATTATTTTTACAATATGTATACTGATCAATGTTATTGTCTTTACAATGACAGATCAGTATGGCCCCACGGTTCAGAAGATGTGGCAGAGGTAGAGACGGACCAAGAACGGTTCCGTTACGTGATATTGACGAGGGCATTGGTACATCTCGTGGATCAAGAGTTGATGCCACTTCAAATGTCGTTCTGGTAGGAACAAGAGGAGAAAGAGGTGGTGATGGAAGAATGGAGTAAGTGTTAGAAGCTTTGGCTGCCAACGTGGCTCAACAAACTACTGCAATGAATCAACAAGCAGCGAGACCACCTTATCGACTCGAAGGTTTTACCGAGTTTAGGAGAATGAGACCTCCTAACTTCTCAGGTCAAACAGATCTGATTGAAGATGAGGGTTGGATAGAAGAACTGGAGAAAGTATTTCAAGTGCTTCAATGCACTGATGTCGAGAAGGTGCGTTGGGCAACCTTCAAGCTTGATGGTGAGGCCAAACCTTGGTGGAAATTGGTTTCGAGACACTGTGAACAAGAATTCCCCAATACCCCTTGAACATGGGTTGTGTTCATTGAAACATTCAACGATAAGTACTTTCTCAAGATCATGAGACATCAGTGGCAAGTCAAATTTATTAAACTGGAATAAGGTGTTATGACAGTGCGCGAGTATGGTGCTGAGTTTGATAGATTATCAAGATTTGCTCCGCAACACGTAGCCACCGAGTTGATGCGAGCTAAAAAATTTCAACTTGGCCTAAGGCCAAACCTACAGAAGGATGTAGCTATGTGGGAGTTGGAGACGTATTGGGGTGTTATGTCCAAGGCTCTCATTTCAGAAGAAGAGAATCAAAAGCAATATTCATGGAGGGATAGGCGAAACAAGGAGAGGTCATTTCAGGGGCAATCTAATGATCCTGATCAGGCAAACAAGAGGGCTAGATTTTCAAGACCTCCTAGATAACCTACTCACTCTAGACCAGCAGTATCTTCAGGACCGAGTTCTTATCAGAGGCCATCTATACTAGTGTCATCTAGGCCATTAAGATCTTCTGGTTCTTCTGCTAGTGGAGCTTCCATTACACAGGGATCTTCTCGGGTATCTCCATTTACTCCAGCTCCGTCATGTGCAAAGTGTAGAAAGCCACACAAGACAGAGGACTGTAGGAGAGACACAGGAGCTTGCTTCAGGTGTGGCAAGATGGGCCACATGGTTAGAAATTATCCTGAGGAGAGTAAGGAGAGGACTGGATCGGTATCCACTCAGAAATCTTCTCGACCTATTGTTCAAGGTCGAGCAAATGCCATCACAGCAACTGATGCCCTAACATCAAACTACGTCATTCAAGGTATCTTTATACTTTGAGAGTTAAATTGATTCATTGATATTCATATATTATAACATGTTTTAATAAATTTTATACATAGAGACATTGGTGACTGCTGTACACTTAACCTTTTATGTTTTAATATATAAACTAAAGGTACCCTTGTCATGTGTCATAAAGGTGACATGAGTCAAGCAGATGCACTTGTATTGATAGATCTCGGGTCTAGTCACTCTTTTATCACTCCTCTATTCTCTGAGAAGTTGGGCATTGTTCCCAAAATCCTTGATATTATATTGACTGTATCAGTCCCTAAGGGAAGCTCGGTAAGCACAAATACGATATGTCAATTAGTTATCGTGATGATTGAGGATCACGAAACGATAATCGATGTGATTACATTGAGTATAGAAGGGTTTGACATGATCCTTGGAATGGATTGGCTGTCAGCATACCATGCAAGCGTGGATTGTTTTCAAAAGATTGTGACCTTTCAACCTCCAAAGAGAAAATCCTTTCAATTTTGTGAAATCAAATCCAAAGTCGCACCGTTCATTTTAGCAATTCGAGTGGAGCATATGATGAAGAATGAATGCTACGGATATCTTACTTATTTGTAAGATCATCAGGAGAAGAAAAGAGACATTGCTCTTATCACAGTTTCATGTGAATATCTAGATGTTTTCCCTAAGAAATTACCCAGATTGCCACCTGATTGAGAGATCGAGTTCGCAATCGAGTTAGCATCGGGTAATGAACCATTGTCAAAGGCTTCGTACTGAATGGCGCCTGCTGAGTTAAAAGAACTGAAGGATCAGCTTCAGGAGCTGTTGGACAAAGGTTTTATTAGACCAAATGTGTCTCCTTGGAGAGCTCCGGTATTATTTTTGAAGAAGAAGGATGGTTTGATGCGGCTGTGCATCGATTATCGCTAGCTAAATAAGATGACGATTAAGAATCGTTACCCACTTCCGAGGATTGGCGACCTTTTTGATCAGCTGTAGGGTACAAGGTTCTTCTCAAAGATTGATCTGAGATCGAGCTACCATCAACTTAAGATTAAGTAGGATGACATCCCCAAGACCGCATTCCGCATGAGGTATGGTCATTATGAGTTCCTGGTTATGCCTTTTTGGCTAACAAAAGTACCTGCATCATTCACAGACTTGATGGATCGGGTATTCAAGCCACACCTTGATAAATCAGTGGTGGTTTTTGTTGACGATATCCTCATCTATTCAAAAACAAGAGAGGAACACGTGCAGCATTTACGAGTAGCTCTTCAAACACTCAGGGACCACCAACTATATGCCAAGCTTAGCAAGTGTGAGTTTTGGCTTGATCAGGTCAGCTTCTTTGGCCACGTCGTCTCTGAGAAGGGTATAATAGTCGATCCTGTAAAGATCAAATCTGCATTGAATTGGGAGAAACTGAAGACGGTAACGAAAGTTCGTAGTTTCTTGGCCTTGGCAGGATACTATAGATAATTTGTAGAAGGATTCTCTAAACTCTCAGGTTCGCTTAATCAGCTTACGAAGAAGAATGCTAAGTTTGATTGGACGGAGCAGTATGAGAAGAGTTTCTAAGAACTCAAGGCGCGTTTAACTATAGCCCTAATGCTAGCTATACCTTCTGGTGGAGGAGCTTTTACAATATATAGTGACACATCTTACAGTGGTTTGGGTTGTGTTCTCAATCAGGATAAGAAAGTTATCGCTTACGGCTCTAGACAACTCAAAGACCATGAGAAGAACTATCCCATTCATGATTTGGAGTTAGCAACGGTAATTTTCACTTTGAAGATCTAAAGGCACTATCTGTAGGGTGAGACGCTTGATATCTTCATTAATCATAAGAGCCTCAAGTACCTTTTTACTCAGAAGGACTTAAACATGCGATAGCGAAGATGGATGGAGTTCGTGAAAGATTAAGATTGTTTCATCCAATATCTCCCTGGGAAGGCCAATGTACTGGCGAATGCTTTGAGTCGGAAGTCTTCGGCTCAGTTATTGCATCTCATTACAACAATGCAGCAGTGGCGCTTACTTGAGGATATGGCCTTGTGTGACACAAGGTTCGACATTAAAGGTTCAGGCGCATTGATGGCCACCCTTGTTATCAGGCCAACATTATTTGAAAATATTCACAAATTCCAAATGGATGATGATGAGCTTATGGCCATTCGACAGGGAGTGATCAGCGAGACCCGAGCAAATTTCTCCATCAGGGAGGATGGTACTTTGTTATTCTAAGATCGAGTGTGCAAACCTACCAGCGTTGAGCTTCGGGACACCATTTTAGAAGAGGCTCATAAATCAATGTATGTTATACATCCTAGTAGTACTAAGATATATCAAGACTTAAAGAAAGGCTTCTGGCGGAGAGGCTTGAAGAAAGATGTCACAGAGTATGTGTCTAGATGCTTAGTCTGCCAGCAAGTAAAGGTAGATCATCGAAATCCGGTAGGATTGTTGCAACCATTGCTGATACCTGAGTGGAAATGGGAAGTCATTTCTATGGATTTTATATTAGGGTTGCTGAAGATGTTGGGGAAACACAATGCCATCTAGGTTATTGTGGACAGATTGACCAAGTCTGCACATTTTCTATCGTATAGTACTACGTATACCTCCAGGAAGCTTGCAGAGTTGTATCTTAAAGAGATTATTCGGCTTCATGATATACCAGTTAGTATAGTATCAGATCGAGACTCGCTTTACACATCACAGTTCTGACAGAGATTCCAAGAAGGCATGGGGTCTAAACTTATTTTCAGCTCAACATTTCATCCTCAGACATATGGGTAGACTAAAAGAGTCAACCAAATCATCGAGGACATGTTGCGTGCATGCATGTTAGATTTTCACGGGTCATGGGATCAACATTTGCCTCTGATTGAGTTCGCATACAACAATAGTTATCAGTCCAGCATTAGCATGGCTCCTTACGAAGCCTTATATGGACGACGATGGAGATCTCCTTTGAAATGGGAGGAAGTTGGAGAGAAACTTATTTTAGGACCGGATATCGTGGACAGTACAACTGCGATGGTGCGGTTGATTCGTGAGAGATTACGAGTTGCTTAAAGTCGCCAGAAAAGTTATGTCAATCTTCATCGAACGCAAGTTGAGTTTCAGGTATGCTTGATTGTGTTCAATACCTTAGGTTTTCCTTGTCTGCTCAATTCGTATAGAGTTGACACCTATTTTCAGATAGGAGACAAGGTCTTTTTCAAGATCTCGCCAACAAAGGGCATGATGCATTTCAGAAAATATGGGAAGCTAAGTTCACGTTACATTGGACCTTTTGAAGTGCTAAGTCAGGTTGGAGAAGTCGCGTATCAGATTGCTCTGCCACCACAGTTGGCAAGCATGCATAACGTATTCCATGTTTCCATGCTGAAGAAATACATGAAAGACCCAACCCTTGTCTTGGATTTTCAACCGATTGAACTTCAAGAGGATCTGACTCTGACAGAGGAGCCTCTGCAGATTCTAAACCGTAAAGAGTAGGTATTACGAGCTAAGCTGATTCCATTTGTGTTAGTAAAGTGGTAGAATCATTCTTCTACAGAGGCTACTTGGGAGCGCAAAGCAGAAATTCACGAGTAGTACCTGCAATTGTTTACTTGGTATGTGAGGTAAATTTTGAAATTATTGACTTAACTCTGTCTTTTCAATAAGTTTATGTCCAATACAATTGTGTACATGTTAAGTGAGTAAATTACGATCACTTAGTAGATTGGGAGTGATATCTGGTTCGTATACTTGCATATAATGATTGTGTGACATTGAGGAATAACTTCTGCTTCCTTAAATGAGGTTAACCTGAGTTAAAGACCTCTAGTTTAGGAAATAACCTTGTTAAATCTGATCGATCAAAATTTGATATTTGATTGATCAAATGCTAATCCGATCGATCAAAATGGAAAATTTAACAATCAAACATGGTTGGGCTTTATTCTATTTTAGAACTGTCCGATCGATCAAATTTGGAATTTGATAGATCAAATGGGAATCCGATCGATCAAATTTGAACATTGATTGATCGAATTTGTCATTTTAAGTTGTATTTGGGTTTTATTTTACCCACTTGTACGATCGGAGAAACCAATCGTTAAAGGTGTTCTTGCATCCTTTGGGTTCGAAGTTGATTTCTGGCTACTTTCAATTGCTGACACTTCACAATTTGACTCCGTGGATCGTGTATTGATCATCTCTCACTATAAAAACCCTAAATTTCTCTATTTCTTTTAGAGTTTTTGTGTATTTTTTCACTTTTTAAATTATGGGATCGCGAACCAAGAACGCATAGTGTAAGGTTCCTACTTCACGAGTTCGTGCCCTGTGCCGCCCGTTGAACCGGTCACACAAGCTGTTGTGCAACCCGTGGCACCACCTGAACCAACTGTGCCCCCCATTCAATCCCCATAGCCGCCACTCATTACTTGAGAACTTCCAAAGGAGTGGTGGGCTTCTAAAACCTTTTTGCCTGAGTATTCTTTTACCCCTACACGGTTTGACGATCAACCCGAAATGACTTGGGCGATCAATTATGTCACCAAGTTGGGATTAAAACCCATGCACAAATCATTCCACAATCACTATTGTCCTCGAATCGTGTGACTATTCTACCAACACCTAAGGAGGGGCAGTGACCGTAATCAATTAACCACCAATATTTATGGATTGGAGTATAAATTTAATCAATTCCACATCTCCGCCGCCTTATAGTGCCCATTCGGGTATGTCGAGAAATGTGGATTGTTGGCACCCTATATCAAGGACGTGCCATTCGAGGATGTCATTGCCAAAATGACACATGGTCAACAAGGATCGGGTCAATCCATTACCCGAGTACAACTCTCTGATAATTTATGGATGCTTGATACCTTTATCAAGTGTACCTTTACCCATTTTTTCATAAATCAGAGCGTAGTGGCATTGTGAAACAAGCTCTATTTTCTACATTTGAGAACCGTTGGTTTTCCATTATCGACGTTGTCATTGATGGCATGCTGGATGCCATGGACCGTATGTCTGAAAAGAAGGCATCCCCCAAGAAAGAAATACCATTTTCTCGATTTATTACACGTATGGTCGAGCAATATAACGCCCTACGAGAGCATGGGGAGCTGAGAAGGAATAATAACATTAAAGTTTTCAAGCTGAAGGGCTGGACCAACAGCTACAACCTTTTGGTGAAGAGGTTACCTGAGGAGGGGGTTGTTACACCAGCCCAAGCTGGGGCACAGCTTGCAAAGCGAGCTCCAGATTTGGGGGAGGCACAGCCCGATCTTCCACCTCAGGCGAACGTACCTGTTAGACCAGCTCCCATTCCTACTCGTCGACCTACACGTGCTAACACATCTCGACATTCGGTGTCCTCCACCACTACCCTTGAAAGTGTGCTCGCTGCGATCAATGAAGGCAATAGCCGGGTTCATTCGAGGCTCGATGAGATGCAGGAGTTTCACCGTCAGTTGCATCGACGATTGGACTTTCATGAGGGTATGCTTTTCCAGTTGATGCAGCAGGCATATCCCACTACTGCTACCCCCATGATCGGTCACACTCGCTAGCACGATGCTGATCCACGTGACTACTGCATCGAGCCACCCAAACCCAGTAGACCTACACCTACGAAGCCTGGACCATCTGCTCCACCAGAGGGAAATCAATCGCTCTTTTATTTAACTTTATAATTATATACATATATTTCTGATTCCATATTTAAATTTGATTTTCGTTCACGAATGCTTTTCTGCTTGAATTGATTTTTGACTGCCTTTGCCTGCTATATTAGATATCTTATTTGCATACTCTGCACTCTATACACTTTATATTCAATTTCTGTCTGCACCCTTTGAGTGAATTTTGTTAACTGTCTGTATGTATGATCTGTGTGTGTGGTCGTTTGAGTCACGGTGGGGTGTTTTTCCAAGCACATGACATTTGGGACGAATGCATCCATGTATGGATGCAATCCTCTATGGCATTATGGGATGTCACACGTAGTACATCCAGGTTACTACAGATCCCGACCCTTCACAAGTGTGCGTAGCGAAGTCTATTACACTGTGACCCACTCTTTACAATTAGGACCGTTTTGTTTATGATTAGTTCTGAGAGATTCTTAGGATTAGGGCTAACCGTAGACCTGTTCTATGTATGTCTGACATTTTCGTGGATGAAAATTCCTAAAGGGGGGAAAATGTAACGACCCTAAATTTTTTAAACATATTTGACTATGTTGGTATTCATGCCTGGCATGAAAATCGAGAGAAAACTTAAAAATTTTATAATAATAATATTAGTATCTATATTATTAATATGTAAGCATGTAAAACCATAGGTCACGTGTTACGTAGGTCTGAGATCTGAGGAGATACTTCGTGGAATGATATACACTAAGAAAGAAGTATGTGCTCAACATCAGAGCGAAAGAATTAGAAATGGAAATATCAAGGATATTTCCTGAGTTAGCTTATAAGAGAAGGAATGTTAGAGAATACCCACATCTCTCTTCTTTGATATGAAAATTCTTCCTGCAAGCTAGTTCAAGTTCTAGAGAATTCCTTGCGAAACCGAGGCTCGAGAAACCCTAGATTATTGATCCTCTGAATTAAAGCATGAAGGAATCGATGTCTGTACGTCATATTGTATTTGGGAAGGCTAACCGTATTTGTGGTAGTGTAGAGTTGCACTTCTTCGTCGGAGAGCTCATTTTGACAAACCCTCAAATTCTGAATCTGAAACCCACTTTGAGCCCAGGATGCCGTGAACCAAAGAAGCAACTCTAAAAGAGGTGAGTTACTATGTATATATAGTGCTTAGATGTCATAAATGTGCAGATAATTGTGCTAGTATGATTAGTTGAGAATCATAATGAGTCATGGAAGAAGATAGGTTAAAAATCAACGAACCTCATTAATGACGGAAACTGTCATTTCCGATCGATCAAATTTAGTATTTGATCGATCAGACTTTAATCTGATCGATCAAACCTAAGAAATGATTGATCGAATTATATAAATTCCTTATAAATAGGAGGGCATTTTTGTGAAAGTTCATGCCCGATAAATCCGATCGATCAAATTTGGATTCGATCAATCAAACTTGGAACTTATCGATCAAATTATAAAATGATCGATCAAATGAAGAACTGATCGATCAACTGAGAAACTGATCGATCGAAATGTGAAATTGATCGATTATTTTGGGAAAATGATCGATTGAATAGAATTAATTCCCTATAGAACAGGAGGTCTAAAATTTTAAAATTTTGACTTTGAAATTTGATCAATCAAACTTGAGAATTGATCGATCAAATTGAGGGTCCGATCGATCAAATGAGGAAGTAGATCGATCGAATTCCTCTATTTTGTATATGGTTAAATATGGGATCCGATCGATCAAATGAAGTGAATGATCGATCGAATAGTGAATTCGATCGATCAAATGAGGAAGTTGCTCGATCAAATTCTCCTGTTTTGCCTGATTTGATTTTTTAAGAAAGACACTACTGGCCAGTGTACCAATTGGTATTCTTACACCTCTCACACTTATTATACTGTACGTATGGTCTAGGTTAAAACCAAGACGCTTTAAAAAGCTTTGGTTTTGCTTAGAAAGACCTGAGTTAAGGTAGGGGAAATTTAACTTAAATTGTATCTGATTCTGACTGCATGGTCTCATAAGATCTGTATTATGATATATGTTCTGATTTCTATTTAAAAAAAAAACATGTCTTGCATGTCAATAAAAGTTATGTCATCTCTAGTTCCTATTATCTAATATCTGCTTTCTGATTCCCGGTGTTTCGTGATATGCATTGATTTGAAGTTCATGTTGAATCCCCCTGATGTGGCAGGATATCCATGATCAGAATGGCAGGATATCGATGTATCTTATTTGTAATCCCTTTGGCACAAGTTGCTCTCCTTTGAAGAGACTTGATGCAAATTCTTAAAATTGTTAATTGAACGACGATGGTCACGGTTACCCATCGGCAAACATCTGGCTACCACGTGTTATATTCATGGAAGTTATTTAAGTATAGAATTTATGTTATTAAATACTGTATGCATAGAATCTGGAAACTCTGAGAATAAAATCTGCTCTTTGATATTCCGCATCTGTTTTGTTCTTTAAAGCTCTGCATCTGTCATCTGATTATTTCTGGCTGTATTCTCTTATTTGACCATCTGTTCTAAGATATGTTATGCAAATCATGTTTTATATTTTAGATGCAATTTAATTGAGTTTCTTTTATTGAGCTTAGATGGTTAGCTCACTCCTAACTCTATGTCATAGGATCTGAGGCTCGGGCTCCTGGTACAGAGAGTGATCCGAACTATAAACTTGAGGCTAAGGCGGAGGAGGATACTGACAAACCATCTGATGAGTACTTTCCCTAGGTAGGGTACTTATCTTGTATTTTGGGGATCTATATTTGTTACTTTTGGATTATTTGGGTATGGAGACCCACTCTGTTCTGTATCATTTCCGGTAGATACTTTACTTATGGTTTTATACAATCTATAGGAACCACTATTGGGAATCATTGTTTTAGGTGATGAATGTCCATCACCAGTGGTTCTTCTTGGTTCCTTCTTGAGGATGTATATTCTTTTATATATATATATATATATATTTCATTCTAAGTGCCTTATATGATGACTCTATCTACCTCTTTGGATAGTGTCTGCTCTGATTTCTGCTACTTGAGCAAACATTCTTTGGTTTGTTCTAGGAATCATCAATGTTTATGATTCTGATGACACGGGTTTTGGGTAGCAAACATTTGGGCTGTCACATTACGCCAGCTTGCTCAATTCTCTCAAGTACTCCATTCACCCATGCGGTCTATTACAAAGTTGGAGAGTCAGATTTGCCAACTAGTTTCATTAGTGGCTAAAAGAGAGTGGTCAATCGATGACACAACCTGTGAAAAATCCCAGAGGACAAGTGTTATTGGGGGAGATATCTTCTCCCCATAATCCAAATTGAAATCCTCAAGGAATAGTCGAGCTACCGACTCATCCGTAGCCCCTTTGTAAATTATGTAAAAGTACTTCTTATTTTGCCTTAGAATTTAGGAATTACATTACAAGTCAAATCGTGAGAAGACACGATCAATCACAATGTAGTCCTCAATGTACATTATTGCGAACAATTGTATGGACTTACGATCCATTGATCCCAAAGAAAAGTGCCTACCCAGACCGGATGAAGGCCTCATAGTCATGGCCTATAGGAGAACCCTGAGCTCTGAGAGTAAAAAGCAAGTTCCTATCTCTACACAGAAAGAGGGTGCCTCTTTTACACCCGAGACCACATATGAACCTATAACAATTACCGAAGTCTTGGAAGAGCCGGCTATTGAAATGACCACATTCTCAAGAAAATCAATTGTTGCAAAGGGAATGAGTACCTCTACTCTTCCCCAAGAAGGATTGTCGCCTGACTACTAAGCACAAGCAAAGCTAGCAAAGCAGGAAACAATAATTACATCAGCACCTACCGAAAAACACATTCATCTCTATGACTTAGCGTTGGACTCACCAATAGGACTTGCATTGCCCCCTTCTACTGAGGCAAACACACTACCAGTGATTTCCAAAGTAGCTCCGGTGGGACCTATTATCACAATAGCAGAAGAAATCCCTCCACAATGAGTAGAACAAATTGCTTAAATGGCTACTTCTAGCCATGTTCCTACACTTATTGAGTCTGTTGCCCCTCCCATAATTCTTTCGAATACCGAGCAGACTCCTACATTCCAATCAACAGAAGCACGACCAAACTACGAAACTCCAAGAATGGGCATCACAACGTTATTGAATGAAGAGATAGTTTCTCCAATCATCACCACACCAGTTGCTTCATCCTCCACTGAACAACCTGAATTAGAAAGAAGATTGCGAAAAGTAGAGCAATGGCAGAATGCAAATGCACCAAACTTAATACCATTGCCAAATGCAGTAGGAAAGCTGATGGAAGAATTTCACAGGTTAAAAAGTAGAGTCTTTGAATCCATGCCGACAACACAAGAATGCCACGAGTTAGTTGAAAACCTTTGGCAAAAGGCTACAAAAGACCACCACTCACAGTGGACAATAGAAATAAATATGAAGTCCGAGACGCCACCGCAACCCTTCAAGCACAATTTATGCAGCTGCAAGACTAGAACATAGCATTACGTGAGGACCAACAAGCATGGGAAGGCCAGAAAAAGGTGTATGAGGACACAATAGCTAATTTGATGGAACAATTTGGGGACTTTATTGAAGACCCATATACAATTGAAAATGCGAGAGAAAAAGCTCACCAAGAATAGTAGCAACCCTCAACAATCAGTTGAATGAAAAGGCTCACGAGTTCACAGTGGAAAAAGGAAAACTTCTAAAGTTGCAAGACGATAAGAATTTCTTAGTCCTAACTTGCACAGAACAGAAGGAGAAGATTGAGCCAATTATGAAAAAATTCTGGACCACAGTAACAGGATTGTAAGTTGAAGCTGACAAACTAAGAGTTGAGACACAAGAAAAGTTTGATGTGATTTGCAAATTAAAAGAAGACTTGAAAAAGAAAGAAACGATTGAGGAACAGATCAGAGCTTTGAAAGAAGAATACAATGCACTAATAATAGAGAAGGAGAGAGTTGAAGCACATTACAAGGAAATTGAATGGAGAGTACATGAGGAGCCAGTACAAGACAAAGAATCTGAAGGCTCTACAGTAGTGATGACCGACTCTGAGGATGAATTGTCAAGTAGTCCTTCCCCCCCGCTAGCTATAGAAACTATCCTAGCTGTCTCAATTGTACCATACCCATCATCACCGAGAGGGTAAGATTAATTTCTATACATCATAGAACCCACAGGTAGGTAAAAAATTTTGAGTATCCCCTATTTTTGCACAATGCTGGCATTGTCCTATTCATGTTTGGGGGGGGAGGGGGGGTTACACTCCTATGCATATTAGTTAGTTTACTTTCAAAACTTTTTGTTTTAATTTCGTAAGTATTAGGAAAATTTAATCATCATATGAGAGTTATGATAGAAAATTTACGAATCCATCAACTTTACGATCCAAGGTAGTAGAAGTTCAACAATCAAAATATAACAGTTACGATTAATGTCTAGCTCTCTTGACAACAGTATCAAGTTGAATGCTTGAAACTATAATTTGATTTAAACTGCAATATTTAGATTATAGTTTCAAATTTTTTATTCAATGAGCTTCTAAGCCATATTTCCGCTTTTATTCTGAGAGAAACTGCTTTCTATTCGAACTCAAATTTTCCTTTGAACTTCTTGACTGTCTTAATTAAATTTCATATTGCTGTAATTAGAGTCAGATATTTTATGATTATGATAATTTTTTTTTCTAGAACTATTTATTGTATACATCAAACCAATATGGCATGCATGTTAGTAAATCATAAAGATGATATAAGGCCATCTTTTGTTTAGTTTGAGCCAAAAAGCCAAAATCCTAGAAAGCATTTAGCCCTTGAACCCATATTAGAAGCCTAAATCGAATTTCTTTATACCAAGATTTTATAAACCCATAACCATATGTACTACCCAAAACTTTCAACCTTTAACCCTTACAATTTCTAAGAGTTTAGAATGTAAAAGAAGGGAAGAAGAGGGAGTGAAAGAAGTATAAGATAACAAATAAGGGATATGCTGAAAAAGGGTACAACAGAGAAAAAATAAAATGAAGCAAATATGGGAAAGAAGTAAAATCGCAACTACGATTCTGAAAAGATAGAGAAGCAAAAAGCTTCCAAGTTGAAAAAAAAAATCAAGAGGATATCTAAAGGAAAGGGATTTACACAAGAAATAGAAAAAAAAAAAGGAGAATAATGGGAAGAACTTATCCAATTTCGGATACTTACTGAAGAAGAAAATAAAAGGAATAAGAAGACAGGTGAAAGAAGAATCAAATTATCAGAAATCCTTGAATCCTTTCTACCTTTCTTTGGAGCCTTTTAACCCAAAGCCCCATTACAAGCCCAATAAAGACATTTTTTATTTGTGATTTACAACAACAGGACCCTAGTAGATATATTTATAATAAATGCAATAGAAAAATAAAGAAACATAAATAGAATTGATTATCTTTTCATAAGATTTATCTTTTTAGTCAAATATCCGTTGAATCAATCATACATATCATATACTGAGAGAACCCAAAGATTTAAATATTTTGAGAGTTTGCCACTAAGTGAGAGTTTGAATATAAATATTTTCTGCAGCTTTGAAAAATCTATGAAG
Source organism: Chloranthus sessilifolius (assembly GCA_021018995.1). NCBI lineage: Eukaryota > Viridiplantae > Streptophyta > Magnoliopsida > Chloranthales > Chloranthaceae > Chloranthus > Chloranthus sessilifolius. The sequence goes on along the minus strand of CM037597.1, from coordinate 33,155,603 downwards.
AATAAACTGTTCACTGAGGCGCACACACTCCACGCTTAATATGAATTGAAATTGTTGAAGTTCTGATAAAGGATAACTGCTATGGTGGAAAGTTAAGAAGGATGGAATTGTAATTTTTTAAAAATCATAATAACCATGTGATGATTAAAACTAGTTAGTGTACAAAAGTAGTCTAGATTTTTAATCTTTTGTTTTGTTTTGATATTAAATTTTGAAAATTCAAAAAAATATTTAAAGTTGACAAGTAACTTCACTGAAAACCTTCAGGAGACTATAACTCCTCCACTAGGAACTACCTAGGGTTTAAAGGCTTGTTGTATCTGCTAAATAAAATCGTGCTCCCTACGAAAGTGGCATTTAAATTTATAGTTTAAATTAATATTTCTTTCCTTGTTTGTTAGGGATAAGCAAATTATAAGTTTGGGGGTGTGATCAGTCACAGAATAGACCATATTATCACCCTTAACTCAGTGATGCTAGACCCTTGTTTGCTACTAATGAGATACTGATGTGCAAATATTAAGAATAAATAGTAAAAGTGAACCAAAATATTAATCTTTGTCGAAAGGAACTCATGAAGCAGTAAGAAAGATGATCGAGCATAAAAGACGATTCGATGAGCACTGAAAGCCAAAAATCGTACTTTGCAACTGAATGAAATGAAATAAAGAAATGAAAAATCATGAATTACAATTATTCAAAAGTCACTTCAGATCGGAGTGCAATACAAAAGAGAAAATGATCGAACAGAAAATCGTGATCTACAATTTTACAGATAAAGACTCCTGATGCTGCTGATCACATGAAATCTACACCGCCATGCACATAATTAGAAGACCTCTTCAATTAGAAGTCTGGCAGTTCACGGATTCGAGAAGATTGATGAAGAGAGATTCCTGAAGGACTCTGTTGCTGAAATTAAGGAGAAATCCTCGAGCGCATCAACTATTCAAAGCAAGGAGGAACTAGGATTAGAAGTAGAGTTATATTAGGAAATTATTGTTCTTAGTAGTTTCTTTTATCCGGATTATAATAATGTAAACCTACTCCTTATGATCTATAGATAAGAGAGCTCGGCATAGTAGAAGAGTCATCGAAGGAACTCTCAGCATCAATTGGCGACTAAGGTGGGATTTTTTTCTATCAAATTTAGTTTTGTTTAGTTTAGATATCCAAGGTTTCTCAGGAATAATTTACAACTGCAATTGGGATCTAGAAGATTAGTGTAGGTTGTTTGAGGTTTCTTGCGATCAATTGACACCTGAGGACGAGAGCTGAGGATCAACACAGTTTTTATTGCTTTCTAGTTTAGATTTTATGCACTTTCACTACTTTGTAAACATTTAAAAGTTTTTTATTTGAATTAACGACTCAGATTGAGAATTTGCAGATTTGTGTAACGGTTTTATTTTTCCATATTCAACTTTCTTGAATTTGATTAACGTCCAAATTTTAGGAAGATTGTTGATTAGATTAAATTTGTGTTAAAGAATTCTAGAGTTTGATTGACGCCCAAATTTTAGAGGACTACAATACGGTGTAACGATATTTTAATTTTATAAATATCAGTGAACTGAATGATTGTGATTGACGACCATAATCTGGAAAGAGAAGGATTTAGATTTATTTTCAACAATTAGTTTAAACAAATCATTCTTTTATTCATATTTTTCTAGTTGTTTAGGATCTTAAAAGGTAATTATAAGATTTTAGGAGCCACAAAATATAAAGATAATCACTTTCTCATGGGAACAATCCTATACTAGTGCTGTAATTTTCATTGTGGGCTTGTAATAGGTTAAGACTTTAGTACGAATTTAGAGCACATCAGTACGTAAATCTGGATTCTCCTCAAGTTCGGGGTCCTAATCAAGAGCTACACCTGTGATGTATAGTCGGGGTAAGCTAATAGTCTAAGCTCAGTATAAGAAAATCAAATGCTATTGCACATCTTATCATATCATGCATAGATTCAATGACAGACTTTAAAATACGAAAATATCAAAACCGATTTGCATATATCCTTGAATCAAATCACTAGTTCAAAGTTTCACACAAAATTCGATGATACAATTTTATGAAATTCCTTTATGTGTTCCTAAATTCATCTTCAAAGTCAAATTCAGAATTTCTATTCAGACTTAGAGACTTACAGCGCTTAGTGTTCAGATTCAATGACTTACAATGTTCAGTCTTTCGATTCAATGGCTTATAGTGTCTATATTTCTACTATTCCTATTTTACAGTGGTTAGATTTTCAGTTCACATCTTATAATGTGTAAGGATAACCCGTCGTACCGGTCCAGTCAGTGTATACAGTGGTTCAGTCAGTATATGCAGTGTACAGTGTGAACGGATAAACCGTCATATCGGTCCAGTCAGTTTATAGAGTGGCTCAGTCAGTATATACAGTGTACAATGCGTACGAATAACCCGCCGTATTGGTCCAGTCAGTTTATGCAGTATATAGTGTGTGCGGATAACCTGCCATACCTGTATGTAGTGTATAGTGTGTACGGATAACCCGTCGTATCGGTCCAATCAATGTATGCAGTATGCAGTGTACAGTGTGTACGGATAACCCACCATACCGGTCCAGTCAATGTAAGTCTTACAGTCATTGTCCAGTCAAGGTGTATAAATTCAAGTTCACAGTTCATGTTCAAAATTCATATTAGGTTCACTGTTCATATCAAATTCTAATAGATTCAATATTCCTCTCTTTCGATTAAAAGATTGTATTCGGTGTCCATATTTGGAGTTCATACCATTGTTCAAAGTTCGGATTCATATTCATATCCACAGTTCATATTAAACTTCGTAGTTCATATTCAAAACTCAATTTCAAAGGATTAGTTCAAGCTCAGATTCACACATCAGAATTCAGATTTAAATATCAGTAGATTCTTATTCAGAGTTCAGATTCAAGGTTCAGAAGACTGAATGACATTTCTATACACTCACATTCAAGTTCAAAGATTCATAACTTCCACTTTCAAAGACTTCAATGTGATTCAACATTCCAAATTCAAAAATCCAAATGCAACTAATAATTTCAAAGACTTCAATGTTTACAGTTTAATGATTTTCAATGTTAAATTCCATTTTATTTCCAAATTCACAGTCTAATGATTCATTGTCCAAGATTCACTAATCAAATTTCAAAGAGTCGATGTCAGATTCAAATCTCCATGACTCAAGGGTTCAAATGATTCAGATGCAAATTTCTATTAAATCAGATTCAATGTTCAACAGATTTAATATTCAAAGCTCAATGATTCAGGACTAATGTCCAAATTTCTATATCAAATTCACACTCAAGTTCAGAGTCCTAATTTCAGAGTTCAAGGTTCTAGGATCATAATAATTCAAAAGATTCCAAGGCAAACACATTCTAAACCAAATTCAATTTTAATATATCAAAGATCTATGGATCAAAGACAAAATGCTATTGGAGAGTGAATTTCCCCTCCTTAACCTCGAACTTGCGCGAAGTAAAGTAAAGTCTTATTGATAGATTCCCATCCTCAATCTACATCACAATTATACAATGATACATTAAAGATTGACGCTAATCATTAATAACTTCGACGCACTTAAGCACTTTCTCAAAACCGAGGCGGAAATGGGCAAGTTCATGCTAACTCAGAACTCGACCTAACTTCTCGCTCAATTTTGACCTTTAAAAAATTTGATTCATAAAATTATTAATTGATACAAATTATAGGGCTGGTTGTCTTCTTTCCAATAACATAAGAATCACGTCAATCTGAGTTTTGAGTAGAAAGTTACGGTCACAATACCGGGGTTGTGTCGGCACCTCAGTCAAAATCGAACGATCGATTTTTTAGGGCAAAAAAAATTGATCGATCAATTTCTCCAAAATTTTATTCTGTCAAATCCGATCGATCAATTTCAAAACTGATCGATCGGTTTTGACAGATTCAGAAACCCATTAGGGCTTCTTCTTCCTTGATCCGAATCACTCAAAACTCATTCAGATGCATCCCAATCATTCATAAATCAATACAAAACTAATTCCAACCAAATTAAATCAAATCTCACCTTCTAATCACGTGCGCGCGAATTCCACGGCGGCCGAAACTGATGGATTTGATTTGAAACCCTTGAATCCTTTCAATTTTTTCTATCGTAGCGGCGTAGATCGAACCTCTTAATTTTCTTGATATAATTAACGGCTCTCTTGAATGAAATAAGATGATCTAGAGAGAGATCCACAGAGTTTGGGGTTTCAAAAAATGGATTTGGGGAAATAGAGTTCTCTCGCACTCTTGATCGCAACCACGCCAAGGTTGATGCTCTCTTGTGGTACAATGAAGAAGGAAATGCTTGAGCGGAAGATCAAAAGCGGTGAAGAAGAATGGCAAGGGAGGGAAGTGCTTCTTCTTTCTCTTCTCTTTCTCTTCTATTTTGCAAGTAAGTGAGAAACCCACGTGAGGCTCCACTTATATTCAAGGGGGTCGGTTCAGTGTGAAGCGCACATGCTGAAACGGTGTGTTAGCTTTTTATCTAAGGGTCCAAAATGAGTGCTCTTGTGCAACTAGTCACACCATTAAACATATGTACCTTTCACACGAAGGTATACACCATTAAAATAAAATACTTCTAACTCTATGGCATGCGTTGTATGCCCTACCAAACACGTACACTTAGTTGGGTATTAGTGTTTGAAAATTCAAGTTGTTACAATGTTGGTTATCTTATTTGTGGCAAATGGATATTTATGTTGGGCCTGTGTGTTTGGGAAACTATTATGTTTTATTGTGGATCCTTATGTTGGATATGGTTTAACTTTGGATATTACCTTGTGCTACAATTTGTTTAAATTGGATCATGTTTTTCTTCTCTTGTCGATGTCGGTTATTTGTTTTCCATGTAGCTAATTCTTGTGATCATTTGGGTATTTCAAAATGGTGGATAATTGTGTTGGCCATGTGGGGCCTTCATGTCTCTCTCATTTATCATACTATGATTTTTATGTGTGTTGATGGTGCTTGTTTCCCTTTGTCATCTTTGACAAAAAGGGGGAGAAATTTTTACATGTTTAATGATGATGGGCGGTTAAGTTTGATTATTACAATATCACTGTTGGTTTTGGATGGTGTTTGGTATATTTGTTTTGCAGGTGATGGATCAAGACCCATGTTGGCTTAGGATAGACATAGATTTAGGGGGAGAACTAAGAGTCCATGTACTATTCTAATTGCTTTCCCATTTAGATCAATAAATAGGATTAGTGAGACTATTTGGATGTAATTCATTTTGGTTTAATGTAAACATGGTTTTTATCATAGAATATGACAAAGGGAGAGACTGTTCGATCCTGTTTGTCACACTCTACTCCAAAATCTGTGTAGATCTCCTTTAGGAAATATGTGTGCCAAAATGGATGGGTCCTGTCTTGGTTAATCAAGGTTATCAGTCACATATCTTTTACTTGTATTTTAAACCTTGAAAGTCCTCTTTTAAAAATGTTTTTATATGACTAGAAGTGATGTTCACAGCGAGCTGTGAGTGTGTCCACAACGAGCTATTGTTGCGGGTTGTCTCATTATTCATAGTGAGCTATTGTGGTATTCACAGTGAGCTGTGAGCATAACTCGCTGTCAGTTGAATCACAGCTCGTTGTGATTCCTCGAGACAACCATCATCACTCATGGTCTTTTGTGAAAGATGGCCATTTTGGACTTTTCTGGGTGTTGCCCACTTGAGGGGTTTTAGAGTTTTGATAAAAGGCTTTTGAAAGGGGGAGGGAAGGTAAGCAAGCAAAGGTTTTCTTCCTCCTTAAGAGTAAACCATAAAATCATCATCTTCACACCTTTTGAAACTTTTAGATTTGCAAAAATAGTTTTATTCAAAGTTTCCCTTTCTTCTTCATTTTTTACTTCCTATTTACTCAAGTGAGTTGAGTGTGTTGAACCCTAGAGATTAGGGTGTGTGATTGATAGCCTTATGGATCTCAAGGTGGATCGTTGTGCTTTCATCAACGATAGAGGAGAGCATTCAAATTTGGAAACTATAGAGGCGACCCGCAATGGGAAGTTGAGTTGCTTGGGGGTTTGATAGGTCATGTGCCTGTATCGGTATATCATTCGAAACTCCTTGTAATTATTTATTTCATAGTGGATTTGGTTTGTGGACTTCACTCCCGTGATTTTTCCTAGTGATTGGGCTTCCATGTAAATATCATGTTGTGGCGATTGTTGTTATTATATAATCTTTAGATTAGTTGGAATTAATCAAATAGTCGATAAAATTCCTTTGATAGACAGAATTTCATTTTGGATATGGCCTATGGGTTTGGTCAATCTATACGCTTTGAGAGTTGTTGATGTATAAATCCATCAACAATTGGTTTTGGGCAGAATGGTAGTTGGTTTAAGATGCTACAACATTGTTGATTTGCTAATGGTGATGCCCATGTGTTCAACAGTCCCACATTGGCCATTCATAGCCTTGTCTCTCCTTATAAATCCTGGGCCCCTCACTCATATCCAATATGTTTTGAGATTGATACCCAAATTTATTACGATATTATAACAGGCCCTTCCATGGTTTCAAATATCGGCCAATTCCAATCTGGATCGGTTTTGGTCCAAACGATACTAACTCCCTAAGTCATATCATTTTTACACAAATATATATCCTTGAGGATTGGTTGGACCCCTCCAGATCAGTCGATTCCGAGCGATATTTAAGTTGGATCACCGATCCACCAATACGAAGAGTTTTTATACCGAAACAATATGGTATAATTTTATATATATATATATATATATATATATATATATATATATATATATATATATATATATATATATATATATATATTTGAAGAGATATTGGCTCATGACCGATGTTTAAGCACCAAGTAGTGTTTAAATGATCTACCACCATTAAATTAGTATTTTTGATCTTACACCATTGAAATGTGATTTACCATTATGCCATGTGATATAGATTTATCATCAATCTAAATTGTTCAGGCGACAATCCATCATTGAGAAATGTGGTAACCAAAAAACATGTCCACAAGTGAACTTAAACCATCCAAATGGCGAATTTGAATATCAGCCATTAAAACGGCTGATATTAGAGAGCCTAGATCGGATGGTTAAAATCTCTCAAAAAAATTTGATTTTGGGCCCACTGCTTTTCAACTTAAGATATATCACTTTGACGGTGTGGATTACCCACAGCTTAATCTCATCAATGACATATGATCATTTAAGCACCATTTTGGTGCCTAAATGACCGTCAGGTGAGTCATGCCCAAATTTTGAAGTAAAAAAATTAACTCAAATCTTCTAAAGCTCTAGCCTAATTCCATCTTCTAAGATGTCTCCTTCCATTTGCATAGACTTCTTCTTACCACCAAATTTTATAGGAAAACCGAGTTGAAGAACAATAACAAAATTATCCCTTCCCTATTATCTAAATGTTTCAAAGAATTCTTGTAATAGGTGATTATGGAATTGATCCAAATATACAACCAATGGACTTCCATACATTAAATTGGGTCATCAGCAACTTATTTGGCAGTTTACGTTGAAAAATGTTAACCAATTTTAATTTTCCCGCCCCAACCTTTTTTGCGTTGGGATCACCCAATCCGATCCACCGATACCGATCTAGTTTGGTTTTGTGCTAAGCAATCTGGTGACCAATTCTGATATTTTAAACTATGGGCCTTTCTCCATGCCACATTATCCAGTTCAATTGTCCACGTGATTTGGCTCAATACGTCCAATACAAGTGGGGTATGTAGAAGTTTAGTCCCACATCGAGTATTCATAGCCTTGTCTCTCCTTGTAAAATTCTTTGCCCCTCAACTCTTAGCCGATTGATTTTGAGATGGATACCCAAATTTATCAGCCCCTGACTATCCTCTTTAATTTTTCTTGTTTAGAGTTGTTTGTTGGGGCCCTCTGTTTGGTTCTGACCCACTGTGAAGGGTTCAGTTCTAAGGGCATGAGCTTGGCATTTCTACTTCTAGGTGGGATTCTAAGGGCTTCTCTTATAACCCCAAGGACGCCCAACAGCTGAGGGAGCCATAGGCCATGGCCAACAAAGAATACTTCAATTCCTTAGTCATGGCTTTTAAGCTGTTCTTCATGGTGTCACCCAAGAGGGCCTGGTTTTTATGGTGATTCCTTGTTTGGAAAGTTGGTTGGCCAACCAATATTGACTGGATTTATTTCTATTTGAAGACCAAGCCAAACTTCCATTTCTTCTCAAATTGAATGAAATTGGGAAGAAGTTTCTCATTGCATTTGTGTTGACATATTCCTTTTTTAAAGGTTATCTAATTTTCCAAGAAAAGGTTTATAGTTATTTAATAGAAAAGGTTTATAGTCATTTAATGTTAAAGTTTCTTTAGCCACCTCTTTCAACGCATGCCTATTGATCAGAACCGTTAAGTCCTTTGGCCAATTTTTTGTGGGCGATTTTTAAAAAATTACAGTGATATAAATTTTCAAACAAGTCAATCAATGATAACTTTTATAAAAAAATTGCTAACTTTAATGGACCATTCGAATGTATGTGATGACACAGACATTTTTGTATGGCATAGCTCTCTGCTAGCCTCTGCTACAGTAGAGGTCACCTGCTTTAGTTGGTTTCCATTCTCTTTTCTAACTTCTTACAAAGGAGGCTTTACATGCTCTAGCAGCAACCCCCATGCTCTCTACTAACTCACTGCCAGAGCAAAAAAAATCTGCTCTAGCAAGAAGTGAGTAGAGAGGAGGGTAAACCTGTCGAACAAGTAAATCTAGTATAAAATCTTGCTATGCAAAGAGTTATCAAGGAGAAGGGGTAGCTGCTAAAGCAAGTAGCAGCATGTTAGAAAAGATGATGGGAACCTGCTTAAGCAGGTGAACTCTGCTACCATAGGGGCTAACATAGAGTTACTGCTACCATAGGGGCTAACATAGAGTTATGCTATACACAGCCTTTGCTGTGCTCTAATTCTTTCCACTTATTCCACCAACGCTCAATTTCCATCTCCTTAGCCTTAATCTCCTTTTCCTCTATTTTTACTTTTCCATACTCTTTAAATATTATCGCTATCTCAAATATTACCAAATGGATATACATTTATTATGGATATCTTCTCTGTTATGAAAGGGGAAGGAGGAGATATTTTAGGCTCTTAAATTCTTAATTGAATGTAAAGGAGAGAACTTTTTGTACTCGCATATATTTCAAACGTTACTCCTCTTAATGAAATGCATCAAGTTATTGTCAAAAAGTAGCCAAAACAAGTTTTACGTTGTATCAAAACCATGGCCAGCAATGATCCTACGATCAGGCCGCCAATAGTCCTGGCTCCTGTTCTTATTGTTTCTGTAACATATCTTCTGCAAACTTCTTTTTTTTTTTTTTCCTTATTGTTTCTTGTTTTTTCGATCAATTAAACTCTTTAATTCATATTCAATAGTATAGATATACTAAATTTGATTATCCCCATTGTTCATGATTCAAATTCGCCACTTGAAGATAATCAAGTCACGCAATCCAATTGAATGCTCCTGCGAGAGAGATTATGGTTTATCAGATCTAATGGCCACTTTCCCTTTAGAATCCAAGATGAGCAAGATGCGAAAATGATCAAAGAAAATTAGTGACTAATACCACACAATGAACATGTGATAGCCCGACTTTCCACCCCCAGAAACCCATGCCACCAAGATTATCGTCACCGACGATCCCTAGAACAAATGCACACATGTCTGCTTGCAGTGGCGGAAATCAAGCAATCACCCTCTAAAATGCATATAGAGACAACTAATAAAACACAACATAAAAGATAACAACTATATATAAACAAAATCTAAGTATACATCTTCAAAAATGAACCAAAAAGAACCACTGGTGATGGACATCCATCATCCAAAACAATGGTTCCCAATAATAGTTCCTACAGAATATATAATGTTATAAATAAACATCTACAGTAAATAAATATTGAAAGGTGGCTACCAGGCATACAGACAATCCAAAATACACATGTGTAGATCCCAAAATATAAAACTAATACCCTAGCTACTGATAAAATTCGTTAGCAAGGGTATCAGTGTCCTCCTCCTTGGCCTTAGCCTCCGCCTTTGGCACATTGCCTGGATTACTCTCAGTGCCAGGAGCCCTAGCCTCAGAACCTATTATATAGAAACAGGGTGAGCTAACCATCTATGTTCAATAGAAGAAACTTAAGTAAATTGCATCTAAAATATAAAATATAGCTTGCAGAACATAACTCATAACAGATGATTATATCAGATAATGCAGACATAACAGAATAGATATTGGATGCAGAACTTTTAATGAACAGAACAAATGTAGAATCATCAGAAACAGACATTATTCTTAGAGTTTTCGGATGTATGCATAAAGTATTTAATGACTTAAATTGTATACTTAAATAACTCCCGTGAATATAGCATGGAATAGCCAGATGTGTTCCGATGGGTAACCCCGACCATTGTCATTCAATAAACAATTGTAGATAATTGCATCAATCCTCTTCAAAGGATAACAACTTGTGCTAAGGGGTTTACAAATCAGATACATGGATATTTTGTCTGCCGATCGTAGGTATCCTACCATGTCAGGGGGATTCGTCACATGAACTTTTAATCAATACACATAGAGACCTCAAAATCGAATAGCAGAGTCAAATGACAGAATAAGATAACAAAGCTTTTATCATATGCAAGGCATGCTTTTAAAACAGACGAAAACAAATACAGATGTTAGTAAACCATGTAGTCAAAATCGGTTACAAGTTAAGTTGAATTTCTCCTACCTCAGTCTTTCTAGGCAAATCTAAAACTTTTTAAAGTGCCCTGATCTTTACCTAGACCATACGCATAGTATACTACGTGTTAGAAGTGTTAGAACAGCAACTGGTACAGAGTTCAACCTAGAAAACTAAAACAGGGAAAACAGGGAATTCGATTGATCAATCTCCATGTTTGATCGATCGAATTCACATCTGATCGATCAATTCATCATTTGATCGATCGAATGTCATACCTCTATACAGACAGAACAACGAAAATCTGATCGATCAATTCCCTATTTGATAGATCAGATTCTCAAGTTGATCGATCAATTACCATGGTTGATCGATCAGACACCAACATTTCATACATACAGAAACAGAGGAGATTCGATCGATCAATCTCCCATTTGATCAATCGAATTCTAAATTTGATCGATCAATTCTCATATTTGATCGATCGGATTTTCAAGTCCAAAATTTTTAGAAAAACATACCTCTTGTTCTATACTTTAATTATACAATTCGATTGATAAAATCTCCTACTTAATTCTATCAATCTCACAATTCGATCGATCAATTCTCTATTGATCGATCATATCACACTTGATCGATCACTTCATAATTTGATCAATCAGTTCCAAATTTGATCGATCAAATCCCAGATTTGATCGATCAGATTTATCGGGCCTAAACTTCTACAAAGCAGCCCTCCAGTTCTATAAGTGTTCATATAATTCGATCGATCAAATCCCAGATTTGATCGATCGGATTAAAATTTGATTGATCAAAAACTCAATTTGATCAATCGAAAATGACAGTAAATGTCATTAATACAGTTCGTTGATTTTAACCCCATTTCAACCACTGTTCTTTATGATCCTCCACGAATCATCCAAGCACACTTAACTACATATTTCATGACATCTAAACTACAGAAAACCCATAATAACTCACCTCTTTGATGGTTGTTTCCTTGGTTCACGGAGCTTTCATTTCGAGGTGGGTTTAGGATTCAAACTCGAGAGTTTGTCAAGGCGAGTTCTCCGATGAACCGGAGATACAAATCCATGCTAACACACATATGCATATCGCCCTTCCCAAGCAGATTCGACGTTCACAAGTCGATTCCTTCACGCATAAAATCAGAGTGTCCGTAACCTAGGGTTTCTCGAGCTTGGCTCAACAAAGGGAGTTCTCTAGCTATAGCTTTGCAGGCAAGGGTTCAAAGCAAGGAAAAGAAGCATCAAGTTTTCCTAACCTTGATTCTCTTATCAGCTATGAATGAAAATATCTCTAATATTTCTATTTCTAACTCTTTTGCTCCGGTGTTGAACGCGCACACACTACTTACTCGTATCACATTGTACAATGGTCCAATTGCATCTCGGACTTGCGTCGTAAGTGACATCTCACTTCACACGCCTACAGATTAAAAATCCTCATACTAATATTACGATTATTGAAATTTCAAATTTGTCTCAATTTTTATGCTAGGCACGTTTACCAAAGTAGTCAGAAGTTTCAGAATTTTTGGGTCGTTACATTCTCAACCCCTTGGGAATTTTTGTCCTTAAAAATGTCAGACAGATATAGACAGGTCTACGGTGTTCCTTAATCCTAACGCTCATAACGAAATTGAGACAGACAGTTCTAACTGTACAAGTGGGTCACAGTGCAATAGTCACCACTAAGCACGGGTATGAGGGTCCGGGATCCGTAGCAACCTGGATGTACTGCGTGTGACATCCGAGAATGCCATAGAGGATTGCATCCGTACATGGATGCATCCATCCCAAAGGCCCCATACTCGAAAGAACACTCCACAGTGACTCAAACACAAACACAGAGAACATACAGACAATATCTAACAAATTTACATCAGAGCTATCAAACCCGAATAGATTAGAGGGTAGAGGAGAAGTATACAGCTAAGCAGAGTACAGAGCATGTAAAAATAGATAGCGAACACATCATACAGAATAGTCAAATCAGAAATCGTGCAGGAATAGTAGTGCATGCGGAACAGAAATTTAATATGGAAAACAGAATGGCATGTACATATATAATTATAAAAACAACGTAAAGGTATTGTGATCACCTACCGATGGAGTGGATGATGAACTTGACTCCGTAGGTGCGTTTGGTCGGCTGGGTCTGGACGGCTTGGCACTATAGTCACGAGGATCCACTGTATGCAAGCGGGAATGCCCGATCATAGTGATAGTAGTGGTCGGATAAGCATACTGCATCAGTAGTGTGAGCATCCCCTCATGAAAATTCAATCGCCGATGCACCTGACGATGGAACTCCTGTCTCGTCTAGCCTCTCGTGTACTCACTTATTATTTTCGTTGATCAAGGCGAGTACACTTTCTAGGGAAGTGGAGGAGAACTCAGGACGGCGTGAGGTACTGGCACGAGTAGGTCTGCGTGGAGGAACGGGTGCCGGTCGTGCGGGTACTGCAGGCTGAGGTGGAATATCAGGTTGTGCCTCCCCCTCCGTTAGAGCTCGCTTAGCATCCTTGACTCCGACCTCAACTAGTGGAACCTCCTCCTCATCTAGTAACCTCTTCACCAAAGGTTATAGCTCTTGGTCAAATCCTTGAGCTTGAAAACCTTGGTATTGTCATTCCTTCTTGGCTCCCCCGGAGCCATGCTATAAGCCTCACGTAGGGAGTTGTACTGCTCAACCATGCGTGTGATCAACCGTGCATAAGGCATCTCTTTCTTTGAGATGAACTTCTTCTCGGACATCCTTTCGACGGCATCGAGTATTCCATCAATGACGACATCGGTGACGACATCCTTTCAAGGTCTTGGTAGCCCACCACTCCTTTGAAAGTTCCTACTCAATGAGTGGCAGTTGGGCTGTTGAACGGGTGGCACGAGTGATATGGGTGGTGCCACGGGTGGTACGATAGGTTGTACAACCGGTTCAATGTGGGGCATGGGCACACAAACCCACGACTTAGGAACTGTGCGTGAAGCGTTCTTCATTTGTGGTCCCATGGCTTAAAAAGAGAAAATACTCAAGAAAACCCTAAAGGAATAGAGAAGTATAGGGTTTACCGAGTGAAGAGCTAAATTTGCAATTTGAAGAAGTAAAAGTACGGAGCTCTGGTAGCAGGAAATAGCCGGAAATCACCTTTGAATGCAAGGGAAGGAAAGGGAGTTCAAACGATTTGGTTTTGTTGATGGTTCAAATGGGCATGTTTAAAACTCAGCGCCACTTAAATCGATAAATTCGATCGATCAATGCTAAATTGATCGATCGGATTTCAAAATGAAAAAGCCCTAGCCCGATAGGTTGATCGATCAATCCTCTAGGTTGATTGATCAGATTCCAAATTTGATTGATCAATTTGTCCAATTGATCGATCGGACAAGTTTAAAAGTAACGCATCGTTCAAAGTCAGTTGGTCGATCAATTTGTAGTTTGATCGATCGGATTCACATTCGATCGATCAAATACTCCCTTTGATCGATCGAATAGGTTTGAAAATAAAAAGTAAGGCTGATCGATCAACTAGTCAGGTTGATCGATTAGATAAGCATTTGATCAATCAAATCATCACTTTGATCAATCAAACTTGACAACAAAGTTGTCCTCCCACAATATAGGTTTAACAGACCTGTAAGCATTGGCAATGCCCAACGATTATATTTCACTGCTATACTAACATGTTAAGCAATGTGTATAGCCCAAATGCATGCTCAAAGATTTAACAAACGTACAATACACTATAGAATAAATCCAAGCATCAAAATTACCTCGCATATCAGTCAAACAGATGCGAGTATTGGTAGCGAATTTCAGCTTCACGCTCCCAGGTAGCCTCCGCAAAAGAGAGATTTCGCCACTTGACTAGGACAAGTGAGATCATCTTAGTCCGTAACACCTGCTCCTTACGGTCTAAGATCTGCATAGGTTCCTCTACTAGGGTCAGATTCTCTTGAAGTTCAATCGGCTAAAAATCTAGGATGTGTGTTGCATCTTTCACGTATCTCTTCAACATGGAGATATGAAATACATTATGCATGCTTGCCAACTGTGATGACAACGTAATCCGATATGCGACTTCTCCAACCTGACCTAACACTTCAAAAGGTCTAATGTAACATGGACTTAGCTTCTCACATTTCCCAAAATGCAACACGCCCTTGGTAGGCGAGATCTTGACAAAAACCTTGTGTCCTACCTAAAAATAGTTGTTAAATCCATACAAATGAACTGAGAAAAAATTATCTATTGAATTTAACGCAATCAAGCTCACTTGAAACTTGACCTGCATCTTATGAAGATCGACATAACTCTTTTGGCGACTTTGAGCAGCTCTTAATCTCTCACAGATCAACCGAATCATCTCAGTTCTCACCAACTTCCTTCCAATTCAACGGAGATCTACATCGTCATCCATATAAAGCTTCGTAGGGAGCCATGCCAATACTAGATTGATAGCTATTGTTGTACGTGAACTCAATCAGAGGCAAATGTTGATCCCATGACCCATGAAAGTCTAACATGCACGAACGCAACATATCCTCTATGATTTGGTTCACTCTTTCAGTCTGCCCATCTGTTTGAGGATGGAACACTGAGCTGAAGTCAAGTCTAGATCCCATGCCTTCTTGAAATCTCTGTCAGAACTGTGATGTATAAAGCGAATCGCGATCACACATAATACTGACCAGTATACCATAAAGTCTAACTATCTCTTTCAGGTACAGCTCTACAAGCTTGCTGGCAGTATACGTCGTACGATTCGGCAGAAAATGTGCAGACTTGGTCAGTCTATCCATAATGACCCAGATGGCATTGTGTTTCATCAATGTCTTTGGCAACCCCAATATAAAATCCATAGAAATTGCTTCCCATTTTCCCTCAGGTATAGGGAAAGGTTGCAACAATCCCAATAAATTTTGATGATCACCTTTACTTGCTAGCAGACCAAGCTTCTGAACATGTACTCTGCTACGTCCTTCTTCAAGCCTCTCCACCAGAAGCTTTTCTTCAAGTCCTGATATATCTTGATACTCCTAGGATGTAAAGCATATATTGATTTATGAGTCTCCTCTAAAATAGTGTCTCGG
Organism: Chloranthus sessilifolius; assembly: GCA_021018995.1. Classification (NCBI taxonomy): domain Eukaryota; kingdom Viridiplantae; phylum Streptophyta; class Magnoliopsida; order Chloranthales; family Chloranthaceae; genus Chloranthus; species Chloranthus sessilifolius. Next base: position 33,139,706 of record CM037597.1, on the reverse strand, counting down.
AGCTCAACATTGGTGGGAATGCACACTCTATCTCAGAATAACAAAGTACCATCCTCCCTAATGGAGAAATCTGCTCTGGTCCCGCTGATCACACCTTGTCTAATGGTCATAAGCTCATCATCGACCATTTTAAGTTTACGAATGTTTTCAAACAAGGTCGCCCTGATAACAAGGGTGGTCATCAAAGTGCCTGAACCTTTCACATCGAACCTAGCATCACACAAGGCCAAGTCCTCAACCAAGCGTCACCAATGCACTCTCATAATGAGATGCGCTAACTGAACTAAAGACTTTTGACTCAAAGCATCTGCCACTACGTTGGCCTTCCCAGGGTGATACTGGATGGAACAATCATAATCTTTCAAGAACTCCATCCATCTTCGTTGTCGCGTGTTCAGGTCTTTCTGGGTGAATAGATACTTAAGGCTCTTGTGGTCGGTAAAGATATCAAACGTCTCACCGTACAAGTAGTGCCTCCAGATCTTTAAAGAAAAAATTACCACTACTAACCCTAGATCATGTATGGGATAGTTCTTTTCGTGTTCCTTGAGTTGTCCAGAGCCGTATGCGATAACCTTCTTGTGTTGATTAAGAACACAACCCAGACCACTATAAGATGTGTCACTGTATATAGCAAAACCTCTTCCACTAGAAGGTATATCTAACACTGGTGTTGTAGTCAGACGCATCTTGAGTTCTTAAAAACTCTTCTCACACTGCTCTGTCCAATCAAACTTAGCATTCTTCTTTGTAAGATAAGTAAGCAGACTTGAGAATTTAGAGAATCCTTCCACAAACCAACTATAGTATTCCGCCAAGCCAAGGAAACTATGGACTTCCGTTACCGTCTTTGGTTGCTCCCAATTCACTATAGATTTGATCTTTGCAGGATCAACTATTATACCCTTCTCAAAGACGATGTGGCCTAAGAAGCTGCCCTGATCAAACCAAAACTCGCACTTGCTAAGCTTGGTGTATAGTTGGTGGTCCCTGAGTATTTAAAGAGCTACTCGTAAATGTTGCATGTGTTCCTCTCTTATTTTTGAATAGATGAGGATATCGTCAACAAAAACCACCACTGATTTATCGAGGTGTGAATTGAATACCCGATTTATCAAGTCCATGAACGATGAAGGTGTGTTCGTTAGCCCAAAAGGCATCACCAAGAACTCATAATGACCATAACTCGTGCAAAATGCGGTCTTGGAATTGTCGTCCACCTTAATCTTCAATTGATGGTAACCCGACTTTAGATCAATCTTTGAGAAGAACCTTGCACCCTATAATTCAACGATTCTTAATCATCATCTTGTTTAACTGGCACTAATCGATGCATTGCCACATCGAACCATCATTCTTCTTCACAAACAGTACCGGTGCTCCCCAAGGAGATACACTCAGTCTAATAAAACCATTGTCCAAGTGCTCCTGAAACTGCTCCATTAGTTGCTTTAGATCATCAAGCGCCATTCTATACAGAGCCTCTGACAATGGCTCAGTACCCAGTGCTAAATCAATTGCAAACTCGATCTCCCAATCAGGTGACAATCCCAATAATTCCTCAGGAAAGACATCGGGGTATTCACATGCAACAGTGTTAAGAGCAATATCTCTCTTCTTCTCCTGATGATCTTGCAAGTAAGTAAGATATCTACAGCATCCATTCTTCATCATGTGCTCCGCTCATATAGCTGAAATGAATGGTGCATCCTTGAATTTTATTCCACAAAAGCGAAAGGACTTTCTCTTTGGAGGTCAAAAGGTTACAATCATTTGTAGGCAGTCCACACTCGCATGGTATGCTGATAATTAATCCATTCCAAGGATCACGTCAAATCCTTCCATATCCAATGTGATCATATCCATCATCGTCTCGTGATCTTTAATTATCATGATAACTGATTGACATACTGTATCTATGCTGACTTAGCTTTCTGTGGGTATGGATACGGCTAAGATGAAATCAAGGGTCTTGGGCACGATGCCTAACTACTCAGAGAATGACGGAGTGATAAACGAATGACTAGACCCAGGGTCTATCAATACTTGAGCGTTCACTTTACTCTCGTCGCCTTTACGACACATAACAAGGTTACATTTTTATTTATATATTAAACATATAGAGTTAAGTGTACAATAATTTTGAATATCCACATGCATAAAATCATCAGAACACACTATAGTATATGAATATCAACTAATTAATTTAACTCTCAAAGCGTAAAGATACGTTGGATGACGTCATTTGATGTCAGGGCATCCTTTGCTGTGACGGCATATGCTCGACCTTGAACAACAAGTCGAGATGATCTCTAAGTATATACCAACCCAACCCGCTCCTTGCTTTCCTTACTCTCCTCAGGGCAATTTCTAACCATGTGGCCCATCTTGTGTGGTTTCCCACATTTAGCACATGCTGGTGCCGGAGTGAATGAAGAGACCCGTGAAGATCCCTATATGATAAAAGCTCCACTAACAGACGAACCAGATGATCTGAATGGTCTGAATGATACAGGAGCCGCCGGCCTCTGATATGAACTCGGGCCTGAAGATATAGCTGCCCAAGAGTGAGTAGGGCATCTAGAAGGTTTGGAAAACCTAGCCCTCTGGTTCTGTTTAGGGTCCTGAGATTGTCCCTGAAATGACCTCTCTTTGTTTTACCTATCTCTTCAGGCGAACAGCTTCTGGCTCTCCTCTTCAGAAATGAGAGCTTTAGACGTAACTGTTGCATACGTCTCTAATTCCCACAGGGCCACTTCTTTCTGTAGGTTGGGCCTCAACCCAAGCTGAAACTTCTGAGCTCAAATCGACTCAGTGGCTACGTGCTATGAAGCAAACCTCTATAATCTATCAAACTCTGCACTATACTCGTGCACCATCATAGCACCTTGTTCGAACTTGATAAATTTCACTTCCTACTGATGCCTCACTATCATGGAAAAGTACTTGTCATTGAGAGTCTCAACGAACTCAGCCCACGTCCAAGGGGTATTGTGACAGCCCCGAATTCTGTGCTCAGAAATCCGTGCCATCAGGATCATACACTGGATGATCCCTAGGACAAATCACACAATATCTGTATATAAAGCGAAATTATACAGATACAATCCCACAGCGGCAAGTAGAGTCATCTAATGAATCAATTTAAAAGTAAGAACAATAAAGAAACTTTCATTTATAAATGTAAAAAGTATACATCCTCAAAAAGGAACCAAAAAGAACCATCGGTGACAGACATCCATCACCCAAACAATGGTTCCCAATGATGGTTCCGATAGAATGTATAATTAGGCTATAAATGAAATAAAATATCTACAAAAATTAATACAAAAGTGGCCACCAGGCACACATAATCCAAAGTCTCCAACAAACATAACACCCCAAAAATGTCTAAGCTATACCCAGTCTATGGGTAAAAGTCGTCAGCTGGGACGTCTGTCTCCTCGTCCTCAACTTCAGCCTCAGGATCAGGCTGATAGTCTGGGTCGCTCTCCGTTCCGGGAGTCACCGCCTCAGAACCTAAATGTTTACAAAACAGGGTGAGCTACATCCTAGCTCAATAGAAGAATTCCAAATAAAATTGCATTCTAATTGTATAACATGGTCATCAAAGAACAAAACTGAAGATATGCAGCAGATGTATAAAACATGAGACATTTATCCAAAACAGTACAGAATTGATGAATACAACATATAATGACTTAGTGTAGTATACTTAAGTAACTCCCGTGAGTATAGCACGTGGTAGCCAGATTTGGTCCGATGGATAATCCCAACCATCGTCGTTCACATGAACAATTTCGGAATTTGCAACAATGCCCCACACATGGAGTGCAATTGTGCCGAGGATTACAAAGCAAATGCACAAGTGTGCCTGAAACGGATATACCGCCGAGTCGGTGGGATTTTTACTGAATATCAAACCTCAAATCACATGCATACTTATCATACTTAACAGAATTCAGATTTCGGATACGGATGTCAAATGTCAAATCAAGTACAGAATAGAATGCTCATACATATGCTAAACATGCTTTTAAAACAGAATTAAACTATGCTGAATTATGTATGACGGATATAAATCATGAGATCAAAGATAAATGCAATTTCGATTGAATTCCCCTACCTCGGATCAAGTTCCTTCTAAGCAAATCCAAAGCTTTTTCAAGGCATCTTAGTCTGATCCTAGACCATAAACATGTTACCCTAGGTGTTAGAGTGACAGATTGTGAACTGGCACAATGTCCAGTGGTTCTTACATATAATTTTTCTAACTGTCTGAAAACAGGGTTTATTGATCGATCAATACCTTGTTGATCGATTAATGAACTCTTCATTGATCTATCAACACCCTTGTTGATCGATCACCAAAGCACCCACTGCTTGTATATTTTGTACACCATTGATCGATCACCATGTTGGTTGATCGATCAATGGAATTCAGATGATCACCACCACTGTTGATCGATCAATACCTTGTTGATTGATCGATCAATACCTTGTTGATCGATCACCAATATTAACCCAAAATTCCCCAACTCTCTGCCATTAAGGTTACTTTACTGTGTATACAAATTGATCGATCACCACCCCTGTTGATCGATCAATTTCATACTTAGTGATCGATCAACACCTTGTTGATCGATCAATTCCATACCCAGTGATCGATCAACACCTTGTTGATCGATCAACAATGACGAATTTTCAGTCATTAATGGAGTTCACCAACCAAATTTTTCTAACTTATTTTTCTTCCAAAAATTCATAAAAATCTTAACTGTTCTTATAGAACCTATACTTAGGGCATCCAACTACCCATTTTTAAACAAGAGAGCTCACCTCTATGTGGGCCCTTTCGGGGTTTCGGTAACTCCGGATGAGGGTTTCGGATCAAGCTCTCGGAGTTTATCACCGATCCGAGTTCGACGAGCAACCTTTTAGCTCTGGTTCAGCATGCATACACTTCACACACACACACAACCCATACCTAAGCTTAATCCATTGGTCTCTACATACCCTAGCTTAGGAAACTCACCTTTCTATCTTGCTAACCCTGTTTTATACAAAAACCCTCTTGCAAACCTACTTAGCTACAGACTCCTTAACTGTTAGAACAACTAGGGCAAGGGGAAGAAGAAGAAGAAGAAGAAGAAGAACTTCCTCTACCTCTCCCTTCCTTCTCTTATAAGCTACCAACTGAAATATCTTAGATATTTCAGTTGCTTCTCAAATCTTTAATTCGGTGTGAAACACCAACATGTCGATACGGCGTAGTGTACCGTCTCGACATCGCACTCAACTCGGATCGAAACGGGTTTTCATACGTGAACTAACCTACTTATAGGCTAATATTATTTCTATTAATATTATTTTCAAAGTTTTAAATTTTCTGTCTCGATTTCCGTGCCGGGCACGTACATCGATGCGGTTAGTTTCTGGTTCAAATTTTCTGGGTCATTACATTATCCCCCCCTTAGGAATTTTCGTCCTCGAAAATGTCTAATAGGTGCGACTAAGGAACAGAGGTTTTCTAAGACTAATAGACCGAGATAATATAGAGGATGCATCTACGTACGATGCAGAGAAATATAGACATGCTAAACAGAATGTATATAATATGCAGAGTAATGTAAATGCGGATATATACGTAGTTTACAAATATTATAGCGTAGTATAGTTATACCTGTGGGGACATCGGATGGTCCACTCGCACCAGATGGTCCAGTCCCGGCGGGGACCGGCATGGTGGGCGGAGCAGGAACAGGAGTGTAAGTGCGAGGATCGACAACGTGCTCACGGGCATGCGCAATCATCGGGGTCGAAGTCGTCATGTATGCCTGCTGCATCAAGAGCTCTAACATGCCCTCGACGTAGTCGAGCCCCATGAACTCCGACAGAAATAGCTCAATCCCATCCAAGCGCTCATGTATGTGTTTGTTACCCTCGAGGACCGCAAGCACGGCGTCAAGAGTAACGGTGGATGGGGCAAAGGTAAGGCGAGGATAGGGGCGAAAGGCGAGGCGACGTGACGAAGAAGAACGCGGTGGTCGCCGTGATGGGGTAGCAGCAGATTGAGGTAGCACCTCAGGCTGAGGTGGCTGATCAGATGGGGCCTCCCCCCCACTATGAGCTGGTACATCAGGTGCTCCACCCTCAGGAATAACGGGCTCAGCAGCCTTGTCGTCACCCTCCTCCTCAGGCTCGGGTAGTCTCTTGACCAAAAGATTATAACTCTTGGTCCAGTCTTTTAGTTTAAAGACTTTGGTGTTGTTGGTTAAGCGTGGCTCATTAGGAGCCAAGCTATAGTGCTCGCGTAGAGCAACATATTGCTCCACCAGCTTTGTTTAGGCGAGCATAGGGGATTTGTTTGGTGGCTCCCGCCTTCGCCTTTTCGGTCATAAGGTCGCGGGCGGTGATGATGCCCTCAATCACGACCTCGGCCATCGGATACCAACGATCCTCAAAGGCCGAAAAGAGGGCCATCTGGACAACACCAGTCCGTGAGGACTTGTGCAAAAATGGAACGAGTGCACACTTGAAATACGTATCAAGCATCCACAGTTTGTCGGGTAGTTGGGCCCTAGAAATGGATTGGCCCTTCCCATGCTTGCCGTTGGTCATCTTGGTGATGACATCAGCAAAAGGAACCTCTTTCTCATACGGTGGCGCCAAGCCACGCGTATCAAGGTGAGTGGTTGCACACTCTAGGGCAGCGGCAACATGGAATCGGTTGAATTTATATTCAAACCTGTCAATGGTAGTGACGAGTCGGTGTCGGGAATCCCCCCAACGAAGGTTTTGGAAAAAGAGCCGCACTATGCGAGGGCAATAGTGATCGTGAAACGGCTCAAGCAAGGGTTTTAACCCTAACTTTTGAAGGTAGCCCTTGGCCCAAGCCATTTCGGGGCGATCATCGTAGAGAGTAGGAATAAATCGATACTGGTAAAAGGTTTTGAAGCCCACCACTCTTTGGGGACTTCACGCTAATGGGGCCGGATGGGTGGAACCACATCCAAAATCGGTGCCATGGGTGGCACGGTTGGTGGAGGAACGGGAATGGTGGGCGGCACCGGGGCACGCGCCCGAGATGTGGGTACCTTACGCGAAGGATTCTTCGTGCGAGGTCCCATGGTCAAGTCCTTACAAGAAAAATGAAATATAAGACCCGAAAGGAAGCGAACAAGGATTTTACCGGGTGAATGGAGCGATGTCCACGCGAATCAAGCCGGAGAAAGGATGGGAATGGCCGGAAGTGAGTCGGAAGGGAAGTTGAAACGTCGGAGTGCAAAAGCCCTTTGCTCGTTCACGTGAATAGGATAGAGCAAATGACCGTTCAAAACCCCATTTTATAACACAAAAGTGTGTTGGTGATCGATCAATTCATTGGTGGTTGATCGATCACCACTAAAATTTTTAAGTTCAAAAGTATTGAACCCGACCTGTTGATCGATCACCACATTCAATGTTGATCGATCAATGGTTCACTTGTTGATCGATCACCAACCTCCCTGTTGATCGATCAATAGACCTGTTGTAAAAATTTCTTGTTACAATCGAACCATTAAAATGACTCAACCGTAATGGAAAGATACCGGTACATGTACATCACATACATGACCCAAAATATACGACAAATCGAGTCGATGAGATAAATCTAATCATCAAGTTATAATCACGATGATGAATTTAGAAACAAACTCAAAAGAAAATTCACCTTAGCATTAAGTGAACAAGTGTGGATCATTCACGGATCTCGGCGACGTTCCCAAGTGGCTTCCAAGCGTGATGATTCCGCCATTTGACAAGTACTAGCGGAATTAATTTGGTCCTCAAAACTTGATCCCGTTGATCCAAGATCTCTATCGGTTCTTCAACCATGGTTAGATCTTCTTGTAATTCAATCGGTTGAAAATCCAAGACATGTGTCGGATCATGCACGTAACGTCGCAGCATCGATACATGAAAAACATTATGCATGCTCGCCAACCGTGGTGGCAAAGCAATCCGATCGCAACCTCGCCAACCCGTCCGAGTACCTCAAAGGGCCTATATATACCGAGGACTCAACTTTCCTCGCTTTCCGCGCATGACACCCTTTGTTGGCGATATTTTTACAAACACATTGTCTCCCACGAAAACAAGTGTTAATTACCTAACTAATTACTTAAACTAGAAAATCGTAACCTCGGGAATGCCTTAAAGGATACCGAAACTCACGTGTATCCGATGAAGATCGGCATAACTCTTTTTGGCGACTTTGAGCAACCCTCAATCTTCGCGGATCAACCGAACTGCCTCGGTTGTACTTTCCACGATATCAGGTCCCAAAATGAGTTTCTCACCAACTTCCTCCCAGTTCAATGGAGATCTACATCGACGTCCATACAAGGCTTCATAAGGCGCCATCCCGATACTCGACTGATAGCTGTTGTTGTAAGCGAACTCGATCAAAGATAGATGTTCATCCCATGAACCTTGAAAGTCCAACATACAAGCTCGCAACATATCTTCGATGATCTGGTTCACTCTCTCAGTCTGCCCATCTGTCTGAGGATGAAACGCTGAGCTGAACTCCAATTTAGTACCCATGCCTTCCTGGAATCGTCGCCAAAACTGCGATGTATAAAGCGGATCTCTATCACATACTATACTGACTGGTATGCCGTGTAACCGGACTATCTCCTTCATGTATGTACTGCAAACTTAAGCTTTGTCAGAACGTAAGTGATATGGCAAAAGTGTGCAGATTTGGTCAACCTATCAACAATGACCCGTATGGCATTGTTCTTCCTCAATGTGTTGGCAACCCCAAGATGAAATCCATAGAAATGGCTTCCCATTTCCATTCGATCTTAGAGGTTGTAACAACCTGGATTTCGATGGTCTACTTTCACCGCTATGCATCAAACATCGAGACACAAAATCTGCTACATCTTTCTTCAGTCCTCTCCACCAAAAACTGCGCTTGAGATCTTGATACATCTTGGTACTCCCAGGATGTATAGCATACGTTGACTTATGTGCTTCTTCTAGAATAGTTTCTTTAAGATCTTTATCAGCTGGTATGCACATTCGATCTCGAAACAGTAAAGTACCATCATCCTTGATGGAGAAATCAGGTCGAATCCCGTTGATTACATCCTTGCGAATGGCCATAAGCTCATCATCAATCATCTGGAGCTTATGCACGTTATCAAACAACGTGGGCCGTATCACTAAGGTAGCCATCAATGCCCCTGAACCTTTGACGTCTATCAATGCATCGCACAAGGCCAGGTCCTCAAGTAGATGCCACCTTTGTATTCTGGTGATAAGATGTGACAACCGGCGTAAGACTTTCGCTCAAAGCATCGCCACAACATTGGCCTTCCAGAGGTGATCTTGGATGGAACAATCATAATCTTTCAAGAACTCCATCCATCTCGCATGTCATATTTAAATCCTTCTGGGTAAACAATTACTTAAGGCTTTTGTGGTCGGTGAAGATATCAAACGTCTCACCGTACAAGTAGTGCCTCCATATCTTCAAGGCAAAGATTACCGCAGCCAACTCTAAGTCATGAGTTGGATAATTCTTTTCATGCTCCTTCAAATTGCCCAGAGCCATAAGCGATAACCTTCTTTGTCTTGAGGACACAACCCAAACCACCATATGATGCGTCACTATAGATAGCAAAACCTCCTCTGCCAGAAGGTATTGCCAACACTGTCGTAGTCGGTGCGTCTTCAATTCTCGAAGCTCTTCTCACCGATCGGTCCAATCAAATCTAGCATTCTTCTTAGTGAGCCGAGTGAGTGGACACGATAGTTTAGAGAACCCCTCTACGAACCGTCCTGTAGTATCCGCCAAACCAAGAAAACTACGGACCTCACATCGCTCCCTCGGCCGTTCCTACCACAATGGCTTCAATCTTAGCCGGATCCATCGTAATACCCTTTGCGAGACAATATGACCCAAGAAACTAACTTGGTCAAGCCAAAACTCACACTTCGAGCTTATAAAGTTTGGGATCTCTGAGGGACTGCAAAGTAACACGTAGATGCTCTTCATGTTCCTCCTTTGTCTTGGAATAGACAAGGATGTCACGTACAAATACGACTACTGATGAGTGCAAGGGTGGTTTAAACACTCGCTTCATCAAGTCCATGAAAGACGAGTGCTCGTCAATCCAAATGGCATAACAAGGAATTCATAGTGCCCATATCTGGTTCTGAACTCCGTCTTCTCAATGTCTTCAGCTCTGACTCGTAGTTGATGATAACCCGACCGCAAGTCGATCTTTGTAAAGAACCTCGCTCCTTGCAATTGATCAAACAGATCATCGATTCTAGGAAGCGGGTAACGATTCTTGATCGTCAACTTGTTTAACTGCCGATAGTCGATGCACAAGCGCATTGAACCATCCTTCTTCCTGACAAACAATACTGGTGCTCCCCAAGGAGACACACTAGGTCGCACAAAAACTTTGTCAAGTAGTTCTTGCAATTGCTCCTTTAGCTCTTGTAATTCTGTTGGAGCCATCCGATAGGGAGCCTTTGATACCGGTTCAGTGCCTGGGATTAGATTGATTACAAACTCCACCTCCCGATCTGGTGGTAGTCCTGGTAAATCTTCAAGAAATACATCAGCATACTCACATGCAATGGGAATATCGGATATCACATTAGTCTTCTCCCGTTGCTCTTGTAGGAAGGCTATATATCCACTGCATCCACTCTTCATCATCCTCTCCGCCCGAATAGCGGATATCAACGGAGCTACCTTAGACTTCACTCTGAAAAATCTAAAGGATCGCTCCTTTGGTGGGCGGAAAACTACCATCTTCCGAAGACAATCCACACTTGCGTGGTAAGCAGATAGCCAGTCCATTCCCAAAATGATGTCAAATCCTTTCATATCTAACAGAATCAAATCACGTGTCTCATGATCATCTCATCGCCACTACCATCGATTTACACACGGTGAGTGCATTCCTTTGCACTACCCGTGGGGATTGACCTCGGGATAAAATCTAGTTGTTACAGTGGCACTCAATTCCTTTGTAAATTGAGGCCGACGAAGAATGTGTGTGGAGCCGGCTCGTGCTCTATGGAAGCAAATATCGCAACTCCTATACGATTTAGGTTCACCTACATACCAATATCAACATTACTGTAACGTTTTAGATGTGTAGGTTTATGTGTACTATTATAATCAAAATAAGTCAATTTATTTATATATTTCAAATTTTCCAGTTCATTATATCAAACAACACTATATCTCTTGAATTCTAATCATACCTTGAATGACGTCATTTGATGTCAGAGCATTGGTGGCGGCAGCATAAGCCCGACCTTGAACTACAGTCGAGATGATCGATCGTCGATACCGATCCGGACCGCCTCCTTCAGTCCCTTCCTTCCTCTGGCGTTCCTAATTAAATGGCCCATCTTGCCACACCGGCATGCTGTCTCTCTCCTGCGGTCCTCTGTCTTGTGTGGTTTCCACACTTTGCACATATCACGGCGGAGTGAAGGACGAGACTCTTGAAGGTCCCTCGAGTCACCGAGGCCCCCGCTACGTAAGATCCAAATTGGTCGAAATGATCTGGAAGATGTAGGAGTCTACGCTCTCGATATGAACTCGGTCAGTCCTGAAGAAATCGCCGGTCGAGAGTGCGAGAGGGTATCTCGGAGGTCCGGAAAATCTAGCCCTCTTGTTCGCTTCTCAGATTCCCGAGATTGCCCTTGGAATGGTCTCTCTCTACGCTTGTCCCTCCAAGAGAATTGCTTGGTTTTCTTCTTGACTATGAGTGCCTTGGCCATCACTCCTTCATATGTCTCCATTTCCACATGGCGACATCCTTTGTAAATTTTGTCTCACCCCAGTGAAACTTTCTCGCCTCATCATCAGCTACGTGCTGAGGTGCAAATCGAGCTAATCTATCGAACTCAGCTCCATAGTCCCCGATCACATTGCACCTTGCTTCACTCTATAAATTTCACCTCCACCGATGCCTCACAATTTTGAAGTATTTGTGATAAAACACCTCAGTAAACTCCTCCCATGTCCAAGGGGTGAGGAAACTCTCTCTGTCTATTTTGTGACACCGACTTCCACCAAGGTCCCGGCGTCACCATCCAGTTTGAAAGTGGCCCAACGACTTTCTCTCGTCACAGACCGTAACACTTCAAAGAGCTTTTCCATCTCTTCTATCCATCCTTCTACCTCAATGGGATCCGTTTGACCTGAGAAGTTAGGAGGTCTCATTCTCCTAAACTCCGCAAATCCACCAGGCTGATGGGGTGGTCTAGCTGCCTGTTGAGCTAAAGCAGCTGTCTGCTGAGCGACGTTGGTAGCTAATGCTTCCAACACCTGCTCCATCCTCTCTTCATTTCTCCTTCTACCTCCTCTGGGTCCCAATGGAACCGCATTTGCTTGTGAGAGGAACTCCAAGCCCCTCAACGAGTCTATGACCTCGGGCACATCCCTCAGAGGAATCTCTCGCTGACCTGTTCTACCTCTGCCGTGCCCTCCTCTGAACTTAGGGCCCATACTGGTCTGTCATTGTGAAAACAACAACGTTGATCAGTACATATAGATTGTAAAAACAATCCGTTATGAACCCATAGTTCAACCTAAAGCCTAGGCTCTGATACCAACTGTGACAGCCCCGAATTCTGTGCTCAAAAATCCGTGCCATGAGGATCATACACTGGATGATCCCTAGGACAAATCACACAATATCTGTATATAAAGCGGAATTATACAGATACAATCCCACAGCGGCAAGTAGAGTCATCTAATGAATCAATTTAAAAGTAAGAACAATAAAGAAACTTTCATTTATAAATGTAAAAAGTATACATCCTCAAAAAGAACCATCGGTGACAGACATCCATCACCCAAACAATGGTTCCCAATGATGGTTCCGATAGAATGTATAATTAGGCTATAAATGAAATAAAATATCTACAAAAATTAATACAAAAGTGGCCACCAGGCACACATAATCCAAAGTCTCCAACAAACATAACACCCCAAAAATGTCTAAGCTATACCCAGTCTATGGGTAAAAGTCGTCAGCTGGGACGTTTGTCTCCTCGTCCTCAACTTCAGCCTCAGGATCAGGCTGATAGTCTGGGTCGCTCTCCGTTCCGGGAGTCACCGCCTCAGAACCTAAATGTTTACAAAACAGGGTGAGCTACATCCTAGCTCAATAGAAGAATTCCAAATAAAATTGCATTCTAATTGTATAACATGGTCATCAAAGAACAAACTGAAGATATGCAACAGATGTATAAAACATGAGACATTTATCCAAAACAGTACAGAATTGATGAATACAACATATAATGACTTAGTGTAGTATACTTAAGTAACTCCCGTGAGTATAGCACGTGGTAGCCAGATTTGGTCCGATGGATAATCCCAACCATCGTCGTTCACATGAACAATTTGAATTTGCAACAATGCCCCACATGGAGTGCAATTGTGCCGAGGATTACAAAGCAAATGCACAAGTGTGCTGAAGCGGATATATACCGAGTCGGTGGGATTTTTCTTGAATATCAAACCTCAAATCACATGCATACTTATCATACTTAATAATTGATTTTGATACGGATGTCAAATGTCAAATCAAGTGAATAGAATGCTCATACATATGCTAAACATGCTTTTAAAAGATTAAACTATCTTTGAATTATGTATGATATAAATCATGAGATCAAAGATAAATGCAATTTCGGTTGAATTCCCCTACCTCGGATCAAGTTCCTTCTAAGCAAATCCAAAGCTTTTTCAAGGCATCTTAGTCTGATCCTAGACCATAAACATGTTACCCTAGGTGTTAGAGTGGATTGTGAATCGCACAATGTCCAAATGGTTCTTACATATAATTTTTCTAAGCATGCAAAGGTTTATTGATCGATCAATACCTTGTTGATCGATCAATGAACTCTTCATTGATCGATCAACACCCTTGTTGATCGATCACCACCCTGCCTTGTATATTTTGTACACCATTGATCGATCACCATGTTGGTTGATCGATCAATGGAATTTCAGATTGATCGATCACCACCACTGTTGATCGATCAATCGCTTGTTGATTGATGGATCAATACCTAGTTGATCGATTACCAATATTAACCCAAAATTCCCCAACTCTCTGCCCTCAAGGTTACTTTACTGAGAATACAAATTCATCGATCACCACCCTCGTTGATCGATCAATGCCATTATGATCGATCAACACCTTGTTGATCGATCAATTCCATACCCAGTGATCGATCAACACCTTGTTGATCGATCAACAATGATGAATTTTCAGTCATTAATGGAGTTCACCAACCAAATTTTTCTAACTTATTTTTCTTCCAAAAATTCATAAAAATCTTAACTGTTCTTATAGAACCTATGCTTAGGGCATCCAACTGCCCATTTTTAAACAAGAGAGCTCACCTCTATGTGGGCCCTTTCGGGGTTTCGGCAAACACTCCGGATGAGGGTTTCGGATCAAGCTCTCGGAGTTTATCACCGATCCGAGTTCGACGAGCAACCTTTAGCTCGTTCAGATGCATACACTTCACACAACCCATACCTAAGCTTAATCCATTGGTCTCTACATACCCTAGCTTAGGAAACTCACCTTTCTATCTTGCTAACCCTGTTTTATACAAAAACCCTCTTGCAAACCTACTTAGCTACAGACTCCTTAGCTGTTAGAACAACTAGGGCAAGGGGAAGAAGAAGAAGAAGAAGAAGAAGAACTTCCTCTACCTCTCCCTTCCTTCTCTTATAAGCTACCAACTGAAATATCTTAGATATTTCAGTTGCTTCTCAAATCTTTAATTCGGTGTGAAACACCAACATGTCGATACGGCGTAGTGTACCGTCTCGACATCGCACTCAACTCGGATCGAAACGGGTTTTCATACGTGAACTAACCTACTTATAGGCTAATATTATTTCTATTAATATTATTTTCAAAGTTTTAAATTTTCTGTCTCGATTTCCGTGTCGGGCACGTACATCGATGCGGTTAGTTTCTGGTTCAAATTTTCTGGGTCATTACAGGTATTGGGAAGTTCTTGCTCTCAGTGTCTTAATAATGATTTCCACCAAGGCCCCGTCAAATTTGAAGGTTACTCAACGCACCTTCTCGACATCAGTGCATTAAAGTACCTCAAATACCTTCTCCATTTCCTCTATCCAACTCTCGGCCTCAATCGGGTCTATCTAACCTGAGAAATTTAGAGGTCTCATTTCCTAAATTTAGCGAAGCCGCCGGGTTGGTGAGGTGGCCTAGCTGCTTACTGATTCATCGCAGTCATCTATTGAGCTACGTTGGTAGCAAAAGCTTCCAACACCTGCTCTATTCTACTATCAGCACCTCCTCTTCCTCATCTCGGTCCTATCGGAACAACATTCTCACCCGATAGGAACCCTAATCCCTGAGATGTATCAGGAATCTCAAGTATGTCTGGCATAAGAACCAATCTCGATCCCTCTCTTCCTCTGCTACATCCTCCTCTGAACTTTGGAGCCATAATACTGGTCTGTCATTATGAAAATAATAACATTGATCAGTACATAGATTGGAAAAACAATCACACTATAAACCTTGTGGTTCAACCTAAAGCCTAGGCTTTGATACCAACTATGACAGCCCAGATTTCTGCCCCGAAAAAACCCGTGCCACCAGGATAATCGTCACCGACGGTCCCCAGAATAAATACACACATGTCTGCTTGCAGTGGCAGAAATCAAGCAAACACCCTCTAAGATTCATATAGAGATAACTAATAAAATGCAACATAAAATATAACAACTATATATAAACAAAATCTAAGTATATATTTTCAAAAAGGGATCAAGAAGAACAACTGGTGATGGACATCCATCACCCAAAACAATGGTTCCCAATAGTGGTTCCTATAGAATGTATAACGCTATAAATAAACATCTACAGTAAATAAATACAGAAAGGTGGCTACCAGGCACATAGATAATCCAAAATACACATATGCAGATCCCAAAATACAAAAATAATACCCTAGCTACTGATAGAACTCGTCAGCAGGGGTATCAGTGTCCTCCTCGGCCTCAGCCTCCGCCTTTGGCACATAGTCAGGATCGCTCTCAGTGCCGGGAGCCCTAGCCTCAGAACCTATTATATAGAAACAGGGTAAGATAACCATCTAAGCTCAATAGAAGAAACTTAAGTAAATTTTATCTAAAATATAAAACATGGTTTGCAGAACATAACTCAGAACATATGATTAAATCAAATAATGTAGACAGAATAGAATAGATATTTGATGCAGAACTTTTAATGAACAGAACAGATGCAGAATCATAAAAAACAGACATTATTCTAAGAGTTTTTGGATGCATGCATACAGGGTTTAATGACTTAAATTCTATACTTAAATAACTCCCATGGTAGCTAGCTGTGTACCGATGGATAACCCTGATCATCGTCGTTCAATGAACAATTGTAGATAATTGCATCGGGCCTCTTCAAAGGAAAGCAGCTTATGCTAAGGGGTTTACAAATAAGATACACAGATATTCCGTCGTATCGGTCGTGGGTATCCTGCCACGTTAGGGGGATTCGTTACATAAACTTTAAATCAATACACATAGAGACCTCAGAATCAGATAGCAGAATCAGATAACAAAGCTTCTACCATATGCAAGGCATGCTTTTAAAACAGACGAAAATAGATACAGATGTTAGGAAACCGTGCAATCAAAATTAGATACAAGTTAAGTTGATTTTCCCCTATCTCAGATAAGGTCTTTCTAAGTAAATCCAAAGCTTTTTAAAGTGCACTAGTCTTTACCTAGGCCATACGACGTGTTAGAAATGCCAGATTAGTAATTGGTATAGAGTCCAACCTCAATTTTTACAAAAAATCAAAACAGGCAAAATAGGTATTTCGATCAACCAATCTCCATGTTTGATCGATCGAATTCACATATGATCGATCAATTCATCATTAGATCGATTGGATGCCATACCTCTATATAGACAAAATAGCAAAAATCTAATCAATCAATTCCCTATTTGATCGATCGGATTCTCAAGTTGATCGATCAATTACAATGGTTGATCGATCAGAAACAAACATTTCATACATACAGAAACTGAGGAGATTCGATCGATCAATCTCCCATTTGATCGATCGGATCCTAAATTTGATCGATCAATCCTCATGTTTGATCGATCGAATTTCCAAGTTTAAAATTTTCAGAAAAACATACCTCCTGTTCTATAGTTTAATTATACAATTCGATCGATCAAATCCCCTATTTTATCTATCAATCTCACAGTTTGATCGATCAATTCTCCATTGATCGATCACCTCATAATTTGATCGATCAGTTCTAAATTTGATCGATCAAACCCCATATTTGATTGATTAGATTTATCTTGCCTGAACTTCTATAAAGCAGCCCTCCAGTTCTATAAGTCTTCATATAATTTGATCGATCGGATTATAATCTGATCGATCAAATAGTCAATTTGATCGATCAGAAATGACAGTAAATGTCCTTAATACACTTCATTGAATTTAACCCCATTTCAACCACCGTTCTTTAGGATCCTCCACGAATCATCCAAGCACACTTAACTACATATTTAATGACATCTAAACTACAGAAAACCCATAATATCTCACCTCTTTGATGGCTGTTTCCTTGGTTCACAGAGCTTTCGATTCAAGGTCGGTTTCAGATTCAAACTCGAGAGTTTGCTAAGGCAAGTTCTCTGATGAACCAGAGATACAAATCCGTGCTAACGCACATACGTGTATCACCCTTCCCAAGCAGATTCGATGTTCACAAGTCAATTCCTTCACGCATAAAATCAGAGGGTCCATAACCTAGGGTTTCTCGAGCTTTGCTCAGCAGAGGGAGTTCTCCAGCTATAGCTTTGCAGGCAAGGGTTCAAAGCAAGGAAAAGAAGCATCAGGTTTTCCAAACCTTGCTTCTCTTATAAGCTATGAATGAAAATATCTCTGATATTTTCATTTCTAATTGTTTTGCTTCGGTGTTGAATGAACACACGCTGCTTACGTGTATCACATTGTATAAGGGTCCAATCACATCTCGTACTTGCGTCGTAAGTGACATCTCACTTCACACGCCTATGGATTAAAAATCCTCATACTAATATTACGATTATTAAAATTTTAAATTTGTCTCGATTTTCGTGCAGGCACTTATACCAAAGCAGTCAGAGGTTTCAGAATTTTAGGGTCGTTATAGAACATTTCTCAGAGACATCAACCATCCAATCATTGATATAAGGGTTGATATCAAATGTGACCAATTGCACGTTCCTTCATAAAAGGAATATACAGTTATGGGAGGGTGATAGAGAAGACAGTTGTTTAGGTGGATAAGCATTTATGATGCAAATCACAATTTAGGAAGGGGTGAGTGATTACAATTATAAGAGATATTTTAGGATTTTCAATTTTATGAATGATATTTTAGGATCTTAATTAAATATAAATACGAAAGCATTTCGTGCTCAATCAAACTCCCCGACGAAAAATGTGAGATCTAGTTTTTGGAAAACACACGATCCCATTCCGTAGTAGGAAATCTGATTTTCGGTGACACAAATTCATTGATCTATGAATAGGACTACTACTTCCTGCTTTATGAATCGGGCTTTGACCATGCTTCCCGAACAATCTCAGTACAAATGGTGCAAGACGATTCTGTTAGATATTTAAAAGTTTATTAAACTTGTATTTTCCCAAGAGGTGTGTCTTTTCAATTGAGGCATCTTTCCAAAGTGGTGTGTCTTTTCAAAATGAAGGATCTTTCTAAAGTGGCGTGTCTTTTCAATTAAGGTGTCTTTCCAAAGTGGTGTGTCTTTTCTGAAGGAATGCGTATAGCACCTTTTCATAGGAAAAGGATGCATTAACACACCACTTGATTTCTATTTAAGGAATCTAAAATCATTATTTTTTCAACAATTACATTGGAGTCTCCCTTCTCTCTGGTTTCGTCTTTAAAGGTTTTGATCAGAGCGTTCTTGCAATATTTGGTGTTCGGATAAAGTGATCGGATTTGCCAAATCTTTCACAAGAATACACAGCCGATTCGTTTTATCCTGGAACTAGTTTTCCGGTAACCTGTTGGTGACCACTTAGTCGAAGTGGTGGGGCGAATATTGGTTTAAAGACAGAGATATTTCTGTGCCTCAAACCGGTTCCCTGTATTATTTCGGATCAACATTTCACAATTATCCAATAATTTTAAACCAATATTTTCATTCCAACTTAACATGTGGTATGATGAAGATTAGTGTCTTTGAAACAAAAATCTGATCAAGGCGGTTGCTACGGCAAGTGGGCAATATGATGGTGGAACAGCAACTCAGGATGGAGTGACAAGTGGATCATGAGTGCCATTTTGTGTCTCGCCTATTCCGAGTCGATGTATGCGAAGCAGATCATATCAATGGATTTGATTCAATGTAGCAAAGAGAAATTAAGATGAAGAGCCATGAGATAAATGGCAATCACCCAGTTACGAGAACAAGGCGTTTCTTGTTTAAAAGGATTCAAGGATAATTGATTGTTTTTTCATTGGAACTTGGCAATGTTGAGAGGATAAAAATGAAGAGTGCTGATCCTGAGAGATGATTGTCGATCCAAGGAATGTCTCTGACATTTTGTGCAATGAGGTGTAAATCATGAGTTAAATTTATTTTTTTGGTGTCGATTCCACATTGTAACCAACCCAAATGTTGGGTTTCATTTAAATGTGGCGAAGTACCAAGTATGGTGCTCTGCCAACAAACAAAATAATGTGTTATGAGTAATTATCATTTTGAGTGTGGATTTAAGCACCCAATATGGTGTTTCCTCCAACCATTAAAAACAAGCATTAATGTTATCCACCAGCTTGATATCATGGCCTGTGCAGTTTGGTGGCTGTCTTGGTATACGCATTACGGTTGGCAACCCTCAATTATTATTTAAATTTAGGTTGTGTGAAACTGAAAAATGGTTATGCGACCATTGAGTGATAATTTTAAAAAAAAAAAAAACATCATACTAGATATAGTTAGGATTATTAGGTCTTGAGAGACCATTTAGAGATTAGCATAACCATATCTCACTCTTATGTTTTGGTCAAAATTTAAAGTACTCTAAAGGTTTCTTCGCTAAAAATTGTGCCATGATGGACTGATAGTTAGTCTATTATGATCATACATGTGCAACATATTTTTACATCTCATTGTGACAGGGATTGTTTTGGGTCATGAGCGAGTACCACCGAACATGTTTCTTGCCTACTCTATTTCGATTTTTAGGTGTCCTTTGAAGAGCCTTGTTGAGAAGGTTTTTGATAGTCATGAAAACTCGTAAGACCATAAGTACATATGATCTATGACGATGGTTACTTGATCATTGTTCATTAGTGATCTTGATCGTATGGTTGTGATTGACTATTTACGTGATAAAAGTCATGACTACTTGAGTTTGGTTTATTGACAATAATTGAATGACCATAATTCATTAAACACAATCATATGTTGATTGGATGGTCATGATTGAGTGTGCTTTGTCAATTCGCTCTAGAATTATTATGATACTCAAGTTGCTACTAATAGATTTTCAAGAACAATTTATCATTGCTATGCTATGATTGTTTCGGCATAATAAAACATTAGCAATTGACTAGCCACGTAATGGACTTGGTAGTGATTCCTATGATTTATTTTTTGACAGCATCAAGTTATTATCAAAAGGATTGGTTGGATCATTTATAGATGTTCAAAATAATTCTAATTAAATTATTATATTTATATTCTAAATTTTTTAATTATTTGCTTTAAGGAACATGATTATTTTGTTTCAAACATGTATTAAACTCTGATAATGTTAAGAATTCTTTCATTACATGAATATTCTATTATAATGAATTTATTGAAAGGTGAATTGAGCATAAATGCTAAGAATTATCTTAAGAAGATAATGGATTTATATTTGAAAATCTAAATCGTTTGAAGATGATTTCCCTTCAATAAAGGAAGTCAAGAAGCAATTATGAATCTCATTGAGTGTATTACTTGTATTGAAATTAGTAGAGAATTAAGTAATTTAAGGGTCCATTGGTAGACGTATTAAGAAAGATTAAGTCAAAACTTCTACATTCTCTATGGAACTTGTTTCCTTGGCAATGAATAAGAAAACAAATGATATGCGATTTCAGGTAAAAATGTATGAAGAAACACTTTATGTGTTGATAATTACAATTATAAACAATTATGGAAAGTATTAGTCTAAAAGAAGAATCGGGATGGGTTTTAAAGTCATTTACCCAAACATTCATTTGCGATGGGAACCCTACCTAATATTTGTTTGGTCAATATTTAGGTTCAAAGGGAAGAATAAGTAGTAAATCCATGACAGACATCGGGGAACTACATTGATGGGAATTAAATTCTAATAAACATCTCATGAAGGATAGTGTTTTATCTGTAATGGATAAGGAGAGATTGAGCATTGATCTTAATAGACGCTATAACATAATGTGTTGAGATATTAAAATTACAGGGGCATTTCTTATAGGTCTACCTATATAAGTGTGAAGGTGGAGCCGCCTTCAATGAGGCATGACTTTTCTCTCATAAACACTTACGAAAATCAATGCACTAGCATAGGGCCTAAATGTGTTAACCAATTTATTGAACACTAAATATATGAAATATGTGTGTAGAATAGTTCCGATTTGTCGTATAAGATTGTTACTTAAAGACTAAGTTTCACTAAAGACCTTGACAAATTTTCAGTTATTTCCACTAAAGTCAAAATTCAAGTCAGTACGATATTTTTATTTATACATATATTTCTGGCTTTGCTCTGATTTCAAACTTTTAAATAGTGGGGGATTGTTGAATATTTAAAACTTTTAAATAGTGGGGGATTGTTAGATATTTAAAAGTTTATTAAGCTTGTCTTTTCTCAAGAGGTGTGTCTTTTCAATTGAGGTGTCTTTCCAAAGTGGTGTGTCTTTTCAAAATGAAGGATCCTTCTAAAGTGGTGTCTTTTCAATTGGGGGGTCTTTCCAAAGTGGTGTCTTTTTCGAAGGGATGCGTGTAGCACCTTTTCATAGGAAAAGGGTGCATTAACACACCACTTGTTTTATATTTAAGGAATCTAAAATTATTATTTTTTCAATAATTACATTGGAGTCTCCTATCTCTCTGGTTCTGTCTTTAAAGGTTTTGATCAGAGCGTTCTTCCAATATTTGGTGTTCGGATAGAGTGATCGGATTCGCCAAATCCTTCACAAGAATACACAGCCAGTTCATTATATCCTGGAACCAGTTTGCTGGTAACTTGTTGGTGACCACTTAGTCGAAATGGTAGGGACAAATATTGATTTAAAGGCAACGATATTTCTCCTGCGGACCGATTCCCTGTATTATTTCGAATCAACATTTCACAATTGTCCAACACCACATATCGAAGTCGGAATTGGATCACGTATTTTTACTCTTCCTAAACAAATTGTCAAGCCATTGTGAGAATGTGACCGTATAAGAATTTACTGGCAGGTAGTGACTGTTGTCGACTAAAGATGCAATAATAAAACTAAATTGTAAGTTACCTCTTTGGCAGTAAAACGTACGCATGAATTGCTGATAAAGTCGAAGCAAAGATTTGAATATAAACTAAGAAAAGCTGAGAAAGAGAAGGGAAATAAAGATTTTTTGGGGTTTAAGATTAAGAAAATATCTACCAATATAATCATTGGCCTGAACATTCCTCTTAAACCACTAGATCACTTGGAAAAGATGTGTCAAAAATAGGGGTGTTATCATGTCGGGTCGGGTCGGTTTTCATGCAAAACCGAAATTAAACCGATAACTATCGGTTTCTATTTTATGAAATCGAAACCGAACCGACAAGGTTCAAAACCGAAACTGAACCGATAGCGGTTTTTGATTTCTAAATCTCATTTTTTATACTTTTTTTTATTTGTAGCATTTAACCGAACGAATCGATTTTTTTGGTTTCGGCTTAGAACTTTTCAAATTTATACAAACCGAACTGATTTATAGAAACTCCTATGAATCAACTGATTTTAAGACTTTTGGTGATGAACAAATTAAAGCAACAACAGTTGACTTTCTACAAAAGCCTCACACACTATCAAACTTAAACATAGACATACTGAAATCCATATATACATCACTATCGGTTTCTTATCGGTTCGGTTTCGGTTTATTAACGTTAAAATCGAAACCGAACCAATAACTCTCGGTTTCTATTTTTTAAAATCGAAACTGAACAGATATGTCCCAAAACTGAAATCGAACCGAAATTTCGGTCGGTTTGGTTGGTTTTTTGCACAGCCCTAGTGAAAAATGTGTAAGAAAAGGGCTTGTTCCTGTAGCAGAATGGAAGATTAACAATATTGCGCGTCAAGGTCACAAGTCCGAGCCCAACTAACTTGCCTATTAAAAAGAGTAACAAAATAATAGATATCTCTTCCTGTTTGGAATTTTCTAACGGAATTAAATTTCCTATAAAATCGAGATACCAACATCACAATTAAGGATAATTATCATAATTAATTAAAACTAGGATAAACGAAAAAATCTTTTTTAAATTGAAGATCTAAACCCAAACCCGAGTTTGAGTCCGGCTTAATTAGCACAGCGCGCGCATTTGTGTGTATATGAGCATAATATGGCTCAACCTTGCAGGAGGACGGTGACACAAATATGAATGCCTTAAGGCATAAGAGCCAAGACCCATTTAAAACCAACATGAAGCCACACGCTTTTCTAGCTGAGTTTTGTGTTGTTCTCCACTTTCTACAAATCCTAAGATGTTGTAATGGATCCTATGAAATTTAATTTTGTAGAAACTATTACCAATTGTTCAGAATCAATATTCTACTAGCCAAAAATCAATAAAACATAAACTTGGACGACACGGGGCTAAAAAGTCCTCTTGTTAATGAAAAATCTTCAAGCATCTGCACAAGAACATTTGGAAGTAACCTAGGCATTCCATTGGTAATATCATGATATCATGTTGGAAAAAAATTTGATTGGCATGAAATGCTCTATTCTAAGGCATTTCATAACCATTAGAACTAGATTCAGAGTTGTTGCACGAAAGCTCTCAAATTAATCACTGATCTCATGATGAACGATCAAATAAGAATACAAAATAAAGGAAATCAAATGCAATCACAAAAGAGAAAATATTTATATGGTTCGGCAATATGCCTACGTCTACCAGCAAAGATGATTCACTATATTGCACAACAAAAAATAAGACTATTACAGACGGCCAAAATTGTCGCTATTAACCAAAAACCTTGTTGGTTCAATAGTGACAGGACTGGTAGCAGCAGTTTTTTTGTTAATAGCGACAGTTTTGACTGGAGCTGAAACAACTTATTTTTGTAGTGTTGATGATCCCACAAGAATACAAGAACACTC
The DNA here is from genome assembly GCA_021018995.1 of Chloranthus sessilifolius. NCBI lineage: Eukaryota > Viridiplantae > Streptophyta > Magnoliopsida > Chloranthales > Chloranthaceae > Chloranthus > Chloranthus sessilifolius. The sequence continues at coordinate 33,115,224 of CM037597.1, read as the reverse complement.
AAGCCTCACTAAAGCTCTAAACAAAACCTAGATAGGTTTACCAAAGCTTTACAATGATATCTCAACTCTCTTAACTCTTTTAATTCATCCAAGAGTTTTTCCCTTATATAGAAGATACTAAATTCTACTTCTAATCTAAGAGAAACTAGCCAAATACGGAGTGTAAAGTTATCGAGGTCGCTAGAGCGAGAACCAAGGTCGCTCGGGCGACAAAGACCAGAGAAACCGCCCTTCACTACAAAAAATAGGACAATTAGCGGCACCAAAAACTGTTGCTATTAACAAAAAACTTATTATTTCGATAGCAATAGGACTAGTAGCGGCAGTTATTTTGTTAATAGTGGTAGTTTTTTGTGCCATTAATAGTCTTATTTTTTGTAGTGCTTTCGAATAGCTCACTGGTCGCTCAAGCACTTACACTAGTAAGTTGGCCCTTTTGGGCATACCATCTCGCTCAAGCGACAGCTAAGTCTGCTCGAGCGAGCCAACCAAGTTAGAGCCCAAAACAATAATTCTCCACCTGCCTCTAAGCTTCATCATGTACTCTTACCTCCGATCATCGCTAAACTTGTAGCACCGCTGCCACCAGCACCCCGAGGGCGCTCAAACCTGCTGAACATTGATCAAATCCAAACAATGTTTAGACCTGACCACTGGTACCACCTTTGTCATCATATCCGCAGAATTGTCTTTCGTACTCATTTTCTTCAAAGATATCTCGTCATCTTCGATTACTTTTCTTACAAAGTGATACTATATATTAATATGTTTTATACGAGCATGATAGACGTGATTCTTTGCTAAGCAAATAGTACTCTGGCTTTCACAGAACACATCAATACATTCTTGTGCGATCTCCAAATCACCAACTAAGCCCAGAAGTCACAATATATTTTTCGCTACCTCTGTTACAGCCATATACTCTACCTCCGTAGAAGACAAAGCCACTGTATCCTGTAACATCGACCTTCTGCTAATCGGACCATCTGATAGCGTAAAAACATATTCCATTGTAGACCGACGCTTATCCAAATCACTCGCATAATCTGAATCTACGTAACCGTATAACTAATGATTTGTACTATTGCGAAAAACTAATCAAACATCCATAGTGTTGTGTATCTACCTGATAATCTATTTCACCACCTGCCAATGCTCCTTTTTTAGATTAGCCATATACCTGCTAACCATGCTAATGACCTGTAAAATATCTGACCGAGTGCACACCATAGTGTACATTAAGCTATCAATCGCATTCACATAGGGAACATGAGTCATCTACTCACGCTCCTCATTCGTAGTATAAGACATGCTAGTCGAAGGAGGAAAGTGAGATGTCATTGGAGTACTCACCACCTTTGAGTTCTCCAACCCATAGCATTAAACCTTTTCCAGATAATTCTTCTATGTCAGACACAACTTTCCTTCCTTTCCGTCTCTTTGAATCTCTATCCCAAGAATCTTTCTCATTGTGTCAAAATCCTTCATCTCAAACTCCATGCCAAGTTAAAATTTCAACTTGTTGATCTCCACCATAGACCTTACAGCTATGAGCATGTCATCAATATATAAGAGAAGATAAATAAATGAGTCATCTGCTAGCCTTTTGAAATAAACATAATTGTCGCATTTACTTCGAATATAATTTTGGCCCACCATGGATATGTCAAACTTCTTGTACCACTGTCTCGACTACTGCTTCAACCCGTATATGAACTTCTTTAATTTGTACACTAACCTCTCTTCTCCAGGGGACTTGAACCCTTCAAGTTGGTTCATATAGATCTTCCCCTTCAAATCACCATATATAAATACCGTTTTTACATCGAGTTGCTCCAACTCTAAATCCAAGTGTGATACACTTGACAATAAAATCCAGATTGAAGTGTGTTTTATAACCAGTGAAAATACCTCATTGTAATCAATGCCTTCCTTTTGCACATAGGCCTTTGCTATCAACTATGCCTTGTATCTTATACTACTACTTTCTGAATAGTCCTCTTTATTCTTATAAACTCACTTGCACCCAATCGCTCTCTTACCTTAGGTAATTTTATCAATTCCCAAGTTTGATTCTTATAAAGAAAATTTATCTCTTCACCTATTGCGGCCTTCCATTCCTTTACACATCTTCCACTGATCGCGTCCTTGAATGAAGACGGCTCATTGTCATTCAACGTCAATGAGTAGGCGACCATATCCTTGTAACCGTAGCGAATTCATGCTCTAGCATTATTTTTGGTTATTTCACCCGCTAAGGACTGCTCGGGCTCTTTCTCAATTGTGTCTACACTTAAAATTTCTACACCTTTTTTTGAGGTAGTAACTGTAGGAGTTTCTAACTCCACCTTAAACTGATCTTTCGTCACCTCTCCAATTTTCATACTCTGTTTGTTAGAAGTTCACATAACAGATTCATCAAAGGTTATATCTCTATTTGATCACAATCTTATTCTGCTTGTGACACTATAATTTGTATTCTTTCACACCATCTACATATTTAAAGAAATTCTCCTTCTTAGCTATTTTGTCAATTTTACTATCTCTGACATTATAGTAAGTTATGCAATCAAAGACCCTCAATGCACTATAATATGCAGGCTTTCCTAACCACATCTCAATCAGAGTCTTACACTCTATTACCATAGAAGGTGGTCTATTTACTTGATAGCATGTCGTACTAACTATCTTAACCCAGAACTCTCTACCCAGTCCTCCATTAGATAACATACATCTTGTCTTTTCAAGTATAGTTTTATTCATGTGTTTTGCTATCCCATTCTATTGTGGTGTATTCCTCATTATGAAGTGTCTAGCAATATCGTTATCTTCACATGACTCCTGGAATTATCCAGTGATTTACTCCCCATCATTATCAGTTCTCAACCGCTTGACCTTCCTTCTAGTTTAGTTTTCAAACAGTATTTTTCACCTCTTAAAGATTTTCATCATCTCATCCTTACTCTTTATCATGCAGATCCATACATACCGAGATAAATCATTGATGAAGGAGACGAAGTACCTGACACTATATTTAGAAAGAACTTTTGAAGGCTCTCATACATCTAAATATATATAATCTAGTGTGCCTTTAGCTGTGTGAACCTTGTGTTAAACTTAACCCCGCACTATTTCCCGAAGACACAATGCTCACAAAAGTTAACCTTGCTAGCCTTTACTTCTTTTGACAAGTCTTTCTTACTAAACTTTGTCAGCCCTCTTAATGACATGTGCCTTAGGCGTATGTGGCATAGCAGTGAAGAAGTCAAGTTGCTATCATCTGACATAGATATCACTGCTTCACATGTCACTGTACTCCCTGATAGAAGGTAAATGTTCTCAACCTTTTTCTCTTTCATCACAACCAGAGATTCCTTTGTCACCTTTAAATCTCCACCTTTTAGAGTTTAGTGTATCAAATGATATGAGGTTCTTCTTCAGTTTCGAAATATGACGTACATCGGTCAACGTTCTTACAATCCCATCATGCATCTTTATTCTAATACTCTCATTTCCAACTATTTTACAGGTCATATTATTACCCATCAAAACCGCTCCACCATCTACCTCTTTATACGATGTGAACCAGTCCCTATTTAGAGACATGTGGTAGGAGCATCTTGAATCAAGTATTCATTCATTATGTGAGTATTTATCAAAAATCACTGACAAAATGCTCTCATCATCATCCAGATCTTGTTCACTTGTACCAGCCTGATCAACAACCCTTTTCAGATTCTTATCCTGAGCATCATTCTTCTTAGTTTGTAATTGAGGACAATGCTTTTTTATGTGACCCTTCTCTTGGCACTTGTAGCATTTTACGATTTTTTTATTTCTAGATTTAGATATGGACTTTGATCTACCACTTTTAGACTTATGGTCCTTTAATCTTCCCCTAACAAACAAGTAATTTGCTTGTGTATCACTATCCGAAACTTTCTCATGTCGTTACAAAGAAATGTCGTTGTAACGGACTCCAATTCAATAGTCAACTTCACATAGAGTAGCATAGTAACTAGGTGCAAATAGGAATTGGGGAGGGAAGACAAAAGCAATAGTTCATTATCTTCACTCTTAACCTCTTCTCTAATATTTAATAATTAAGATATTATTCTATTGAATTCATTAAGCTATTCGTTGAAAGGAGTACCTTCCTTCATGTGTAACTTGTACAGTTGTTTCTTGAGATATAGACGACTCCTCAGAGATTTTGTCATGTAGAGACTCTCTAATTTGACCCACGACACGCCTGTCAAGTTCTCCTTCATCACATTGTCTGTAATCTCCTCCACTAGTCATAGTCAAATTGTACTACACGCATAAAGTTTGAATTCTTTCCAATCACCATCGCACTTCTCTACCGGCTTACATGTAAGCAGTTTCAACGCCTTGTGCTTGTTGAATCAAGATATCTCGAACATACACTTGCTACAAGCTGAAATTAATCATCCTGTGGAATTTCTCTACCTCAAGCCTCACGAACAAAACTTTTGCGAACTTCGATGCCATCTCTGATTATAGAACAGAAACCTAACCTACCTCTGATACTAATTTCACTATAAAAAAGATACTTTTAGGTAAGGATATTGGAGACGGCCTTTCGAAGTCATTGGTGCATCCATGGGCCTTGCGGACTTGTCGCAACGATGGATTAAAATATGGAGTCACCACCTTAGAGCTTTTGGTGTTCCGGGAAACCAAAATATCAAATATAATAAATACCAAAGTGTTAGATTGGACTCCGGTCTCCGGTCTACACCAAAGCCTCTTGGCAAGGACTTTGGTTATCGATTAGGAAGGTGTTAGGTGCCTAACTGGCCCACTCGTAAGTGGTATCTTCTATGGTCAAAGTATAAAAAGAAAGAGAAGAAGTGGGCGACACTTCCCCTTGCCTGAAGGAATGTGGACCCATATTACGCTTTCCGCACTATCCGAATTTCGGCGGCATAACGGCTTAAATCATAGGGTAAGGGAAAAGCCAAAAGAGAAAAATAGAAAATAGAGGAAGAAAAAGAGAGCCAGAGATGGACTCTCAGGCTCTTATAGCACCACCGTTGGATCTTCGCGTGTGGCTATTTTGGCAAACTTTCAATTGCAAGTATGAGTGATGGAATTCTAGGGTTTGATTAAGGTTATGAGATGGAGAGCCTGGGGTATAGAGCTATGAGATGGATTGGCTAGGTTCTCACCTTGATAAGCTTAGTGTGTCCTAAATGAACTGGTGGGGGTCTCTATTTATAAAGAAAGGAGTGATTAAGGGGCTCCTAATTGGGTTTTAGTCCTAAGGGGAGGTTAGGTTTTAGGTAATGGGTTCATCTAAGGATTCGAGAATTTTGGAGGCATGGAGAAGATGACGATGGGTTTCAATGGTGGATGAACGGGTAGCCACTTAAATAACATAAAAGCACTTCAAGAGGTACTTGGGGGAATAATGGGGATGTTTGGAAACTACCACCAAGGTCGAAGATGGTCCCAAAGTCAACGAGGATCGATGAAGATCTCAAAAATCTCGAAGTTGCAGGTTTTAACTCATGTGTGCATATCATGCACGCATGGGTTAATTCGTACAAAATTTTTTGAGAAGTTAGAACCCGAGTCGATGGATATTTTCTAGAAAAAATGAGAATTGGTCATGCGTGCATAATATGCATGCATGAGTAAATTTTGCTCATGCATGCATAATATGTACGCATGACTTTATTTTGGGCATGCCCATTTGATGTATCGTCTCGAGCTACCCCAAAAATATATATTATATTAATTAATCAGACTTTTCTATTAAAAGTTATAGCCATCGGAAGTTCGCTTGCCGTCTAGGGTCGCAAAACATCATGAATCCGTAAAACGCTATTTTTTTGGGCCTCGAGCCTCTATTGGCTGACTTTGGGATTATCCAGAGAGTAGGAGTCTTTTCTAAGGTTTTTCTAAACTTCCTAAGGGTGTCTAGAGTTCTAAAGGTTACGGAGGATGCTTTCAGAAGCTTGGAAGCGCGTTCTTATCGAAGAACAGATTGATCATGTGTTGGGTTAGATTTGGGTGTCTACAGATGCCCCTCTTTGACATTTGATCACTAGTGAACGTATGCTAAAGAAGGAGACGACTAAATAGGCCCAAGGTGAAATTTCTTTTGGAGCCACTATATTCAATGCAAGTCTCAAACATCATTTAGCGGAAACATGGAGAGCGGCGGAGGCCTAACCATTGGAAAGCCATCCGTTCCTCAAAATTGGTAGTCCCCAGTTGCTTAGCGACCTTACTGGGAATGACCGTGTGCTGATACTATCAATGTTTAGATGATGCTTAAGCTCTGCCTTGAACTAGCGGATCTCTGAGCGAGAGGTTGATCGACCCATCTCTTCAATGATGAAAAGCTAAAGTGCAATGATCAGACGATCATGTTTAATCTTATAAGGCATTGATTTCCCACTTTGACTAGCACGGGTGCACCTACTCAAGGTACGGTTCGAGATTTTTAAGCGTACTCATCGACCTCAACCATTTACTTTAGCACAAATACCCAGGCAGAGAGAATATTGATATCAAACCACTTTTCGGGGTACGTGCAAACACATTTTTTTTTTAACATTCTTTTTTTCATATATATATATACATTTTTTTTCGAAACGCACTAATCGATACACATGTGTGATCAAGAGCGTGAAATCCTCCTTTTACTTCTCCTGAATACGAGGCATGGGTATCTTCTATGGCACTATCTAAGAGAAGACTTGATCTGATGGTGGAAAGTAGTTTCGAGGGGCTTTGGCTGAAGAAGGAAGCTGAACAAACTTTCCCATGGATGAGAAGCAAATTTTGCAAGAGCGCCTTGAGAAATTACAAGAATGAGCTATGACTTTGGAATGCAAGAACCTTCGTTTGAAAGGCGTTTCGAATGAAGTCCTTGGGTCTACTAATGCTTCTCAAAAATACTACAAGCGCTTTCAAGGTCAATGAGTGAGTGACTACAATGCATTGTGAAGACACACTTCCTTATAGGATCCATGACTTAGAACATGAGTCAGGTCATTGACCTGACCTGCACATACTTCAAATTAAATCAAATACAAAAGGAAAAGGGGTATAAATCCCCCTAATAGATTGTTTTTTTTTTTTTTGTTATATGTATTTTTCTTTTTCCTTTTTTGGTTTTCAAGTGAATTGGTCCAGAATATGGAGCCACATAAGCATGTTTTGTGATGTGGTTTATACAAAGCACATAAATGAAAGCAATAACTCTCTTTTTTTTTTTTTTGGTTTTTTTGTTTTATTTATTATTATTTTTTTAATGCCTTAACAATGAGAGGGGGTCTTTGTGTTCATCTTGAAATGGCCAAACCCATTCATTCATGTTTGGGCATGGAGGGGATTCTGGGTTTTAAAATAAGGGAATGTCAATCCCTTCAGATCGAACCGACTTTCTATCATTACCTTTGCTCATGCGTTTGATGGCGTGACCCTCTCTGATTAGGACCCGAATTGGGCAAACATAAGTGACCCAACCAAAGACATAAATATCCCAAATGTGTAACCAAGAGAGTAACCAATTTTTTTATTTTTTTTACCGTTCTTACTCACAGGGCCTAGAATGGGTTTTCTTCATGGTCGTTATTGCCCACTTTTTTACCCGCAGTGCCCTTCCGGGGTTGCACTACGTCCGTGGGTATTTTGCTCTTGTTTGTCCCTTGACGGCCATGCTTTTTTACCCCAGGTGCCTTTTCAGGTTTTTACTTGATCTGTACAAACTTGGTTTTTTACCCGTGACGCTCTTTGCAGGTTTTCATCATGTCCATTTTGCTTTGAGCTTGTAAAATTTTTTTCTTTTTTCTTTTTTATTTCAAATCGGAGGTCGATCGATGCTAGGGACACCAATTCCATCATAACTGACTAGACCCAATTTCACTATCTCTCGGCTTTACTTGTGTTGACTTGATGGATGTCGTGACAGCTTGTAAACATTAACGAGGGCTTTCTCCTGGGACATAACGTGGTCATTGGTTGAGATGGAGGGGTTAGGAATTTTAAAAGGTATTCTCCGATTAAAAAGGTCTATTGAAAGGATTTTACTATTGTGATAAACTTCTTCTGGGGAGATTGCTATGCATGCCCTATGATTCCTTCTTTCTCTCTTTTTTTTTTCATGGAATCATCTTTTGTATGGCACAAAACTCCTTACAATTGGCATGCCAAGTGAATTCTTCTTTCTGTGATGTTGACCTCCGCTTTTTTTTCAAATATCTTCTTTTTATGATAACTCTCTCATTTTTTTTTGGGGTTTCTTTTTCTTTTTCATGGGGGAAGGGTTAATTGAAAGACAAGGTTATTAGCTCAAATTGTGTGCAAAAGGGTACGAGCGTTAAGGGATAGGAGATTTTGGCTAATTGATTTTGAAATGATGGCCACCTTTTAAGGGGTCCTTAAGCAGTCACGTATTCATTTTTATCAGTACTTACCTTGCTGTGAGAGACTAGGAGTAGAATCGACATATGTACTCAGCGTTGATTGGCTCAGTAAAATGATCTGCATCCATTGTTGTCAGATGGAGTGTGTAGCCTGGGAGCATCTCTCTGATGACGTAGGGCCCTTCCCAGTAGGACTTGAATTTCCCTTGAGGATTCAAGTGGAGAGAAGGGAAGATTTTCTTGAGTACGGTATCACTCACTTTCAAGGCTCGAATGCGTATACGCCTATTATAAGCACGTGCAATTCTTCTCTGATAGATATGTGTGTGGCACAAAGCTTAGAACCTCTTCTCATTTATCAAATTCAACTGTTAAAAATATGCTCTCTCTTTTGGCCTCTGATAGATTGGATTCGATGAGGATACAGAGGGACGGGACTTCGACCTCGACTAGCTGCACAACCTCAGTTCCATACATGAGGGAAAAGGGTGTTGCCCTATAGCAGTACGGATCAATATTCGGGTAAGCCCACAGTGTAAACGGTAATATTTCACTCCAGTCTCGGTAGGTAACAACTATCATTTTCAGGATGCAGACGATTATTTTGTTAGCCGCTTGGACGACCCAGTTAGTTTGTAACTGATATGGTGACGAGTAATGATGTTTGATCTTGTACTGCTCGCACAAAGCTCTAATTCACTTATTTGCAAAGTTGGTGCCTTTATCTGTGACGATATCTTTGGGCATGCCAAACCGACTAGCAATGCTATGCTTGATGAATTTCTCGACATAACTAGCTATGATGCTTGTGTAGGATGCTGCCTCAATCCACTTAATGAAATACTTGATGGCTACGAGGATGAATTGATGCCCATTAGATGCTTTCGGGTTGACCTTGCCGACGATGTCGAGGCCCCAGGTGGCAAATGGCCATAGAGTGATCATGCTGTGGAGAGCTACATCAGAAGCGTGTACCAGACTAGAGTGTTCTTGGCATGTGTAACACTTTTGAACATTCTTGTAGCAATCAATTTTGATGGTGGTCCAAAAATACCCTTGACTTAGGATCATCTTAGTAAGCATGGGTCCATTGACGTGTCATGAATCTCTTTCACGATGTTTATTGCATCACTTTAAGTTAGGCACCGAAGTAAGATATTGTTGTGTGCTCGCTTGTAGAGGCACTCACCACAGATGACATAATTTGAAGTCAGACGTTGGATGGTTCACCTGTTTGCCTTGGACGCGCCTTTGGGGAATGCTCGCCTTTCTAAGAAATTCTTAATGTCTGAGAACTACGGAAGCTCATCTTCTAGCTTTACCGATCCTTCGATTTGGAGACAGAAGGTTGGCTTATTCCTTTGTCCGATCATGATTGGTTTCATTTCGACGCCATAAGGAATCTCAAACATTGATGTCAAAGTTGCCAGTGCATCAGCAAAGTGATTTCTTGCTTGTGGGATGTAAGAGAAAGTAACGTCATTGAAGCATGCGATCAAATCATCAAGGTGCTCATGGTACGGGATTAATTTTTCATCTTTTATTTTCCAATCTCTGTTTGGTTAACATATGACTAACTGCGAATTGCCAAATACCTTGAGGTGAGTCACATTCAGGTCAAGAACTGTTTGCAGGCTGACTACGCAGGCTTCATATTCGGCCATGTTGTTGGTGCAAGGGAAATTAAGCTTGATGGAGACTAGTATATGGGATCCTTTCAATGAAATTAAAACATCGCCAACCCTTGACCTTCAGAGATTGATGCCCCATCAAAGTGCATTACCCACGACTCCTCTGCCTCTTCCGTGTCAACTTCTGTCATGAACAAAATGTCTTCATCAGGGAATTCGGTTCTCATGGGTTCATAATTGGGTAAGGGATGTTCAGCAAGATGATCAGTAAGTGCTTGCCCCTTGATCAACTTCTGAGTGACATGTGTGATGTTGAATTCAGATAGGAGAAGTTGTCAGTGTGCAGTCCGCCCAGTGAGAGCCAACTTTTCAAACAAGTATTTCAAGGGATCCATTCGTGCGAGAAGGAAAACCGCCTGGGATAGTAGATAGTGATGAAGCCCCTGAGTCGCCCAAATAAGTACCAGGCATGCTTTCCCCATATGAGAATAGAGTGTTTCATACTCGGTGAATTTCTTTCTCAAGTAGTAAATGGCCTGCTTTTTTCTTCTGGTTTCATCGTGCTGCTTTAGGACACATCCCATTGAAAATTCCATTGTACAGAGGTACATCAGGAGTGGTCTTCCAAATACTGGTGGTACCAAAATGGGAGGGATAAGAAGATAGCTCTTGATTTTATCAAATGCTGCTTAACAATCATCATTCCATATGGTGGTTGAATCTTTTCTCAGTAACTTGAAAATCGGTGGTGCAGATAGGAGTTAGCTGTAGAATGAACCGACTGATATACTAGATTCTTTCCAAGAAGTCTCTGACCTCCCTCTCGGTAGATGGTGGCATTTCTATGAAAGCTTTTACTTTCACTGGGTCGATTTCAATGCCTCTCCTGTTGACAATGAAGCCTAGTAACTTTCTTGACATGACACCAAATATGTATTTCTGAGGGTTCAGACGCAATCTATATTTTCTTAAACTTTCAAACAATTTTTGGAGGTTCATCAGATGATCACACCTTTCATGTGACTTTGTGATCATGTCATCGTCATACACCTCGATTTCCCTGTTCATCATGTCATGGAATAATATTGTCATTGCCCTTTGATATGTTGCTTTGACATTTTTTTAACCGAAAGGCATGACCCAGTAACAAAAAATTCCCCAGGGTGTGATGAAAGTTTTCTTTTCTCTATCCTCCTCCGTCATTCTGATTTGATTGTATCTGAAAGAATCATCCATAAATGAAAGCATCCCATGCCTGGCAGTGTTATCGACCAAAATATTGATGTGTGGTACTATAAAGTCGTCCTTCGGGCTTGCCTTGTTGAAAATTTTGAAATCGATACACATGCGAACCTTTCCGCCTTTCTTTGGTACCGGCACGAAGTGGGTCATCCACTTCGGGTATTTAGAAATCATGAGAAAACTTGCGTTGTACTACTTGATTACCTCATCCTTTACCTTCAACATCCATTCGGGTCTGAGACGTCTTAATTTTTGCTTGACGAGCTTCACATCAGAGTATAGTGGCAACTCATGTTTGACCCAATTGGTATCGAGACCTGGCATATCCTCGTACGAACATGCGAAACGTCTCGGTATGACTGAAGGTATTCAATCATACTTTGCCTTTCCTCGGGAGATAGTGAAGTTTCAATCTTTGCAATTTTAGGATCCTCCTTTGTTCCCAGATTAACATCATTGGTCTCTTCGATGACTGGGGTAGGGCCATTCTCATAATAAACATATTGCTCGAGGAGTTCACTGTTGGTTTCCTTCAGATGCTTGCTATTAACTTTATTTGAAAACAGTGGTAAGAATGTGTTAGTAAAAATAAATCAAAGGTGGATTGAAAAAAAATATACAAAATAGCAAGTCTAAAATACCACAAACCTACAAGATACAGGGCCTGTTGTAGCAATTTTTGGTCAATAAGAGTTTGTCCCAAAGAGAAATTGATCTAGAACCCAAAGAGGGTTATATTAGTAGGCCTCCAGATCTGGCTACAGATCTGGCAATCCTAGAGAATGGGAGTTGGGTGTCACAACTACACTAAACTAACACTAAAAGAAGAGAAAGAAAGTGCAGTCCTATCCTAAGGAAAGGGTTTATGAAGAAGGGGAAGATGGTGTGTGTTAAAATAAAGATAAAATTAATGGAAAGTATGCAACTTTGCTAAGATTATTTCAATTATGTAATTTAGATTTAAGACTGTCTCTGCAGCAATCCTTCAGATAGCTCCAAGCACATCTGCAAGGTGGAAGAATCTAACTCAACTCTTATGGTTTGACCTTGTCTCTTAAGGCTATAACCTGTCCACTTCAATGGTCACAGGCTATCCAATAGAGAGGATCAAACCATATGAGTTAAATCAGAAAACCAATATGTTCCAAGGGAATGGACTGATCTTAAGGCTATAACTTGTCCACTTAAATGGTCACAGATTATCCAATCAATGTCCTCCAACAAATAGAGCAAATCAGAACATAAAAATTATTTCAGACACCATGTTTGCCAGGCTACAAGCTCAGACATCCATGGGAGCAAACAACTCTTAAAAAATTAGTGAAAACCACAGTTGTTCAGAGGCTAGTTGGGAACTTAAATGTAGCTGGTCATTGCTAAAAAAGGCTTACAATGACTCAGCTCACAAGTCTGCACTCTCTATAGAGAAATCAGATCTAACATCTGATGATGGTCATGTAAAATAGAGGGGAGCTTGTTCCTACTATAACCTTTCACAAGGCTACAAGCTAAAGTGTAGAGGATAAGAATCCATTCAGATCTGTAGCTTGGAATCACCCTAGGGCTATAATTTGTCCACTCAAATGGTCACTGGCTATCCACAGAGGCTATCTAAACCATAGAGGACTGAGATGGAAAATGAAAATTGCTGCTACCACCATGGTTACATGGCTACAAGTGCAAGCTTCCATGGGGTTTTTCAAATCAGTAAAATCCTAAGTGTATGGCATAGATCAAATAATACTATAGACAAATAGGAAAATAGCAGATTGAATAAGCATTAAAATAGATATTTCATTGATTAAATAAACATTTATAATAAGATGTCCTCAAGGCAGCAGCCTTGTATAGAACAACCCTCAACAAATCCCAATGTGCACAAAACCTATTACAAAAATTGAATCAAACTATGTCTAATTACTTACCAAGGTCATAGCCAGCGTGCTGGACTAAGGAAGAAGAAAAAGGGAAAAAGATGATGGTCTAACCCTAACCCTAATCTGCTAGAGCTCACAGCTAATTGAGGTTGAAGAAAGATAAGTTTCTAAGTTTAAATTACAGCATATATACTCAGTCATTGATGCCCTGTCCAAGAGGGAAGGAAGCCCTAATTTTATTGCATGCGTAGCTCCTCTGCAACCCTAGGATACCTCAGGATGTGTGTACATAGATCAAGGACTTGAGATGTGTGCCCTGGACCTTGGGAAATCCCCAAAGTATCCCTGTGTTTAGAAAGAGAAGTGGAGAACCCGAGCTTCGCAGGGCTAGGTTTGCTCGTGCAATGCAGTCGCATGATATGAAGTGTGCTCGCGAGACAAAATTTGGCTGGGAAAACTACTTGCATGGCTAAGAGTTAGCTTGGAAGTATATCGCTTGTGCAGAAGGCTTTGTAGTGATTTGTCTCAGCTCGCGCAATGGAGCTTTAGGTATTTCGCTCGCATAGGTGTCGCGTGGATGAAGCACTGAATTCTGCACCTCGAGTGGATAAGCCTTGAGTTCCACACGGTTGCTCGCCAGGACAAATTTGTCGCTTCACGTGGCTGGCTTTGGCACTGCAGTGCGCGAGAGCTTTTATGGGCGTCTCTCTCCTCCAAAGCTACGTGAAAGTTGCGCGAGCTTGCTTGAGTCTTTTGTATAAATTGGTCTCGTGAGACTACACGCGCAGCTAATCTGTAGCTTTGATCCCCACGAGAGCTTCGTGAGCTGGATTTCTGAACTGCTAATGCGCGAGTTCTGCATGAGTTCACTTTGTATTGCAGGTATTTACTTCGTGAGGTGGCTATTGCGGATTTCAACAGCGTGAGGCAACACTTCTGCTCCTCTGCTGTAATGGGGATGCTACTGTTGCAGCTTTCTCCACTCATATCCATTCTTCTCTCATCTGCTGGACTTCTTGGGTCCTCCTAGGCATACAAAATAGTCACCATGGTGTGTACCACCATGGTGTTCCATCTGTCCTTGGCTCAACAGTCATCATTGGCTTGAATTCTCTCTCTTTTTGGCTTCAAAAGCATGGCCTTGGTACTAAGCTACAACTATTATTATTAACTACAAAACATACTAAATAGAGGATTATTAGACAGCTCTAAGTTGTAGTAAAGGCTAGGCTAAGAGGTAAAAAGTGGTACTTTTCAGTGAATAACACACTCCCAAACCTAATCTTTGCGAGTCCTTGAGCAAAGCAAAATTTAAACAACTACTCTAGAATGTAAATGTCACTTTCGTAGGGAGCACATATGCATTTAGCTTATGCATCAAGCCTTTTAAGCTCCTATGTGATCCCTAGTGGAGGAATGAAGTCTCCTGAGGGCTTTCAGTGAAGATACCCACAAACTTTTCAATAAAACAGTTAACAAAAGTGCACACATTATCAAATCAGTTTTCAATAAACAGAGTATCAGTCCACCCTTGATTCTTTTTAAAATGTGTGGAATTTCAAACACATGAAATGCTTAGACAATTTAACATGAAAAACTCTTACATGCATGCACATCATTTCCAATTAGCTTACAACAAGAAAAATAGTAAGTGCATGTCAGTACTAAGCTCACCATTAATTCAAAAATTAGGTTTAAATAATGCCCAATACATTCAATGTTAGACCCAATGCTTACTAGGGCATTCTCTTAGAAATAAATTTGAGGGTTTTCAATTTTACACAAGCTCAAGAGCAGTTACAGTACCCAAATGGGTCTGCAAGCATGAGCATAGGCAAAGCATCTAATTTCTGGCATCATTAACTATTTCTCACCATAGGTTAAGCAACTCCTCATCTCTACATGACAGCTCATTCTGATTAGGATCACAAGGTCTTATGACTGGGTTGTAATGTGGCTTATGGGTGAAGGTTACAAAGAATGGAAGGGTGAAAAGGTTGCAAAATTGATAAATTAGCAGGTGAAGGAGGTGATTCATGACTTCACCTTCTTTAATTCAGCATATTCCATTTTCTTTGATATTTTTCAGACTTGAAGTGGCCAGCTTCACCTCTTATTTTTACTTTTTCTAGTAGAATTTCCTCTTGACTCTCTCTTCCTTTTCATCAATTTTTTTATCTTTTGGATACATTTTCTTTTCTTTTTGTTTTTAATTTTCTAAAATGCCACCCTCTTCCCAGCTGTTACACTGTTGTCTTCCTTTTGTGTTTCTTCTCCATTCACCAAATGTTGACCTTAACTTGTCCATCTTCAACTTCTTCTCCTTTACCTTCTGTATTCTCAGAGTAGGGGTAGGGTTGAATCAGGTCTACAGGTTTAGGTACAAATACTCTAGTGTAGTTTGAAGAAAAGTAGAATTTTAAGGCTCAAAAGGTGTATGCACAAGGGCAGTTTACTAGGTTTGGTATCTTTAGGCTCAAACTGTCTAAGAGAAGGCCTTGATCCCTTCCTATATGTCATGAGTGATACCAGCTATTTTAATTTGGAGATGCCTAAATTCTAGTGAGAAAATGATCAACTCAGCCTGTCCTTAAGGCAAAAAGAATTTCCAAAGGCACTCCTCAAAGAGGAAAAAAAAAGTAGTAGGCCCAAATTTCACTAGGTATGGTCTTCCATTGAACTCATGAGCATGTCCTCACCTTTTTATCTCTTTAATGGTTCTCTAAGTGCTAACACAACTGAATTTTCTTGGTATTCACCTCATGAAAATGTTAAAATTTTAAAAGATTTTAATGTCAGAAGGTCTACAAATTTTTTAGATTTCCTCAATGTCAAAGTTTCTTAGGTGGACTTGGCTCTGTTTCTATCTTACTCACTTGATTATATTATACTTTGGTTAACTACATCATTGGCATACCTTGCCACACCCCCAAACCTATGAGAAACAGTGTCCTCACTGTTTCAGAGATAAAGAATATGTGCAACAGTGTATATTTATAAAAATAACACACAAAACAAGGCAAGTGAAAATAATAAATAGCAGAAATAATCAAAACCAAACAAAACTCAAACAAAAGATACTAAAAAGGACTTCCATTCATAAAACAGTAATATGTACAATGCAAGTGAAAATAAATACAAAAGATTCTAGAAATCAAAGACAACCTAACTAACTACATTTACACTGTTTAATCATCTGAATCTACATCTACATGTTCTTAAATAGATTTCCCTTTTTCTTTCTTGAGAGCAGCAGCAGTGGACTTGGATCTTTTAGCAGTAGTCTTCCTATGCTTGGTGCTGCTTCTCTTCTTTGGAGTGGGTGCAGGCTTTTTAGATGGTTCTTTTTTCTTGACTCCAGAGATTTCTTTTCTCTAAGGACCTGAGGTAGTTACAGGGGGAGGAGCTACTGCAGTGTAAAGTTTGGCAGCAGCTGCTGCTATGTCTTTGTCTGCCAATTCAAATAGGGTCTGTTGCAATGCTGCAACAGTCCTGGCATAATCATTAGCTATATCTTCAACCAATCGAAGGGACACCTACATGCTCTTCACAATATCTTCAAGGTCATCAGCTCTATACTTCTCATCCTTGTACAGTTGTAGGATATGTATGAAAGCCTTCTTTATATGCTTTTTCTCTATCTTGTGATCCAGCTTGATCTGCTTCATCTGATTGAGAAGGGGTAGCTTGACTGCAGTTCTGATGTCATCCATCCCCTTGATTACATCCCTCTTAATGTATGTGTTTCATTCATTGCTTGGAGGAGGGTTACAAATGGAGGTATGAAGAATAATGAGGCTAGTAACATTGTATTATCAGCAGGGGGAGAAGGTTCAGTCAGAAAATGTAGTGGTGTGGATGAAGATGAAGGGATGGATGATGGAATGGGTAGAGGAGATGCCAGCTCCACTTCTTAGGGGTCAGGTTGGGTAAGGTCCACTACCTTAGGATCAGTTTGAGTTGAGGTATAGGCCTGGGTAGGTGGGTCAGTTTGGGTGGCTGCAAAGGAGAATGTAGGTGGAGCGACTTCCTGAAATGATTCTATGTGAGTAGCAGCAACTAAAGTTGTTGCTATGGTTAAAGGTTGGAGAGATGGGGGTGGTGTAGGTATATGGGTAAGTGGAGGAATAAATGGCTGTTGTGATGGTAAAATAAAGTGACTGGGATGAATCTAGAAGAGGGGTGAATTCATAATTGATATCCCCAATAATAGAGTCCATCATTGTTGAGTACCCCTCTGATGAAAAGGGGCCTTAGTCATGGGTAGGGGAAAATGTAAGGGGTTGCTCCAAGGGTTCAAGTGTGGTAGGTTCAATGGGATGAGGTAGGTCTTCTGTGGAACTGGGTGGGATGTTAGTGAGCATAGGTTCACTCTCATCATAGTGAAATGGAGAGGGTGGTACTGGTGAGGATAGGGGTGTAGCTGTGGGTATGTGATAAGGTATAGAGGTGGAAATGGAAGTTGTTTCTGTTAGAGAGGTGGTTGGGGGTGTTGGGATTGGCTGAGAGGTTGGGATAGGCTCTGAAAGGGTAGTGGAAGTGGTGGTTAGGGGCTCTTGAATTTGAATGGACTGGGGTAATGGGGTAGGTGATGGTAAGGTAATGGGCTAGGGAGGTTTAGTGGGGGCTTTGGTGGATTGGGAGGCTTTATTTTTGGTGTATGCTTGTTTGACAGGTGGGTTGGGGTGAGGGCTGCTTGAGCCAGCTGCTCTTCCTTTTTCTTCTTCTTATTTTCAATTAATGTTTGACTGATCCCCCATTGTTTCTTCCCACATCTGCTAGGGGCAAGTTCACTGTTTCTTCATTCATTTAGAAATGGTAGCCCCCCAGCTTCAGCAGAGCTGTGATGAGCCTGTAATAGGGCAGGGAATGGGGCTTCTGCTGCTTCTTCACCTTCTCATAGATGTTTTACATCCCTTCAAATAAAAGCTTGGTAGCATCAATATAATTGTTTAAGGAGGAGTAGAGGGCATCAACTATTAGGGCCCTCCTCTCTTGCTGATGCCCAGAGTAGTACACATTTTTCCTCAAAACTCCATCCATAAATCTTAGGCTTGGAGGCAGGTCTCTCTTTCTAATGGACACCCCAAATATTGTAATCCCTCCAGTAATCTCTTTAGCAATCTCATGGATGGTTGCAGTCAATGGTGTACTCAAACCACACTCAGGGTTGTATTTGGCTGGTATCCCAAGGATTTCTACAATTACAACCTAGTTGAACAGCATTTCAAACTCATCAATTAATACCAGTAGAGCAGGGTTTCCATCATCACTTGTCTTGACCCTGATGTTTTGGTAAAACAATTGCACTAGCCTAGGGAAAACTAACTGTAGTGGGGCCTGAGCAGGGGTAATAGGGGAGGCCTTGGTGAGGAAATCAATGGATGCAGCATTTTCTGGCTCTTCCTCAAAGAAAGCCTTGTCAAAGGTAGTCTTAGCCTCTAATTTGATGACAGCCACAAACTCAGAAGGAGTTGTGAGTGAGTCATCCTCTTGGTCTTCCTCTGGGGTAACCTCAGGGACAACTTCCTTGCCCTTTGTTTACTTTTTTTTAGTCTTTTTAGGGCTCTTGGCAGTAGAGGGAGGTCTCTGGCCCTCTTCTTAGGTGGTGTTTTTTTCTTGGGAGTAGGGGCATCAGAGGCAGCAGACTTAGCCCTCTTCACAGGAGCAACCTTCTTTTTGATCTTTTCTACTTGGCGCTCAACATGTGGTGCAGGTATATCAGAGGTCTCCACAGTGGAGGCCTCTGCAATCCTCACGGACTTCCTTGTGACCATAGGACTTCCAGTAGGTTGAAGGATCTGCATGGCTGCCAAAGTATCAATGAACTTGGAACTCATGACCATGGCTACACAAATTCCTAAAAATAGGTCTTAAAACACATAGAACTAGGTAGTTCACACTCCAAGGAAAGTTTTTCACAAAAAATCCTCCCTACTCAACACTAAAATAGCAGACCAATCAAATCAAATGAGAAACTGAGAACAGTTACCAAGAAATAGTTAGGGTTTCAGTGTAAATGCCACACAGTGGATCAAATTTCACCAAACCAAGTGCAAAATGGTCGGAAGTTAGTGTAGAGCACAATGGTAGGAGCACAGTGACTGTGCTGGAGTGGTACGGGCCATAAAGGAGAAAGAAGGGAAAGGAAAGCTCGTAGGTGCACAATGGAAGCTAGGGCAAAGAAAAGAAGAATGAAGAAATGAAAAAAATCGCGGGGTATAAGTGGGTGAGACCCGTGCCTCACGCGGTTCTCACAAGGTAATCACGAAGCTGAAGTTGAGTCTGAGCGTGCGAGAGGTATATTTGCATACCTCGCATAGCTGAGGTTTTAATCTCGCAAGAAACATATATTAAGAGAACCAAGGGCCTCGCGAGGTAGGTGACAGTATTAGCTTCAAAAATTTCACTCGCGAGGCTCTCGCAGAGATGTAAAATTCATATCAAAGAAGCGCATTGTATTTGCATGATTTATTGCTCGCGGGGCTCAGTAAGCCATGCGAGAAAGCCAAAAATATCTCGCGAGTGTGAACTGTAGGCCATTGAGCCTCGCAATAATGCTAAATCCACTCCTCAGTGCCTGCACACTGGCATGTGCGTCTATACTGTCATGCACCCTGCCATTGTGCATCAGCACCAAATTTCCTCACATTTCATCTATTTCACCTCTAATAACTTCATGCCCATTGCACACATATGCACAGAGTAAAAATTCTAGAATTCAAATGATTTTAAATTATAGCACGTTCATGCACATTTAAATGACGGGAGGTCCATGCACATTTCAATCACAGCAGGAAACATACTCATTAGATTGGATTCAGATGTTTTAAACACTAACATAATCAAACAGAATATTGTAGCACATCAACAACAAAACAAAGACAACACATGACAGATTTTAAAAGGCAATAAAAAAAATCAACAAGTATGGTACACAGTTTACAGAGCTATGGATCGCTAAGCAGTGGGAGGTTCATGAAGGTGTAAGGTCTGAGGAGGCTCCACAGAGTTTTCTACACAAATCTTCAGCCTTTGACCATTCACTTTCATGCTCTTCCCATAAATGGGATCCAAGATCTCCACAGCACCAGATGGGGAGGCATGGATGACACATTAGGTCCATCCCACCTGGATTTCAGCTTCCCTGAATTTTTTTTTAACTTCGAGTTAAATAACTAAACCTTGGCACTAGCCTTGAAATCCTTTCTCATCAGTCCCTTGTCAAAGAAAGCTTTAGATTTTTCCTTGTAAATCCTAGAGTTGGCATATGCATCCAATCTCAACTCCTCAAGCTCTAACAGCTGCAGCTTCATGCGCATACTAGTAGGTGTTAGATCCAAATTTAATATTTTAACAGCCCAATAGGCTCTATGTTCCAACTCCACTAGCAGGTGACAAGCCTTGCCATGAACTAGTCTGAAAGGGGACATGCCAATTGGGGTCTTATAGGCAGTCCTATAAGCCTAGAATGCATCATTCAGCTTCATGGCCCAGTCTTTCCTATCTGTCCTAGCTGTCTTCTCTAAGATATGTTTAATCTCCCTATTTGAAATTTCAACTTGCCCACTAGTCTAGGGGCGGTAGGGAGTTGCAATACTATAGGTAACAGAATATTTCTTGAGCAAGCTCTCAAAATTTCTGTTACAGAAGTGGCTGCCCCCATCACTGATGATGGCTCTAGGGGTGCCAAATCTTGAGAAGATATTTTCTTTGATGAAGTTCAGGACAACCTTGTGGTCATTAGTCCTTGTAGCAATGGCTTCAACCCACTTAGACACATTGTCCACTGCCACAAGGATAAAACTGTAACCATTTGAGGGAGGAAAGGAGCCCATAAAATAAATTCCCCAGATATCAAATAACTCCACAATAAGAATAGGCTGCAATGGCATTGAATTTTTTTCTTGACAGACCACCCATTTTATGATATCTGGTACATGCCTTGTAGTGGGCATATGCATCCTTAAACAAGAAAGACCAATAGAAGTCACACTGCAGTACCTTAGCTATAATTTTTCTCTCACTGAAGTGACTCCCACAGGCATTTTAATGGTACATGCTCAGAATACTGGGGATGTCACTATCAGGGACACATTTTCTTATGATTTGGTCTGCACAGTACTTGTATAAGTAAGGATCCTCTCAGAAAAAAGAACTTGACTTATGAAAAGAACAAGTCTTTATCCATTTTGGTCCAATGGAAAAGGATCCTGCCAACAGTGAGGTAATTCATAATGTTGACAAACCAAGGTACAATAGACTGAAGAGCAAACAACTGCTCATCAGGTAACAATTCATTAACTGGTGCAAATACACATTCATCCAATAAATTTCTAGAAAGGTGGTCAGCCACCACATTCTCCACTCCCTTCTTATCTTTGATCTCATGATCAAACTCCTACAGTAGGAGGATCCATTTGATCAGCCTAGGTTTAGCATCCTTTTTTGCCAATAGGTATTTAAGGGCTGAGTGATTAGTAAACACAACAATTTTAGACCCAAGCAAGTAGGGTCTAAACTTATCCACAACAAACACAACAGCTAGCAGCTCCTTCTTAGTTCTAGTATAGTTGAGCTGAGCCTCTGCTAATATTTTACTTGCATAAAAAAGCACTGTGGGCAGCTTTTTCCTCCTCTGTCCTAAGACAACACCTATTGCCAGATTTGATACATCACACACCAGTTTAAAGGGGAGTGAGTATATAGGAGCAGTGGTGAGGCACTTTTTTAAGACCTCAAAGGCCTCAAGGCACTCAGTAGAAAATTCAAATTGTACATTCTAGCACAACAAGTGGCACAGTGGTTTTGCAATTCTGCTGAAGTCCTTAATGAACCTCCTGCAGAATCCAGCATGTCCTAAAAAGGATCTAATTTGTTTGACAGTCCTGGGTGGGGGCAGGTGTGAAATCAAGTAAACCTTGGTTTTGTCAACCTCTATACCTCTATGGGAAACCATATGGCCCAACATAATTCCTTGTGTTATCATGAAGTGGCTCTTTTTCTAGCTTAAGACCAAATTGGTCTCTTCACACCTTTAAAAAACTAGGTCAAGGTGACTTAAGCACTGACTAAAACTGTCCCCATATATAGAGAAATCATCTATAAAGATTTTCAAGAACTTGCCAATCATATCAGAGAAGATTGCATACATGCACCTCTGAAATGTGACTAGGGCATTGCATAGACCAAAAGGCATTCTCCTATAGGCAAAAGTACCAAAGGAACATGTAAAGGTGATGTTCTCTTGATCTTGAGGATATACAGGGATTTGATTATACCCTGAGAATCTATCAAGAAGACTAAAAAATGCTTTTCCAGCCACTTTATCCAGAATTTGGTTAATGAAAGGGAGAAGGAAGTGGTCTTTCCTGGTTTTGGAGTTGAGTTTTCTGTAATCTATGCAAACTCTCCAGCCAATGGTCTCCCTGGCTGACATCAACTCCCCAGAATCAAAAGTAATAACTATTATGCCTAACTTTTTGGGTACCACCTGAATAGGTGACACCCACTCTAAATCTGAAATGGGGTAAATCACCCCTGCATTGAACGGTTTTACTATTTCTTTCAAGACCACCTCTTGCATGTGAGGATTAAGCTTCCTCTGCATCTCCCTAGAGGGTTTTGAACCCTCTTCTTGGTGTATTTTGTGTATGCAACCAAGACTTCAATCCTCCCAAGATCAGCAATTGTGCAACCCATTGCTTTTTTGTACTTCTTGAGAACACTCAACAATTCCTCCTACTACTCACTAGTGAGAGAGGAAGAGATAATTACTGGAAGCTTTTTATTTTTCCCCAAGGAGACATACTTTAATGTGTCTGGGACTTGCTTAAGCTCCATATCAAGGGGACTTTCAATGGAAGGTAACAAAGGTGCATTGGTGGTTTGAGGAAGGGGCAGTAATATAGGATTCCAGCTGGAATGCTACACTAGGCCCACAGAAGACTCTAGTGTGGTGCTGTCTTCTGTTATGAAAGCTTGGGCCTCCTCCTCAACCCCACTCTAAATATTTTCTAGGTTCTCAAAAACATTATCCCAATCCAGCAGATTGCATAATTCTTCTTCTACAAAGTCGTCTAGTACATCTATTGCACAACAGTCCTCAATATCTATCTGAGGCTGCTTAGCAGCATTGTAAATATTTAACTGGGCCTTCATATTTCCAAAGGTCACCTCCATCACCCCTGACCTGCATTGAATGCAAGCATTGGCAGTGGCCAAGAATGGCCTGCCAAGGATGACAGGAATTGGGATTTTACTTTGGCAAGGGTCCATGTCTAAAACCAGGAAATTAGCAGGGTAGTAGAATTGGTCTAACCCCACCAAAACATCCTCTACCACACCCATAGGTCTTCTCTCAGACCTGTTAGCCAGTTGGAGCACAATTGGAGTTAGTTTTAGCTCTCCCAAACTAGCTCCTCATATACAGAATATGAGAGCAGGTTCACACTGGTCCCCAAGTCTAAGAGGGCTCTACCTATGGTGTGGTTTCCAATGATGCAGGAGATGGTAGGTACCCTTGACTCCTGCAATTTTTCAAGTGTGGCTATGGACAACACTGATTCCACATGTTCCACAGCAAAGACCTTTTTCGACAGCTGCACCCTTGCGTTCCTTTTTTGTGTACAAAGGTCCTTTAAGAATTTGGCATAGGCAGGGACTTGTTTAATGGCATCAAGCAGGGGTAAATTTATCTTGACCTGTTTGAAGGTCTCTATCATTTCCTCCATCTGAGCATTTCCTTTATCAAAAGGAGATGGGCCAGCAACTGCATGAGAAAATGACATCTGTGGGACTGCTGGTGCCACAGCTGAATGCCCAACAATATCATGATCAAATTTTTGCTTTTTTCTATTTTGTTCATTTATTGTTTATTGTTAGGGCTCAACATCAACCCCTTTAGTTTGTTCTTACTGCTCTACAGCAGGGGATAAATTCAATGGTTCTTTAGCACTCAATTTTTTATTTTTCATTCTCCATGGTCTCCATAGCTGCCCTGCCCACTACATTGTCAACCACCCTGCCACTCCTCAGGGTAGTGATTGCATTAGCCTCCTCATGGGTAGAGGAGCCTTCTCCAATCATGTACTGCCCTTTAGGGTTGGCCAAGGGTTGACTAGGAAACCTGCCCTCCTCTCTCTTATTCAAAGCATTGCATATTTGACCCAGCTGGTCCTCTATTTTTTTAATGCTTTGCCCTTTGTACTAAATTTCTCAGATTTTGCAATAATGTCAGCATTTACTTTTCAAAAGAAGAGGATCTGGGCTGTGATGGGGGCATAACCAACTGATTTGGCTGTGGGGCTGGCAGCTAAAAATTCTACCGAGGTGCATATCCCTAGTTGAATTGGTGCTGAGGTCTGTATGGAACTACCAGTTGCTGCTGCTGGGGCTATTGGTATATATCTTGTCTCCACCTCTGATTGGGGTGGTTTCTTCAAGTTTACCCAGCAGGTTGCTACCCATATGCCTGGACAACATTGGCATGCTCCATAACCAATTCAGGGAACTAGTTCGTTGGACATTCTTTAAGTGAATGTGTGGGAGATTGACATATTAGACATACCTCTTCCACTTGTGCAGCCATCTTAGGCTGCATCACATTCATCAATTTATCAAACTTTAAACTCAGATTATCCACCTTCCTTTCTAATTCACTCTGCCCCTTGACCTCATACATGCCACCTCTAGGGGTAGATTCTTTCACCATTTTAGCTAGGGTCTGACTGTCATTGCGGGACAGTGACCCTTGCTGCATGAAATTCTCACCTGTAATGTCAAACAACTCCCATGCCTCATCGGCTGTCCTATAGAGGTAACTACCCCCACATGAGGCATGCACCATGTCCCTACTTTTGTGATTAATTCCTTGGTAGAAGACTTGCACAAGTTGCTACTGTAAACTTTGGTGGTGGGGACATTATTTTAACATTTCTTGGAACCTCTCCCATGCTTCATAAAAATCTTCAGTTGATGATTGAGTAAATGAAGGTATGTTTGTCCTCATTTGACTAGTTATATTCATAGGAAAGAATTTTGCCAGAAATTGGCTTTGGAGGTCACTCCATGTCGGTATGCTGTTGGCTGGGAGCTTAGAGAGTCAATTATTAGCTTTATCCTTTAGGAAAAAAGGAAAAAGCCTAAGTTTGGTGGCTTCAGGTCCCAAGCAAGTAATGTTAAAAAGTGGTGCACAGTGTCAAGAACTGATCAATGTGCTTGTAAGGATCTTCCTTATTGAGCCCATGAAAAGATGGCAACATGTTAATGATGGAGGACTTAATTTCATAATTTCCCTCAATTGAAGAAAATTTAATGCAGAAGGGAGATGTATAATCCTCAGGTGCATTATATTCCTTCAGTGTCCTTTGCCTCTCAGCCATCACAGCTGGCTTAGTA
The DNA here is from genome assembly GCA_021018995.1 of Chloranthus sessilifolius. Taxonomy (NCBI): domain Eukaryota; kingdom Viridiplantae; phylum Streptophyta; class Magnoliopsida; order Chloranthales; family Chloranthaceae; genus Chloranthus; species Chloranthus sessilifolius. The sequence goes on along the minus strand of CM037597.1, from coordinate 33,089,673 downwards.
TCAACAGCAGGGGCTGGCGTGGTGTTTCATAGTCTAAGGACCCTTTCTATCTCAGCATTTGGAAGTTCTAATTCAGGGTTCAGGGACCTTCTACTAAGCGTACACACACAGAACAGCAGGTAGGGAAAATACTCACAGCACACTATAAAAAAAAATAATAATAATTTTGCTAACAAAATTACAGCTAAAAAAAATTTACAACTAAACTACTGACAGAGAATTCAACACAAATGGAATTGAGTTTTAGGGCAAAAGAAGTGCAAACAGAGATAGCTAAACTCCAGCTGCAGCTCTAGCTTTTCCCTGTTGCTGCTGTCCAAATATGTAAAAATTCCAACAAAAATCAGTAGTACTTTTTATTCAATTATAGGCCTTGCTACAAAGAAATTTTTTTTTCACTAAAATATAATACAATACAACTCAAGTCTACTAAAAAGATCAATATCCTCGACAGCGGCGCCAAAAACTTGTTGGTTTCTTTCAAATGCATGCAGTTAACTTTATTTGAAAATAGTGGTGAATGTGTTAGGAAAAATAAATCAAAGGTGGATTGAAAAAAAATATATAAAACCGCAAGTCTAAAATACCATAGACCAGCAAGATACAGGGCCTTTTGTAGCATGTTTTGATAAGTAAGAGTTTATCCCATAGAGAAATTGATCTAGAACCCAAAGAGGGTTATATTAGTAGGCTTCCAGATCTGGCTACAGATCTGGCAATCTTAGAGAAAGGGAGTTGGGTGTCACAACTACACTAAACTTACACTATAAGAAGAGAAAGAAAGTGCAGTCCTATCCTAAAGTTATGAAGAAGGGGATGATGGTGAGTGTTAAAATAAAGATAAAATTAATCGAAAGTATGCAACTTAGCTAAGATTATTTCAGTTGTGTAACTCAAATTTAGGACTGTCTCTGCAGCAATCCTTCAGATGGCTACAAGCACATCTGTAAGGTGAAAGAATCTAACTCAACTTTTATGGTTTGACCTGGTCTCTTAAGGCTATAACCTATCCACTTCAATGGTCATAGGCTATCTAGTAGAGAGGATCAAACCACATGAGTTAAATAAAAAAACAATAATGTTCTAAGGGAATGGACCGATCTTAAGCCTATAACCTGTCCACTTAAATGGTCACAGATTATCCAATAGATGTCCTCCAACCAATGGAGCAAATTAGAATATAAAAACTATGTTTGCCAGGCTACAAGCTCAAGCATCCATGTGAGCAAACAGCTCTTGAAAAACTAATGGAAACAATAGTTGTTCAGAGGCTATTTGGGAACTTAAATGTAGCTAGTCATTACTACAAAAGGCTTGCAATGACTCAACTCACAAGTTTGCAATCTCTATAGATAAATCAGATCTAACATTTGATGATGATCATGTAAAATAGAGGAGAGCTTGGTCCTGCTATAACCTCTCACGAGGTTGCAAACTCAAGTGCAGAGGATAAGAATCCATCTCAAATCTACGGCTTGGAATCACCCTAGGGCTATAGTCTGCCCACTCAAATGGTCACAGGCTACCCACAGAGGCTATCCAAACCACAGAAGACTGAGATGGAACATAAAAATTACTGTTACCACCATGGTTACAGGGCTACAAGCTCAAACTTCCATGGGGTTTTCAAATCAGTAAAATCCTAAGTGTAAGACATAGATCAAATAATGCTATGGACAAATAGGAAAATAGCATATTGAATAAGCATTAAAATAGATATTTCATTGATTAAATAAAAACTTACAATGGGATGTCTTCAAGGCAGCAAACTTGTGCAGAACAGCCCTCAATAAATCCCAATGTGCACAAAACCCATTACAAAAACTGAATCAAACTATATCTACTAACTCACCAAGGTCATAGCCAGCAAGTGCTGGACTAAGGAAGAAGAGAAAGGGAAAAAGATGATGATCTAACCCTAACCCTAATCTGCTAGAGCTCACAGCTGATTGTGGTTGAAGGAAGGACAAGTTTCTAAGTTTAAATTACAGCTTATATACTCAGTCATTGATGCCTTGGCTAAGAGGGAAGGAAGCCCTAATTTTATTGCATGTGTGGCTCCTCTGTAGCCCTAGGATGCCTCGGGATGTGTGTACATAGATCAGGGACACGAGATGTGTGCCGTGGACCTTGGGAAATCCCCAAAGTATCCCTGTGTTTGGAAAGAGAAGTGGAGAACCTGAGCTTCGTGGGGCTGGGTTTGCTTGTGCAATGCAGTCGCATGATATGAAGTGTGCTCGCGAGGTAGAATTTGACTGGGAAAACTGCTCGCATGGCTGAGAGTTATCTTGGAAGTATATCTCTTGCGCAGAAAGCTTTGTAGTGATTTGTCTTAGCTTACACAGTGGAGCTTCAGGTATTTCGCTCGCGTAGGTGTCGCATGGATGAAGCACTGAATTCTGCACCTCACGTGGATAAGCCTTGAGTTCCTGCACGGTTGCTCACCAGGACAGACTTGTCGCTTCACGTGGCTGGCTTTGGCACGAAGTGCGCGAGAGCTTTTCTGGGCATCTCTCTCCTCCATAGCTATGTGAAAGCTACGCGAGCTTGCTTGAGTCTTTTATATAAATTGGTCTCGCGTGACTGCACGCGCGGCTAATCTGCATCTTTGATCCCCGTGAGAGCTTCGAGTGCTTGATTTCTGAACTACTAATGCATGAGTTCTATGCGAGTTCACTTTGTGCTGCAAGTATTTACTTTGCGAGGTGGCTGCTGCGGATTTAAATAGCGTGAGGCAACACTTCTGCTCCTCTGCTGCAGTGGGGATGTTGTTGTTGTAGCTTTCTCCACTCATATCCATTCTTCTCTCATCTATTGGACTTCTTGGGTTCACCTAGGCATGCAAGATAGTCACCATGGTGTGTACCACCATGGTGTTCCATCTGTCCTTGGCTTAGTAGTCATCCTTGGCTTGAATTCTCTCTTTTTGGCTTCCAAAGCATGAACTTTGTACTAAGCTGTAACTATTATTACTAACTATAAAACATACTAAATAGAGGATTATTAGATAGCTCTAAGGTGTAGTAAAGGCTAGGTTAAGAGGTGAAAAGTGGTACTTTTCAGTGAATAACATTCACTAGGGAGCTCCTCAACTGAGACTTCTTCGTCCTGATCTGTGACTCTTACCTCTTTTATTTCTACAGGGAAGGAGTCGATTTCGTGATGGATGTGTTCTTCAGGTAAGGCATCATGAATTATTATTTTTTTCAAAATTTTAGAAAGCAATATATTTTTTTTATCTTGTATTTTTTGTATTTTTTTAGGTTTTTCTTTTCAATGGAGACAGGCCCTTGGCAAGAAGGGTTTCTAACATGGATGACATCATTTTCTAAAGGCTATCTCCCTTTTTTATAGGTTGTTTTTTTTTCTGAAACTACTGTCAAATTTCAGACCACTCGAAGCTTCCAAAGTCATGCGAATCAATGCCCATTTTCTCACCTATGGTGAAGTTCCCTTACTTGGGTCTGCGGGAGAAGTGGATGGTGACGACTCTCTTAGGTATGTCTCCAGCATACCAATAATAGGCTCATCTTGAATTTGGTCATTAGCTACGAAACCGGGCTCGGGGTTGGCTAGGATAAGTGGCTGGGTTGGAAAAGATGCTTCCTCCTCAAAGAGTGATAAGGAGGTGAGATATTTCTTCTTCTGGAGGGACAATTTCAGGTTCGCCATTCGGATGTTGACTTTTTTATGCGAGGTCAGTTGTACCGCTCCACTCTTAGTGACTTTTACGACTCCTGCACTTACAAAGTTTTTTCTGATGTGCGATCGTGGACGAAGTTCCTCTTCTTCAAGGTCATCTAGAACTTTAAGGTTCTCATTGTTGTGGGTGGTTCTTTCCCCTTCTTCTTGCCCTTCACCCAAAATGGCTATGACCTTTTGCTTAAATATAAATTTGAGTTTCTGATGGACGGTAGAAGGTACTGCCCCAATTTTATATAGCCACGGGTGTCCCAATAGCAGGTTGAAAATGGACTTGATGTCCATGACCTGGAAAGTGGTCTACTTTGCTTATGACCTCCCTTTGGGTGTTATAAAAACCTCTAGCCCCTGTCTTTGTCGGCATGAAAGTGGATGGATCGACCCATATCTTGGGGGCAGTCCTTAATGGGCATACATAAAATGTAGATCCATTGTCTATCAATACTAATGGAATCACCAAATGTTATATTTCCGCTGAGATGGTCAAGGACTTGGAATGATTGGGCCATTTGAGTGGCAAGTCGATGTCCGAAAATGAGATAGAATTGGGAGCCAGTACCTACCCTATCAGCTGCCCCACCTCATCTGGGAAACTTTGTCCGACATGTGAGTGTCTTTTAGATCTGCCATCAAAGCTTTGAGATGTGGTGGAGATGTCATGGGTAGGTCCCAAATTGAGATGTGAGCATGCATTCTCTTGAACTGTGTTTCGAGCGCAAATTCTCAACTCATATTTTCTAACGAATGAACAGCTGCAAATTCCTTCCCCCCCTCAGCTGGTCTAGTGTTGGCATTTCTGACTGTTTTAAAATTCTTCCCAACCTTGTGTGATAAAATCAACTACCCCATCACTCCTGCTACCAGCATTAGCATCGGTCTGGCTATAATTGAGCGGGACCTGGTGTGGGTCATATGATGGCCTAGGGATATGAAACAGGGTGGGTATAGGTATTTGAAACGAATGGAAGGGTGGAGGTGAGGCTAAGCCGGGTAGGATGTGATTGACGAGTGTTGGTGATGGAAAGTACAACCTTAGATCTAATGGTGCTACATGGGGCTCGTGGTTTGGGAAGTAGTCCGCCAAGTTGAGAGGTTCAATCATCCCTACTATTTCATGTGTTTGACTCAACTGTTTTGGCAAAGTTGATCTTTTTCCCTTGGTGATGAATTTTGATGGGTCAAATTCTCTTGAGTCTTCTTCAACCATATTAACAGCAAGTCTAGGGCCTGTCGCACTTGGAGGGTGTGGGGGTATTGGTGCTTGAAAGATGTTGGTATGATGGCTTGTTGGAGGAGGTATTAGGGGGATAATCATCCTTGCCTTGATGAGGTCCTGTATCGCATGTTTCAAGGGAAAACATTGATCAATTGGGTGCCCCTGTCCTTGGTGAAAATTGCAATGCACATTGGGATCAAAGTTCCTTGGGAGCAGATTTGGTGGTGGTCGCGGTTGGAACAGGATGACCAATCCTTTCTCGATCAATAATCGTAGTAGTACATTTTAGGGGTTGTCCTAGCAAAATGAACACTCGATTGAAGCAAGCCCTTCTCTGCTCAGGGGTAAGTTGTATCCCTGGGCCATTGCCTTGCCTCTGCATTCCATCTACTTGTGTCGGAGCTTTCTGTACCGCCCTAAACTGGAAGGGTGTTGAGGTTGTGTCGGGTTGGGAGGTCATGATTTCTTGTACCTCCACACTTGCCCTTTTTTCACTTCTTTATTCTACAAACTTGTGAGTTTCGTTGGCCACTATCCTGTTCAGGCACCCCCCTCTAACTGCATCTTCTCATTGATTGCCATTCCTTAATTACGAGATCGACAAAGCTAGCTTTATGTTGATATACCAAAAATTTCGATATGACGAGGAGCGCGGTTTTCACTATCATTTCTATTTGTTCTTCGTTGGGTATTATGTTTCTCACTTGGGTTGTTAGGGCCCTCCATCTTCCTAGATACTCATTGAATGTCACATCAAATTTTTCCTTTAGCTGGGCCAAATTTGATTTGCATTGCTTAATGTTAATGTTATAGACATACTGCTCCAGGAACCAATGAATGAGATCTCTCTAGGTCTTTAATATAGATGGTTCCATAGAAGTGAACCATCGCAAGGCAGGGCCAATGAGACTCTTTTAGAAGACCTTGATGAGGAGGCGCTCATCTACACCGTATTGACACATATCCCCCGCAGTAAGATTTCAAATGGGCAATTGGATTGCCCGTGCCATTGTACTTATCAAATGTAGTACTTTGAATTTGTGAGGTAATGGCACTTCAGCAAGCAGGCACAAATTCAAAAAATTGGTGGCATGGATCTCAGCTCCTTTGAGCTTCATTAATTGCTTCTGTATTTTATCAATTTGCTCTCTTAGAAATTCAAATTTCTAGACTACTAGGTGGGGGTTGCTCCCCCTCCTGACTACCCCCATACATTCAAAATTGCCTGATGGTTTGGGAATGTAGGTAACGGGGGATTGAAACTGAAAATTGCCCCTACATATGTCTCACTGCCTCTGGCCTCTTCTTCTTCATACTAATGGCTTGAGTCGAAGGGTGGTAGTGGTGTGATGTGATTGACTGGCGGATTTTGGATGGGTTGGATAGGTGTCTGATGAGGCCATTGATGTTGTAGGAAATTTGAGGGTTGAGTTGGGGCGTGAAAGGGTCTGTGTGAATGGTGGGTGGTTAGAATTTTACGATGGGTTTCCATATTCGGTTGGGTGGGATGGGTTCGGGTTGAAATGATTTATGCCAGGTTAGTGGATTGGGTGAGATTGGTTTGCCATTTGGGGGGGAATGGGGTAAGCTTGTTGGATTGGATTGTGTGTGGGGTATTGGGGGAATGTTGGATGGCTATGAGATGTCGTCCTTGGATTTGGGTCGGAATGAGTTTGAGGCTGGAAGTATGACCTTTGGGGGTCATTCGGGTAATTTCACGGTTGGTGGTGGAAGCCTTGGGAGGTGTGGACTATAGGTGATTGGTTGGGATTGGTATTTTGGGTGAAAGATGCTTGGAGGTTTTGAAGGGTTTGTTGAGGATTTAATGGCATTTGAGGTTGACTTGGGAAGCCTTGGGAGGCTTTCGTTGTCAGAGAAACTCTCATCATGTCCTCCATTAAGGACATGGGTTCTGGCATCGGGTGGATGTGGATTCGCTTAAAAGAAGAGATGTATGGGGTGGCGGGAGTGCTTGGATTGAGGTGGCGGAAAAATTGGGAAAGCCGAATGGCCTAGTGATGGTGAATGGGGGTTGGGTTAATGGGGTTTGAGATGGGAATCTCAAACGTGTGAGAATGTGATGGGGGTGTTTCTGTATTGGTGGTGGGCAGCTCGAACGTTGAAGCCATGGTTTGGAAATGGGTGGGGTATGGATTTCTTGGGTAAGGGCCACAAGCTTTCTTCCTTCTCCATCTTCCCACTCGAGGTGGCGGTGGGTATGGTGATGCCGTTTTAGATTTTTTTTATTTTGACTCTTTTTTATTTATTTTTTGGATTTTCATTTTTTGTTCTTTTCTAGATTTTAATTTTTTGAATTTAATTTTTTTTTTGGAATTTTCAGATTTTGGATGTTAGCCTCTCCTCATGGGAAGGTTCAATATCCACGGTATCTCCTACAGCAGGACTCGATTGCCCCCATGAGAATCAAAGAGAGGTTTCTTTTAATCTTTAAGAGCACGGAGTTGCTCTGCGATACTACGAACTCTCGAAATAGCCAATAGGAAGGCGACCTCCTTTGACCAGCAAGACTGTTAAGTATCAAATGTGTAGAAGGTATTGATAAATTTTGGAACCAAAACTAGAGGGGTCCGACGACCACTTTGGATTTCCAACCTTAGTGGCCCAAACTACTACCATGTCCCTTCTCCCCATACCTAGAGATGTAAGGCCATTTCAATTTTTTCTATCGCTTTCCCAAGGTTTCGAGTTCCATAGCAAGTTTGGTAACCCAACCAATATACCTTCCATGTAAACACCTTCTTAGGTACTGGATAGGGTGGCCCTCTTCAAGATCATTACCACTAGGGTTGTCACTCTACTTGCGACCAGGGCTTGGTTGTTTGGATGCCTAATTTCCCCCGTTTAAAAACTACCCCAGAGAACAAATCGGATTATTATGCCCTTCTAAATTTTTTTATTTTTTACGATTCACTTTTAGGAAGGTTCAATTAACTCCAATATTGGAGATTTTGCCAACGTCCAAACTCTGGGCTATTAAAGTCCCGTGCCGCCACGATGGGCCGACATCTGATGGTGAAAAATGCTCCACAATATAAATGACGATGTCAATCAAGTGACTAGGCGAAAAAGAAAGTACATAATCGTAAACATTAGTATCCAAATGAATGTGCCGATCAAATGACTAGGCAAAGAAAAATAAAGACATAAAGTAGATTGTGACAACTAAAATGCGGGAAAGTAGAGAAGTGCCCGTCAAGTGACTTGGCATAAAAGGTACAGAATCGTAGATGTTAGTATGAAAATAGAAGTGTCAGTCAAATGACTAGGCAAAAAAGAACATAATATAAACCAAAATGATAACTTTGCAAAAGAGGCCAAACTTCAAGTAGAAGCTCAAATAATTGTCACAACGATGGATTAAAATATGGAGTCACCACCCAGAGTATTTGGTGTTCCGAAAAACCAAAATCAAATATCATAAACATCGAAGTATTAGATTTGACTCTGATCACCGATCTACGCCAAAGCCTCTAGGGAAGGACTTTGGTTACCGATTAGGTAGGTGTTAGACACCTAACCGGCCCACTCATAAGTGGTCTCTACTAAGTCCAAAGTATAAAAAGAAAGAGAAGAAGTGGGCAGCACTTCCCCTTTCTCGAAGGTGCACAGACCTATATTAAGCTTTCTGGACTATCCGAATTTCGGCGGCATAATGGCTTAAATCATAGGGTAAGGGAAAAGCCTAAAGAGACAAATAGAGAATAGAGGAAGAAAAAGATAATCAGAAATGGACTCTTGGACCCTTGTAGCACCACCGTCGGATCTTCGCGTGTGGTTATCCTTACAAGCTTCCGATTGTAAGTATGGGTGATGGAATTCTAGGATTTGATTAAGGTTGGGAGAGGGAGAGCTTGGGGGTATAGAGCTATGAGAGGGATTGGCTAGGTTTTGACCTTGATAAGCTTAGTGTGTCTAAATGAAGGTGTGGGGTCTCTATTTATACAGAAAGGAGTGATTGAGGGGCTCCTAATTGGGTTTTATTCCAAATGGAAGGTTAGATTTTAGGTAATGGTTTCATCTAAGGATCCAGGGATTTTGGAGGCTTGGAGAAGATGAAGATAAGTTTTAATGGTGGATGAAACGGTCCACTTAAATGGCATAAAAGCAATTCAATAGGTGCTTGGGGGCACAATGGGGATGTTTGAACCTACCCCCAAGGTCCAAGATGGTCTCAGAGTCAATGAAGATTGATGAAGATCTCAAAAATCTCGTAGTTGTAGGTTTTAACTCATGTGTGCATATTATGCATGCATAGGTTAATTCCCACAAGAAATTTTGAGAAGTTAATACCCAAGCCGATGACTATTTTCTGGGAAAAAATGAGAATTGGTCACATGAGTAAATTTTGCTCATGCGTGCATAATATGCATGCATGGGTTAATTGTGGTCATGCCTATTGGATGTATCGTCTCGAGCTATCGCAAAATAATATATTATATTAATTAATCAGATTTTTCTATCAAAAGTTATGGCCATTGGAAGTTCGTTTGCCGTCGAGGGTCGGAAAACATCATGAATCTGTGGAACGCTATTTTTTGGGGCATTGAGCCTCCATTACTGACTTTGGGATTATCCGAGGATCGGGGGTCTTTCTCTAAGGTTTTTCTAAGCTTCCTAACGGTGTCTAGGGTTTTGAGGATTGCGGGGGATGCTTTCGAAAGCTTCGAAGCACGTTCTTATTGAAGAACGGATCGATCATGTGTTGGATCAGATTTGGGTGTCTACACCATCTCTAATAACCTTGAATTAGGGATGGCCTTTTCAAAAGTTATCTCTAGTGCTATTATTCAAGACAGCTTTGGCCATCTCCCTACATATAGTTACATTTGGGGACGGTCATAGTCGTCTCCACAAGTTTCACTTCATGCGTGGGGAGGGTGCATGGAACTTTAGAGACGAGCTAAAAAGCCACTACAAAAAATAAGACTATTAGCGGCAGTTTTTTGAAGCAAAAAAGTTGTCGCTATTAATAAAAAACCTATTAAGACTAATAGCAGTAGTTTTTTGTTAATAGCGGCAGTTTTTGGATGTCGCTAATAGTCTTGTTTTTTGTAGTGAGCCATCTTTAAAAGGCTCATCATACCAATAGAGACGGCTTGAAGCCATCCCTAAGAAATAAAAAAGGCTCTCCCCATTGCCATTGAAGCGGAGACCACCTTTTTATTTTGATATTTTTCAGCAAGCTCGGCATTATAGCAGCGACCCCTTTTTAATTTCGATCTTTGCCCCTTTTCTCGATGTTATATCGAAAAAAAAGCAAGCGCCAATTTAGCGGAGATATGTGTTGAAGGTCGGAGACGACGTCATTGAAGCAAAGATCAGTGTTGAAGGTTTTCTTTTGATCGGGATCAAGTTTTGAAGCCTTCATTTCTCCATTTGGCAGATGGAAATCGAGTTTTGGAGCCCTAGTTCTAGCCTTTGGCAGATCGAAATTGAGGTTTAGGCGATCAAATCATGTGATGGCGCCCAAATTCGACAATATCAAAGGTCATCTTCTCTCCCTACTAGATCTAATTTTTTACTTCTTAGCCTGATTTATCTTAATTTTTTAGGCAATTTTCTTTTTAATTTGGCTTCAATGTTAGTGAACTAGATCAGATGGTTCGTTGATTGGGTAGAGATCACAAGCTGAAGCTGTAACAGCCCGGATTTCCGTTTCCAGAAACCCGTACCGTTAGGATCATACTCTGGATGATCCCGGATCGATCACACGTATCCGCGCATATAGCGGAAGCTAGGTGGACACATCCGAGCAGCTGTAGTCGGAGTCAACCAATTTCTACACTAAACACACATCAATAATAGTAAATGGAAGGAAAACACACACATTCCCAAAAAGGAACCAGGAAGAACCATCGGTGATGGACGTACATCACCCAAACAATGGTTCCCGATAGTGGTTCCGAAATGGAATGTGGACTAACATAAAATAAATAAATGTAGAACTACATATGTTTATACAAAGGTGGCCACCAGGCACACAGTAAATCCAAAAGATCAAAAGTACAAAATGTCGGGCATCAATACCCAGGCTAAGGATAGAACTCGTCACTGAACGTCTCGTCCTCTGCCTTCGCCTCGGATCCGGTGATAATCCGGATCGCTCTCTCAAAGACGTGCTACGCAGCCTCGTAACCTAAAAAATTTAGGTGGTGAGCTACATCCTAGCTCAGTAGAAGAATTTCAAATAATTTACATCTAAATTATTAAACATGATTGCAACATATCTTAGATCGATAAGTGAAACGAAACTGAACAGATATAGATTGATGCTCAAACATGCAGGAAATCAGAATGCATAACTGGCAAAAGTAAACTGAACTTCGGAATTAGCAAGATGCTGTGCTTATTAGATTTAAATGACTTAAATCATACATATCTCTAACTTAAGTAACTCCTGTATATATATCACGTGGTAGCCGATTTGTGCCGATAAGAAACCCCAACCAATCGTCGTTAAATGAACAATTTTCGTGAATGCAATAATGCCCCACACATGGAGTGCATATTTTGAGGATTTTCAAGCAACTGCACATTGTGCAAGAAACGGATATACCGCCGAGTCGGTGGGGATCGTCTGAATATTAAACCTCAAATCAAATACATACTTATTACCTCATGAATCAGATTATCAGAGCAGATTATCAGAGCAGATTATCAGAGCATATGCAAAGAACAGAAACAGATATCAGAATACGGGAATCAGAGTTTAATGCATATGCAGGCATGCTTTCAAAAATCAGAGATAGAATACGATGTTAAGATATCATGCAATTAAATTTAGATACACTTTAAGTTGAATTTTCCCCTACCTCAGATCAGTTTATCTTCTAAGCAAATCCAAAGCTTTTTCGACGTGTCAGGGTTTATCCTATACCATATGCACAGTACATTAAGTGTTAGGAATGTCGGAGAACTACCCGGCACAATATCCGGGGTGTCTACTTCATGAAGTCAAGACAGACAAAAACAGGGGTGAGTGATCGATCACCACCCACTGTAGATCGATCACCACCTTGTTGATCGATCACCAACCTCCATATCTCTTCCTCAACACAGTCAAGGTTGATCGATCACCTCCTTGGTGATCGATCACCAACTCTTCTGTAGATCGATCACCACCTTGGTGATCGATCACCACAGCAAATTTCAAAAACTCCTCCCTCTGTCCTCATTAATTTTTATACAAATTGATCGATCACCACCTTGGTGATCGATCACCAACTCTTCTGTAGATCGATCACCACCTTGGTGATCGATCACCACAGCAAATTTCAAAAACTCCTCCCTCTGTCCTCATTAATTTTTATACAAATTGATCGATCACCACCTTGGTGATCGATCACCAGACTCATTGTAGATCGATCACCACCTTGGTGATCGATCACCACCTCGGGCCTCAACTTCTCAAATCTCTGGGGTCTCTGTTCCCCTTAAGCTTATACAGATTGATCGATCACCAGCCCTTGGTGATCGATCACCAACCCTCAGTGATCGATCACCACCCTTTGGTGATCGATCACCAATGACAGTAAAGCTGTCATTAATGGAGTTCACCTTCCTTCCATTTTTGCTCTCTCTCCATTAATGGTTGTGCAATCACCATTAATACATCATAAACATACCCTTTAAACTATTCATTTAACCCTATTTAACACACACATCTCACCTTGTTCGTGGGTTTCTTGGGGTTCCGGCAATGGCCCGAAAAGAGGGTTTCAAACCTAGATCTCGGAGCTCTTCCTCGATCCGGATCCGGCGAGAAGCTCTTCAGCTCTGGTTCGTCAGATCAAGGTCTCTCACACCAATCTTAAACCCCAGGTAACTCAATCACTTAGGTCCAGCTCCTCTAGCTTAGAAATCCCTCATCTTCTCTCTTGCTAACCCTTTTCTTCTCTCACAAGGGACCTCTTTCACACTTCCTTAGCACAGTCTCCAACCTATGGAGCACGTAGGGCACGGGGATGAAGGAGAAGAAGAGTGAAAGTCTCTCTCCTTTGTCTCCCTTCCTTCTTCTATAAGCTACCCCCTCAAAACAGAATTTCTGTTTTGCCCTTGGTGTCTGCTCCGGTGTGAAGCACGAACACAGTTGCTTTTGCACAACGTGTTCCACCTACCCTCTACACATCTCGGATCTAGATGAAATTTCACACGTGATCTCATCTCATCACGGTGCCACATTATTTGCTAATATAACCTTAAAGTTTTTGAATCAACCTTAGTTTCCGTGCAGCACGCTAATCAAAGCAAATAGCTCGTGTTCTAATTTTCTTTACATTATCCCCCTTAGGAATTTTTCGTCCTCGAAAATGTCTAAGAGGCGATTCGTGGCTTTGTAGTTCTAAAACTCACATGCTAAACTAATACTAAATTTGGTCTCGTGTCATGCAGGTAATTAAAACACTTACGAATTTATACATATATCGGGCATGAAAAATGAAAGTCTTAATTTATGAGGCATGCAATGAATATAAATAGAATGTACACATACAATTAACTACTAGGTATGATAGCATGGTAATACTGGGACATCGGATGGGCCGGCGTGATCGCGTCTGTCTGCTGGGACGCGCGCGTGAATGATAGTCGCGTGGATCCACCACCGTAGGCGGGCGTCGCGATCATCGGCGTGGGACGTCGTGGCATAGAGGTGCTGCATGACTAGCTCATGCATACCCGCGTGATAGTCCAGACGACGATGCATCTGTCTCTGGAACGCCTCAACGCCATCCAGTCCTCACGTGGATGCGGCGGTTGCTCTCCACCAACTCGCGAAGCATCGCAGTTGACGCTGTCGGAGGAAGAGCGGTGGGGCGGTGCGTGTAACCGATCGGCGCGGGTGGAACAGGGCTGGTCGACAGATGGCTCTGGCTGGGGTGGTAGGTCCTGTGGTGGCTCGTCCTCTGTGGTCGCGGGCACATCAGGGACTGAACCGTCTGCTACGCAGGATCGAACCTCGGCTCAGGGGGCGGGCTCACCGCGCCTCTTCCTTCGGAAGATGCTTAACCAACAAGTTGTAGCTCTTTGTCCGATCTTTCGGTGAAAGACCCTAGTGTTGTTTTCCAAAGCGAGGCTCGTGAGGAGCCAAGACGTAGGCCTCGTAGGGCAGATATCGCTCTCTGAGCTTGGTGACGAGTGCATAGGGATCTGCTTTCGCTCCAGATCGCCCTTCAGCAGACATCCATTGGCATTTATGATGCCATCAATGACCAGATTCGCCATAGAGAACCAACGGTTCTCATAGGCGGAGAATAGTGCTTGTTGCACTACACCAGTCCGTGAGGACTTGTGCAGGAAAGGGTTGAGGGCACACTTGATGTAGGTATCAAGCATCCACAACCGATCAGGTAGTTGGGCCCTAGAAATGGCTTGTCCCCTACCGTGTTGGCCTTGGGTCATCTTGGTGACCACATCGGCATAGGGTACCTCCTTGACGTAAGGAGGCTCGAGGCCACTGGTCTCAATGTACGCGGACGGGCATTGAAGTGCCGCCGCGACGTGGAAATGGTTGAATTTATATTCAAGACCATCGATGGTTGTGACGAGTCGATGACGACTATCACCCCATTTGAGGTTTTGAAAGAAAAGCCGCACAATACGTGGGCAGTAATGGTAATGGAAGGGCGCGAGTAAGGGTTTAAGCCCTAGCTTTTGTATGTAACCCTTGGCCCGCCATTTGGTCGGTCCTCATATAGTGAGGACACAAAACATATTCCTAGGAAGGTTTTGGAAGCCCACCAGCGTTAGACTTCACGCTCAATAGTGAGCGGTGCGGATCAGATGCGGAAAGTGGGTAGAGGTCGGGCCGGTGCCATGGGTGGTACTGACCGGATTTGGAATAGAAGGCGATCCGAGCAAGGATTCTTCGTGCGTGGTCCCATGGTATAGATTGGGGTTAAAATGCGAAGAAAGGAATCAAAGATCAAGGAAATGGAAGATTTACCGGTGAATGAGGCGACGCACACTCAAATCGAGCCGGAGAACGAACGAAATAGCCGGAGAATAGTCGGAAAGTGGTTGGGGAAGGTCGGAAACCGCAAGCCCTTTCGTCTCTTGCAGTTGTGATGTTGCAAATGACCTTTCAAACTCCCCCTCTCTTATAACTTAACGCCCATTGGTGATCGATCACGGCCTCTTGGTGATCGATCACCAAAATCTTCGATTCAAACCCGCCTCATTGATCGATCACCAAGTGTGTAGATCGATCACGGGGTCTCTTGTAGATCGATCACCACTGGGTGTAGATCGATCACGGCCTATTGGTGATCGATCACCAGCTTGGTGTAGATCGATCACGGCTGACAGGAACACCACCTTTCATCTGTTCGATCTCCCTAATATTGACGGTCTGGATTTTGAGACTACTGATTCATACACGCCATATAAAGTGTTCCAAAAAGAGAAATTCATCAAGTATATGCTCACACACCAATTTATAATCACGGCAATTCCTAGATGAAGTATCGAGACTTACCTTCTCATCGTGACAGATGCGGATCGCTCACGGATTTCGGTTGTTTCTCCCAAGTAGCTTCGGCGTCGGAATGATTTCTCCACCTAACTAGTACCAGCGGGATTAATTTAGTCCGCAGGACTTGATGTCGATGATCTAAAATAGCAATCGGTTCCTCAATCGTCGTCATATCCTCCTGAAGCTCTATTGGTTGGAAATCCAAGACGTGAGTCGGATCACGTAATGGCGTAGCATGGATATGTGGAATACGTTATGCATGCTTGCTAACTGTGGGGGTAAGGCGATCCGATATGCTACCTCGCCAACTCGTCCAAGTACTTCAAATGGTCCAATGTACCGAGGACTTAGCTTCCCGCGTTTCCCAAAACGCATGACGCCCTTGATTGGCGAAATTTTCACAAACACCTTGTCTCCAACCTAAAAACAAGGGTCAATTCCTTCGTAGTTAAATTTTAACCATGGTCATATCATTAATGTAATTGATTATACCTGAAATTCCACTTGTGTTCGGTGAAGATCGGCATAGCTCTTTTGGCGACTTTGGGCCATCTTCAACCTTTCACGTATTACTCTTACTGTTTCAGTGGTACTATCTACCATTTCTGGTCCCAAGACAAGCTTCTCGCCGATTTCTTCCCAGTTCAATGGAGATTTGCATCGTCGTCCATATAAGGCTTCATAAGGTGCCATCCCAATGCTCGACTGATAGCTGTTATTGTACGCGAACTCGATCAGAGGTAAGTGTTGATCCCATGAGCCATGAAAGTCTAACATACATGCTCGCAACATATCCTCTATGATCTGGTTCACTCTCTCAGTCTGCCCATCTGTCTGAGGATGAAACGCTGAGCTGAACTCCAATTTCGTACCCATGCCTTCTTGGAACCGTCGCCAAAACTGCGACGTATACAGAGGATCTCTATCACACACGATACTGATGGGTATTCCATGTAATCGAACTATTTCTTTCACATATAACTCGGCTAGTTTATTGGCTGTGATTGTAGTCCGATATGGTAGGAAGTGTGCAGATTTCGTCAAACGATCAACAATAACCCAGATTGCGTTGTTCTTTCCCAGTGTACTCGGTAATCCTAAAATAAAGTCCATAGAGATGGCTTCCCATTTCCACTCTGGTACTGGCAAGGGTTGTAACAAACCTGCTGGATTCCGATGATCTACTTTCACCTGCTGGCAGACCAAACACCGAGAAACATACTCCGCCACATCCTTCTTTAACCCTCTCCACCAAAAACTTCGTTTGAGATCTTGGTACATCTTGGTGCTACCCGGATGTATAGCATATGTAGATTTATGCGCTTCTTCCAAAATTGTGTCTTTAGATCTTTGGTATCCAGATGCACGTCCGATCTCGAAATAGCAAGGTGCCATCATCCTTAATAGAAAAATCAGCCTTATCCCATTGATCACATCTCTTCTAATTGTCATAAGCTCGTCGCCATCGACCATTTGGAGCTTTGATATTATCAAAAATGTGGGCCGATTCACAATGGTGGCCATCAAAGTACAGAACCCTTAACATCAATCAACGTATCACATAAGGCCGGTCTTCCAATAAATGCCACCTTTGCACTGGTGATCAAATGTGCCAATTGAGTCGAGACTTCACGCTCAAAGCATCCGCCACCACATTGGCTTTTCGGTGATATCGATGGAACAATCGTAGTCCTTTAAGAACTCCATCCACTGTACCGTCATGTTCAAGTCCTTTTGTGTAAACAAGTACTTTAGGCTTTTTGGTGGTGTAGATGTCGAAGGTCTCACCGTATAAGTAGTGCCTCCAAATTTTCAGAGCAAAGATCACCGCTGCTAATTCCAAGTCATGAGTCGGGTAATTCTTCTCATGTTCCTTCAGTTGTCTAGAGCCATAGGCGATAACCTTCTTATGCTGGTTGAGGACGCAACCTAACCCACTATATGATGCATCGCTGTAGATAGCAAAACCTCCTCTGCCAGAAGGTATAGCTAGCACTGGTGCTGTAGTTAGCCGCGTCTTCAATTCCTGGAAACTCTTCTCACATTGTTCCGTCCAATCAAACTTAGCACTTTTCTTTGTGAGCTGAGTAAGCGGACTTGATAGTTTAGAGAATCCTTCTACAAACCGCCTGTAGTATCCTGCCAAACCAAGGAAGCTACGGACCTCTGTCACTGTCTTAGGCTGTTCCCAATTCACCACCGCCTCGATCTTTGTGGGATCTACCGTTATACCCTTTGCGGAGACGATATGGCCTAAGAAACTCACTTGGTTCAACCAAAACTCGCACTTGTCGAGCTTTGCGTATAATTTGTGTTCTCTAAGGGTCCGCAAAACCACATGTAGATGTTCTTCGTGTTCCTCCTTTGTCTTGGAATAGACAAGAATGTCGTCTACAAAAACAACCACCGACTTGTCCAAGTGTGGTTTAAATATACGATTCATCAGGTCCATAAATGATGCGGGTGCGTTCGTCAATCCAAATGGCATAACTAAGAACTCATAGTGCCCATATCTGGTTCTGAACGCCGTCTTCTCCACATCATCAGCCTTGACCCGTAATTGATGGTAACCTGATCTCAAGTCAATCTTCGTAAAGAACTTCGCTCCTTGCAATTGATCAAATAGATCATCGATCCTAGGAAGCGGGTAACGATTCTTAATTGTCAACTTATTCAACTGCCGATAATCAATGCATAAGCGCATTGAGCCGTCTTTCTTTCGGACAAACAACACCGGTGCTCCCCAAGGAGACACACTTGGCCGAATAAATCCCTTGTCAAGCAGTTCTTGCAGTTGTTCCTTCAACTCTTGCAATTCTGTTGGAGCCATCCGATACGGAGCCTTAGATACTGGTTCTGTGCCTGGAGCTAAATTAATTGCAAATTCAACCTCTCTAACTGGTGGTAATCCAGGCAATTCTTTCGGAAATACATCGGGATACTCACACACGACGGGAATATCGGATAGCACATTTGTTTCTTCCCGTTGTTCTTGTAGAAAAGCCACATATCCGCTGCAACCATTCTTCATCATCTTTTCCGCCCGAATCGCGGATATTAACGGAGCGACCTTAGATTTTTTTCCAAGGAATCTAAATGATCGTCGCTTAGGTGGACGAAAAACCACTATCTTTCGAAGGCAATCCACACTTGCGATGCAGCCGAATAGCGATCCATTCCCATAATGACGTCAAATCCTTCATATCCATGAATCAAATGCACTTTTGTTTCGTGTTCTTCCACCGCCACTATCATCGACTTGCACACGGTGAGTGCGTTCACGATTACCGTGAGCGGCAAATCAAAATAAAGTCTAACTGTTCTGGAGTGGCACCCAATTTCTTAGTAAATTGAGGTCGGATGAAAGAGTGCGTAGAGCCTGGATCTATCAAGGCTCGTGCTCTATGAAAGCAAATGTCGCAACTCCTATACAATTTCAGTTCACCTATACACCAATTTCAATGTTATCTCAACGTCTTAACTATGCATGCATACATATACTATTTACATCATAATTACTCAACAATTTCTATATTTTTCAAAATTCTTAATTCGTTATATCACTAAACCACATTCATTGAATCTCAAATCATACCTTGGATGACATCGTTCGATGTCAGAGCATCGATCATGATGGCATAAGCTCGACCGTGGACTATTGGTCGAGATGATCTCTGTGTTGATACCGATCCTGTCCGCTCCTTACTCTCCTCAGGGCAATTCCTAACCAAGTGGCCCATCTTGCCACACCTGAAACATGCCCCGGTATCTCTCCTACAATCCTCCGTCTTGTGTTGTTTCCCACACTTTGCACAAACCACGGCCGGAGTAAAGGATGAGATCCTTGAAGGTCCCTGTGTCACTGAGGCCCCGCTACCAGAAGATCCAGCTGGTCTGAATGATCTAGAAGACGAGGTCTTTGCCGCCCTCTGGTAGGAACTAGGACCCGAAGATATCGCCGGTCGAGAGTGTGTAGGGTATCTCGGAGGTCTAGAAAACCTAGCCCTCTTGTTTTGTTCTGTGTCCTGAGATTGCCCTTGAAACGGTCTCTCTCTCGCCTGCTTGTCTCTCCAAGAAAACTGCTTTTGATTCTCCTCTTCGGCTATGAGAGCCTTGGCCATGACTCCCTCATACGTCTCCATTTCCCACATGGCGACGTCTTTTTGTAGATTCTGTCTAAGGCCAAGTTGAAATTTCCTGGCTCTCATCAACTCTGTGGCTACATGCTGAGGAGCAAACCTAGCCAACCTGTCAAACTCCGCTCCATAGTCTCTCACCGACATGGCACCTTGCTTCAACTCTATAAACTTCACTTCCCATTGATGCCTCACAATTTTCGGGAAGTATTTGTGGTAAAACACCTCCGTGAACTCCTCCCATGTCCAAGGAGTGTGAGGGAATTCTCTTTGTCGATTTTGTGACACCGACTTCCACCATGGTCCGGCATCACCATCAAGTTTGAAAGTGGCCCAACGCACTTTCTCCTCATCACTACATTGTAGCACCTCGAAGAGCTTTTCCATCTCTTCAATCCATCCTTCCGCTTCAATGGGATCCGTTTGACCCGAGAAGTTAGGAGGTCTCATTCTCCTAAACTCCGCAAACCCACTAGGCTGATGGGGTGGTCTAGCTGCCTGTTGAGCCAACGCAGCTGTTTGTTGAGCGACGTTGGTAGCTAATGCTTCCAACATCCTCTCCTCATTTCTTCTTCTTCCTCCTCTTGGTCCCACCGGAACCACATTTGGTTGCGAGAGAAACTCTAAGCCCCGCGACGTGACCTCTGGCACATCCCTCAGGGGAATCTCTCTCTGTCCTGCTCTACCTCCACTATGCCCTCCTCTGAACTTAGGGCCCATCTTTGTATCATTGTAAAAACAACAACATTGATCAGTACATAGATTGTGAAAACAATCCTTTCTAAACCCGTAGTTCAACCTACAGTCTAGGCTCTGATACCAACTGTAACAGCCCGGATTTCCGTTTCCAGAAACCCGTACCGTTAGGATCATACTCTGGATGATCCCGGATCGATCACACGTATCCGCGCATATAGCGGAAGCTAGGTGGACACATCCGAGCAGCTGTAGTCGGAGTCAACCAATTTCTACACTAAACACACATCAATAATAGTAAATGGAAGGAAAACACACACATTCCCAAAAAGGAACCAGGAAGAACCATCGGTGATGGACGTACATCACCCAAACAATGGTTCCCGATAGTGGTTCCGAAATGGAATGTGGACTAACATAAAATAAATAAATGTAGAACTACATATGTTTATACAAAGGTGGCCACAGCATAAATCCAAAAGATCAAAAGTACAAAATGTCGGGCATCAATACCCAGGCTAAGGATAGAACTCGTCCGCCTGAACGTCCGTCTCCTCGTCCTCTGCCTCGGCCTCGGGATCCGGCTGATAATCCGGATCGCTCTCAGTACCGGGCACTGCAGCCTCAGAACCTAAAAAAATTTCAGAAAGCAGGGTGAGCTACATCCTAGCTCAGTAGAAGAATTTCAATTAATTTACATCTAATTTATTAAACATGATTGCAGAACATATCTTAGATCGATAAGTGAAACGAAATCAATAGATTGATGCTCAAACATGCGTGAAATCGTAATGCATAATCGGCAAAAAGTAAACTGAACTTCGGAATTAGCAAGATGCTGTGCTTATTAGATTTAAATGACTTAAATCATACATATCTCTAACTTAAGTAACTCCCGTGTATATATATCACGTGGTAGCCAGATTTGTGCCGATAGGAAACCCCAACCAATCGTCGTTCAATGAACAATTTTCAGGAATGCAATAATGCCCCACATGGAGTGCATATTTTTGCCGAGGATTTTCAAGCAATCGCACATTGTGTAAGAAAGCGGATATACCGAGTCGGTGGGGATCGTCAATATTAAACCTCAAATCAAATACATACTTATTACCTCATGAATCGATTATCGAGCGCATTATCGTGAGCAGATTATCAGAGCATATGCAAAGAACAGAAACAGATATCAGAATACGGGAATCAGAGTTTAATGCATATGCAGGCATGCTTTCGAAAATCAGAGATAGAATACGATGTTAAGATATCATGCAATTAAATTTAGATACACTTTAAGTTGAATTTTCCCCTACCTCAGATCAGTTTATCTTCTAAGCAAATCCCAAGCTTTTTCGACGTCGGGGTTTATCCTATACCATATGCACATTACATTAAGTGTTAGGAATGTCGAGAACTACGGCACAATATCCTACTTCATGAAGTCAAGACAGACAAAACAGGTGAGTGATCGATCACCACTTCATCGAGATCGATCACCACCTTGTTGATCGATCACCAACCTCCATATCTCTTCCTCAACATACCAAGGTTGATCGATCACCTCCTTGGTGATCGATCACTAACTTCTTCAGAGATCGATCACCACCTTGGTGATCGATCACCACAAATTTCAAAACTCCTCCCTCTCTCCTCATTAATTTTTATACAAATTGATCGATCACCACCTTGGTGATCGATCACCAACTCTTCTGTAGATCGATCACCACCTTGGTGATCGATCACCACAGCAAATTTCAAAAACTCCTCCCTCTGTCCTCATTAATTTTTATACAAATTGATCGATCACCACCTTGGTGATCGATCACCAGACTCATTGTAGATCGATCACCACCTTGGTGATCGATCACCACCTCGGGCCTCAACTTCTCAAATCTCTGGGGTCTCTGTTCCCCTTAAGCTTATACAGATTGATCGATCACCAGCCCTTGGTGATCGATCACCAACCCTCAGTGATCGATCACCACCCTTTGGTGATCGATCACCAATGACAGTAAAGCTGTCATTAATGGAGTTCACCTTCCTTCCATTTTTGCTCTCTCTCCATTAATGGTTGTGCAATCACCATTAATACATCATAAACATACCCTTTAAACTATTCATTTAACCCTATTTAACACACACATCTCACCTTGTTCGTGGGTTTCTTGGGGTTAAGAAGGTCAAAAGAGGGTTTCAAACCTAGATCTTGAGCTCTTCCTCGATCCGGATCCGGCGAGAAGCTCTTCAGCTCTGGTTCGTCAGATCAAGGTCTCTCACACCAATCTTAAACCCCAGGTAACTCAATCACTTAGGTCCAGCTCCTCTAGCTTAGAAATCCCTCATCTTCTCTCTTGCTAACCCTTTTCTTCTCTCACAAGGGACCTCTTTCACACTTCCTTAGCACAGTCTCCAACCTATGGAGCACGTAGGGCACGGGGATGAAGGAGAAGAAGAGTGAAAGTCTCTCTCCTTTGTCTCCCTTCCTTCTTCTATAAGCTACCCCCTCAAAACAGAATTTCTGTTTTGCCCTTGGTGTCTGCTCCGGTGTGAAGCACGAACACAGTTGCTTTTGCACAACGTGTTCCACCTACCCTCTACACATCTCGGATCTAGATGAAATTTCACACGTGATCTCATCTCATCACGGTGCCACATTATTTGCTAATATAACCTTAAAGTTTTTGAATCAACCTTGGTTTCCGTGCCGGGCACGCGAATCAAAGCAGTCAGGCTCGTGTTCTAATTTTCGGGGTCGTTACAGAAGCCGTCCCTATGGATTTTGATTTCGTAAGTGAATGATTCACCTATTTTCGATTATTTAGGGTTTTGATTAAATAAATGTACGATTCACATGTTTTGGATTATTTAGGGGTTCTCGATTTATAGATTTTAAGTTGTTGTCAATGGAGGAACTTCATCGATCAAGCCATTAATGGGTTGTCGGCTACCTGGCCCACAACACATTAATGGTGAATGTCACTACAAAAAATAAGACTATTAGCGGCAGCCAATAACTATTAAAAAAAAACTGCCACTAATACACTTATTTTTTATATTGTGTATGTAAATGTTCAGACGATGTCTCTTTTGTAATAGGGAATTTGCTATATTCTTTGATACATATCGTCGATGATGGTTATATGTATGGATGAATTTCCAATGAAGCTTATGTGACGTATGGGAATTAAAGGCTCTAGAATTTTCTTTTGCAAGGTTTAATGAGAGGAAAGCCACATAGCCCCCTTCAAGGGATTTGTAGAGAAACCTTAGAGCTATCAAGAAATCAAAAGTTTAGATCTCCTTTGCACCAACAAACAACTAATGAAACACTCTTTCGAGATAATAAAGTTGACACTGTGAAATAACAAATTTGTAACAAAAGAAGAGGCTACTAAATTGCAAACCTATAACAATTTTCAATCTTAATAAAATTAAAAAGCATGAGAAGAGAAATTGCTAAAGCAAAAGCTCCAAGTAACTTTTTTTTTTTTTTTTTTTTTTTGAGAATAAAAGTTCCAAGTACATTGATAGCCCAAAAATCATGGATTGTACTAAATTGGAAAAATAAACCCTAGGGCCTGTTTGTGGACACATACATAAAGTAAATTAATACAGGTTACGCACGAAGTTGCTTTTTTCCTAGGCTTTTTTAAAATAAATTTTTATTCTTTCCACTAGGTGTGAAATATCTGTCGTTATGCTGTTTTGCAACGAAAGTGTAAAATCAGAAGGGCTTCCAAAACAATGCATAATCCGTATCCCTCATTTTTTAGGATCAGAATGGATAGTATATATGGTGTAAAATGTGATGATATTTTAGGATGCTTATTCCTACGCTATTTAAAGTGAATTTGACGGTTTTGATTTTTTTTTTGGGCCTTAGAATTGCATAATTCTAATCAATCGTCCTTGGTACACAGGACTGACACCTGATACCAACTCGTCTTTCTATGGTTCAAGTGGGTAACTCTCATAACCAAATGTTCAAACATGTCAGGCATGCAAGTAGCGTCTTTTCGGCCCTACGAACGTAGAATTTCTGGAGTTTATCTATCCTTTGTATTTTAGATCAGCAAGTGGTATGCCTTCCTCATCTCCATTATACTATCACAATTAGATGGTGGTCCTGCATTAATTCTTATATATATATATTGAGTAATACGAATTAGATTGTGGCATCCTATATTTTGTCATATTCTAATCGTGATCAGATAGATTGGAAAGTAACTAACACTTGCTGTCAATGGTATGATGCAACTCTTACTGGTCTGTGAATTGTTGTGCCATCCTCTTATCTTTCAACGGTTGCTGCTGCTGCAGCATTAGCTGTTGATTTGGTTGTTGTTGTTGTGGCTTTTGGCCAACCTTTTGATATTTGCCACCTTTGTTGTTACCTTTGCCATTAAACTGATTTTGCTGGTTGCTATTGTTACTAACCTTTTGATTTGGCCATAGCTCTAAATGTTTCTTACAAGCTTTTTTTTTGTAACAACCCGAAATTTCAGAACACCAATACACTCGATTTCATGTACGTGTTTGGCATAGTATATGCCGCACAATTAAGATCTTGCATTTTGGACCGACTTTGGGTATATGATAGCAAATACACATGTTTCAGTGTGCTAGCTTCACACATAACCGGCCCCATTAGTTATAGGAGCTTATACCTTGTTTTGGGTGTGTGTGTGTGCTTCATAAGGGAGCTGGCCCATGTATAAAAGGGGGAGCTTCTCAGCCAAGTCACAAAGGCTTTTGCATTTGCATGGGATTTGAGAGAGGAGAGAACCGTGAGAGGAAGCTCCATCTTCATGCCTTCGAAGCTCCGAATCACACTACAAAAAATAAGACTATTAGCAGCAGCCATAAATTGGCGCTATTAATAAAAAAACCGCCACTAATAGTCTTAATAGTTTTTGTGCTAATAGTGGCAGTATTTAGCTGCAGAAAATTGCCACTAATAGTCTTAATTTTTGTAGTGTCATCGTTGAAATTCCGTCGATTTTCCTTATGTGAGTTTCTTATCGTCGATTTTCGACGTATTTGAGATCCGTGAAGAACGTGAGGGTTCTGTCTTCTCAAAAGCCCTTTTTAAAGCCCCTAACTCCGTTGATCTCCTCACGAGTTCCCCCTCATTACTCGTGAAACTTGTGCTCCACTTCGCATCCCCAAGAGACTTCAAATCCCGACTCCATCACGATCGAAAGCAAAAGAGGGTTTAAACCCATCGGTGGCGCAATCGCCGATTCTTCAATATCAATCACTGTAGGCGTTGCATACGTGATATTAGCACTACGTCAAAATGGAGAAAAAACCACTATAGCAGCATAAAATAGACCACTGCTTAAAATAGTGGTCTAATATGCCACTCCCTCAAACAGTAGTTTTTGAAGTTAAACCACTATCCCGTTCAAATCTCATGCGAAAGTTATCGGACAGACCCAGAAGAAGCCCTTTATTATTTATTTATTTTTGGTGCCATACTTCTCTAACAAAACCGCCTCCACCTCTTCACCTCCTCCCCTCTCTCGCTCTCTCTCCCTCTTCGAAACCCTAGCCTCCATCTCCCTCTCTCTTCTCTCTAATGAAATCTCGTGGTTAGGGTTTGAAGAGCCAACGATCTTCTCTCGTCGAAACCATTAGGGTTTGAACAGCCGTCGAGCGTCGAATTTGTGGTTAGGGTTCGATCAACTTTGGAATCTACAGAGCATTGGAAGATCGAATCTGCGTAGGCGTTTTCACCTTTTCTTTCTAATTTTTTGGTTTTTTATAAGCATTTGTGGATTGGAGGATCGAAATCGAAGCTATTCCAGATCCTTTCTCTTCCTCTTCTCATCCATCTCGATTTCACATCTCATTTTCCAGGTTTCTATTGCAAAGGCGGTCGATAAGGTTTTCTCTGAACCAATTCGACCACATTTTTCCATCGCATGCATTGGAAGAAATATCAACTTGAAAAAGGACTTGGTAGATTCGAAAGGAGATGAAGAGATCGAATCTAACTAGTTGAGTCCCTAATCTGTATGTTTCAAATCTTAGATCTGATCTTTCTCGCTCTGATGATCTCATCTATGTAATTTTTTTTTTTGAAAATCCAAGCTCTGATCTCCACCGCCTGATCAATATGATCACCATACCGTATCTGAGCACTTTAAAACTAGGGTTTGTTGTTTGTGGAATGCTTTGTGTAGGGGATTCATGTGGAAGGGAGAAGATTGAGATCTAAATCCTTCGACTACAATCCTCACACATCCCTTGAGTGGCTCCTTGCATGTTCATCACATCACCAGCCCACACTTGATAGTTGCATCCCCCAATTTGTTGATCAGGTAGCTAGAATTGAGGCACAATAATCAGCCATTGGTATCACTCAAATTTTCGCAAAGGGCTTAGCAGCACATCAATCCATCTTGTCGTCATCCCTTGAGCAGCCACAATAGTCCCTTCTATTTCTCCGACCAGGGACACCCCTTAACAATCTTGTTTAAGCATCATATCCCCATTCATTGACTTGTTTATTTGCTAAAATTATTGGATGCATCTCATTCTGATTGTCCAGATTAGAAACCATTTATGCAAGCAATAATTAGCCATTAATTTAACACAATTATACTGATCAGGTCAGCTATACATTTTCGTAAATTTTAGAGATTGATATTTCTGATCTATTATATACAAAGCACATTTTATTTTAATCCCCTAGTTTAATAACAATTTTCTGAAGTATTACTTAATTTTGCTAGTTTATTTACATTAAGTAACTTATTTTGACAATTTTCTTTATAACCTCAGGTTATCTGGAAGAGAATCCTCCAGCAGTTCTTTAAATTGGTACATTTTCATACTCACATTACATTATAAACTTTTTTAGATATTTACATATAAATCAAGCTCCATATATTTCCTGCATCATGCATTCTCTTATTAAGTTTTGGACACATACTTTGCACTTACTTAAAATTTTCTGTTAACGTACCTACAGTAGCGTCACCTGGTACACATCTGTGATTACTCTAAATGATCCATTTAAACACCAAAGTAGTCTTCCATCATTAGAACATGTTTCAGCCCAAGAATCATGCCTATAAGCCAATGTGAACCATCAAATCGGTGAATTTTAATATTGACTATTAAAATTATGAACGGTTGATATTAGAGTGCACAAATTGGATGGTTCACACCTCCCAAAAGGTGTATTTTGGGGATCACTTTTGTTCAATTTATAAGCTTTGACGACTTGGATTGCTCACATCTTACACTGTCATTGGTGTTTGATCATTTAAACACCAAAATTTATGTTATTCTCACTAAATGAAGAAAAATGAAAGCAAACTAAAGAGGATTTCTTACCTTCTTCTTCTTTCCTTTGGACAAGTTTTTTGAAGTGATGTTTGTATCTGGCTTATCTGCTCCTTTCCTATCAACGGATTGGTTTGCAGAGTTGTTAATTTTTTCAAACAATTGCTCTATAACACTATTCGTGTCAGTCCCCTCAAACAAACAAGTTAAAGGCACCTGCAAAGGGGAAGCATCACCTGTAGTATCTCCCTCAATTCGAACATTGCTGCCATTAGAACTAGAAGCCATTTCCTCGTGAGGTTCAGCTTTCTTTACTCTTGCAGCTTCTGCCTTAGATTTGGCACCATCCTCTTTCTTCTTAGATCGATTCCTTCGAGTTTTTTGTCGCGTATTATATTCCATAACATTCGTTTCATCACTATTAGTTTCATGAAATTTGCTAAACGAGGATGAATTAGGTTGATGCCCAACTTCCTTCTTGTTGCTTTTGTGCTCCGGCACCATCTCCTCAAGAACACTTGTTTCCTCATTAGTTCCCAGTGAATTACTACCTTCTTCCTGTCCATTAACATCAGAATCCTCAATTCCCTTGTCTTGTATACCTCCAAGCAAGCAACTGAAATAGAAAATAGTAGATCACATAAGGTCATGAGTGCACACAAAGATTCATGAGAAAATATGAAAAGGAGATATACAAGATGGTCCATATGAGGTAGGAATATATTTTTTGAAAAAATCAGATAACATAATTCCATGAATACACACCCCAAAAATTAAGGGAACCTATGAGAATATATAGAAAAGCGAACCTGATCACAAATATATCCAACAATTACTCCTTGACCCATAAAACATAAGAAAGACGAGCATGGCAAGTTATGTAAACTTTATAGGCAAATGCTAGAGCAACTCAGGAAATTAAATGCTAGAGCAACTCAGGAAATTCATTGCATCGAGCAAAACCAATAGAAGAATATATTCAAATTAATTGAGTTCTCCTGTAAGTAAATATTTCCTTTCTCTCAAGTCTAAACCCTAGAGAGCTAGAAAACATATTTGGGAGTTTCCATAAACTATGTTTAAGCTTTAACAACTCGAGAACATTATAAGTTATTTGTTATTCTTCTAAACAAGCATTCATGAATTTTGAAAGTAACAAGTTCTCCTCAATTGAGAGTGTGACGACCCGACTTTTCCAATCCCTCAGGTATAGGAAAGGCCGGTTCGCCAACCTATCGAATAAACGATAAGCCGGACAAACAGGGCACATATCAGAGTAAAGCGCAATAAATATCCATAGCTAAAATAAATGTGGAAGCAATTAAAAGTAAAGAACCACCGATGATGGCCGACCATCATCGAAACATGGCTCATAACAGAATTCAACGTCAAATATAAAACTATGGTATCCAACTAAAATGGGCCCACAAATTCAAGTCTAACTCTCACCACAAATAAGAAAATCAGTAAGTTCTATACTGGGAAAAACTCCTCAGGAGGAACCTCAAGCTCTTCCTCAGGCACGTAGTCGATCACCACGATACGAATAGCCACGTCAATACCGAACACATGACGTATAGTCGGAGTGAGCTAACCAACAAAGCTCAGTAGAAGAAAGACATCTACGGCATTTTACTTTAACTAACATGGTTTCAAAACAAATATCGAAATATAGCTTGTCAAACATATAAGCAGATAATAAACTGAATTTAGGTGCGGAATTCATATGTAAGATTTATTTCTAAATGTGTGAAAACTGTTTCAAGAACAGATGCAGTGTCTTAGTTTCTAACTTCTATATGCAAAGTTCAGTAATTCATGACTTAATCCTCAACTTAAAATACCTCCCGAGTAAACTATATCTCGAGAGCAGGAATATAGCCGATGGAACCCCTACCTACCATCGTCGTTCATGAACCCTTTTTCAGGATGCAACAAGCCCCTGCGTAATGAGGGAAACTTGTGCCAAGAAGTTGTTCAAGAATTTTTGAGGGGTCATTCAGGTCAATCATAAAACAAATGTAGAAACTAATATAAATCAGATGCAAGTCTCTTATACATAGTTCAGGTTCTTGATTTCAGATCTTCAGAGCTTAAGCAGATTCAGGTTTCAGGATTCAGGTAGATTTAGATTTGTAGTCATTTATATCAATTTTAATTTACAGATGTGATTTCAATGGCATATGCAAGTTCAAAGATTTTAATTCAAAATATCCATGCGAATTAAAATAAAATACTGTAAAGATGAGATTCTCCTACCTAAAACTCGGAGTTATGCGAAGTCAAGTAAGGTCCTATTGATGGCCTCTCGCCCTCAATCTACATCACAATATACGTTCATGTATTAAGATAAACTCTAATTACTAATAATATAGACCTATTTAAGCGTTTCCTCAAAAACAAGTCAAAACAGGCAAGTTGCGCCAATCCTATAATTTGACGTAACATTCTTATATTTTGTTTGACTATCAAGACGATTGATTCATGTGTTGGTCAAAACATGAAAGTTGTAGATTTTTATATTAGCTTTCCAACGCAAAAAAAATCGTCTCAATCGGAGTTTGAGATAAATAGTTATGACTAAAATACTAAGGCAATGCCGGAGTTCGGTGATACCTCGCTCGAGCGATGATAATAGCTCGCTCGAGCGATTTGATGTAACATTCTCATATTTGTTTGACCATCAAGACGATTGATTCATGAGTTGGTCAAAACATAAAAGTTGTAGATTTTTCTATTAGCTTTCCAACGCAAAAAGAATCGTCTTAATCGGAGTACGGGATAAAAAGTTATGACTAAAATACTAAGGTAATGTCGGAGTTCGGTGATACCTCGCTCGAGCGATGATAAAAACCGACGGGTTTCCTCAACGATTCGCGCCGCGATCGATCCCATGAGTTCACAGAGACAACTCCAACACGCCCCCAATGATCTCAACCTCTCCCAATAGCCAACTACGAATCCAAGGTTGATTCAAGTTCTTTCTAAAGTTTAAGTGTTTTCAACAAAGAGGGTTCTAGAGAAGGAGGTTTTCTAAACCGATCTCCTACGATGATTGAAGAAGAGAGAAGGAGTTTCACACGGTTGGGTAACTATCCTCTCTTAACAAAACCTAGTATAATATGGGAATGCAATTCCTTCTTATAATAGGATTGCTCACAAAGTAAAACACACACACACATCTTATGTATTATACACTTCTAATTTTAAAACTCAAGTCCGGTGTTGAACGGCTACACCGAGGTCGGTGCACAACTTTCACACGAGGGTCCAAATGTGCTCTAAATTAAAATCTGTCCGCACAATCACATCTAGATAAAAATCCAAAACAAATGGTGACGTCGGTTGCCGAGCCGAATACACACACAGGGTCAGTCTAACTCCCGTTCAAAATACGGGTCTTTACATTCTACCCTCCTTAGAAATTTTCGTCCTCGAAAATATACGGATAGCTAAACCGAACTGCGGTAAGTCCTTATCCTAACACCAGTATAAAGCAAAATTGAAACAGTCTAAAGTCAAAGAACTTTGGTCGCGATGCGGTAGGCTTCACCAAGCACGCTTTCAAGGGTCGGGATCCGTAGTAACCTGGATGTACTGCGTGTGGCATCCCATACTGCCATAGAGGATTGCATCCGTACATGGATGCATACCTTCCCAAGTGTCACGTGCCTAGAAATATACTTCACCATGACACAAACCTAGCACACACACCTACCTCACCCTTTTGGTAATTATTTGAGAAGAAATTTCAGATGTCAGAATCGAACACTTATTCAAAAGCATGATCACGTGCCTGGTAATATGTTTTAACTGATGACACGGGTTCCAACAGACATACGGTTCTAACCGAGAATGAATAAATATGACATTTAGGATTTTATTGTGTGATCGTTATAGATATATATGTAAAGCATCAATGTTATGAACCAATTTAACATTGAAGAATTTGAAGAAATTCTCCTTTTTTTTTTTTTTTTTTTTTTTTTTTTGAAGCAAATTCAAGAATTTAAAGGTACATATGGTTTTCTTACATAACTATAGTTTACAATATACCTTCACTCGAAAAGTTGTGGAAATTGCTCGCGAATCTCCGCTTCACGCTCCCATGTGGCTTCCTCTGAAGAATGGTTCCGCCACTTCACGAGTACTAAGGGAATGTTCTTTATCCGTAAGATTTATTCTTTACGATCCAAGATTCGTATCGGTTCCTCAACCAAGGATAGGTCTTCTTGGAGCTCAATGGGCTGGTAGTCCAATACGTGAGTCGGGTCCTTAACATATCTTCGTAACATGGACACATGAAACACGTTGTGCATTTCCGATAGTACTCGATAGGCAACCTCGCCGACTCGCCCAATACCTCGAAAGGTCCAACATAGCGACTCGGCTTCCCACGCTTCCCAAAATGCATCACGCCTTTTGTAGGAGAGATTTTGACAAATCGTTATCTCCACCTTAAACTCAACATGGTTTCTTTTCGGATCAATAGCTTTTCCGGACGACTTTGAGCAATGCATAGTCTCTCACGAATTAACCGAACTGTCTCGGTTGTATTCTCCACGATCTCAGGACCTAAAATGAGTTTCTCACCCACTTCTTCCCAATTAAGTGGAGACCTGCACCGCCGTCCATACAAAGCTTCGTAGGGTACCATGCCGATGCTAGCCTGGTAACTGTTATTGTAGGCGAACTCGATCAGCGGTAAATGTTGGTCCCATGACCCCTGAAAATCCAACATGCAAGCACGTAACATATCTTCTATAATCTGATTCACCCTCTCAGTCTGCCCATCGGTCTGAGGATGGAATGCTGTACTATAATCGAGCCTAGAGCCCATTCCTTCTTGAAATCGTTGCCAAAACTGAGATGTGTACATCGGGTCTCTATCGGAGACGACATCTTGATACCATGCAACCTAACTATCTCCTTGATGTATAATTCTGCGAGTTTGTTGGCGGTATACGACGTATTATAAGGAAGGAAGTGTGCGGACTTAGTCAATCGATCTACAATGTCCCAGATGGCATTGTATTTTCTTAATGTTCTTGGCAATCCCAAAATAAAGTCCATATAAATAGCCTCCCATTTCCACTCAGGTATCGGTAGTGGTTACAACAGTCCTGCCGGATTTCGATGATCCACCTTTACTTGTTGACACACAAGACATCTCGAGACATACACAGCGACATCTTTCTTTAAACCTCTCCACCAGAAGCTTTTCTTTAAGTCTTGGTACATCTTGGTACTGCCAGGGTGAATAGCGTACATAGACTTATGAGCCTCTTCCAAAATAGTGTCCCGAAGCTCAGTACTAGTTGGTACGCATACCCGGTTTCTAAACAACAAAGTGCCATCATCTTTGATAGAAAAATTTATTTTGCTTCCCCCAATCACATCTCGTCTGATAGCCATAAGTTCATCATCCGTCATCTGAAGTCTGCGAATGTTCTCATAGAGGGTCGAACGAATCACCGCCGTAGCCATTAATGC
This sequence comes from Chloranthus sessilifolius, assembly GCA_021018995.1. Lineage (NCBI taxonomy): Eukaryota > Viridiplantae > Streptophyta > Magnoliopsida > Chloranthales > Chloranthaceae > Chloranthus > Chloranthus sessilifolius. The sequence continues at coordinate 33,056,645 of CM037597.1, read as the reverse complement.
ACAGAACCTTTTACGTCAAATCTCATGCTACTTAGAGTCATATCTTCCAAAAGATGCCATCGCCGCACTTGTGGTGAGATGTGATAATGAGCGAGAACTTTCGACTTAACGCATACGCCACTACGTTTGCTTTCCGGTGGTACCGATGGTACAATCATAATCTTTCAAGAACTCCATCCATCGCGTCTCATATTCAACTCCTTTTGTGAGAAGAGATACTTGAGGCTCTTATGATCGGTAAATATATCGAAGGTCTCCCCATAAAGGTAATGCCTCCGGATCTTGAGCAAAAATCACTGCGCCAACTCAAGATCATCGGGTAATTCTTCTCATGGTCTTCCAGCTGACTAGACCCATAAGCAATGACTCTCACATTCTGGTTAAGCACACAACCTAAACCCCCATATGATGCAACACTGTATATTGCAAAGCCTCCCCTGCCTGATGGTATAGCAAATCTTTGGCCGATGAGTCAATCGTTTCTTGAGTTCCTGAAAACTTTGCTCACACTGCTCTGTCCAATCAAATTTAGTATTCTTCTTCGTAAGTTGTGTAAGAGGACCTGATATCTTGGAGAAGCCCTCCACAAACCTTACAGTAGTATCACCTTAAACCGAGGAAACTACGAACCTCTATGTGATCTTTGGTCTTGTTCCCAATTCATCACTGACTCAATCTTTGCTGGGTCAACTGTAATACCGGTCTCAGAGATAACATGGCCTAGGAAACTGACCTGCTCAAGCCAAAACTCACACTTACTAAGTTTTGCATATAACTGATGGTCTCTAAGGGTTTGTAGAGCCACTCGCAGATGTTGCTCATGTTCTTCTCGCGTCTTTGAATAGATGAGGATGTCATCTACAAAAACTACTACAGACTTGTCCAAATGTGACTTGAATATCCGGTTCATCAAGTCCATAAATGACGCGGGTGCGTTTGTCAACCCAAATGGCATGACCAAGAACTCGTAGTGCCCATATCGGGTTCTGAACGCAGTCTTCTGAATGTCTTCAGACTTAACTTTCAAGCGATGGTAGCGACCTCAAGTCGATCTTGAAGAACCTTGCTCCTTATGGCCCGATCGAGCGGATCATCAATTCTTGGAAGTGGATAACGGTTCTTAATTGTCAACTTATTTAGGCGCGGTAATCGATGCAAAGCCGCATTGAACCTCTTTCTTCTTTACAAATAGAACCGGTGCTCCCGGGGTGACACACTCGGTCTAAAGCCCTTATCTAGCAGTTCTGAGTGCTCCTTCAACTCTTTCAATTCTGCGGCGCCATTACGATCTGAGTTTTTGATCTTTGGTTCGATGCGGCACTAACTCAATCGCAAACTCAATCTCCCTGTCAGGTGGTAATCCAGGTAGATCTTCAGGAAAAACATCTGAATACTCGTAAGCAATCGTAATATCTGCAATATTTTTCTTCTCCTCCTTATGATCTTGCAAGTAGGCGGATAACCATAACACCGTTCCTCATCATACAGTGCCTTTCGAATGGCTGAGATAAACGGTATCACACAAGATTTGACTCCGCAAAATCGAAAAGATTTTCTCTTCGGCGGGCGGAATGTTACAATCTTTCGAAGACAATCCACGCTCGCATGGTAAGTAGATAACCAATCCATCCCTAGTATCACGTCGAACCCTTCCATGCTCAAAATGATCAAATCAGCCACTGTCTCGTGGTCTTCGATCATCACAATCACTGATTGACACATGGTATCGGTGCTCACTGAGTTGCCCGTAGGAATTGACACTGCCAAGATGAAATCAAGGGCCTTGGGAATGATTCCCAACTTCTCAGCGAACAATGGAGTAACAAAAGAATGTGTAGACCCAGGGTCTATCAACACTCGCACTTCGGTTTTGCTTACATCGCTCCCCCGATGCATAAAAAGGGTACCTTAGTTTAGACAAGCATTTCAATTAAAAGTTTCTAAGCATGTGTATTCATCCATAACTTATTAACAAAATTTATTAAATATCAAGCAATTATATATAACACATAAAATAAGAAGACATCTCAACTTTTAATAATACCTTGGATCACGTCGTTCGACGTTTCGGCTTCTTGAGCCATCACGGCATAAGCTCGACCTTGAACAGTAGGTTGGGTCGATCTTTAAGTAGAAGCCGAACTAGTTCTTCCCTTGTGCTCCTGAGGGCAATCCTTAACCATGTGTCGATTAGCCTGCAGAAAACACGCTCCGGTGTTCCTCCTACAATCCTCGGTCTTGTGTGGTTTCCCGCACCTTAGGCACATAGTGGCCGAAACAAAAGATGGTGCGAGAGGATCCTGTCCTTTGAGCTCCACTAGCATTAGAACCGGTGGTGTACGGATTGCACGGTGATGATCTTGCCAATCTCGATAAGAATTGGGTCGAGAAGAAAATGTTAGTCTAGAAAATGCGAGTTGAAGTAAGGTTCCTTTGGCGGCTTTGTAAACTTGGCCTCTTATTTTCATAAGTACTGGCGCCCTTGTACAACCCTCTGTCCTTGTTCAGTTGCTTCTCAAAAACCGCTTTTGAATTTCTTCCTCTGCTATGAGGGCCTTTGTGATACTCCTCCATATGTTTCCATTTCCCACATAGCCACGCTCTCCTCACATATACTCGGCCTAAGACCCATTTGAAATTTTCGCCTTCATCATATCGGTGGCCACATGTTGAGGTGCAAACCTTGAAAGTCGCGTGAACTCATCTCCATACTCACGCATCGACATTGTCCTCGCTTACTCGATGAACTGAACTTCCATCCGATTCCTAACGATCTTGGGAAAGTCGATCGTTGAGCCCTCGATAAACTCATGTCCAAGGAGTATTGGGAAACTCCCGCTCCTGTGTCAGCCACGGACTTCCACCATGGTCCAAATCGGCTGTCCATCCAGTTTGAAGGTTGCCCATCTAACCTTCTCGACATCGGTGCCTTTGAAGCACCTCGAAGATCTTTCCATCTCATCCAACCAACCTTGACTTCCATCGGAATTGATGCTGTCCGGAAAAATTTGGAGGTCTCATCCTCCAATTGGCAAATCGATGATTGTTGTTGTTGTCGTAATCAGCTCGCTTCTTTGGCGATTCTACGATCTGAGCAATGTTGGTGGCGGACTTTCCAACACTTGTTCCATTCTTTCACCTGACCTCTATCAACTCCGGCTCCTATAGGGACTGCATTAGAACCGGATCTAAGGCAACTCCCTTGATGTACCGACACCTTCGAATGTCCTCTAAAGGCACCGCCCTACCTCTCTGCCTCTAAATCTTGGGGCCATCTTGATCGTTATTGTGAACACCACAACATCGGCCAACATTGATTGTAAAGACAATTACAAATACTAGTGATTACGGACCTAGTGACATGACTATGCGATCTTGGGGTCCTTAGAGAATCTAAAACCATGGCTTTGATACCAAGCTGGCGACCCAACTTTTCCAATCCTCGGGTATAGGAAAGGCGGTTCGCCAACCTATCGAATAAGCGATAAGCGGACAAAGCAGGCACATATCAGAGTAAAGCGCAATAAATATCCATAGCTAAAATAAATGCGAAAGCAATTAAAAGTAAAGAACCACCGATGATGGCCGACCATCATCGAAACATGACTCATAACAGAAATCAACGTCAAATATAAAACTATGGTATCCAACTAAAATGGGCCCACAAATTCAAGTCTAACTCTCACCACAAATAAGAAAATCAGTAAGTTCTATACTGGGAAAAACTCCTCAGGCGGAACCTCAAGCTCTTCCTCGAGCACGTAGTCGGATCGATCTCACGATACGAATAGCCACGTCAATACCGAACTCGTGACGATAGTGAGTGAGCTAACCAACAAAGCTCGATGAAGAAAGACTTCTACGACATTTTACTTTAACTAACATGGTTTCAAAACAAATATTGGAATATAGCTTGTCAAACATATAAGCAGATAATAAACTGAATTTAGGTGCGGAAATCATATGTAAGATTTATTTCTATATGTGTGAAAACAGTTTCAAAACGGTCACGGTTTTGATGTCTTAGTTTCTCTAACTTCTATATGCAAAGTTCAGTAATTCATGACTTAATCCTCAACTTAAAATACCTCCGGAGTAAACTATATCTCGAGAGCAGGAATATAGCCGATGGGAACCCCTACCTACCATCCTCGTTCATGAACCCTTTTTCAGGATGCAACAAGCCCCTGCGTAATGAGGGAAACTTGTGCCAGAAAGTTGTTCAGGAATTTTTGAGGGGTCGTTCAGGTCAATCATAAAACAAATGCAGATACTAATATAATCAGATGGAAGTCTCTTATACATAGTTCAGGTTCTTGATTTCAGATCTTCAGAGCTTAAGCAGATTCAGGTTTCAGGATTCAGGTAGATTTAGATTTTTAGTCATTTATATCAATTTCAATTTACAGATGTGATTTCAATGGCATATGCAAGTTCAAAGATTTTAATTCAAAATATCCATGCGAATTAAAATAAAATATTGTAAAGATGAGATTCTCCTACCTAAAACTCGGAGTTATGCGAAGTCAAGCAAGGTCCTATTGATGGCCTCTCGCCCTCAATCTACATCACAATATACGTTCATGCATTAAGATAAACTCTAATTACTAATAATATAGACCTATTTAAGCGTTTCCTCAAAAACAAGTCAAAACAGGCAAGTTGCGCCAATCCTAGAATTTGACGTAACATTCTCATATTTTTTTTGACTATCAAGACTATTGATTCATGTGTTGGTCAAAACATGAAAGTTGTAGATTTTTATATTAGCTTTCCAACGCAAAAAAAATCGTCTTAATCAGAGTTCGAGATAAAAAGTTATGACTAAAATACTAAGGCAATGCCGGAGTTCGGTGATACCTCGCTCGAGCGATGATAATAGCTCGCTCGAGCGATTTGACGTAACATTCGCATATTTATTTGACTATTAAGACGATTGATTCATGAGTTGATCAAAACATGAAAGTTGTAGATTTATCTATTATCTTTCCAACGCAAAAAGAATCGTCTTAATCGGAGTTCAAGATAAAAAGTTATGACTAAAATACTAAGGTAATGTCGGAGTTCGGTGATACCTCGCTCGAGCGATGATAAAAACCGACGGGTTTCCTCAACGATTCGCGCCGCGATCGATCCCATGAGTTCACAGAGACAACTCCAACACGCCCCCAATGATCTCAACCTCTCCCAAAAGCCAACTACGAATCCAAGGTTGATTCAAGTTCTTTCTAAGGTTTAAGTGTTTTCAACAAAGAGGGTTCTAGAGAAGGAGGTTTTCTAAACCGATCTCCTACGATGATTGAAGAAGAGAGAAGAAGGAGTTTCACACGGTTGGGTAACTATCCTCTCTTAACAAAACCTAGTATAATACGGGAATGCAATTCCTTCTTATAATAGGATTGCTCACAAAGTAAAACACACACACACATCTTATGTATTATACACTTCTAATTTTAAAACTCAAGTCCGGTGTTGAGCGGCTACACCGAGGTCGGTGCACAACTTTCGCACGAGGGTCCAAATGGGCTCTAAATTAAAATCTGTCCGCACAATCACATCTAGATAAAAATCCAAAACAAATGGTGACGTCGGTTGCCGAGCCGAATACACACACAGGGTCAGTCTAACTCGGGTTCAAAATACGGGTCTTTACAGAGAGATTGTAAGTTTGTGATTTTAAAGATACCAACAAATTATATATGCTCTGGATGCAGTTTCAAAACCGAGAATTTTTTTCTCTAATATGAAAAGGTTGGGGTTCAAAAATATACAAATAAAATTCAAAACTGACGAAAATTTGATTGGACATCCAAATGTCATTTCTCAGAGTCTCAGTACCTGTACATCATATCATCAGATGCCCTGATATTCTCTGCTAAAATGAGTACAAAAGCCCAATTTTTGGACACTTAAAGTGCCCAACAGTTCTAAGAAGATATGGTTAGTAAATACAATTCTAAAATGAATGAATGACCATCTAATTATCAAGAAACTGACTATCATCATAATCAACCCACAAAGTACGACAAAATTTTGCTCGTCACCCCAATCATTTAAGTTTTCACAGTTGTTCAGGTGTATGGAAATGAGATTATGGAAACTGGAAGACAATACTTAAAGATGAGGTAACCACATGTTTAAAAAGCAAATTTGAGATGGTGGTCTCACTCAGCAGTTCAAAAACCTCATCTTTCTACCCAATCACAATTAGATGTCAAAGGGTCTTCTCTAGGGTGGACACATATTCGATCAAGTTACGACATCATTCATCATAAAGAAAGCAGATGGAATAGCAAAGATTTAGGAAGACGGGCGATCTGACCATAGTTGGCCTGGACATTGTGTCAAACAAAGAGACCCTTGAAAACCAAAGGCAAATACTTCAATACAGCCTTATGATAATGTTAAAGATTATATTTATGCAATTGTTAGCTCATCTAATATAAAAATAACTAGACCAGACAGATAGAAACACATTAGAACAACATAATCTGCATACGATGTCAAGGACTATAAGTTTACATAAACATTAGCTCTCACAAGTAAAATATATTAAAATTGTCCATATGTATATATATAGTTAGTAAAACAGTAAAACTATACAATTGGCACATAAATGGCGGCACATAAAAAAATGGAACACTGAAAGATATGGTTTTGCTCTGTTAGCCTTGTTAATAGTGTGTAACAAACATAATCCTAAACAAAGGCAAGATCATGAAAATTGGGATGTCCATTTTTTTTAACAAGACGTGTTTATTAAAATGTGGTGTCCAAGTTAGCAAAACTTTGAGAAATTTAACCTTAAAAAAGTGAAGAGTCCAGTCCAAGCTAGAGCACCAAACATGACACAACTGCAGCTTGTTGTAATAATTGAGAATGCAGTCTTCTCAAAGACCGAATTTTCCAAGAGAATTGAGAGAGGGGAAAAAAGACTCCACATTCTCACTCTATTTGAAAATTGGGGAATCCTAATCTATTCTATACTAACCTACCAATAAACAAATAAAAAATAATTCAAAAACCCTAATTCCATAGTCACAATTTTGGGATACTGACAAATAATTCGACAAAGTTCCAGTTTAGAAAAATTCAGTAAAATTTGGTCAAACATTTATGACCATTCTATTCCATATAGTGCCAAGCAATGAAAAAATCAATAGGCCTGGCTGAATTCAGCTCAGCTTGGGGATGACCTGTAGGTCAATATACGTGTAGTTATCAACTAATTGTAAAGAGATTTAAGTGCATATACTGTGTTTTAGCAGTATAGGCTGTACAATTAATTTTGCAGCATGTGTTGTACACTTAAATGCATATAAATTAGGTGCATCTCTAATATGCAGTGTGTATGCATACTTCACTGTAGTGCCGATGCAGTGAAGTATGGCACGAAAAATAAATAAATAATAAAGTAAAACTAAGAAGTATTGGTAGAGATATGTTGTGATCTTTGCAAGGCACGAAAAACAGGGGATTTGTGATTTTTTAGGATTTTCAATAGCGTCGAAGACTCTTCCACATCAAAATCAGGTTATATATGGATCTCTTTTTATCCCTGAATCTAATCCTTTTGGTTTCATAGAAATTCATGAAGAATTGAAGAAGTTATGATGAATTTATGATGCAGCCAGTATGATCTTATGACTCTATCACTGGGGTTTTGGCTCTTTTTGTTTCTTCCAAGTTTTTGGATGGATGTTTGTTGTATTTGGCCATCCACAAGTGTTTTGAACATGCTTCTACATAGATCTCTGGCCTGCAATCTATGTATTCTCAGCCATTAATAGTTTTGTGTTTGTAATTGTGGTTAGCTGGCCTCTTCCCTTTGATAATTGAAAATGATAGACTACTTGCACACAAATTATATGCCCTGTAATTTTTAATAGACTTAGTATAAGGTACCCGATCAGAGTACCAGCAGTGGAACTCAGGTCAATCTCAACCGAAATCCTTGGTAAATTCGCTGATAATTTTGAGCACTAAATCAGTGAAAAGTCAAAAGTGAACTTTCACTGATTTGCATTCTCATATAGCAGTGCGACTCTATATAGCAGTTTTGACCCAAGTGCTACTACTGATAACTCTGGTCGTATACCTCTTACTAGCTCTTTTTAGCAATTGCTAATTCACAATTGTTTCATTCACCAGATAATATGTTCACTTATGTAAAATATGTATGTAACACAACTTGTTCAAGCTCAAATATGTAACACAACTTGGTGGTCCGGAAAGTGAGTACTTTTTATTGCAATCTTGGATGCCAAATACATTGTTTGAAAAACTATGAAAACTTCTATAAAATTGTGGCAACTTAAACTGCATCTTAATCTATTGATTAAAAAATTTGCACTTGTCTGGATGCAAATGCCATATGCTATGAAACCAACAGGAAAAATACTAATATAAATATAATATTGGCTGCTACATTTCATAAAAATATCTCTTTTAATTCTCCATGTAACAGAGAATTTTACCATATTTCTTTAACATGTGGAAATTGAAGAACTCAAGCAAGCACTCAACTGAGGTTTAGTTTCAAAACTTGTAACCATGTTCATGTTAAATCTTCTCTTCCTCTTTCCTCTCTTACAGAAGCTACTCCTAAAGGTGTCCTTAGAACCATGGGTGTACCAAGATTGACTATATACCATGTCAAAAGCCACTTACAGGTACTCATCTGCTATAACCAAACTCTTTGCTTCATAATTATCTTCTTTGTTCCATTTTAGGGTTTCATTTAACATGATTACTGTGACGTGTTCAGAAATATCGGCTTGCGAAATACCTTCCTGAATCGACATATGATGGTAAGTTTATCTGATCAACATCATGAGCAAGGTGCCAATATCGGGATCAGTTTATCTGATCCCCAAACTACATATGGTCGTATTGAAGTAATTTGTATAACTCTTGGTATCAATGACTTCTCCTTATGTATAATTGAACTCCAAGCTCATCTTCTTAATTGGGGTCTGCTCGATGGTGATTTTCTTTGCCTAAGTCTTGATGCTTTGGTCTGTTGCTTGTTTCTAGAATTTGCCAACTTTGGTATGGTATACATTCAATAATTTGTAATTCGTTGCTACTGACATTTTTTGCAGAAACAATTTTCAGAATTGTTGCTGAAAGCTGCGAGTGATTATGGGGCATTGACAGCATCCGTTTCAGATTTCCAGTGGAGCCAAAATTTCAGGGAGTCACCATCAGTGTGGGGGGTAGGCATGTGAAAATTTGAAATGCTTTCTGTATCCTTTGTTCTTTTTTTTTTCTTTTTCTTTTTTTCTGAGTTTGCATGCGTGTGTATATGCGTGTTTGCGTAAAACAAGGTTTTGGGTGCCAGGTGCACCTTTTCAATAGGCCTGGGACCATGCTTGAAGGCAGTCTCAAGGACTATGGAAACCTTTTTCTATGTATATTGTTTTTTCTTGTAGTAACTTTCTATGATCTCAATCTTTGAAGTCATCTTAGCTGTTGACCGTTTCTCGTTTCATCAGATTGACAGTCCGAACCAAAGGAGGTTATCCTGGCCCCCTTCAATCAAAAAAAGCATGTGATGGATTTTGACTCATCAGGTCGGTTTGGGCATATATTTTGACTCATCAGGTCTGGAGTTCAACCTAGGGACGAATCGGGTCGGTTTAAGTGCCCAAAGGGTTAGCAAACCAAAATTTTGGCTCGAGCCGACCTGACCCATCCAGTTGACATCCCTACGTGTAGCCTTGGGGCATGGCTTATAGTTAAGGGTCGAAAAAAATAAAAATCTGACCCCAGTTGAAAGTTTATTGCAGGCACGCCGAGTTCTATGGCTGGTGTTCGATTTCTTGAGGTGCTTGGAGAAGATGGATTGGCATTTGATAACCTGTTCTATGTAGCTTTTCGAATGATGGATGCTCAGTGGCTCACAAAGCGTGCTTCTTATATGGAATTCAATGTAAATTCCCAATCTCTATTCTCTCAATTGTAGTAGCTAGATCGAAGTTACTTAATTTACAAATTCGCTCAGTTCGAGAGGACCTGAATCTTGGGTTAGTTTTTCTTAGCACAATATCCCTTAAATTTGAATGTTTGTCCGCTAGTTTTGTCTATTATTATTGTTAGAGATTTGGAATCTTGGAAATGCAATTGGTGTCTGATTTGAGAGGTAGAAAAGAATACTTATAATGATAAAAAAAACATAGACAAGTGGGATGATGATTTGAGGAACACCAATAAACAACTTGTTCTTATAGTCAGCAAGTCCACCACATTGCTTGATTCACTTTGCTTCTTTTGTGGGCCCTCCTTAAGCCCATCTGAACGTATGCTTCTCATTCCCTCCCTCTCTTGAGGCCATCTTAGGAACTTATATCCTACATTGACTAGGAATGTGCTGAATTACGAGTGCCCAGGTGCTCTACGAGGTCCGGATACTCCGATTATCGAAAAAAATAAATGATATTTGACTTCTTTGACTTATGTTATGGAGAATTTTTTTCTCCTAATATTTTGCTCCCACTTATTAGACAGCAAAATAATGATTCCACAAGGCACACGTCTCATTAAGTGATCCGCGTACCAAATCATATGACACTTGGGCTACTTACCTACACGTCCAATGACACTTGGATTAGGTGAATAGAACTGATTAAACTGGTGGTGCCCAGGTCATCAATTGTGTTGGTGCGGTGCAGGCCACAAGGTACAAAAGGTCATTTTCTAGATTGATATTTTATTTATTGATTTATTTCTTATTATCAGGAATAGGGTTGTGGTTCTATCTAATGGATTATATGGGCTTATCTTTAGCCTTCTTTTCTGAAAACTTTTGTTGAGTTACATGCATAATATCTATGTCTAGAGTTGAATTTCTTATTAGGGTATATATAGTACTAATTTGGTGCCTTTGTTTTCTGCTTATACTATTTGAAATGCAACAGTGGAACAACTAGTAGGGTATTTAAGAAGGCTAAGATTCAATCATCTCCATCCCAATCTACATTCAAGGTGATTACCAATCACCCAAATTATCAACATAATTGTTGGGTTTTATTTCTTCCCAATTCAAACAAGTGTTACAGATTAAAACACCTAAAATTATCGTTTTATATGCAGGTTAGGAAGGAGAAATTTAGTGACAGAATCACAGCCCTTCATCAGCTAGTATCACCCTTTGGGAAGGTACATACTCTTTAGACTGGCAAAAGTCTCTAGTATCATTATTCTATGGGGAATACACCCATAAAGAGAATACAAAAATTGTTATCAAATAATTTTATTTTTTGCAATAATAATAAGGGTACCCTTATTTACAATCCAAGATTATTTTCAACGCGTGTTTCACGTGTAGCAACTAAAGACGAGATCCAAGCTAGAATTGCACAGATAAAGAAAGAGTTGGCTGAGATTGACTATGTTTACGATTCCGAAAAGCTGGCTGAGAAAATCGCTAAGCTTTCTGATGGAGAAGTTGTTATAAAGGTTGGGGCCATACAGAGACGGAGCACGAGGATCGTAAGCTTCGGATTGAGTATGCAAAGAATGCTACTTTGCTGCCATAGAAGAGGGGATTGATTCATAGAATAAATTTGATTTGATTACGTTCTTTGTGTGTAATGTCCAATGAAAGGGTAAAAAAATCATATGGCTGCAAAACTGAAAAACAACCGCAGACAAGGCATAGGACAAAGGAATATTTTATTTATTGTTACAAAATAAAAATATTTTTATTTATTGATGTGTGGTTAGTAACAATTGGTGTGCTATAAGGAAATTCATCAAGTGGTGCACAATAAAATATTGGTGTGCGCGGAACATCCCTTATTTGGCAAGTAGTAGCTTAATACCTTATAAAGAAATTCACCACATTAAAACAAAAAATCATTAAAAATAATATTTTAAATATTTTATTAAAAAAAAAGCATTCAAAAAAGCATTCAAAAAATAGTATTTTAAAAAAAAATTGCATAAAAAATCGTCGATATAATTTTTTTTTTTTTTTTAATTCTATAAAAAAGCCACTGCTCAAAGCAGTGGTGTTTTTTCTATGACTGTTAAGAGCAGTCATTGTTGAAGTTCATAAACCACTGTTTTGTATAGTGGTTAAAAAAAACCACACCTTTTTTTACAACTGATTAGGGTAGTGGGTTTTTGAAAAAAATCCACTGTTTAAGGCAGTGATTTTTTTCATTTTTTCACGTAGTGTAGAAGGTAAGATTCATGATTAAATTGTGTGGAAATAGTTTAAATTTCGATTTGAGTAAAATGGAGAATGTTTGCAAAGATTTGGGTGATTCAGACTAAGGAAGAGAAAGCCTGAAGGGCTACAGAATCTGTCAAAATCGATCGATCAATTTTGATAGGACAGGGGTATGTAAAAATTTCTAAAGGAATTGATCGATCGATTTTTCAAATCGATCGATCGAATTTGGAATTCTGAAGGAATCAATCGATCGATCGACTTATATAGAACAGGGATATAAAAATATACGTTCTGGGGAAATTGATCGATCAAATTTCTCTGCTTTGGAAATCGATCGATCAATTTGCTCTGTGTAATGACCTGTAAAATTAGACCCGAACTTGACTAATTCCTTGTGCGTGTCCGGCATGAAAACCAATGTTGCCTTAAACTGTTAAATAAATAATTAAATAATTTTGGGGAAATTGTGTGAAAAGAAATATTTAAATAATATTAGGATAACTTTGTGCGGACGGATTAAGGTTTAGAACTTGCTCAAACCTTTAGTGGGGAAGTCGTGCACTAACTCTTGGTGTGCTACTCAACACTGAAACCAAGCCTTAGGTAAGTGGATAGAATTATGGGGACAAATATCTAAGATATTTGTTTTAGTTTTTCGTTTGGTTATAAGAGGAGGGATAGCTTAGTGACTAAGTTATCTTGCAAATTTAAGAGAAGAGAGAGCGTGAGCTCCCATCTGCCAGAAACCCCCTTCTTGTGAGATGTCGACCGTGTGATTGCGCCGCAATCTCCGCAAACTTTGCAATGCACAGAATGCCGACATCGCTTGAGTGTCCGCCTTTGGTGAATTTCAACCAAGGATAAAAATTTCGGCCGAAATGACCGAAATTTCAGTCCAAATTATCGGTTTCGGCCCTCACCGTAACGATAATTTGGACCGAAATTTCAGTCCAAATATGTATGGAAATCATATTATCGGTCAAATTATCGGCCGAAATTTCAGTCCAAAATTTCAGTTTCGGTCCCCTCCGAAACCAAAACGAAAACCCAAATTTTGATCTTTGATTTCAACCGTTAGAGATCCGTGAACTTCAAGCCGTTCAAACCCCTTTTCATTAGAAACCCTTTTCTATAGAAGCCCCATTTTCAAAGAGTCGATCACCTTGGATCGTCTTCCACTCTGTGAATAGGTTAAGATCGATGCATGGATCATTGACTACTTCATCTCAAATACATGGTGATCAATCGTTGTGAAATCGCCATAGAAATCTGAAGGTTTCACTTCAAAACCTTCATTGGACAACACTTCTTGGATCCGCAAAATCGATCGACAAAAGGTTAGTTTTCCTTTGATTTTGATGGTCTAAATTCGTAGAATAAAAGTCCTAGTATGTGTGTATTTGTGTGTGAATTGTTAAAGATCTGGGTGAAATTTGGAGAGAAATAGACCACGAAAGATGCCCGAAAGGTTCAGAACCCGTCGAAATTCGAACCATCAAATTTGGTATTTGATAGATCAAATCTAGTATTCGATCGATCAAATTGAAATTCGATCGATCAAATTGAAATTCGATCGATCAAATTTGATATCCGATCGATCAAATTGTATAATATATATATATAGAACATAAGGTATGGTTTCTTTTGGAATCCGATCGATCAAAGTGGGAATCTGATCGATCAAATTGAAAATCCGATCGATCAAGTTTGACTGTGCTGACACTGCTTCGGTATTTTAGCCATATCTTTTTACTCTGAACTCTGATTGAAGCAATTCTTATGGCTTTAGAAAGAGGACAACTAAATCTACAACTCTTATAAAATAATCAACTAATGAATAAATTATTTTTAGGATCAAAATTGAGCTGGAATTTAGGATAAGTTCTAAGTTAGCACGTTTTGAGTGAAGTACCTATACAGCTTTGGTAACTTTGCCATAACTCTTTACTTTGAACTCAGCTTTGGTATTTTTGCCATAACTCTTTACTCTGAACTCCGATTGATGCAATTCTTGAGGTGTTGGAAAGAGGACAATGAGTTCTACAACTTTTATAATTAACTAACTCATGAATCAAATATTTTGAGGGTGAAAATTAAGTGAGAACTTGGATCAAATTCTGAGTTAGCACAAATTTGTCCAGTCTCGCCTCGTTTTTGGGAAATCATATAAATACGTCAAATTTGTTAGTAATTAAAATTAGTCTTTAATACATCATCGTATGTGTGATGTAGATTGAGAGTTAGAGACTGTAGATGAGGACTTTTGGATAGCTTTGAACAGCTCTGAATCCGAGGTAAGGAAACTTCACTATACAATGGAATTTGTCTTTGATTCATAGATCTTATGATTTGAATTTGAATGGTTATCTTTTGAACATGGAATTTGGACCCTTTGAAATGATGTTTTAAATTAATGAGCATTGATTTCTCTCAGTAATTGTAGGGATGAATCAATGCACACTGACACTTCAAATTTGATTCATAGATTTGCATGATATGATTTGCTTAAACTACAATAATTTTGTGATATTTGATTTTATTAAATTTCGTGTATCTACATATTTGAAATGCTTTTGACTATTAAGAAACTATTTTCGTCTGAGTATTTGAATGCATTGAACCTTTGAATGTTACATCAAATTTTCTAAAATATTAAACTCTTTGAAATTGAAATTCTGATTTGAAAAATAAGTATGAACACCGACTTTCTAACTTAGACTCTGAAACTTAAACTTCCTTTCATTGAGCTCCCATTATTAATTTCTAAACGTTGAACTCCGTCATTTACTGTGAACTCTAAATATGAATTCTAATTTGTTGAATCTGAAAAATGAGTGGCAGAGAGGAGCTGAGTCTCCGAAGAGGGGTTGAGTCCCCGGAGTTTTTAACTTTTTTTCCGCTATGGAATGCTTTGTTTCTGCTATGGGATGCTTTGGCCCCTCATTGATTGTGTTACCTAATATGTTCTGTTCCCCGCTAAGGGATGATTTAATCTGATATGTTTTGTTCCCCGCTAAGGGAAGATTTGATCTGATATGTTTTGTTCCCCGCTAAGGGATAATTTGCTATGATGTTTTGGTCAAACATCGGTGATAAAGAGGAGTTGAGGCTCCAGAGTTTTTACTCTGTTTCTGCTATGGGATGATTTGTTCTGATGTCTGACATTCTAATTTATTCTATTTTTGTTATGCTTTGTCCGATATTCTAACCCGATCGGTTCTATTTCCACTTCTGACCTGATCCATTCTGTTTCTGTTTCTGATCTAAATTGTTCTATTTTCGCTTCTAATCTGATTCGTTTTGTTTCTGTTTAGGATCTGTTTTGTCTAACTTGCATACAAACTTTGAATTTGAATAAATAAGGGACTATATATGATAAGAAAATGTAATACGATAAGACACGACTTTTAAGCCTGAGTCACAGTGAGGTATCTTTTCCAAGCATGTGAAATGTGGAATGTAGGTGTCCATGTACGGATGCAACCGTCTATGGTGTTATGGGATGCCACACAAAGTACATCCAGGTTACTACGGACCCCATCCCTTGAAAAGCGTGGTTGGTAAAGCCTATCACTCTATTTCCGTACATGACATGATTGGTTCTATTTCTGCTTCTGTTCTCTAACATGACCCATTTTAATTATGATTTTCAAATAAGTATTACTTGAGATCCCATAATTGATATGAAAATTGTTTTTGAATTCAATCATTGAATCCATGCATTGAATTGATAAGATAAGATTTTTACATTGACTTTTCTCTACTGAGCTTAGACTGTTAGCTCACCCCGACTATACGTCATCGGTGTAGCTCCACCGGAGCTTGAGAACGACCTAGAGTATGTGCCAGAAGACAAAGATCTCTCACCTAAGGATTTCTACCCTTAGATTTGGGACATGGACTGGGCATAGCTACTTTTGGATTTTGAGGTTTTGGGCTTGAAACATCTAATTATTTTGTAGAATGATAGAATTAGTTTTTGTATATACTTTTTGAGTACCATTATTTGTATGGTGGTTGGCCATCGTCGGTGGGTTGTGTTAGTTTATTTTATGTTACGTATAGAAATAGAAATTTTTAGTTCTATCGTATATATTGTTGCTTTGATTTCCACATCTTTGTGGATATACTAAATGTTCTGCAATCAGATTGTGTTCAGCGATCTGGCGGTTCGGGTTTGTTCCCAGTATGTTCAAAGTTAAAAAATAAATAAAAATCTCAGAAATTCATGATGAAAAAATGTTGAGTAGTAAAATATGATGATTTTTCACCCCTAAAGGCCTATATTTAGCCATCCGATGAAAGCTATCTAATGAGATTTGTGAAGTTTTATGAGTTTCTGGTAAATTTGGTCATTGGAAGCACTAAGCTCCATAAAAGAACGTAAATTTAACAAACACTGAAACAGTGAAGCAAAGGACATGTTGGACCCGAACTATTTTGTTCTGTTGATCAATCGACCCCCTAAAGTCGATGCATCGACATAACAAAAGAAGATTTGAATTTAAAATTCAAAGTCAAATCTGGTCGATTGATTGACCGCTTAAGTCGATCAATCGACCAAGTTCAAAATTTAAGATTCCGAACCAGAAAGATATTTAAGAAAACAATCTGAGGATTCAGAGGATCTTCTCTCGTTGCATTTGCTTTTGCTTTTAGTTTTCTAGGGCATTCAGTCCCGGTTATTCCAATTTTTGTTATTCATTTTTCTCTAGCTTAAAGATTTAGATTAGTTTAATTTATGTGCTTTTGAAGATAGATTGTACCAAATTGAATTAAAGCTTTTTGTGGATTTTGATTAAAGCTCTGCACGGTATTTTAAAGTTTATGTCAATTTATTTTTCAATCATGTTGTTCATTTCCATTATGTGTGGCTAGTTTCATTAAGGATGGGGTCTAATGAATCCCATCCGAGGTAATTATTCATAATAATATAAATGTGTGATAAAGATATTAGATCAGTTAAGGCACTCTGATGTTATTATTTGTATGGATATATTCTTCTTACCATCTAAGATATGGGAGCTAATCATGTCCCGTGATCTCAGATTTGTAATGGTGATTTTATTCTAATCTCTGTCATCTCAAGGTAAATTCTACCACTATCTGAGGTGTGAGTGTTAATCATACATCTCCTTGATCTTAGATTGGTAGTATGGAATTTGCCCAGAGATTTGATTCTTAGTGCTATCTGAGGTGTGAGTGTTATTCATACACTCATGGGATATTAATCATACATCTCCTTAATCTCAGATCTGCACTTTAGAACTCATGGGTGTTCAGGTCCCACGCTTACACATTGACATCTTTTGTGAATCTCATATCTTAATCACAGATTTGTATTATATGAATGATAAACCTACGATGGGAGAATTTAGTATCCCAATCCTTATCTTTTATTATCTGTTTAAATTCTCAATTTTATGTTAGTATTTATCTCATCCACCAAACTCTCAGACTCTTTAAATTAGTGATTCTTTTTGCTTAATTTTCTTACTAATCCTCGTAGGAACGATCTCGTACTCTTCACCTAGTATCTGCAAACCGATTCGTGCGCTTGTGAGTAAAACGCATTTAAAATCACAAGAAGTTTTTTGCGCCACTGTCGGGGATTAGGCACAAAAAATATAATTCATAATTTTTAGGAAATAGAAAATTGACTTCTAGAATTTTTATAGGTTTGAATCAGTATTTGTGTTAATCATGAATTTAAAAGAAAATAATTTAAAATCATCAAATTTTTTGACATTGATCGATCAAGCTAAACACTCAATCAATCAAATCCAAAAAAAATCTGCACTCTTCCTTCTTCCTTTCTCCTGTGTAATCCGAATTTTTGGAATTTCAAAATTCAAAATTTCTAAATTCAAATTAAAAAAAAATTAAATTAAATTTAAATTTGAAATTCAAATTCAAAAAAAAAAAAAAAGCAAACAAACAAAATTTTATTTTTTCAAATTTCAAATTTTAATTTGAAATTCTCGATCGATCAACATAAACCCTCGATCAATTGAAGACTATTCTCGATCGATCGACCTAAACCCTCAATCAATCGAACTTGAAAAAAAAAAAAAATCTTCGAGAAAGAAATCAGAAAATCGGTGCAGCTTGTGTGGAGTAATTGTCTCTTTGTATGCACACGAGGTCCTCTAGAGATAAATCTTTAGAACCTTTCAACTCTGAGATCGAGCGAACTTATCATTCAAATCGAAAAGAGATCAGAGCAGGACGAAAAGCTAGAGTTAAAATATTAATTCAATTTGAGATGAATGAAAATGGTTGTGAAGAACACCCACCTGAAAATGAGGAAGAACCAACTCTGAGAGAGTGGTTTGCTCTAATAACTACAGACACCCCTTCTTGCATCACATACCTTGCCACACCCGGCGGCAGATTTGAGATTCGTACAAATGTGATTCAAATCTTTCTAATTTTTCATGGCATGGATAGAGAAGACCCATACCAACACATCAAAGATTCGTTGAAGTCTGTTCTTCAGTGTATCAAAACTTCAGTAAAGAATCTGTGAGATTGCATTGGTTTCCCTTCTCTATAAAGGATAAGGCCAAAGCCTGGTTAGATTCATTACCAACTGGATCTATAACCACCTGGGATCAGATGGTTAAGAAATTTTTATCAAAATTTATTCTCATGACCAAGACTAATGCCTTAAGACACGAAATCACTGATTTTACACAAGAAGATGACGAGAGATTTTATGAAGCTTGGGATAGGTTCATGGATATCTTATTGAAGTGTTCACATCATGGATTCTCAAAATGGAGATTGGTCCAATATTTTTACAATGGACTGGATCAGTCCAATCGGCATCTAATTGAATCAATGAACAGTGGAGGATTCCTTGGACTTAGGGAAAATGAATCCTATCAATTTTTAGAAAAGTTGGCCGAAGATTCACAGCAATGGGACTTCATGAAAACTCATGATCAACCAAACAAGAATCGAGATCAAACAAGAAACTCAACAAAGAAAGGAGGATTATATGTGATAAAAGAAACCCCTAATCTAATGGCAAAGATAGATTTCCTCACTCAACAAGTTGAGGAATTGAAGCTGAAAAAGAACGTGAGCGTTGTGAATGTACAACCAGACCCATGTTCATATTGTGCAAGTCCAATGCACACATCTGATGGTTGTCCTTCAATGCAGAATTACTCAGAAGATCCTTACGAGCAATTGAACACATTGAAAAGTTACGGTCGAAATCAGGGAAATGTCTTCAATGAAAATAACCTGAATAGTTGGAAATATCATTAAAATTTCTCATGAAAGCAAGGAAATCAAAAACCTCAAGCTAGAGGACAAGGGGTTAATTTTTATCCAAATCAAAATTTCAACCAAAGACCGCAACAATAGTTTTGTCAAAGGCAATTCCAACAGCAAAACTATGAAGGTGGGAACCAATTCCACCAAATCAAAGTCAAAATGGGCAACCCAAGCAATCTAACCAGAATTTTCAATTCTTACAACCAATGTTGGGATATCAGAACCAACCCGCATAGTAACTCGTGAGTCAACCTGATTTTGCACAAAATTTTCCACCACCTGGATTCAATAATTAACAAGGAAACATTGCGCAACGTCATCCTCAGAACCAATATCCTCAGAGTGAGGATATATGGAAGTTCATCTAATCCAATACTTCTTTCGATATCGAGAATGGAAACTCAAATTGGTCAATTGGCAACACTCTTATGTGAAAGAGAAAAGGGATCATTTCCTAGTCAACCAATTCCAAATTCGAGAGGATAGATGGTCGTCGAGCATGCCTCGACTTCATCACTGGAAGAAAATCAATAACAAATCAAAGCAATCACAATGTTGAGATGTGAAAAGCAGATTAATAGCACAATGGAAATGCCAAAAGAGGATGAGAAGTCTGAATTTGAGGATAAAATTGAGATGAATGAGGAAGTCAAAGAAGAGGGGAAACAAAAGAAAAAGACTGAAGAGAAGAATGAGAGAGAAAATAGTTTCGTGCCCAAAGCCCCATATCCTCAAAGGCTAATGGGACCAAAGAAAATCGAGATCAGGAAGGGATCATTGAAATGTTCAAGCATTTAAAAATAAATATCCCCTTCTTGGATGCCATTCAGCAAGTACCGGCATATGTAAAATTTTTAAAGGACTTGGTCACAATTAAAAGGAAGACTAACATCCTGAAGAAAGCTTTCTTAGTAGAGTAGGTAAGTTCAGTATTGCAAGCGAGACTTTCGATTAAATATAAGAACCCTGATTGTCCTACAATTTCAATCATTATAGGGGAGAACAGCATTGATCAAGCACTTTTAGACCTTGAAGCAAGTGTTAATCTGTTGCCATACTCTGTTTACAAGGAACTCGAGTTGGGTGAACTGAAGCCCACAGCAATGACCCTTCAGCTTGCGAATAGGTCAATCAAAATTCTCAGGGGAATAGTAGAGGATATCCTTATTAAGGTAGATACTTTCTACTTTCCAGTTGACTTTGTTGTCTTGGATACCGAACTCATTCCCAAACTGAAAAATAATGTTTCGATAATCCTAGGAAGACCTTTCCTTGCAACATCGAATGCATTAATTAATTGTCCAAATGGGATAATGAATTTATCATTCAGGAACATGATCGTAGAATTAAATATCTTCCACATTGTGCGACAACCTCTTGAAGATGAGGAACATGTATAAGTATGCATGATTGATAGTAAAGTGAAAAATAAATTCTTTGCTTCAAAATATGAGGACCCCCTAGAGGCCTGTCTAACCCATTTCGATAAAGACTTCGATGTGGATCAAGTGATTCATGAAGTTAATAAGATGCTAGATTCGACACCACTCTTGGGAGACAATGAATGGCAACTGAAAGGTGAGGCCAAGGAAGAAGAACGTAAAGAAGTATCAAGAGAAGAGGAAAAATCAAAGCTGGAACTGAAAACTCTCACTGCTGATTTGAAATATGCATACTTGGGAAAAGATAAAACTGATCCAGTGATTATCTAAACAAAATTGAATGAAGATCAAGAGGAATAGCTCATTGAAGTACTCCAAGAACATAAAAGTGCAATCAGATGGTTTATTAAGGACATTAAGGGGATCAGCCAGACGGTGTGCATGCATCGAATTCATTTGGAAGAAAGCGTTAAACTCTCAAGAGAACCACAACGTAGATTGAATCCAATAATGCAAGACGTTGTGAGAAAGGAGGCTATTAAATTGCTAGATGCCGGAAGTATATACCATATTTCTGACAGCAAATGGGTTAGCCCGACACAAGAGGTTCCCAAAAAGTCTGGAGTAACTATGATGAAGAATGAAGAGAATAACCTGATACCAACAAAAGTTTAGACTGGCTGGAGAGTGTGCATCGACTATAGAAAGTTGAATTTAATGACGAGGAAGGATCACTGCCCTCTCCCGTTTATTGATCAAATGCTTGAGAGACTGACAGGACATCAATACTACTATTTTCTCGATGGCTATTTTGGATACAATAAGATAGTCATAGCACTAGAAGATCAGGAGAAAACAACATTCACATGTCCATTTGGAACGTTCTCCTACCGGCAAATTTCATTTGGGCTTTGTAACGCTCCAGCCACCTTTCAAAGTTGTATGCTAAGTATATTTTCAGACATGGTGGAGAGATTTCTGGAAGTCTTTATGGAGGATTTCTTAATTTATGGAGACAATTTTAATAATTGCTTGAAAAATCTATCTCTAGTTCTTGCGAGATGTCAGGAAAAGAATCTTGTTTTGAATTGGGGGAAATATCATTTTATGGTACAAAGTGGCATAATTCTTGGACACATCATTTCATCCAAAGGCATTGAGGTGGACAAGGCAAAAGTAGATTTAATTTCAAACCTTCCACCACCTAGAACAGTCAGGGAGATTAGGTCTTTTTTTGGACATGCTGGTTTTTACTGATGATTTATCAAGGATTTCAGTAAGATCGCAAAGCCTCTATGAAACTTACTCGGCAAAGACGTCCCATTCCTCTTTGATGAAAAAATGCTTGAAAGCTTTCGAGATAATCAAAGTTGAACTTGTTCAAACTCTAATAATCTAATCTCCGAATTAGAATTTACCATTTGAGATAATGTGGGACGCATCTGATTATGCAATAAGAGCAATATTGAGATAAAGGGTGGAGAAAATACCGCATGTAATTTACTATGCAAGTCACACTTTGAATGATGCACAGTTGAATTATTCTACCACGGAGAAGGAACTCCTAGCAGTAGTCTTTGTGCTAGATAAATTTCGATCCTATTTGTTGGGATCAAAGATTGTGGTGTTTATGAATCATGCAACTCTTCACTATCTCTTTGCGAAGAAGGATGCAAAAGCTCATTTGATAAGGTGAATTTTACTCTTGCAAGAGTTTGATCTAGAAATCAAAGATAAGAAAGGATCTGAAAATGTGGTGGCTGACCACTTATCTCGAATTATTGTTGAAAAATCAAACGATCTGGTCTCGATTTTGAAAAAAAATTTCGATGAGCAATTGTTTGCCATCGAACATTCACTATAGTATACGGATCTGGTCAACTATTTGGTGACGGATCAAGTACCACAACACTAGAATAAGAATGAGAAAGTTGTTTTTCTAGCACGGGCGAAGTACTATTTTTTCGAGGATTCGTACTTGTGTAAGTATTGTGCCGATCAAATCATCAGAAGGTGCATCCCAGAATCTGACCAGTCAAAAATTATTTCATTATGCCATGAGTTGTCCTGTGGAGGACATTTCAGCTCAAGAAAAATTACTACAAAGATCCTCCAGTGTGGATTCTATTGGCTGATAATTTTCAAAGATTGTCACCAGCACTGTATGTCATGTAGTAACTGTCAAATGTTAGGCAGAATTTTCAAAAGGAATATGATGCCTTTAAGCCCAATTTTGAAAGTTGAGGTGTTTGATGTATGGGGAATAGATTTCATGGGTCCACTCCCGAATTCTTTTGGGAATCTATACATCCTCGTCGCAATAGACTAAGTCTCAAAATGGGTTGAGGCAATGGCCTGTAAGACAAATGACCATAAGGTGGTTGTTAAATTCTTCAAGAATAAGGTATTTTCAAGATTTGGTACTCCACGCACTATCATTAGCGATGGTGGAAAATAGTTTTGTAATAAAGTTTTCGCTCAACTAATAAAAATGTATGGTATCACACACAAAGTGGCTACACCATATCATCCTAAAACAAGTGGACAAGTTGAAGTGTCTAATCGAGAGCTTAAACGCATTCTAGAGAAAATGACTAAGCCAAACCGAAAAGATTGGTCGTTAAAATTGAATGACGCTTTATGGGCTTATCGAACAACGTATAAAACTCCCATTGGAATGTCCCCATATACGATGGTCTTTGGTAAAGGTTGTCACCTACCTGTTGAGTTAGAACACTAGGCTTATTTGGCTATCAAGTCACTGAACTTCGGTTTGCAAAGGGATGGTGAGCAGCGAAGCTTAGAGATTGCTAAGTTGTAAGAAGTTAGAGCCGATGCATACGACTATGCAAAATCTTATAAGGATTACATGAAGCGTGCCCATGATCAGTCTATCTTAAGAAAATCATTTACTGTGGGCCAGAAGGTGTTATTGTACAACTCAAAACTTCATTTATTTTCGAAAAAACTTAAAACTTGATGGAACGGTCCATTCTAGGTAAATCGAATATTCTCAAATGGAGCAATTGAAATCTGTAACCCTCGAAATGGGAGTAAATTTTGAGTCAATGGGCAACGGGTGAAATCATTTTTGGAAAATACAATTGTGGATATGGATGAAATTGTGTTAAGTAATCCCAATAAATTGGGATGAAATGAAAAAGTTTAGAATGTCGAGCTAGCGACACTAAATTTAGCACTTCTTGGGAGGCAACCCAAGTCTGTAAAACATTAAAAAAAAAAAAAACCTCTCTGTTCAGATAGACGCTCGATTAATTGACCTACACTGTCAATTAATCGAGAGTTTATAAAGTCAAATCATGTTGACTTGAATAGTCGATTGATCGTGCTACATTTGTCGATCAATTGACTATGTAGTTTTAGTAAAAAATATATATATAGATTGAAAAAAAAACCCAAAATCCTTCCGAAATCTTTCAAATTTGGCAGTTTAGTGTTTTAGGACTCTTCTTTTGGTAGGACTCTTTTTAGAACTTTTTCTCTATTTATTTCAAACACTCAGAGGATTTTATAACTTCATCATTATCAATCAATCATCTCCACTCTATCAAGCATCAATGGCCAGAAGAAACTATCGAACTTGTGCAGCCATACAAAGGATGGAAGAGACCGCTAGAAAAAGGGAGTGACGTAATAAATCATCGGTGCCGTTGGATTTCATCAATGTACAGATGATGGACTTGGATCCTGTGTGCACTCCGCTATGGGAAGAACCAGTGAGGAAAAAGACCAATAATTGCAACCATTGCAACCAAATCGTACCGGATTATGTCGTGATGATTAATCTGGATCCACCTTCCCCACGCACCAAATCACCATTGCACGTCCCTTCATCATCATTAACAACACCACTACCACTCCCACCGCCTCCTTCTCCTTCACCAACCCTATGCCGCAATCCATTAGCGGCGTTCATTTCGAGATCAATCCCGCAAGTGATCATCGACATGATTCTTTCAGAAATATGAGCCCAGTTGTAATAACCCGAAAAATCACGTCAAACGAGGACCTCGGGATCCGTGCCCGATTGGTCTTAGGTTTGACCATGAGATAGTTCATTGATGAACTTAGGGTGAGATGAGCGGATGTGATGTGTGAACCAGTGTAGAAGAGTGGAGAGATAGAGGAGTGTGTAGAGTAACATACACCGATGGGTGTGTATGTGCTCCACACCGAGAAAAGAGATAAGATAAAAAGGGTTGAAAACCCTAATTTTCATATTTTGGTTGTTGAGAGGAGTAAAGAAGAGAGAGAGATAGAAAGAGAGGAGTAAAGGAGCTAGTGACGAATTATTGCAAGTTGTTGGAAGGGGATTTCTTGCAATCAAAGCGCCGGGTTCGACGCGGAGGATCTGTTCAGACAAAGGCTAGAAACCCTAACCTTCCAACCCTACATTTAAATCAATTTGAGGTTGATTTAAGGTGAGATTCTCGTAAATAAATGGTGTAAATTTATAGAGTAAATTGTGGTTAAAATGGGTGGAAATTGTAAGAATATTGCTTAGAAAATAACTGAGAAAAGATTGGGGAAGAACAGCCAAAGAAGGCTGAATCTGGGGATTTCGACTAATCGAAATTGGACCTCGACTAATCGATTTTGAGAATCGATTAATCGAAATTGGACCTCGACTAATCGATTTTGAGAATCGACTAGTCGAGTTGGATTTCGACTAGTCGAACCAGGAACTCGACTAGTCGACTGACCTAGTTTTGTTGACTTTTGATTCTTACTTCAAGACTCTAGGGGGGTCTTGAGACTTATTCATTACATCTTTTGTAATGTTTCGAGTGTGTTTAAAGGTATCATAGGTGATGCGTATGGAAGTGGACACAAGGAGCCGAGTGGGACCTTGATGCATTGAATCGATGGAGATCTAAGGTAGGGAACACCTTGAACATGTACTTTATTTTACAAGAGCATGTATGTAGTGATATAGATTTCCATTCAAATATTTTACTGCTTAAAGAATTGTGAAAAGTGTGTGTGTGTGACACCCATAAGAGTAATCATAATGAGCCATCCCCAGGGGATGAAGAAGTAAAGAGATAAGGGCATCAGGTGTGATGCAAGTAAATGGATACATCCCAGGGATGTATCCAAGGATTGAATCATGTTTGATAGGGCCTAACTGATATAAGATAGCACATTTACACGGTGAATAACTATATGTAAGGCACCGATATTTTTGTTATTTGAGGTTTGATAGGGTACCCCACCGACGTGGCGGGATATCCACGACTGACACGGCAGGATATCCGTGACCGATACGGCGGCGAAACCGTAGGCCAGTGCGGAGGCTTATCCGTACATAGTAAGCACACCCCAGGGGTGTTGATTGAGACAAGTGAAACCCCGCCACCAATCCCCAGGGGAAAGGGGCTTGGGTACTATTGGTATTCCCAGGGAATACGAAAATCTATATAGATGCCGATGAAGGGTATCTCATCGGGGCTCGATGCTATATTGCTCGGGGATTACTTAAGTTGAAAGTTTAAGTTTTGCTTTAGGCCTTCTCAGCATCATTCATGAGTAAATGAAAATATAAGTAATCAACAGTAAAACGAAATGCTTTTAATCTGCTTCATTAACAACTGCATAGATACATCATGCATGGCATATCATGGAATACATGTGAGTTATAATTTATATGTTCAAACTGTGATTGTTTCCCTATTGAGCTAGGATGTAGCTCACCCTATAGACTATACGTCGCAGGTCCTCTATTAGCAACTGCCGAGGCTTCAGGAGACGCTGATCCCGGCGAGTCGGACCTTGCGGCCGGTGACGAGTTGGAGCCACCTCCAGAGGACTTCTTCTAGAGGACTCCGTTGTGCCACTTTGAGAGATTATTGGAGAGGTTTTGCACGGCTTGGTATGTCAAGCCTTGATTCTGTTTTAAACCATGTATATATATATATACATTGATGGGATTATTCTTTTGGGGTGAACCATCCGTGATGATTGCAATCATCGATGGTTCGGATCGGTTCTCCATTCATGCAGAGGCATGAGGGTAGAACTGTCTTTTGGGAAGTTAATTAATACAGATTTAAATTCCGAAATTTTTGTTTATTATACTTTTGATGCTTGATATACCAGTGTTCCGTGCTTAGCTAAAGGGCACGGTCAAGATGATCGTGCTGATGGCACGGGTTTCGGGGTGCCGAAATCCGGGCTGTCACAGTTGGTATCAAAGCTATTTTCTTTTAGCAATTCTGACAAGGGTTCTTTCGTCAGAACATAGGGGCTTCTGCTAACGAAACTTTAGTTTCAAATGCAGCCGCAAATGTCAGCTAGAGGGAGAGGCCGACCAAGGGGAGGCCATCAAAGGAGTTTACGTAGTGGAGATGATTACATCTCTCCTACAAATAGAGTGCCTTTAGGAGGTGCTGAGGCCCCAGGGGGCAGTAGTAGCAGACAACAGGAAGAAGAGGATCGAGATCATCAGGATCAAGATCTAAGAGAGCAAGAAAGAGTGAGAGAAAGACAAGAAGATAGAGAGGAGCGACAAAGGATGATGCACACTATGGAGACTATGGCAGCTGCCATGGCACAACAAGCCGCATCCTTTGCAGCTCATGCATCAAGAGAACAGCAGCCACCTACACCACCTGTAGGACCTGCGTTGCCTGTGCCCTCATCTTTTACAGAGTTTAGGAGGATGAGACCTCCTACATTTTCTGGGCAGGCAGACACAATGGCCGCTGAGAACTGGTTGATGGAGATGGAGAAAGTCTTTAGCGTGCTAACTTGCACGGAAGATGAGAGTGTAAGATGGGCAGCTTACATGTTGGATGGGGAGGCTGGGCCTTGGTGGAAGTCCGTGATACGGACTCGGGCTCAGGAGACCCCAGAGTTGCCTTGGACTTGGGAGGAATTTGTTGAGGAGTTCAACAAACAATATTTCCCGGAAGTAGTGAGGAACCAACTAGAAATACAATTCCTACAGTTAGTACAAGGGAGGATGACAGTGAGAGAATATGGGGTAGAGTTTCTACGACTTGCCCGTTTTGCTCCGGATTACGTCGCTACTGAAGTGATGAAGTCCAAGAGGTTTCAGCAAGGTTTGAAGCCTGAAGTTAGGGGAGGCGTAGCTCCATTTCAGCTGAGGACCTATGAAGAGGTCATGAGCAAAGCGTTGGTTGTAGAGGAGGAGAACAATAATAGATATAGACAGAGGGAACAGCAGAGAGGAGGAAATGAACAAGGAAGAACGGGGCACTATGAACCGGTGAACAAAAAGCCGAGGTTCATGGGTCAGAATCAGACCAGGTTTCAAGGGGTTTTAAGACCGCCAACAGCAACAACAAAACCAACAGAGGTTTCCATTACTTGCGTCGGGGAGACCTATTCGCTATGAGAGCCCTGCCATGTCTACTGGCGCCACTATCACACAGGGTTCTCGTACTGTTTCTTCCGCACCTCGGGAGACTTGCGCAAAGTGTGGCAAGCCTCATAGGACGGTGGACTGTAGATCGGGAACTAGGGGTTGTTTCCGATGTGGCAAGGTGGGCCACTTGATCAAGGATTGCCCCGAGACGGATAAGAGAAAGACGGTTTCAGTTGCAGCACCATGACCAATTCAAGCAAGGAAACCCGATCGTCGAGGAGAGCCTATGTCGATCCTCATCCAAGGTGAGATTTTTTTTAAAATTAAAGAAAATTTTCATTTCATTAAAACTTTAGATAGAGAAGGAGCATACATTAGGAATTGAATAGATTATTTTTCTTTTGTATATGAAAAGCTGTATATAAATTGAGGGTGTAAATTGATGTGTAAAGTATTGTATGTGTGTATGTATACTATAGGTACTCTAAATATATATGAAAAAGGATGTTTCGGTGGATATGACGCTCGAGTATTGATAGACCCCGGGTCTACCCACTCATTCGTCACTCCACATTTCGCTAAGAAGATGAAGATTGTTCCAGAGACGTTAGATTTCATCCTATCTGTGTCTATTCCGACTGGAGAGTTAGTATACACGGAGTTAGCTTGCAAATCCATCATTGTAGCAGTTCGAGACTTAGAGGTGCATGAACTAGAAGCAAAGTTGGTACTGTTAGACATGCAAGGGTTTGATGTGATCCTTGGCATGGACTGGTTGGCGCAACATTGTACAACCGTCGATTGTAAGAACAAGGTGGTCATTTTCAGACCCAACACAAGAAGATCATTTCGGTTTCAAGGAGTGAGGTCGTCATCTGTGCCACTGATCTCAGCAGTAAGGGCCGAGAAGATGATCAGAAAGGGTTGCAGTGGATACTTAGCTTTCTTAAAGGAGGACAAGGAAGAAAAGAACGTCATTTCTGAGATAGCAGTTGTGCGAGACTTCGCTGACGTGTTTCCAGAGGAATTACCTGGGTTACCTCCAGAAAGAGAAGTAGAATTCGCCATTGACTTAGCACCAGGAACGGAGCCTATTTCAAAAGAACCTTATAGAATGGCTCCCGCTGAGTTAAAGGAGTTGAAAGAGCAACTACAAGAGCTTATGGACAAGGGGTTTGTTAGACCAAGTGTATCTCCATGGGGAGCACCGGTCTTGTTTGTCAAGAAGAAGGATGGGTCAATGCGGCTATGCATTGACTATCGGCAATTGAACAAACTCACTGTGAAGAACCGCTACCCTTTGCCTAGAATAGACGATCTATTCGATCAACTGCAAGGAGCAAGGTATTTTTCTAAGATCGATCTGAGATCTGGGTATCATCAGTTGCGAGTCAAAGCTGAGGACATTCAGAAGACAGCTTTCCGGACACGATATGGACACTATGAATTCCTTGCGATGCCGTTTGGATTAACGAATGCTCCAGCGTCGTTTATGGATCTGATGAACCGAGTGTTTAAACCACACTTGGACTCTTGCGTCATAGTATTTGTTGATGATATACTGATATACTCCAAATCCAAGACAGAACACGAAGAACATTTGAGGATTGCTCTGCAGACGCTACGTGAACACCAATTGTACGCCAAACTCAGCAAGTGTGAGTTTTGGTTGGAAGAAGCTTTTGGGACATGTCTCAAAGCATGGTGTCATCAGAGATCCAAAGAAAGTAGAAGCAGAGTTAAATGGGAGCACAAAGACAAAGGACCGATGTCCAAGTTTTCCGGGCTTAGCGGCTATTATCGACGCTTTCGTTGAGGGGTTTTCAAAGATATCGGGACCTCTCACAAAGACACGAAAGATTCAAGGTTTGAGTGGAGTGAGGCATGAGAAGAGTTTCCAAGAACTCAAATGAGACTCACTTGGCTCTAGTGTTAGCGATTCCTTGAGCGATGGAGGATACGCCGTGTCTGACGACAGCGTCATACAATGGCCTTTTGGTTGTGTGCTCAACCAACACAACAAGGTGATAGCTCACGGATCAAGACAGTTGAAAGCACACCAGAAAAACTACCCCAGACATGACTTGGAACTGGCAGCAGTCATTTTTGCGTTGAAGATTTGGAGACATTACTTGTATGGTGAGACTTTTGAAATTTTCACCGATCATAAGAGCCTCCGATACCTGTTTACACAGAAAGAGCTCAACATGAGACAGCGCAGATGGATGGAATTCCTCAAGGACTACGATTGCTCTATACAATACCATCCAGGCAAGGCGAATGTAGTAGCCGATGCATTGAGTCGAAAAGGTTCAGCTCAGTTAGCTTCTTTGATTTTGGGTATGCACCGATGGAAATTATTGGAAGACCTGGCAATCTATGATGCGAACATTGAGTCAAAGGACACTGGATCCTTTTTGGCTAACATATAAGTAAAGCCAGTGATATTTGAGCATATCCACGATCTACAGATGAAAGATCCAGCGTTAACAAAGATTCATCAAGACGTGAGTGAAGGCATCAGGTCTGATTTCTCATTAAAAGAAGATGGTTCTTTATTATTTAAGGGCCGTCTATGCATTCCGGACAATGTCGACCTAAGACGAACGATTCTTGATGAGGCTCATAAGTCAAATTATGCTATCCACCCTGGTAGCACCAAAATGTACCAAGATTTGAAAAAGAACTACCGTGGAGAGGATCAAGCAAGACGTGGCGAGTATGTGTCACGATGTTTGACTTGTCACATCAAGGTTGATCATAGACATCCTGCGGGACTATTGCAACCTTTACCAATACCGTAATGGAAGTGGCAATCGATCTCGATGGATTTCATTGTTGGATTACCCGTCTTAAGAGACACAATGCCATTTGGGTCGTCGTAGACCGATTGACCAAATCAGCGCACTTTTTGCCGTACAATACTGCATATACAGCAGGAAGACTGACAGACTTATACATGAAGGAAATTGTAAGATTACATGGTATTCCAAGCAGCATAGTTTCAGATCGTGATCCACTATATACGTCCAAGTTTTGGAAGAAATTTCAAGAAGGAATGGGAACACGACTAGACTTTAGTTCAGCTTTCCATCCTCAAACTGATGGGCAGACAGAGCGAGTAAACCAAGTAATAGAAGACATGCTCAGGGCGTGCATGCTTGACATGCAAGGATACTGGGATGAGTATCTACCGATGCTCGAGTTCGCATATAATAACAGTTTTCAAACGAGCATTGGCATGGCACCGTATGAAGCTCTGTATGGACGAAGATGCAAGTCACCTCTCAATTGGGAGGAAACAGGTGAGAAATTTGTATTAGGACCAAAGCTACTTGAAGATAACGCTACCGTCGTTCGAATAATTAGAGAAAGGTTGAAGACAGCACAGAGTAGACAGAAAAGTTACGCCGATATGAAGCGGACTAGTGTTGACTACAAAGTGGGCGAGCACGTGTTTGTCAAGGTGTCACCTATGAAAGGTGTAATGAGATTTGGCAAGAGAGAGAAGTTAAGTCCACGTTATGTTGGACCATTTGAAATTTTGGGACGAGTAGGTGAAGTTGCATATCGCATTGGTTTACCACCTCTATTTGATCGAGTGCATAACGTTTTCCACATATCGATGCTCAGGAAGTACGTAAATGATCCGTCTCATGTATTAGGGAAGCAACCTATAGAGATGTGTGAGGACATGAGCATGATAGAGGAACCAGTGGAGATTTTGGATCGAAAAGAACAAGTACTGCGCACTAAAGTGATTCCCTTAGTGCTTGTTCGGTGGAACAATCATCCAAAAGAAGAGGCTACTTGGGAACGAGAGGCCGATGTGAGAGAACAATATCCAGCCTTGTTTCCAACGACGTGAGAATTCGATGTAAACCGCAAACGTAGTTGTGAAATCTCCACGATACTGTAATTCAATGGAAATTTTGATCCAAATTGTTCAATGGAAATTTTTTTGAAATTTTGATTAATTGAGACATTTCGACTAGTCGAATTGACAATTCGACTAATCGAAAGTCAAAATCGATTAATCGACTGGCTATGCCAGTGAGCCAGAGTTCAAAAAAAAAAAAAAAAAGAATAAGTTAGAAAATTTCGACTAGTCGAACTAGGGTTCGACTAATCGAATTTGGAATTTCGATTAGTCGAATTCACATTTCGACTAGTCGAATTACTTAAAGAGTCTAAAAGTAATTTCTGGAAGTAGGCAATTCGACTAGATCGAAATAGGGAAATCGACTAATCGAATTGGACATAAAGGGAAAATCGATTAGTTGAAATTTGAATCCGACTAATCGAGTTATGGAGGGAGTTGTAGAAGTTTAAAAAGGGCACACGATTTCGACTAGTCGAATTAGATTTCAACTAGTCAAAGTTAAAATTTCGACTAATCGAAATGGATTTCGACTAGTCGACTGAGTCCTTCCAGTGGGCTCCAAAATTAGAAATTTGAACCCTAATCATTTCGACTAGTCGAAATCGAAGCCGACTAGTCGAATTAGGAAATTCGACTAATCGAATTCGGGGAGTTTCTTTCGGTTTGAAATTCGACTAGTCGAACTGAGAAATTCGACTAGTCGAGCCAACCAATATATATATGTGAAAGGGGGGTTTTTTCAAACCATTCGACTTTTGAGTGTTTGGGCATCCGGTTCTTCTTCTTCTCCGGCGATTCAACCACCTAGGGTTTGCACCATTCCCGGCCATTCTCGACCGGATTTGACTTCACGCAACTTCTCAAGATTGGGTAAACCCTAATCTTTGTTCTTCTTCATTATTTTGCATATAAGAAACCTTAGTTCCTTGCATTTTAGCGAAAATGCCGCCTAAGACTCGATTATCATCGAAGAAGGCAGCTTCAAAACTGCCGATACGACGCAAGAATGCCGCACCACCAACCCCTTCACCTGTGAGGACACCCTCACCATCGACATCGGACACTACGTCCGGGTCGACGAGCGCGTCTTCACATGACGCAAGCCCTATTCCACCACCACCCGTCAACCCTGAGCAACCCACTGAGTGGTGGGCAGCCAAAATCTTTGAAGTCGAACACATTTTCGACATGACCCTTTTTGACAAGGATGTGGTCCAAGGTGAGACCATTTGGGCCCTAAACTACCTCAACAACGCCGGTCTCACCTTCCTCCTCAAACCAATCCGGAAGTTCTACTATCCGCGATTGGTTAGGTTATTTTACCAGGGCCTCAAGGATGGCCCTCACGGCAACGTGGTGAAGACCACGATTGAGGGTCATGAATACCTCATCACACGTCGTCATGTCCAAGAAGCAGTCGAGTGCTACTTGGACTATATACCCGAGACCACATTACTACCACCCTTCCCAGGGCTGGTCAATGTCGACGACATCCTTGCCGACATGACCAAGGGGAAAAAGGGATCGGGCACCTCGTCTAAGAGGGTTGACCTTCCACATTATATGTGGATGCTCGATTCTGTTTTTCACGCCAACCTCTACCCCATGCGCCACAGCACCGAGCGTGTTGAGTTGGTGCAGCAGGCCCTCTATGCGGCCTATAACGGCCGATGGTTTGATGTTACCATGGTCATCCTCGAAGGGATGAGGTACATCAAGGGGAAGCTCATGAAGGGCAACCTTCGGGCTAGGGATGGGATGCCCTACGTGCGCATCATCTCTAGCATTCTAGAGGCATATTCATCCGACCCCGCCTATCTTTGTCTCACCCACGAGGTGACGGCCACCGATCCGGTGAAACCATTCTCCCACACCGAATGGAACAGGAGTTACAATCTCCTGAAGAAGACTTTACCACCACCAGCTGGCGCAGCCGAGGGCGCAGCTGCAATCCCACCACCACCCCCTCCACCACAGCCACAGCCACATGTGCCCGTAGATGGCGCCGTACCACCCCCAGCCATTCCACCACCACCAGCAGCTACACCACCACCACCTCGACCTACACCGGCGACCCCCTCTACTTCACGTCGCCGACCCGCCCCAACCACCACCACCACCATTGAGGAGGCTCTGGCCCGCTTCGAGGCCAGAATGGAAGCAAATAACGAGAGGATGAATAGGAGGATCGATTTCCTCATGTTTCACACCCTCAAGTTTATCTACCCTCACACCTACCAGGACATGCTGGCCCGAGAGGGCCAGATGGTGCGCACCTGACCTTTCGCCAGGGCCGGTCTTTGGGGGCGCGATTACATGATCTTGGGTGCTTCTACTTCCACCGCACCCCCACCACCGACGACGACGACGACGACGCAGCCACCATCTACTTCCACTACCATTCCACCTCTGCAGCCGACTGAGATTCCACAGCCGCCGCCGACAGAGACTTCTCATCCGCTACCGCCACCAGCCATCCAGCCACCCGTGGCAGATCCATGACTCCATCGACAAGCTGCTCGACAGATCCACAGTGCAGGCGCTTGCCATAGTTTTTGTTTTGTTTTTGTGCATTGTACATCTTTTTGTATAGGGGTGAACCATTTTTCTGTTGTGGTCCCCATTTCAGTAACTATTGTAACTTTTGATTTTATAATATACAATTTTTGTTACTGTTATATATGTTTCATTAATTGTCTATACAAATGTACTTGCTTGTGTGCTAAGTGGTAGGCCACCTCACCTCCGAGTGTGCGGGGGGGGGGAGAGTGCAGACCACCGCACCTTTGGGTGATTTTCGAGGACGAAAATTCCCAAGGTGGGGAGGATGTAATAACCCGAAAAATCATGTCAAACGAGGACCTCAGGATCCGTGCCCGATTGGTCTTAGGTTTGACCATGAGATAGTTCATTGATGAACTTAGGGTGAGATGAGCGGATGTGATGTGTGAACCAGTGTAGAAGAGTGGAGAGATAGAGGAGTGTGTAGAGTAACATACACCGATGGGTGTGTATGTGCTCCACACCGAGAAAAGAGATAAGATAAAAAGGGTTGAAAACCCTAATTTTCATATTTTGGTTGTTGAGAGGAGTAAAGAAGAGAGAGAGATAGAAAGAGAGGAGTAAAGGAGCTAGTGAGGAATTATTGCAAGTTGTTGGAAGGGGATTTCTTGCAATCAAAGCGCCGGGTTCGACGCGGAGGATCTGTTCAGACAAAGGCTGGAAACCCTAACCTTCCAACCCTACATTTAAATCAATTTGAGGTTGATTTAAGGTGAGATTCTCGTAAATAAATGGTGTAAATTTATAGAGTAAATTGTGGTTAAAATGGGTGGAAATTGTAAGAATATTGCTTAGAAAATAACTGAGAAAAGATTGGGGAAGAACAGCCAAAGAAGGCTGAATCTGGGGATTTCGACTAATCGAAATTGGACCTCGACTAATCGAAATTGGACCTCGACTAATCGATTTTGAGAATCGATTAATCAAAATTGGACCTCGACTAATCGATTTTGAGAATCGACTAGTCGAGTTGGATTTCGACTAGTCGAACCAGGAACTCGACTAGTCGACTGACCTAGTTTTGTTGACTTTTGATTCTTACTTCAAGACTCTAGGGGGGTCTTGAGACTTATTCATTACATCTTTTGTAATGTTTCGAGTGTGTTTAAAGGTATCATAGGTGATGCGTATGGAAGTGGACACAAGGAGCCGAGTGGGACCTTGATGCATTGAATCGATAGAGACCTAAGGTAGGGAACACCTTGAACATGTACTTTATTTTACAAGAGCATGTATGTAGTGATATAGATTTCCATTCAAATATTTTACTGCTTAAAGAATTGTGAAAAGTGTGTGTGTGTGACACCCATAAGAGTAATCATAATGAGCCATCCCCAGGGGATGAAGAAGTAAAGAGATAAGGGCATCAGGTGTGATGCAAGTAAATGGATACATCCCAGGGATGTATCCAAGGATTGAATCATGTTTGATAGGGCCTAACTGATATAAGATAGCACATTTACACGGTGAATAACTATATGTAAGGCACCGATATTTTTGTTATTTGAGGTTTGATAGGGTACCCCACCGACGTGGCGGGATATCCACGACTGACACGGCAGGATATCCGTGACCGATACGGCGGCGAAACCGTAGGCCAGTGCAGAGGCTTATCCGTACATAGTAAGCACACCCCAGGGGTGTTGATTGAGACAAGTGAAACCCCGCCACCAATCCCCAGGGGAAAGGGGCTTGGGTACTATTGGTATTCCCAGGGAATACAGTTAAAACTGTCTATATAGATGACGATGATGGGTATCTCGTCGGGGCTCGATGCTATATTGCTCGGGGATTACTTAAGTTGAAAGTTTAAGTTTTGCTTTAGGCCTTCTCAGCATCATTCATGAGTAAATGAAAATATAAGTAATCAACAGTAAAACGAAATGCTTTTAATCTGCTTCATTAACAACTGCATAGATACATCATGCATGGCATATCATGGAATACATGTGAGTTATAATTTATATGTTCAAACTGTGATTGTTTCCCTATTGAGCTAGGATGTAGCTCACCCTATAGACTATACGTCATGGTCCTCTATTAGCAAGAGGCTTGGGAGACGCGATCCCGTGAGTCGGACCTTCTTGACGGTGGCAGTTGGAGCCACCTCCAGAGGACTTCTTCTAGAGGACTCCGTTGTGCCACTTTAAGAGATTATTGGAGAGGTTTTGCACGGCTTGGTATGTCAAGCCTTGATTCTGTTTTAAACCATGTATATATATATATATACATAGATGGGATTATTTTTTTGGGGTGAACCATCCGTGATGATTGCAATCATCGATGGTTCGGATCGGTTCTCCATTCATGCAGAGGCATGAGGGTAGAACTGTCTTTTGGGAAGTTAATTAATACAGATTTAAATTCTGAAATTTTCATTTATTGTACTTTTGATGCTTGATATACCAGTGTTCCGTCCTTAGCTAAAGGGCACGGTCAAGATGATCGTGCTGATGGCACGGGTTTCGGGGTGCCGAAATCCGGGCTGTCACACCAGTTGTACTCGACTCTTAGAAATCAAGATCTGCCCACAAGTAGCGGCGTCGACCCATCCACTCCGCCTCCTCCTGATGTCACTCCGAATTCCTCGAATCTGGGCCGTATGACCGAGGCGATGTAGAATTTCGCTTTTCCAAAACCGAAGCCATGGTCGAGAAATGATGCTGATGTTTAAAGAAGTTGAAAAATCTGTAGGATGTTTTAGGATTTATTTTATGATTTTTGTTGGTCTTTGCATAATTTTTGTTTTTAGGTAGATTTAGGTCTTAATAATTTTTTTTTTTCAATAAGTGTAAGTAACACAGTTTAATTAATAAATTTCTCTTTGTTTTCAATGATGCTTTTCACCTCCTCTTTGCCTCTTGGTCTATGCGTATTTTGATGCAGGTTTGGGGGTACCCCTCAATTTTGATACAATGAGGACATTGAACAGATTAGGTTTGGGGGTGGTAAATGTGTTATTATAAATGTATTATGCTTATTTTTATTAAAGTATATAAATATATATATATATATACAAAACAAAAAGAGAGAAAGCTTTTGTATTTAGTCGATCAATCAAGCTATGTGCCTCGATTGATCGACTGAGTACTTTGAAGTGCATTCTATATTTTTCAATGATTTTTCTAATTTATTTGTGGAATTGTGAACTGTTAAATTATGCAATCTCACTGAAAGAATATTAAGTGCCATTTTTTATCATTGCTATCAGGAGAGAAAAATTCAATGTGGGGATTAGCTTGTAAATTTGAACCCACCTCTAGAAGTCATGATGTATTCATTTTGGAAAACTAAAAATCAAGAAATTTATCTAAATTTGTGAATGGAACGTTCTTAGTGGAGATTAAAATCGGTGAGCTTTATAGCCAATTTCACGTCTTTGATGAGTGTTACATAAACTCGAAGTTATTTTTTAATACAACTTATCATTGCATAATCTCATATGTTTCACTTTGACTTGTGATTTTGTATGACATTATAATCCATATTACTGTGCTAAAACGTATTATATGTCTGCTCAAGACAAATAGGCAAGGTTCCATCTTTTGAGGACATGATTGAAGGCCATCTTCGGCTCGTTTGTGCCTAAAATGCCTCACCTCATATAAATTTATCCTTTTACTGCCCTTTTGAGACTATTGAAAAATTTCCCTTTATACATTCTTTGATAAGCCACGTCAATATTTACCCATTCACAAGAAAATTCAGTCTCATCCGTCTTATCTCTGAGAAATTAGGAAGGGGGAGGAGAATGAAAGAAAAGAGAGTGAGTGAAAAATATCAAATGGTGGTATTTGATACAAATATACGGTAGAAGAAAAAAGGGGAAGAAAAAGAGAAGAAAATTTGAAAAATAAAGAAGACTATGAGGTGTTTCAAGAAAATAAAATTTAAAAGAGGAGATAAGCGTGAGAAAATAAAATTAAGAAAAATAGAGAATCATCCAAAGAAAATAAGGGGAGAAAAGTTAATTCCTTTTCTAATTTCTCATAAATTTTGAATCCCAATTTCCCTTTCTTTCTTACCCTTATCTAAGCCCCATTACAACCCTACAAAAGACCTTCATGATCCAATCTTATGTTGATAACTGTCATGTGGAGGGTGAATACAAAATACCTATGGTGCTTGATATGACATGCATAAAAATTAAAGTATCTTTCTATGAGATTCATTTTTATTCATTGATTATATCGTATTTCTCCTATCATGTGGGATCTTTTATTCGCTTTATATTGATCTCTTACATGTGTGTGAAAATATACCCATCGTCGGAGAATTTCTATTTTGAGAGTACACCTACTGTGAGGTTTAAATCAAAACATAAATCTATATGGTTCACAAATAAGATAAATTTTAAGATAAATAGAATTTGGCCTGATGATCACACTTGACACATCTAAGGATGGGTGATAAATTTATCTATAAATCGAAACATTGGACTGATTTAACCAATTATCAATGAGAATGGCATGGCATGTGTATTTAATAACGAAGAATTGCATGATGAAGACAATTAACAAATTATACGAGAATCAATTATAGTGAATGTCTTGAAGTTTGTAGGTAACTTCACTAGAACCCCCAGGAGACAGAACTCCTCCACCAGGGATCACCTAGTGGTTTAAAGGCTTGTTGCATACACTATGCAATCATGCTCCCTACGAAAGTGGCATTTATTGATTACTTTAAGATAGTTTAATTACCATTTTACTTATTTTCTCTTTTGCTCGATGATTAGTAAAGTGTAGGTTTGGGGGTGTGATGAGCAGTGAAATATGATGATATTTCACCCCTAAAGACCTACATTTAGTCATCCGATGAAAGCTATCTAATGGGATTTGTGAAGTTTTATGAGTTTCAGGTAAATTTGGTCATTAGTTGCACTAAGGAGCATAAAAGAACATAAATTCAACAAACACCGGAACAGTGAAGCAGAAGACATGTTGGACCCGAACTATTTTGTGATGTCGTTCATTTGAACCCCTAAGGTTGAAGCATCGACATAACAAAAGAATATTTGAATTTAAAATTCAAAGTCAAATCTGTTGGATTGATCGACCGCTTAAGTCGATCAATCGACCAGTTTCAAAATTCAAATTTCTGAACCAAAAAGATATTTAAGAAGACAATTTGAGGATTCGAAGGATCTTCTCTCATTGCATTTACTTTTGCTTTTAGTTTTCTAGGGCATTCAGTCCCGATTGTTCTAATTTTTCTTATTCATTTTTCTCTAGCTTAAATATTTAGACTAGTTTAATTTCTGCACTTTTGAAGACAGATTGTACCAGATTGGATTAAAGCTTTTTTTGAATTTTGATTAAAGCTCTACACGGTATTTTAAAGTTTATGTCAATTTATTTTTTAATCATGTTGTTCATTTCCATTATGTGTGGCTAGTTTCATTAAAGATGGGGTCTAATGAATCCCATCTGAGGTAATTATTCATAATAATATAAATGTGTGATAAAGATATTAGATCAGTCAAGGGACTTTGATGTTATTATTTGTATGGATATAATCTCCTTGTCATCTGAGATATGGGAGCTAATCATGTCCCTTGATCTCAAATTTGCAATGGTGATTTTATTTTAATCTCTATCATCTCAGGGTAATTTCTACCACTAACTAAGGTGAGTGTTAATCATACACTCATGAGATATTAATCATACATCTCCTTGATCTTAGATTGGTAGTATGAAATTTGCCCAGAGATTTGATTCTTAGTGCTATCTGATGTGAGTGTTAATCATACACTCATGGGATGTTAATCATACATCTCCTTGATCTCATATCTAAACCTTAGAACTCATTGATGTTCAGGTCTCACGCTTATACATTGACATCTTCTGTGAATCTCATATCTTAATCACATATTTGTATTGTATGAATGATAAACCTACAATGAGAGGATTTAGCATCCCAATCCTTATATTCTATTATCTATTTAAATTCTCAGTTTTTTGTTAGTATTTATCTCATTCACCAAACTCTCAGTCTTTAAATTAGTGAATACTGTGATAGGTCTGTGATGATTCCTTTGATTAGTTGTTATTTCTTTTCGCTTAATTTTTTAACCAATCTTTGTAGGAACGATCTCGTACTCTGCACCTACTATCTACAAATCGATTTGTGTGCTTGCAAGTAAAACACATTTAAAATCACAACAGAAAATTTGGGCTATCACAGTTGGTATCAGAGATTAGGCGTTAGGTCTTTTGGGAAATCAGAACTATGACAGTAGATTCTGTTGAAACTTGGGAAGGATTCACTATCCCTATTCTGAAATCTCTGAATGACTTTAGAATGTGTTGGGGCTTTGGCTTTTGGTCTTATGGGAGACTGTGAGCCATAGCTCTAAGTGTAGGAAAATAGCATTAGATTCTGTCGGAATATAGGAGAGTCAGTTTATGTTAGGTTATGGTAGTGGGTCATCACGACCACTTCTGATGGAATCCTTCTCTTGAACATGACAGATCAGCATGGCCCCACGTGTATGAGGAGGTGAGGCAGACCACGGACGGTCCGCATGACGGATGTTTCTGAAGGCAAGAGAACGTCGCGTGGGAATGATAGTGGTAGTAATAGACAGGTGTTGGAAGCCTTGGCTAGTAATATGGCTCAACAAATAGCTTCAATGGCCCAGCAAGCGGAGTTACTTGTAGTCAAGAACCAATCATCAGGGTTTATGGAGTTTAAAAAGATG
Organism: Chloranthus sessilifolius; assembly: GCA_021018995.1. NCBI lineage: Eukaryota > Viridiplantae > Streptophyta > Magnoliopsida > Chloranthales > Chloranthaceae > Chloranthus > Chloranthus sessilifolius. The sequence goes on along the minus strand of CM037597.1, from coordinate 33,015,296 downwards.
CGACCTCCTACTTTTCAGGTCAGACAGATCCGTTGGAAGCCAAAAGTTGGCTTGATGAGATGGAGAAGGTTTTTGAGGTGCTTCAATGCACTGATGCTGAGAAGGTTCGGTGGGTAACCTTCAAACTGGACGGAGAGGCTGGACATTGGTGGAAGGCAGTGTCGAAAATTAGAGTGCTGAAATTTCCCAATACGCTATGGACCTGGGTCGAATTGTAGAGACATTTAATGATAAATACTTTCCCAGGATCATATGATATCAGTGGGAGGTTCAGTTTAGAAAATTGGCCCAGAATATGATGACTGTGCGAGAGTACGGGGCTGAGTTCGATAGATTATAGCGATTTGCACATCAGCACATGGCCACCGAATTGATGAGGGCCAGGAAATTTCAGCTTAGCTTATGGCCTGACATACAAGAGAGACTAGCGATGTGGGAGATGGAAACCTTTGAGGGCATGATGTTAAAGGCTCTCATTGCAAAGGAAGAAATTCAGAAGTAGTTCTTGAGAAGAAAACAACATCAAAAGAATAGGGCAAGTCAAGCGCAGTCAATGCCCATGAGCCGGCAAACCAGAAATCGAGATTCTTAATGCTAGAGCCTACTCAGCCTACTCCGATCACTTATTTGAGGCCACCTACATCTACACCTACAAGGCCTTTCCGCCTTTCATGCCCTACGACGCTTGGAGCATCAAGGGTTCTCAAAGCTTTATGTACCTCTTCATCCACATCGATTGATTCTTCCTCAAAATGCGGAAAGCAACATAAGACAGAGGATTGTAGGTTGCTATCAGGCACATTCTTTGGCTGTGGTCAGAAAGGACATCGTGTGAGGAATTGTCCTGAGGCAAAGTAAGCAGATCAATGATGGTATCAGAGAATAGGTCAATGGTTTTGTTTTTTTTTTTTTTGCTATTTTTTTTTTATGGCGTGAAGCGAACTTTACGTACTTGGATTTGATCTTGAAAACTATCGGGTCCTAGAGTCCCTACTTTTTATTTATTTATCAAGTGATCATTAGTATTTTCAATTAGATTTGGATACGCTGGATGAATGTTTCTGTATTGCAGGATAAATTATTATTGTTACCTAATTGTGGATATCACGGTTATTATGGGTTTTATCGCATGGCGAATACAAGTTTAGTATGGATATTTGTGGTTATTTTATGGAATGATAACATGGTTATGAATGGTTTAGCTTCCTTGTGTATGAATGGCTTCGATTTCTTCATCCTACTGTTTTAAATGTATACTTTTAGTAGGTGATAGGTAACAACCAATTCCTGCGATCTACGCCCAAAGTAACCAGATAAATTTTCAAGGATAAAAATTCCTATGAGGAGGGTTGAATGTAATAACTCTGATTATTTTCTTTAATGTTGAATTATACTCATACCTTTTTGAATATGGCACGTCGATTTTCAAGGACGAAAATTCTTTAAGGTGGGAAGAATGTAATGACTCGTAAAATTAGACCCGAACTTGACTAATTCCTTGTGCGTGTTCGGCACCGAAACCAATGTCGCCTTAAACAGTTAAATGAATAATTAAAAAAATTTAGGAAAATTGTGTGAAAAGAAATATTTAAATAATATTATGATAACTTTGTGAGGAGGGATTATGGTTTAGAGCTTGATCAAACCTTTAGTGGTGAAGCCGTGAACCAACTCTTGGTGTGCCGCTCAACACCGAAACCAAGCCTTAGAAAAGTGGATAGAATTGTGGGGACAAATATTTAAGATATTTGTTTTGGTTTTTCCTTTTGTTATAAGAGGTGGGATAGCTTAGTGACTAAGTTATCTTGCAAATTTAAGAGAAGAGAGAGAGCGTGAGCTCCCATCCGCCGGAAACCCCTTCTTGTGAGATTTCAACCGTGTGATCGCGCCGCAATCTCCACAACCTTTGCAAAGCATATAATGCCGACATTGCTTGATTCTCCGCCTTTGGTGAATTTTAACCGTTAGAGATTCGGGAACTTCAAGCAATTCAATCCCCTTTTCGTTAGAAACCCTTTTTCTATAGAAGCCCCATTTTCAAAGAGCTGATCACCTTGGATCGTCTTCTGCTCTTTGAATAGGTTAGGATCAATGCGTGGGTCATTGAGGACTTCATCTCGAATACATGCGGATCAATCGTTGTGAAATCGCCGTGGAAATCTGAAGGTTTCACTTTGAAACCTTCATTGAACAACACTTCTTGGATCCGCAAAATCGATCGACAGAAGGTTAGTTTTCCTTTGAATTTGATGGTCTAAATTCATAGAATAAAAGTCCTAGTATGTGTGTATGTGTGTGTGCATGATTTGTTAATGATTTGGGTGAAACTTGGAGAGAAATAGACCAAGGAAGATGCCGGAAAGGTTCTAAACCTGTCGAAATTCGAACCATCAAATTTGATATTAGATAGATCAAATTTGGTATTTGATAGATTAAATCTAGTATTCGATCGATCAAATTAGGAAATGATTGATCAAATTGAAATTCAATCGATCAAATTTGATATCCGATCGATCAAATTGTATAATATATATATAGAAGAGAAGTTATGGGTTTTTTTGGAATCTGATCGATCAAATTAGGAATCCAATCGATCAAATTGAAAATCTGATCGATCAAGTTTGACTATGCCAACACTGCTTAGGTATTTTGGACATAAAGTTTTACTCCAAACTCTGATTGATGTGCTTCGTACGGCGTTGGAAAGAGGACAACTAACTCTATAATTCTTATGAATTAACTAACTGATGATAAATTGGCTTCAGGATCAAAATTGAAGTGAAAGTTTGGACAGGTTTTAAGTTAGCACGTTTTGACTAAAGTACCAATATAGCTTCGGTATTTTGGCCATAACTCTTTACTCCGAACTCTGATTAATGCGATTCTTAAGGCGTTGAAAAGAGAACAACGAGCTCTATAACTTTTAGGATTTAACTAACTCATGAATCAAATGTTTTGAGGGTTAAAATTAAGTTGGAACTTGGATCAAATTCTGAGTTAGCACGAATTTGCCCATTCCCGCCTCGTTTTTGGGAAATCATATAAGCACGTAAAATTTGTTAGTAATTAGAATTAGTCCTTAATATATCATCGTATGTGTGATATAGATTGAGAGTTGGTGACCGTAGATGAGGACTTTTGGATTGCTTTGAACAGCTCCGAATCCGAGGTAGGGAAACTTCACTACACAATGGTATTTGTCTTCGATTCGTAGATCTTATGATTTGAATTTTAATGGTGATCTTTTGAACATAAAATTTGAACCCTTTAAAATGGTGTTTTAAATTAATGAGCATTGATTTCTCTCAGTAATTGTAGGGATGAATCAATGCACAATGACACTTCGAATTTGATTCATAGATTTGCATGATATGATTGGGTTAAACTAAGATAATTTTATTATAAATGATATTAAACCATTGAAAGTTACAACGAATTTTCTGAAATATTAAACTCTTTGAAATTGAAATTCTGATTTGAAAAATAAGTATGAACATTGACTTTCTAACTTAGACTCTGAACCTTAAACTTCCTCTCATTGAACTCCTGTTATTGATTTCTGAACGTTGAACTCTGTCATTTACTCTGAACTCTAAATCTGAATTCTAATCTGTTGAATCTGAAAAACGAGTAGTGGAGAGGAGTTGAGTCCCCGAAGTTTTTAACTTTGTTTCCACTATGGAATGCTTTATTTCAGCTATGGGATGCTTTGGCCCCTCATTGATTGTGTTACCTAATATGTTCTGTTCCCCGCTAAGAGATGATTTGATATGATATGTTATTTTCCTCGCTAAGGGATGATTTGATCTGATATGTTCTATTCCCTGCTAAGGGATGATTTGCTATGATGTTTTGGTCAAACATCGGCGATAAAGAGGAGTTGAGGCTCTGGAGTTTTTACTCTATTTCTGCTATGGAATGCTTTGTTCTAATGTCTAACATTCTAATTTGTTCTATTTCTGTTATGCCTTGATCCGATATTCTGAACTGATCCATTCGGTTTCCACTTCTTACATGATCCGTTATGTTTCTATTTCTGATCTAAATCATTCTGTCTCCGCTTCTAATCTGATTTGTTTTGTTTCTGTTTAGGATCCGTTCTATCTAACTTGCATACAAACATTGCACTTGAATGAATGAGAGACTATGTATGATAAGAAAATGTAATACAATAAGACACGACTTTAAGCCTAAGTCACAGTGAGGTATCTTTTCCAAGTACATGAAACTTGGAATGTAGGCGTCCATGTACGGATGCAACTCTCTATGGTGTTATGGGATGCCACATGAAGTATATCTAGGTTACCACAGACCCCGTCCCTTGAAAAGTGTGGTTGGTAAAGCCTATCGCTCTGTTTTCGTACATGACATAATTGGTTCTATTTCTGCTTCTATTCTCTGACATGACCCATTTTAATTGTGATTTTGAAATAAGTATTGCTTTAGACCACATATTTGATATGAAAACTGCTTATGAATTCAGTCATTGAATCCATGCATTAAATTGATAAGATATGATCTTTGACTTTTCTCTACTGAGCTTAGACTGTTAGCTCACCCCGATTATATGTCATAGGTGTACTTCCACTGGAGCTTGAGAACAACCCAGAGTATGTGCTGAAAGACGAAGGTCTTTCACCTGAGGATTTCTACCCTTAGATTTGGGACGTGGATTGGGCACAGTGACTTTTGGATTTTGTGGTTTTGGGCATGGTACGTCCAATTGTTTTGTAGAATGATAAAATTAGTTTTTGTATATACTTTTTGAGCACCATTGTTTGTATGGTGGTTGGCCATCATCGGTGGGTTGTGTTAGTTTATTTCATGTTCTATATAGAAATGGAAATTTTTAGTTCTGTCATATGTATTTTTACTTTGATTTTCGCATCTTTGTGGATATACCAAATGTTCTGTAATCAGAAAGTGTTCTGCGATCTGGCAGTCTGGGTCTGTTCCCAGTATGTTCAAAGTTAAAAAATAAAAAAATAGAAAATTTCATAAAATTGTGATGGGAAAATTTGGGTTGTCACAGTCTGTTTTGGGCTAGTTCAGTTTTATTCCGAGAAACTTCGAACCAATCCATTTTTTCAACAGTATTGATATGTAATACGATATTGATGTGATCTAAGTTGAACACAAGAGGCTGTAAATGAGGATCTTTGGATCACTTTGAACGGATCCTAAATTAAGGTAGGGGAAATTCATTACTCATTGCATTTTTGAATTGATTTGTTAGTTATCTATCATTTTAGGATCGAATGAAGTGATTAGAACTCTTTGAAATTGATGCCTTGAATGTGATTTGACGCGATATCCGTTTAAATTAAATTGTAATCTTAGCAATGAATTTAGAACTTGTTGATTTGACTGTATTCGAATAATTGGACTAAAAAGTTATAATTATGAATTGCAATCGAATTTGTAAGATTGACTGCATTTGAGAAATTGAATTATGTTAAGTCTAAAACCCTTTTTGTAGGAATATTAGAAGTTGAATCTTTGAACTGTTAACATTGAAATCTTTAAAATATTAGTTGCATTTGGATATCGAATGATTTGACGTTAAACGCTGATATTGATAGACTAGGCATTGACTGTGCAATTGTACACTACATGCATATCTGACCGATACGGTGTGTTTTTTCGTACATACTGCATACTGCATACATTGACTGGACCGGTACGGCAGATTATCCATACACACTATACACTGCATGCATACTAGACCAGTACAGCAGGATTTTTCCATACATACTGCATAAATTGACTAGACACCGACTGAGTGGCTGTACATTGACTAGATTGGTATGACTATTTATTCCTATACACTGAAAGATATTGGAAGATGTGAACACACTGAAAGATATGGACGCACTGGATGATAAAAATATGAAATCTGAACCTTAGGGCATTGAACTATAAGATTTAAACACTGTAAGACGTGAACACTGTGAGATGTGAGTAAGGAAATTATGAATACAGTGTAAGATGTGAGTTATGGAAACTGACATACTGTGTGATGTGAGTAATGGAAACTGAATTCTGTAAATTATTGAATACCTAATCTATTTCCGCTTCTGTTTCAATCATGGAAAACCTACTGTGTTTCCGTTTTTGGGTACAATCCTTGAATATCTGCTTAGTTCCATTTTTCCTTCTATCATTAAATCTATGCAATGATATGATAAGATGTCAATTGAATTTGAAATTTTTTTGCTGAGCTTAGACTGTTAGCTCACCCGACTATATCTCACAAGTGTAGCTCTTGATCAGGACCTTGGACTTAAGGAGAATCCAAGTTACCTACTGAAGGGAGAAGCTCAATTGGATTTGGTACGGTGACTTCTAAGATTTGAGCTTGGCATATTATTGAGTTTCAGTTTTTATACGTATTTGTACACCATTGTTTAGGTGATGGTCAGCCATCACCAGTGGTCTAGTTTGTCTCTTTTGGGTTATGTGTTCTCGATATAGAAATGGAGGTTTGATTTTAGTTCTGCCTTATGTATATTTGTCTTAAATTCCGCTTAAGTATATACCAAGTAAATTCTATAATCGGATCGTGATCTGAAAGCCGGCGGTTCGGGTTTTCCGATTTGGTTTAAGGTTGGAGAAAAAAAATAATATGCATCTCAGAAAAGTAAGTTGGGAAAATTCAAGCTGTCACATTTTTTATTAGGGTTAGTGAGTCGACAGTCCCTGTAACCCCTGAAACAAACCCCCATAAAAAATTTATAAATCAACAAACGAGAAAAAGTCCAGAAATCCTACTTTTAAGCCATGTGGGGACATATGGTGCACAAACCAATACAAGCTGTTCAAATGATATGTAACGTCCCTATGTTTTAACCCATGAATAGTATGCCGCGGTATGCGTGGCAACGATCCTCATGTCGATGACCGTACCGATAGACTAAGTAATGTCTATAGATCAAATCCTATGGAGAGGATTATGTATAAATGGGTTAGGTTATGGGTTAGTGAACCCTCATACACCCAACCATGGTGTAGCTGTTTTGTACCTAAGCCTATGGCTTGGTTATAAAAGGAAATAAATGCCCTCATTCATTACTTGCATTCAATATCCCACTTTAATTGCTTGTCATTGGAGTTATGAGCTGAGTGGGTAAATTGGGTGTTGTATGCGAGTTGAATAAGAGAACGATTCATTCTCGATGCTTGCGGCGAAAGGTTTGGAAGAAGTACAAATTGTTGTTCACTTGGGGAACCCTAGTCCGATCTAGAAGCACGGATTGGGGATTCGGAGGAAATCAAGGTATAGGATCTAAGGTTAGATCGTAAAACTGTGTTAGTTGTTGTTTTTATTCAATTTAGGATCAATGAATCATAAGAAATGGGGTTTGATTTGGAAAGAAAAGAGAATGAACGCAAAAACCCAAGAACAGATGAAATCTGTTTATTTTGACCGATCAAAATTTTGTTTGATCGATCAAAATGGACTTAAGAAGGAAGAATTCGATGTTTGAAGAAATTCGTTCGATCGAAATAAATTTTGATCGAACAAAATGTGTTTCAATCGATCGAATCTCGCACTTGATCGATCGAATCTCGCACTCGATCGATCAAAATATATAGAACAGAGATTTTAGAAATCTTGCTGTTAGGATTCGACCGATCGAAATATTTTTGATCGATCAAATTAGAAATTCGATTGACCGAATTAAAATTCATTCGATCAAAATGTGTGGCTTGTTAATTAGCCTCTGAGGGATTCGACCGATCAAAATATTTTCGATCGATCGAATTATATGATTTCGATCAACCGAATTAGAATTCTTTCGATCAAACTGTGTTTTAGTCCGGTGGATTCTGTGGGATTTGATCGATCAAAATTACTTTTGATCGATCAAATTTGTGATTCGTTCGATCGAAATGGAAGGATCGTTCGATCAAACTGAGAGGTGATGTGTATGTTCTGAGGAATTCAACCAATCAAAATGAGTTCGTTCGATCAAAACTGAGTTTCGATCGATCGAAATGGGGATTCGATCAATCAAAATTCCCAGATTCGGGATTTTGTTGTTTTGACTGAGAGATTTTAGGGAAATCATTCGAGGTATGTTTAGCATCGTTCTAATGTGTGAACTATGAATTTGATATGTTTAGGTGACCTGGTGCTGTGTGATGCAAAGCAAACCCAAACGATGGATTGAGCACGTGCGGGTTAAGATTTCGAGGTAGGGAAAACTTAATATCATGTGCATTTAATATATTAGCCTATGTGTTATGTATGATGCGTTCTTTGATAAAATCATGTGAATTATGTTACAATGCGTTCTTTGATAAAACCACGTGAGTTTTGTTATGAGTTTGAATAAAAAAGGCATATGCATAAGTATGTTTCCGAAATGTGTAAGAATTATGAAATCTTTCAAGATTCAATCCAATGTGTCTGTGTGAAGATTAATCAGATTTTCAAACTAAGTTATAAATATCAATTTATACGGCGATAAGCTATATGTATGCACTTTGATTTAAGGTTTTATGTGAATACCTGACCGTCTCGGCCGTGATTGACACGACAGGATATCCGTGACCGGTACGGCGGTCAATCCGTACACCCTTTATGTTATATGAAATTTTGTGACTCCTATCGTACAACAGTAATTATGTTCGGCTAAGTGTCCAACTTTATGGGACCTAGGATATATGTGAAAATGGTTCATATGAGCGACGATGGTGGGTATTCCATCGGGGGCTAGATGCTATAGTTCCTCATGTAATACATTAAGTAAAGCACCTTTAAGTTTCTTTTCATTTGTTGAGATCATGAAGTGTGCATGTGTTTATATTTCCAAGCACCATATATGTGTTTCATTCCATGACATCACTAATGTGTATTCGTTTCGCTAAGCTTTATTTTCATTATGTCATATGATATATGTTTGATATTCGTAATATGCATGCTATAAGTATTTCCCTACTGAGCTTGGATGAAGCTCATTCCTCGACTAAATGTCACAAGTTCAGGTGAAGACGTTGGAGTGGAGATTTCAAAGAGGGAGGATCCTAATTATTCACCTGGTAAGGAATTAGAAGAAATTCCCCCTAAGGGTTGTTTTCTATGTGCTTGGCCTGACATGTCTGGCCTTAAGTTGAGAGACTAGAGTTTTTGAATTGGTGTAAAGGATATCTGTTTTAGATGATGATTGTAATTCTTTTTGGTGAACCATGTTTCAGTAAGGAATGGTCCTTACTGGTGGTTCTTGTCGATTCTTTTTTCATAAGCATTCATATGGAATTAAAACCACCATTTTGAGCTTTTGATAGATAACATTAGTACCTCCTCCTTATTTTGTTATATTAGTTATGGTTCTGCTTTGTTTCTACTGTGCAAATGACGTGCCATGTATTCGTTCAGGGTTCAGCCTTAGCGTCAACCCACAGACGATGCGGGTTTCGGGGTGCCAAAATCTGGGCTGTCACAGTTGGTATCAGAGCAACGGCTTTAGAGACATCTCACAAGTCTTAAACTATTTCGAGATTGAGATTTTGTTGGATACGAGGGACCGTCTGTTGATGAAACTTTTATTTCATTATAACAGATTCTAATGGACCAGAGAAGTAGAGGTCGGCCTAGAGGAGGTTACCAGCGAAGTGTGAGGAGTATAGATGATGTTCCTTCGAGATTTGGAGGAAAGCATAGACCACCTCCTGAAGAAGAGAGGGGTCATCAGGATGAGTCAGCAAATAGGATGGCTAGAGCCATGGAAGCCATGGCCACTACTATGACTTAGCAGACCCAACAGACTGCTCTTTTGGCTGAGCAGATGGCATTATTGGCTGCCAATAATGTCAGCCATCAGCAATAGTCACCACCACCACCACCTCCCGCACTATTGCCATCTTCGTTGGTGGATTTCAGGAGATTGAGACCTCTGGTATTTGAAGGGCAGACAGATCCGCTTAAAGTGGAGAAGTGGTTGAAACAGATGAAGAAATTACTTGAAAGACTCTAGAGCCCTGAAAGCGAGAAAGTTGGTTGGGCTTCCTTCCAACTTGAAGGTGACGCCGACGCTTAGTGGAAGTCGGCATTAAGAAAGAGGGAAGTTGAGGGTCCAAAAGACTCGTGGACCTGTGCTGAGTTTGTAAGGGTGTTTAACAGGGAGTACTTTTTGAAACAAGTCAGAAATTAGTTGAAGAAGGATTTTGCCAATCTCGTACAAGGGAGCATGACCGTAAGGGAGTACGGTTATCAAGGTTTGCTTCAGAATTGGTAGCTACAGAGGAAATGAAGGCCAATAGATTTGAGGAAGGCATAAGACCGAATATTCAGGATAGGGTGTCGATATTTGAGCTTGAGACATATGCCGCAGTGATGGGGAAGGCCATCGTTGCCGAGACGGATATAAGTAACATGTATAAGAGGCGTGACTTGAAGAACAAAGCAAACCAGGGGGGAGCGAGTGACTACAACTCGGGGAATAAAAAGCCGAGGTTGTCAGCACCTACTCTGGTGTCAAGACCACCCTACATGAGTTATCAAAGACCTACTGCATCTACTCCTATGAGACTGTTCTGCAAAGAGGGCCCTGCTCTAACCCAGACGTCTGGAGCATCAGTCACACAGGGATCTTCAAGAGCTACATCTTCAAGTCCACAAGTAAAATGTGTCCGTTACGGCAAACGACATAAAACATCAGATTGTAGACGGGACACGGGAGGATGTTAAAAATGTGGGAAGATAGGAATATGATACGAGAGTGCCTCGAGATGAGAAAGGAGGGCACTGTTTCGACTACTACGGCGCAGAGGCCTACACATTCCACTCGACCCGTTATCCAAGGCAGCGCTTTTGCTTTACAACCGAGGACGCCCATACAAGCAATGATGTTATCCAAGGTATAATTTCTTAATATATTTAAATTCATTCACTTGTTTCCTAGATGAAGGAAGTGCTTTGATAGGAAGATCTAGGTGCATTTTGATAATTGTGTGATCATAGCATGCATATCTGAACGTTAGTGTATGTATTACTATATATAGGTACGTTACTATTGTATCAAGAAAATGACAACAATCGTTGTGAAGCATGAGTTCTGATAGACCCAGGATCTACCCACTAGTATATAACTCTTGAATTCATGGGGACATTGAAAATTGTTCCTGAGGAGTTAGATTTTATTTTAGATGTGTCAGTTCCTACGGGAAGTGCAGTAACTGCAAACACGTGTTGCCGATCAGTGATTGTGCAAGTGGAGGATCAAGAGACCATAACGGACCGCATTTTGTTGAACATGCATGGACTTGATGTACTACTGGGCATGAATTGGCTATCCGCTTATCGTGCGAGCGTAGATTGCCTACGTAAAGTTGTTACTTTTCGTCCACCAAAACAAAAATCCTTCCAGTTTATCGGCAACAAAGGCAAGATAGTATCGATTGTCTATGCAGTGCGAGCTAAGCGGATGATAAAGAATGGGTTCAACGGATATCTAGCATTCCTATAAGAACAAAAGAAAATGAAGAATGTCATCACGATATCCCGATTGCCTGTGAGTTTGAGGACGTATTTCCTGACGAGCTACTCAGGTTACCACCTGATCGAGAGATCAAATTTATAATAGACTTAACTCCAGGCACAAAACCAGTCTCCAAAGCTCTCTAACGAATGGCTCCTACCGAATTGAAAGAATTGAATGAGCAATTGCAATAATTGTTGGATAAAGGTTTTATAGGACCCAGTGTGTCCCCTTGGGGAGCACCGGTCTTGTTTGTTAAGAAGAAGGATGGGTCGATGAGACTTTGCATCGACTATCGTCAATTAAACAAACTGACGATCAAGAACAAGTACCGTTTACCCATAATCAATGATCTATTTGATCAGTTGCAAGGAGTGAAATTCTCTATGAAGATTGACTTGAGATCCGGGTACCATCAACTAAAGGTGAAGGCCGAAGAAGTGTAGAAGACGGCATTCAAAACTAGATACGGGCATTACGAGTTCTTGGTGATGCCTTTCGGCTTGACGAATGCACCAGCTTCATTTATGGACCTTATGAAACGGGTCTTTAACGAATATCTTGATACGTGCGCAATGGTGTTTGTCGACGATATTCTTATTTATTCAAAGACCAGAGAAGAACACGAACATCATTTGCGCATCACCTTGCAAACTCTATGCGAGCATTAGTTGTATGCCAAACTCAGAAAGTGTGAGTTTTGGTTAGAACAAGTGAGTTTTCTCGATCACGTAGTATCAGAAGCAGGCGTGATGGTAGATCAGGCGAAGATTGAGGCATTAGTAGATTAGGAACAGCCCAAGACTGTGACTGAGATTCACAATTTTCTCGGTCTAGCTGGATATTATCGACGATTTGTGGAATGATTCTCCAAGATTTCAGGACCGCTCACCCGACTTACAAGAAAGAATGCAAAATTTGAGTGGACCAGTGAATATGAAGAGAGCTTCCAAGAACTCAAGAGATGGCTTACCTCTGCTCCAGTGTTGGCTATTCCATCAGGTAGTGGGGGATTCGCTGTTTATAGTGATGCGTCGTATGGTGGTTTGGGCTTTGTCTTGAATCAGAACAGCAAAGTCATAGCTTATGGATCGAAATAATTGAAAGAGCACGAGAAGAACTATCCGACGCACAATTTGGAGTTAGCTGCGGTGATCTTTACACTCAAGATATGGAGACATTATCTGTATGGTGAGACCTTCGAGATTTTCATGGATCACAAGAGCCTAAAATACTTGTTTACGTAAAAGGAATTGAATATGAGGCAATGAAGATGGATCTAATTTCTCAAGGACAATGACTGCACTATCCAATACCACCCAGGTAAAGCAACCATCATGGCAGACGTGTTGAGTAGGAAGAATGCGGCTCAGTTGGCTAGCCTCATTACGGGACTTCATCGATGGAAACTGTCAGATGACCTCTCTTTGTACGATAAGAATATAGAGGTCAAGGATACTGGGGTACTGTTGGTAAATCTCACAATCAGACCAACTATTTTTTATCGCATCTATGAACTTCAATTGAAAGACGCAGAGCTCCTAAAGATTAGACAAGATGTGACTGCCGGTACAAGCGTGGATTTCTCTATTAAGGAGGATGGATCATTGCTATTTCGTGGATGCTTATACATACCTATTGATGTCGACCTACGGCAAATGGTATTGGACGAAACTCATAAGTCCAAGTATGTCATTCATCCTGGAGGTACTAAGATGTACCAGGATTTACAGAAGAATTATTGGTGGAGAGGATTGAAGAAGGACATTGTTGAGTATGTCTCTAAATGCTTGGTGTGTCAGCAAGTAAAAGTGGATCATAGACACCTGGCAGGTCTATTGCAACCTCTATCAATACTAGAATGGAAATGAGAGTCTATCTCCATAGATTTTATTATCGGATTATCAAGGACGATGAGGTGCCACAATGTTATATGGATAATAGTGGATCGACTTATACGGCAAGCAAGTTGGCGGATTTGTATATGAGAGAAATTATTCGACTACATGGTATTCGGACCAACATCGTGTCCGATCGTGATCCGTTGTACACCTTGATTTTTTTGCAAAGATTTCAAAAAGGTATGGGCACGAGATTAGACTTTAGTTTAGCATTCCATCCACAGACTGATGGTCAGACAGAGAGTCAATCAAATTATTGAAGATATGCTTCGAGCGTGCATGATTGATTTTTAGGAATCATGGGATCAGCATCTTCCATTGATAGAATTCGCGTATAATAATAGCTTTCAACAGAGCATTGGGATGGCTCTGTTTGAAGCACTATATGGACGGAGGTGTAGGTCTCCGATCAACTGGGAGGAAACAGGTGATAAATTTGTATTAGGACTAGAAGTCATAAAGAAATATACCGACACGATTCATATTATACAAGAAAAAATCAAGACAACAAGAGTCAGCAGAAAAGCTATGCGGACATCAAGCGATCGAGCATGGATTTTCAAGTGGAAGAATCATTCTAGAGCGGAAGCGACGTGGGACCGCGAAGCCGAGATTCGCGCCCAGTATCCCTCATTGTTTTTGTGATCTAGAGAGAGAGAATTTTGTAAAGGACCACTATGACTTCAAGTGCATGTAAACGATTTGAATGATGAATAAGATATGTGAGTTTAAAATTTAGAGTTAGAAATTGTGGAAGAAAACTCAAAGATACAACAATTGAGTGTTTTCTACAAATTTCGATCGGTCAAAATATTTTCGATCAATCGAATATGAATTCGTTCGATCGAAGTGTAAATCAACCGATCGAAATGCCCAAGCAAAAAATTGATATTCAGTATATTAAAGGCATAATAAATTCGTTCGATCAACAAGAGAATTCATTCGGTCGAACTGAATTTTTGTTTGATCAAAAATATTTTTCGTGCGATCGAAAATTTTAAAGGCCAGGGGTCACCTGAGACAACTTGAACGATCAAAATTATTTCGTTTGATTGAATTTTGAATTCGACCGATCGAAATTAGCCTCAATCGATCGAAATCGCATTTTCGTTTTGTTTTATTGACTTTCGATCGATCAAAATTAATTCGATCGATCGAACTGTGCTATATATATGAACGGGAACTCATTTTAGTTCAAAAATTTTAGAATTTTGGGGGTTTCTGCTTAGGGTTTTCGTGGCTTTCGTTTGAGGGTGCAAAGGACTGACAAATTAGGCAGGGATTTTCCAAGGGATCAAATCCAAACCTCATCAAATCGATAAATCCCTAACTTTGAGCTCGTAATTTCAATTTCTTTGCACTAAATCTTTAAGATTAATACAGAACCCTAAATTTTCCTTTCTTCTTCAAACCATGGCTCCCAAAACGAGATTAGCCTCCAAACCAACTACGTCGAAGAAGCCCCAAACCACAACGGGTTCTTCGCAACCCAAAACCACCACGGGTTCTTCGTAACCACCACCAAACCCTCCATCGCAACCTATCATCAAGCCACCAACCGCTTCACAAGCACCTCGACACGACCAATCAACTGAATGGTGGGCCGAGAAGCGGTTTGCATATGAATACACCATAGATCCGGCCCTATTTGAGACCCTCAAGGTGCCCGGTGTTGATGCTTGGGCACTTGACTATTTAGGCAAGGCTGGATTGGATAACCTATTGAAACCCATCAATCCATATTACTATCCTCACCTCTTGCGGCTCTTCTACCAAAACATGTTTGATGGCCCTAACCCTAAAACTACCATTTGCACCAAGATCGACGGAAAAAGGTATGTTTTTACCCATTTGATGGCCTGTAAAGCTTTGGAATGTTTCAACGACTATGGCCTAGGAATAAATTTGTTGCCCCCAAACCCTCTAGATCTGACCCGTGATTACATTGCGAAGAGAATGACTCGTGGTAGGGTTGCACCGGGTCGAGCCATTAGACAAGCCCACTTGCCGAGCTATATGTGGATGCTCGACACTATTTTTAAATGCAACCTGTACCCAATTCGCCATAAAATTGAGAGGTTAGGGGTGTTGATGCAAGCACTATTTTCGTCTTTTGAGGGCCGATGGTTCGATGTTGCTGCTATTGTTTTTGAGGGATTGAAGCATGGGAGGAAGAAATTGTTAGCGGGGGCGGAAAAGCCTGAGGAATACATACCATATGCAAGCCTTATTTCGGCTATGTTTGATGAGTATTCGGCGACCACCGTACACAAGATTTCTTCTTGAGAGCCTAAATCCTCCGACAATGTGGTGTTCTACACTCTCAAACAATGGAGGAAAACCTTCAATCGGCTGAAACCACACCTTCAGCCTGCTCTTCAAGTACCTCCTATCCCTCCTCAACCCCAAGAAGTGCCTGCTCAAGATGCACCACAGCCAAACAAACCAGCTCTCGAAGTTCCTCTTCAAGATTAGTCGAATATCATCCCTCCACCTTCGCAGCCAAACTACGTACTAGTGCCACCACCTTATCATCAAGCAACTCCCATGACCAATGAGAAGTTGGCTGCTCTCATCCAGGAGAGTAATCGCCAACTCAATCAGTGCCTGGATTACTACGAGCTACTTGCGGGGGACACCTTGCAAGCCATGTACCCTACTAACTACCTTCAGAGGATGGAGGTCATGCATGCATAGGTATTCGGCGCTTCTATGTCAGGCGCTGCTTCAGAGGATCCACAGCCTGATGAGGCGGCCAGCGAGGATCAGGCCGATGAGGAGATGGAGGATACGGTGGATCCTACTAGAGTGGAGGATCCTACTGGAGCGGCGGGAGGAGCTAATGCTTGATACACTTGCAGATTTTGTTAGCTTAAGGTTTTTTTCTTTTTGACAAATTAAATTTTAATGGTTATGTATAAAATTTACTATGGTGGCATGGTTGCCACATTTACTTTTAGTTCGTTATAACTATGGTGGCATGGTTGCCACGATGACTTGTTTCTTTTTAATTTCATATAGATACGCTAATCTCTTGATGGTCAATGGTGCGTTTGAATAGAAATTGCTAGAAATTATTGAGTGTAGCCTGCGTGTGTGTGATCAAATTTTTATGACAAAATGGATTGTTTAGCCATGTGTGGTACCTTTCGAGGTCACCCTTCTGATACCTACACCTTGTCGTTAGATCAATTTTTGAGGACAAAAATTCCTAAGGTGGGGAGAATGTAACATCCCTAAGTTTTAACCCATGAACAATACGCCTTAGTACGCATGCCGACAGTCCGCACGTCAATGACCGTATCGATAGACTAAGTAATGTCTATAGATCAAATCCTATGGAGAGAATTATGTATAAATGGGTTAGGTTATGGGTTAGTGAACCCTCATCCACCGAACCTTTGTGTAGCTGTTTTGTACCTAAGCCTATGGCTTGGTTATAAAAGGGAATAAATGCCTTCATTCATTACATGCATTCAATATCCCTCTTTAATTACTTATCATTGGAGTTATGAGGTGAGTTTGTGAATCAGGTGTTGTATGCAAGTTGAATGCGAGAACGATTCGTTCTCGATGTTTGCAGCGAAAGGATTGGAAGAAGTACAAACTGTTGTTCACTTTGGGAACCATAGTCCAATCTAGAAGCAAGGATTGGTGATTCGGAGGAAATCAAGGTATAGGATTTAAGGTTAGATAGTAAAACTATATTAGTTATTGTTTTTATTCAATTTAGGATCAAAGAATCATAAGAAATGGGGTTTGATTTGGAAAAAAAAGAGAACGAATGCGAAAACCCAAGAACAGATGAAATCTGTTCATTTTGACCGATCAAAATTTGGGTTGATCGATCAAAATGGACTTAAGAAGGAAGAATTCAAAGTCTAAAGAAATTCGTTCGATCAAAATAAATTTCGATCGAACGAAATGTGTTTTGATCGATCGAATCTCACACTCGATCGATCGAAACGTCTAGAATAGAGATTTTGGAAATCTTGCTGTGAGGATTCGACCGATCAAAATATTTTCGATCGATCGAATTAGAAATTCGATCAACCGAATTAAAATTCGTTCAATCAAAATGTGTTGCTTATTAATTTCTGAGGGATTCGACCAATCGAAATATTTTTGATCAATCAAATTATATGATTTCGATCGACCGAATTAGAATTCGTTCGATTGAACTATGTTTTAGTTAGTTGGATTCTATGGGATTCGACCGATCAAAATTACTTTTGATCAATCAAATTTGTGATTCGATCAATCGAAATGGAAGGATTGTTCGATCGAACTGAGAAGTGATGTGTTTGTTCTGAGGAGTTCGACCGATCGAAATGGGGATTCGATCAATCGAAATTCCCAGATTCAGGATTTTGTTGTGTTTTAACTAAGATTTTGGAGAAATCTTCTGAGGTATGTTAAGCATCGTTCTAATGTGTGAACCATGAATTTGATATGTTTAGGTGACCTGGTGCTGTGTGATGCAAAGCAAACCTAAACAGTAGATTGAGCACGTGCGGGTTAAGATTTCGAGGTAGGGAAAACTTAATATCATGTGCATATAATACAATAGCATGTGTGTTATTTATGATGCGTTCTCTGATAAAATCATGTGAATTGTGTTACGATGTGTTCTTTGATAAAACCACGTGAGTTTTGTTATGACTTTGAATAAAAAAGGCATATGCATAAGTATTTTTTCGAAATGTGTAAGATTTATGGAATCTTTCAAGATTCAATCCAATGTGTGTGTGTGAAGACTAATCAAATTTGCAAACTAAGTTATAAATATTACTTTACATGGTGATAAGCTATATGTATGTACTTCGATATAAGGTTCTATGTGAATACCTGACCAACTCAATAGTATAACCGTGACTGACGCGGCAGGATATCTGTGACCGGTACGGCGGCCAATCCATACACCCTTTGTGCTATGTGAAATTTTGTGACTCCTACCGTACAACGGTAATTATGATCAGCCAAGTGTCCAACTTTATGGAACCTTGGATATATATGAAAATAGTTCATATGAGCGACGATGGTGGATATTCCATCAAGGGCTAGAGGCTATAGTTCCTCATGCAATACATTAACTAAAGCACCTTTAAGTTTCTTTTCATTTGTTGAGATCATGATCTGTGCATGTGCTTACGTTTCCAAGCACTATATATGTGTTTCATTCCATGACATCACTAATGTGCATTTGTTTTGCTAAGCTTTGTTTCCATTATGTCATAAGATATATGTTTGATGTTCATAACATGCATGCTATAAGTATTTCCCTACTAAGCTTGGATGAAGCTTATTCCTCGATTAAATATCCCAGGTTCAGTTGAAGATGTTGGAGCGGAGATTTCAGAGAGAGCGAATCTTGATTATTCACCTGGTGAGGAATTAGAAGAAATTCCCCCTGAGGGTTGTTTTCTATGTGCTTGGCCTGACATGTCTGGCCTTAAGTTGAGAGACTAGAGTTTTTGAGTTGATGTAAAGGATATCTGTTTTGGATGATGATTGTAATTCTTTTTGGTGAACCATGTTTTGGTAAGGAATGGTCCTTACCGGTGGTTCTTGTCGGTTCTTTTTCCATAAGCATTTATATGGAATTAGAACCGTCATTTTGAGCTTTTGATAGATAACATTAGTACCTCCTTCTTATTTTGTTATGTTAGTTATGGTTCTGCTTATTTTCCACTGTGCGAATGATGTGCCATGTATTCGTTTGGGGTTCAGCCTTAGCGCCAACCCGCTGACGGTGCAGGTTTCGAGGTGCCAAAATCCGGGCTGTCACATGATAGGACATCATTTGAACTAAACTTAGCCTGAAAATACTACCAACAGAAGATTCATATCTTCAATTGTAGCACTTTTATGTCTCATGTTAAGGTAGAAGGACCAGTGATTCCCATCCTCTAATAATTGTGCTTTGGGCTGAGTTTAGTTCAAAATCCAAATGATGGTCTGTCATGTTCAAATGATAGTCTACAATTTAGAAAACATTGATTGGCCTAAAAAGTGAGTGTTATCTAAACTAGAAGTGTGCTCCCATTAATCCGATTATTATTACCCATGAATGATCATCACCATCATCATCAACATTATCTATTTTATTGTATTTTATTGTAATAACCCTGATTTTTCAAGGATGTTGAAGCATTGGTGATTACCATGTATTCGTACTTCTTTGAATAAAGTACATAAATATTTGAGGACGAAAATTCTTTATGGTGGGAAGAATGTAACAACCCAAATTTTTCCGAACACTAACAATCAATTAATTGTGTGTGCTTGGCAAGGTTTATGCCATAGCCTTGAGACCCTACATTTGGATTGTTGGATATAAGCCAATACCTCGCTTGCATATGCTAGCTTCACACCCAACCAACAACATGGGTTGTAGGAACTAACATATTGTTTGGGTGTATGGGCTTCACAGCAAAACCACCCCATGTTATAAACAAACCCCTGATGTGGGTTTTTCAATTGCTTACAAGAGAAGAGGAAGGGAGGAAAGAAGAGAAACAGAAGAGAAAGAGGAAGAGAATCCATCTCCCTTGCTTTTTCCTTCACCGTTGTTGATCTTCCGATCAACCGTCGCCTGCTTCTTTTATTTATCACAAGAAAATCATCGCTCGTGACGCGGTTACGATCAAGGGGAGCGAGTGAGAGAGATTTGTTCTCCCAAACCCTTTTGGGTTTTGAAACCCTAAGTCCACATTGATCTCGCCCGCTCAAGAAAACCTTTGATTTGTTGCAAGCATCTGGAGGATTCAATCCACGCCCATACAATCGAAAGGAAAGGAGAGTTTCGAACCATAGGAAGAAAAAGAGGGTTTCGTGTCAAATCCATCAATTTCGATCACTCTAGAAATTCATGCATAAGATTAGAAGGTAAGATTTATGTTTAATAATGTAGAAGTAGTTTAGATTTGATGTATGGTAGATGGAGTATGTACCATGAGTTTTGAGCGATTCGGATGGAGGAAGAAGAAGCCCCGAATGGGTTCTAAATCTGTCAAAACCGATCGATCGATTTTGTAATTGATCGATTGGATTTGGCAGAACAGAGAATTCTAAAAATTTTGGAGAAATTGATCGATCGATTTTCTCTACCTTAAAAAATCGATCGATCGGATTTGACTGAAGTGTCGATATAGCCTTGGTATTTTTACCATAACCTTTTACTCTGAACTCGGATTAATGTGATTCTTATAGCGTTGGAAAGAGTACAACGAATTCTATAACTTTTGTGAATTAACAATTTTATGAATCAAATATTTAGAGGTAAACATTGAGCGAGAAATAGGGACGAGTTCTTATGATCCAAAGTTAGCACGAACTTGTCCATTCCACCTCAGTTCTGAGAAAACTTAAAGAAACTTCAACATGTGTGATTCATTAGTCATTGACATGTGTTTTACAAAATATTTGTGATGTAGATTGAGGGTGGCAAGCCATCGGTAGGACCTTGCTTTGTTTGGCGCAACTTCGAGGTTGAGGTAGGGAAACTTCAATATAAACTCACATGTTTGGCTCCGATTCATAGTTACTTTGAGTTAATCGAATTGAATGTGACCCATAGAAATTGATTTTTGAAGTTGTGTACATATTGGAATCTTTGAGATGTTAAATTGCATTAACTCTTTGGAAATATCGAATCATATCAATCCGTTGAATCTGAACTTGGAAATTTGAACCTTTGGATTGTTGAATCGTTTGAAATTGAATCGGAACCATGAAATCCTTGGGGGGGGAATTTGACACACAATTGTATTTTTGAGTTGAATTCATAGATGTTTTGATATAATTGAATGAAATGTGATAAGTTTGAATTGAATTTGAACTAGTATTTGAAATTGAAACTTTGGATCTTTGGGATTTTAAGGTTTGAACTATGAGTCTGAATTTAAAACTCTGAATCCGACGTGGAATGTGAAATCCAAATCTGCTTTTGAAAATGAGATTTTGAGTAGGGGAAACTCAATGCTTAATTTCATTTTGACTTTGATCCATAGATGCCATGATATATGAAAATGTTTTGAAAGTTTTGATTCGTATTTGTATTCTTCGAAATATCGCATATGAACTTGAACTCTGAAATTTGAAGTACGAATTTTTAACTATGGACCTGAATTTAGAACTTTGACTATTGAATATTGAACCTTGAACATGATATTTAAACGTGAACTCTGAATTGGTTTTTATATAAATTTTGAAAAGTGAAATCTTTGAATTTGAACCTTGAGTCTAAAATTAAAATTTCGACCTTGAAATTGAACATTTAGCCTTGAGCATGATCTTTGTACTTGAATATTTGAATATGAACTTCGTACTCTGAATCCTTTGAACTCGATACATGAACCTTGAATCCGTTGAACCCTGCATATGAACTTTGGACTTTGATTTTCAAAATCTGAACTTGAATTCGAATTTTGAACCCTCTGAGTCTTTTGAACTTGTGTGACGACACACCCTTGGACCACTTTGGCGGGCTATATATACGCCCTTGGACTGCTCTGGCGGGATTTACGTACACCTTTGGACACCTTCATATTTATGTACGCCCTTGGACCGCTCTGGCGGGATTTACGAACACTTATGGACATCTTTGTACACCCTTAGACCGCTTTGGTGGGATATATGTACACCCTTGGACCGCTCTAACGGGATTTACGTGCATCTTTGGACACCTTCGTATTTATGTACGCCCTTGGACCGCTCTGGCAGGATTTACATACACTTTGGACATCTTTGTATACCCTTGAACCACTTTCGCAGGATATATATACGCCCTTCGACGGCTATGGCGGGATTTACATACACCTCTAAAATACGAATTTTGACACATTAACTGCTTTGGTTGAAAATTCGACACTGTTTACAAATTCGTTCTGAACTATGAACCCTTTGAATCCCTTGAAATTTGACGATGGTACACTCTTCGACATTCTTGAGTCCGAACCTTGAATCCTTTGAACTCCAGACTTTGAACTTTGGGAAATCATTGGATAATCTTGATCAGTAATTTACACCTCAGACAATCGCTTTTGTTTACGCTTTATTTTCGCCTCTGTGAAGATAGATCAGAAATCAGAACTTCGATAAATGAATAAGAAATCAGAATCTTGTGAAACTTTGAAAATTATGCCAATTACAATATAAGTTGGAATTTTGTTTCAATATGAAAATGGCCTTCGAAATTAGTTTTTTATATATAACAAAATGCCTTTGAAATCTGTTCTGTTTTGAATATGAAAACGTCTTCAGTTTTAATTTGAAAAAAAAATGTTTTGATTATTATCATTGAATCTATGCTTCTTTATGATAAAATGTGAAATTGTATTGAGCTTTCCTCTACTGAGTTTAGACTGTTAATTCACCCCGACTATACATCACAGGTACAGATCTAGATCAGGCTTGAAGAGGATCCTGTAAATCGTTGATTTTGAGAGTTGGTCTAGTGACTTTTGGACTTTATATTTGGTATATTCACGAAACTTCATAGAATTAGAATTTGTATTGTATATACATTTTGTATGCCATTGTTTAGGTGATGGTCGGTCACCACCGGTGGTTTTATTTCAGTTGTTTTATTTTGGATGTTCTGTATAGAATGGAATCATTTCTTTCTGCCATGTATTGTAACTGCTTTTATTTCTGCAGTTTGTGAATGTACCAAGTAAATTTTGTATTCGGATTGTAATCTGTGATCTTGCAGTCCGAGTTTTCCCATTTGATTTAAAGTTGAACAAAAAAAAAATATCTCATAAAATAGTTTTAGAAAAATTATGTATTCGGGCTATCACATTTGTTGTTTTCCTTTAGGTAGGTGGAAAAAAAATAAAATTAATGCTTGTGGGGGAAATCGGCCCTTTTTCAATACCCAAGGTGTTGCTTTCATTCCTTTATAAGTTTCTTTATGTCTTAAGAAACATGGTTTCCTAGTTGAGAGATTTCTTTATATGTCATGTTATGGTGACAAATATATTTGGCTTAGATGTTGTGTGTACTCTTTAAAGATAATTAAATATAGCTCAGTTGTTATGTTTCAGGTATTACAGTATGGAAGCTGAGAGTGCCTCTTAGCTTTCAATTTAGAAGTTGCTCATTGAATTATTTTAGTAAAAGCGAGCATGTTGTCAAAGCTAGAGTTCATGGATGTCTTTGGATTCCATGAGATGAAGACTGTATATCTGTTTGATATGTATCATCTAAATATCATGTGGATGATATATTTCTTGATCGTGATCGGCTTCAAGGGGGTGTGGAGATGGGGTACCTAATACCAGCTTAATTTTTTTTTTAAAAAGGGCTAAAAAATTTTAAAAAGGATTGTGCAACTGTGGATTTCATCAATCCGTCACGACGATGTGCTCAAAAAATGGAGTCACCACCCGGAGCTTTTGGTGTCCCGAGATACCTAAAATCAAGATCATGTGCATCAAAGTGCCCAATTTGACTCTGATCCGATCTACGCCAAAGGCTCTTGGGTAGGGGCTTTAGTTATCAATCTGGAAGGTGTTAGGCACCCGATTGATCAGTTCGTAAGCGGTCTCTACTATGGCCAAGTGTAAAAAAAAATATAAAAATGGGTGGCACTTCCTCTTGCCTGAACGCACTCCGATCCTATTTGAGCCCCCCACAATCCCCGAAATTTTGATGGCGTAACAGCTCAAATTCTAAGATAGAGGAAAAGCAAATAAATAAGTTAGAGGAATAAAGGAGAGAGCCATAGCTCTCAGGCTCTTGTTGCACCGTCGTGGATCTTCACATAGGTGCCAATTCTGATGAGCTTCCGATAGCCCAATGGTTAGAGCAAGGTTCTAACTTCTAAGGCTTGAAGGTTTGGAAGGCTAGGTATGAGGGTATGATAATTATCTATTCTATGGCTTCAAAGCTTTAGGAAGGATGGATTAATGGTGGAGGATGTGATAGTATGAGGGAGAGGATGGGTTTCAAAACTTGGAAAGGTTAGGGCATGAAAATGGGGAGGAAATTTTCTAGAGTTTTCTCTCTCCTTTGGAGATTTTTCAAGTGACTTAAAAAAGAGGGAGGGGGCCTCTATTTATAGAGAAAGGGTAGATTAGTGAGTGGTTAGATCACTAATGGGTTTAGAAATTAGGTAATTCTAAATCTAAGGTTTTTGGGGTTTTGAAGAGCTTGAAGGAGAGAGAGTTGAGTTTTAATGGTGGATGATGTGGTGATAACTTAAATGGAAAGAGGGTGATACCTAAGGCTGGGAAGGGCATTTGGGTCTTAAAGAAACAAATCACAAGCTTTGGGATGGTCCACAAGTCAAACTCCCAATTTCCAAATCAACCATTTTTTTAAAATGGGCTTTTTGAGTTTGGAGAAGTTATGGCCCAATTTTATCATTTCCTGAACAAATTCGCGTTTTTCAAATTGCCATAACTTTTGATGTACAACTCTAAATTAGGAGATATTTAGCTTGTTGGAAAGCTGGGAACCTCTACTTTCTAATGGTATTAGCCTTAGATTGGATAACTCTTTATGGAAACTTTAGAACTCCATTTGTCATCAGCTATTTTGATTGATTTGAAATGGGTTCTATGAGTCCGTTTAAAGATTCCTAAGGGTTTGGGAAGGTTAGGGTTGCTTCTTAAAGGTTTGGAAATGATTCTATAGGTTAGATTAAGTTCTAAGGATTTTGAAAGGTGCTTTCAAAAGCTCAAGAGTGCGTCATTCTCGAAGTATGGGTAGATCGGACCTTGGGCCAAATTTGGGTGTCTACAGATGCTCCTCTTTGGTATCTGATCAGTAACAATCGTATGCCAAAGAAAGAGACATTCGTAGAGGCCCAAGGCATGCTAACGAGTCTGTCATATTTAAAACAAACCTCAAACATTAAAAAGAAAGGAAAAATAGAAAGAGTGACGTAAACCCAACACTTGGGATAACGTGCGTCAATCAGGAAGGAAAGTAGCGAAAGCTCCAACACTTGAGAAAACTTCGGCTCCTCGAGATCATTAGTCCCCAAGTGCTTAGTGACATTACTGGGTATAATCGCGATGATGTGATTATGTTCGATGTTTGAGTTTCATTCTGAATAATACAGCCTCGAGAGCGGGAAAGTGATCGATCCATACTTAAAGATTGGCGTAAAACAACGATGCGAAGATCTATTGTTTGTGTCCAATCTCATGAGACATCGATTGCCCCACTTGATTGGCCATGGGTGCCCCTACGCCAGGTAGGGTTTGATATCTTTGAGCAAACCCATTGATGTCGATGTTAATTTAGCACAACTATCCGAACGGAGCGAATATTAATGTCGTAATGCTTTTTCGGAGAATGTGCCCCTTTTTAAAATGCATCTTGGATCAACATGAGTAGAGCATCCCCAACTTCAAATAATACTGAATAGATCCGGCCAAAATTGGGTGCCTACCGAAGGAGACACCTAATCTTGGTCTCTACCAACAATGATCTTACAACTCATTTAACTATGCATAAATTTGTACCCATTAGGGGTGATAAGCAAATCCCGTTCAGGTATAATTTACAAGAACAAATGACCATCCTACGAATACCCAGACACATAGCACCTATCTAAGGGATACCGCACCAATGCAAGTTTTAAGCTTGCAAAAAACTAAGGGAAATGAACCCTTTCGCATGTATGTTTGCATATAGTTGATCGAAATGTAGTTTCATTTTCAATAGATTGATCTCAATCAACGATTGACCTTTTTTTGAGGAATCTGAAGCCTAAGACACTAAAGTTCACATGAACCAAAGAAAGAGCGCTTACCTTGAAGATTTGGGAGTGGAATCAACCTGATCAAAATATTGGCGGCTTGATTGGGATTGACATCGTTGCTCCTGCTTTAAAGTAGGATCTAAAGATTTAAGGCGAACCTTAGACTTAGGACATTAATTTAGCACAACTGTATTCCCAATAAAAGATTGACATTTTACCACATTAAAACACGAATGTGCCTAGTTGTGTGTCACAAAAAGTACCATGGAAACTTAGCTATCTTTTTTTTTCTTTTTCAAATGATTATTTTTTCTATATTTTTTTAAATACACTATACGTCGGTGGTGAGATGGTTCATCTGATTTGTCCATCACTGAAAAGTAGCCTGCTTCGAGGCTTTGGACCATTTGATGTTCCTATACATTCTCAAGAAAATGTGAGTCCCTTTTTTGCTTATATAGGTAATAATATGCATTCTAATTAACAGAAGGAGAGGCAAACCTTTACCTACACATTTACAATTTTCAAGATTTATTTATTTTTTAGATTTTTGTTTTAAGAGATTTTTTTCTTTTTCTTCATTTTTGAGATCGAAGTACGATGCTATAAATATGTACATGGAAGGAGTATCTATATATATATATATGGATTTTTTCAGATTTCTTATTATTATTTTTCTTTCTTTTCTTCTTTTTTAGTTTGATGCCTTAACAATGAGAAAGTAACAGGTCCCATTTTGAGCATAGTCGAACTCGTTCATGTGGTCGGACCTGACCTGAGTGACGTTCAAAATTTTTATCAAGGTCGGAACATCCATCCCTTTGGATCGAATCAACTTTTTCTCTCTACCTCGGGTCATACATTTGATGGTACAGTCTGAAGATATACCTGATCAAGACCTAACTTAAGCAAACATGAGCAGTCCAATTGGTGACCAGTTAGACCATAAATGTAATCAAAGGAGTAAATTGAATGATATTTCTTCTTTTTCTTTCTCTCCTTTTTTTTCTATTCTTCTTCTTTTTTTTTTTTTTTTTTTAAGCATTTTTACTCACAGTGTCCAAGATAGGTTTTCGTCGTGCCTGCTATCGCCCCCTTTTCACCCGTAGCGTCCTTTGAGGTTTTTACTATGTCCATGGGTTTTTGAATTTTTACCCCAAACACCTTTTCAGGTTTTCACCTGGTCTGCATAAGCTCGCTCTTTTTGCCCATGGCGCCCTTGCGGGTTTTTACCACGTCCTTTTTACTTTGAGCTTGTAAATTTTCTTTTTCTTTTCATTTTTTTTTTTTTCTTTTCTCAAAGGCCATGACATGGACGTTGAATCCGTCATAACCGGCTGGATGGAATTCTTTTGTGGTCTCTCAGCTTAGCTCGTACTGACTCAAAAATATATTATGATTGCTTGTAGACCTTAAAGAGAGCTTTCTTCAGGGTTGTATCATGGCCATGGGCTAAAAAGAGATAGGTTAGTAATTTTGAAGGTATTCTTAGGTTTAAAGGTTATCCTTGACTGGGTTACAGATGTCGTAATACACCGCTTCCTTGGGGGATTTTTTTTTACTGTACATGCCCCAAGATTTTTCTCTCTTTCTCCTTTTCCTTTCTTTTTAGACCTTCGTTTTTTGTGGTTTTGCTTTTTTGATTTTTTTGTTTTTTGATAACTCTTTTCTATTTTTTTTGTTTGGTATATACATTTTCACAACTTTTTCTCTCTTTTTGGGAGGAGTTGTCAAAGAAAGGCTATTAGCCCAATGGGTATAGCAAAGGATATGAGTATTCAGAGAGGCTTTTTGGCTACTTGGTTTTGAAATAATTACCTTTTTTATGGGGTCCTTAAGCAGTCACATATCCATCTTATCAATACTTACCTTGCCGCAGAGACTAAGAGTAGAATCGGTGTACGTATCCAACGTTGTGGGCTCAGGAAAGTGATCTCTATCCATGGTGGCGAGATGAAGCACATACCTAGGGAGTACTTCTCAGATGACATAGGGTCCTTCCCAGTTGGGCTTGAATTTCCCTCTCAGATCAGCGTGGAGAGAGGGGAAGAACTTCTTGAGTACCATGTCACCCACCTTTAAATCTCGAATGTGAACACATTTGTTGTAAGCGCGTGCAATCCTTCCTTGATAGACCTAAGTGTGGCACAAAGTAAGGAGCCTTCTCTCATCGAGTAAGTTCAACTGCTCAAAACGGGATCTCTCACTTTTGACTTCCAGTAATTTACACTCAATGAGGATCCAGAGTGAAGGTACTTCAACCTCAATTGGTAGTACGGCCTCAGTTTCATACATTAAGGAAAATGTGTTGCCCCTGTAACGGTACAGATCGACGCTCGGTAGGCCCATAGTGCAAATGATAACATTTCACTCTAGCCTCGGTATGTGACCACCATCTTCTCAAGGATGCGAATAAGTGTCTTGTTAGCTGGATTGACAGCTCCATTAGTTTGCGGCCTATATGGTGACGAGTGATGATGTTTGATTTTGTACTGCTCGCATAAGGCTCTAATGCGCTTGTTCACAAAATTGGTGCCATTGTCTGTGAAGATGTCCTTAGGCAAGTCGAATCGATAAACAATGTTGTTCTTGATGAATTTCTCGACATGATTGGCTGTGATGTTTGTGTAGGATGCTACCTCTACCGACTTCGTGAAGTACTCGATAGCAACTAAGATGAACTGATGTCCGTTAGAAGCTTTCGGATTAATCTTTCCGACGATGTGGAGGCGCCAAGTGGCAAATAGCCATGGAGTGGTCATGCTATGTAGATCTATGGCTAGAGCAGGTATCAGACTTGAGTGTTCTTGACATTTGTAGCACCTCTGAACATGCTTGCAACAATCAGTTTCCATGGTGGTCCAGAAGTACCCTTGCTGTAGAATTATTTTAGCGAGCATGTGGCAGTTGATGTGGGCACTACATACTCCTTCATGGATTTCTATTATGACGTTGGCTGCCTCATTTTCAGTTAAGCATCTGAGCAGGATGCTGTTATATGTTCGCTTGAAGAGACACTCGCCGCAGATGACGTAATTTGATGCTAGACGTTGGATGGTCCGTCTGTCTGCCTTGGTTATGCCCTCAGGGAAAGCACTTGTTTCGAGGAAGTTCTTAATGTCTGAGAACTACGGAGGCTCATCATCTAACTTTGTGGGTTCCTCAATCCGGTAGAAGGCTGACTTATTTCTCTACCGGATAATGATAGGCTTCATCTCGACGCCGTAAGGAATTTCGACCAATGATGCTAATGTCGCAAGTGCATCGGCAAAATGATTCCTTACTCGCGGGACATAGGAGAAGGTAACCTCTTCGAAGCATGCTATCAAATCCTCGAGGTGTTCATGGTACGGGATTAACTTGTCATCTTTTGTCTTCCAATCTCCGTTGGTCTGGCATATTATCAGCTATGAATCACGAAACTCCCTGAGATAAGTTACATTCAGATTAAGAGTTGCTTGTAATCTAGCTACGCAAGCTTCATATTCGGCCCTATTATTGGTGCAGGGGAAATTGAGTTTGATGGAGACTAGTACGTGGGACCCTTTTGGCGAAATTAGAATAGTGTCGACTCCTTGACCTTCTGCATTCGAGGCCCGATCAAAGTGCACTACCCAAGACTCTTCTGCCTCTTCTGTCTCATCCTCTATCATGAACAAGATGTTTTCATCAGGGAACTCGGGTCTCAAAGGCTCGTAATCAGGTAAAGGATTATTGGTAAGATGATCAGCGAGTGCTTACCCTTGATTGACTTTTGAGTGACATAGGTGATGTTAAATTCTAATAAGAAAAGTTGCCAGCATGCGGTCCGCCCAGTAAGAGCTGGCTTTTCAAATAAGTATTTCAGAGGATCCATTCATGCCAGAAGGAGTACTGTCTGAGAGAGCAAGTAGGGGCGAAGCCTCTGTGTGGCCCACATGAGAGTCAGACATGCTTTCTCCAGATGAGAATAGCGCATCTCATAATCAATGAACTTCTTGCTCAGTCAGTAGATTTCTTATTCTTTTCTACCGATTTCATCGTGCTGCCCAAGGACACACCCTATCAAAAATTTCATCATTGAGAGGTACATTAGGAGGGGTTTCCCTGGTACGGGTAGTACCAATACTCGAGGGTTGAGGAGATAACTTTTGATTTTATCGAATGCGGCTTGGCAATCATCATTCCATTCGACGGGCGAATCTTTCCTTAGTAGCTTAAAAATTGGTGTGTCGATAGGAGTTAACTGTGTAATGAATCGACTAATGTACTATATTCTGCCCAAGAATCCTCTGACTTCTTTCTCAGTAGATGGCGGTGGCATCTCGACGATGGCGTTTACTTTGACTGGGTTCAATGCCTCTTCTGTTGACGATGAATCCTAGCAACTTTCCTGACATAGCGTCGAATGCGTATTTTTAAGGGTTCAGATACAACCTGTACTTCCTGAGTCTTTCAAACAACTTTTGGAGGTTCACTAGATGATCACCACTTTCTTGAGACTTGGCTATCATGTCATCAACGTACATCTCGATTTCTCGGTGCATCATGTCGTGGAATAGTGCAGCCATCACTCTCTGATATGTCGCCCTGACATTTTTTAGCCCAAATGACATGACTCTATAGCAGAAAGTGCCCCATGGAGTGATGAACATTGTCTTTTCTCTATCTGTCTCTACCATCTTGATCTAATGTACCCAGAAAATCCATCCATGAATGAGAGCATCCCATGCCTAGCAGTGGTGTCGACCAAGATGTCGATGTGTGGCAAAGGGAAGTTAACTTTTAGGCTTGCCCTGTTGAGGTTTCTGAAGTCAATGCACGTGCGAAGCTTTCCATCTTTCTTTAGTACTGGCACGATATTGGCTAGCCACTACGAGTATTTGGAGACCATGAGAAAGCCTGCATGGTGTTGCTTGATGACTTCGTCTTTCACTTTTATCATCAACTCTGGCCCGAGGTGCCTTAACTTTTGCTTGACTAGCTTGACATCTGGATACAACGGCAACTCATACTCAACCAAATTGGTGTCCAAACCAGGCATATCTTCGTATGACCATGCAAAGATGTCTCGGTATGATCGAAAGAATTTAATCATGCTTTGTCTTTCCTCAGGAAACAGTGATGTTTCGATCTTAGTGATTTTAGGATCCTCCTCATTGCCTAGATTGACTTCTTTGGTCTATTCACTTATTGTGGTAGGACCATTTTCAAAATTGGCATATTGGTCGAGGAGTTCATTGGGAAGCTCCTCACTTTGGACGTCCTTATCCAGACTTGTGACTCCTACCCCTTCTTGTATTTCTACAGGAAAGGGGTTTATTTCACGTGGGACGGGTTTTTCAATTAAGGCATCATTTTTATTTTAATCTAGAATTTTGAAAAACAATATTTTTTTATTATTTTGTATTTTTTTTTATGTTTTTGATTCTTTTTCTCTTTTTTGAGTTTTTTCTTTTTCTTCTGGGATCGGCCGTTGGCAAGGCGGGTATCTATACACAGGGAATTGCTTGCTAGGGGCTAACCCACTTTTTATAGGTTATTTTTATTTGGGAAGCTGGTGTTGTATTTATGACCATTTGATACTTCCAAGGTTAGGGGCATTGAAGCCCAATTCCTCACCTGAGGTGTCGGACGTTTACCTGGTCTAGTGGAGGAGGTCAATTGAGTGACTTTTGAGGGTCAGCCCCCAACATGTTAACCTTGGGTTCATCGTGAACCTGGTCATCAAATATCAGTACAGACTTGGGATGGGCAGGTGGCTGTACAGGCAAGGGTACCTCCTCTTCGAAAAGGGATAAGGAGGACAGGTCGATTTCGATATCTAGGGGAATGATGTGGGGATTGGTCTCATGGACAATGACTCTTTTGTGCGAGGTTAGCCGAGTTACCCCGTTCTGGTCGATCTTGATGACCCCTGCACTTACAAAAGTGCTCCTGATGTGAGGTCCTGGAGGGGACTCATCTTCCAAGTTTATCCCCCTAGCTTTGGCTGTTGTAATGGTTCGGGGTTTCTTCCTGGCCTCCTAGATTTCCTCTTCGGTAGGCCTGTAGTCTAAGCAGAATTTGACTCAATGTCCGCCCCTAGCTCTGACTAGTTCTTTTATGCCCTGTAGCCAAGGATGCAACCCTTTGCCTCTTTGATAGCCCCACTTCTGGAGCATGGCTACCACTGCTACCATTCTTCCTCCAGTTTTCTCAGTAACCTTCTTGGGAGATTCTTACACTACTGGGGTGTTGATACATCATACTGAAAGCTGTGAAGTTCTGTGTCCTCAGCGGTGTGTGGTATATCCAGCACCTTGAGATTTTCAATGTTGTGGGCTCTTTTCTCCCTTTCCTATCGTCCCTCTCCCATGAAAGATATAACTATCCCTTCTGAGGTAAAATTGAGTTGTTGATGCAGGGTGAAGGGTGTTGCCCCTTTTTCATGTAGCCACGGGCCTCCTAACAGTAGGTTAATGGAGAACTTGATGTCCATGACTTGGAATGGGATTGAGAAGGTCATTGGTCCAATGGTGAGCTCGAGATCGACTTCTCCTATCACTTCCCTCCTTGTGTTATCAAACCCTCTTACGCTTGTCCGACATAGTCAAAACATAGACGAGTCGACCCCAATCTTGATTGCAGTCCGCAGCGGGCATACATTCAATGTCGAACCATTGTCTATCAATACAAGCAGTATCATTAAGTTCTCGATTTTGACTGTGACATTAAGGGGTTTGAAGTGGTTCCCTCCTGTCAGGAGGTCAGCGTCTGAAAATGAGATGGCGTTAGGGGCCAAAATCTGTCCAATCATTTGCCCTACTTTGTCTGACGAGACCTTATCGGACACATGAGCATCTTTATGTGCCCTCATTAGAGCTTGGAAATGGGGAGGAGATGTCATCAGTAGGTCCCAAATGGTGATGTGGGCCAATGTTTGCTTCAATTGAGTTTCTATCAATTGAGCTCGAGATCGACTTCTCCTATCACTTCTCTCCTTGTGTTATCAAACCCTCTTGCGCTTGTCTGACCTAGTCGAAACATAGACGAGTCGACCCCAATCTTGATCGCCGTCCGCAGCAGGCATACATTCAATGTTGAACCATTGTCTATCAATATAAGCAGTATCATTAAATTCTCGATTTCGACCGTGACATTAAAGGGGTTTGAAGTGGTTCCCTCATGTCAGGAGGTCAGCGTCTGAAAATGAGATGGCGTTAGGGGCCAAAATCTATCCAATCATTTGCCCTACTTTGTCTGACGAGGCCTTATCAGACACATGACCATCTTTAAGTGCCCCCAGTAGAGCTTGGATATGGAGCGGAGATGTCATCAATAGATCCCAAATGGTGATGTGGACCAGAGTTCGCTTCAATTGAGTTTCTATCATGTACTCCCAACACATGCACTCCATGGGATGTACTGTTGCCAGTTCCCTTCTCTCTTCTGGTTGGGCTAGTACCGGTGCCTTAGGTTGTTTGGAATTCTTCCTGACCGGGTTACAAATTCGACTGCCCCTTCTCTGTTACCACCTGCATTGGCGTCTATTTGGCTGTAGTTGAATGGTACCTGATGGAGGTTATAGGTAGGTCCGGGGATTTGGAATGGGATGGATGGTGGCGCCGATTGTGGTTGAACTAGCGGAGCTAACATGGTGAAGCTGGGCCCGATTTGGTTGACTGGTGTCGGGATTGGAAGCACTTGGGGCAATGTGGATAAATTGGGCCAACTATATTGGATAGGTGTTGGAGGTGAATATACTGGTGGGGTATGGCAAAGTTGAGCCAATTGTAGGAGGTTCGAGTTGATTTTGAGTGTGGGGTAAAATTGGGCACCATGTAATTTATGGGGGTTGGTGTCGGATATGATTGGTACTGCGAAGGGGAGACCCAATTAGGTTAGACTTGATTAATGGGAGCTGGTGTTGGGCTTGGGAAATAGTTGGCCAAGTTCAAAGGTTCAACTACCCCGACGATCTTGCTCTTCCGATTCCCTGCCATGAGTCATCGTAGTTTTCCCTTATGCATATATATTTTGAGGGGTTGACCTCTTCCATCTCTTCCTGCAGCATGTTAATTGTGGCCCTTGGGCTCATTCCTCCCTACGACTGGGGTGGCAACGGTGTCTGATGAATGTTGGTGTGCTGATGAGCTTGAGGCGGTGCTGGAGGGATAATCTTGCCTGCTTCAATCAGGTCTTATGTCGCGTGCTTTAATGGAAAGTAGCGATCAGTTGGATGTCATGGCTCTTGATGGAAATTGCAGTGTGGGCTAGGATCTTAGTTTTTTGAGATTGGATTTGGTGAAGGCTACGGTTGAAGCTGAGTAACCAAACCCTTTTTTATTAGTAAAGGCAAGAAGATATTTAGGGATTGTTCTAGGGGTGCAAACACTTGGTTATATCGAGTTCTTTTCTGCTCAGGGGTCATCTACGCCCATGGACCATTGCCAGGTCTTTGTACCTGATGTGCTTGTGCTGGGTTTGTTGTACTGCCCCGCATTGAAATGGTGTCATGCTGGTGCTAGGTTGTGAAGTCATTATTGCTTGGACCTCTACCATGTTCTTCTTTCATTCTTCTGTTCAGTAAATTTTTAGACCCCACTAGCCCCATTGGTTATATTTTTGTTCAACCATCCTTCGCTCAACGCGTCTTCACAATGGTTGGCGTTTCTTACCAAGTCAGTGAAACTAGATTGCAGCTGGTATACTAGGAAATCAGAGATAACGGGTAGGGCGGTTTTCAAGATCATCTCGATTTGCTCCTCATCGGGTATGAGGTTCTTCACCTGGGCTGCTAGGGCCCTCCACCTTCCAAGATATTCACTGAATGTTTCATCCGACTTTTTTTTCAATCAAGCCAAATCAGATTTGTGTGGCTTGATGTCAATATTGTAGATGTATTGCCCTTGGAATAGGTGGGTTAAGTCTTTTCACGTTTTTATCATGGATGGCACAAGAGAAGTGAACCATTTTAGTGAGGGCCCTGTGAGACTCTTTTGAAATACTTTGATGAGGAGTCATTCATCTTTGTAGTATTGGCACACATCCCCACAGTAGGATTTTAGATGGGCGATGGGGTTACCTATGCATTGTATTAATCAAAGGCGAGCACTTAAAATTTATGGGATAATGGCACCTCGGCAAATAAACTTAAATCTGAGAAATCGATAGCATGAATTTTGGCTCCGCCTAATTTCATCAATTGCTTTTTGATTTTATTCATTTGCTCTTTTAGTAGCTCTGATTCTCTAGACTGTAGGGTTGCGGCTTATCCCCCATTGGGCTGCCACCATTCATTCTGGACGGTCTGTTTGTTCGTGAGTGTGGGTGGTGAGGATTGAAACTGGAGACCGCCCCTGCATAGGCCCCACTATTTCTGATCTCATCCTCTTCATATTGGGTATCAACATATGGGGGAGGGATAAGATTTTCAGGTGGATTAGGGATGGTTTGAGTGGGTGTTTTATGGGGCCATTGGAGGTGGGGGAAACTTTTATGATGGGTTTGCTGGGTGAATTATGGATTTTGGGCGGGTGCTTGATGAGGCCATGGTATGCTTTGGGGATTGGGATTTGGTTAGGGAATGAGTGGATGGGTAAACTGGGGATGGTTGATAGTTTGAGATGGATCTCCCTAATGGGTTGGGAATGATGGATGTGGATGGGTATGGCTCATGCTGGGTTGAGAGATTGAATGAGAGAGGTGTACTATTTGAGGGGGAATGGGGGTATGTTGTGTATAGGTGAATGTGGGATATTGGGGGAATAAAGGGTTTGCAAATGGGGCTCCCGGGTTTGGGCCTTGATTGGCTTGGGCCTACGCTATTGGGTCTTGATGGGATTGGGCCTGGAATATTGGGCCTTCATGGGATTGGGCCTGAGCTATTGTGCCTTGATGGGCTTGGGCCTGGAGTATTGGGCCTTGATGGGATTGGGCTGGGATATTGGGCTTTGATGGGGTTAGGGTTGGACATTGGGCCTTTGAGGTCCACTTGGGTGGTTCGATGGTTGATGATGGGAGCCTTGGGTGGTGTGTATTATGAGCGGTTGATCGAGATTGACATTTTGGGTGAATGAGGAATGGAGGTTTTAGAGAGATTGTTGGGGGTTTGAGGATGTGTGGGGTGGATTATGGTGGCTTTGGGAAGACTTCCATGCCATGCATGTGCTCATCATCTCCTCCATGATGGCCATGGGATTGGTTATAAGGGTAGATGTGGATGGCTCATTTGATGGAAGGGATGTATGAGGTTGTGGTGGTAATGCTTGGGTTGATGTAGGGGGGGAATTGGGTGTATTTTGAGTGGATGGAAATGTGGCAAAAACTTGGGTGAAAGTAGGGGGAATTTGGGTGTATCTTTAGTGGATGGAAATGTCGGGAAAGCTCGGGTGGATGTAGGGGGAAAATTGGGTGTATTTTGAGTGAATGGGGAGGGAAAAGTGGATGTGTTTTGAATGGATGCAGAGGGAAAGACGGGTGGAAAGTTGGGTGTATGTGGGTTGATGAAAGGGGAAAGTTGGGTGGTTGATTGGGTACATGTTGGGTTGATGCGGAGGGGAAAATAGGCGCACCGAAGGGTCCGGTGACGTTAAACTGGGATTGGGTAGAGGGATTGGAGATGAGAATCTCTTCTATGTAGGAATGTGTTGGGGAATATGGTGGGGATGAATTCGAATCAAAGGCGATCGGATCAACCGCCCAAAACATGGTTTGTTGGGGGGTAGGGTATGGATTTCTCCAATATGGCCCAAAGACTTTATTTTTTCTTCCCCTATGGGATGGTGGTGGGCGGGTGCGGCGATGTCGTGGTTACGACACCATAGGATTTTATTTTTTTTATTTTTTGTATATATGATTTTTTTTGGATTTTTTAATTTTTGTGGAAAAAATGAATCTTGGAAATCATTGGGGCCTTGGAACTCCCTTTTCGGGTGGTGTTTACACCCCGAACGCCTCCAACAATGGGATCACGATGCGCCTTGGAAGAATAAAAGGAAATCCTTTGATCTATGTAAGGGCACAAAAATCCACACAACGACCTGATCCTCCGAATGATTAGAAAAGAGGGTAACCTCTCTTGACAGGCGAGGGCGTATTGGGTGTCAAACATGTGGGTTTTATCGGGAGTGTTAAACCACTAAGCAGGGGGTCGGGGCAATGCCTCCTTGGGACTTGTTCTTCACTTTTCGAGTCCCTCCTTTCCGCGCCTAAAGGATACAAGGCTTTTTCGGGGTATTCTAACGCACTACCCAAAGGTTTTAAGGCTTTTGAATGTTCAGCCACCCACTCGATATACCTCCGGCACGAATGCCTTCTCAGATACTAGATGGGGTGGTTCTTTCCGGAATCATCACCACTAAAGCTTTTTCCCTACTTGAAACTAGGACGGTTATGTTGCTACCTAATTTCCCAACCCTTTTATAAAATCTACCTGCACAAAAAACGAATTAATTAAGTCCCTTTGTTTAATTTTGAAGTTCAATTTTAAGGGAATTTTCCTTAGTTCAAAAATGGGTGGTCACAATCCCGTGCCGCCACTATGGGTCAGCGCTCACCGATGAAATATGAATATAAATTAGCAAGTAACCAGCCAAACGGCTAAGCTATATAAATGATGAAATTTAAATTTACAAGTAGGCCTGCCAATCGGCTAAGACGTGTAAATGACAGAAATGTAGGGGTAAGTATAAAAGTGATCAAGTAGGCCTACCAATCGACTAAGGCGCATAAATGACCGAGTCGTAGGGGTAAGTATAAAAACGTGTGGAATTGTAGGGGTAAGTATGGAAAAGAAAATAAAGTTTAGTAAAAAAAAATAATAATAAAACACATGCAAAAACAAAAGGCCAAAACTTCAAGGGGAAGCTCTACAAGCTACATCCCCAGTAGAGTCGCCATCTATGCAACCGTGGAATTCATCAATCCGTCGCGACGATGTGCTCAAAAAAATAGAGTTGCCACCCGGATCTTTTGGTGTCCCGGAATACCTAAAATCCAGATCGTGTGCACCAAAGTACCCGATTTGACTCTGATCCGGTCTACGCCAAAGGCTCTTGGGTAGGGGTTTCGGTTATCAATCGGGAAGGTGTTAGGCACTCGATTGACCCACTCATAAGCGGTCTCTACTATGGCCAAGGGTAAAATAATATATATATATATATATATATATATAGATGAGCGGCACTTCTTCTTGGCCGAAGGCACTCCAATCCTATTTGGGCCCCCCACAATTACCGAAATTTCGACAGCGTAACGGCTCAAATTCTAGGATAGCGGAAAAGTAAATAAAGAAGGTAGAGGAATAGAAGAGAGAGCCGGAGCTCTCGGGCCCTTTTTGCATTGCCGTGGATCTTCGCATAAATGCCGATTTCGATGAGCTTCCGATAGTACAATAGTTAGAGCAAGGTTCTAACTTTTAAGGCTTGAAAGTTTGGAAGGCTAGGTATGAGGGTATGATCATAATCTAAGCTTAGGGTTCAAAGCTTTAGGAAGGATGGATTAATGGTGGATGATGTGATGGTACGAGGGAGAGGATGGGTTTTAAAACTTGGAAAGGTTAGGGCTCAAAAATGGGAAGAAAATTCTCTAGAGTTTTCTCTCTCCTTTGGAGATTTTTCAAGTGGCTTAAACAAGGGGGAGGGGGCCTCTATTTATAGAGAAAGGGTGGATTAGTGAGTGGTTAGATCACTAATGGGTTTAGAAATTAGGTAATCCAAAATCTAAGGTTTTTGGGCTTTTTAAGAGCTTGAAGAAGAGAGAGTTGGGTTTTAATGGTGGATGATGAGGTGATATCTTAAATGGAAAAAGGGTGATAACTAAGGTTGGGAAGGGCATTTGGGTCCTAAAGAAATAAACCATAAGCTTTGGGATGGTCCACAAGTCAAACCCCCAATTTCCAAATCAACCATTTTTTAAAAATGGGTTTTTTGAGTTTTGAGCAGTATTGGCCCGATTTTACCATTTCCTGTATAAATCCGCATTTTTTAAATTGTCATAACTTTTGATGTACAACTCTAAATTAGGCAATTTTTTACTCGTTGGAAAGCTGAGAACCTCTACTTTCCAATGGTATAGGCCTCAAGTTAGGCAATTATCTGTGAAAACTTTGACACTCCTCTTTTCATCAGCTATTTTGATTGATTTTAAACGGGTTCTATGGGTCCGTTTTAGGCTTTCTAATGGTTTGAGAAGGTTAGGGTTGCTTCTTAAAGGTTTGGAAATGATTCTAAAGGTTAGATTAAGTTATAAGGATTTGGAAAGGTGCTTTTGGAAGCTCGAGAGTGCGTCGTTCTCGAAGTATGGGTCAATCGGGCCTTGGGCCAATTTTGAGTGTCTACAAGGATAATAATCCTCTCACTCGAGTCATGAGACATAAACTCAAGACTTGAGCCTCCATTGATTGCACATAATTTTCGTTGACTTTTCAAAGGTAGCTGAGCCTGAAACGACATCTAGCCAATTAATACGAGCTAAACATTTTTTTATCGCTATTGTTTATGAGCTTTATTAACGATTTCCTCTGACTGGCAGTGCTGGAAAATTTGGTATTTGATGAGCATACTAGAGAGGTGGACTATACAGACAAATCAGTTACAGGTACATGTTCCAAGTCTTTATTACTTACATTGTTTCTTTATTCAGTGCTTAAATTCTATAATCATAGAGTTAATTTAGCTTTGAATGGGTTTAAAGTCAGACCACATCGAATATACTGACTTTAATTCATTGAACTAATTCACTAGCTGTCATGGATTATTCAAAGACCTATGATTAAATTACAGGGATGATGTGAAAATTGAAGAAAATGTAAGAATGAACAATTGAACAAAATAACTTTTCATTTCATTCTGATGCATAAAACACATGCTAGATAATCCTTAAATAGAGTCAAACTTCCCACACCATGTTCACCACTAACAAAGCCCACAATCTTAATAACTACCATGAAACTTAACATTTACCCAATATTCTACCCATACTCTTAGTAACTACCATGACACTTAGCACTTACCCACACTTATACCCACAATCATTGTAACTACCATTACACTAACACTTACCCACTATTCTACCCACAATCTTAGTAACTACCATGACACTTATCACTTAGTTGACCATGATTTGAATTACATTCAACACACCCGTTTCATTCAAACTCGTGGTTCTACTCCCAACATGTGGCAAAATTTCTTGAATTTCTCTTCGGATAAAGCTTTTATGAAAATATCTGTTAATTGGTCTTCAGTGTTGCAGTGCTTTAACTCCACTTCTTCTCTAGCCACAATCTCACGAATGAAGTGATGACGGATTTCAATGTGCTTTTCCTTCCTTGATGTACTAGATTTTTTGTCTTCGCAATGGTAGACTTGTTTTCGCAAATTATCCATGTTGCCCCATTCTTCTTTTCTTCTGCAATATACTCAGCTTCAATGCTCGAAAGTACTGTGGTGAGTTGTTTCTTTGATGCCCATGATATTACTCCTAA
The DNA here is from genome assembly GCA_021018995.1 of Chloranthus sessilifolius. Taxonomy (NCBI): domain Eukaryota; kingdom Viridiplantae; phylum Streptophyta; class Magnoliopsida; order Chloranthales; family Chloranthaceae; genus Chloranthus; species Chloranthus sessilifolius. Next base: position 32,974,745 of record CM037597.1, on the reverse strand, counting down.
GCCAAGACTAAAGAAATAGCCTATGGTACTTTTCCTGTTATCTTTACAACCTGCCCAATCACTATTAGAGAAAGCAATTAGTTTAAAATTAGTGTTTTTTGTGTATTGGATGTCAAAATTTGAGGTTCCATGAATGTATCTCATAATTCTCTTTGTTGCCCCAAGATAATGCTTGCATGGACTATGCATGAATCACGAGATGATACCCACAAAAAACATAATATATGGTCTTGTTTGTGTGAGGTAAATCAGACATCCAACAATACTTCTAAAGTGCTTCTCATCTATTTTTTCAACTCCATCATTTAAATAATCTTTCACATTCATAGGTGTCTTTGCTGGTGTTCAATTTGACATGCTGAATTTATTCAACAGATCCATGGCATATTGATTTTTTTGAAATTTTTGTACCGATTTTAAAGATTTGTTTGCCCGCCAAGCTTTTCCCATCGAAAATTGTTTACGATGATGTCCAAACCGTCTATGCCACAACGTGGAATCTTCACTTGATGCACTAAATGCACTGAATGCAAGCTTGGAAAATAAAATTACGTATATTTTGTTTACTATCATTTTTATAGAGAAAATAACTTCATATTATTTTTATCATAAATCAGACATTCATCATTATCAAAGAGGGCATAGTATCCCTTTTCCAATAATTGACCCAAACTTAGCAAATTTTGAGCTAATCTAGGAACATACATGACATTAGAAATAAATTTCTCTCCAGACTTTGAAGTCACAACAATGGTACCAATTCCATGTACTTTAACTTGATTGTTGTCACCCATTCTTACTTGTGGTTTGATAGTTTCATCAATTTCCATAAAGTAAGTTTTATTCCCAATCATGTGATTACTACACCCACTATCTAGGTACCAAACTTCATCATTCATTTTAGCAAGATATGCAAGAAACAACTTATCTTCAGTTTCATTTTTTTCAATTTCTTTTTCTTCATAAAAATTGACTTCCTCCCTAGCCTTTTGGTAGCAAATCTTTTCAATATGACCATATTTCCCACAATGGTAGCATTGTAGTAGCTCTCTATCCCTATTCTTATATCAGCAATCCTCATCAACATGATTTGTTCTTTTGAAAATTGAACATGACATTAAACCGGAATCGGTGTTACCCTGATTACCACTAAATTGTTCACCCTCTACCTCGAGATGCATTTTGACGCCCACCATATCCTTTTCCAAAACCTTCTGAGTTCTTTTTGAAGTCTACTTTTGACTGAAACGCTTGCTCTAATTGCTTTTCAGTACTCATGTTCAACCGCTGCTCATGTGCTTGAAGAGAACCCATTAGCTCATTTACAGAATATATATATAAGCCTTTAGACTCCTCTATAGCTGTAACAACATGATCATATTTAGGAGGAAGGCTTCATAACACTTTTTCAATAATTTTTTGATCAATTAATTCCTCTCCGTATGATCTAATTTGATTCACAATTGAACTAATTCGTGAAAAAAATTCTTGTATTGTCTCAGAATTTTTCATAGATAAATTTTCAAATTCACACCTGACAGTTTGTAGTCTGACAGTAACTACCTTTGATGTACCTTGATATTCTTCCTTTAACAGATTCCATGCTTCGTTTGAAGAGGTGGCCATCATAATCCTTGGAAATATTGTATCATTCAAGGCTTGTTGAATGATGTATAGATCTTTTGCATCCTTCTTTTGTTTCTCCTTCAATTTAGTACATTGAACAGCTGCCAGTCTCTCTTGCACTACTAGTTCTACATATCCAATGTCAACTAAATCTCATAGATCAAAAGAGGCAAATTTGGTTTTTATCTTGATACACCAAAACTGATAATTATTACCATTAAAAATTGGAACATTATTCTGAGATCCACTTACCACATTCATATTACTTGCCATGATGCTTAAGGAATCACCAACGTACCTATTGCACTTCTCTGTTCTTGTAAACTGGCCCACCTTCAGATCGGAGGCTCTGGAGGAGAAAGTGTTCTCATTAATATTGTAGAAATGGTAAAAAGTTAATTAAGACTGTTAATTTGTAAGCATCTGTAAAATATCTTGACCTGAACTGAACCTCCTTGCTATACCGGAACCTAGACTGGCGTGAACTTTACATGACCCTCGACTTGCTAGTTGCAATTTAGTTATATTGAGTTTCCCGACCCGGCTAGTTAACAATTTTTTTACGTCAATTAGACCAATGAATCATATTGACAAAAGGATGTGTGTGTGTGTATATATATATATATAGAGAGAGAGAGTCACACGTGACTTGTGACAGCCCGTATTTCCATGCTCGGAAATCCGTGCCATCAGAATCATACTCTGGATGATCCCCAGGACAAATCACAAATTGTCTGCTTGTATAGCGAAAATCAAACAGACACTGTCTAGCAGTGGTAGATCGAGTCATCATATAAGGCATAAAATAAAAGAAATAATGAACAAAACATGTATATATATATATATCAAAAGAATATACATTCCCAAAAAAGAACCAAGAAGAACCACTGGTGATGGACATCCATCACCCAAAACAATGGTTCCTAATAATGGTTCAAATAGAATGTATGATAATACAAAGAAATACAACGTCTACAAAAATACTAAATACAGACGGTGGCCACCAGGCACACAATAATCCAGAGTATCATACAAAAATCTCAAAATAAAAGACTCCAGTACCCAGACTATGGATAAAAATCGTTTGCCTAGGCGTCAGTCTCCTCATCCTCAGCCTCAGCCTTAGGATCAGGCTGGTAATCAGGGTCGCTCTAGGTGCCGGGAGCTCTAGCCTCAGAACCTAAAAATGTTAATGAAAACAGGGTGAGCTATATCCTAGCTCAATAGAAGAATCCCAACTAAAAATGTATCTCAAGCAGGAAATCAAATCAGAATGTGCAAACAGGGCAAAATCAAATTAAATACTGAGCTATTAAATAAGAAACAGATGTCTTGCAAGTATATAATCGATGACTTAAATTGTATATACATTTCTCTAACTTAAGAAATTCCCGTGAATATATAACACAGAGTAATCAGGAATTTACCGAGCAGAAACCCCAACCAATCGTCGTTCATATGAATAATTTCAGGGTGCAACAATGCCTCATCTATGGCGTGCAATTGTGCCGAGGGATTAACAAAGCAGATGCACAAGTGTGCCAGGCACGGATATACCGCCGAGTCGGTGGGGATCATCTGGTTAAATTATTAAATCACATACACACATAGACCTCACAAATCAGATAGCAGAAATCAGGAGCAGGTTTCATAGTATCAAAACAGAAAACAAATTAGAGATTTATGATATGTAAACATGATTGTTAAAACAGGTTTCAGGGTGCAGATATGAAAGAATCATGAAATCATAGTCAAACACATTTTTGGTTGGATTTCTCCTACCTTAGATTAGAGATCTTTCTAAGCAAATCCAAAGCTTTTTAGAGCGTCAAGGTCTGATCCTAGATCATAAATATAGTACACTAGGTGTCAGGGATGTCAGAGCATTAAGTGTCACGGTGTTCAGTAGTACTTAATTTACAAAACCAAAATAGGTCAAAAACAAGGGTGATTGATCGATCAACAGCCTTGATTGATCGATCAATCTACCTCATTGATCAATCAATCATCTCATTGATCGATCAACCCTTCAGAAAGCTCACAAGTGACAAAGACTAATTGATCGATCAATTGCCTTGATTGATCGATCAATCCATATCATTGATCGATCAATGCTTCAATTGATCGATCAATAGTCTCTTATTCTTCACATTTGACAGAGGAAAATTGATCGATCAATAGCCTTGATTGATTGATCAATTCGTCTCATTGATCGATCAATGACCTCATTGATCGATCACCAGCCTAAATTTTAAATTTCCCTCTTCTTGTTCTCACGCTAACTTTATATAGATTGATCGATCAATGCCCTTATTGATTGATCAATCATTGCCATTGATCGATCAACAGCCTTATTGATCGATCAATCTTTTTTATTGATCGATCACTCTTTCTGTGATCGATCAATTAACAAATTGATCAATCAATGCCCTCGGGCTCTGAACCTCTAGAAAGATGCCTCTACTGTTCCCACTTATCATTTATATTAATTGATCGATCAATGCCTCTCATTGATCGATCAATCCAGTATTGATCGATCAATAATGACAGTTCTCTGTCATTAATGGCGGTCACTTATCTTGATCCATTTTACCCCCCTATCATTCATGGTTTCTAACAACCACACACAGACACCTATACACATACACATGAGGCTTTAATCTTGTCCTTATTAAGTGTAAAAGCTCACCTCTAATTGGGCCCTTTCGGGGTCTCGGCAAACGAAATACGAAGAGAGTTTCAGATCCGTAACTTGGGATTTGTCACCCCCTTCACTCGGAAATGGCAATTTGCAGCTCCGCTTCGACACGTAGCGAAGGCACACCTTCTTACCAAATCTAAGACGACGCACTAACGTCGCTTTCACACTCCAAGGTCACGTAACTACTAACCTAGGTTTTCTCAATTTGTGGTTCTTCAAGGTCACGTAACAAATTAGGGTTTATCAAAACAAGAAGAAGAAGGAGATGGAAGATAAACATTCCAGGTCCCTTTTCTTCTCCTATAAGCTAAGGAACAGAAATATCAAAGATATTTTTGTTTTCCTTAAACTTAAGCTCCGGTGTGGAGCACCTATGTAGTTTCCACGGTGTATCACGCCGCATCAACGTCTTTCAAGACTCGGATTTGAGTGAGAATTCACACGTGAATTCATTTAACTACTGCTTAATATTATTTCTATTAATATAAATTTCAAAATTTTAAATTTGTCTCGATTCTCGTGCTAGGCACGCATATCGATGCAGTCAGGTTCTAGTTCAAAATTTTCAGGGCTATTATATGACTCAAGCATGAGACTGTTCAGATTGTTGCAGTCTACTTCGACCGCGACAATGGAAACTTGAGTCAGAGGATCATTACCTATATAAATAAAAATGTATTTAAGTCAAATTAAGTAAACAAGCACAAGATCGTGTTCCGGTAGGATTTGAGGACCTTGAGCTCAATCTAAGATAACAGGTCGAGATTTTCAACCGACTACAAGAGATTTAACTTGAACCCAACCCACAGCAGGTTGCATTAAAAAAAAACAAAGACCAAGCATAAAGAATATAGAGAAAAGGTCAAACATGTATTTCATTCTTGTTTGAATTTCAAAAAACTTGTCTAGGTAACACTGCTCCTCATCCATGAGTTCAAGGATATCTCTAGTAAAATGGTGAGTTTGTTGCTATTTTAATAAATATCTCTCTCTCTAATGTAGTGATTTTGCTGCATGTTCCAATCATTCAAAGCAAAGGTAGTCAACTTCCACAACTAAGACAAGCTCTAGGGGAACACCAGTGGACCATTTGCCAACTTTCATAGAAGGTAAGCATCTCCCATCACTGGCTAACATTCGTTCTCTTTAAAAAAATTTCATCGTCCCTAGCTTTCTCTTTGTTTGAGATTCCTACTCCAACACTTCAAATATTATACAATAAAAATATAGGAAATGCATGTACAGATTTTAGAATTATATATATTTGTTGCAACCCGATTTTCCCCTACACGGAATTTAGGTAAAATCAGACCGCCGTGTGCAGAAATCAAAGCAGAGAACATATATGACTGAAATAAAATTCCATTCAAATGTTGAACGTAAACCAAATCAACCACCAGTGATGGCCGACCACCACCTAAATAATGGTGTACAATGTATGTGTCTATAAAAACTAATCATTATACTGTACCAAATCGAAAATCTATCTCCGATGCGTCTACCATTAAAACGCCTCAGGCGAAAGGTCTTCTCCTACAGTGTCCTATTCTGGATCTATACCTTTGATGTATAGTCGGGGTGAGCTAACAGTCTAAGATCAATAGGGAGAAATTAATACCAATGTACATCTCCTTAATCAATGCACAGATTCATTGACAAAAATTTCAAGGGCAATTTTTTTTCCATAATTCAAATAAAATTCTTTAAGCAATTTCATATCAAAACAAAAATCCAAAAGACTTCAAATTCCGAGTTCAATTTCAAAGATCTAAAATTTTAAAATTCGAAGCTCGTATTCAAAGATCGAAGTTCATTTTCTAGGTTAGAATTTCATATTCAATGCTTCAAGTTCGGAGTTCATATTCAATGATTTGCATTTCTTAATTAATTTTCACGGTTCAGATACAAAGTTCACAGATTCAATGTTCATATTCATAGTTTTCATAGGATTCTAATTCAAAGTTCACATTTCCGAGTCCAAAGGGTTCCTTTTCGAAGTTCGTATTCAGAGTTCAAATCGATGTTCAGATTCCTAATTTGGAGTTCAAATACATGGATTTACCATCGTGTCGGTTCAAATCATATTTTCATATTCAAAGTTCAGGTCAGTGTTCATAGTTCTAATTCAAAGTTCAAATACACAGATTTACAACCGTGTCGGTTCAAATACTGATCCACCGTCGTGTCGGTTCAAATACACGGATTAACCACCGTGTCGGTCCAAATACACAAATGATCAGAGTTCAAAGTTTAGAGGTTCTTTATTTACAGTCCAAAGTTTGAAGATTCTATGGTTCAAAGATTCTAATTTCGGAGTTCAAATTCAGAGTTCATGTTTCACATCAATATTCAAGATTTGGAATTCAGAGATCTAAGTTCAAATTCCGGGTTCAAAGCTCAGATAAAAATATCAAAGGATTTGAATTCAAAGTTCAAAGATTTTGAATGTGTAATGATTCAATATTCCAATCGCAAGTTCATATTCATTCATGGTTCCTAGTTCACATTCAATTTCAAAGGATTCACTATTTCAAATATTCGGGTACAATTCAATAATCCAATTATTTCGAGTATTCAATGTGGTCAAACTAAACGAATTCTACTTCAGTGTGCATGATTACATTTGAAGTTTAGATTCAAAGTTCAATGGGTTCCATTTCAAAATTCAGATTCAAAGTTCGTATCCAAGTTTAAAAGATTCATTATTTCAAAAGTTTCAAATGCACACAATAATTCAAATATTTTGATTTTTTAAATACTGTCAAATCACAAGGCATAATACACTAAAATCATATCATGAGAGTCTATGAATCAAAGATAAAGATGAAATAGTGTGTTGAATTTCCCCTACCTTAGGTTCAGTGTCATCCAAAGGCGATACAAAGGTCCCCATCGATGGCGACTAATTCCTTCATCTACATCACATATACGACGAGACATTAAGGATTAATTTTAATTACTAATAACTTCAATGTACGTAATTTTAACGTACTTAAGCATTTTCTCAAAATTGGGGCGGAATGGACAAGTTCGTGTTAACTTTGAATCGTGTAGAACTTATCCCAATTTCTCGCTAAATTTTGACCTTTAAAACATTTGATTCATGAAATTCCTATTTCACACAGAGTTATAGAGTTCGTTGTCTTCTTTTCAATGCTGCCAATCCAAGTTCAGAGTAAAAGGTTACGGCCAAAATACCGATACTGTGTCAGTACCTTGCTCAAATCCACTCAAGAGGTTTCATTTCGCTCGAGAGAGTTTTGACAGACTTAGCAGCCCATTCAGGCTTCTTCTTCCTTGGTCTATTTTCCCCCAAAATTCACATGATTCAAATCAAACATCATAAATTCATCGAGCTAATATTAGTGACAACAATATCATTTGATAACGCTAAGATGCTCACCTTTCTCAATCATTCACGTAGCTTGCGATGATCGCTATCGAAAAGGGCGTTTTTATGCCAAGCTTGCGACATTTCATGGCGATCGAGATCAAAATGAAGATCAACACCAACAACCAATGATCTCCATCCTTAGAGTCACGCACGCCTCGCTTACGATGGTCGATTCGAGTTCGTGCAAAGTTACTTCCTGCCTTTCCTTGATCTGAATGATATCGAAGCTCGGAGTTTTCTTGTGGTTGGAATTAATTAAAAGTGATCAGAATCAATGGCTATCCTCATGAAAAAGACGACACACTCTTTGTGAAGACGACGGAGCTCAAGGGAAATCTCACAGTCGAGGCTTCACGAAAGGTTTTAAGGAGAGGAGTAGAGCTCTCCCTCTCTTCTCTTTTCTTACACAACAAACAAAATATCAAAGATATTTTGTTCCAAGAGGTCTTGTCCTCTTTTAACTTAAAGGGGCTTAACTAATTGTTAAGCAGTTACATCGTGAGTCAGTGCATGGATCCTTATCAATGGCAAAAAATTGTCTAGCTTCACTTACAAACGATATCTCTCATCACAGATGTTCTCACGAAGCTCATTTACATCCACTTTTAACTCATGGGCTTAATTTGGCTTTAAGCCAGCACACCGTGAGTCAATGTACGGGCTGCTTATCTATCACCAAAACTAAGATCCAACTTCACCTTTCGCACCAAACATGCATTCTTATAAATAAATTATTTCAAAAATTTAAGGCGATATTGCGTGCCTTGCCGAACACGTACATGTAGTCAAGCACGTTCGGGTTCAAAATTTTCAGGATGTTAAATTCTCCCCTCTAGAAATTTTCGTCCTTGAAAATTCACTACGTTTTCTTTGGGTTGGAAGACATAGGGTCAACTGTCAAGTTTCATCGGAGATTCCGTCAATAATCCAACCATGCATTTATATAAAAATATAAAAATATCCACAACTGAACATGAAATATCAACAAATAAACATGAAGCATCCATAACTAAACACCAAATATTCACAACTAAAACTACTCCCTATCACAACCAAAAGTAAAAGTGTGGCAATTTACATGCGCGATTTCGTTTGATTACTTGAGTAATCTACCGCACATTTCGTGAACTAAGTTGGGTACATATTAAAACACTATTTTATATGTCTAAGGTGCCTCGATCAAGATGATAACCTATCAGTACACTGTATCTATGCTGGAAAATGCATCACTACTCTGATACATGTGCAAGGTACCTATGTTCCGTGCATACAACTTAGTCAAGTGTATGTGTGTTAGTGTTGAAATGTTCATACAATACCATAATAGCACACAAATTGCAAGAATACTCCTCAATTGAGATAAACTAAAACACAAAAATAAATAATGAAAATATACCTCGAGTGAACTAGTTGGTTACCTGGGAATTGTGCGCTGAGACAGCAAAGGCACGACCTTGAGCTCTAGGCCGAGAGGGCCCCTATAACATCCCAAAAATTTTGAACCTGAATGCCAGACCACGTGTATGTGTCAATTTCAGCACAAGTGAGGCATGTAAGAATGTAGGTGAAAGCCTTGGATGCAAGAGCTTTAGTTGAAACTTCAGAAGTGTTAAGTGGTTAAGTGGCTAAGTGGGCAAGCCTTGCATCGAATCAGGACCAATTGATATTTAAAAACACAAGGCTTCTCACGTAAGCCTCATCCCTTGTATTGCATGGAAGTTTAGAGAGAGAGAGAGATAGAGAATGAGTTTGAGGAAGGAAGAGAAACCCATTGCTTGTTGATCTCCCTCTCAATCTTATCCTTTTCTTCAATTATTGACGCAAGAGAGCATCAAACCCATGTGTGGTTGCAAGCGGGAAGAGCGAGAGAGTTCCACCTATATATAAAACCCTCTTTTGCTTCGTTGTGACACTGATGCACGAAATTATTAAAGATCATCCTTGCACCTGAACCTTTTTTTCGTCGCACGTGTTGAAATTTTTGGACCGTCGAGTCGGTCTCGGTGGGTGTCCGTGAGAAGGTGGGTCTTGGATCCTTGCTTTTCAAGTGGAGAAAGCATTGATATCTTTGATTTTGACTCATCATAACTGTCAATTTACGTGAGTACTTAAGGTGAGATTTGAATCTCCTTCATGAGTTCATTAATGAATTAATTCCCTTGTAATATGTGTGTAAAAGTGTGTAAAAGGGCCGAGAGCTTATAGGTAGAAAATTCTGAGAGGAAAGATTAGAAAATAGGGCAAAGGTGTGTTGAAACACCCAAAATCGCGCGATCGAATTGAAATTCGTGAGCGCGATTTTCCTTCAAAAAATAGAGGATGAAAACCGTGCGCGCGGAATTATACATGAAAAAGTTCTGGAATTCCTCGCGCGCGCGATTTGAGAGGTGTCTGAAAAAATTGCGCGTACGATTTTTGTTGTTCGACTGATTGTGAAGTTTTCTTTGGAAAACTCCTATGAATTCAAGATTTATTGCTTCCTTAAGCATGTAGAAGTGATTTTTGAATGCCTTAAATATTAGGTGGTGGGTTGGAGTTGTTCGTTAAGATCCACACATCGTTTTAGCATGACTTCTGAACTGAGGTAGGGGAATCTCAATATTAATTGCATTTTTATCTCAATTTATATGAATAACATGCTACGATCAATGTGAAATACAATAATATGAATTTGCTTTTGAACATGATTAAGAACTCCAAATTTGATTTGAATCCACCTTGAATGTGATTAGCATTTGAACTATGAACTCAAAAATCTGAATCTAGCTATTGTTAAAATACACTGAATTATGTGTTAGAATCCGCGTTTGATTTAAGGTTCACACGAACCCCTCAATTCTTTGAACCATGTTGACGGTATATTTGAAAGGCACAAGTTACCCTCATAACATTGGGGCTTGCAGCATCTTCCGAAAAGTGTTCATTGAACGAGGATGGGTAGGTAGGGGGTTCCCGTTGGAAATCTCTGGCTCCCAAGCTATAAATGCCTAGGAGATTGATTTAAGTTATGATTTAAGTCACAAATAAGAGAAACATGCATGTACAAGATGGTAACAAATAAGAATCCAAAACTATTTTGAAATCTTGATTTGTTTGAATTCAACTTATAGCACTTTAAATGATCCTTGTACAGGAAATTGCATCCAATATTAGTCTTTGAAATTCAGTTGTAATAATCTACTTTGAATATCGGTTTTGAAAACTCATATGCTTCGATTTCAGTCTTTTGAAACCATATTTATTCTGATAAGATATAATTGAAGCTGAACATCTTCGGTTGAGCTTAGACTGTTAGCTCACCCTGACTATATGTCTAGGTGTAGACCCCACTCAGGATCAAGGTTTTGAGAGTGATCCTGACTACAACCCAAAAGAAGTGTCTGACATCCCTCCTGATGAGTTCTTTCCTTAGACGTGGGATCTGGAACTTCGTATAGTTTCTTCTTGTTTAAATTGTAATTGGATACATTTTGGATTATGGGCCCTAGGCCCGATATTTTAAGTATTTGTATATATATATGTTTTGGGGAACCAGTATTGGGAATCATTGTTTAGGTGATGGTAGGTCATTACCGGTGGTTCTTTTTGGTTCCTTTTTGTTTATGATTAAGTATTGAATTGGAGATCTTTTCTTTTGCCATGCTAAGATATTAGTTGTTTATAATATTTGCTATGAATTCTAAAATTGTATGGATGTACCAGTGTTATGGCAAGCTGGCTTTTCTGGTACTTTAGCAATGAGAAAGTCGGGTTGTCACAGTTGGTATCAGAGCTATGGCTCTAGATCCGGATTCCATGGGACGATGGGCGAGATTGTTTTTACAATCAATACTGATCAAAGTTATTTAACAATTATAGATCAGCATGGCCCCGAGGTTTGAGGCAGAGGTAGAGACGGACCGAGGACGGTTCCATTGATGATGTTTTAGAGGGCATCGGTACATCTAGGGGTGCAGGGATCACTACCGGTCCTAATGCAACTCCTATCGAGGGAGGAGGTCAGGATGGACACATTGAGCAAGTGTTGGAAGCCTTGGCCAAAAATAGGGCTCAACAAGCAGCTTCAGTGGCTTAGCAGGTAGAGTTACTTGCAGCCAAGAACCACTCTTCAGGGTTTGCAAAGTTTAGGAGGATGCATCCTCCTAACTTTTCTGATCAGATGGATCCTCTTGAAGCCAAAAGATGGCTTAACGAAATGGAGAAGATATTCAGTGTCCTACCATGCACTAAAGATGAAAAGGTTCGTTCGGTAGCATTCGAGTTAGATGGAGAAGCTGACCGGTGGTGGAAGTAAGTGTCCAGAACCAGAGAGCAGGAGATTCCCAATACTCCTTGGACATGGGCATTGTTTGTGGTGACTTTTAATGATGAATAGTTCCCCATGATAATAAGGAATCAGTGAAAAGTCCAATTAATAAAATTGGAGCAAGATGACTGTGCGCGAGTACGAGACCGAGTTCACTAGACTCTCAAGGTTTGCACCTCAACATGTGGCCACCGAGTTGATGAAGGCCAAAAAGTTCCAACTTGGCCTGGAGCCTAACATTCAAGAGAGAGTATCAATCCTTGAGTTGGAGACTTACACGGGAGTAATGGCTAAAGCCCTTATCACCTAAAAGAGCATTGACAAAATGTTCAAGAGGAGAGACCAGCAAAATAAGGATAGAGTTGATCAAGGGCAATCAAGTGCCTCTGAATAGGAAAATAAGAGGTAGAGGCTTGCGAGACTACCGAGATATCCTACTCAGTAGGCATACTCTAGACCGGCTACCTACTCAAGATCGATATCCTATGAGAGGTCGCCTGTGTCTTCCCTTACACGACCCTTCCAACCTTCAAGCACTACTGCAAGTGGAGCATCAATGGCAGAAGGATCCTTGCATGCCTTGTCTTTCTCTCCAATTCCATTATGTGAAAGGTGTGGGAAACCACACACGACTAAGGATTGCAGGAGGAACTCTGAAGCTTACCTCAGATGTGGTCAAATAGGACACCTAATCAAGGATTGTCCTGAGGAAAGTAAGGAGAAGACCGTTTTGGCTTCTACTCAGAGATCTTCTCAACCTACTGTTCAGGGTAAAGCCTATGCCGTTACTGCACATGATGCATAAACATCGAATGACATGATACAAGGTATAACTAAATTTGAAGGTTAAATTCTTACTTTAGTTTAAATTGATTAGAATTTTTCTATAAATTTCTTTTAATTATGGGATTCATGCACTCAACACACTTGTGACTTAATTGAATTGTGTGTGCAAACTTATGGTACATTGCATATGTATCAGTGTTGTGATATCTGCCATCACAAAGCACGTGTTTTGATAGACTCGGGGTCTACTCACTCCTTTGTCGCACCTCAATTCGCAGCAGAATTTAGCATCATTCCAGAGTCCCTAGACTTCATTTTAGCTATGTCGGTTCCTATGAGAAGCCCAATGAGCGCATATATAGTGTGTCGATCGGTGATCGTTGAGGTTGATGGCCACGAGACGATAGCCGATTTGATCCTGTTGGATATGCAAGGATTTGATTTAATCATTGGGATGGATTGGCTATCCACATATCATGCTAGTGTGGATTGTCTTTGAAAAGTAGTAACTTTCCCCCCTCCAAAGGAAAAATCTTTTCAATTTTGTCGAGTCAAGTCCAGCGTTGAACCATTCATCTCAGCCATCCGAGTGGAGCGTCTTATGAGGAACGAGTGCAGTGGATACCTAGATTTCTTAAAAGAACAACAAGAAGAGAAGAATAGCATCACTGCATCTCAAGTTTCGTGCAAGTATCCAAATGTCTTTGCTAACGATCTCCCAGGATTACCACCGAATTGGGAGATTGAGTTCACAATTGAATTGGCTCCAGATATCAAACCATGGTTAAAGGCTCTGTATTGTATGGCTCCAACAAAGTTGAAAGAACTGAAGGTGCAGCTTCAGGAGCTTTTAGATAAAGGTTTCATCAGACCAAGTTTGTCTCCTTGGGGAGCACCAATATTATTTGTTAAGAAGGATGGTTTAATGCGGCTCTGCATCGATTACAGCTTGTTGAATAAGTTGACGATTAAGAATTGTTATCCATTACCACGGATTTTTGACCTCTTTGATCAACTACAAGGCGTAAAATTCATTTCAAAAATTGACTTGAGGTCAGGTTACCATCAATTAAAAATTAAGGTTGAGGATATTTCAGAGACCGCATTCTGCATGAGGTATGGTCACTATGAGTTCCTAGTGATGCCATTTAGGCTGACGAACACACCGGCATCGTTTATGGACTTGATGAACTTGGTATTCAAACCACACCTCGACAAATCATTGGTTGTTTTCGTAGATGATATCCTCATCTATTCAAAAATGATAGAGGAGCACAAGCAACATTTGTGAGTGACTCTCCAAGCACTCAGAGACCAGCAATTATATGCAAAGTTAAGCAAGTGTGAGTTCTGGCTTGAGCAGGTCAGTTTCTTAAGACATGTTGTCTCTGAGACTAGCATAATTGTTGATCCAACTAAGATTGAAGCTGTTGTGAAGTGAGAACAGTCGAAGACAGTAACAGAGGTTCAGAGTTTCCTTCGTTTGGAAGGGTACTACAGGAGATTCGACGAAGGGTTCTCGAAGATTTCAGGTCCTCTCACATAACTCATAAGGAAGAAAGCTAAGTTTGAGTGAACTGAACAGTGTGAGTAGAGTTTTCAGGAGCTCAAGAAGAGATTAACCATTGCGCCAGTGCTTGCCATACCGTCAAGCAGTGAAGGTGTAATATCCTCCAATTTTTGAAAATTGCATAAGTCTAATAGGTGTGTACGGATGTGGTATGTGGTTCACAAGGGAACCCAAAGAGCTTAACACACACTTGGGTGTGTATGTGCTTCACACCAAATAAATCAAGTGGATAAGTGTAACACACAAGTGGGGTGTTTGTGCTTCTCAAGGAAGCAAAGTGCTTGCATGGATAGGTGAGGGATAACTCACGAGCAAGACCATTGTGGGGTTATTGACTTTGGTTGTTTTGAGAGAAAGAGAAGAAGGGTGTTGTGAAAGAGTTCTTTTACTTGAATCCGTGTGTTTTGAGCCATTAGAACATTGTGAGATTTATGCAACTTATGTGGGAGAGATAACCTTATGATTGTGACGACGTCGTGGTGATTGTGGAGCTTAAAGAAACCAAAATAAGTTTTCAAACCCACTTACTTGTAAAAGGAGAAGATGCTCCGATCTTCAAGTGAATCTTTAGTTTGAACGTAAGAAATCGATGCTCAAGTATGTAAGTTTATAGAATAAAATATTTTATAGGATGTGTGAGAAGTATGGATACATGTGGCGAAGAAATCGGGAGAAGATCAAGTTGAGAAAAAACTCAGATCTGAAGTGTTTCTGTTTCTCGCACGCCCAAGCTTCGAAGCTCGCTCACGCGAGAAGCCTTTAGAAAGGCATCATTGAGCCTCGCTTGACCGAGTGAAAGAGACTTCAGTGAGCCTCTGATATTCACACGTGCAAGGGTATAAGTGGCTTGTGAGCTCGCTCGCACGAGAGTGTAAGTAGTGTATGAACTGGCTCACGCGAGCTGTGTTCCTCGCTTGCACGAGAGTCTTGCATGCCTGAGTCAGCTGGAGAAATTTAGCATCAGTAAGCTAAATTTCAATCGCTCGCCCAAGGTTTGTAAGTGCTTGTGAACTCGCACGCCCGAGCTTTTGTGCTCGCTCGTGCGAGAAACAGAGTCAGGCTTATTTTGACTCTTTTTGTGTGAATTCATCAGAGATGTGTATCTTTAGGTTTCTTAAGCATTTTAAGGACTCTTTGAATAATTTTGAATGTAGTTTGAAGTGTTGAAAGTTTTGCATAAGATTTAGAAAGGTTTAGGGTGGATTATTCGAGGCGTGACTTGACGTAGGGGAAACTTACAACCATTTGATTTGAATGTACTCTATTTAAGTTGAGTAATGTGATGTGATAAGCCATGATAAGTTTGTGATGTGATAAGCCATGATAAGTTTTGTGAAAATAAGCATGTGATATTCTAAGCTTTCAAACAAGTTTTGAAAAGAATAAATGTGATGTGATATAAGATGTGTGATGTGAAGAATGTATTCGTGTGAATTCCAATTCAAGTATAATTATTAGGTTTCCAAAAATAGTATAAGTAATCACTTTATACAGTGTGAAAACTATAAGTTAGACTTTGCCCTATGATTTAAGGTTCAGTATAACGAATTCTAAATTTTGCTCCGATACGGCGGGATATCCGTTCATTGTAGTCCAGTATGATGGGATATCCGTTCATTCTCTTACCGGCCAACAGTAATCCTACGTTCGGAACAAGTATCCCTCATAAAGCAGGGGCTTGGGCAGTTTTATGAAATAGTTCATTGAACGACAATGGTCGGGATTCCAATGTTATAATATGTCGCTCCCAATGCTATATTTGCTTTGGGAGGTAATTTAAGTCACTGTTTTAAGTTATGACCAATGTTTTTATAAACAAAGCATGTGAACTAATTGTGTGTGCGACTAAATTTTCGCATATAGAATTAAAATGTGAAAATGTGAAATGTGCATATGAAAATCAGTTATGAAACTTCATGCTATGAGATATGAAATTTAAATGCTACTAATGTTTTCCCCTATTAAGCTTAGATGTTAGCTCACCCTTCAACTATACTATACGTCACAGGTGAAGATGAATTAAAGGAATTGATTCCTGAGAGCGATCCAGAATACGAACCAAAGGAGGAAGTTGAGCCCTTGCTAGAGGAGTCCTTCCCCAAGTGAAATTGTGTTTTATGTTTAAGGCCTGGTTCGTCTAGCCATTTTTCAATTTGACAATCAGTTATGTAATTCTATGTTTTGGATATTATTTTGTGAACCATTGTTTAGGTGATGGATGTCCATCACTGATGGTTCGTTTCGGTTCTTTATCCATGTATTTGGCATGGGATTAGAACCATTATTTTGATATGTTTTGAGATATAGAAATAGAGCTTTCTTTTGTTGTTTATGATGACTCTATCTATTTAATTGGAGAAATCAGCTTTCTTCTGCTTTGGTGGATGTACCAAGTGTTCTGTGAACAAGGGATTACGCTAACAGGTGACCCGACAGCATGGGTTTTGGGGTAGCGAAATTCGGGCTGTCACAGTTTGTATCAAAGCTTCAGCTTTAGAAATTTTTGATAGATCTTAGACTTGTGCTATGTGTTATGTGTTTAATATTTTTATCAGAGTATAGGGACCTCTGTTAATGAAACTTTGATTTCATGGTAATAGAACAGTATTTTTCCTAGTGGTAGAGGACAACCAAGAGGTGGTCTAGCCCGAACCACAAAGAGTGGTGGAAGGATTGACATCATGCTAGATGAAGTGTTGATGGAGGAGAATAATACTACGGGTCCGAATAGGACTCCAGTTAGAGAAAGAAATCCTCTAGTGAGAGGAGGAAATCCTCCTAAACAAGGGTATCAAAATAGAGAAAGTGTGAGAATAGAAAGAATGACTCAAGCCATGGAAACAGTGACTAATGTCATGGCAGGAGACTGAACTAATTGTTGCTAATAATGCCAATAACTAGCAGACACCACCTCAACCACCTTTTCATCCACCACCTCAACCTTCTGCATTCGTAGAATTTAGAAGAATGCGTCCACCAAATTTCTCAGGACAAGTTGAGCCAGTAGAGGCAGAGAATTGGATTGACAAAATGGAGAAAATCTTTAGTATGCTTCCATGGATGAAAAGGTCAGATGGGCTGCAATTAAACTTGATGGGGAAGTAGGCCCATGGTGGAAGTCGGCCTTGAGAACAAGAGAGCAAGATACACCGAGAGTGTTATGGACATGGGAGGAGTTCCTTGAGGAATTCAACAAAGAATATTTTCCACAACATGTCAGGGATCAAATGGAAGAAAAGTTCCTAAATCTTGAATAGGGAAAGATGACCTTATGAGAGTACGAAGTGGAGTTTAGAAGATTGTCAAGGTTTGCATTGGAACATGTAGCCTCAGATCCGATGAAAGCAAAGAAATTTTAACGCAGATTGAGGCCAAACATCTGTGATCGATTATCAATGTTACAGTTAGAGACATGGAGAATTGATGA